>OX326965.1:7390021-8657609 GCA_946800305.1 Medicago arabica | reverse complement strand
AAATTAAGTTTTAAAAAAGGGATGCAAAAAACCAACCGACATATATATCTTTGATACCAACGCTTGCATGCATTTACTTTTCAAGAAGAAAAAAAAAAACACATGATGAATCCAAAGGCCACACCAGACATGGTTTAGTGATAAACATATTCAAAAACTACAAATCTCTTTGAATTTTACAAATTCAGAAACTAAACAAATGTTATCCTTCTCATCAGTAAGAAAACAACAAAGTACCAATTACTCAAATGTCAAATGAAGTATCCAGATGGAGATCTCATGTCATTATCTTGGCAGACCTAACAAAAAGACTGTCCACGACTTTCCCAACATTGGAAATGGTTTCTAAAGTTGCAGGATATATAGCATCAGTTTTAGGGTCATCAAAGATGACGAGGCATCCAGCACCTTGATCCAGTGTCCCGGCGAACTTCTTGTCCAAAATCATCTGAGACATCTTCCGCTCCACGTGATCAATGGGAAGCTCAATAAGTTGAGCAATATGTTCAATTTCAACCCTTGAGAATGGTTCAATCAATCTGCAAAGATTCTGCTCCAGAAGGGTATCATACAGGGATGTCAAGTGCCTATGAACGATTGGATCGTCCCCCAACTGTGCCTTGAAGTCTCGTAAAGCAGTTTCAAATAATTTCAGGGATCTTTTGGAATGAGCATCTGCAACAGCTTTCATTGCATCCAAATCAGGTCCAAGATATTGCAGGCCTGCTTTAGAGGATATGATTCCAGCCACATCATCAGCTTGACTAACCATGATCTTACACAGCAACATGTATTTCAGGCTAAAGACAGCTTTGGGATCTTCAAGAGCATTGAAAGACTCAAAAGCCTCAAAGAAATAACTGTACGCAGTTTTGTAATCCTTCTCTTCAGCATGAAGAATCCCACTCTGCAAATCTATGGCACCTTGTTGAGCTGGTGGAACATAAATAGCATTTGCAGCTGTTCTTGCAGCTGTGAGGGCAGCTTTTGCTTTGGGAAGATTTTTTAAGGAGAAGTGTAGCTTGCTTTCAAGCAAGTCTATGTCTACAAGTAGGAGTTTGTCATCTAGCCTTCTAACCTCTTTGACCAAACCACTAAGGAGAGTCAAAGCTTGTGAATATTCCTTACTTTCCATCAGAAGAGTAGCAAGCCTTGCCTCAATTCGCTGCCTCAGAAAGGTACGCTTTTCATCGCGAGTCCATTGCACCATTTCTTTGCATAGTGAAATTTGTAACTCAGATGTCCCTGGTATTTTAGCAACAGAATCAATTATTCCCCTCACAATCTTTGCAGTTTTTGCCTTGGGAATCAAGGAAAAGAATGACCTCAACTGAGTGAGAAGGCTGCGCAGATCTTCTG
The DNA here is from genome assembly GCA_946800305.1 of Medicago arabica. Taxonomy (NCBI): domain Eukaryota; kingdom Viridiplantae; phylum Streptophyta; class Magnoliopsida; order Fabales; family Fabaceae; genus Medicago; species Medicago arabica. Next base: position 8,656,250 of record OX326965.1, on the reverse strand, counting down.
CCCTATTCTCTTGCCTGAGAAGATCGGTGAGGTTTGTGATAGCCTGCTCTTTCATGCGCAGAGCATCAGGGGATGAAGAAGGATCACCGAGTACACGATAAAGAATGGAGATAGACTCAGATGGGTCTTTAGCCTCTAATGCCTGAGCAATAGACTCTGTTGTGGCAGGAAGGAAAGAAGACATGGCTGCAGCTAGGACAAAGTTCTGCAAAAAAAATACATTTTGTCAATGGAGAGAAACCTGAAAGCCAACGATTTGTGCATTACTATCAATTATTGAGTGAAAGAGAAGAGAAGGCGATGCAGGTCAAATTCCATTAGATGATCATGGGAGACATGGATAGAAACACATGAACTTGCACCAAGCATCGAACCTAGTTAAAGAGGAAGAAGATCCCCAAACCTTGCAAACCCATTAACACTACTGACAAGTCATGACACTTATAATGAAACAACTCAAGACACAAATTTACAACAGCAAACAGACAATCAAACTTAAAGTAACTGTAATACCAAATATACAAAGGAAAAGAAAGTAAATGTCTTACTATCAGCAATAAGATCTATCAAAATTGAAAAGTAAACTTGACTGTTTTACTTTGGTTTTATATATCAATAAATAAAGCTACAAAAGAAGGTTGATATAAATTTGTAACAAAAATTGCAAAGGTGTCTTTTTCCATCACTCTACATGTATTATACTGCTATACCAGGCATGCTGAGACCTACAGCACACAGTCACATATCAACTGTGGTACATAATGAAAATACAATTTCAAACAGTCAAACTAACTCATCAATATCAAGAGAACAGGTAGTCTAATCAGATTTGGTTTTTCTGATTTGGGTTTGTCAAGTGACAAATGCGGGTGACACAAGATACGGCACAGGGAGATCTAAATTCAAGTACACAGCCTCACAAATTTTACCAGAGATTCTCATCTATGTATACCACAAGAAAGGCTCACATAGTTAGAGGACTCAAATTTCTTTTTATTCACAGGACAGGAGCAGACAGCACATAAAAACAGATTACCGTTGTCTGGACACGTGACCGACCATGAACCATTGACCAAAACTAAATTATCTTGTACAATTAATTTCAGCAACTAGAATGTTGAATGTTCAACTAAATGGTTAAATAATTTAAAGTTGTCTATTTATTTGATGCAAACATGTATGAAACCTAAGTCTCGTAGAAAAGGAAAGAAAAGTTTTTGTTCCAAGCACAATATGTTAATGTTTAGAAATCTACATATAACACATAATATCATGTTACAAACACAATATGTTAATGTTTAGAACTCTACATATAACACATAATATCATGTTACAAACATAGGCATACATCATATTCATACATATGATCTGGGTGCAATAATTGAAAGAAAGTTAATTAGAATCATTAAAAGATAACACAGAGAGCACTGACGCGAGGCAACACAAGTATAACTTATCTCTTAAAGGTAGTCACAGCAGTTGCCAACACTGCTGTTTTCAGAAATTGCAGAAGAGGCCAAGGAAATCCCTACTGCTAGAAATACTAAGGACGGTAACTGAATCCGCACAATAAAGAACTTGTGAAAAAATGAGTGAGAACTTATGAAGATACATTTTTCATTAGTGAGAACTTGTGAATTAACATAAAAGCTTATTTATTTGCATAAACTATTTTTCATAATCTCAAAAATAAGACAATCCAAACAAGCCCTAAATAATAAAGCTTTGACTTCTAGGATAAACACACATGAACCTAACCATTCAGATGCCCAAACATGATTTGATCAAAATCTCATTCCACATTATAAACAACCAACTTCTCAATATAGCTTCTCTAACACAATAATCAATACAAATTCAAATTTCACCAACTTTATCAAATACCCACAAAATATCAAGTACCAAAAACCCTAAAAAACTTCTACTTAATCTTATATCACAATTACAAGCAAAATCAACTTAAAATTGAAATTAACAATTACACAAGTAAACCCAAAAAACAAAAATACAAAATTTCATGGTTCTATGCAAATGTCACGTAATTTTCCCCAATTCAGCAACCAAATAAACAAAACCCATATTAAAAATAAGCACAAAATTAAGAAACCTAGATTCTCATTAAAAGGGGAAAATAAAGAAGAAGTGACATACTTGGATTGAATGGAAGATGAACGAGATTTGTGACAATCGTACCCGATCAAGAACGAAAGGGTTTTGGTGTTGAGATGCAGAGATATAGAGAGAGAGTGAAGAACTTTGAATAAACCACGGATGGTTCCGGTCTTTCTACCAAATTCTTAAATTGGTTCCTGACTTAATAATTTAAAATGGTCCCTTTATTTGTCAAATGTTTCTTAGGATTAGTTCCGACTCTATTAGTTGTTTTCCATTTTAAGTTATTAAGGTATTAAATAAAATTCAAAAGGCATTATGTCATAAACCGCTAGATAATATCTAAAAGACATTGGGTCATTAACACTCTAAATACAAAACAATTAATAGGGTCGGGAACCAATTTGAAAAACATTTGACAAAGACAATTACCATTTTGAGTTATTAATAAAGTTAGGGACCAAATTGAGAATTTGGTACAAAGGCTGAGACCAATTTGATGGTCTACTCGAAGAACTTTACTTGTTGCTGAAGGATTTTCTTTGGGCTTTTTTATCATCTTCCACATACTTTATGTTTAGGGTTTACTTTTTGCACCCTCCTTATTATTTCAAGAAATTTTTTCTTGGTTTTTCAATTACTTTCATTTTGTCACAATTTGTAGATATTTTGAAATTTTATATTATTAACTTGAATGTTGTGAGTTTGTTTGCAGATTTGTCTTTTTTTTTTCAGTTTTATTGACGCTGAATTTGTGTTGTGTTTTATGTGTTCTACGGATTTGAATGAATGAATATATTTTTAAATGAAAAAGAAAAACTGTGATATGTTGATATGAATAGGTTGTCAAACTCGAGTGTTTACATCAAACTCGTTTTGCCTGAGTGAAATCAACTTATAAACTCAACTAATATCCTCTACAACCAACTACTTACCCTTGCGGCTGACACCATCAATAGCATGCACTTCAAGTTTAATGCTTATGTGGATGATGTTTTCATTTGGTCCAACAATAAGAATGGCATCTACACCGCCAAAAGCGGATATTCTTGGTTGCTTTCTTGTAAGGATCCGGTAATTATTTCTAATCCTCCTCCTACTTGGTCTTGGGTTTGGAAACTTCAGCTGCCGGAAAAAATCAAATTTCTTTTTTGGTTGGCATGTCACAACTCGGTGCCTACCTTATCCATGTTCAACCATAGAAACATTGTTCCTTCCCCTGTTTGTTCTCGACGTGGCCTCCATGATGAAACATTCCTCCATTATGTGAGAGATTGTAACCATTCTAAAATCATTTGGCAACGCCTCGGTTTTAATCAGTCTGGTTTTTTCACTAATTCCGTAACTCATGATTGGCTTAAGACCAATTCAGTGGGCCCTCTTACATTCATTTTCGCAACAACAGTTTGGTGGGCGTGGAGGAATAGGAACATGATGTGTTTAGGCAACGAAAATTGGACTATAAACCATCTTGCCTCCAACATTCAAGGTATGGTTGACACTTTTAAGTCCTCTTACCCTTCGTCTGCTAACAACACTATGGAAGATAGATTTGTCAAGTGGAATCATAACAACCATTCTAGCGTCATTCTTAATGTTGATGGGAGTTGTCTTGGCTCCCCCAATAGAACTGGTTATGGAGGAATTCTTAGAAATGATGCAGGCTTTTACTTGTATGGGTTTTCCGGATATATCCATGATTATTCTTATATTCTTTATGATGAGCTCTATGTCATCTATCAGGGCCTCTCACTAGCCAAAGAGAAGGGTATTGTTGATCTTGTTTATGTTGCTTTGATTCAAGACATAAAAGAGTTGATAGAGCAGACTCAAGCAACTATTAGCCACACCATCAGAAAGGGAAACCAATGTACGGATTTTATGGCTAAACTTGATGCCTCATCTAACTATGAGTTCATGCATCACGATTCTTCACCTACGGAGCTCTTACCCCTCCTTCAGTCTGATGTTGCTGGAACTTTTTATTTGAGACTTTAGTTCTTTTTTCTTTTTGTTTTTTTGTTTTTTTTCGGTTGTTCCCTTGCCTTCAGCCTTTGTAACAAAAAAAAACCTATAAACACAACTGGTAAACTCTTGTAAGAGTTTACGAGATGTTAAAATTCTTATATACATGACATATGTAGTTATCTATATTGTATATAAAGAGAATAAGAAATTTATGTTGTTTTTTCATTATTCAAATTATACCCTTACACAAATATTCCTATAATAAATGTCATAGTTTTTTAAGGGTCCTATAATAATTTTATATTTTGGGTGTTGTTAAAAACAATAAGAATTTATATTATATTTATATCTATTTTATACTATAGATAAAGAAAATATATGGTTTTGGGACGACTTTTTCACTATCAATTATAACTTTATACAAATTTTCCCAATAAGATGTTATATGGTTGGTGTCATTCAATAATATAAAATTTATATTAGTATATTTTTTATATTGTTCGTGTTATTGAAAAAGATAAGTATAGTTTGTTAGAATTTAAAATTTGTCTATACGAATGTTATATTGTTGGTGTCATTAAAGAAGATAAGTATATTTTGTTATAATATGAGAGTGTAAAATATCTATACATATATTTTTATTCAAAATCAAAATTTCATAAAAACAATTGTTATTAATTGATAAGCATTACGCGATAAAATAAGCTAACAGACGAGCGCACGAAATGCACGTCTGAACATCTACTAACAATATATGAAAGTTGAAGTACATCAAAATTTCATAATAGTCCTCTTTAAAACTCATGATCTCCTTAACTTTATGTGCATAATGGTCATTTTGCAAAATTTAATTTAATTGTTTTATATTTTTTTAAACTAATTATGGATAATGATCATCACAACTGTAACAAATTTCCACGAATAACTATGAAATTAATTATCGACTAACAATATATGAAAATTGAATTACAGCAAAATTTCATAATAGTCCTCTTTAAAACTCATGATCTCCTTAATTTTATGTGCATAACGGTCATTTTGCAAAATTTAATTTAATTGTTTTATATTTTTTTTAAACTAATTATGGATAATGATCATCACAACTGTAACAAAATTTCACGGATAACTATAAAATTAATTAATTTCTTTAAAAAAATTACGTATAATGTCATCCATCGCAACTCTAACAAATTTTCATGGATGATTACGAAATCATTTTATTTGTTTTTTTAAATGACTTAAAAATAAATATTATGGAACTATGCGCATATATAACAAATTTCCATACATATTTGGTTTTTGGATGCAAAACTAATAAGTCTTTGGAATACTTTTAAAATATTATTTATTTTTTTAATTAAAAACAAAAATGTGTAACCAGTTTTTTCTCTACAATTTTTTTCTTCAGATTATTTAAGTAATCATTTTCCTAGCCGACTTGATTTCTTATGTATCGTCGTTTTTCAAATTTATCACTTCCAAGCCTAACTAATTTTATACATCGTCATTTTGTATATTTATCACTTCCGAGCATCTATATTGTCATTTTGTAGATTTAACAATTCAAAGCATAACTAATTCTTTTAGTTTATCAGTTTCAAGCCTAAAATTAGTTTCCTCAATCTTGCAAATAAAAAATGTCAATTTGTTTCATCTTTCTTCTCCGTATGATCTGATTCCCTTTATCTTCTATAATTAATTAATTTTTTTGATTTATCACTACAAAACCTACAACTAATTCCCTATATTTTGCAAATAAAAAAGTCAATTTATTTCTTCGTCTTATTATCCATTTCCCTTCATTTGTTAAATAAATTGTACAAAAAATCCCCGGTCAGAATTCTAATATCACTAATTTAGTGGGTTTCATGGTAAATTTTCTATTAAAAAATAAGAAAAACATTGTATCATAGCATAGCATAAATATAGGAAAACAGTTTATGTTACTCTTTTATACCATAAATATAGGAATATAGAATATGCTGATCTCTTTTAATCTCTTAATCTTACTAATTTGCTTATAATTTTTTTTAAAAGAACAGATACATTAATTTATTCAAAAAATAATTTTTTAACTAATTTCTTTAAAATAATCATTAATTTTCAAAATTCCTGCATATCAACTTTCGCATATCGGTATACATAAAATTTGATTTTGGAGATATAAACACATAAATCTTACAATGAGTGCGGTGTAAATATTTAACGGTATTTTGGAGAAACAATACAGTGATGTTGATATTTTGAAAATCACGAATTTTCCAAATTTTATCATATCGACTATCACATATCGTTAAATAAAATTTTCTTCTCCATACACAAGCTTATAAAATCATCAACGAGTGCGGTGCAAATAATTATCGGTGTTTTAAATATAAAATAAAAAGATATTTAATAGAAACACTACATTCATGTTGATATTTTGAAAATAGCCACGAGTTTTTAAAATTTTATCCTATCAAATTTCTCATATATGTGCATAAAAATTTATTTATTCATATATACGCACATAAAATCGTACAACGGGTGCGGTGCAAACAATGAAAGGTGTTTTGCATATAAAATAAAAAGTTATTCAATAGTAATACTATATTAATGTTTATATTTTGACAATATTAATGAGTTTCCACGAATTTATCATATAAACTTTCTTATATATGAAAATTTGTTTATGCAGATAAAACACGTAAAATCTACAACGGATGCGGTGCAAACATTGAACGGTGTTTTACATATAAAATTATTTGATAGAAAATAAAATCCACAACATACATGATTCAAATATTTAACATATTTTTCTATATATGAGAAGAAGAAAAATCTAATAAAAACTTTTATTAATGTTGATAGTTTTCATTTAATATTTGTAAACATTCGACGATATTAACAATGCAATTATTTTTTATATGATTACCTCAATGTTACGTGACCCGTGCGGAAGCACGGGTCTATTACTAGTTTGTAATAATAATACTTATCCATTCAATTTAAGTATTTTTATTTTTATTTTTAAAACTTAAAGTTAATTATAAAATAATACATTTATTAGTATACTTTTAATCACGATTAAATATAAAATAAATTTAAATTAGTAAAACTTATGACAAAATTACCAATATTTTGATAATAGAATAAAAAAATTATAGAAAAACTTTATTTTTATTATAATACAAATTTTTATACATAATAATAGTTTTCATTATTTTTTTTTAAGTAAAGTTTTCATTATTTTATAATTAAAAAAATCATTATTATGATTATTATAATCCCAACATGTATTATAAAATAATGTATATTATTATCGTAAATATTTATTATAACACCTTTTCCAAAATAACACCAAAATATTATAGTCACAAGCGGAAAGATATGCACTATCTTTCCCGTCTGTCCTCTTTTTCTACTGCGCTAACGCATGTGATTATTTTATTATGTTTGTCTGTATAATTTTGATTAAATTTTAAAATATTAATGGAAATTATTGATATATTGATTTATAAACAAAATATTGTCAAGGCATATAACAAAATTATTTATGAACTCAACATATTTTAGTTTGCCTGCATATAAAATAAAGATAAAATAATGATATTTTATTATTTATTCTAATAGTAATTAGAAACATCATAACATAAATGTATAAATGACATGTTATGTAAAAGAAATATTGCTTTAAACAAAATAATGATTTATTTAATAATTTAATAAAAACCACGGTTCTCTTTATGTAAAAAAAAGTCACGCTATCAAAGTTTGTATAAGCAATTAATAACCAGCAAAGTCAAATAATCCTTGAGATTAATCGTAAATAATTTGAATCATAATCACTTATAAACCAACAAAGTCAAATAATCCATAAAATTAATCGACTTTGATCAGTTTTAACATAAAAGAAAAAAGAAAAAAACTTTGATTAGTTGTGACAACCCAACTTATTAATATTTAATGTTTAATAAAGTGCTAACAAATCTTTTTCTAAAATATTTTGAGTCCTAATATTATTTTTAGATAATTTGAAGTTCAATCTTTAACAATATTTTTTGCTCACGTTTGTTACTAATATTTTTTTAGAAGATTTAAAGTCAAATCTTTAACATTATGTTGTTGCTCACGTTTGTTACTAATCTTTTTTTAGAGGATTTAAAGTTCAATCTTTAACAATATTTTTTGCTCACGTTTGTTACCAATCTTTTTTATTAGAGGATTTAAAGTCCAATCTTTAATATTTCAAGTATAAAGAAAATGGCTTAATCACTCACCTAAATGAAAACTATATGAAATTCTATATAAATTTAAGATGACGGTTGATTGAAAACTCAACTGAACAAAATTGAATAATTTATCTTCTTTCAAAACCTTAGTTGTCATTACGTTTCTTCTTCTTTGTATGTCGAAGATGGATGATTTATGGTCAATTTTGACCCAAAATCACCCCAACAAATTCTTCATATGTAAAATAATTGTTAAAAATGTGGTTCGGTTATAGCCACACCAAACTTTATGTGGTACATTCGTCTTAATACAGTGTTTATTTGATTCATATTGAAAGTTAAACTTTAATCAAGTGTAGATTAATCAATAATTTCGGTGTCATCAACGATGCAAATAAAAGAATATCATATTACGGAGAATTAAGTAGAGACATATTTGTAAGCATATCTACTTGGTTGTTATTAACACGAATCTTGTGAGCTTGTTTGCATATTTGCATATTCGGGCTCAATCGATATTTTCTTTATACTAGGTCCAACCCAATAGTCCATCAAACCACCTAAAAAAATAAAAAAACTGGACAAACTCAAATATTTTTCACACGCGCACAACAATAATCACTTGATGATGTTGATATTAGTCGAACATTCACCGTAAAGAGGTCTCGGAAAGGTCATTTACCTCGTAATTTTATTTAACACACTATTGGTAGGTTATATTTCATCTATCTTGTTTCAAATTGTACTTTTATTGACAAAATGACGGACCTTTTTTATTTTGATTTATGACTATCTATCTATATTATGACTATTTCAAATAATAACATAAATAATATCAATATAGTTGATTTTTTTCTTTTCCAATTATACTCTATAACAAATTTTGTTATAAGAATATCATATATTTTTTTTGTCATTCAAAAAGACAAGAATTTATATTATAGGCTAAAATGCTCTTTTGGTCCCTTAACAACATTTATAGTATCGCTTAGGTCCCATAAGTAATAAAAACTCCGTTTGGGTCCTTTAACTTGATTTAAAGTATCAGCTTGGTCCTTTCTGTTATTTTAATTCAAAAAAACGTTAAATTTAAGGACCAAACTAATACTAATTAAATAAGCTAAAGGACCAAACTAATACTAATTAAATAAGTTAAGGGACCAAAATTTAACGTTTTTTTGAACTAAATTAACAGAAAGGACCAAACTGATACTTTAAATAAAGTTACGGGACCTAAACGGAGTTTTTATTACTTATGGGACCAAAGCGATACTAAAAATGTTATTAAGGGACCAAAAGAGCATTTTAGCCTATATTATATTATAGGCCAAATATCTTCCTGGGTCCTTTAAGTTTCAGGTTTGTTTCGGATAGATCCTTTAAGTTTTTAAGGTTTGAAATAGGTCCTTTAAATTTCGAGTTTGTTTCGGATATGTCCTTTCTGCCAACATCCATTAAGCCAAAGTTGTTATGTCCGTTAAGCCAAAGCTGATTTGTCCGTTAAGTGGGCGAGGTGATTCTCTATGACACTTAACATCAATTTTTTCCCCAACCAAATCAGCTTTGGCTTAACGGAGGTTGACAAAAGGACCTATTCTAAACAAACTTGAAACTTAAAGGACCTATCTGAAACCTTAGAAACTTAAAGGACATATTCGAAACAAACTCGAAACTTAAAGGACCTATCTGAAACCTTAGAAACTTAAAGGATATATCTGAAACATGAAACTTAAAGGAAGGAGATAATATTTGTTACATTGTTGGTGTCATTGAAAAAGATAGGTTTATTTATTTATTGATAGTAATATGTTTAGTTTTTTTAATAAGAAAAATATATGCATAGTTTGTTACAATATAAAGGTGCAAAAAATATATAAGTATAATATTTTTAGGCATCTATACTTGTACCTTTAATTAAAATCAAAATTTTGTAAAAATAATTATACGCATTATGCTACACTAAAATAAAATATACGCATTAGCGTAAGAAAAATACAGACAGACGGACATAAAATATTACTCTAAACGCTAATGCGTATGTATATATTTAATAAAAAAAAACCGTTTATAATTTTTAACGTTAGCGAAATAAAAAAAATGGAAAAACAGGTACGTGAGAACCCGTCTTTTCGCTAGTATATATTATATCACATGTAAATTTACGATATTTTTGCTCAGGCTCTATAAAATTCTAGGCTCCACTAGTGCATATTCGTCATTTTTGTTTTTAGCAACTTTAAATTTATATTGTATCAATGTGTTCCATCAATTTAAAAAAATAAATATTATTTATTTTTTAATAAGTTATATGATTTCGTACTTTACAAGTCAAGTCATATATTTTAGGATTGCAATTCCTAATTTAATGTCCAACGACTCAATAGCTATCTGCTAGGTTAGGGCTGGACTACTTGGAGTTGGAGATAGCACGCGTAGAGTTTTCAAAAGCCAACTGCATGATTGATTAACTTGTATAAAAATCACACCATGATAACATTTTTTAGGTTATATTCTAAAATATCGTAAAAAAACATCTATTTAGTATGATTTGATTGGATACACATATCCATAGTTTTCGGATTTGGATTTCCTGCTGTTACAGTAAAATGCTGTAACAGATTAGAACTGTTCGATCTAAAACGTGTGGCTTGGATTGTTTAGCATGATTTTGTACATGCATTAATCTGTACCGTTTGATTTTTAATTAATGGTCATGATTCTGTACAGCGTGAAAACTGTGTGTTTTACTATAATCTCAATCCATAATTTTCACACACACATTATAATTAATGTATTTTATATTTTTTGTATAAAATATTATCAGAATTTTATTTTTAGCTTATTCATATAAAAACTTGTATAATGGAAAACAAAATAAAAATGAAATGATATTTTTATAATTATAGCTCAAAAATATAAAAATAAAAATGAAACCATAACGAAGATGAAAAAAGAGAAAAAGAATATAAATGAAAAGATGCACATGATTGCTATTTGACCGACCATGTATGTATTGACTATTTAAGTTTTGTTTGAGAGTTTTTAAAGGAATGAAATTCATGTTAAAACTTTGAAGATAAAAAAAGGAGAGAAAGAAGGGAAGACAAAAGTCTTCGACTCTACATGAGAGTATATATTTTTTATTAGATTAAAATCATCAAATAAGAGAAACAAGCACTCAGAGAGAGAAAGAGAGAGAGTTGAAAACTAAGAATAAGAAACCATTTATATATATATGATATATGTTTAAACGAGTGTCAAAACAATTTTATTAGGAAGAAACTAAAAAAAAAGTATTGAATGGACATTTATCTCTCCTCCAAAAACGCTCTCAAACAAGTTAGTGAATGTTTGATTTTATTTTTAATGGGACCAAAATTGATTTTAGATGTGTAAAATTGATTCTAATATGTTTGATGCTCTTGAGTATAATTAATATTACATCAAGAGTTAATTCTACTTGAAGCTAGAAACTAGAGCTTCTGAGTCTAAACGTAAATCATTTTACCATCAACTCTCTTTAACCAGATTCAATTTCACATAATCTATTCACTTAAAAGTTGAAATCAATTTTTGTCAACGTATAACCAACCATACGTTTCCCTTTCCCCTTTCCTCCAAGCTATCTCCTCCATTTCTTTCATAACTCTCAAACCTATGAACAGTGCCATGAGGATTCCTAACACCACTTTTCTATTTCAAGAAAATTCAATTACAACATTTAAAACCTCAAGGAAACAATTCTAGAGTTATCATCTAATGTACCAAATGAAATAAAATCCGGAGGAAGATTAAAAATGTGTGCAACACCATTGAGAAACAAACCATGCTTGCATCAACTACTTGATTCACCTCTTTGTATGGGAGTATTTATTTAACCTCAACAATAAATTCAATAAACATATTAAAAAAAAAATCAGAGACTAAAATCTCAAACCCATCATAATTGGATTCCAAAATCAATAGTATATAGGCCTAATTATATAGATGGTCCCTTAACTTATTTGTTGTTTTCGATTTGGTCCCTTAACTCATGTACATTTCCGTTAACGAAGTTAGTCCTTATCAGTTAACTTTAACTTCAAATGTATTACGTGGACCAATATTGTAGGTGGTCCACTATATACATTATTAATTTTTTAATTCCAGCCCTTTGATCTATTTTCGAAAAAGAGAATGCTTAGGATATAGAGATCCATTGTATCTAACGGTACACCCCCAACATCTAATTTTTTTACATCTTCTTCATCATGAAGGATATCTTTTAGTGTATGAAGGATATCTTCCGTTATTATGTTATCTTTTAGCAACATATTATAATGCAAATGTTAACTATGAATAAAGGAATTTTTTTAATCACATATTCACATATTTTGAGTACAAACCTTCTTTTCATCTAACATTTTTCCTTCTTCATGTTTGCCGAACATCAATTCTTTTATTTCTCTTACATATACTTTGATATATATATATATATATATATATATATATATATATATATCAACCACTTTCTAATGCTACTCTTTAATATAACATGTTTTCATCTTTTTGTTATTTTTATTTTTTGATCTTAGAAGATAACTTTTCAAACAACATCTTAAAAACTTCTAATGACGTTTACACACAGTTGCAATACTTTCATTCAATTTTGATTCCTAACTAACCAATAAATTTCATCATAGTTTTTATTTTTCTTTTCCAAAAATTATGGCTACAAAATTTGATCTCATTGATAGCATAACTATGAATAACAAATACAAATTGTGAAGATTTAAGATTATGATCATTAGAACGTGGAGATTTCAAAATTTCAAGTATTAAGACCCGATTGATTTATTCTATATGATTTTTATGATTGAAAGAGTATGCATCACTTATATTTCTATATTAACTTTTACAAACTAACAAGATTTACATTATTTAAAGTTATTTTTATATGATCATTAATCTTTACAGTTTTTATTTGTTATATTTTATTATTGTTTTTGGAACATAGTTATTAAAAAATATTACTAACTTTTGTTGTTACTGATATTAGAAGGGAGCAAAATTCAATGCAATATGTGGAGCAACAAAGTTGCAAAATATCAATCTATGTTGGTTAAAGGAATGTGATACGAGATAACAAATACCTCAATTTTTAAGATGAATTATGAATTCAAATAGACTTCCCATGAATACGTACTATTTTTTAAGAATATGACCACAATAAAGTCGGTTAATGATTTAACTGTTCCTTTTTATGCATTCAGGTTCACATCATATGATAAATTTTTCAATGCTACGAATGAAGATTCGTACTTAACTGGTAATTTTTTAAAGAGCTAATTCGTGTATCTATTGTATATTTATTTGTTATAGTTTTTATTCTTCTTACATTGGAGATTAACCTAACATTTCATATTATTTTAAGATATTATAGAGTATTTGCTACGAAGGGTGAACTCGCAAAATACAAAGGCAGTCTCCAATCAACAAATTATATGGCTCTGATGTTAGACGAGCTTGGATAAATATTATTCTCATGTTTTTGTTCTACATTAATAACTATAGTGATATATAATTTAATTTATTTGTAGGAGAGGAAAGAAACTCAAGCGCACATTGTGGGGAAAACATGCAATTGAGTACCTAACAACATACCTCTGAATATGGTATTATGAAAAACACATACTCTAAATCATGATGTTCCGATCGTGGATGTTCATTTAAAATATTTATTAAAACTAGTGATGATCTTCTTTCGAATACTACAATTAATGTTGTATACAAAGAAGTATTTGAAAAATTAATATAAATAAGTGGTATTTTTCTTCAATACATTGGTTAGGTATTTTTTATATCTTTTAGAAATTCAAACTAGCCCACCAAAATTGGCGCCGGGAAGAATCAAATATGAGACGTCGAGATGAGCAAACTCGAAGGTCCCAAGTTAACACCATCAGATCAACCAAATGAGTTTAGTTGGGATATATTGTTTTACGGGCAAAATTTCCATTCATTTCAATATATTACATTATTTTATTTTATTTATGCACTAGCGAAAAGACGGGTACTCCATGCCCGTCTTTCCGCTCTTTTTATTGCGCTAACGTTAGAAAATTATGAACGTTATTTTTTTTTATGAAATTTTGTTTTGATTAAAAGTGAAAATATAAATTTTTGTTGTTTTTTTAGTGACACGAACAACAATCTTTATTATAGAAAATGTTGTTTAAGAGTATAATTGAAAAAGTAAAATGTAAGTATAAATATACTCTCCTTAAAAAATAAAAAAAAAACAGATATAGAGATATTCATATCTTGTTTGTTATATTTTATATTTAAATTTATTTTTATCTATTTGTTAAATGTGTTATTTGTATTGAAAATTAATGGTATTTTTGAAAAGAAAAATTCAATCCAAAAGTGCTGAAAGGGGAAGTTTTCTTTATATATATAGTATAAATACTATACATGTTGATTTCTATTTCCTTCAAAAAAAAAATGATTTCTACTATTATAATCCATGTTTTGATAGGTTATTTAGGTTAAAGACTAAATTCACATTTCTTGGCTAAAATATTTCAAACATTAATATGATATATATTTGTTAATGATTTTTATTTTTAAATTTAAATTATTTTAAATCCAATATGCTTATAAATGTATATGTGTACACAACCTTGTTTAATATGCCTATCCCGAGCAACGCCGGGTCACTAACCTAGTTAAGTTTTAAAAAAAGGATGCAAAAAAACAAACGACATATATCTTCGATACCAACGCTTGCATGCATTTACTTTTCAAGAAAAAAAACACATGATGAATCCAAAGGCCACACCAGACATGGTTTAGTGATAAACATATTCAAAAACTACAAATCTCTTTGAATTTTACAAATTCAGAAACTAAACAAATGTTATCCTTCTCATCAGTAAGAAAACAACAAAGTACCAATTACTCAAATGTCAAATGAAGTATCCAGATGGAGATCTCATGTCATTATCTTGGCAGACCTAACAAAAAGACTGTCCACGACTTTCCCAACATTGGAAATGGTTTCTAAAGTTGCAGGATATATAGCATCAGTTTTAGGGTCATCAAAGATGACGAGGCATCCAGCACCTTGATCCAGTGTCCCGGCGAACTTCTTGTCCAAAATCATCTGAGACATCTTCCGCTCCACGTGATCAATGGGAAGCTCAATAAGTTGAGCAATATGTTCAATTTCAACCCTTGAGAATGGTTCAATCAATCTGCAAAGATTCTGCTCCAGAAGGGTATCATACAGGGATGTCAAGTGCCTATGAACGATTGGATCGTCCCCCAACTGTGCCTTGAAGTCTCGTAAAGCAGTTTCAAATAATTTCAGGGATCTTTTGGAATGAGCATCTGCAACAGCTTTCATTGCATCCAAATCAGGTCCAAGATATTGCAGGCCTGCTTTAGAGGATATGATTCCAGCCACATCATCAGCTTGACTAACCATGATCTTACACAGCAACATGTATTTCAGGCTAAAGACAGCTTTGGGATCTTCAAGAGCATTGAAAGACTCAAAAGCCTCAAAGAAATAACTGTATGCAGTTTTGTAATCCTTCTCTTCAGCATGAAGAATCCCACTCTGCAAATCTATGGCACCTTGTTGAGCTGGTGGAACATAAATAGCATTTGCAGCTGTTCTTGCAGCTGTGAGGGCAGCTTTTGCTTTGGGAAGATTTTTTAAGGAGAAGTGTAGCTTGCTTTCAAGCAAGTCTATGTCTACAAGTAGGAGTTTGTCATCTAGCCTTCTAACCTCTTTGACCAAACCACTAAGGAGAGTCAAAGCTTGTGAATATTCCTTACTTTCCATCAGAAGAGTAGCAAGCCTTGCCTCAATTCGCTGCCTCAGAAAGGTACGCTTTTCATCGCGAGTCCATTGCACCATTTCTTTGCAGAGTGAAATTTGTAACTCAGATGTCCCTGGTATTTTAGCAACAGAATCAATTATTCCCCTCACAATCTTTGCAGTTTTTGCCTTGGGAATCAAGGAAAAGAATGACCTCAACTGAGTGAGAAGGCTGCGCAGATCTTCTGCCCTATTCTCTTGCCTGAGAAGATCGGTGAGGTTTGTGATAGCCTGCTCTTTCATGCGCAGAGCATCAGGGGATGAAGAAGGATCACCAAGTACACGATAAAGAATGGAGATAGACTCAGATGGGTCTTTAGCCTCTAATGCCTGAGCAATAGACTCTGTTGTGGCAGGAAGGAAAGAAGACATGGCTGCAGCTAGGACAAAGTTCTGCAAAAAAAATACATTTTGTCAATGGAGAGAAACCTGAAAGCCAACGAGTTGTGCATTACTATCAATTATTGAGTGAAAGAGAAGAGAAGGCGATGCAGGTCAAATTCCATTAGATGATCATGGGAGACATGGATAGAAACACATGAACTTGCACCAAGCATCGAACCTAGTTAAAGAGGAAGAAGATCCCCAAACCTTGCAAACCTATTAACACTACTGACAAGTCATGACACTTATAATTAAACAACTCAAGACACAAATTTACAACAGCAAACAGACAATCAAACTTAAAGTAACTGTAATACCAAATATACAAAGGAAAAGAAAGTAAATGTCTTTTTCATCACTCTACATGTATTATACTGCTATACCAGGCATGCTGAGACCTACAGGACACAGTCACACATCAATGTGTGGTACATAATGAAAATACAATTTCAAACAGTCAAACTATCTCATCAATGTCAAGAGAACAGGTAGTCTAATCAGATTTGGTTTTTCTGATTTGGGTTTGTCAAGTGACAAAAGCGGGTGACACAAGATAAGGCACAGGGAGATCTAAATTCAAGTACACAGCCACACAAATTTTACCAGAGATTCTCATCTATGTATACCACAAAAAAGGCTCACATAGTTAGAGGACTCAAATTCCTTTTTATTCACAGGACAGGAGCAGACAGCACATAAAAACAGATTACTGTTGGCTGGACACATGACCGACCATGAACCATTGACCAAAACTAAATTATCTTGTAAAATGAATTTTAGCAACTAGAATGTTGAATGTTCAACTAAATGGATAAATAATTTAAAGTTGTCTATTTATTTGATGCAAACATGTATGAAACCTAAGTCTCCTAGAAAAGGAAAGAAAGATTTTGTTCCAAGCACAATATGTTAATGTTTAGAAATCTACATATAACACATAGTATCATGTTACAAACACAATATGTTAATGTTTAGAAATCTACATATAACACATAATATTATGTTACAAACATAGGCATACATCATATTCATACATATGATCTGGGTGCAATAATTGAAAGAAAGTTAATTTGAATCATTAAAAGATAACACAGAGAGCACTGACGCGAGGCAACGCAATTACAACTTATCTCTTGAAGGCAGTCACAACAGTTGTCAACACTACTGTTTTCAGAAATTGCAGAAGAGGCCAAGGAAATCCCTACTGCTAGAAAGACTAAGGATGGTAACTGAATCCGCAAAATAAAGAAAATGGGCAATTAGGCCAGCTTCCCTAAGCTGGATTAGAAATACACGCACCATTTGATGATTTGAAATATGAATCACACCACTAGCACTCTAGTATTGATGTAAAACTACCATGAGCTTAGTAATGAGCAAATATGAGCCAAATCAGAGCTTGTTTTGCTTAGGCTCAGCTCACCAAGAGCCGAGTCTTAATTACTAGGCTATTTGATCTAAACGAACCAACATATTTCAATATATTAATTGGGTTTAGGCTAAACGAGGTAGGCTCAAATTTGTAACTCAACAGAATAATACCTTTTGCACGTTATCTTGAAAACAAAATAGAGCAATACCTTTAGGCTCAATGATGTTGCAAACTAATTTAATCAGACCAAACTAAAATCCAATGCTAATCAGACGAACTTTTATTGTTTGACTATAGATATGAATCAAGCATTAAAGCCGGTTGATAGACTAATGGGCCAAAAGTGCGAAAACTCAAGCTTGGTTCATACAACAAATGGGAAAAAGGGTCTGTTTGACTTGGCTTATTTGAGGGTGTCTGCTAGCATAAGTTTTGCGAGACTGTTTGGGAGAATTTGTGAAAACAATTATGACGTGTTTATAAGCTGTTTTCAGCTTATTTTCCTAAGTTCTCTAAGATAACTTATGAAAACAGTTTAACTTTATTTTATATTTTGTCATAGAAATAGCTTATACATAAGCGATTATGCTATAAGCTGCAAATTATGTTGTTTATCCAAACAGGGCCAAACCTATCAGCTTTAAGTTGTCAATTAACTAAGCTATTAACTGATTCATATCATTATAGGCTCAATTGCTCAAGTCCAATCCAAAGGACTAATTTAGAAGACCTATTTTTGCAACAATTTTTAAGGGCCCGTTTGAATTGGCTTATTTTTGAGCTTATGCAAAACAGCTTATGCAAATAAATAAGCATTTATGTATTATTCATAAGCTTGTCTAGGTAGTTAATGAAAAAACAGCTTATGAAGATACATTTTTCATTAGTGAGAACTTGTGAATTAACATAAAAGCTTATTTATTTGCATAAACTATTTTTCATAATCTCAAAAATAAGACAATCCAAACAAGCTCTAAATAATAAAGCTTTGACTTCTAGGATAAGCACACATGAACCTAACCATTCAGATGCCCAAACATGATTTGATCAAAATCTCATTCCACATTATAAACAACCAACTTCTCAATATAGCTTCTCTAACACAATAATCAATACAAATTCAAATTTCACCAACTTTATCAAATACCCACAAAATATCAAATACCAAAAACCCTAAAAAACTTCTACTTAATCTTATATCACAGGTACAAGCAAAATCAACTTAAAATCGAAATTAACACTTACACAAGTAAACCCAAAAAACAAAAATACAAAATTTCATGGTTCTATACAAATGGCACATAATTTTCCCCAATTCAGTGACCAAATAAACAAAACCCATATTAAAAATATGCAAAAAAATAATAATTAAGAAACCTAGATTCTCAATAAAAGGAAAAGTAACGAAGAAGTTACGTACTTGTATTTGTTGGAAGATGAACGAGATTCGTAACAATCAGAACCGAGATGCAGAGAGAGAGAGAGAGAGAGTGAAGAACTTTACTTGTTGCTCAATACAAGAAGAATTTCTTTGGGCTTTTCTATCATTTTGCACATACTTTATGTTTAGGGTTTGCTTTTTGCACCCTCCTAACTTATTCAAGAAAACTTTTTCACCTGGGATATTCATCAAACTCATTTTGCCTGAGTGAAATCGATTTATAAACTCAACTTGTAAACTCTTACGTGATGTTAAATTTTTTTATATACATGACATATGTACTTATCTATACCGTATCTACTTATCTATACCATATCTAAAGAGAGTGAGGGATTTTAGGTTTTTTTTAATTATTTTAATCATATCCTTAAACAAATATTCCTATAATAAATGTCATATATTTTAAGGGTCCTATAATGATGTTATTTTGTGGCTGTCATTGGAAAAAAAAATTATATCTATACTATATATAAAGAAAATACATGATTTTGGGCTGACTTTTTCACTATCAATTATAACCTTATACAAATTTTTCAATATGATGTTGTATGGTTGGTGTCGTTCAAAAATATAACATTTATATTAGTATATTTTTTATATTGTTCGTCTCATTGAAAAAGATAAGTACAATTTCTTAGAATTTAAAATTTGTCTATAAAAATGTTATATTGTTGATGTCATTAAAAAAAATAAGTATAGTTTGTTATAATATGAGAGTGCAAAATATCTATACATATATTTTTATTCAAAATCAAAATTTCATAAAAACTATAGTTATTAATTATACTCATTAGCGCGATAAAATAAGCTAACAAACGAGTACGGAATGCACGTCTGAACGTTAGTAATAATAATACTTATCCATTCAATTTAATTATTTTTATTTTTATTTTTAAAACTTACAGTTAATTATGAAATAATACATTTATCAGTATACTTTTAATCATGATTAAATATAGAATAAATTTAAATTAGTAAAACTTATGACAAAGTTAACAATATTTTGATAATAGAATAAATTTTTATAGAAAAACTTTATTTTTATTATAATACATGATAATAGTTACCATGATTTTATAATTAAAAAATCATTATTATGATTATTATAATTCCAACATGTATTATAGAATAATGTTTATTATTATCTTAAATATTTATTATTACCAAACTATTATAGTCATGTCTATTATTATATAAATACCTATCTATGAGAAATACCAATAATCTTTCAAAAAAGAAAAATACCAAAATATTTTCTATTATAATATTTTTTATTTATATAATAAATCGTATTCTCAAATAATATTTATTATGATACTATAAAAATAAATTATTATTATAATAATGTTAAATTAAAATCATAAAATCAAGATTATCAAAAGATTTACTCTATTATCATTTAAAGAGTACACTCGTTGTCCATATTTAATGACCTGTTTATAGTCCAGGTATGCTCCATCTAGGCTATGCTCCATTTAGGATATGGATGCATGACATATGGCAAAAAAAACATCCAACGGTTGAGATTTTAAATTAAAAACAAATAATGAAAATACACAATAATTCCCTCACAAATAAAAGCCAGGTTTCCCCTTCTTCTCTCATACTGCCGCCTGCTTGCAAACCAATCCAATTTTTCTCTCATGCTTTCGCTATCATCATCTCCTCTCTCAACTCAGATCCAATTTTTCTTTTACTCATCTCTTTTTCATTCCTTTCTAATACAAATATTCTTTTTGTAATTTTAATTAACATATTTGGTTGATTTTAATTTCAATTTTGGAGAGGAGCTATGGTTTCAAAACTGATCGTTACTGTTAACGAGAAGAAGTGGAAACCTGTTTTTTATTTGTGAGGGAATTATTGTGTATTTTCATTATTTGTTTTTAATTTAAAATCTCAACTGTTTGATATTTTTTTGCCACATGTCATGCACCCATATCCTAAATGGAGTAAATGAAGCATATATGGAGTCCTGTTTATATACTTTATAAATATTTTTAAAAAAAATGTAATATTGTATAAAGACTCTAACGGGTCGTTTATGTTGGGTTAAGATATTTCAAAAATGATCGGTATAAGATAAAGGAAGTCTTAATATTTCATAGATTTATTAATTTATTGTAAAACCTATATAGCATTTTGATGGACAAATTTACCCTTCATAACTCAATTATTTTTCAAATTTAAATCAACATCATGCTTATAAGGGACTCGTAAACCAACTCACTATTTTAGTTACTCGTTTTTCTGTTACTAATTCGCCTTTAACAATATATTTTTTTCAAAGTCAAATTTAAAATCATATAAATTGAATTGTGAAAGTGAAACCTAAATTAAAGGACTAGGTAATTTGAATATAAAATCAAATTTGATAGAACAAACTAGATTAAAGTATATAATATAAAATTATATATTTAAATATGGTAAAATATAATTTTAAAACACGGATAGACGAGAACACGTTAGCAGCACGAGTTAGTAGTACACTGTAAAACATGACTACCATGAGTGAAGGTAATTTGACTAATCAACCAAAGTTGGTCTACACATCAAACACAAACTTTCCTTCCTCCACATAGAAGTCTCTGTCGGTCTTTAAACCACCATTTAGTGTCGACGTCGTTAGCCTATTTCCTTGAACCTTTCAGCGCTCCATTTTCTTCTAACTCCATTTATCTCCTTTTCTTCATTGTTGATCTTCTAAAAGGTATATCTGCTTATTGTGATTCATTATTTTTTATTTTCAATATCATAAATTTATATTTGTTTTATCATTGTGATGAACATATATCATTTCCTTGTTGAGCATCAATTTATGTTAACGACAAAAACTCTACCGCTGGTGTTTGCTAGTAATTTTTTTGGCGGTTATTGCATATCACTTATAGAATTTGAACATGATTTTAATTTTAATTTTGGTATCAATTCAGTTATATATACCAGCCGAAAGACGAGCACTATCGTGTCAGTCTATCCGCTCTTTCTACTGTGCTAACCCATGTGATTATTTTATTACGTTTGTATAATTTTGACTAAAATTTTAAAATATTAATGAAAATTATCGATATATTGATTTATAGACAAAATATTGTCAAGGCATATAACAAAATTATTTTTTAACTTAACATATTTTAGTTTGTCTGCATATAAAATTAAAATAAAATAATAAACATTTATTGTTTATTCTAATAATAGTAATTAATAACATCATAGCATAAATGTATAAATGATATGTTATGTAAAAGAAACATTGTTATGATTACGATAAAAGAATATCTTTAAAAACTATATTTTTCGTAAAGTCTTCATCTTCTCCTTCTATTTTCCCCTTCTTTAATAAGAACTTTTGTTGAATTTTAAGAAACTCCTCTTGATAAAACTACATATAATTGACCATGGCTGAAAACATGTCGTGGAAGATAGATTTCGACATTGGGAATGATCTGCCCTTGTGACTTATTTATGGTAATAACAAAACTTAATCTAACGGGAAACTATTTTCTACTAAACACAAAGGGAAGTCATAAACTCACATGCATTTGTTTTTAATTTAATTCTGGGCAAGAATGCTATTTTTCCAGCATTGCTTCCTGTTAGGATTCCACATCCAACATATTCTTAAATAAAACCACGACATAACAGTCATATTCCATTACACAAGCTATATCTAGCGTCTATGTTTCGCAACAACGTCAAAGGTTCACCTTTTTTTACCTTTAAAATATGTGGTGGGATACTTCCTTGAGCAATTGAGTTTAGAAATTTTTGTTGAAATAAGTTATGAGTATCTCCTTCAACCTTGTCATATGACAACATGGAAACTGATTGATAATTAATTTTTAATAGGAGACTTCTACGGTACACTCACAAAATTTAGTGTATCAGTACTCTTGTTTCACAAAATTTATAAAGTAACGATCATTTTTTTAAAATAAAAAGTTATTTGTCAATATTTATATTTTAGAAAACATCATTTCATAAGAAAAAACATCATTTCATTGTTTATAAGGATCATATTAAAAAATTTACATTTTGTCATAAAAAATAATCAATACTCATTGTGATGAGTAATAAAAATTCATAAAAATCCCGTAAGTGTAGCTCAGTTGGTAGCTGTAACAGCCCGATTTTCGTTAGTATTATTTTAATTGTTTTTAATTATGTTTCATTGTGCTTGTATGTGATTGATTGTCTCTGTGTGTATTTTTGGTTGGGATTATCGGAATTCAGTGTTAAAATGGTATTTTAGTCATTTTAGACTAAGGGGGTATTTAGGTCATTTATAAAGGATTAGTAAACTTAAAATTATCATTATTTTAGTATTTTGAGGTGAATAGTTCTTTTGCTAAGATTAGAAGAACTTAGTAGTAATTATTTGGTTATGGTGATAATTAGATATTTTACTAAGAAAAGTGAGTAATAACATTTCTAATTAGATGAGAGAGTGTTAGACCCATTAAGAGGAGTTATACCCTAACTCATTTAGGTGGTGACTATATAAGCTTAACTTAGAGAGACTAGGTTAACTTTTCATTCATTTCATCCAAGAGGCTAGAGATAGAGAAAAGGGTTAGAGAGAAGATTCAAGAGGAATCAAGCTAGGAGCAAGGGGGAGTGAAGGATTAGCTTAACTTTGTGAAGATAAGAAGTAAGGGGGCTAGTCTTCATTCATAATCAATTGTTAATCTCTTCTTCTTCTCAAATTCATAAGTGCTTATTTGAATAAGTGATTATTTGAATTTAATTGATGAAATTCGTGCTCTTGTTGTGATGATGTGTTTGAGTATATGAATTTGATGATAACTGAATTGTTGTTGATGAAATTGCATGATCATGATATGTATAAATTGATATATTGTGAATTATGTTCAATTGGTGAATATTGATATGTTGTTGTTGATTTATGGTTGAAATCATGATTAAATGATGTTGTTGCTGTTTTGAGATGTTGTTGTTGTTGATCGAACCTATGGGTGTTCATAACCATGGAATCTTGATGTG
This sequence comes from Medicago arabica, assembly GCA_946800305.1. Lineage (NCBI taxonomy): Eukaryota > Viridiplantae > Streptophyta > Magnoliopsida > Fabales > Fabaceae > Medicago > Medicago arabica. The sequence continues at coordinate 8,631,888 of OX326965.1, read as the reverse complement.
GATTTGTGTTGTTCTTAAAGATTTTATGAAAATGGGTCAAATGATTATTTTGTTGAAATGATGTTGTGATTCAAGCTTCATATGGATTTGAATGTCTTTTTGTGTCTAGAAATGTTTATACAACCTTTGGAAACCAATTTGGACAATGGGAAACTAAAATTGGGAGTTTTTGGGTGAAAATGGAGTTTTCCCGTGTGCAGAATTTCTGCAACTGATGCAACTCGCCATGGCGAGTTGGAGGCGAGTTGAGGGGTACTCCCTGTGACCAACTCGCCATGGCGAGTTGCACAGTGCATTCACCCCTATTTTGTCGTTTTTAGGGCTTTGGGTCGATCCGAACCATTCCGAACTGATTCTTTTGATGTAGTTAAATGTAAATGAGCTTTTAAACCTCTGTAGACATCAAGCGAATGAGAAATTGGACTTGGTTTGGTTATTGTACCTCAAACTTTGAAAATGTCAAAAACATAGATTGTTCCGAAACTTGTTCTCTTAAAAAAAAGGGTAAGATTATGTTGTATACTAGATACATGATTTTCTGAAAATAGTTGTGAATGAATTCAATGGGGTTTAACTTATCTTACTTTGGAAATGAGATTCTTTTGAAAATGATAAGAGGAACAAATTTTGTGATTTCAATGATCTTGTTGTAATTAGCCGGTGAGACATGCATGTATGCTCAGCTGCACACATATGTGATTTAAGAGCATACATAGTCGAGGCATTGATGTTGTTTTACTTTGAAAAGTATATGTTGGTTGTTTTGTTTAATCGTAGACGAACTTTGTCAAATTTAATCCTCAAGACCGATTATCTCGGAAACCTTTTGTAAACGACTTTGTATGAATATTTGAGGATACGTGAACGATTTCTAGATGTTGAATGTGATGATTATCATGAGTTGGTTAATTTCTCCTTTACTTTAATTGTGAGAAACTATATGAAGTTGTGATGATGTTTGTCGATAGTTGAGATAACAATTATGTTGATCGATGATGTGGTGAAGAATTTTATTTGAATTGTGAATTGTTGATTGTATGGATGTAAATTCTTGATAATGCAATTGTTGTTGAAGTTGTTCAATGTAAATGGAGGTGAACTTTTATATTGTTGTTGTTGGGGTGATTTGCATTGTCGAGTCTTTGCTTGTATGTCCATGCATCATAGTCTCATATGTGACGTAAAGGGAAGACCCTTACATAGGTGTTAATGTAAGAGGAGGTGTACTCTTACATATGATGTGCAGTTGGCATCATGGGGCGACAGCCTTATTGTTGGTGACGGTACCGCATGCATTTAGAATCATGTCTTTATGATTGTTATGCTTGTTGATTAGTGTATTTGGTGATTGACATACTTGGTGCCTTGTAAGTGATGTTTGCGTAATTGTGACGTGATGAATTGTTGATGTTCTTGAAATATGGTTGAATGAATCTGTAACTTGAAATGAACTACTAAAGTTAATTCTTCGTTTATGTCCTTTTACATATGTTGATTATTATTGATGTAAAGCTAACCCCCAGTGGTTTTGACCGCATGCCTTTCCTTATGGACGGGTAGACGGAGTGCATGAGTAGTTGCTTGCTTGGTGAGTTGATTCGAGGATAACGGATGCTTCCTATGCTTTTTCTGTCGAGTCTAGATTTAGGCTCTGATTAGGACGTCGTCTTTATGTTTATTGTTTTGACTTATGTTGTTGATTATTGCTCATATGTCGGGACTTGAAGACTTATATATATTTATGTGTTGGATTATTTGATGTATAATTTACGTCCGCTGCGACTGTTGAGAATTTTATATATGCATGCATGTCTATTTCTTGAATAATTATTATATTCGCGTGTTTTATCGCTTAAATAGAAATAGAGCGTTACAGTAGCTACCAGGGATAATGCTTGCAGGGACCGGGGTTCGAACCCCGGACTCCCTGTAACGCCCGTTTTAATTATTTAAATTATTTTATATAGTATAGAGAATATTTATATGATTTTGTGTGAATTAAGTGAAGTATATGATTTATGTGATTTTTATGAGGTGTTGCGACTTATTTTATTGTTTAATAAAATAAGATTTGAAAATAAAACAAATGTTAAGTTGTGGGTTTGTTTTAGAATTAGATAGAGTTGTGAGGAAATAAGATAAAATAAAACAAAAGTGATTTAAAAGGGAAAACCTAGGTTTAGAAACTGTCAGAACGTACAATTCAGAGTTTGGGAGAAAAAGGGAGAAAACAGAAGAGAAGAACCAAAGAGACTGTTGCTCAATTTTCTTAAGGTAAGAGTGAGCCTAGCATTACAATTCCATTAAGCTTATGATTCATAATTATAGTTAACATGATTAGGAGTATTTCATGAGAAATTAGAAACTAAGAATTAGGTCAAAAAGTGATGAATTGATGATTAGATGATGAGAAACTGTACCAATGTTGTAGAAAACTGTTTACAGACCATAGGGTAACCCTTAAACATCATTATAGTCGAAATTGGGGAGGAACATGATGAAAATTGGGGTTTTGGGTGAAAATTGTCGTAACCCCGTAACTGTTCTGTCGTCGCTCGCCACGGCGAGTGCTCTTCATCAGCTCGCGAGGCGAGCAACCCACTCGCCATAGCGAGCAACCCTTGAGAAGGCTCGCGAGGCGAGCAACCCAACTCGCCATAGCGAGCTACCCGTGATGGCTCGCAAGGCAAGCAGTTCAACTCGCCGTAGCGAGTAACCCCTGATGGCCCGCAAGGCGAGAGATCCCACTCGCCATAGCGAGTAGTTCGATATCAGACTGCCTGTTAGAATAATGCGACTCTTGTCGCACGATTAGTTATGAGATTACTCCGGGATTAGAATTAAGTACTACTGTAATATTAAGACGACCTGTAGAGCTGTTAATTAATGCTTGATTTGTTAATAGTGACTGTAACACCCCGTTTTCCCAACATAAAAATTTCATAAATTAAATCAGAGTATCGCATAAACGGAATGCTACATTTCTTATAATCTTCAAAAACGCAATAAATGATAATTTATTCTAGTCAAAATAATTTAAACTTCGCAGCGGATAAAATTCAAGTTAGCTTAATAGTTTTGACTCGCAGGCCTAATTCAAAAGTCTAAACATAATTCAAAACTACTCTTATTCATGTCAGTTCAAGGTAATACGTAAGGAATAGAAAATGGTTATAAAGGTCCCCATCCCGTTACGTATCAGAGCACCTAAGGACACAGTGAGGGTAGCCACTCACAACAGCAACAGCAACTAAAGCTTAAATACCTGCACTTGCCCACGAGGCGGCAATTCCAGCAGAAGGGGTGAGATTCACAAAACAAAAACATTAAACATATATTTCAACAGTTATATTTAACAGCATAATTTCATCATCTTAATATCACAACAGCAGTCAAGTAACATCTTAATCATAATCAACGTCATAATCATAATCAACATCATAAATCATCATCATAAATCATCATCATAAATCAACGTCTTAATCAACAATCTTAGTCCGACTCGACAATGCGACCTCGACTCGACAATGCAACCTTGACTCGACTTATGCAACTTAGACATCTTAATCATGCATGTGGTACCATATTGAGTATAAATATACTCCTAGGGCATAAGCCCTCGTCGCTATTGAGCATAAAAATACTCCTAGAGCATAAGCTCTCGTCGCTATTGAGCATAAAATACTCCTAGAGCATAAGCTCTCGTCGCTATTGAGCAAAAGCTCCTAGGGCATGAGCCCTCGTCTCTGGATGCATATGCATGGACTCAACTTGTGTATATCAACATACAACTCAACAACATCTACGAAAACAACATATGTGCCTAATCATTTATGACACACTCCACAACTTAGTCAAAATCTGACACAACAACTCTTACGACAGAATTCATCAACATAACACATATACATTAATCAACTACATTCATATCAGACCAAAACATTCTTCAACAACAAGCAAGTGTGATCAATAAGACATGAGCCAAATACTCATAAAACACTTCAACTAAATTCCTAAATACCTAAGTTTGAAGTTGGGAAACTAACCATAAGTTTTGGACTAACTCAGAATTAGTTATGCTAAGTTTTCTTAAAATTTTATGAATACCCACTTGGACTATTTTAATCATAACTCAAAATCTAAAAATAGTTTACACGTCAAACCAAGGCCATTAGAAAGCTAACTCAATTATCTACAACTTTCATGTTTACACCGAAAGCTAATTCAAAACAGAAACGTGTGAAAAAGACACAAGAACGTGAAACATGAAATGCTGTTACTGTGCAGTTCGCTTAAGCGAAGGGTGGTTCGCTTAAGCGAACGTAACGTCGAGAGGAAGCTCAATTTCGCTTGGAAGTTCGCTCGGGGCTCGCTTAAGCGAACTGGGCCCCGTTTTTTGACGATTTCTCACCATTTTTCACCCAAAAACCCAAATTTTGATCCCTTAATCTCCCAAAATGATTTACAGTGATGTTTATAGGTCAAATAGGCAATATAGCAATCAAAACAACATAGGAACATGCATCAAACAACACAATTCATCCATTTTAGAAATTACACAAAATTCTAAAACCTAGAAAACCAAGAACACCACAATTCATAAATTTTCAGAATTATATACATTATCAGTGAAAGGAATCCCACCCTTACCTTAGAAAATTGAGCAGCAGCCTCTCTTGTTCTTCTCTCCTGTTTTCTCCCTTTTTCTCCAAAAACTGAATTGTACCTTCTGTACAATTCTAACCTAGTTTTCCTTTTTATATCTTAACCTAATTTCTCTTCTCACACCAAAACTTACTTTTTCTCCTTAACTTATTTATTTCTCTTAATTCCACAAAACTCTCTAAATCCACAAAACAACCCTTCAACATATTAATTACTCTAATTTCACATCTTATTCTAGTAAATAGTAAAATAAGTCTATCAATAAAATATCAATACATCACCTAATCATATAAAATCACATAAATCATCAAAAGGGGACTCTAAACTCTATAAAAATAATTAAATAATTAAAGAGGGCGTTACAACTCTACCCCCCTTAAAAGAATTTCGTCCTCGAAATTCAAGCACACAAAAGAATGAATTCAATTATTGTTTAAATATCTTAAACTATATATAGCCAAATAGAAACTTCAAACAAAACATACAAACCACATTAAAGTTAATCAATCAAACATGAACACATAATTAACGTAGTTATTACTCAGGAAACACAACGACAATCAACAGAACATAAGACAGTATTACAACTCTTACTCAACAAGACACGACTCAACTACTTGGCCGGACGGACCGACCTGCTCTGATACCAATTGTAACACCCCGTTTTCCCAACATAAAAATTTCATAAATTAAATCAGAGTATCGCATAAACGGAATGCTACATTTCTTATAATCTTCAAAAACGCAATAAATGATAATTTATTCTAGTCAAAATAATTTAAACTTCGCAGCGGATAAAATTCAAGTTAGCTTAATAGTTTTGGCTCGCAGGCCTAATTCAAAAGTCTAAACATAATTCAAAACTACTCTTATTCATGTCAGTTCAAGGTAATACGTAAGGAATAGAAAATGGTTATAAAGGTCCCCATCCCGTTACGTATCAGAGCACCTAAGGACACAGTGAGGGTAGCCACTCACAACAGCAACAGCAACTAAAGCTTAAATACCTGCACTTGCCCACGAGGCGGCAATTCCAGCAGAAGGGGTGAGATTCACAAAACAAAAACATTAAACATATATTTCAACAGTTATATTTAACAGCATAATTTCATCATCTTAATATCACAACAGCAGTCAAGTAACATCTTAATCATAATCAACGTCATAATCATAATCAACATCATAAATCATCATCATAAATCAACGTCTTAATCAACAATCTTAGTCCGACTCGACAATGCGACCTCGACTCGACAATGCAACCTTGACTCGACTTATGCAACTTAGACATCTTAATCATGCATGTGGTACCATATTGAGTATAAATATACTCCTAGGGCATAAGCCCTCGTCGCTATTGAGCATAAAAATACTCCTAGAGCATAAGCTCTCGTCGCTATTGAGCATAAAATACTCCTAGAGCATAAGCTCTCGTCGCTATTGAGCAAAAGCTCCTAAGGCATGAGCCCTCGTCTCTGGATGCATATGCATGGACTCAACTTGTGTATATCAACATACAACTCAACAACATCTACGAAAACAACATATGTGCCTAATCATTTATGACACACTCCACAACTTAGTCAAAATCTGACACAACAACTCTTACGACAGAATTCATCAACATAACACATATACATTAATCAACTACATTCATATCAGACCAAAACATTCTTCAACAACAAGCAAGTGTGATCAATAAGACATGAGCCAAATACTCATAAAACACTTCAACTAAATTCCTAAATACCTAAGTTTGAAGTTGGGAAACTAACCATAAGTTTTGGACTAACTCAGAATTAGTTATGCTAAGTTTTCTTAAAATTTTATGAATACCCACTTGGACTATTTTCATCATAACTCAAAATCTAAAAATAGTTTACACATCAAACCAAGGCCATTAGAAAGCTAACTCAATTATCTACAACTTTCATGTTTACACCGAAAGCTAATTCAAAACAAAAACGTGTGAAAAAGACACAAGAACGTGAAACGTGAAATGCTGTTACTGTGCAGTTCGCTTAAGCGAAGGGTGGTTCGCTTAAGCGAACGTAACGTCGAGAGCAAGCTCAATTTCGCTTGGAAGTTCGCTCGGGGCTCGCTTAAGCGAACTGGGCCCCGTTTTTTGACGATTTCTCACCATTTTTCACCCAAAAACCCAAATTTTGATCCCTTAATCTCCCAAAATGATTTACAGTGATGTTTATAGGTCAAATAGGCAATATAGCAATAAAAACAACATAGGAACATGCATCAAACAACACAATTCATCCATTTTAGAAATTACACAAAATTCTAAAACCTAGAAAACCAAGAACACCACAATTCATAAATTTTCAGAATTATATACATTATTAGTGAAAGGAATCTCACCCTTACCTTAGAAAATTGAGCAGCAGCCTCTCTTGTTCTTCTCTCCTGTTTTCTCCCTTTTTCTCCAAAAACTGAATTGTACCTTCTGTACAATTCTAACCTAGTTTTCCTTTTTATATCTTAACCTAATTTCTCTTCTCACACCAAAACTTACTTTTTCCCCTTAACTTATTTATTTCTCTTAATTCCACAAAACTCTCTAAATCCACAAAACAATCCTTCAACATATTAATTACTCTAATTTCACATCTTATTCTAGTAAATAGTAAAATAAGTCTATCAATAAAATATCAACACATCACCTAATCATATAAAATCACATAAATCATCAAAAGGGGACTCTAAACTCTATAAAAATAATTAAATAATTAAAGAGGGCGTTACAATGACTTATACAAGTGTGTATGCTTTCTTTGAATTATAAGAGATGATGTATGTGAATGTTTGCGATATTGCTATGTTTCGAGATGTTGATGTGCTGCCATGCTGCCATATTGTTCTTGACTAAAAGCTGCATGTGTCGTTATAAGATTTATGAGTTGTAATCCAAATTATTGGAGTTTATTTTGAGATGTCTAAGATTAAGAAGTCGAGTCCATGCATATTCATCCAGAGACGAGGGCTCATGCCCTAGGAGCTTTTGCTCAACAGAGACGAGAGCTTATGCTCTAGGAGTATTTTTATGCTCAACAGCGACGAGGGCTTATGCCTTAGGAGTATATTTATACTCAATAGCGACGAGGGCTTATGCCATAGATTAGTACCACATGCATGCTTAAGATGTCTAAGTTGCATAAGTCAAGTCGAAGTTGCATTGTCGAGTCAAACTATTAAGTTGAACTATGATGTTGAATTATGACGTTGATTATGATGTTGATTAAGATGTTACATGACTATTGTTATGATATTATGATGATGAAGTTATGTTGTTAAATATAATTATGGAATTATATGTTTAATGTTATTGTTTTGTGGATCTCACCCCTTCTGCTTGGAAATGTTGCCTTCCCTATGGGTAACTTGCAGGTGATTAAGCTTTAGCTGCTGTTTGCTGTTGTGAGTGGCTACCCTCACTGTGTCCTTAGTTGCTCTGATACGTAACGGAATTGGAACCTTTATGATTATTTTCTATTCCTTACGTATTACTTGAAATTGACATGAATAAGTAGTATTTTGAACTATGTTGAGACTTTTGATTAGGCCTACGAGCCAAGATTTATATGTTAACTTGAATTTTATCCGCTGCGAAGTTTGAACAATTTTGTCTAGAATAAATTATTATTTATTCCATTTTTGAGAATTTAAGAAATGTAGCATTCCGTTTTATGTGATACTCTGATTTGATTATGAAATTTTTACTTTGGGAAAACGGGGTGTTACACTTCCCACTTCTCCACACTTTAAAGTGTGTGATCTAGCCACTAGGCTATTGAACCAAAAAAAAAATCATAAAAATTAAATTTTATTTGGTCGAAACGCTTGGTAAATAAAATTTAATTGCTATAGTTTTCATTGATAGAAAATAATTATTTTTCTTCAAAAAAAAAAAAAAACTCATTTATTATTAGTTTAATGATTTGGTGTATCGATACACCCAAATTTATTGGATGTACCATAGAAATTGTCTATTTAATATAATGCTAACAAATTTTTTTCTAAAATATCTTGAGTCATAATATTTTTTTAGATGATTTAAAGTTCAATCTTTAACATTATTTTTTGCTCACGTTTGTTACTAATCTTTTTTTAGAGGATTTAAAGTTCAATCTTTAACATTATATTTTGCTCACGTTTGTTACTAATCTTCTTTTCAGAAGATTTAAAGTCCAATCTTTAACATTATTTTTTGTTCACGTTTGTTACTAATTTTTTTTATAGTATTTAAAGTTCAATCTTTAACATTATTGTTTTTTGTTCACGTTTGTTACTAATATTTATTAAGAGGATTTAAAGTCCAATCTTTAACATTATTTTTTGTTCACATTTGTTACTAATAATTTTTTAGAGGATTTAAAGTTCAATCTTTAGTATTATTTTTTGCTCACGTTTGTTATTAATCTTTTTTTTAGAGGATTAAAAGTCCAATCTTAAACATTATTTTTTGCTCACGTTTGTTACTAATCTTTTTTTTATGATTGAAAGTCCAATCTTTACCATCATTTATTGCTCACGTTTGTTACAATTGATCAAATGCTAAAGAAGAGTAACTTATATTAATAAAATAATATGGAAATATTGGTTTTTGTCGAAGTAATAAAATAATATGGAAATACTGTTTTTTGTAGAAGGAATATGAAAATACTTGGCAATCTTTGTCGGTTGTATTGAAGGGAACAACACAGATGTACAACATAAAATCGGTTGATAAAAAAATAATATTAGTTTTTGTTTTGTGCTAGTTTTTTGTGAGTTTGATTTGTGATTAACGGATGTAAAAGAGGTTTAACGGGGACGATTAATGATATGAATTAGTAATCCACGTGTTATTTTATAATTGACTAACAATAACAACAATTCATAAGGAATTGTGTGTAAATTGTACTATCTGTGTCTGTGTTCAAACATGAAGTAATTTTATTTTTATAATTAGTTTATGATTCCCATTTTGTGAGTGAGATAACCAAACTAGTTCAATAAAAAAAAATCTTTTAATTTTTTTGTTAATATAGTTTAAGACTTTTACACGTTGATTTAAAAACGTTTCAATTAAATACAAGTGTTAAAAAAAATTATATTTCATGAAAAATAAAGTCATTTAATAATTTTTGATATTTTTTTAGGTTAGGTGTAAAAAATATGCGATGTTGACCCAATCCAACCCGGTATAATTTAATTGTGTCAGGTAACGAATTAGGTCAAAATCAGTCCAAATTAATTAAGATCTCGCCTGATACATCCATTAGGTATATAACAACATTTAGTAAGAGAAATCAAAGGCATGTGTGACCTAGCTACATCAACACCAAAACAATCATGTAAACTCTTTTTAATGAAGTCAAAGAAATATATATATGGCATATAGGTTTTATGAGTTAAATTACTCAATTTGTTGCAAATAAAAAATGATTAAATCTTTTTAATTTCTTTTCTGTCAAACAATATCTCAAATTTTATTTATTTTTTATCTTTTATACATGGAAGATGATGATCTAGATGATACAAATGTGTTGGTTTATATAGAGGAATGAGGAAATGTGATTGATCAAAAAAGTGAAGTTAAAGAGATTTTTAAATGGTATAATTCTTTTAAAGGTCCATATGTGGGAGGTGTGGTTGAGTGTTCTAATTCTGTCGAATTTTTTTAGTGCTAGAAGAATGGAGGGAAAATTCATTTTAATAATAATAAAGCTTTTGTGGCATCAACACAAGAAAGTCACAACGATCAAGTTTTGTTTTAAATTTTGTTTTTACTTTGTTCTTGTCACAACCATGAATATAAAAAAGGTAAAACTTGGCTTTAATGTAAATGATGTTGCAAGAAAAGTAACATACAAGAAAAGGAATAATGGTTTATTCGATAATGCTGATGAACTAAGCACCCTTTAGGGGATTGAAGTTTGTGCTATAGTTTATGGCCGTTATGAACCATAACCTGAGATTTGTCCATCACTAGGGTAAGTTCGGAGCACTCTCAAAATTCAGGACTATGACTGAATTGGAAAAGAGCGAGAAAATGATGAATCAAGATACTTTCAAGAAACAAAAGGTTTGAAGACTAAAGATTAAGTGAGAAAACTAAGGATAAACAATAGGGAAAAATGGACGACAATTCTCGTGTTTTAATGAAAACGTGAAAAACATATATAATAAGGACACCCTTTCTCCCTGTTGTGGTCCTTATTACTTCAATTTCCATTGAAAGACAAGCAATGTCATCTCTTACTCCCTATTGTCTTTCTTTAGTTTCTTAACTCTTTCTTTAGCCTTCCAAACCCTTTGTTTCATGTCCCTTGATTTACCATTTTCTTTCTCTTCTCCAATGTATAGTCTTGGATTTTGAGAGAACTTTGACCTCCCTTTGATGACGGCCAAATATCAAGTTGTGGTTCATAAGGGCCATAAACTATAGCTTAAGCTTCAATTCCACAAAGGGGGCTTAATTCATCAACCTTATTCAATATACCCTTCCTTTTTTTGTATGTTTCTTTTCTTGTAGCATCATTCACATTAGAGGCAAGTGCACCTTTTTTCTTGTCATGGCTTTGACTAGAACAAATGAAAATAAAATAGTAAAAGAGTTGATTGTTGTGACTTTCTTGTTCGATGCCACAATATATTTATTCTTATTAAAAATAATTTCCCCTCCATTCTTCATAGCACAAAAACATTGATAGAATTAGAAAATCCACCAACACATTTACACCCAACGTCGGGACCTATAAAAGGATTACACCATTTAAGATAAACCATATGAGTAATGTATAAAAAAAAAAATCTTTGTTGAGACAAAATCCTTATTTGATGTCTTAAAGATTACAAACATGTTAAATTTATTTAATCTTGTTATCTACTAATTTGTTTAGTGAGAATTATTTCATGAGAACGTTCTGGTTACACAAAGCAAATAAAACATTTACATCAAAACTGAACAAGTCAGCACAAGAGGAAAACATGGCAAAATATTTAAGAATACTGTTCTTTACCCTGCACTTTTCGCTCGCACCCAGCATAACTGACAAAAATACCCCTGCGCTAGTTAACTAACACATGTGTAAAATTAACATGACTTAAAATTTCGTTTTTTTACACATACATGACTTAAGTCACGTCGCATAAGTTAACTCACGCATGAATTAACACCTACGTGAGTTAACCCACCCTGGTACAAATTCTTTTAATATGAGGTGTTACATACCCATTACTTTATTCACACTCTTGGTATAATGTTGACAGCATTTACAAGATTATTTTATGGAGGATCATATATCAATGCAAAAAGACGACGACAACAACAACAACATTTACCTATTGGTTTTTAGCTTACTACTACCTCTTCTTTTCTTTCTTTGTCTTTTTCTTAGTTGCATATCATAATAAAAGAAATTGTACCAGCGTGAGTTAACTCACACAGGTGTTAATTCTTGCGTGAGTTAAGTTACGTATGTGTAAAAATTACGAAATTTTAAGTTAAGTTAATTTTACACTTGCGTTAGTTAACTAGCGCATGGGTATTTTCAACAAGGCTGCAGGGTGCGAGTGTTTTCTGCATGGGGGAGAGCAGTAACCAATATTTAATTCAAAGACGTTGTCTTGGGCCTTAAGAGATTTTCGACCCATTTGGGGTAAAGCCCATCAAAGAATAAAATATCTTATTCATGGATAAAAAACACATGGGTTTTAGATCATGACATTACTAAAGTAAAGTAGAATGACATAATCAAGGTAAATTTTAACTTGTGCCCTTGAGGGCAAGTTAAGGAACCTATTATAGAAATATATGTATTAAAAGTCGTGCATTCAATTTTTTAAAAGTTAAAATATTATGTTTTCCAATGCAAAGTTGCTCTTTTTGGATTGCTTAACATGTGCCCTTATAGCACAAGTTAACATGACCCCATAATCAATGTCACTTCTAAATATAGCAAGCAACAACTCACTGCAGCTGTATATCTCTCTCACACGTAAAGCAAGCAAATGCAAGCTGATCGTACAGAAAATTCTGTTGAATTTAAATAAGAAAAGTGAAATCAATTGAAGCTTTGGATAGCTGCACAAAACGTGTTCAATAACTCTTTTTCACTCTTTATCCCAAGTCACTCCTCACCTATAAATACAAGTGGCTCACCTATAAATACAAGTGGTTTTGGAGGTTGAAAGTAAGAGTTTTGAAAACAAGCATTCTCTCGAGTGAAAATCATCACTACATACAAATTAAAGCTCTTCACAAACAAACAAATTTCAAGCTCTCTAATTATATCTTTTGGATCATACTCTTTTGAATTTGTTTATTAAATCTCAAATAGGTGTTGGGAAATTTATTTGATCCAATCCAAATCTCATCATACAAAGTGTATTGTAATTTTCAAGTGTATTCGTAATAATAGTTTGAGAAAGAAGTGTAACAACCTTTCTTGTGCGAAAGTAAAGAATTGTAGAAGCCTGCTGAGGTTTAATACAGCGTGTAACAGACTAATCTGGTGCGATCAAGATCTTACAGTGCTAGTCAGAAGTTTATGTTAGGAGACTACTATAGTGGATAATCTCACACGAGGTGTGGGTGTAACACCCCGAAATCCCAAGTATAAAAAAATTCATAATTTCATCAGAGTATATCATATTCAGGATGTCACATTTCATAGAAATATTCAAACGTAGCAGCGGAATAATAATTTCAAAATCCTTAAAATAATTGGTTCTTGGCACAAATGCCTCACAAACATTTCAAAATTCAAGGATAAGTCGCAAACATCATAATTAGTTCAACATGATACATAAAGGAATAAAATTCAATAAAGACCCCATCCCGTTACATATCAGAGCATTTCCTACGACACCACAAGGACCTCTCACATCGTCGAACCTAAGCTTGGTCACTTGCACTTACCCACAAGGCGGCAATTCCAACAGAAGGGGTGAGATTCACAACAATTATATTGACATATAATTCAAACATTTATGCTTAACAACAACAACAACAACAATCATCGCATATAACGGAAATATCTCAAACATCTACATATAATAGGTCATCTTAAAACATCTTCACATAACAAATCATCTCATACCGTCTTAGACACAAAACTCGACAAATGCAACTCTAACATCTTAAACATCATGCATGTGGTACCAATATTTAAGCTTAAATAAGCTTCACCGTCGCTTTGAGCAAATGCTCTACCGTCGCTTTGAGCAAAAGCTCCACCGTCTCAAATTATGCAAATGCATGAACTCGACTCTTTATACTTAAACAAATTAACACAACATCTTAACATCATTTACGACTCTTGATCGACACATGAAATTATACAATACATGGCAGCAGCTCAGCACGTTTAACACATTTTCACAACACGTAATCATCGTCGCAATTATCATTTAAACATCATTCATATAACTCATTTAATATGCATATATTCATAAATTAACGCCAACAATTAAAATCATCTTAAAACATCATTACAGATTGTAATTTAGATCATAAAACATCTCTAACACTATCCAAAGGTCTACCCTCAAAGCCTCGCTCAAAACAGAGTTATAAAACTCAAGTTATAGTGGTCTGAGACCACATTGCTCGCTATGGCGAGTGGTTCTGCTCGCCTCGCGTGTTGCTTCCTAGCCTACTGTTACTACTCGCCTCGCGTGCATCAAAGGGGCGCACGCCACGGCGAGTTAAGTTGCTCGCCTCGCGAGTGAAGTTGTTCTGCTCGCCACAGCGAACCATCGCAGAACAGGGTACGGGTTCGCTCAATCTCTCGCCAAAACTTGTCCAATCTCTCATGCTATGGCTCTAATCTTTCAGAATTATGATCCTAGTGATTAACCTAGGTTCTGTAACACGTTTCTACATCAAATTGCATCATTCTATCATCAATTCATCAATAACCCTAACCTATGAACTCTCTCAAACTCTTTCCCAATTCCTTAGTTAATCATAAACAATTGAATTACAACAATATAATCGAAGCTAGGCTCACCCTTACCTGGTAAATTTGCAGAATTGGGGTTCCCTCTTCTCTGGCCACTTTTCTCCCTTTTTGCAAAAGTCTGTAATACGTACTGACTCTTTTCTAAACCTAATTTCCTTCTTATACCTCTTTCTAATCTCACTTATCCCCAAAACTCTATCTTATTATAAAAACAACCCCACCTCTCAAAATTATTGTTATTATAGCACAACTTAATTTTCGTATAAAAATATATATTAGCATCACATATCTTATTTTATTAAACAATAAAATAAGCATCACATCACAACATGGTCTCATACGTCACAAACATCATCAAAATTATATAATATATAATAATATACTATA
Source organism: Medicago arabica (assembly GCA_946800305.1). Lineage (NCBI taxonomy): Eukaryota > Viridiplantae > Streptophyta > Magnoliopsida > Fabales > Fabaceae > Medicago > Medicago arabica. The sequence continues at coordinate 8,616,874 of OX326965.1, read as the reverse complement.
TATTCTAATAAAATAATTAAATAATCAAAGTGGGCGTTACAACTCTCCCCCACTTAAAGGATTTTCATCCTCGAAAATCTTACCTCGATTAAACAACTCTGGATATGAATCTAGCATCTTACTTTCCAGCTCCCAAGTTAAGCTTTCACCGGTCGCTCCACTCCAAACAACTCTCACTAGAGGTATCTCCTTGCCTCTCAACAACTTCACCTTGTGATCATCGATCCTCAAGGGTAGAGTCTCAACCGTAAGGTTGTCTCTCACTTGTACATCGTCACTTTGGATCACATGAGATGGATCCGGAACGTACTTCCTCAGCTGCGATACATGAAAAACATCGTGCAAATTCGATAGATGCGGTGGTAATCCAACACAATATGCCACCGTCCCAATCCTCTCTGATATCTGATACGGACCAATAAACTTTGGAGTCAACTTCTTCGACTTCAAGGCACGACCTACACCGGTCATTGGAGTAACTCGCAAAAACACATGATCTCCCTCTTGGAACTCAAGGTCCTTCCTACGCTTGTCATGATAACTCTTTTGTCGACTCTGCGACGCTTTCATCTTCTCTTGGATCATTCTTACCTTCTCAGTGGTTTGTTGAACAATCTCTGGTCCTAAAACCACACTTTCACCTGACTCAAACCAACACAACGGAGTTCTACATCTTCTTCCATACAAAGCCTCGAAAGGTGCCATTCCAATACTAGAATGGTAACTGTTATTATAAGTGAACTCTATTAACGGAAGATGACTATCCCAAGCTCCTCCTTGTTCAAGTACGCACACTCTCAACAAATCTTCCAACGATTAAATCGTCCTCTCAGATTGACCATCTGTCTGCGATTGATACACCGAGCTCAACTTCAATTGAGACCCTAAAGCTTCTTGCAAACTCTTCCAAAATCTAGAAGTAAATCTTGGATCTCTATCTGACACAATGCTCGAAGGAACACTATGTAATCTTACTATCTCTTGAATGTAAATCTCTGCCAACCGAGTCATAGGAAAAATGATATTGATCGGTAGAAAATGAACTGACTTGGTTAACCTATCAACAATCACCCAAATAGCATCGTTCCCTCTTGGAGTAGTCGGCAAACTCGTCACAAAATCCATGGATATGCTATCCCATTTCCACTCTGGCACATCTAACGGTACCATCATTCCAGCAGGTTTCTGATGTTCTATCTTTGATTTCTGACAAATTAGACAAGAATACATAAACTGCGCCACATCACGTTTCAATCCAGACCACCAAAACAACTTTTTCAAATCATGATACATCTTCGTATCTCCTGGGTGAATACTCAAGCTACTTCTATGGCTCTCTTCAAGGATTGCCTTCTTCATCCCATCGTCGTCCGGAATACAGATTCTCCCTCGAAACCTCAACACACCGTGATCATCGACTCTAAAGTCACCATCTACAGTCTGGCTACTCGCAACAAGCAAATCTACAAACTTAACATCTTCTTTCTGCGCTTCTTTAATATTTTTCAGAAAATTATTGTCAATCCTCAACATTCCTAGCTTTACACTCTGATGTGATCTTTCACAAACCAAGCTCAAATCACTGAATTGTTCCAATAGTTCGAACTCTTCCGCCATCATAGAAGACATATGTAACGTTTTCCTACTCAGGGCATCAACAACTACGTTAGCCTTACCCGGATGGTAATTCAAACCAAACTCATAATCTTTCAATAACTCAAGCCATCTCCTCTGTCTCATATTTAACTCTTTTTGATCAAACAGGTACTTCAAGCTCTTGTGATCACTAAACACTTCAAACCTCGAACCATACAAATAGTGTAAACAAATTTTCAGCACAAATACCATTGCAGCCAACTCAAGATCATGGGTAGGATAATTTCGTTCATGAATCCTCAACTTCCTGGATGCATAAGCAACCACTTTACCGTCTTGCATAAGTACACCACCTAAACCCAACTTAGACGCATCACAATACACCACAAAAGGTGCTTCAGGCTTTGGCAAAATTAATACTGGAGCTGTCGTCAACGGCTTCTTCAACTCATTGAAGCTACTCTCACATTGAGCATCCCACACAAAGGATTTACCTTTACACGTCAATTGCGTTAACGGAAGTGCCAACTTAGAAAACCCTTCTATAAATCTTCTATAATAACCAGCCAATCCCAAAAAGCTTCTAATTTCAGTAACCGACCTCGGAGTCTCCCATTGCGACACTGCTTCAACTTTAGACGGATCAACCACTATACCATCACTAGAAATAATATGACCAAAAAAACTAACTTCTTTCAACCAGAACTCACACTTAGACAATTTAGCATACAACTTCTTTTCTTTTAATGCTTGCAAGACAATCTTCAAATGTTCAGCATGTTCTTCTTCAGATTTGGAATATATCAGAATGTCGTCAATAAACACAACCACAAAACAATCCAAAAATGCCTGAAAAGTCCGATTCATATACTCTATAAATACTCCTGGCGCGATCGTAACACCGAAAGACATCACTTTATACTCATAATGACCATGTCGAGTTCTAAAGGCCGTCTTCTGCATATCTTCATCTTTCACTTTTATCTGATGATAACCCGACCTTAAATCAATCTTGCTAAACACACACGCACCCACTAACTGATCCATCAAATCATCAATCCTCGGAAGTGGATACCTATTCTTTACAGTTACCTTGTTCAACTGTCGATAGTCAATACACAACCTCATACTCTCTTCTTTCTTCTTTACTAACAGTACAGGCGCTCCCCAAGGTGAAACACTTGGTCTTATAAACTTCTTCTTAAGCAGATCCTCCAATTGCTTCTTTAACTCAGCTAACTCAGAAGCTGACATACGGTAAGGTGTCATAGACACATGCTTCGTTCCAGGAACAAGATCAATCGCAAATTCAACTTCTCTTTCAGGAGGCACATCAGGAATCTCATCAGGAAATACTTCAGGGAAATCACACACCACTTGCAATTCGTCAATCTTCTCTTGACTCTCAATAGATAAGGATGCCATTAGAGAAAACATCAAAATTCCATCTCGTTCTAATTGTTTCAGCTGCTTGGTAGATAAAAATTCTGCTCCACTTTCTTCCTCTTCAGACAAGAAATACACCGTCTTGCGAAAGCAGTTGATAAGCACACGGTTGTACTCTAACCAATTCATCCCAAGAATCACATCCATACCCGTCAAAGGTAGACAGACTAAATATATCTCAAAATTACGATCAAACATAGACAACGGACAACTCAAACATACACGAGAAGTAGTCACCGAACCCTTAGCTGGAGTTTCGACAACCATCTCTCCATTCATATTAGACATAACAAGACCCAACTTAACAGCACAATCATAAGCAACAAAAAAATGCGTAGCGCCAGTATCAATAATAGCAATTAAAGGTATATCATTAATATAGCAAGTACCTCTGATCAAACGATCCTCGTTTTCAGTCTGAGTGCCGGTCAACGCGAAAACCCTTCCAGTAGTCCTAGCTTTCTTTGGCTTCTTGCATTGCGAGCCAATATGTCCTTGTTCATCACAGTTGAAGCACAAAACATCATCAAACTTGCAGTCTGGGGTAATATGCCCTTTATGTCCGCATCGGTAACATCTCTTCACATCTATAGGACACACATTACTCTTATGGCCTTTCTGCCCGCAATTAAAACAGGTAATCTCCGCAGGAGCATCCTTCTTCTGGGGTTGCCTCTCATCGTTAAGTCTTTGTTTACCCTTATCTCTAGGAGCATCATAAGGTTTATGACGACTCTGTTGACCCTTAGCCTTTCTGTCATTCACTACCTTATAGAGAGCCTTGGTATCCTCCTCGTAGATTCTGCAACTACTCACCAGCTCGGAGAAATTTCGGATCTTCTGATAACCAATCGACCTTTTAATCTCAGGACGCAAGTCATTCTCAAATTTGATGCACTTGGAAAACTCAGCATTCTCAGCAGTATAGTGTGGGTAGAACTTTGCCAGTTCCACAAACTTTGAAGCATACTCAGTCACAGACATATTCCCTTGCTTCAACTCGAGAAACTCGATTTCCTTCTTCCCCCGGACGTCCTCAGGAAAGTAACGGTTCAGGAATTCCCTCCTGAACACCGCCCAAGTCACAGCAGCACCTCCTTCTTCAAGGATAGGTCGAATACCAACCCACCAGTCATCAGCCTCCTCAGCTAACATGTGGGTACCAAACCGTACCATCTGACCGTCTTCACACTGCATCACCCTAAAGATCCTCTCGACTTCCTTGAGCCACGTCTGAGCCCCATCTGGATCATATCGCCCTTTGAAGGTAGGCGGGTGGTTCCTCAGAAAAGTCTCCAACATTCTCATCCCATCGTTCCCACCAGCGTTGTTATAATTTACCCACAGCTTGGGCCATTGCTTGCAAAGCAGCAGCAAGAGCAGCATCATTTCTTCCAGCCATCTTATTCCTCTACAAAGCAAACATAAGTTAGAATAATATAACTATAGTATTCTAACTCTAAGACATCGTCACTCGACTCTCTAATTGGCCGGACGGACCGACCTGCTCTGATACCAATTGTAACACCTCGAAATCCCAAGTATAAAAAAATTCATAATTTCAACAGAGTATATCATATTCAGGATGTCACATTTCATAGAAATCTTTAAAATAAAAAGAATAATAATTCTTCATCATAGAAATATTCAAACGTAGCAGCGGAATCATAATTTCAAAATCCTTAAAATAATTGGTTCTTGGCACAAAGGCCTCACAAACATCTCAAAATTCAAGGATAAGTCGCAAACATCATAATTAGTTCAACATGATACATAAAGGAATAAAATTCAATAAAGACCCCATTCCGTTACATATCAGAGCATTTCCTACGACACCACAAGGACCTCTCACATCGTCGAACCTAAGCTTGGTCACCTGCACTTGCCCACAAAGCGGCAATTCCAACAGAAGGGGTGAGATTCACAACAATTATATTGACATATAATTCAAACATTTATGCTTAACAATAACGACAACAACAATCATCGCATATAACGGAAATATCTCAAAAATCTACATATAATAGGTCATCTTAAAACATCTTCACATAACAAATCATCTCATAACGTCTTAGACACAAAACTCGACAAATGCAACTCTAACATCTTAAACATCATGCATGTGGTACCAATATTTAAGCTTAAATAAGCTTCACCGTCGCTTTGAGCAAATGCTCTACCGTCGCTTTGAGCAAAAGCTCCACCGTCTCAAATTATGCAAATGCATGAACTCGACTCTTTATACTTAAACAAGTTAACACAACATCTTAACATCATTTACGACTCTTGATCGACACATGCAATTATACAATACATGGCAGCAGCTCAGCACGTTTAACACATTTTCACAACACGTAATCATCGTCGCAATTATCATTTAAACATCATTCATATAACTCATTTAATATGCATATATTCATAAATTAACGCCAACAATTAAAATCATCTTAAAACATCATTACAGATTGTAATTTAGATCATAAAACATCTCTAACACTATCCAAAGGTCTACCCTCAAAGCCTCGCTCAAAACAGAGTTATAAAACTCAAGTTATAGTGGTCTGAGACCACATTGCTCGCTATGGCGAGTGGTTCTGCTCGCCTCGCGTGTTGTTGCCTAGCCTACTGTTACTACTCGCCTCGCGTGCATCAAAGGGGCGCTCGCCACGGCGAGTTAAGTTGCTCGCCTCGCGAGTGAAGTTGTTCTGCTCGCCACAGCGAACCATCGCAGAACAGGGTACGAGTTCGCTCAATCTCTCGCCAAAACTCGTCCAATCTCTCATGCTATGGCTCTAATCTTTCAGAATTATGATCCTAGTGATTAACCTAGGTTCTGTAACACGTTTCTACATCAAATTGCATCATTATATCATCAATTCATCAAAATTCATCAATAACCCTAACCTATGAACTCTCTCAAACTCTTTCCCAATTCCTTAGTTAGTCATAAACAATTGAATTACAGCAATATAATCGAAGTTAGGCTCACCCTTACCTGGTAAGTTTGCAGAATTGGGGTTCCCTCTTCTCTGGCCACTTTTCTCCTTTTTGCAAAAGTCTGTAATACGTACTGACTCTTTTCTAAACCTAATTTCCTTCTTATACCTCTTTCTAATCTCACTTATCCCCAAAACTCTATCTTATTATAAAAACAACCCCACCTCTCAAAATTATTGTTATTATAGCACAACTTAATTTTCATATAAAAATATATATTAGCATCACATATATTATTTTATTAAACAATAAAATAAGCATCACATCACAACATGGTCTCATACGTCACAAACATCATCAAAATTATATAATATATAATAATATATTATATATTCTAATAAAATAATTAAATAATCAAAGTGGGCGTTACAGTGGGTACTGAAAGTAGTTGGATTTGGTGAACCAGGATAAATCTCATGTGTTATTCTTCCTCCCCTTCTCTTTATTTAAAGTCACACACACGCGCGCGCACACACACACCAACACACACACACACACTATCACACTTATATTAATCTCCTTAATATTTTAGACCTAATTATCACAACCAAATTAAGTTCTCTGGTTCCAAATTAATCATTAATATTGCTGCATTATTTTATTCAATATTAACTACTTCCAGAACATTCTAGTCCAAGATAAAACTACTGCATAAATATTTAACTAAAATTTTAATTTAGTTTATAATATTCTTTTATCATTCTGTCTTATATTAATCATTCTCCAGAACATTCTGGTCCGTGTTAAAGTGACTTTACATTTTAACTTAATATCATTTTTCTCATTCTGCTTATATAATCATTCTCCAGAACATTCTGGTTCTATATAAATGAATTGCAATATACTCTAATATTGTTGGAATATCTTTAACCAAGAACTTTTTTGAGTATATAAACTTAATTTAAGTTTTAGGAATAATTTTAAAAGGGTCACAATTCAACCCCTTTCTTGCGACGTTTATTGCTACTTCAACCCTATTATATTCAACATCATTTACCACACTTACAAGAATAACCTTTTTTTTGCTTAGAAATATCTTCTAAAAAACTAAACGTTTTATAATTTCAAAAAAAATCCTGCAATCTCTCAACTCATTCTAATTAATCTCTTGCTCACCAGGTAATATAACCAATTTAAAGTTGTTGTTTACACCTAAAAATCTCATGTTGAATGTTGAAAAATGCTTTCTTGTTTTCCAAGGCAACATGAATGTAGATATGGATCAAATTGTGTTGTCGCCCCCACCCCTATAACTTTCTTTCTTCTACATCCTCTCATAGCTGTCTAGTCTTTTTCTTTCTCTTTTCTCTCGATTTCACTGCATTGTCATCTCCCTCAACCCTACCTTCTCTCTTGGTTTCTCTCTCCAAACAACATGCCTAATTCTGAAACCTCACTGTCTAAACAGTCAAAGACGCCACCCGAAACCACCACCATCACCACCACAACCAATCACCCTATTCATCCTGCCTTAACTATCAACAATATCACAAACTTCACCAAAATTGCTTCTCATATTAAAAAGAGCGAATACAAGTACATGGTCCGAGATATTAAAAGTTCTTGCTCAAACCTATGAGCTTCTTAACCACACCATCCCTACACCCACAACCGAACCTATCTCTTCCTCTCCCTCTCTCAAAGAAACTGACTCGGTTCTACAAGAACGTCTTGATGCCATAGTTATGTAGTGGATTTATGGTACCATATCTATTGACATTCTCTATACGATCATTGAGTGTGATTCGATCGCACAAACAATCTGGGAGCGTCTCTTCACCATCTTCTTTGATAATAAAAATTTATGTGCGCTCTATCTAGAACAAGAATTCTCTCATGTCACCATGGAGCAATTCCTAGACACCTCAACATACTACCAACACATTAAGTATCTTTCTGTTCAGTTGTCTAATGTTGGTGCACTTGTTTCCAACGAACGTATGATTCTTTAACTCGTTTCTGGTCTCTCTAATGTCTATTCTACAGATGACTCTCAAATACGTCATTCTGAAATTTTGTTCCTTTCTACAAGGCTCGGTCTATGACTGTCTTAGAAGAAACAACGATGGCCAAACATATACAAAAGAACACCGACAACTCTATGTTTATTGCTTATAAGGAGAACAACCCTTTCAACTCTCATCCTATTAAAATACATATAATTTAAATTCATTTTTTTTATCTGTTTGCACTTAAATGTTAATCAATTTTACTCAAATTTTCACTTAAATCTCACCATTTGAACATGTCGAAATGTTTTTCTTCTAAAAGACACGCATAAATATGCTATTTTATTTATTATATGTCGACGTATACAATAGAGTGAACTAGGGTGGGCAAAAAACTTATCCGAACTGCTGAATTGAAACAAAAAAAACTGAACTATTGCTAACAGTTCTGAAACTGAACTGAAACAGTTCTGAACTAAAACAATTCAGTTCGGTTCGATTCGAAATAGCTCAACAACTAAAATTTGATTTTGTTTATTTTATATGATTTTCAATGGTATCAATAATAACAGTTCAACTCGATTCAAAACAGTTTATTTCAGTTTGGAACAACTTAGTTCATTTGAAAATGCAAACAATTCATGATTTGGTTCAATTCAGTTTTTATCCGGAACGAAACTATACCCATACTTAAAATGAACTAATTTTAGAATAATATGTGGTTTTTTAAGAAATGTAAAGGCAAATAATGTTGCTTTAGAATTGGGACCACATACTTCTTTTATATTTTTGAGGGGAATGGACCACGTACTTCTTTGTTTATGTCATATGTATACCTTAAATATAAAGCAAAAATAAATTGGTAAAGCCTAAAACAAGGACTTTAGAGCCTCACCTTTCGGCTAGCTTTCCTATATCCTAGAAATATTTGTTACCAAATAAAGAAAGAATTAAGAAACCCCCACATTCTCGAAACCTATCGAAATTATTTTATTTTGGTAAAATTTTTCATTCTCTAAATTGGTTAATCTAAAGGATATGAAATTATTTATAAGAAGCCTAACATCTTATACTATAGATCTCACTTTTTTTTTTTTTAAATTTCACACTTTCTGATAGTCCAATTTGTATGTGTAAATGCAATTTTTCAGGATTTTTTACACTTGAGGATTGGCCAATTTAAAAGTGTAAAATGCAATTTCTAAAAATTTTACACATCAAGATTTGCATATCCGAAAGAATAAAATGTTTATTTTTTCAAAATCGTTTACAACTCAATTTATATGTTTTCATATTCATTTCTTGACATAGCAACATATAATTTTATGCATGTGTTAAAATCAGCAAAGGTTTGTTATAACAATATTTTAGTCTACATCAATATTCTTTTGCCATTCAAAAATTTGGTCCACTGTCAAACCAAACATAAGCATACTAAAATTAAATTTGCATTAGATTTAGGAGGGTGTATTGGATTAGGATTTTAAAGGACAATTTTTGTTTAAAAAAATCTTGAGGATTTTAAAAGACTTTGCAGGATTTTGATGACTTTGATGATTTTAAAAGATTTTAAGGATTTCAACGGATTTAATTCATAAGATTTTAAAGGATTTAAAATGATTTTATGGATTTCAAGAGATTTCAACAGATTTTATGAATTTTAAGAAATAATTGAAAAAAAATGATCATAACACATTCTCGTTCACAAAATCTCAATAAATACTCTTTTATTTATTTTACTTTATTTTTTTACGGGGGAAAGCTAGAGAGAGAGAGTGAGAGAGAAAGAGAAGGAAGGAGAGAGAGGGGAAGAGAGAATAGAGAGAGAGAGAGAGAGAGAGAGAGGAAGAGAGAGGGAAGAGGAAAAGAGAGTAAGAGAGAATGGAGAAGAGAGAGATAGAGATAGTAAAATCTTTAAAAAAACAATCCTAAGAAATCTCATCTTTTCATGAAAGACTTTTTCATGATAAAATTTCACTAGAAAATCCCACAAAATCCATCAAAATCTGATATATTAAACAACCCTTCGAAATTTGAATGATTTTGAATACCACTAGACTTTTTTTTAAGTGATTAAGAGTCTTGATCGAATACCACAAGATTTTTTTTTTAAATGACAAAAAATCTTGATTGAATAACACAAGACTTTTTTAAAATTGGAAAGAGTCTTGATTGAATACCACAAGACTTTTTGATGATTAAAAAATCTTTGAAAATCTCTTAGAATCATGATCCAATATACCCACCTTAGGCATAGACATGTACTAGGTACAAACATGTACTAGTTAGACACATAGTTTTAAAACTCGGCTCGGACCAACCGGTTCGAGCTAAATATTGGATCGAGAATGCTATTAAACCGGCGTGAATCGGAAAGAATTGGTCAAACTCGATAAAAACTGGTGACCCAGCGGTTTTTGCAAACCGGCCGGGTCAGTGAACCACACTTCAAATATTTTTATAAAAAATCTTAAAATTGGCATGGGCAGGACTTGAATACGCGACTATAGAGCTGGCATACAATTACCAACACGTTAATGCATTCCGTTAATTACGTTTCAAACTCATTGCCAAACAATTAATTAGTATTAATTACGTAAGACTTTACTATAATAATGCTCATACTATATTTTTTAGTTTCATATTTTGGGTCATCCCTTTTTTTATACTACTCCCTCCGTATCAAAATATAAGCAAAAATTACTTTTTAGGTTCATTCAATTAATGATGTATGTGATCCATAATATGAACCACATACATCATTAATTGAATGAACCTAAAAAGTAAATTTTGCTTATATTTTGATACGGAGGGAGTACTAGCTAGATCTGTATGGTATATACTCTATTTTTCATCCATTACCTTATTCAACAATCAATATTATTTTCGTCAAACTTTGGGAAAGCTTCGTTTATGCATGACGTCATAAACTATCCATAGACAGTTAGAATATTGAAATTAGATTAAAGTATCACAAAGGACCAAAAAATAAGTTTTTCTTGGGAAAGGACAAAAAATAAAAAAAACTAAAAAATATTTAAAGGGAAACATTCATGGTAATATATCATGATCTCATGAACCTTCACCAAATAACTGAATAAATCTTGATTTTTAAAATTGTAAAATAGTAAAATAATCTCTTAAAAAATGATGATTAAATTTATCAATAATATAAGCAAAATTTAACATTTTAGATTTATTCATTAAATGAAGTATTTGGTCTATAATAAAGACCATATACATCATTAATTGAATGAATGTAAAATGTAAATTTTTTGCTTATAATAGTGATCGGAGGGTGTACATGTTAATTTGAATATGCTCTTGTTGCATCAAGATAAACATAAAACCTTTTAGAGCTGAGGTGCTAAAGTCGAATAAAGGACTGGATCGACTAACATTGTTCAATATTAAGGACTAAATCATTACTTCGTAAAATAGAAGGACTAAACTGAAATCAAAGTTAAATTTCAATTTGAATCTATTTTTTTTACAATGGTTTTTTATAACTGAAATAAGAGGAGAAGATAACGCTTAAATGACATGATATCATACATGATTAGACATATAACAACATTTAAAATTCTTATGAGGAGTTTGACATTCATTTGAGTTCTACAAAAATAATCTTGGCATAGACCCACACAAAAATAATTCATAAAACTGGTACCTCAAGTACATATAAACAAAATGACTGAAATAGAAATGAATACCATCTAAACACAAAATTAGGTCATGAATCCACTTATGACCCACTACTAAATTAAACTAGCTATGAGTGCAAGAGTAAGTAATGAACTTTTTTGCTTGCGATATTATGCTTGTAATTTTCAAGTGCCATGAACTTTTTCATTTTTGTTTATTTTTGCTTAAAAAGAAAATATATATCTTTTCACATCAAATAATCAGTATCAACCTATCACTTCAAGTGGAAATCTATGCATTTAGAAAATTTTAATTTGTTAAAATGTTGACTAAGAACAATTCAGTAACAAGAAAGAAAGAAAAAAAAAACAGTCACACACAATGCAACTTTTTATGTTACACATTTTTTTTATATCATAAAATTCTAAAAGCATGCACTAATTCTTGAACAAAAGCTTTTAATTTGCAGAATTTTTACCAACAATTGCAGTCACAATATTAAAACTTTAAAGGATCTCCACAATTGTTTTGTATATATATATATATATATATATATATATATATATATATATATATATATATATAGTGTCACTACAATATAGCAAAAACTCCCATCTTACATATATATTTAATTAACCACATTACTAATTCAAACATAATCCTCCTTTTGTTCCACATTCATCTTTTCCTTCCCACTAGTGTACACAAAATCAAGATTGTAAAGCACAGGAACCATAGCAAGAGAGCAAAGGAAAACCAAAACAGGTCCAAAAATCCATAGCAACAAAGGTAGTCCAGCATAGAAAAGCCTATTTCCAACAGCATTCAAAATGAAACCTTTCTCCAAAATTTCAAATATATAGTTTGGTGTCACAAGTGACATAGGGTCTTGAGGTGTGTTGATTAAAATGTTCACTTGATTAATAAATCTTATTGAAAGAGAATGGCAAAAGAATGAGAAGAGGAAAATTGTGAGGAGTGAGACATATTTTAGTGCAACCATGAATTCCCCATGTGCTCCATAAATTGCATCATTTAGTGGTTTCTTCACACTATATGTGCTGCTTATAACTGCTGCTAGACCTGAACATAGTAAAATTGAGGTTGTGGCCATTAAGGTTGCCCCCATTATTGTGTTCCTTAGTGATTGAACAGCTAGGATGTTTTTCTTTTCATTGTCCTGTCATAATCATCAAACACATCATATCATATATATAAGATTTTAAAAAAGTTATAATAACCTAATCATAAATAACGTTCAATAATGTGTTATAACCTCATGGTACCTATTATTTTCAAGATATATTATTTTAGAACTAGAGTTTAGAAGTCAATTTATATTTATCTTAATTATAAAAAGAGAGATTGAAAACTATGTCTAGGTAGTGGTTGGAGAAGATGTGTTGTCGTGTTGATATGTCATTTGGTACAAATCAGTGTAAATTATTTTACCCAAAAATAAAAGTTAAAGAACTTTATATAAACAGTTTGTAGCATAAATATAAGAATTTATCCTTTAAATTTTTATTATTACATTAGTTAGTGGATTTGTACATGCACATTATCTTGGTCTAATAACAACCCACTCGAATCAGATATTCACCAAATTATACCATTTAAAAAGAACATTCTGTTTTGCTTTCTTCTGTGTTTGGTTGTTAGAATGACATTTTATCTTGTACGAACAAGAATAAATTAGGAAAAGCTAGATGAAAAGAAATATGCAATTATATGGTATAAATACTCTATTAATTCTTATTCTCCAAGGAAATGCTCTATACGATCGAGGTTTAAAATAAGGTGGTGATCAATCATCCCAACAATTTGATAGTGAAAAATGATGCCCTCAAATATACTAAATGGGACATCTACCAAATAGTTTAAGAATTTAAGCATCTACAACTTATGCTACATCATATGATAAAGAATTTGCACATAACATTTTCTACTATCACCTTAAACTAAGGCTGGGATTAAATTTTCATACGATCCAAAACAATAATTATATATATAAAAATATACCATCATAAAATATATGGTTTCTTGAAGTAATTGTTACTTCAAGAAAAATCAATATAATTAAAATGAAAACCTAATCACAAGGTGTGAAGGGGATAACATACAATGATCAAAATTTTAATAAGTAAAAAACTATGATTCATAATGATAAAGATTTATAGGGATAGTAAGTCAAATTTAATTTTAGAAAAGTGAATATATAAGTACCTTCATCATAGCATTAACCCAATTTCTACGACCACTAGCATTGATGCCAACAATGGTTGTATGTGGCTGAGTTCTAACCTTATGCCAAAGCCACACATGGTAACCAATGCTAATTAGAAGTGCAAAAGGAACCAATATTACATCCAAATAGCATTTCCTCCATTCCATGTTTGTGTTTCTCCTAATAGGTAGTTTGTTATAATTCTCCTTATTCCTCCTCTTGTACTCTCTTTATGCCAAAGCTATTTTGTTTTTGGAGTTAATGTATGTCACACTTCTCTACTATATATATATATGGCAAATACCAACGGCGATATATATGTGTTCACATCAATGAAAGATGTATGTGGACTTAATTTGAATCCTTGTCCTAATAATCAAGGTTAAGAATAAAAAAACCACCCTTACTTTTTGGCTAAATTACAAAACTTTACAATGATTTTCTATGTGAGAGTGGAAAATATTTCCCATCTTTTTGTCACATGCTTTTTCCTCCAATATAGTTCAACTTTAAGCCTTCTTTATTGTTGCCAATATTATTTCAACATTTTAAGAAAAAACGGTAGTTGGTAATGATATACGCTATAAGTCCATTACATAGATATAGTAAATATCTTTATCCTTTTGTTTACTTGTAGATATTTCAAAATTCTCCAATAGACATCCAAAATTTACTAATAATCAAAATATTTCTAATCTACCCGGTCAAGTCAGGCTCCTCTAGGCATAACAAATTGCAATAGAAAGTTATATGGAATTGAAGAAATAAATTACAATATCTCCATTAGTCATATACTAATTTAAAAATTCATGGTTAAATATATCATAACTTACTCACAATGACGTGTCTCTATTTTTTTTTTATTGTTATATGTTTTATTTTGTAGTAGATTAATTCTTCTGAGCACTTATAACACTTATAACTATATCATATCTAAACTATGGAAACTTCTCAACTGAAACAAGTTTAATTTTTTTCTCCCAGAAATGATGAATCTCACGAGACTTGCCATCACAAATGAATCACAAATATAGTCGTGTTTGGCTATTTATCACCTATGTCACGTTGTTTTTCACCAAATCAGTGGTTTCATCTTTGATTAGTGTATGTGAAAAGTATCTTGTTAATTAGATCGATTATGATTATTTGAATAAATCAATTAACGCATGAGATTAATCTCTATTGTATAGAAAATGAAAGTGAGAAAACAATGTGATAACCAACTGTGGTTAGTTTAAATGGTTAATAAATTTTGGTTATGAACAAATCATTTGAGATAATTTAAGTTCCGATTCTAGCTTGAAAAATTTGTTTTCCGCAATTTATTTATAATTCAATATATATTTGGTATCACAATGAGTATGTCAGAATCTCAATAATCTACCATCATTTTTCAAAAGCTACATCTATAGCTTATCGTAGTTCCGACATATTCATCGTGATACCAAACCTTAATCGAACTCCAAATTATTTCTTTTGAAAATTGAGGGTTAATACCAAAAACTAAGTTAAAATAAAGCAAGGGTGATAGTGATGTGGAAAACTGAAAAAGTTTGGTTAGGAAAATGGAGGGAAAGTGAGATTCTGACAAGGCGCATTTGACGTCACATAGATAAGAAGATTTTGATTGTGACAAGGTTGACACCAACTCACACACGATTCTCTTATGAATTTGAAAGCAACAACGTTTTTTATTAACACTAACAACGCCTCCGTTTTGCGGTTACAAGCAACTAAGAATTACGTTTCTTCAACATGTTTTGTACTAACGACAAACCCATTAAACTATATAATCTTCATTCTTAGGTTTACGTCTCAATAAATTAACAAAGATGCATTCAATCCGTAACAAATTCACGTTAGTGGTGTGTATAGCTATAGCTACACAACCGGATAAAACGCGTAACTTATAGGGTATATGGTACTCTTTTAAGGAAATAAAATTATGAAGTTATAGGTATTTTAATTTCTCCATTAGGTTTACCATTTACGGTTTTAAAACATTATTATTGAATTAAGCTATTTTTTTAATGCATCGAATGATTCTAAGGTTTGAGCTGAAAGATGTACATGTGTCTCAAATATGGTCACCACCGATAAAGGGTACCTAGGGGAAAAAAACTTAAGTTTTAAACATTCATGCGATTGAGAATTAGATTTTTTTTGGTCGTTTATTTCTCATTTTATTGAGTCACTATAATTTGCACTAAATAAATTTTTATATTTTTGCACAATGAGAGAGATGAGATCTGGCAAAAGCCATGCTTATGGAGAAAACGGGGAGAGAAACACAACAAAGTGGACATAGAGACAAAAAAAAAAAAAAAAGTTGCATGAGACACATTTGACATGTTACATAGTTTTTCTCAGTATGCACTGCTAAATGCTAATATTGGGGTCAGTGAGATAAAAAAATATGAGAACTTCCAAAAAGCCATCATTCCAACGTAAAGGAATGCAAGGGGGGGGGGGGGGGGGGGTAGATTCAGGTTTGCTAGGTTTTCTCACGTTTGGGATATCAAGATGCTTAGCATAAAACTTGACAGCATAACTATTGGTTATTCAAATATTAATGTAAGACTTCTAGGGTTTCAAATAAGAGATTAGAAGGAGCAGGTTGTGCATGTCGCACACAACTATATATGTACCATTACGTTTCATCTTTATATAAGTTTGTAAAAAAATGCATTTAAGCATAACTTTTATATCAGTTTGAAGGATACAACTTTGCAAGTTTATGAATTTATTCTTTAGATGTTTATTATAATATTTACTCATTTAAAATGTTTTTATACGATTTATTCTTTATATAAGTTTATAGTTTTTCATAAGTTAAATAATTTATTTTATAATTTTTATAATTCATTATTTAAGAACTTTGAATACTCTTTAATTGTCTTAAAATGATATGATATAATTATGTGGTTTATCGATTTACTTTATTTAAAATGCGGGTAATCTCTATCTGCCAGGCTACCAAAATCCATCATGACTTCTTTTATTACTCTTATTCCCAAAAATAGGAATGCTTGGTAACTTTGGTGATTGTATATGATTATTGCTAAGATGTTGGATAATGTTCTCACGATTAATGAATTGGTTGATTAAGTTTGGAGTGCCGTATGGAGTTTTGGATTTTTTTTCCTTCTAAACTCTATCTTTTCGTTAACTCGTTTTGTTATTTAAGAATATCTCTAATCAATGATGTTAGTTCAATAACCTAATTTTAACTTTGAAGTAGAGTATTGCTCTAGAAAAAAGTTTGAGGTAGCAGAGTGATGATGACTAATATAATACCTCTTTTTAATTTTTAATTTAGGACCACCCTACCAACGCAAAAATAAAAAACACTAATGCAATAGTAATAATCATTGTTGTATATTGCCTTCAAATTGAGAAAGCAAAGCAGCCAAAAATCGTGACACGATTTGGGCATCGTGGCACGATTTGCTTGGCAGGAGCATGTCTTTGAAGATAGGAAATCGTGACACGATTTGGGAAATCGTGACATGATTCAACAACTTCCTCAGCAAGTTTACCTGAAAGGGACTGGTCACAACGGTTGGATAAGCAGAATCGTGACACGATTGGGCCAAATCGTGACACGATTTTGGAAGCTTGTGACTAGTATTTAAGTGGTTTTCTGCATTCTTTGAAGGAGAGCTGAAGCAAGAGGTCTAGGGTTCACAAATGGGGGAACTTGAGGGTTGAGTACCTTTGTAGGAATAGTCTCTTGGGTTGGGATAAACATTATAATCACCTTGGGTAGTAAGATTACATCATTGGAAGGATCATAAGCTTTCATTAGTGTAATCTCTTGTAAGTTCATGTGAGTGAGGTGGGTCAAGACAAAGGGTAGAGATTAGGGTTGAAAACTGATTTCTTGTAACCTTTTGTAACATCTTATCATAGTGGATTGGAGAGCTGCTCTCTCCCCCAGAGTAGGTCATATTGACTGAACTGGGTTACCATTTTGTGTGTGTTTGTTTTCCTTAAGCTTTCTTATCTTCATGTTTGTTAGTGTCATTATTTTAAAGTTCTACACATAGGTTTTAGGTCTGTTTTTGTTGTTGTTGCTTGAAGGCACTTAGACCTAGGATTACCACTACCTTTTGCTCCACACATCTTTGTTTTCATTGGTGTGATTTAGAACCGATCGTATTATTTCACAATTGGCGCCCACCGTGGGGCTAAGGCGTAAAGTGGTATAGTTGGTATCATGGGTTCAAAGTGGGACATCGAGAAGTTCACCGGAAGTAATAATTTCGTGTTGTGGAAGGTTAAGATGCAAGCGGTTTTGACACAACAAAAGTGTGTAGAAGCATTGAAGGGTGAAGCGGCGATGCCAGCACATTTGACACAAGCGGAGAAGCGTGAGATGATAGACAAGGCAAAGAGTGTCATTTTTTTATGTCTCGGAGATAAGGTTTTAAGGGATGTCGCGAGGGAACCAACCACGACATCAATGTGGGCTAAGATGGAGTCATTGTACATGACGAAATCGTTTGCTCATAGGCAACTCTTGAAGCAACAACTCTATTCATTCAAGATGGTGGAGTCTAAATCGATCTCGGAGCAATTGGCGGAATTTAACAAGATTCTTGATGATTTGGCCAACATTGAAGTTAATGTGGATGATGAGGACAAGACATTGTTGTTACTTTGTTCATTACCAAACTCTTTTGAGCATTTCAAGGATATCATCCTTTATGGTAAGGAGGGCACCACTACTTTGGAGGAAGTCCAGGCGGCTTTGAGAACCAAAGAATTGACCAAGTTCAAGGACTTGAAGGTTGATGATAGCGGTGAAGGATTGAATGTTTCAAGAGGGAGGAATGAGCATAGAGGAAAAGGCAAGGGAAAGTCAAGGTCCAAGTCTAGGTCCAAGGTTTTTGACAAGTCAAAGTACAAGTGCTTTCTTTGTCACAAACAAGGTCACTTCAAGAAGGATTGTCCGGATAAGGAGGGCAATGGTAGTTCTTCCGTTCAAGTTGCAGTGGCGTCCGATGAAGATGGTTATGAAAGTGCGGGTGCACTAGCGGTCACAAGTTGGGAACCGGAGAAGAGCTGGGTTTTGGACTCAGGATGCTCTTATCACATGTGTCCTAGAAAGGAATATTTTGAGACTTTGACTCTAAAAGAAGGAGGAGTTGTTCGACTCGGAAATGACAAAGCGTGCAAAGTCCAAGGTATGGGAAACGTCCGTCTAAAGATGTTTGATGGCCATGAATTCCTTTTAAAGGAGGTGAGGTATGTTCCCGAACTTAAGCGAAATTTAATTTCCATAAGCATGTTTGATAGTCTAGGTTATTGCACTAGAATTGAGCATGGGGTTTGTAAAATTTCGCATGGTGCATTGATTACGGTTAAGGGGTCTAAAATGAATGGTTTATACATTTTAGATGGTTCCATAGTAATTGGTAATGCATCGGTAGCTAGTGTAGTACATCATAATAATTCTGAATTGTGGCATATGAGATTAGGGCATGTTAGTGAAAGAGGTTTAGTTAAACTAGCCAAACAAGGTTTGCTAGGTAAAGAAAAGTTGGATAAGCTAGAATTTTGTGAACAATGCATACTAGGAAAACAACATAGAGTTAAGTTTGGTAGTGGCATGCATAATTCTAGTAGACCATTTGAGTATGTACATTCGGACCTTTGGGGTCCTTCCAAGACTCTTACTCATGGGGGAGGATCATATTTTCTTTCCATTATTGATGATTATTCTAGGAGAGTGTGGGTCTTTGTTTTGAAAAACAAAAGTGACACCTTTGAAAAGTTTAAAGAATGACACACCCTCATAGAAAATCAAATGGGAACTAAACTAAAAGGTTTAATAACTGACAATGGCCTGGAGTTTGTTTCAGAGCAGTTTAATGAGTTTTGCAGGTTAAAAGGAATCAAGAGGCATAGAACCGTACCGAGAACACCGCAACAAAATGGTCTTGCTGAACGCATGAATAAAACTCTTTTGGAGCGTGTGAGGTGTATGATACTAGGAGCTGGGTTAGCTAAGAGTTTCTGGGGTGAAGCAGTGACGACTGCAGCTTATTTGATCAACAAATGTCCATCAACGACAATCAACTTCAAGACACCTATGGAGGTATGGAGTGGGAAACCGGCAAACTACTCAACTTTGAAGGTTTTCAGAGCTTTGGCATATGCGCATATCAAGCAAGACAAGCTTGAGCCTAGAGCTTTGAAATGTGTCTTCATTGGTTATCCGGAAGGTGTGAAGGGCTACAAGTTGTGGAAATTGGAATCTAGTGGAGGATCAAAAGTCTTGATTAGTAGGGATGTTACCTTTGATGAGACCCGTATCGGGATGAAGTGTAAAGACCTAGAGACTTTAGTACCGGAAACAAGGGTGGAGGAAACTCAGTTTGAGGTGGAGCTTCCAAGTGAAGAAGAAGACGATGTGGAAGATGAAGATTCAACATCGGAGCCAAGTGGAACTCAACCGGTAGTGGATCCTGATTATCTCTTGGCTAGAGATAGAGAAAGGAGGACCATTACGGCACCTAGTAGATATGGTTATGCAGACTTGGTGGGTTTTGCTCTAAATGCGGCTGAAGGTGTGCAAGACTCGGAGCCTAAAAACTTCAAGGAGGCATTTGAGAGCAAAGAAATCAAGTATTAGTTGAAGGCGGTGAATGAAGAAATGGATTCATTGGAAAAGAACCAAACTTGGAAACTTGTGAAACTACCTAAACACCAAAGGGTAGTTGGATGCAAGTGGATCTTCAAGAAAAAGGAGGGTATTCCGGGAGTTGAGGGTCCAAGATACAAAGCAAGACTTGTGGCAAAGAGTTTCACTCAAGTGGAGGGGATTGACTACAATGAGATCTTCTCACCGGTGGTGAAACATTGTTCCATAAGGATTCTCATGGCTATTGTGAATTATTTCAATCTTGAGTTGGAGCAAATGGATGTAAAGACCACTTTCTTACATGGTGACCTTGAAGAGACAATCTACATGGAACAACTGGAAGGTTTTGTGGAGGACAAGTCTAAGGTATGTCTTTTGAAGAAATCTTTGTATGAGTTAAAACAAAGCCCTATGCAATGGTATCGTCAGTTTGATGAATTTCTTTTGAAGACCGGTTTTGTGAGAAGCGGGTATGATTCATGTGTGTACATGCTGAAGAATGGTGAGAAAGTCATTCTCTATCTTCTTCTATATGTGGATGATATCTTGATGGCAAGTTCTAGCAAGGATGAGATTATGAGGCCCAAAGAAAAGTTAAATGAAGAATTTGAGATGAAAGATCTTGGTCTGGCAAAGCGAGTTCTTGGAATTGATATCGTGAGGAATCGTGACAAAGGTGAACTTTTCTTATCTCAACTTAGTTACTTGAAGAAGGTGGTGGAGCGTTTTAGAATGTCAAACTCTAAAATTGTGAGCACTCCCTTGGGTCACCACACGAAGTTGTCCATAAAACAATGTCCTCAATCCGAGGATGAGAAACAAGCGATTGTTAGTGCTCCCTATACTAGTGGGGTTGGAAGCATCATGTATGGAATGGTTTGTAGTAGACCGGACTTAGCGTATGCGGTTAGCATTGTGAGTCGGTTTATGGCAAATCCGGGTATTGTGCATTGGCAAGCTTTGAAGTGGGTGTTGAGGTATTTGAATGGGTCTTTGAAGGGCAGTTTGAAGTACACAAGAGCAACTCAAGGGAAAGACGCTTTGGAGGGGTATGTGGATTCAGATTATGCTGGCAATGTAGACACAAGAAAATCCCTATCGGGTTTTGTGTTTACTCTCTATGGCACGACTATTATTTGGAAGGCAAATCAACAATCCGTGGTGGCATTATCTACAACTCAAGCGGAATACACTGCCCTTGTTGAAGGGGTGAAAGAGGCCATGTGGCTGAAAGGGATGATTGGTGAGTTAGGAATTACTCAAGAATGTGTGAAGATACATTGTGATAGCCAAATCGCAATTCACTTGGCAAATCATCAAGTGTATCATGAGAGGACAAAGCACATTGACATTCGCCTGCACTTTGTTAGAGACATGATTGAATCCAAAGAGATCATGGTGGAAAAAGTGGCATCGGAAGAGAATCTGGCGGATGTGTTTACCAAGTCATTGCCTAGATCAAGGTTCAAGCATTGCTTGGACTTGATCAAGTTTGTTGAAGAGTAATTCCCTTTTGGAGAAAGCAGCATGGTGGTTGATGGTTAAACTGACATCATCACCAATTAGAAGTCAAGGTGGAGAATGTTGTATATTGCCTTCAAATTGAGAAAGCAAAGCAGCCAAAAATCGTGACACGATTTGGGCATCGTGGCACAATTTGCTTGGCAGGGAGCATGTCTTTGAAGATAGGAAATCGTGACACGATTTGGGAAATCGTGACATGATTCAACAACTTCCTCAGCAAGTTTACCTGAAAGGGACTGGTCACAACGGTTGGATAAGCAGAATCGTGACACGATTGGGCCAAATCGTGACACGATTTTGGAAGCTTGTGACTAGTATTTAAGTGGTTTTCTGCATTCTTTGAAGGAGAGCTGAAGCAAGAGGTCTAGGGTTCACAAAGGGGGGAACTTGAGGGTTGAGTACCTTTGGAGGAATAGTCTATTGGGTTGGGATAAACATTGTAATCACCTTGGGTAGTGAGATTACATCATTGGAAGGATCATAAGCTTTCATTAGTGTAATCTCTTGTAAGTTCATGTGAGTGAGGTGGGTAAAGACAAAGGGTAGAGATTAGGGTTGAAGGCTGATTTCTTGTAACCTTTTGTAACATCTTATCATAGTGGATTGGAGAGCTGCTCTCTCCCCCAGAGTAGGTCACATTGACTGAACTGGGTTACCATTTTGTGTGTGTTTGTTTTCCTTAAGCTTTCTTATCTTCATATTTGTTAGTGTCATTATTTTAAAGCTCTACACATAGGTTTTAGGTCTGTTTTTGTTGTTGTTGCTTGAAGGCACTTAGACCTAGGATTACCACTACATTTTGCTCCACACATCTTTGTTTTCATTGGTGTGATTTCGAACCGATCGTATTATTTCACAACAATCATAATGCACTCAAACACAAATATTGAAATTAAGAAAATTCTCTCTTTATTTTGGAAGAAAACTTTCTTTTAATACCGACAAGGCAATTTTGTTTTATTATCAAAGGCTCAATTATTATTTATGTAAAGAAAAAACAAAGACATCCATTATTTATTCGTAACTCAACTCCTACTTTAAACAATCGAACATGTTTCATTTTATAAGGAATGTGATTGTTTATATATATTTTTTTAAAAAGAAATGTGATTGCATTTTGTGTCATTTTCTGACAAATGAATCTTTGACAAAAGGATAGTGGAATGTGCATAATGGCTGAGGAGGACAATGTCCTATAGAATCCATATAAAATTTCCAAAACCATGCTAAAGGTTAAGAAAAAGCATGCTTACATTTGTCACTCCATTTGCATAACTTTCACATAACAACTTTTTATCATGAATATATTGTAGTAAAAACAAAAGAAACATAAGACAGATCAAATATACATTATTCAATGAAAATTTAAAGTGATTTGAGTTGTCCAATCAACCAAAGGTACGTAGTGGGGTGCCATAAGAAGTGGATTGCCAACAATCCTTTGCAATAAGTGGATACATTATGTCCAACTGCATCCACTGTGTTCCTAGTGCCCCAAAAGGAAGAGACAACCCACAAAATCATACATTTTAATTGTCTTAATTTACATTACATTGTAGGTTTTGGTACACTTCTGATTTTAAAAGGTTTTACTTAAGTCATACCTAACATTTAGCACTCAATTCTCGTGGTGGCTAGTTCATCAATCAAATTGTAAAAATGGAAGAGATCCATGAATAAGAATATGCTTCTTAAAGGTCCTTTGCTAAATTTAGTTTGTGCACACTAGGCTAGCACAAATTGAAATGTCATTGACAAACAAATTGTTAATAAACTTGTTTAATCTTGACTGAAAGTTGTCTTTGGCCGACACAATGTCGATCCAACTTTAGTGAGGCTTAAAGAGAAATCTAAAACGGGATATTGAAAGAAAAAAGAAGGAAGTTTTTTTTTTGGGTCTTAACCATCCAATTTTTAAGGGAATGAGATTCTATAAATTCGAGTTTTTTTAGGAGGTAAAAAAAAAATCAATAATTGTTTTAGTCAAAATTTAAAACTAGGTTCTCTTAAACTCGATTGTTCTTAATTAAAGCTCGTTAATAAAATGAGTCAAACCACTTTGTTTAAAAAGAGGCATTTTCAATGTTAATGTCCAACAAAGTTGTTATTAGAAGAGTTGACGGCAGCCTGTGGAGGTAGTAGAAGAAATGACTTGGTGATTGTTGAGCACAATAACATCAAGTGGACAAAGCCCTCTGAATGGTCTCTTAAAGTTCAATGTGGATGCATCTTTGAAATTTGCTGATGACACATTTGAGAAGGCTGAGAAACACATGTAAAAGATGAAAAACTCCGGCGGCAGTTAACTACCGATGAATTTCAAAATCGATTGCAGTTAGCTGTCGAGGTTTCTTCGGCAGTTAACTGCCGATGCGATCCTGCTACAAATCTGGCAGAATCTCTCTCATCCATTATTACTCTCATTTTACCAAAATTTTATCAAATCTCTCTCAAAAATCTCTCTAAATAACCCAACCAAATCCAACAAAATTTGTTCAACAAAATCACAAGCAAGTAATTATAATGCTATTAGCTTACATTTTAGTTGTTATAAATGTTTTTAATTTTTACTTTTTGAGTAGATTTATTTTATTTTACTTTTTGAGTAGATTTACATGTTATAATTCATTTTTAGAGTAGATGTTAGTTGATTAATTTAGTTAAAATGTTTGCATGATGTTTATGTTATAGTTTAAAATTTTAGGGTTATTTTTTATTTTGGTGTTTTATATTTTTTTTATTTTAGTTTTTAAGTAGATTTACATGTAAGATTATATGATTTATTTTAAGAGTAGATATAAGTTGAATATTTTTTTTTTTAGGGTGAAACATTTAAGGGTTATTTTGATGATTTTTAGGGTTTATGTAAAATAAAGTGTTTGATGAAATGTTTGAATGAGTTTTTCATTGATTGCTTTTAATTTCTTATTGTGTAGATTTGAAACAATGGTCAGATGGATCGACGTTCATGCACAATTCAACGGCGGAGAACCTCGTAGGTTGAAGGTTCGGTGCCTTGGTATAACGCTAAGAGGTCTCAAGGATCAACTGGATGAATTCAACCAAGGAGTCAACCCCGAAGACACAAGGAAGGTGGAATACGTTCGGTATAAACGTCCAACGCTCGACGATGGGAAAATATCATTCACTTGGGTGGAATTGATAAACGACAAAAATGTGACGACCATGTTTTGGGAGCACAACATGTTCCAGTGGATCGATATGCGAGCAACTTTGGTGAGATCAACTGAAGATATCATTAAAAGTCTGATTCCGCCAAAATATCGTGATTAGGTGGGGGGTCGTGATTAGGTAGGGAATGCACCTTCCAACTACAATAATTATCTTACCCTGAAACAGAAATTCAAACTTGCTAAACGTCAGGACTCCGGCATTCGCCCGACATTCCCATTGTTCCTTTCAAAAGATTAAATTCTTGGTAGGCTTGTTTAGATGAAGGTATTGAATTATCAAGGAATGAACCTCATTTTTTTGACACTTGGATACCGTCATTTAAATCAAGCCTAAGAAGAATTTAATCTTCTGAATGGAACAATAGAATTGTCGGGCGAATGCTGGAGTCCTGGAGTTTAGCAATTTTGAATCTGCCATTTCAGTGGTAAGATAATTATTGTAGTTTGAAGGTGCAACCCAAATGTATTATATAAGTCTGATTCCGTCAGAAGATCGTTATTAGGTAGGGAACTGCACCTTTCAACTACAACAATTGTCTTCCTTTAAATGGGGTAATTCAAACTTGCCAAACTGTAGTTCCCGGGCATTCACCCATAAGTTCTATTGTTTCATTCAAAAGATTAAATTCGTGTTAGCTTGGTTTAAATGACGGTATTGACGTGTCAAGGAATGGACCTCATTTTGTTGACACTTGAATACCATCATTTAAACCAAGCTAACACAATTTTAATCTTTTGAATGAAACAACAAAACTTCCGGGTGAATGCTTGAGAGCTGTTGTTTGACAAGTTTGAATTTACCCCATTTAAAGGTAAGATAATTGTTGTAGTTGATATGTGCAGTTCCAAATGTAATGTAATGATAGGCCATATTTAGGAACTTTATGTAATGTAATGTAAACTAATTTAGGAACTTTTATTATTGATAAGTGCTAGGAAGTTGTATTTTAGTTGAATATTTAAAGCACTTTTGTTACTTGTTTTGCAAGTTATTGAGGGAAAAGCCAAGAGATAAGTGATTATTACCCTTTTACGCTTTATTTATCTTACTCTACCCATTTGTGCAGGAATTGAGTGACAAGACATTAAGCAAGAACCAAAAACAACAAAATTGAGCAAAGGCCAGTTCGCCATGGCGAGCAACTCCAGAGAGTTCCAGATCCCTTCGCCACAGAGATGGCCATGGCGAAATATTTCGCCAGGCAAAGAAATGGCGAGCTAAAAGGCGAGCAGTTCCAGAAAGTTGGAAAGACAGGGCAAGAGCACTTCGCCATGGCAAGAAAATGGTCTGCCAGGCGAAGTAAGGCGGTTTCATCTGATCCTGGTGACGTGGCAGAAACCCACTGGCAAAGAAAGCTCAAGTCGCCATAGCGAGCTAAAATCCGCCAGGCGAAATGTTACTTTTTCAGTTTATTATAAAATCTCATTCCCCTCATTTGAGACAAAATCTTGTTACATTTTTAGAGAGAGAATAGAGCGAAATTATTGTGTTTTCATAGAACAATAGTGATTGAGTGAGAATACATCAAGATTCTTGGAGAAATCAAGTTCTTGGCATGGATTCTTAACTTTTCTTCCACTCTTGTAAAGTTCTCATGACAATGATGAACTAAATCTCCTTAGTTGGGATTAGAGGTACTTGATTGAGCTTAGAATGTAATCTTTTGATCTTGTATTATATGATTCTAGCAATTTACATGATATTGAAGTTATTCTTGCAATCCATTTCTTATCTTTGATTTAATTACTATTGAAAAGTACTTTTGAATCTAGATTTAGAATATTCATCTATCAAAACAATGATTCTAGATATAGGATTGATGTTTTGATAATCACACAAAGTATCGGAATGTAAAACTTTCAGATCGTTGAATAGATTGAGAAATCATCGATTAAACGATACGATCGACAATTGGATTGTTTGATAGTTTGGGAAATCAACTGTTGAACAATACAATTGATTTCACAAGATTATTTGGACACGAGTGATCTTGTTGAGCGATACGTGATAATATCGGTAAACCGCTAGAATCCATATATGCGATTGTTAGGTTATGTTCGACGCTTAATCAAGAAACTCTAATTCCAATGTTTTTACGTCTTATTACTCTCAACTTTTATTATTCGCAAATTAGTTTAAACAAAACAAACAAACTATCTTTTAACTTCAAATGATATTTGGTGTCGAACGGTCCGTGATATCGCACTAGTCCCTAAGGAGACGATATAAATACTTACTTTTGTTTGATGCAAAAATACTACATCAATTATTCGAATTTACGTTTAGTTTAACTAGTCTTTATTCGAATTTACGCAATTTTTATTCGAAATTATTCAAAACGCAACTAGTCTTAAATCGAAATTATTCAAAACGCGACTTAAATCAAAATTATTCAAAACACGACTTAGATCGAAATGATTCAAAACGCAATTTTATTTAAAGTATCATAATGTCAAGCAAAACGTAGCAAAATAGGCGCGAAATATAAAAAAAAAGATCCAAAACAATTAGGCATTTCAAGCCATTGCATTCAGTCATCTTCCTTGTCGCACAAGTCAATCGGGTTGTCCTCGGCTGTCCCTGCGGCACCTGCTTTTGGTTGAGGCCAAAATAACATGTCCTCCCGCTCCTCCTCAACCTGAAATGATTGTACACCGGCACCTTCGAATCCTTATTTTTCACCGAACCATCACAATCAATTCCGCGCCATTTCATAGGCGATTTTTCTTTTTTCTTCCCACCTTCCTTTTTTAATTGTTCAACATCGCTGGTGTTTCTGAAACATTTCTACATGATGCAAACATCATATCAAAACATTATCTAACACAATTTCTAATTTCTAACGATTTCTAATACCAAACAATTTCTAACAATTTCTAATAACAAACAAGTTTTCCTTCAACATCATTACCACCTCCAATAAGTTTTCCTTCATACGCCTCTAATCCTGAAACATGGTAAACCTTGATTTCATCGGTTTGCTCAATCACGAGGATCAACGACATAACTTCTTTCTTGTAAGTCCTTTAGAAGAGGACTCGACATAATTAGTAGACTGATTTAAGGTTGTGACTAAGAAGAAAATCAAGTTGATCTGCAAACAATGCCTCATTTAGTTTCTTTTTGAATTCCTCAATCAAATGGTGATTGGTGTTTTGCTTTGTTTTTACGCAAACAAATTCTTTGATGTCTTGGGACCAAGTATAACTTTTAGCTCAAACAATTGTGCAATGAACTCGCATACTACAACAACTTTGTGGTTCTTTTATTAAATCAATAGATTGTCAGCATGTTCAATTTTGGTGGTTGTATTCGAAGATGTATGCATCATTCCTCTAATTTGATTTTAACATCACATTTCAAACAAGTCTAGTGTACTTTATAGTTGTTGACAAAGCAGTTTATATGTGCTTACATTTCGTGATCACCACATTACATTACCTTCTATCCCTCTCCACATTGTGTGCAATCCAACCTAGAATTACATTATAGTTGCTATAACTCCAAAGTATGGGCTTAAAAAAACAGAAATAGTTCAATATAGTCTCAAAAAATTTCAATATTGGTTTAAAAAGAAGGAAATGTATCATTAACAAACCTCATAATCTATAGCTCTCTGTTTTTTTCAAAGTGATCATCACTCCACAAACCATGATTCCCCTTATAAATTTTCCGCGTTTTCAAAAACACAACATTTGCTTGATCTTTGAACAATTCCATTATTTCAGAATCTAATCATTTTTCATATACCAAACAATTTTGCAATTCATTCATCAGCGTATGGTAAGCCAATCAAACATGGGGTTTAAGGTGTTATAAAAATTACATGTTGTTGTGTTGGTGGATGCATATAGTGAGTATAAGTGGTTTCTGCTGATAAAACTTTTAGTATTTTGCCATGAATCACTATATACAAGTTACAACATATTATCGATAATAAAGAATGAATAAAGGAATTGTGTACCTTTGAATTAGGTTGATCAACGATAACCGCTGACAAAACCGTCAACTATGAGAGGGATAACTATCCTCATTCCGTCTAGCTTTAGGTTTCACAATGTTGTTCAGAATGATTAACCGTATGATGGGATGACGTTTAAATAGCTAAACGGCTGAGGGCAGAGACCTCTCATTAGGATGACAATACTCAATTACTAAAAGAATATAAAATTTCACTTGTCATAAAAAATTTAAATTTTCAAATTACATGTATGGTCAAAGCACTAATCATTTAAAAGAAAAATGTAAGCTTTAATGCTACAGAAATTGAATCTGATAGGGAAAACAAATCATACAAGTCAAAGACTCACTTTTCTAATAAATGATGAATTTATAGTGACACGTTTGAATTAAAAGAATGTGTCATTAAAGAATGACCCAAGCATTTTAAAAATGCTATTAACAAACTCCTACTAACCCAAAATATCAGACTTAATCAAATCATTGTGAGTTACAATACTCATATATAAGCATGTGGTTAGTGGTTCTGCCAATGAGTTTTTATTTTAAGAGTCATGCATCCACGTAGGTATAAGGATGGTAATTACTTATAGGGATAGCCTATTAAGAGTGTAAATACATTTAGTTAAAATCAATAAATGTTTTTTGGCATTCAATTAATCCAAGTTTTAGCAAAAATTGTGACTATGAAAATCCATTAGAAAATAGGAAATTCAAGAATCTCCGAAAATGGATCAACATAGACACTTAGTTTAAAGAAAATGAATTGTGGATTAACGTGGTCACTGGAATGTCTATAATGAACGAACATTTATTATTATCTCAGTTTATAAGTACTTCAAGAACACAATATCATACTCGATAGAAGTATTGATATTATACATTGTACTTATTATTTATTACGTCATAAAATGTAGAATGTTGGTAAAAGAGAAGCACAATATATGTTTGCATGCAAAAGAGTATTGTGTATATTCCAACAAAATTGAGTTAAGCATCCAATTATGATGCTTATTGAGATTAACAGAATTCTAATATATATCTCAATATAATAGAATGAGACTAAAGTTTAAAGTCTCTTAAACTATGCCATATTTTATAGCGTGCACAAGAGTATATGGCAATCACGAAAATTCTAAATTGTATGTATATAATATTGTGTACACATTTCTCTTGATCTCACATATATATAAACAAAAGTGAGATTTCTCATTTGAGCTCATAGTATATATTGTTGTGTACACACTCCCACTGATCCGACATATATATAAATAATAGTAAGTGAGATTTCATTAGTGATCACTGATATATATATATATATATATATATATATATATATATTTTAATAATGTAATATTCAATTCAATGGGATACCTGATTACTGGTGCAAAATTATCAACATAAATAATTATGTAATTTTAATTAGTAGAGTGTTTCATGAACTCAACCACATATTTTGCACATGAGTATATATCAGAATTATTAACACAAGTGGTAACTTAATGATAGTATGAAAATCCATGAATATATAATTTATCAATGGCAGATATTATCAAGAATTGAGTTTTCTAGTTTACCACATATTCTGCATTTAGAATTAAGGAGAATATGTAAATTTTCATTCAAGAATTTTATAACACAAGTTCTCATTTTCACAAATAAAATTTCAAAGAATTTAAGATATTATTCACAAATAAAATTTCAAAGAATTTAAGATATACAGTAACCTTTGCATGACAGAGTATGATGATTATATAAAAGGTTTATCATCATATGAGTGAGATAAGTCTCTAGTATTATAAAATAAGATATGAGACTCTATTCACAGTTTTAGTAACTCACTCAAAACTCAAATGCTACAATTATAAAGATTAGGTTACACGCAGCGGAAATACATAAGACTTATATTTTATTATTATTGAGGATATAAGAGAAAATAGTCATAAGCTTCCATAAGTATTAAAGAATAGCAATAGCATAAAAAAATGTCAAAATATAGTGAAAATGGTATAATATTTTAATATATTGATTTATAAATAAAATATTGTCAAGGCATATAACAAAATTATTTATGAACTCAACATATTTTAGTTTGCCTGCATATAAAATAAAGACATTTTATTGTTTATTCTAATAGTAATTAGTAACATCATAACATAAATGTTGACATGTTACGTAAAAAAACATTGTTTTAAACAAAATAATGATTTATTTAATAATAAAAAAAAAATCACGGTTCTCTTTATATAAAAAAAAAAATCACACTATCAAAGTTTATATAAGCAATTATAAACCAGCAAAGTCAAATAATCCTTGAAATTAATCGTAAACAATTTGAATTATAATCACTTATAAACCAGCAAAGTCAAATAATCATAAAATTAATCGACTTTGATTAGTTTTAACATGAAAAAAAAATTGATTAGTTGTGAGAACCCTACTTATTAATATTTAATGTTTAATATAGTGCTAAAAAATCTTTTTCTAAAATATTTTGAGTCATAATATTTTTTTTTAGATGATTTGAAGTTCAATCTTTAACAATATTTTTTGCTCACATTTATTACTAATATTTTTTTAGAGGATTTAAAGTCCAATCTTTAACATTATATTTTTGCTCACATTTTTTACTAATCTTTTTTTAGAGGATTTAAAGTCCAATCTTTAGCAATATTTTTTGCTCACGTTTATTACTAATTTTTTTTTAGAGGATTTAAAGTCGTATTTTTAACATTATATTACTAATCTTTTTTAGAGTATTTAAAGTCCAATATTTACCATTATTTTCATCCACGATTGTTACAATTGATCAAATGCTAAGGAAGCGTAACTTATATTAATAAAATAAAATGATAAAATAATATGGAAATACTGTTTTTTGTGTAAGGGATGTGAAAATACTTGTCAATCTTTGTCGGTTGTATTGAGGGGAACAACACAAATGTACAACATTTTTTTCGAGTGAAACACGTATGTACAACATAAAAGCGGCTGATAAAAAAGTAACATCAGTTTTTGTTTTGTGCTAATTTTTTGTGAGTTTGATATGTGGTTACGGAGGTAAAAGAGGGTTAACGGAAACGATTAGTAATCCACATGTTATTTTACAATTGACTAATAGTAAGAACAATTCATAAAAAGAACTGTGTGTAAGTTTTCTCCTTATTTGTTACATATTTGTTACATGTTATGTGTTATTTGTATTTAAAATTAAAATTTAAATATAAAGGTATTTTTGAAAAGAAAAATTTAACTTAAAAGTGTGCTGAAAGGGGTAATTTTCTTTATATATATAATATAGATATAGGATATTATCTCTAGCACTATGTAAATCAATCAATAGAATATATGTAAGATTTTTCTACTACATATGTCATTTTCACATTTATTCTCGATACTTTTATTTTTTAAAACTAATATTTTTAATCCCTCTTAAATATTTTAACAAACTTTATATATTCATTTGAACTTATCTACTAAATATTTCATTTAAAGTTTTAATTAATTTACAATATTTTTTTGTAGCATAAGTATATCAACAAAGTAGACATAAATTTTTAAATGATTATAAAAGAGCAAAAATTATATAAATAAAAAATATTAAATCTTTATCTATATATATATATACACACACACACACTATATATAAAGAAAAATAACCTATTTCATCTTTTTTGGGTTGGTTTTTTCTCTTTCTGAAAATACCCTCAATTTTTAACACAAATAACACATGTAACAAATAGATAACAATAAATTTAAAATATTAAAAAATGTAACAAACACGATAATAATTTATATATATGTCTGTTTTTTCCTTTATCATTTGAAAAAGGTAACAAACTAGGTGAGTATATTTATACTGACTTTTTTATCATCTCAATTTTACCATTAAACAACTTTTTCTATAATAAAGATTGTTGTTGGGGTTATTAAACAAATAAATTGATTATATTTTTTTGGTTATATGGTTGATGTCATTGAAATAGATAACCATAGTTTGGTTTGTTATAACTTAAAAACAACAAACATTTATATTTTTAGTTTTAATCAAAATCAAAATTTAATAACAAAAATACTGTTCAAAATTTTCAAATGTTAGCGCAATAAAAGACGGACACAAAAATGGAAACTGTTATTAATAATTCTTGTATTAAACTCCTAAAAAACACTTACATTAATGACCATTTTAAAATTGTTGCGAATGATATTTGAACTTTGTTTTTTCATGTTATAAGGTTAAATTTTTACCACAAAATCAACACCTTTTGAACTTTCTTATGTTGGGCTTTATTAAAAGACAAATAAACTTATGAACATCAAATGATATTCCAACACATTAATGTCTTGTTTATCCTCACGAGCTTAGCTCGGTTGGTATAAACAATGCATAATATTGCAAAGTCTAGGTTCAAATTCCGGCTACCAAATTTTTTTACAACTATGCGTCTATACAGAATTTAAAACTCTTCAAATATTCTCCACATATAATTGACATCAAACTAATTCATTGAAGAACTATACAAAGTTTTGACATTAGAATAATTGTTCAGCATCAACCGACTCATTCTTCAAAAATGTTAATTGCTATTAAAAGAAATTTGGCGATAGACCCGTGCAAGTAATTTTTTTTCTTTTTTTTGGATTTGATTTATGCTACTAATTCCTCTTGGTAGTTGTGGTGATACCAACTTAATTAGTTGAAATCATATCATCTATCGAAAAAATGTTTTTTTTTAAATTTTTTTTTTGATTTATTCTACTCATTCATCTTTATATAATAGTAACAAGTGTTCAAATGGATCGTCTTAATTAATTTGTCTGTTTTTGTTCTATTGTGACAATACATATAAATTACGAACAATTATTTTAATGTGATTTAACTGTAGTTTAATAGAAGACAGCGATCATTTCTGTAGCTTTCCATGGAAATTTAATATCTCATCTCATTCAATTTGGCGGCTCAGGGGGATTTTCGACTAAAGTTAGATATTCCCTTCATATTATTTGGATCGCTGTGGTTTGGGACATTTCAAAAGAGCGGAATCATCGCATTTTTCAGAACAAACAGGAGATCATTTAGGAATTGTGTGAAATGGTTAAGCTTCTATCCATTTCGTGGTTAAAGTCGAAATATGTTACTTTCGATTATGATTATATGTCTCTATACTATGATTTAGTTTTTCAGTCAAGTAGTCCAGTGTTTTCATTTTTTTTTTTAGGTTTAATATGTAAATTGTCCATCTAATCTGACATGTTTTTGGCTAACGGATGATCAGGAGCGGAGCCAGCAGCTGCATACCTTGAACTTTGAAAATTTGCACATACCATCCTATGTTTTTATCATTTTGCATACACTGGAAAATTGGTTTTGCACCACTGACCTGATCTCTCTCACTCACTGACGAGGGAATAAGATGAAGCAAATACACTAAAGAAGCAACACGATAAGAGAGGTATTAAACAAAAAGTATGAAATGAAATTGACAAAATAAGTGCAGCAGCGGCTGCTTCTCTTTTCTTCTTAGAACGATGAAGTGTTAGGTTTATTGTGGGTCACTTTCGACACATGGGCTTCCTACACAATGCCTGTACGTTTCGTTTTCATTTTCCACATTTTGTACCTCCTGAATGTATGTATTTACCGGATGCACACCTCTGTTATTGTTTTCTTCAAAAACCAAAGCTTACCATGCAAGCGTGGAGCATCTAGAAGAAGGATATAACCCAGTAAAAGCCCACCATCCAGCAAATGAATGAAACCCCAGTATTTATTGATTCACGTTGCTTGGTGAATCTGTTTTAGAGAAACCAGAATAAGTGTCTACAAATATAAATTACTTGATACAGTGCAAGGAAGTAGATGATAGTAAGCCAAACTACATATCTATACATATAGCCAAAGTAGATTAACATGCATTAGCAGCAAGGTCATTTAAAAGAGGAAATGACATTCTATTTCCTTTTTCCAAAATGTGTCATGGTTCTGTTCTGCGGACATTTGATAATGTGAGGAATGGCAATATCGGTGGACAGATTTCATACACTGAAATGTTAATGAATCTTGGGTGAAGAAATACACTCATACATATAATGTTAATATTTTAATATATGAATCTTGGGTGAAGAAATAGTTTGGAGAGAAAAGGGTTGGTTTTTGAAAAAAAACAAGAACAGAGGTGTGCATCCAGTAGATACATTCTGGAGGTACAAAATGTGGAAAATGATGAGTTTTTAAGTTTTAAGATTAATTTTGTATTTTTAGGAGGCCTAAACAGATATTAAGATCAAATTGTTATGCTATATTGTTACTTGCTACTACACTGAGCACTAATCAAATCAATTATTTTAGAATACCACTCTCCCCTCTCCAAAATTCACTTCCGTCCTGCAGGCAGGACGAAAATACCCCTGCACAAGTTAACTAGCGCAAGTGTAAAACTGTCCGTTAGTTAACATGCGATGCGTGACTTAACTTGCGCACTTATTTATGCAAAACAACTTTGAGGATCTCTTTTTTCAAAACAACTTATTTGAAACAATTTACTTATACAAAACAGAGATCCTAATAAGTTGTTTTGCATAAAAAAGATGTTCTAAACAAGTTGTTTTGAAAAGTGAGATCTTGATAAGCTGTTTTGCATAAATAAGCTGTTTTGAAAAAAGAGATCCAAATAAGTTGTTTTGCATAAATAAGCTGTTTTGAATAAGTTGTTTTGACAAAAGATATTCTAATAAGCTGTTTTGTATAAATAGGCTGTTTTGAATAAGTTGTTTTTTAAAAAGAGATCCTAATAAGTTGTTTTGCATAAATAAGTTGTTTTGAATAAGTTGTTTTGTAAAAAGAGATCCTAATTAGCTGTATTGCATAAAAAAGTTGTTCTGGATAAGTTGTTTTGAAAAAAGATATCTTGATAAGTTGTTTTGCATAAATAAGTTGTTTTGAATAAGTTGTTTTGAAAAAAGAGATCCAAATAAGTTGTTTTGCATAAATAAGCTGTTTTGAATAAGTTGTTTTGAAAAAAGAGATTCTAATAAGTTGTTTTGCATAAATAAGCTGTTTTGAATAAGTTGTTTTGAAAAAAGAGATCCAAATAAGTTGTTTTGCATAAATAAGCTGTTTTGAATAAGTTGTTTTGGAAAAAGAGATTCTAATAAGTTGTTTTGCATAAATAAACTGTTTTGAATAAGTTGTTTTGAAAAAAGAGATCCAAATAAGTTGTTTTGCATAAATAAGCTGTTTTGAATAAGTTGTTTTGACAAAAGAGATCCTCAAAGTTGTTTTGCATAAATAAATGTACAAGTTAAGTCACGCAGCGCATGTTAACTAACGCACAGTTTTACACTTGCGCTAGTTAACTTGCGCATGGGTATTTTCGTCCTGCCAGCAGGACGAGAGTGGATTTTGCAGGGGGAGAGTGATATTGATTATTTTAACATTCCAAACTGTTTCTTTTATAACAGTACCATCCGAAGTTCCAAAATTATTATGCCATTTTATGCACTATCAATTTATTTATATGAAACATGTATATTTCTTTAGAGGAAAACATAATTATTTTTAAAAGTCATACAAGTGATTGTGATGTGTTGACAAATTCATCAGAATTCAACTCTCACTGGCGATAAAATACTAAAAAAAAAAAAATTAAGTAGCAAGTAAAATTGAAAGAAAATTACCAAAACACTATTTTTTATGTAAGATTAAAATTAAGTTCTTTTATGCTTTATATTATTTTGTATTGTTCATATGTTAATGGGATTTTATTAGTTTTTTAATTGATAATTTAAATTGTCTTATAAAAATGATAATATAGTTAAATGAAGGGTAAAAATGGAAGGAAAAAAATCAATCCAAAAAGATATATTATCTTTTATATATTATTAATTAAAGTTAAAAAATTTGCACCATCTGGCCCAGGGTCCTGGATCCGTCATTGTAGATGATGATGTGGCAGTGACTGACGTGGTAGACGATGTCGACGTGACAAACTGGATGATGAGTCACAGAGTGAGAGGGACCAAAACCAAAAAATGAGAAGATGAAAAATTCAAATTTAAAAATAACAATTCTTCTATCTTCTTCCTTCCACAACTTCTCCACCTTCGTATAAATGAGTAAATAGGCAATTACCCCTCTGAAATTAACAAAACTTCAATTACCCCCTGAAATTGCACAACGTTAATCAATTTATCCCTCCGTCAAATTCTTATGCTAGTCAACATAACGTTTTGCAAATACCCCCCTGAAGTTTTGCACTTATGTGCAAAATGCCCCCTGAATTTGAAAATTTATATATATTTTTCCATACCCTAAAAGTGACTGCATTATCACTGAATTGTGGAGCATATTACTTTAAACTCATATTCAACATCAATTTATCCCTTCAACATCATGAATTCATGGCTTCAATAGATTCAACGGAGCAAATTAATATCCTACCTATATTACTCTTCTGCATTCCATTGTTGTTGATGGGGCAGTGCTGGAGGGAGTACATCCAGTCCACCAAGCTGTTTTTTTCCACTTTGCGAATCATTTCAAGAGAGGTGGGACGGATAGACCAGCATTGCACAATCTAACGTTTAAGACTTTAAGTTATACAGATGGTGGGGGCCTAACTAGGCCTTTTTCGGAAGATGAGGTGAAGGCAGCATTGTGAGATTCCGACAGTTACAAAAGTTCAGGTCCGGATAGGATGAACTTTGGTTTCTTTAAGGATTTCTGGATTGACATGAAACATGACATTATGCGGTGTATGGTGGAATTTCATTGAAATGGGAAGTTGTCAAGAGGTATTAACTCAATTTTTATTGCTCTTATTCCAAAAATTGACAACCCTCAGAAATTGAACGACTTTCAACCCGTTTCGCTGGTGGGAAGTATTTATAAAGTTTTGGCGAAGGTTCTTGCTAATAGATTGCGGCAAGTGATCGGTTCAGTTGTTGCTGAAGAACAGTCAGTTTTTGTTCAAAACAGACAAATTTTAGATGGGATTCTTATTGCAAATGAGGTGGTGGATGAGGCGTACAAATTAAAAAAGGAATTACTGTTATTTAAGGTGGATTTCGAAAAAGCCTATGATTCAGTTGACTGAGGGTATCTGGATGCGGTTATGGAAAGGATGTTTTTCCCCGTTCTTTGGAGAAAGTGGATTAAGGAATGTATATCGACTGCAACGGCTTCGGTCTTAGTCAATGGTAGCCCAACTGATGAGTTTCCTTTAGAGAGGGGGTTGCGCCAAGGAGACCCTCTCTCCCCTTTTCTTTTTCTGTTAGTTACGGAGGGGTTGAACATTATTGTGAAGTCGGTGGTTGCGAGAAATATTTTTGAAGGCTACAAAGTTGGGGTGCCCTCCTAAGTATCAGTTACTCATCTTCAGTTTGCTGACGACACTTTGATTCTTGGAGTGAAGAGTTAGGCGAATGTCCGGGCAATGTGAGCGGTTTTGATG
The DNA here is from genome assembly GCA_946800305.1 of Medicago arabica. Lineage (NCBI taxonomy): Eukaryota > Viridiplantae > Streptophyta > Magnoliopsida > Fabales > Fabaceae > Medicago > Medicago arabica. Next base: position 8,578,234 of record OX326965.1, on the reverse strand, counting down.
TTGTTCGAGGCTATGTCTGGTTTGAAAGTAAATTTTAATAAAAGTATGTTGGTGGGTGTCAATGTTTCTGATTCTTGGCTAAATGAGGCAGCACTTGTCCTCCGCTGTCGAGTGGGGAAAGTGTCGTTTGTGTATTTGGGTCTCTTTATCGGTGGTGATCTGCGTCGATTGATTTTTTGGGAACCTCTTATGCGTACATTAAATCGAGACTGTCTGGGTTCAATAGTCGGTTTTTATCGTTTGGTGGACGGTTAGTTCTTCTAAAGTCTGTCTTGACCTCTCTACCTGTCTATGCTCTTTCCTTCTTCAAGGCTCCGTCAAGTATAATTTATTCCCTTGATTCTATTTTTACTGAAAAAAATTGGGGGGTTGTGAGGATCATTGAAAATTATCTTGGGTCAGTTGGACCACTATTTGTTCTCGGAGGGAGTTTGGAGGGTTGGGGGTACGAAGGTTGAGGGAGTTTAATGATGCGTTGTTAGGAAAATGATGTTGGCATTTATTGGTGGAGAGGAGAAGTTTATGGTATAGGGTTTTGGTGGCGAGATATGGTGAGGAGGATGGGAGGTTGGAGGTTGGGGGCCGGAGTGGTTCTTCTTGGTGGCGAGAGATAGCCAAAATTAGAGATGGGTTAGCGGCGGGTGGTTTCAGGATGGTGTGTCTTGGATGGTGGGAGATGGGGCAGATACTTTGTTTTGGCATGATTCGTGGTTAGGTGGTGTGCCGTTTTGTGTGCGCTTCAGACACCTTTTTTATCTTGCGGTTGATAAATCTTGTACGGTTGCGTACATGTCTTCTAGTGAGTGGGAGGTTGGGGGAGCGGGTTGGAATTGGAGAAGGCGGTTGTGGGTGTGGGAGGAGGAGATGCTAAGGGAGTGTATTATTTTACTTCGTAGTGTTTCTTTGCAGTTTAATGTGAAAGACACTTGGAGATGGCTGCTGGATCATTCTGCAGGTCATACAGTTCGTAGCCCCTATCAGTTATTGACTTCTCAGGACATCCCTCAGGTGGAAGGTGCAGATGCTCTAGTTTGGCATAAACATGTTCCGCTTAAAGTCTCAATTTTTGCTTGGAGGTTGTTAAAGAATCGGTTGCCTACAAGGACAAACTTGGTGCATCGTGGTATCCTTTTTGACACCGCAACAGGTTGTTTGTTAGGGTGCGGTGCCAACGAGACTTCTCAGCATTTATTCATTTCTTGTGATTTTTATGGCACTCTGTGGTATAAGGTCAGGTCTTGGCTTGGTGTCTCAGGTCCAGACCCCATTAATGTATCAGATCATTTCTTTCAATTTACTCATTCAGCAGGTGGAGTGCGAGCAAGGTGCTCTTTTATGTAGCTTGTTTGGTTGCTTTGTGTGTGGATCATTTGGAATGACCGTAATCAAAGGTTGTTTAACAATATAGGGAGTTCCATTGATCAATTGTTGGATAAAGTAAAGCGGTACTCTCTTTGGTGGCTAAAAGTTAGTACCGTCGTTTTTATTTTTGGTTTTCATTTGTGGTGGTCAAGTCCCATGGCTTGTTTGGGAATTGGCTAATTTTTTATTGACATTGAATATCTGTAATTATTTGGGGTCTCCTTGGTACAACTTGTACTTTGGAGAGTCCATATGGTTTGTTAATATATAAGTTCCATTTTTGATTGTTCAAAAAAAAATTATATGTCATTTAAAAAAAAAAAATATTCTGTAAATTATAAGTCCTTTTTTTTAGGCTAATAGAACTATATAAAAGAAAGGAAACAAGAACAAAAGAACAAGGGGACATAGACCAAAACCTTCTCAAGCTAAAAAGATAAGTAAAAAGGTGGGGGCAAAATGCCAAACCCAACAAAGGGTAAAAACGAAAAGATAAAAAATAAGGAAAAACACATATTTTACCTCAAGCATGCTATTTCTGAACATGCCTATTGATTTTTTTTTAAAGAACACAACTATTGATAAATTGTGTTATTCCTCAACAAAAAATAAAACTACATGTGGGGGGGTTAGATTGAGGAGAATTTACGACGAGAGGTCGGTAATGGCGCTAATACATTTTTTTGGACGAGTCAGTAGATAGGGGGATACGTCTTTACGTGATAGGTTTCGAAGGTAGTTTGAAAATATGTGGTTGACATTGGCATACATGTTTTCTTTAGGACGAGGTGCGGGTGGTAAGGTGTAGAAGTGACGTCGTCGATTGTTGGCGTTGGAGGAGAACCTGGTGGGGGGAGTATATGACTTTACATAACAATGTCTCATTGCAGGTCGATATTGAGGATACATGGCATTGGAATCTGGACCCGGTAATTGAGTATTTAGTGCGTGGAGTGTATAATTTTCTCACCAGTCAAGAACCCCACCATTTTTCAACTGTGTCGAATCTTATTTGGCATAAAGATGTCCCGTTGAAGGTGTCTTTGTTTGCTTGTCTTCAAAATAGGTTACATACCAAAGATAATTTATTTAGACGAGGAATCATTCCTTTAGAGGCACAACTTTGCGCAAGTGGCTGTGCGAATCCTGAATCATCAAATCATTTGTTTTTGGCTTGTAATCTTTTTAGTTCTCTTTGGCATCTTGTCTGTAATTTGCTTGGTTTTCTTCGGTTGTTCCTTTTGGAATTGCGGATGATTTTGTTCAGTTTGGCAACGTGGCAAGTGTTTTTAAATCGCGACGTTCTGTTATGTTTTTGGTTTGACTCTTTTGTGCTTGGGTAACATGGAAGGAACATAGCAAGATTTTTAATAAATAAAGAAAACCCACTTAATCAACTTTTGGATAATATTTAGTTGTTTTCTTTCCGGTGGTTGAAGGAAAAATATGTGCATATAGCTTTTGATTACTATAGTTGATAGCTTAGCCTTTTTGTGTGTCTGGGTATTGTTTAATTTTTTTGTCTCGTCCATCTTGGCACTGTTTAATTCTATGTCTTTTTGTTTTGTCCGGCTTGCTTCTTCGTAAGACTTTGGTGTTCTACTTATGTACACCTTATGTTGGGTATAATGTTTTTTTACGTAATAATATATTACATTTTTGCTTGTTAAAAAAAACTGCCGATAAATTATAAGTTATAACAAAGAGCTCGTAGTTTATATGCTCAAATTTATATGCTAGTTTTCAAGTTTTTTAATTAACTATCTTGACGTGTATTTACATTTTTAAAAATAAATTAGTAGTTAATTATATAAAAAAATTGAAGAAAGTTAATTATATAAATATATACATATGTTGCTCAAACTACTCGAAAGTTACGGGTTTGTCCTATAAAACACATATAATATACGATTTAGTTTTTATTACTTATTTTTGGGGATTGATTTTTATTACATCTCTCTCGATCACATAATAAGTATAAGTGATGTATTTCTCTGAACTCTGATACAAGGAAAAATTTACTTTTTAGATTCATTCATTTAATAAAAGATGTATATGATCTATATTATAAATTAAATACATCTTTATTTTAAGCAAAAGATGGGGTGCAGAGGGGTCACCTGCTACAACACCCAAAACATATGTTGATGATAAGAAAAACAAAGTACAATTAAAATGGCGACATTGACCAAAACCCTAAAAAAAGAAATAAAAAGAACAACTCTTCAGTTGAAACCCCTTGGAAGTACTTACCCTAAGCCGGGTAGAGTAGTTCCATTTGATACCTTCAACCAATTGTTTTTGTTGCTTCTTCTTTTTTCTTAAGACCACCAATTGAAAGTGTTTGTTAGGATCATTCTCAACTAGATCAAACTCATCCAGGTTAGCCCAAGATTCACGAAGAAAGTCAATATCATGTTGGATCACAACACGAATAGATGGAGCAATAAGAGCATGTTTCTTTGTGTTCGTGTTGACCTTTTTTATGTTTAAACTAGATATTGAGTTTCCTTTTAATGAGCCAAAACACAAATATAATTTGCATCTAGGAACACCCGCATTAGTGATCATATCATTATTTATTTCAATAACAATAATAAAAACTAATATTTTATTTTCTTTTACTCTTATTACTAATAAATTGTGTGTTTAAATATAAAAGATTTGTGGTTCTATCCAACCAAGTCTAACCCCTTTAATGATCATAATTCATAATAGTACCAACGCTTACATGTTCCAAAAATGGAAATATGAACAATCTATATATGGAGAATTTTTGCTCTGAGGCCTATATAATTGTTCAATCTACCTGATTATCTTATGATCTAATTAATTTGATTGGTACTTTTTTCTAATTAATAATTATTTGAAAATTTGTAAAGATAAAAATATAGTATTTTCCATCGTCTTGTACATGAGTATTTTTATTTTAAACAAAAGGGATAAGCCAAAACATATTTAGAATCTTCTAGGAAATACAACACCAGACACATCTGCCATAAGAGGATGGATATGAAATCTGGAACTAATTAATCAAAACCACTGCCAACATGCGAGTTAGATCTATAGGTACTTTGTCTTTTTCATAAATACATATAATTCTCGATGTATTATGCTGGCAACCAACAAAAAAGACCTAACTAATTTAGATACAACAGTTGATGAAATTAATTATTTAAAGGCAATATGATATTGTGGGTCTACCTAGAACTCCACACATCCCTAAATCAAGTCTATATTTCTTGTTCAAATGATTTGATTATGAATGAAAAACATTTGGTCAATTATATCAAGAGAATCTGACAGGTATTTTTAGAATATTTTTAAAGATTTAAAAGAAAATATTATTAAATAAATACTTCTTATCATATTTTCAATATATTTAATATGTAGGGAACTGTTGATGAACTTTCATTTTGTATTTTATTTGTTTTATAAAATAATATACACTTTTAAAAATTTGATAATAGTCAAAAGAAACAGTTTATTAATATACTCCTTCTCCTCTAAAAAAATAATTAATATACTCCTTTGAAAAGTTAAATAAAAAGTCCTACCAAAAAAAGTTAAAAAATGAAAGAAGAAATTATTATTAATATTTTGTCTTTAGAGATTATATATAAGTTTATGCACAAAAATGCATTCTATATGGAGGATATTCATGTACAGAATGCATTAAATACGCTACATTTTTTTGTATTAAACAGCATAACATTAAAACTTAAATACACGTTAAGTGAAGATAAGATAGGTAATTAAACTTACATCTAAAAAAAATAGATGTTGTTATATTTAAAAACTCACAAATCTTATGCATGTTTTAAAATATACTCATTTTGTCTCAAAATAAATAACTTAATTTAATAGGTACATCATTCACTTAACATATTTTAAAGACGGAGCGAGTAATAAAGTACCTAAGCAAAATATATATGATTCTTTATGAAGTAAGATATTTAATTATAGAGCTCCCTAACAAGATCCAATCATATAGTACTACTTCAACTAACTTAAAATTAATCAAACACCCTCCCCAAATTATTAATTATAGTATTTGGTTGCCATTACGAGATCATCATTGATTAACTGCTCCCAAATAGTGCAATGGAGTGCGGATCATGTTAGGAGCACCCCAATCATGTTCAAATTAATCATTGCCTAATAATATAGTTCAAGTCAATGGTTGTTTGTTCATATATTATATTATATTTTATGCACCACCAAAGAAAAAGGTTCGAAGTTCCATTTCTATTGATATTCCTATCAAGTATTCACCCATTGATTTCTCTGCCAAGTTATGTTCACATATTCTATTACCAAATATTAGTCAAAATTGCGTACACAGTACAGTAAGGACATCAGCACATTATCGAATCCTTCCTCTCAACTCATGTATAATAAAGTCATATTTTATAGATTCAAATTTAAACAAATTTTCAGAAAAATATTAGACAAATTTAAACTATCAATGACAAATGAGTCTAGTGAAAGAGTGTAATGTTTTGAATCTCAAATGAGAGAAGTGTATATGCTTATTAAGGTTGATGGCGTCTAAAGTAGGGTTGCCGTAGGTGGGAGGCACCTATGGAAAATCCAAAAACAAATTTCAACAAACTTTACTATATTTGAATCTAAAATTGTGATTTGAATCTTAATTAGTACTTTTAGACAACATGAAGTTAAAAAACAAGAGAAGTACATGGAAGTTGAAGAAATACCATCGTGACACAATTTTGGCATTATGACACGAATTCTAGACCAACTTATAGAGTTGACTACTACCAACAAAACCGTGACACAATCACCTAATCATGGCACGATTTGAAGGAACACCAAAATTTCATTTTGAAATTGAATGAAGGCATTGTGTCCTGATTTTGGTTATCGTGACACTATTTGAGGCACCCAAGACCTTGCCTATAAAAGAAAAACTTGTTTTATGCGAGAGGGTTCTGAAATTTGGGAATCTGATATTACAATTTTAAGCTGAAGATTGCAGAGGTGACTTGCCATCAAACTAATAGTTGATCCTCATGTACGTAATGGATCTTTTTTTTTTAATTTGGTTATTCTAAATTCAAATGTGAGTAGCTAATTTCTTAGTGATTAGGTCTTGAGATGAATCTTGTTGGATATGTTTGAATCATGTAGGTTGTAAAACACTATCCTTTAATAATGTAAGTCTAGTATTATTCAGTTTAATTTGTGTGCAATGCTTTTTATATCCTGATCGTATTTAAATTGATTTTAAAGATTGAATGATTATTAACCAATTATCTTGGATCTAATTGCAATGTTCAATTAAACGGGTCATTCTAAGTATAGATGATTGTTTGATTATGATAATAGATTGACGTGCCGGAAAAACTTCAATTAGTACGGAATCACCCAAGGGATTAGGGAGCTGTAAAATTTGAAGAGAGCTCCGACTCAAGGAATTGATCAAGAGTCACTTTTGTTAATCATCGTAAAACTAGAGAAACATTAAAGGAATTGATCAAGAGACACTTTTGTTAATCATCGTTATACTTAGGGAACGTTTATTAAAGGAATTGATCAAGAGACACTTTTGTTCATTTCTCTATTTATCTTTACAAATTATTTTTACAAATTTTAATTTAGTTTATGCAAATTCAAACCAAACCAATTGCCTTGTACAAAACAATCGCGATGATTAATTTGAATAACCTGACAATAACAAGATTTTGACGAGTAGAAGCCTTATACAAAACAATTGCCAATAAAAAAACAATGAACTTTGAAGGGGTCTAACTCTTCCAATCTTGTGACATTAAAGTTTGGTACTCGATAAAGAATTAAAGTCATTTGAGGAGACCTAGTCAACAAAGTTGTATGGATAGAACGGACATTAGTATGATCGGGTTGGTTGTTCATGTAGGACTAACTATCAGCTAGTTACAAAGTCGATAAACCGTTTTTCAACTTAAAGTTAAAGTTGGACTAATTGGATCTAGGAATTAACCAAGTAATTGTGTTCAAATGGTCAATACACTTCAGCAAAGACAACTTGTTCAAGAGAAACCTGAATTTATATTCTGACTAGAATAATCTTTAGTCTTAGTATACTTACCTCTCAGTCAAACTCTATATTACCAAGGCTTCTTCCTTCAACTAAGAACTTGAGAGTTACGACAAAAACAATTGGATCTAGGAACTCAAAGTCTAGAAACTGATTCAGCCCTCACCGATTATGCAGGTTATTAGTGCCACGATCACATGGTTCTCTTGGAAGTACTAAAAATGGGACTTTGTTACAAAGTTACAAATTCTTCCTTGGTTAAAATAAGAAGTGTAAGGCAATAAAATAAAATAAAGCTAGAGGTTTGAACGGTACAATTGTATTGTACGACTTCGAGACTGTTAGGGCAGTTTGCGTTGGAAACCATAGTCCATAACACATGCCAGGACCTATATTTTTATTACTTACGATCTTAGTCCTACTCAGTATTAAAATAAACCAACCCCATATGGACTTAACCTAAAAAACAAGGGAGGGTAATGTTCAGAGTTGCATTAATCACTCACATGCCATGTTCAGACTAGAATGACTAAACACTAATACACTATAGTGATGAGAACTATATATCCATTGTAAGTGTATCATAAATTGATAAAGAATAACCATCAAGATAAGTGACCTAAAAATTGTTTAAGGAGAATTTTAAATGAAACTCATGGGTACTTAAAAAACGTAGTTAATTGATCTATTCAATTAATATTTTCAAGATAATCAAAAAATTAATCGTATATGCACTTTGAGTTTTACATTCTCAAGTTTTTTTTTTTCTTTAGGGATACATTCTCAAGACTTGAAAGTTTCTTTCAAACTTCTTGAAATTGTTTTTCACATTTTATATGTTTTCTTTGACCGGTAATACCCTTCACTATGTTGAAATTAGGGAACTTGTATTAGCTTCAGAAGTCAGAACATGCATGTTTATGTTAATGTGTACTATCTTTAAGGAAGGTTCAGAACATGTTTAGGCCTTCAAGGAAAAATATTTAAAGTTATTTCCGTCCAAAAATTGAAAATGCACTTTGAAGTTTGACCTTCAATTTTCAAGTTCCAAATGATGCCTTTCGGTTAAATGCTTTTTCATGACTCAGTTACTTTTGTGTCCTTATAAATTGATGGTTGAGTCATTTTGAAGCAAGAGCTTCCACATCATGTACTAGTAATAGTTTTCCATTTGGTGGAAAATAACGAACGATGCTTTGTTTCATCATGTGAGGCTTTTGAATAGTACAAATTAATCTTGTATTTAAATATAAGTTCTATTAGTAAATCACTAAAATTAAGAAAGTTCGTTAAAATTGGTTGTTAACTGGTGTTGTTAAAATTAATCTTGTATTCATAATATTTATAGCATACTTAGTTAAAAAATAGGCTTAAATGCACTTTTCACCCCCTATGTTTCAAAAAGTTGCGATTTTGGCCCCCTTATTAAAAAATGGATATTTTGACCCCCTAACTTTTGGCCCTCTTTTGATTAGCTAATTTTGATGGAGATTATGACAATTTCATAGTCTCTGATGGTGTAAAATGGCATGAGGATAGAAGGATGTTGATAAATGGATTTCAAACTGGCATGGTGTAACTTTTGGTCCCCCTAAAGAAGGATCCACTTATCAGTTTGGACTCCATTTATCATGTTAGTTTGGACACCATGCAAGTTTGGACTCCACTTATCAACATCCTTCTCTCCCCATGCCAGTTTACACTATCAGAGACTGAGAAATTTGCATAAAATCAACCATTCAAAAGAGGGCCAAAAGTTAAAGGGTCAAAATATCCATTTTTTTTATAAGGGAGCCAAAATCGCAAATATTAGGGGCTGTTTTGGTTAAGAAATAACTAATCGAGTATTTAAGTTTAAATAGTTAATAAACTTTAGTTAAAGATCAATTGTTCGATACTATAATTCGAGTTTGAGTTTGGATTTGAACAATCAATATTTATACTTTACTTATTGCTCGATGGATTTTAGATTACCTATGTTCTAAGACCAAGAAAAAAAACTTTATTTGTCCTTGATTATAAAACATTTCCACTTTTTCTCTGCCCCTTGATATAATATCATTGTCAAAATTCTACATGCATCAATGATTTCTTTGTTAAAATACTCGTACTTATTTACTATTGGAAAACACAAATACCCATGTTTTATTTACTATTGAAAAATGCTAACTTGTGGTCTTATACCCCAAGTTAATAAGTCAAATATTAAAAAATATGCATTCAATATCTTAAAGACTTAAAAATTTATGTTGAAATTCCTTTTTTTTTTTACCTCACTCACTTGTACTTCAAGAGCACAAGTTAGTATGACTAATAGTTGTAAGGATGAATGGGTAAAAGTAGCATATTTTTTATAAATTTATTATCACAACTTTTTTTTTAAGATCAGTGAGTTTTATTGGATGGTTTTATAATAAGCAGCGGATGGAGTAAGAAATTATTATTGAAGATAAGAATTTGAAAAGAATTTTATAAAGGGAAAATAAAAGTTCTCAAGTGAATCTTGTATTTGTCGACAAAAGTAGTAATATAGATTATACATTCTTAATCGAGTATAACTCAGTTGATAAAAACAATGAATTGGAATATGGAAGGGTCGGGATTCGAACCCCGGATTTTCATTCTATTCACCTTAATGGTGAAATTCTAGTTGTTAGAGACTTTTTTATTTGTCTGTTAACATCTTGAGTACGGTCTTTAGGTTGAGAAGAAGGGGGAAAGACTTGAAAGTGACGGCGTCGGTTGTGGGTATGGGAAGGGGAGATGTTAGAGGAGTGTAGGATGTTACTACAAGATATTACTATGTAGTTTCATAGACCAAACCAGTGGCATTGGCAACTTGATTTCGATGGGGGATTTACAGTTAGTGGTGTGCATCAGATGCTCACAAGTCAGGAGCCTCATAGGTTTATTGCAGTTTTACACTTAATTTGGCACATAGATGTTTCCTTGAAGGTGTATATATTTGCATGGAGAATTCTTCGAGACAAATTGTCGACTAAGGATAATTTGGTGCGACGCATCATTATCCCTCATGAAGCGCAATTTTGTGTGAGTGGGTGTGGTAATGTAGAGACAACACACTGTTTGTTTCTATCTTGTAGTATTTTTAGTTTCCGTTGTCAACTTGTTTGTAATTGGATTGGTTTCCCTTCGGTTGATCCTCAGCATATTCCAGATCATTTTGCTCAATTCGCTTACTCAACAAGTGGCCTTAAAACGCGACGTTTTGTTTTGTAGCTCATTTGGCTCTCTCGCACGTGGGTGTTGTGGAATGAAAGAAACAATATATTGTTCAAAAATAAGTAAAATTTTATGTCTCAGTCGTTGGATAAAGTAAAGTATTCTAACTTTGCTTTAGGTTACCATAGTCGATGGATTTACCCTTTTGTTTGTGTAGACATTTAATAGTGGGTTCCTCATTTTGGTGTTAATATATTTCATTTATGCTTGTTAATAAAAAAACTACTTGGCAAAAAAAAACATGCTATTAGTTGTTTTTCCTGAACAAGTAAAAAAATTATTAACCTTATTCAAATATTACTAGTAAAAAATTCATTAACCTCTACTTAAGGATAATTGAGATCACATACTATTAATAAATTAAAATTCGATTTGTTTAATTTTTAGAATCGTTTATTTAGAAGACAGTCCAACCATATTTAAAAAAGAAAAGATGTTTCAGAGTCGATTTATGAATTGGTCTCATATTAAGTTTAAATAGACTAAATCGTAATCATACCTTGAAACGTCTATAATAAGTAAAAAAAAAAACATAATTCACTTATCTATATTGCATCACATGGAGACATCTATAAAAGAAAATAAAAATCTCTGATACCAATTGATTTATTAGCACTTGGAAAACACTGACTATGAATAAACTATAAACGAGGGCAAAAACTTTAAGCTTCTAAGAATAATAAACAAAACAATAGAATAAAAGATTTAGACAATGAAAGTCATACTTCTTGTTTCATAATTCTCAAATGGATTCTCTTACATTTAATTAAACTCACTATTCTCAAGAATGAGATAGGGTTAAGAAAAAAACCCACTGTTCTTTCTCTCCTAAATTATTACTGGAGTAAATAGTATTTTGTTACTGCGTTGAATGAGATAGTGTCACTATAATTTTCTTAAATGTGCCGAAATTACAAAGCATCCTCTAATGTGTCTTTGGCTAATAATTTTATGTACTAAACTAATTAACGAAAGATATACTACTTGAGAATCAAATTAACTTACAAAAGACACGTTCAAAGATAAAAAAAACGCAACAACTACCATGACATAGTTTTACACATTCAAATACCAAAATGATGGGTTTACTCATTAATTTTGTTAAAAAGGGGAAAAACAAAGAAAGGAAAATAAGATGGATAAAAATTTGCAACATCCAATAATATCAATTATTATATTTATCTACACAATGGACTTTGAGGATGATGAGAACAAGCAAGTTGATTTTCTAAAGAACAATAACCCATCATTTCTTCAATGTTAATTGATCTACATTCTTGATTTGAAAACTTGTCTTTATTCTTCCCATGATCTTCAACCATCTTCAAAATACTTTCAAAAGTAGACACTTCACAAGGAATCCTTAAAACACCTGCTTGTTGAAACCCAAATTCTTCTTCAGCTTCTCTCAAAAGAATCTGAAAAGCTTGATGACCCAAATATTCAGTTGGTATGATGAACCTCTTAAGCTCTTCTCCAACACAAACAGCTAAATACCCTTTTGGGACAGAACCATTGTTGTTTGATGATGTTGTTCCTCCTTCACGTTCAGATAGAGAAAGTGTTCTTTTTAGAAATTTCATGCTTTTGCTTCTTGTGATGGTGTTGGTGTTGGTTGTTGTGGTTTTTGATGAGTTTGCTATTTTTCTCCATTTCTTAAGGATCTGTTGAAGTCTAACAATTTCTCTAATTTTGTTAGATTTCTTTTGATCCATTGATATTGTGATGATATTGATGGTGATGTCTCTTTCTTTGTCGGTTGGATATGTAAGAAATTTCTTTGTTTGTTCTTGTGATGAAGTTGGCTTGAAGGGGTTGCATGTTTCCAATTTATAGAAGGATTCAGACTTTGGAAGTTTGCATTTGTCAATAGTATAATGAATTTTATTTATTTTATGTTACTAAATGACGAATATTATAATAAGGGTTTGAGTTTTTTCTGTGTGTCACATGCATGTGAGAAAACCAAAGAAGTTTTTCCACGTTAGGTTGAGTTAAAGGACCATGTTTACGGTGGAAGGACATCTTAAACAAATGGAAATTAAAATACAACTTGTTAAAAAACTAAAGGAATATAAACTCAGTTGGGATAACAAATATTTTCATATGCGTCCTTCGAGTTACGATTGAACACTAAATGTAAATATCATCCTCAATGAAAGATTTGAAATATTATTCGTCGTGTTGTGTGAGTTAATTGAGATTAGCCACTTTCATCAAAATTCTTATTCAAGGAAGCAAATTGCTAGTTTTTTTTTAAAATGACCAATAATGGAATAACATTATAAGAAGTACTATAATCCATATACAAACAAAAAAAAATATGTATCGATTCGACAACCCAGAATTATAGGTTTACAACATATATATGCCTGCAATCTAGAGGATTAAAACATCACTTATAATACAAACATGACCCTTTTGCCCCTAGCTAGAAATTATTTCCATGAATGTAGTTTCAAATATTCAACAAACTTTAATTTATTTGGGAAAATACAACTTAGACCATCTTTAATCAACTTAGACCATCTTCAATAGCTCAAAAAAAAATAGTGTCAAATCAATGAGTAATATATTTATATAATTACTTTGTGATAATTTTCTCTCTCATACTCACATTATATTCATATCCTTTCTTTCTCTATCGTTTTTTACTTTTTCTTAATGGCAATATATATATATATATATATATATATATATAAAGATAAACGAAAGAACAAGATAGTACAAAATATACAAATGTAAACGACACTCCAACACAAAGGAGAACACCCCAAATCCCAGAAACGGGACCGGAGGCGCACCACAAAACCCCCCTAAAGGAGCCAAAAACACCAAAAGGAAAAGCAAAAGCCCAGGAAGCTGAGCACCAAAATCAGCAGCGAACCCAACAAACACCTGCAGGAAACAAAAAACAACACAAATAGCCTGAAAGACATCGGGAAGGAAGGGAAGATACGACCCAACGAACCCCAGGAAAACCAAACCACCACAAAACCCTACCGAATCAGACACAGGATGGGCTGCACCTCTCACTCATAGAGAGAGCAGGAACTAGCAGGGCACTTAGTCAGGAACCGCTTCCAAGTTAAGAGTTTAACTTTGTCCACCACTGGCTCCTCTCGGAGTAAGCCACCAGCAAAGATAAGGTCGTTCCGGAACACTCAAATGGTCCAAATAACAGCATGTCAAACAAGAAGCAACTCTAACCTAACTCTCATCCCCCATCCTAAACCCGTAAAGGCTTGGAACTGCTGGGCTAGCCCCATGAACATCACAAACTCCCAACCCAACCACCTGGTAACAGAGAGAGAAAAGGAAAGTTGTCGCAAAAATTATCTCAAATAATTGTTCAAATATCACTACACTTCAAATCAAAATGATATATTTAAGCAACTTAGACCATCTTCAATGAAATATTTAACTTGACCCATAAGCCTTTTGTACATAATAGATGTCTCCATTAGGGAGAAAAGACAAGCAATGCTTATGGAGTATGAGAGCTTTGTTGAGCCCCCCTTTCTCTACGGGTTCTACACCAGTTTAATATTAAAAAAATATGATGATACACTATAATTTGTACCCTAGTATTTAAATAAAAGGTGTACGTCGTAACCATAATCTTTCACGGATAATACAAAGGAATTTCAATTGGAGACATGCGTAATTGGAAAGATTGTGTTCTCATTGAAATCCAAAAGGCTTAAATGCATTTTTGAACCCTTAATTTCAAAAAGTTGTGATTTTGATCCACTAAAAAAAAACAATTTTGCCATCTGTTTTTAGTGAAATGTGCACTTTTGTCCCTCAATCTATATGAAAATATGCTCTTTTTTAGCACTCTATCTTTAAAGAAATACATTATTTTGCCCCCTCATGTTTACAAAAATTTTATCCTCCTATTTTAGGTCACGTCACGTCTTCTAAGCAGTTTTGCAACAATTTGTAAAGTTAAGAGGTAAAATTGTAATTGTTTTTGTTTGGGGGTCAAAATTGTAATTTTTAAAATTTAAGGGGTTAAACTGCATTTAAGTCAATCCAAAAATAGAAAAATGTATTTGAAGCACATAGTCTTTATTTTCATGTGTTTTTTTGATGTCTTAGTTTACTCTTTTGATGATTGTCTTATTATTTGTTTTTCTAAGTGTATAGTCTTGTTAAAAGCACCCAACATCATTGCCTCATTGTCTTAGATTCATTTGTGTCTTGTGTGTTAGTTGCATTGTTGAAACTTAGTCATACTTCATGTTATGGGTACTGAATCGATTCTTGGATGTGAATCATATCATCTGAAGTCTCTGACTTTCAATGAAACGATTCACAAGGTTTTGAATTGGATCAATTATGAATTGATTCACAATTTATTGAGTCGTATCATGGTTTCTCTCTAACTTGCATTGAATCGATTTACAAAGGTCTGAATCGTATCATTCTTCATCCTAGGTTCACTTGAATCGTTTCATATTTACAATGAATCGTATCAATCATCATAAGTCTGGCTTGCACTTCTGCTGTCTGAATCGATTCACTCATTTATGAATCAATTCACTTAGTTGTTTTTACACAAAAAAATTGTACTTACCCTCCTTTTCTATATATACTCACTTCCTCATAACCCCAAAATTATTGAATCATTTGCAACCATTCTCTCTAAGTCTCAAAAATTCTTTGTTCATAAATTCTTCAAGATTAAACACTTTTTCTTATAATCATTTTGTACATTGAGTCACATTGATTTGCTAGGGTGCTTATAGGTATTGTAAATTGGTTCTCTAAAGGAAATTGGTTGGGCTTAATCAAGGTTTCAAAGTGAATTGAATAATCTCATTCCACCTCCAAAGGGCTTGGGGGTTATTTCTAATTGTTCTTACAATCGAAGGGGATTCGTTTACCGGACGTAGCATCGAAGACTTGAGTGAAGAGTTCGAAGGGGTGCACGGGTAATCAAGAGTTTGAAGATTCAAGGAGCGCCAAATTCAAAGGTTATTTAAAGTTTGGGGGAGTGTTTATATAGAGGTTGAAGAACTAGGATTAGTTTCAAGGAACTCTTGTAATCACATTTGTATTTAACATTGTTGCTATTAATGGATGACCTTGGTGAGGGTGTACTTCATCAAAAAGAGTAGATGTAGCTCTAGCAAGGACGAAAAGAGCGAACTACTATAAAAATATCGGTGTTATCTCTCTTTCTTATCCTCTTTACTTTTGACTAATGCATATGTTAATTGATTGATTGTTGGGATAGAAACTTGTGTTGATCTAAGTTGTTTTTGATAGAATTAATTTAATTCCTTGAATTAGGTTTTAGTACTTAACTTGGATCAATATGTTTCAATTCTATTCAAATTCTTCAATTGCATATGCATTGTGAATTTGTTTTGATAGCTTGTTATATTTTCATATAGGTTTGATTTGAAATCGTTTAAGTTTTGCAAATTGTTCAAGAACTATTAACTTTCGATTGTAATAAGATTTGTACTGTGAATTTTTTAATTCTACATTGAATCTTATTATCACATAGTTTTATCTTTTTGCATATTGTTGTGATTGCTCTGGTGTATTTCCAAATAGTCAATTCGATTGAAATCACTTTTATTAAAACTCCAAAAACTTTTTCAAAAACGCTATTCACCCCCTCTAACGCGCTACGTTATTAGTCATATTCACCAACAATATTGTAATAGACTTTTAGTTAGGATAACGACATCATTTTTAGTATATTGATTTTTTCAGGCTCTTTTAGCGTCGAAGTTATTATTCTAGGAAGTGACAACTTACAGTTCACCATAAATTAATTAAAGCACCAACTATATATATAGAAGACTTTAGAGCATCAAAATAGAACATAAGGATAATATCATTTAAGAAGAAATCTTGACCACATTAACTAAGGCTCTGTTTGGTAAAAAGAAGTTATAAGCTAGCTGATAGCTGAAAAGCTAGCTTATAGCTGATGACTGATAGCTGATAGCTTATAGCTGAAAAACTCGCGTATTAAAAATAATGTGTTTGGTAAAATTAGTTGCTGAAATGGCTGATAAGTATAAAATGACATAAAAGGACATTATTATTTTTTATAAAATATATACATAAAAAAATTACTTAATTTATTTCTTTTTAAATATTTAAATTTATTTCAAATTACTTTCATCTCGAAAATGATAAATGTGTTTTATGAATTCAATTAACATTATTTTTACTAAACATTTGCTTCACTATTTATTGTATATTTTATTTTAAATTATAATTATATTGCATGAATTAAGAGCAATGTAATAAGAAAAATATAAAAACCTATAAGGAAAATAGAGCAAGGTAATAATAACGTGCAACATGCTGGTTGCACCTAAATATAAAAAGTGGGTAGTTATGTTTTTTTTTCTCTCACTAAAAGTGGGTAGTTATATATGATTGTGGGTTGTTTTTTTTTTAATAAAAATATGATAAAATTAAATTAATGAGGTTAAAAATGGAAGAAAATATAAAAAGCTACAAGCTACAAGCTAAAAAGCTACTTGAAATAGCTTTTCACAAAAAGCTATAAGCTCATGAGAAAAACTTGTTACCAAACACGTCACGTTTTCATCCAACGAACTTATAAGTTAATCCAACAAACTATAAGTTAGCTTATTTGTGTTACCAAACACAGCCTAAATAGCTGACATTAACCTTGACAAATATTGTCAAAAGAAAGTTGACAAACATAAACTTCAGTTTTGGGTCCGGTCATAAAGTCACCCATTTTGATCTTTATAGGATCATCACTAATTAGCAGCGAGCAACTTGTTTGTCAAAGTGCGATGCACTTTGGTACCCAAATTTTCTCACATATTTCTCCACGGTCATTTGGATGTGTGAAAATAAATATCAAATTAAATAATACTCCTCGGTGTCAAAAAATTGTTAAGTGAATGATGTACTTCCTCCTCCGGTCCTTATCATACAAAACAATTGATTTTTTAGGTTTATTGTATAAGTGATGTATCTGATCTATATTTATGACGAGATACATCAATTGTTTAATGAATCTAAAAAATCAATTATTTCTTGTAGTAAGGACCGCAAGAAATATTTACTTGTAATCCTAATAAATAAGTGATTGATACTCAACTAATTGCGAATTAGTTGTTGTATACTCTAAAATAGTAACCTCAAATGATACTTGTTTCGAATTGGACAAAGTCCATTTCAAGCAAATATTTAGTTCAAAAGCCTAACAACGATCTTCCTTAAAAAAAGACTAACAATGACCAAATCACCACCCTCTTGTTATTGTTCAGCCACCAGGATGTGTCACGAGGGTAAGATGAAAATAGTGGTTGAAGATGCTCGTCAAGTGAGTTCAACAACCATGTTGCATTGAGAAATGCAGATCAGTGATTTTCTCTGTTAACATGACCCTTTTTTAAAAGTAGTCACACAATTGGACTTTTATATGTCCAAAACCTTCACTTTAGATGGAAAACGGTTTAGTAAGTTCCAATATTATATTAACATTAGAGGAGTGTTAGGACGCTCTTTCTTTAACACTCGCTCTCTTAGTAAAATCAATATGTCTCACATTTAAAAAATAGATATTGCATGAGGTAGTAGGGTTCACATTTATTTCATTCAATGAAAGAGATAATGATAGAGTGACCGTTGAAAATAAAATGTTTCAAACACTCCTTTAACAATTAACATTGGATATAAGAATGTGTGCTCGTGATTTTCGGGTATCAAAATCATTGATTAGATTCGAACCTTGAATCATTGAACTCTCAACTTTTATTCGCGGAAAGGGAAAAAGTGAGTAAAAACCCTTATGAGACCTTGGATTCGGAGGTTGGTTTCGATTGGGGAAGGTGTTAGGCACCCGAACCGACTATGGTATCCCATAGGAACCTTCTACCTATTCTCTAATCTTGCGCTAAATTGATTTTACTTATTAAAAAGTTTAAGAGTTAAAGTGAAGAAGGGAGAAAGAAGAAGCATGTTTTTGGTTATTTTTATTGATTTGGAAGGGTCGAAACCCTTTGCCTACTTACCCAAATAAATCGGGATCAAAATCAAGTAGTCCGGCTAAAGAACTTATTTGATGAGTTGAATTGATTTTAACATTTTTTGAAAGAAAAGTTTTAAGAAGAGATGAGAGGCCTCAAGGCATGAGAAGAAAATACGATGAAGTTGGTCAATTTTAATTATACGAAATCCATGTCTAATGTGGATATTAAATTAATTAACATTTGATTAAAGAAAATAAAAAGAAAATCACTTGGATTACATACCAAGGTTTACTTAAAAGAAAATTGAATTTGACTTGATTGATTTTTTTTTGAAGAAAATATTTTTTCTAAACTAATGACGAAAACGCATAACGGCGGAAAAATAAATAAACGTAAAGCGATAAATAAAGTGAAGTGTCGGTGCGCGTGTCAGTGCGTGTGCCGGTTACATATTACATACCCTAGATACATTCTATGGTCTTAAAAGAAAAAAAATGCATAAAATAAATTACATTCATCCCTAATTACACACTAAACCAACAATGAAATAAACGATAAGAAATTTTGATATGCATGCAATATTTCTAATGAGAGATATTTCTATGAACTAAAATGCAATTTTAACCAAATTAAGACAATGAGACTATAAAATGCAATGCTAAACATAGGAAATAAATATAAATGCAAAATAAACGAAATTTAAAAATGCATGAGATGTTAAATATTAATAAACAATCCTAAAACATATAATGAGAGAACACTAAACAATTAAAAAAGAGGACAAATTAGAAATAATTTAAAGAAAAAGAGAAGAAGGAAAAAAAAAGAAATTTAAGAGGAAATGGGAGATTTACTAGAAAATATAGTAGTAAAAAAACAATAATAAAAAATAAGCTGGATGAATCTGGACCATTTGATGAATCAAAAGATCCAGATTCCATCATAGCATCATTTCATCATAAACACAAGATCAAAATCAGAAGGCAAGTAAAATACAGGGACACCATAGACAACCAGGCAGCATCATGCATATGATTAAAATGCAGAACAAATTCTAACCACCAGATTTTGGAAATGTCCACATCTGATGGCCTTGATCACAAGGGAGCACAATAACAATTCAGGCTTGCAGGCATGGGAACACATGAATAAAAAGTGGTATAAAAGCAAAAAACTAAAACAAAAAAAACATAACTCATAAAAAAAACAACTCTCCTCCCTCAACATAGAGAGAGAAGCTCCAACTTCTCTCTAGAAATAGAGCTGGCCGGAGCTGAAGAGGGTAGGGGCGGAGGAGGAGCTCCGGCGCGGTGGTCGGCCAGAGGGCCGCCGCGCCGGAGCGGTCAAACACATGTTTTTTGAATTTTTTTTACATCAATCTACTCCTCTCCTTCTCCTCTTCATGGATCCACTCTTATTTTTTAAAAAGCAAAACCCAAAAGTCCTAGATCTACAAATGAATTTCACAAAAAAACATAAAGAAAAGCTATGAAGTTTACCTTGTACCTCTTCTTTGATCTTGTTGTTTCGGTTTTTGCTTCTCCTTCTTCACCTTCCTTTTCGGTTTCGGCTGCTCCTTTTCCGGTTCGGTTATGGTCTATTTGTTGCGTTTTGGGGTTCCTTTCGGTTTCGTTTGTTCTTCACGTTTTTGGTTGCCTTGTATGATGTTTGTTGATTCGGTTTTGGCTTGGCCTTGATTTATTCACGTGTTGGTTTGGATTTGGTTCGGCCTTGCTATGTTCATGTTGTTGGTTTGGATTTGTTTGATGTTGGTTCGGATTTGGTGATATTGGTTCGGATTTGGTGATTTTGGTTCGGAATTGTGGTTTTGGTTCGGATTTGTGGTTGGTTATGGTGTTATTGGGTTCGAAAATGATTTAGGGTTTGGTTAAAAATGTTGCTGGATTTTTGATCTTCATGAATGTTCATGAATATTCAACGTGTTCTTGAGGATTTATGGGGTTTGGATTTTTTCTCTTCTTTCTCACTGATTCTCTGTGATCGGTGCTTGAGTTTGTCACCAAATGGTGATGAACTCGCACTTGAATTGCAGAGGAAATGGTTCAATGATGATGGTTCTTTGATGAATCACTGAGAATCATTTTGAAATTTTTTTTGTTCTTGGTGTGTTCTTGGTAAAAAAGGTTTTTGATCTGTTTCTTTTGTGATTTTGATCTCTGAATCTGTTTGTGTATTGGAAAGTGTGACTGCCTGACTGATTGATTCTGACACACTAAGTACCTGATGCCTGGAAAGGACAAAACTACCCTTGCTATTTCTTGGAGGAAAAGTTGGATTAGACCAATGATAAAATGACATGTGGACAAAGACTTAAAAAAATAAATAATAAAAACTGATAAATGAATAAAAACAGATTAAATAAATGGACAAATAAATAATTAAATAAATAATTAAAAATAAAAACGAAAATTAAAATAATAAAATAAAAAATGTCCCGTCGGAACCAAAAAAATGAGGTATTTTAAAATACCTCTCTGCCGAAATTTCGTCTGATACGACTGAGATTACGCGGCTTTTTATGCTAATTAAAACGATAAATCAACGACGTGAATAAAATGAACTTTACGAACGCAAACGTTACGCTACGCTAAAAAAACGCGCAAAACGCGAGTAAAAAAAACGGAAACGATACGCGCGCGATATTAAAATATAAACGACGCACGAAAAATAAATGCGACCACAAATACGAACAAAAACAGACATTACGGGAATTCGCGCGCGAAACGGACGACTGGAAAACAAACAACGTACGAATAAAAATAAAATAAATCGGTCAAAAATTAGGGTACGACAGAATGCTATATCTATTTTTATTTTTTTTGTCTAGCTAGACCCTTCTATTCAGTTGAGAGGTAAATAAAGTTTGACCAAAGAATGTTTAAAACAAAATTTGAGCTTTGATTCTATATATTAATTTGTCCTTAAGTGAAATTCATTAAACACTTATTTTCCATCACTTAGGTTACAATACTCTAATTTCTATGTGAGGAAAAGATGACTTTTGTTGGTTTAATTATTTAATTAATCAATTATGAATTGACAATAATCAATTATTATAAGTTAATCTTATAATATAAATTATGGTCTATTGCGTCGCTAGTTAGTTAATGAATATTCGTCATTGGACTGTCGTTTTTAAATGAAGTGTGATGGGTTGGACCATTTAGCTAAGCCTAATGAGAGGTCTCTGTCCTCAACCATTTAGCTATTTAAACGTCATCTCATCAGACGGTTAAACATTCTGAACAGAGAAAATCTAAACGGAATGAGGGTAATCATCTCTCTCATAGTTTTTGTTTTTGAGTAATCATCTCTCTCATAGTTGGCAGTTGTTCTTCATTAACCTAAATATAAAGATACACAATTTCTTATTCCTTCTTTGTTATTGATTATATGCTATAATTTGTATATATTGATCTATGACTAAGTATTACTCCCTCCGTTCTGCAATAGATGACCTATTTAAAAATGTACAATTTTGATCTAACTTACTTTCACCATATTTTTCTACTAACAAGAATCAGTGGCACATTATTAATTTTAGAGAATAGAATATTAGTAGTACTTTGTATTTTAACTAGACGCCGACCTGTGCGATGCACGGGTTTGTTTCGATTTTCATATATAAGCATCATGTTGACTATATTATTAGTTGTCGACATGTTTAAATGTATTATGTATAAAATTTTAATAAAGACTACAATGAGCAAAATGCACCAAAGTTGGAACTCGTCATACAAAATCTAAACAATAAACAAAATTTAAACAACAAGCTAATTAAATAGTTCAAAATACACATCAAAGAAAAAAAGTTATTGTATAAAGTTAGTATAAGAAACATATCAAGTGATTCAACCATAGAAGCATATAAGGTCACCTACATTTTCATTTTTCAAGACATATGTCATAGGAAAAAGGGGAAGAAATGGATGAAAACCGCAGAATTTTGGGTTTAGATTGCGAAGGAGAAAGGAGAAAGGAGAAAAAAGGGTTCGAAACCGTTTGAAAAAAAAGGAAAATGAATTAATTGTTTTTTAAAAAAGGAGTTTAATATTGGATATCATGTAGTGGAAGCCAAATGGTATTACCAAAACAGCAAGTGGCTTGTTGGTTAAAATGCTTTGAAGTAACCAACATGGCATGAGTTCAAATCTCTAGAGGGATTTTTTTCATATAAAGATATATAAAGATTTAGATATATGAAGATAAATAATATCATATAAGTATTTTTAAAATATCAAATTTTCATAATTTTTAAATATATTAATCAACTGTGTCATGTATTATGGGATGGGGTAACATTTATCAGGCTTGAGCATTCATCATTGGCTGACATGTGCCAATGTTTTATGGAATGGTAGAAAGTTAAGAAATAAGTTAGTTTTGAAATTTGTGATAGACCTAACTATTATTATTTTGGAGAGGCTGTAGTTAGTAGCAGAAAAAGTTCTAATGTACATGTTAGTCTCCAAACTTAAAGGAAAAAAAAAATACAAGACCTTTGCAGGTTCCCATGCCAGATACCTTAACCCCACAAAATATTCAAACAAAAAAATATCAATCAATCCATGATGAATGTTACATATAAAAATATAAAGAAACTAAGATTAGATAATTTGAGAAAATATCAAGTCCCTTGCCTTAGGTTCCTTCCATTCAACATATGACAGATACAATTACCTTACTTGATAGCTAGTCCTATGTTCTCACATAAGCCTTATGAATGTAAATCAACTTAAACTATATTCATCCTCGGTTGAAAAAGCACTCAGTTACACATAATTTTTGATGTCATTCATTAATTTGAGATCGAAATTACACAATATCAAAATCAACTTAAAACTATTATTGACCATTAATTTGAGATCGAAACATGCACGACGCAATTAACGCACCAAATCCAAATCAAAAAACTTTGGTTCTTCCCCTTAAGAGACAGTACATGAATGAAAAATCTCAAGTGAGTACTTAAACTACACACAACCATTTGACTGTGATAAATCCCTACCATACATACATACATTTAAATATTGTTATATCAAACGGCTATAATTCATCCATTTTTTTCTTCCTTTTTCCACAAAAATATTACTAAGCCCGCACTTCAAAAATCACTTCCAACGTGCATCATCACCAAACCCATTCATTTCCATGTGACTATCCAAAAATCAAGCAACCTTCCATTATCAACATTAAAAAACACAACCACAAAATTCAAAACATCATCTTTAACCTCAGCACCACCTTAAACCACCACAATGAATCCAATAAGAGCAACAACCTTCATCTTCACCATTCTATTATCATCCATCTCCACAACAACATCATCAAACTCAAACCTATGCGGTCCCACACCAAACCGGGACCCACAAAAAATCCAACATAACAAAATCACCGTACTTATTAACGGTTTTTCCGAATCTAGAATCCACATCCTCCAATCAAACGCCGCCACGTACGCACTCTCTCCTTTAGTATCCTCCGTCCTCGTCCTTTGGGGAAACCCTACTACCCCTCCACGTGTCATTACCGAATTGGCTCGAAACCTTTCTTCATTTTCTGATACAATTTTTCTCCATAGAAACCCTTCTAGTAGTTTAAACGATCGTTTTCTTCCACGTTTGAACGATATAAAGACTGATGCAGTTTTGGTTTGTGATGATGATGTTGAAATTGATGCTGAATCTTTTGAGTTTGCTTTTCGGGTTTGGGGAGTGAACCGGGAGAGGATTGTTGGGTTTTTTGCTAGGTCCCATGATGTTGATTTGAACCGGAAGGAGTGGGTTTATACGGTTCACCCGGACCGGTTTTCTATTGTGCTTACTAAATTCATGTTGCTCAAACGTGATTACTTGTTCAGGTACCCGCTCTTTCTTGACTTTTTCAATTTTGAGTGAGTAATTTCTATTTTTTACTTTTTTTTAAACTGCAAGGACCGAATTGATCATATATTGTTGGTGTAAAAAAACTTCACATGCACTCAAATTTTTTATGCACTATAAGTAAATATTATCAAATGTCCATGTTCTCGTAAGCTTAACTCAGCTCAGTTGATAGATACATGCATGTATTTACCAGTCCAGGTTCAAACCTCATCTATCAAAAAAAAATCAAATAATTATTGTTGACCGACGGTTAAAAAAACATAAACAAATGTTTTTTTATTGCTGCTGATTAAAAAACTCTTAAAAATTTGAATTCAAAATATTTATACAGATATAGCTGCGAGGGTGGGCCTCGCATGAACCAAATGAGGAAGATTGTTGATTCAATTCGAAATTGTGAAGATATACTCATGAACTTTGTAGTGGCTGATTCAACCAATGTGGGGCCCATTTTGGTTGGTGCAAAAAGAGTGAGGGATTATGGTGATGCAAGGAATGATGAAGGAAAGGTTAGCTCAGGGTTGAGTGGAAGGAAAGGGGAGCATAGAAAAAATAGAGGGTGGTGTATAACTGAATTTCATAGGATTTTGGGAAGAATGCCTTTGAGGTATAGTTATGGTAAGGTTGTTGATTCCATTGGTGAACAAGGGTTGTGTAGCAAAGGGGGTAGATTGGTGTTTTGTGATCAATGAAAGAAGCTATGTGGTTAAATAAAAAATGGTTACAATTTGTGTGTAATATTTATTAGATCATAATTTTAGTCCAAGAAACATGTTACGATTATATTTTATACAAAATATTTATTTTGGTGACAAGTTTCTTTCTTTGAACTGCAAAATGTATTTTTATTGATAGAATAAGATAAGTACAATTAGTACTACTACTCACCAAATGGGGAGAAGTACTAGGGTACTCAACCAAACAAAATACAAAAACTAGCTCCTAATCCTAAAAATGAATAGTAGTTGCAAGTTTGTTATAGATACATAAAATACATTGAAAAAAATTGTACTTGAACTAACCAGACCAACTTCATAGAAAAAATCTCAGCAAATCTAAAGAGCAAAAGCATTTGATTTTCGAGCAATTACCACCACACAAACCAGGCACCTGCATTGCCTTGTCTGTTTGTCCATTTTTCACAATTGAAGATCACAACTAGCTTCTATATCATGGCAAAAGTTAAGTTTAAAGTTGTAGACGAAATTCTATAATTTTATTCAAAAATAAATATTATATAAAATTTGAAATACAATATGGGATTGTTGACTTTTTTTCAATATGGGGTTTGGATACTATAACTGTTTGGGTCAAGAGATAATAAGTTAAAGGTCCTAAATTCAAATTCAGACGAAGCTGAAAAAATAATCTAACAAATAATTATTAATATTTGTCACTAATTATATTTTTTTTTTTAATTCACACACTTGGCATGGTATAAGTTCCAGTAGAAATTAATGAAACAATTAGGCCAACTCAATAAATCATCATCCTCACCCAAAACATATAAAAAGAAGATTTACACGCAATATCTGTTCTATATCTATCTAACCATCATTTTCATTGCTCCCTACAACATGGCTTTCCATGTTTCCACGGAAAGTAAAATGGACCAAATATCCAAAATTAATTAAAGATGGCTCAAACCTCATCTCTCTACCTCGACAATCTCAATCTAACAAGAGCATGCAGATGATCTTAGATGGTCAATTTTTATGGAATTTATTTTGCGTTTCATACACCATTTTTTTTATAAGCCAATTGTAAATGACAATCAATAGAAAAGAGTCCAATTAAATTGGTACCCTACTCTAATCTATTGTCAATTGTTTATATATATTATTGAAAAACGGAAAAATTACATAATAAAAACGTGGGGACATAAAACCTAACCCAGTCACAAAAATAAAATAAAATAAAATAAAATCCACAAAGTGGATCCAACCTAAACAAATCTAACAATTAAACTCGGGTCTAAAGTTCGGTGAATGAAACGATCGTCAACACGAATCAAATCAGGTACCATCAACTCCCTGCAACAACGACAGCAAGCCTTGATGACTCTTTCGAGTCCATATATTCTCATGTCAATCTAAGGATGACTGGGATAGATAACCGCGAACAAAATGCAATCAGTCACACACTACTGGCATAATCCAGCACATCCGCGTACGAAAGCGAAACCAAATTACGAAAGTGTGTAGGCATATGCGCACCAAATCCTCATCTTTACGGTGAGTGAATCCAACGCCAACACGTCCTTGATTCCAATCACCTCAGTCTACAGCCTAAAGATAACAAACTCACGACTATTTCTAGCCACGACCATTTCTAGTCTAACTGTCCAATACATAAAAAAAAAGTCTCGATGAAGAACCAAAATAATCATCAAGTAACGCAGACCCTTTCGGGTTTTATGAACCAAACCAACACGCAGCTGTTGTACAACAACATATGATCTCAACTCTTCTCGGCTATTCTTTGCAGCTTCAAATTATTAAATTTTAGCCAAAACCCATTGTTCTTCCCTGTTCTGCGCATAACCGCCACCACCAAGACATCAACGATTTCAACAACAGAGAAATCCCCGACATGAACACAGTCACGTCCTCTGCAATCTTTTTTCGAAGAACATACCACCACAACCGCAGATCTGCCGATCTGCCTTCTTGCAGGAACCGAAACAGACCTGCATAATGACCACTGTCATTGCGACAGCACACCTAGCGGTGATAGATTGAAGAAACCATCGATAAGAACGAAAACCATTTCTGGAACGATCCCTCTATCTCGGAACAAACAGGATCGAAGCAGACAACTACGATCTGAGCACAAAAGGGTAACTCGACGGCACTGACGGTTGAATAACGCCGGAAGGCCGTCTGTGAGTGATGTGGAGGTCGTACCTCATCGCATCACTACTGACCGTGGTTACGTCTGAGAGGGTTTGAATTTGGGAGAGGATGGCGGCGAAAGGTTGAAGGCTGTAAAGCTCAAAGGAAGAACGACCTTAAATTGTCGCATCATACTAATGAAACTCATACCCATGTTAATGCAATAGTGAAAAATTAGACAACTTAAATTATCATATTTGTTTTTATATTCGTATTCAATGTTCTTCTATTATATCATATCTTATTTAAAATATTTCAACAATTTTTATAATATCCATTTTGCCATATCATGGTTTCCTTGATGAGTTGAAATTAAGATACAAGTTCATCAACGTATAAAACCTCTATGACAATTTCATTAAAGATGCTTTTATAACACTCAGTCTTGATGCTAAACACAATCCCCTCACATTTTTAATGGATATCTTATTCCTTGGTCAACAAATTTCTAAATTGATCTATTAGTCTATTAGAGGTTTCTTTTGTGTTTTTTTAGTCTATAAGATATCCCAAAAGAAATTTCTAAATAGATCTATTAGTCTATTAGTCTATTAGAGGAACATATTTATTCCATACCGCAATAATTGATCTATTAGTCTCCTCAAAAGAAAAATTGATATATTAGTAAAAATAAAAACCCAAAATATCACTCAAATTGTAAGGGTAACACAATTAAAAAAAAATATGATAGGAGGATAGAGAAATTTTCTCTTTTAAATAAACTTAACAAATAAAGTATAAAAAAAGTTAGAAAATGATATCCAGACTAATATCGTATGGAAAAACATTACGTTCAGATATCAGTTTTTTTTTTTTGTTGCATACATCAAATGACCTTCCAATAATTTAATGTCTTTACTTAGGTCACAAACTTACGTTACCAAGCCCATCAAATTGACATATGAGATATTAATTTGTGTTGCCGAGCACGATGATATATTGAATTTTTATAAAAAATAATGCTCCTACAAATAATTGTTAACAAATTTAATCCTAATCACACTCTCTTAAGTAGTATGCAAGTGAAATCCAATTTTGGAACAAATTTTGCACGCAACTCAATCCTCTTCTCTAACTCTATCCGTATCCTATTCCTATCTAACAACCTAGTCATCGTCTTCATCATCAATCATTATTACTGTTGCTACCATCATTCTCAAATTTAGAAAATAATTAACAAACTAATAATATGCTTAACCATCAATTATAACTATAAATATTAATTTAGTTTATCTTATAATCTTCAACACTAAGACCAAAACAAAAAACAAAACATCAGTATATAACACTCTCATTCTTCTGTTTCTTCTATTGATTGAATAGAAAAACACATCAACATGAGAATTGATCAAGAAAGTGCTGCAGTTTCTTCTTCTAGAAAACATCTTGTTTTTGCTTATTACATTACTGGTCATGGTTTTGGACATGCCACTCGTGTCACAGAGGTAAAAAAAAATTCTTCTCAATTTTTGGTTTTTCATTCGTTTTAGCTAAATGGGTAATTGGATCAATAAAAAAAATTGAATTTTGATGTCGGGTTTTTGTTTTTGGCCAATCCAATTCATAAAAGAGGAAAATTTTGATTTGAAGGGATCATTTTGTTTTAGATGTTATTGAATTTTGAATTGGAATGAATGTGTAGGTGGCAAGGCATTTGATTGATGCAGGACATGATGTGCATTTGGTAACTGGTGCTCCTGATTTTGTTTTCACATCTGAAATTAAGTCTCCTAGATTATTCATTCGCAAGGTGAGTTTGTGTTTTCATTCATCCATTTGTACTTTTTTAATTTTAAAGGATATACAGTAATGTGAATTTTTGATATAAAGTTTCATTCTAATAGCTTTGAATCACGGATATTGGACACGACATGACACAGACATGTTGACACCAATGATAATTTGAGAAAATGTCATAATCTGTCTAGGTTGTGTTGGACACATCATACGCGTGTCCGACACCAGGACACACAATTAATCCGAGAAGTGTTCGTGCTTTGTAGGTTCATCATAATCAAATTATTACTATTGAATATTTTTTTTTTACAAGGAAAATGTATTGGCTAAAAAGTATTAGTCAAATCTCAGTCATTTGATTAATCTAATGGCTAATGGCTCTCTTGGGCGTGAGATTACTGAGATTTTCTGGAGCGGATCCAAGTCCATAGTCTAGAGATTGGATCATCTCCATTATGCTGCTGCAGAGTGCAACAGCTTGGAAAAGATAGAGAAAGAGAGAAAACACAATAGGGGCTCTTAGGTGGGGGTATGTTCATAGCTATGAGAAAGAGTGAGAAAGATAAAAGAAGAGCGAGAGAGGGAGAGAATTCATTAGATGGATAAGGGATGTAAAGAGACTTGCCAGAGAGGGTCTCCGTCGTTAAAGCCTATCCTCGTAGCTTGTGATTGTGGTTTGTTGCTTGTTCAGTGAGTTTGCTTTTAACTTTTTTTGGGAATTAGTATTCTCAGAGTTTCAATTCAGTGTAGTTTGAGTGTAATGCTTTATTTTACTAAATAAAGAGACTGTTTTTGAAGCACTTATTTGTACACAATAGGTGCTTTTGGACTGTGGAGCTGTTCAGGCAGATGCTTTGACCGTCGATCGCCTTGCTTCATTGGAGAAGGTAATTTGAAATGTCATTGCGAATTTGATTGTTCATAGCTGTAATGCTTTGAAATAGTTTTATTCAACAATGTTTCTCTGTGTCGCTGATCCCTTGCTTCATATTTGGCTATGGTAGTATTCTGAAACAGCAGTGAAGCCCCGAGCTCAAATTTTGACATCAGAAACCGAATGGCTGAACTCAATCAAAGCCGACTTAGTGGTATGTGAAATATCCCTTGTTGATTTGAAATAGAAACAGTAGGTATAATTAATAAATAAGATTGTTTGAGGCTTTGAGCGGATGCAAGTCAAATTGAAGGGAAATCATCGTATGACTAAGGGCCAACAAGCAGAAAAAAAATGATATTGTGATTTTAATTTCTGCTTAGAGTAACTTTGAATTGATTTGAGAAAACAGGTCTCCGATGTTGTTCCGGTTGCATGTCGTGCGGCAGCAGATGCTGGCATTCGCTCTGTCTGTGTGACAAATTTCAGGTAACTCGTGTAGACTATTATTTTTCCTTCTTAGTGTTATTTCTCTTTGGTTACTTAAAATTAATTTGCATGGTAAAACCAACATAGAAAGGAAGTATATACACTAGTATTTTTCCTTCATTTTTTTCGTTCTTTATGTGTGTCTGTGACTTTGTGAAGTGTCTGTAATACCCTCATTGCATATCTTTGTTTTTTCAGTTGGGACTTCATCTATGCAGAGTACGTCATGGCTGCTGGACTTCATCATCGTTCAATAGTTTGGCAGGTGACAATAATCTTAATATGAAGTTGTCTTGTTCCATTGTTTGTTCTTTTGAAAGAAATGTTAAAATTTGCTTGTTCATCTTATATCAAATGCTATTTTGTTGTTCTAATTATATGAATAAGACATGAATCAAATAACATAATTTGTGCTCTCCTGATAATCCTCAGTCTTTTGTGTGTTGGTTGGCTTATTGCTTAAGCCAGTCATTTCTTTTGAGTGAGAATTCCATTACTGTTTGTTTGTGTTGATATTTGTTTATAAATAACCGATTATGTTTAGAAGTAACTATGCTCAGCATTTAGTCTTGTATATAATTAGTAGCAAATATTGATATTTTACACTGATGCAGATAGCTGAGGACTATTCTCATTGCGAGTTCCTTATTCGCCTCCCGGGATATTGCCCCAGTATGTCAATGTTTACATAACTTCATGTTCATAACCTAGCATTATTTATGCCGACCTTAATTAATGATTAACTTGAATTGCGGCATCTCCGATATTTGCAGTGCCTGCTTTTCGTGATGTTATTGATGTTCCTTTGGTGGTGAGGAGGCTACACAAATCTGCAAAAGAGGTACTACCTCCCAAACCAGAATGGATCTATTCCATAGTGTGATTTAACTCCTAATCTACGTGCTTGAAATTTCGCTTGTTGAAGGTAAGGAAGGAACTCAACGTACCAGATGGTGTGAAGCTCGTTATTCTCAACTTTGGTGGTCAGGTGATTGCCTAAATCCCCTCTTTTATAACCAGAACTTTATAATAGTTTTTTCTTTTTTTTTAAAAGGACTTTATAATAGTTTTTACATTCATGGATGATAAAAAATGCTTCTACTTGGTATCTCATCCCTTCTTATTGTTGTATTACCCGTGCACTTGAACTCTAGAATCAGTGTTGTCAACCGCGGATTGCAAAAACACAGCAGTTTGTTCAAACTCCGCTATGCAACAGTGTTATAGCCCGCTAAAGCCACTGTTTGACAATATTTTGAACTAAATAATATATTGCAGAACAGTAACGATTTGTTCAAATTCTTCTATGTTACAGCGCCACTATTTAACAACACTGTCTTGAATGCTGCAATTTTGCAACAGTGTGTTTTCTTCATTTGAATCTCAGATTGGTGGCATGTTTTGGTTTTTCTTCAAGGTTCTCATAAGTCCGTTTGGCATTTTGGCAAGCTTGATTACTAGTTTGGTGGGAATGAAAAGTATTTCAACAGAACAATGGCTACATTGTATTCATATACTCTCCGATACATTATTTTAGCTGCGATTACGGGGTTTTAAGACTGCACCTGTGGACTGGTCCGGACTCATGTGAGTCTGGACCAATTGTTGGCATAAGCAACTCATGTGAGTTATGCGCTATGGACTGGCCCGGACTCTGGACAAACTTATGGCATCATCCCAGGAGTTGGTCTTGCATGCTTTAGATCTTCATATCCTGTAAAATCTGCAGTGCTCATAATCATACATCATTCTATTTACCATCTTTGTTGTCACATCATATGAATTTGTAATAGAGTCTTAAGTTATAAGAAATATTTTTGACAGGATTGTTATTGCTAGCTAACACTACTTTGTTGTAAATCTTAAGTCATTTATAACCTGATACTTTTCAATTTTATCTCCAATATGTCGTTCTGTCTCTGATTACTCGTCTTATCTCCAGCCATCGGGATGGAAGATAAAAGAAGATTTCTTACCTCCTGGTTGGTTGTGCCTGGTACTTCTTCCACCACTGTTTGTATCATTGTTTCGTTAAAATGCTATTCATTTAGTTTGATCATAATCTATTTAGTCATATCTAATTCTTGCTTTCATGATCAAGGTTTGTGGTGCTTCCGACAACGCGGACCTTCCGCCAAATTTTAGGAAACTTGCCAAAGACGCATATACTCCCGACATTATTGCAGCATGTGACTGTATGCTTGGTTAGTATGAAACTTGCATAATTAGTAATTACAAATATCAATTAAGTGTAGCAGTATATATAATTTGCAATTTTTATTATTTTAGGAAAAATTGGATATGGTACCGTTAGTGAAGCCTTGGCATACAAGTGTCCCTTTGTCTTTGTACGCAGAGATTATTTCAACGAAGAACCTTTTTTGAGAAATATGCTTGAGGTACTCTATTGACTTTTCCTGTATAAGTTTTGCTCTCCTGTTCAATGTTTTTTTAACTGTCGAAGGTCTTACAAGATAGTAACCATCGTTTGTTTTTTATTTTAGTATT
Source organism: Medicago arabica (assembly GCA_946800305.1). Taxonomy (NCBI): domain Eukaryota; kingdom Viridiplantae; phylum Streptophyta; class Magnoliopsida; order Fabales; family Fabaceae; genus Medicago; species Medicago arabica. The sequence continues at coordinate 8,545,196 of OX326965.1, read as the reverse complement.
CTCAATGTGGTGTCGAAATGATCAGGAGAGATTTAATCACCGGTCACTGGAGACCTTATCTTGAACGTGCGATAAGTTTGAAACCCTGCTATGATACAGGCATCAATGGTGGTGAGGTATCATCTTTTTCTTTTATTAACCAACTCATTGGCACTTATTTTTTACCACTTATCACATTACCTCTATTTTATTATTTGAACTGAAATATTAAAGTGTTTATCTTTTGTTTTCTGGATAGTAAACATCTACACATAAAAAGCTATTGTGTGTTCATATTCTTCTATGGTTGTTCCGTTCCCCGCCTTACTATCAGCGTTTTACGTGTCAATTTTGAAGCTTCTACTTATTTCCGAAAGAGTTGATAAATTGGTTCATAAAACATTTTGAAAATGCAGGTGGCAGCCCATATCCTTCAGGAGACAGCTTTTGGAAAAAATTATGCATCGGATAAGGTAAAGGCCCTGTGATTGTTATCTAGTTACAGTGTTAGTTTTTGTTAATTTTGTCATCGATTCATTTTCATGAAAATATTGAAAAAGTGTTGAAACTTTTATTTTCATTTCATATTTTACTTAACGGCGTTTAGCTTAGTGGGGCAAGAAGATTGCGTGATGCAATAGTTCTTGGTTATCAACTCCAAAGGGCCCCTGGCCGAGATATTGCTATCCCAGAATGGTACGCTTCCGCCGAAGACCAACAACCTGGTTCGCCTGTGAATTCTGGAGGCTTTGCATTTCATTCGTGAGTGTCCTTTTTTTTTTTTTTTTTTTTTCTGTGCGTATAATTTTCTTGGTTGTAAGGAAATATAACTAACATGTTTTTTTCCCCCATTATATTATTTTTCTAGGGGCATTGAAGATTTTGACATTCTTCATGGAGACGTTCAAGGTCTTCCAGATACTGTGGCATTCTTACAGAGCTTATCCGAGTTGGTTGTGAAGCATACAAAGAGAGAGCGCAAGGCTGCAGCTAATCTCTTCAATTGGGAGGTCTTAATCATTTCATCTGAAAATCAAAATTTATAAATTTCTTTTCTCTGAACCTGCATCTTTTAATGGGAACAAGATGCCCTAATAAAGATAAAAATACCAAAGAAAATGTGTTATTATGTCACTTCATTACATAATCTATTAACGTCAAATACTGATTCTTGGTAAAATTGTGACAGGAAGAAATTTTTGTTACAAGAGCTCCTGGAAGGTTAGATGTAATGGGCGGTATTGCTGATTATTCTGGTAGTCTTGTCCTTCAGGTTGGATCTTTTGTCCGCTTATGATTTTGATTTTCGTTGCATTTGATTCCATACAGTATCAACGGTCATCTTTTTCATGTAGTTTGACATTTATGATAATAACTATAGACTCATGCTGTAGAATTTAGACAACAACTCACTTTTTTTTTCACTCTTTTGCAGATGCCAATTAGAGAAGCTTGTCATGTTGCTTTGCAAAGAGTCCATCCAAGTAAGCATAGACTGTGGAAACATGCCGAGGCCAGACAAAATGACAAAGGAGGGCCTCACACTGCTGTCTTGCAAATTGTATGTTTGAGAATGTATAAAATTTCCACATGCTACTTTCAAATTAACTAACATTAACAACTATTAATTGGAGTTCATTCATATAACTATGAGGCATGACAAATGAATAATCTTGATAAATAAGATTGCACATTGATTGGACACTGTCATCACTTTATGAAGATGATAATGACTTTTCATAATGTGCATTTTCACTGAATCTGGATCACGTCAGGTATCATACGGCTCGGAATTAGGCAATCGTGCCCCAACTTTTGACATGGATTTGTCTGATTTTATGGATGGAGGCAAGCCAATCTCATATGAGAAAGCAAGAAAATACTTTGCTCAAGATCCAGCCCAAAAGTCGGTAACACTAATGCATCACTTTATATGCATAAGCCGTTTTCTCACGCATTCCATTATGCTAATATGACTATCGACTAACTGTCACAGGTGGGCAGCATATGTTGCTGGGGCAATTTTGGTCTTAATGACTGAATTGGATGTGAAATTTGAGGATAGTATCAGCATGCTTGTATCATCTGCGGTCCCAGAAGGGAAAGGTGTATCATCTTCTGCATCTGTCGAGGTCGCTAGTATGTCTGCTATTGCAGCTTCTCACGGTAATAACACTTAATTTTAATAATAATTTACGATGACCTAACCATTTATTTTTGGAAACTTAATTGTTCTCATGGATTAAAATGGATATTCAGCGAGACAAATTTGTTTAAAAGTATTTGACGTCTCACTAATTTAAAAAATAGTACAATTTATTTGATCTTTAATTTGAATGTTATGTATACTTAAACATTAATAGATCCATTTTTCTTCCAATAAAAATGTTGATTATGTTAATTTCTGTCTTTGTAACTCAGGATTGAATATCAGCTCAAGGGATCTGGCTTTGCTATGCCAGAAGGTTAGACTCTATCCAATATTGTGATCAATATGATATCCCTATGTAATTTGTAGCATGCATGTTCACTTGATTTAGTTTCACTCATTCTCTTACAATTTCCATCAGGTGGAAAATCACATTGTAGGAGCTCCATGTGGTGTTATGGACCAGATGGCTTCAGCATGTGGTGAAGCCAACAAACTTCTTGCTATGATTTGCCAGGTTTGCATCATTACAAGCTACAAAAATCAACACTCTCTTATTATTTTAGACTCAGACTCAATATGGTACTGTTTGTTATTGATGCAGCCTGCAGAGATTGTTGGCCTAGTCGAAATTCCCAACCATATCCGGGTTTGGGGAATTGATTCCGGAATAAGACACAGGTTGGTTTTCTACTATATATTTTTGTCTGCTTTACGGATGTCAACTATTTTTTTGTCAAAAAGTCCTTACCTATTGTATTACAAAGAGATAAATAAGTGAAATGAGATAATATACAGTTAAAGGTATCATTGGAAAAAGACAAGCGATTTCAGCAAAACAACTTTTTATTTTTATTTTCTTGGTATGTGTAAATAATGGGAAAACAACACGTAAGAGAGAACATAAGTTGGTTTTATAAGTTGTATTTGAAAGCAGCGTGGCATGGCCCTAAATGTTGTATATTTTAGTGTTGGAGGTGCAGATTATGGATCTGTGCGAATTGGAACCTTTATGGGTATGAAGATGATAAAGTCAAAGGCTTCCACGGAATTGACTGAGATGAGTGCTGCAAATGGATTGAACTCCGATGAAGTAGAACAAGATGACATAGAACTACTTAAACAAGAAACTTCCTTAGATTACTTATGTAATTTAACACCTCACAGGTAAATCTTTTTTTCTCCTTTATTTGGAAAAAAAAAAAAAAAAAACGTTATCATGATTGCCAACAATTTTTTATAAGATAATTTCGTATTATAATCTGTAAATTCGATTGCCATGCTTTACATTTTGATGTGACTATAGAATTCCTTCTTGTAATTTTTGTTGGCAGATTTATGGCTCTTTACACTAAGACACTTCCTGAAACCATTGATGGTGGTCAATTTTTGAAGGAATATAAAGATCATAATGATCCTGTCACTATTATTGATGAGAAGCGTACTTACGTAGTGAGAGCTCCCACATTACATCCTATCAATGAAAATTTCCGAGTCAAGGTTAGGACTTTATTCCAGAATTTAATTGGTTACAAGCAACTGATTGTTTGTTCTAACTATTGCATCTTGTTACCTAATTCCTTTGCCATAATATGGTATGCAGACCTTCAAAGCACTTCTGACATCGGCAAGTTCGACTGATCAACTTAACTCTTTAGGAGAATTGCTATATCAGGTACATGTACAACTTCAGTTGATCAATGTAATGTCTTAATTTCTTATACTCTTGCAAAAGTTAAAACGAAAATCTGGTACTAAAATTCAAGAGTACAAAAAATGTAAAAGGAGAAAAAAAATCAAAATATAAACTATCATTTGCAGTGCCACTACAGCTACAGTGCTTGTGGACTAGGCTCTGATGGAACAGATAGGCTTGTACACTTAGTTCAAGAATTGCAGCATAGTGCATCATCTAAAGCCGAAGGCGGTACATTATGCGGAGCCAAGATCACTGGTGGCGGTTCAGGTGGAACAGTTTGTGTAATCGGTCGAAATTGTCTCAAGAGCAGTGAACAAATTTTTCAGGTATTTTTTACTTTATTATGAATTTATCTTACTTTCATTATCATGAAATCCTTCATATCTCTCGGGCTAATTATTTTTGTAGTTTTCAATCTTGAATTTTATGCCTCATATAGTTCCATTGTATTAGACCTAAAGTTGTGTCTTTCTTGATGGCATGAATTGTTTCCAAGACATTGAAAAGACAACTCTTTTCCATTATATTATTTCTAGGTTTAAATATATTTTTGGTACTTGCAGCAAATATATCATTTTTTGCCTATAGTTTATGTATTTTTATTTTTTTTTGCTTTTAGTTAATGCAAATATACCACGTGTTTTCGGTCTTTATTATTTTTGTTTAAATCCATGTAAAATTTGATAATGTTGGAATTGGACACTTAAAAATGCGTAATATTCATTTAGTCCTTACGTAGTTCATATTTAACGAACTAAAATCAAATGTTGTATACATTATACTGATCAATTCAAACATACACACATATTTTAGGGACTAAAACAAAACAATAAGGACTAAAAGTAATATGTGATATACTTGCTAGGACTGAATACAAATAAAACTTTGTAAAGGGGTTAAAAGCAAAAGGCAATATATTTGCAGAGATCAAGAACATATTTAAACTTTTTTTTTATTAGATTCCATGTCCTTCTTTATTGAACATTGAAACAAAGTCTTAGTAAATGAGGCTTCATCAAATACTATCAGTTTAAACCCTGTGATAATTTTGTATTTCAGGTTCAGCAGAGGTACAAAAAAGCTACCGGTTACTTGCCGTTTCTTTTCGAAGGCTCGTCACCTGGTGCAGGGAAGTTCGGCCACCTGAAAATTCGCCGCCGAGCTACCCCAAAAAAAATTGACAGCGTTGGGGATGTTAATGCAGTCTTGGCGGAGAAAAAAAGCTGATCATGGCTTATATTTAAGTATCTTACAATAATTGTACAGTAGGGTAAATTTTTGAAGGACATTCCTTTGTGATATTTTCAGTCATGACCAGAATAGAAATTGGCTGGCTTGTTGGAATAAATGTAAACTGTGAACTGTGAAGCAAGGAACAAAGATTATGATAAAAGAAACTGTTCATGGAAAAAATATTGGATAGTAATATATCAATAATTATTAAGTGTGACTTGTTGCATCATTGCATGTTATATGCTGAATTTGAAGTTTTCTTTCCAACACATTCTTTTGATTCGAGATTCCAAATTATTATTTTGTAACTAAAAAATTGTTTTTAATGGTTTTGATTGTGTTTTTTTAAAGAGCAATGCTATAAGTATAATGTACGACAATCATGTAACTAGAGCCGGCTCAACATGTTTAGAGGACTAAAACAATTTTTATTGTAAAACCTCTTAAAATAAATAAAAATTACATAAGGCTTTATGAGAATTAAAAAAAAATCTAAATTTTCTTTAGGCCAATAGTATTTATAGGGGAAAAAGATATGTATAAAAATTACATAAGGCTTTATGAACACTACTAAGGGGGAATGTATAAAAGAAAATGAGAGAATGTGAGTTGGAAGTAGAGTTTGTGAATGATGGGTGAGTATTTAAAGGGGAAATGTTGTCATAGAGTGTAATGATGAGTCAAGGGAATGTGAAAAAATGTGGTCAATTACTGCTCATCAGTTAAAGGGAAAAAACATGTTAAATGAGTCAGATTTGTTGTTCAAGATATTATCTAAATTCTAGATTAATTCAGGTTATATAATATCAAACCATTCTCATAATGTTTTTGCTTATATAATCAGAACGGATCCAAGGCAGTGTTAAAACTTATACTTTAGAGTATTTGAAACATTTCAAATTTTATAATCTAAGCCAATGAAATACATTAATTTTTCTGTGGTGCACATTGTACCATGTCACACGTAAATTTTTAGAATTGGTGTGTTTGGTGCATTTACAAACCACACCACGGAACCATGAACACTTATCCAGCGGATGTTAACACCAAACTGGTAGCAATGTACTATAATGAGGGGAAACCTAATATGCAGTGTACTACAACTGTCGTCTCAACCACAGAGACACAAGAAGACAAGGTTGAGTATCGCCGTCAGTCGGTAGACTCAGATGGAAATGTTCGGTTCACCCGTGTGAAGCTTTAAAACAATAACAACGTGAGAACCATGTTATCTATATTTGGTCACCATAGTTTGAAGTGATTGATTGAGTTAGACGCTTCCTTGGTCATATCATTCTACGATATTTGGGAAAGTTTGATTCGTCCCAGAACCTACGGATAAACCAGGTCTTGCATGGATAGACCATATGAAGATTTAAGTTTGGTAGATACATAATTTTGTGCATGTTTTATTATGTTGTTAAATTTGTTATGTTGTTGAAATTGTTATTTTTAATGTATGTTGTTGAAATGAAATTTCTTGTGTTATGAACCCTACCAAACCCCCCAAACCTCTGGTTTTAACATAGTGTATGACTAATTTGGATTATATAATAAAAAATATTCTGAGAATGAATTAAATTATATAACTTGAACCAGCCTAAGATATGGATTGTGGCGTTGCAAATAAGGTTTCCCCATTTTGTGGCATGTTTAATGAATTTTAAATATTTCCTTTGATTGTAGTTATAGTCTACGAACGTTTTGTGGCTATAAATAAACTTGCATTCTTTAATATTTTCCTTCATTCTTCACTTTTGATTCATTTTGTAATTTTCCTGCTTAAATTTCATTTGAGGAGTGAGTTATGATATGATGATCATCGTTGATCACTTATAATATCTCTAAAATTGTTGTGCAATTTTTCTGAGGATAGTACAGTGGCCCGCAAAGATCTTCGTATTAATTACAATATGATTTCCGATCTTTAATAGTTTTAGGACTGTATAATCTAAAAATACTCAAAAATGTATTCAAATTATATATTTTGAACGAATGTATTTTTGAAATTCGGTAAAACATGTGAGGAAAAAGTATGGTGAGAGAAGAAATAACCACATTTTTAACCAAATTAAACTTTTTTAAAATATTTTTTAACTCAAAATTTTGAGACATAAAACCCTAACTTAAACCACTTGATCCTTCGACCGACTTGCATGTACCAATGAACCGCATGACATAGTACATGACTTCACTTTCATTGATTAATTGCACTTCATTCAGTCACATTTATAAGCAAAAAAAGATGATATTTTAGGTACAATTTTGTTTTTCTCTTTTTATTGGTCAAAAATAATATAGAGGAAAATGAAGAGAATAAGAACGTAATGTGAGTATGAAAGAGAAAGTTGTCAAAAAATTGTTAGATAATGATGGTGCAAAAATCATTTCTCTTAAATAATTAATGTATTCATCATCTTAATGTCAATCTCAATCTCCCCTTATTATTATTGTACTGCTACATTTACATTTGATTTATGAAAGAATCAAAAGTCGTAGTTATCAAGACTCAATTTATTATGACACATCACAAAACTCCGTTTCTTAATGAGTAAGGAACAGAGGAGCAAGCATTAAACCGTTTTTACCCAACTGTAAAGTGTACTCGTGAACCGCGTGTTATTAGGTAAAAAAATAAAATAAAACCTCGTGACCGGCATGGAACAAAAATCTTTCATTGTCTTTGTGTTGTGAAAAAAACAAAACAAAAAAGTACTTTGTGTTTGAGTCAACTTTCAAACAAACACTCCACTTCCCACGACACGACCTATTTCTTAAATATCTTATCTTTTATGAGTTTGATAATTCTTCTTATTCACATCTAGAACAAGGAGAACAGTGAGAGAAAAAAAAAATGGAGTACACAAACAGTGATGCTATAGATGAGAAACTCATACAAAATGGAAACTCTTCATCATCTTCTCAACCCAGAAAGGGTGGTTTAAGAACCATGCCCTTTATCATAGGTACTTTTATGATTGATTGATTGATAGTAAAAAAAGATTAATATTGTCGATGCAAATGAATTAAATTTTTAACTTTTTGATGACCCTTTTGGATGTTTTTTCAGTGAATGAGTGTCTTGAGAAAGTGGCAAGTTATGGAATAATGCCAAACATGATATTATACTTGAGGGATGGTTATAACATGCCTATTGCTAAGGCTAGTTATGTTCTTTCTACTTGGTCTGCTATGTCCAATGTTTTGTCCATCTTTGGTGCTTTTCTCTCTGATTCTTACTTGGGTCGATTCAATGTCATCACTATTGGCTCCTTTTCTAGCCTTCTTGTAAGTTTATTACTCTCCCTTTACTAGAATCCAATCCAATTGTTCCGTGTTTGTGTATGTCCTATAGATTTACCCGTTGTTGATTGGAAATTGGAAACTCATATTCAAAAGAAACTATTGCTAAATTACAGCATTGATTTCGGGATCTGTATTTTTTGTGGTAACTGTATTGTATTGAGTATTGCCCAACAAATTGTTTAGAATTTAAAAATATGAAATTGTATTGATAAAAGTCCCTAATTTTAAAAATATGTCTTACTAGTTTTTAGACATAAAGGTCAATATTTGTTTTGAGGGACTAAAGTGTGGATTTTGGATGATGAAGGACTAAATTTGTAGGTGGGGATGAACCTACAAATTTAGGCCTTTGGGGATTTGATTCAAATTTAGGTGAATACATTAGTTTATAGAGTGAATCCCCCAACATGGTCCCTAAAATTGCAGGGGCAAGTTAGGTCGGTCCCAGGAATAAACAACATTTTATGGAAATCTGGAATCGGAAATCACCGTTCGTTTTAGTTGAGATGTTAGCAAGCATTTCAAATTAGGTCTTGAAGTTGAATACATAAAAAATCAATTAGTTTCTGAAAGATTATTATGAATGTCAAGTTAGTTGTTGCAAAGTGTTAGTTAAAACTCAAATGCCACTCAAAGTGTAGTGTTTGCCGTTTGGACTTATATAACCGACGATTTACCTTTTTAGGATTTTGAATTTCTCTTATTTGAGGACTATCCCAAGAGTAAAAAATTCCGTGATAGTCCTTAAAATTCTCAATTGTTATTTATTTATTTAGTCTTTAAATGCACGGTCAATATTTATAGTTTCTTTGGCATAATGCGCCGCAAGAATTCATAAGGATGAGATTCAGGATTTACTTATTCTTTCTTCAGGTATTGGAAAAGTGTAGGGATAAAGTTCTTTATTTGTTTCAACAAATGTTCGTTGAATGCAGATAAATGATCCTTCTGATGTTATTGTTATGATGCAATGATTCTGCTTTAACATTTCTTATCTTCCCACAGGGTTTAACCATTTTGTTCTTAACTGCCATGATCCCGGTGCTAAAACCTACCTGTGCATCACTCTTTGAAATCTGTAATTCTGCTACTTCATCTCAACAAGCAGTTCTGTTCTTTTCCTTAGGATTGCTTTCCATTGGAGCCGGTTGTGTTAGACCTTGTTCCATAGCCTTTGGAGCAGAGCAATTGGCTATTGAGGGAAATTCCGATGATGGGAATGGGAGGATCTTGGATAGTTACTTTAATTGGTATTATACCTCAATCTCAGTTTCAACCATTATCGCATTGAGTGTGATTGCTTACATTCAAGAAAACCTTGGATGGAAAATCGGGTTTGGAGTACCTGCTGTGCTAATGCTCATATCGGTCATCAGTTTCGTTGTTGGTTCACCGCTATATGTCAAAGTGAAGCCAAGTGAGAGCTTACTCACTAATTTTGCAAGAGTAGTTGTGGTGGCAACCAAGAACAGAAAACTTAGTCTTCCTGATCACGATTCTGATCGTTACTGTCAAGGTCATGATTCAAAGCTGATGGTTCCTACCGATAGCCTTGGGTACTGATTATGCTTTTGCTCTCATGGATAAGTTATAAATATTGCACAAAGCGTCTAACTTCCTCATATTTATATTTTCAAGGTGTGAATTAACACGTTCTTCCTATGCAGGTTTTTGAACAAAGCTTGCGTAATAAGAAATCCTGAGACAGATCTAAATCGAGATGGGTCAATTTCAAATCCGTGGAACCTATGCACAATAGAACAGGTGGAGTCACTGAAGTCTTTGCTCCGAGTCATTCCTATGTGGTCAACGGGAATCTTTATGATGGCGACTCAGAGTTCATTTTCTACTCTTCAAGCCAAAACTTTGAACCGAACATTATTCGGCAATTTCAATTTTCCTGCAGGATCGTTCAATCTTATCCTGATATTCACCTTAACAATAGTAATTCCTTTATATGACCGTGTAGCAGTACCTCTACTAGCTAAATACGCAGGCCGGCCTAGAGGATTCAGTTTTAGAGTCCGCATCGGGATAGGAATGCTGTTTGCAATTGTAGCTAAAGCAGTAGCAGCTATTGTTGAAACGGTGAGACGAAATGCAGCGATTGAACAAGGGTTTGAGGACCAACCTAATGCTGAAATTAACATGTCGGCTTTATGGCTTGCTCCAGAGTTTATTTTGTTTGGATTCGCCGAAGCTTTCACACCAGTTGGACTGGTTGAGTTTTTCTACTGTTTTTTCCCTAAGAGTATGTCTAGTTTTGCAATGGCTATGTTCACATTAGGACTAGCTTGTTCTGACGTAGTTTCAGGTGTGCTTGTGAGCATTGTGGACACGGTCACTAGTATTGGAGGGAATGAGAGCTGGTTATCGACTAACATCAATAGGGGGCATTTAAATTACTACTACGGGCTACTCACTTTCTTAGGCATTCTTAACTACTTCTATTATCTTGTTATTTGTTGGGCTTATGGACCCATACAGGGAGAGAAACATGAAGATTCGGCCAGAAAGAAAGACGATAAATTTGGTTACAGGGAGTTGCCTACTTCATAGATTAGTTTTTTAGTATATTATAAATTTTCTTTAAACACTAAAAAACTGCAGTACTGTATTACAAAGCTGTGTTTTTACTAATATGTTTAGGTTATCAAGAGAAGAACAATGGAAAAGAAAAATGCATGTATTTCACTGTTCTATTTACAAAATAATTAGAAATAATTTGATCAAGCACATTACAAGTTAGTTTCATTTTAACATCTCCCTTAAACTCAAATAGTTGTAGATGCAACTGTTTTGAGTTCGGAAACTGAGGTACGAAATCTTGTCCGATGATGTGCCTTGGTGTAGCGGTCAGCTGGCTTGTCATGCGTATGCGCAACAGATGAAATGGTATTCAATTACTCATGGAAAACGTCATTGTGTGATCTTTGGATTACACTTCTGTTTTTGCAATGTAGATTAGTGGAAGATTTTGAGTAAAGCCTTAAGTCTTCCAAACAACTTGTCATTAGGATGTACAGTTCCGGAAACTGCAAGTACCTTCCTTACTTCATTGGCAAGTTCTATCACCATGTCATCCTCATGTCCTGCACGTGAAATCTCTCAACTCATTAGCATACATGTATACAAGAAGTTAGTTCCTGCATTTTTAAATGCAGAAGCAAGATTTATGTAGCATAAGCGCTTATCGTAAAACTGCTTATATATAAGTTATTTCTATAAAGGAGATAAAAAAAAGTTAAAATATTTTCATATTAGCTACAAGCTGTTTTCATACACTACCTTGAAGAACTTATGGAAAGAAACTGAAAACAACTTCTGAACAAATCATAAGTTGTTTCCATATGCTCTTCCAGACGGTCTCAAAAGTGCTTATGTCAGTAAAAAAAACTCAGAAAAACCAATCCAAACAGGCTTTAAATGCTACAAGATAAAGAACTTACCAATATCATACATAGCCTTTTCTAGAAGGAAAATGTAGTCCCTATTGTTTCCACAAGGGCCACAAGCAGTAGCTATTTGCCTGAATGGATAAATGTAAATTAGAAGAAAGGAAACATTAGTAAGGACATCCCTTTCACATGAAAAAGCAGAAACTAATGTACAATAACATACCTAGCCATATCTTTTAATGGAGCTGGTCCTAAGTAGTATTTATTTTTTTTGTCATTAGTGGATGTGAATCTGCATATATTGAAATGAGTTTTTTTATTTTATTTGAGTGATCTTATAACTTATAAGTTATAACATTTAATTAATACAAAGTTAAAAAGTAACACAAGTGACTGATAACTTACACTACTACTCCTGTGAAAGCAGGTTTCAATGAACCTCCTTCCTGAAGAAAACAAGAATAGAAAATTAGCAGCAATAAAAATTCAGAAGTAAATTAAGATATTACAATTTACAATCTTACCTTGTAGAAGTTTACAAGAGTCTTTTTATCATATTCACATTCTCGCCGCTCCAAATACTACACAAAAAATGAGAAGGGAAAAAGTTAACTCAGAGAAAAATAAAATGAACCATGTTTTCACACCACACCACAATAAATTTATAATAGGCTATGATATTATCTTAAAACTCGAGTTACCTCACTCGACATCAAAAGGCAGTTTATAGCCGAAGGTTTATCCATATCAATCAAACCATAATTTTTCTATTGGCACAAATAATGGAAAAAGACTAGTCATGGAAACTGTCTTATTTGTAAATAGTTACCTGCATAACCATTTTTTCTTTTTTAGGGCCTCCACGTACACAAAATGCAGCACCCCACTGAAAAATACACATAGTACTACAATTAAAAAAGCATATAAGAAGGAAAAGTAAAAAAAAAAAAAAAAAAAGACATGGTAATGCACTGCCAAAACTAACGATGGATAGTCAAATTTTTACGAATCATTGCTACATTGTTGTCTGTTGATGATAATATGTGTGACATAAATAACCAAAATTACCTTGTAAAACCAAACCAGGAATGGTAATAATTGTAATTATAATAAGAAAATTGCTAATGTGCACGACAAAAAAAAAAGGTACAAATCACACGATTCAGCATAAGAGTGAGCTTGCCATTCAATTTCAGTGCTTTTTAATTCTCAATTGCTCAACAATATTTATGATCATCTTCTTCAAAAAAAAAAAAAATTATGATCATCTGTCCACCTCTCTAATGCCTCCCATAACTTTTGCTTCAAAAAAATATATTCACTTCACTTTTTCCTTTTCTTTAATTTTGCATGGAATATAGCACCACTCTTATAATAAATAAATAAATAAAAACTTACACAAAGTGCTCCTTTTTTACGCTCCAACGTGCATATTCTAGCAGGATACTCGGGTGTTCCTCGATGATCAATACATGCTATAGAATAGAGTTATTATCATAAGATAAGAAGGGAAACAAATTAATACCAATTTAGAGTTTAATTAGTATGCACCGTTAATGTAGAGTTATTTTACACTTGTATAATGATTTTTTTTTTTTTTTGGATACTAACTCTTCTAAAAAATGGAAAACAAATGTTCAATTTGAATGATTGCATTATTACCTAAATGAAAAACACGTCGATAGTCTTTAATAAAACCAACAACTTTCTCGTCATATTCAAATCCTGGGTTCCACACCAATGAACCATAGCCAAATACCCAAAACACCATGATTGTATTGTATGCACCTTATAAACAACCTTCAATAAATAAATTCACCACAAATGTTATTTGAACATTAACTTGGGATACATAAATTGGATAAGTTCAAATCATAGTCATAAATAAGAATGAAGAAAAAGCAAATTGGCATTGATCACAATATAAAAAATATAACAATGAAGAAAATTCATGCTCTTACAAATTGAAGGAAGCAAATTAAGCTCTTAATTTCCAAACTTGTTACAAATTATAGAGATTCAAACAATATCATACTTATATACTGGTGCTAAACAAATTCAGCATGTCATGTACACCATATATGTATTCATTCAATTATTGATGCATATAGTCTTTATTATAGACCACATACGTCGTTTAATGAATGAATATAAAAATCAAACTTTTACTTATTTAATGACCGGATGATGTATTTGGAAATAAACATAAAGTTGTGGATGTACATTGAAAAAAGAAACATGTCTCAATACATACATTAACAGATAACAAAAGCATGTGAATCCCCTGAAAAAAGCATGTGTGGATTGTAGTGGTTTTTGTTTTTATTTTGTTATTAGTTTAAATAAGAAAATAAAATTTAAAAATTACTCTAAAAAAATAAAAATTTGATTATGTATCAAACTGTCTTTATGTCTTCATACGGAATTTAGCTTTATTCTATCTTTTCCTTATTAAGGAAGTACAATGATTCAAAACTGATTTGTTTTGCTTTTTTCAAGAATATCTTTCTGAATCGGAACTTTTTTTTTTTTGTAAGCAAGTGATGCAAAGCACCACCAAAAGGATATATTAAATAAAAAGCAACTACAATCCTTGAATCAGTCTCTAATCAAAGCTTCCTCCAACCTTTTCAAAAGCAACTTATATAATATAGCAATCATAGCAGCACAAAATTCAGCTTTTATAGCTGAATCAGGACCTAAGTTAACAGCAAGTATTAGCATCTCTAAAAATTCCCCCAGAAGAGGACTGCAGATTGTTGGTTATGGAGGCGCCATCATTGTTGCATTTAAACCAACAATTATCAGGAGGAGTCCAAATAACCTCTTTGATCAAATGAGCATTAGGAGGATGAATTTTAATATTAATGTACTTCAAGATAGAACAATGTCCTGAAGCATTGGAAAAATTACCTGATAAAGCTAAATTAGAGGAAATAATGTTGATTATAGATCTCCAAGGGATGATTTTATCCTCAAATCTAGATTGGTTTCTTACAAACCATATAGTGATGATAATATTGATGAGGCAAGCCTTGATAACAGTGCTGCATTGCTTTGACCAGCTTCTATCACAGATCTTCCAAACATCCTCCAAAGAGTTAAGTTGCAAGTTAATGTGGATGACAAGCAAACCACGCCTATAATTTGGATGCCAAAGAGCAATCAATGAACAAATGCACAGAATCAGAACTTTTTTGTTTTTTTGAAATAATTCTAAATTAGGATTTTGTCTAGTTAAAAGATACGTTGATTTTTTTATATATAAATATACGTTGAACATAGACATATATACGATATGAAGAAGTGCATAGACTGCATCATACTACTTATCGAAGATTATTTAATAATTAAACAAACAATCTTAAATGGTTAATGAACTCTTTCAAATTACAAATTGCTGGAGAGAATTTAACTTTACTTGTTATTTTGCCGAACTTTAAATTTCTAGAACCCATTTTTCCTAAAAACAAGAGGTTTAACACAAAAAATAAAGCAAGATTAGTCAACAATTAAACAAGAGGTATAGGGTGTTGGCTGCTAGGTATGGTGAGGAGACATGGAGGTTGGAAGTTGGGGGCCGGAGTGGTTCTTACTGGTGGAGGGAGGTGGCGCAAGTGAGGAGGGGGAGGGTTGGTTTTCAGAGATGGTATCGCGAAAGGTGGGAGATGAGGCATCAACTCTTTTTTGGTATGATCGATGGTTAGGGGAGGTTCCTCTCTGTCAACGTTTCAGTCGGTTGTTTGAGTTAGCAGATAACAAGTCGTTTACAGTTGCAACTATGTTCTCTCTAGGCTGGGATGATGGGGCGAGGCGTGACAGTAGAGGAGGAGGTTGTGTGTGTGTAGGATCTACTTGCTAATGTTACTTTGCAGTCTAATGTTTCAGATCACTGGCAGTGGCACCTCGATATTGTGGGGGGTTATTTGGTGCGTTCAGGATATCAGTTGCTCACTACTCAAGCTTCCTATTTGATGGAGGATTCAGAACCTCTTATTTGGCATCTCGAGGTCCCCTTAAATGTTATTATCTTTGCTTGGCGATTGATTCGTGACAGGTTGCCAAAAAAATCAACCTTCTTAATTGTGGTATAATAGACGCTGATGATATTTCTTGGGTGGCGGGTTGCAGTCATGTCGAAAGCGCTCAACATTTGTTTATTAAGTGTGAAATTTTCGGCTCTCTATGGCAGCAAGTCTGACTCTGGCTTGGCTTTTCAGGTGTTGATCATCAAAGCCTCAACACTCATTTTATTCAATTTACCAACTATTTAGGCGGCTCGAGGAATCGTCGATCATTCCTTCAGTTACCGTGGCTTCTATATGTTTGGCTCATATAAAAAAACGTAATAATAATTTTTTTAATAATGTTTATACTTCCATTACGGAGCTTACAGAAAAGGTAAAATTTCATTCTTGCTGATAGTTGAGAGCTAATAATGTCTCTTTTGTGTATGACTGTCAACAGTGGCGGTCAGACCCTTTGTTTTGTTTGGGTGTCGACTAAATGTCTGATTTTGTATCTATCTCACAAACTATTTGTGCTTTGAGCGACCTCTTTAGTACGCCTTGTGCTTAAGAGGCGTCTCTGTTATTGTGAATATATACCATTTTACCTTCTTCAAAAAAAATTATTTATTCTTTTTTTTATCTAAAAAATTTAGCTACTAAACTTACATACACTTAGTATTGATAAGCAATAAAATGCGTGTTCTTCCTTTAACTATTAAATTGTTTGCAAAGTTAGCCTTATTTTACTTGTTGTTAAAAAAAGTTGAGTTTGCTAGATAAGTGTATGACATGGCAAATCCAAAAATCCAAATAAGCAAATTTTTGGGTTGATCATCACTTTTAAGATCTTGATCTTATTCTTTAAAGAATTGAACATAAATACAAGTGTGAGTTTTATAAAAGTTATTTAATTTTTCTACAATTTCTCTTTTATAAATGTGAAATTAATTAAAGTGTTTTCTTCATTTCTTCCATACAAACACATCTAAGATGACGGAAAACCCACGCGACGCCGTCGGAAGCCGACGCACACGATCACAAGCAGCACCAGAATGGACCCTCACCGAATCCCTCATCCTCCTCAACGAAATCGCCGCCGTTGAAGCCGAATGTTCCGTCAATTTCTCATCTTACCAACAATGGGACATCATTTCCCAAAACTGCGCCGCCTTGGAAGTTGATCGGAACTTAGCTCAGTGTCGTCGGAAATGGCGATCTCTGCTTGCGGAGTATGAAGATGTGAGAAGGAGAAGAAGAGCGTGGAATTTGGATCGGGAGTTGTTTGATGCTGTTGAGAGAGTTGTGAAAGGGAGAGAAGAAAGAGGTGAAGTTGATAGAGAGAGTGATGGTGAATTGGGGAATGAGGAAAGGGATGTTACTGTTGAAATTGATATGATTGCAACTGGTATAATTCGTTTTTCGAAATTGTTAGGTTAAATCTGCATTTTGTTTTTACTATATAGTTTGTGCATGTTACAAAAATTGATTTTGAGTTAATTGATTCTGGGTAAAAGTGAGTTGAAGAGGTAACGTGATTGATTTATGTTTTGATGCATTTAAGTGTAAAAATCAATTCCAGAATCAAAAACTATAATTTTTAGATTTCAGTTAGAATTAATTCTCGAGGCGAAATCAATTTTACTCGATTGCAACTAGACATATCAAAATCAATTTTTGGCTCCTCCAAATGTGAAACAAACATACACTTAAACTAGTTGTGAGATTGTTTGAGGGACCTCATGAAAATAGCTTATGTTTTCAGCTTATTTTCATAAATTCTCCAAGATAGCTTTTATCTTATACGAAAATAATTTAACTTTATTTTATATTTTGTTATAAAAATAGCTTATACATAAACACTTTTTATGATAAACGTTTATGCTAGAATCTGCAAATTAAGTTGCTTATCCTATCAGGATCACAGTTAAGCTAGTTGTGTTATCTAGTGTGAGAAAAACAAATGGTAGTCAGTTACTAGCTAGGCATAGAGAAAGGGAGTAGTTCCACAACATGGGGAACAATGGTTGGAATCTCTGATAGAAGAGGCACCATATTCACTCTTAAAATATGCCTTGGTGCGTGTTTGGATTTTGAAGACATAAAATTGATTTTGGAATGTTTGAATGTTCTCGATTAGAATTGATTATAATTTAAGCTACGATTTGTAGCTTTTGGCTCTGAACGTGATTTTTACACTCAAATTTATTGTTGAACTCACTTTCACGTGAATGTATCTAAACATAAATTATTTTACCTTAAACTCACGTTTAACTAAAATCAATTTTAGAAAATCAATTTTCGCTAATGTAGTACTAAACACTCCTATGGTAGAAAGAGGGAGTTTGAATTTTTGTAGCGGCTGCTGAGTTGTTGGATTCAGGTGACTGATTGCGCCTGATTCTAATGGTTTTGCAGCCGCTGCACCTGTGTAGTTGCTGCATAGGCATGTGGGTTTAACAGAAAGAGTATGATGCAAGACAATATGCTAGAATAGAATAGAAAACTGCATGGAGAGAATAAAATGCCACTGTAAAGATTAGTATGCAAGTTGTGGTTTGAGATGTCAATAAATACTGATGGATGGTCCAGGGCACGAGACTCCTGTCAAGTGGGATATAAGTTGGTAGATTTAGGAAGCCTCATCCTCACTAGAAAAGAGACTGTTCCTAGAATTTGAACTCGTTGTGACATTCAGGTTACAAGACGACAACAAGCTGCTTTATCAGTATCAATAAATACTAAAATACTAATACTATTTGAAACAAATCAAAGTTTTAAAAGTGACATGATACTATGAGGGGTTCGAAGAGGCTAAGAAAAAGTTATCATTTGATATATTGTTTTAAGGAAGCTTCTTTATCTAGCGGTTTAATTTTATTCCAATTTTGTTATACATCTCGTTTTGTCACACATTGGTGTGATGTTAGCTGCAATTGTCTTGATATATGAATGTGATAAAGTATTCTTATCATGCAATGCATTTTAATGTTGAGTTTCTATTATCCAAATTATGAGTATCTCTGTACTTTGACTGATAGCATTAAAATTTCATGGTATGATTAACAAGTTGGACTTGTTTATCCTTTTTGGCCATAAATATGGCCTAATTGTTCGTGTTAGCATTGAATGGGAAGGTTGAGGCTTCCAGCTATTATCCTTTTGTGACAATAAACTGTTCTTATTGCGTTTGATATGACTGGAACCAGAGAACTAACAAGAACAATGGCACATTAGGCAATTTACATGTGCAGTATAGGTCTTCATTGAATTTCAATGAAACATTTTAAATGAAATTGAGCAACCTCCTAATGCAATTGCTAATTGACAAAATTGCTTATTCTACAAAGAATCAACTTTTTATAGGATTACAGATTACTCCCACTAACTGCCCTCATACTAACTAGCCTGTTTCAGTTATACTCCTGACAGTTACAACTTCTCTACTTTTTTGCCTTGTTTGCCTTCCTTCTTACATACACTTGATTGATAGGAGGTCTTTGAGTTTTATCAGTGTTAGCATTTAATGGTAAGGGTGAGGCTTTCTACTTTGTGTTTAGTCTTCGTAGTTCTATTTCCTCAAACTTGTATAACCCAATGTTTTGTTACTATGTTATAGGCTAGCTTAATGTATTCCTGATCTCTAAAGAGCACACAAATATTTGCTCAACATGATATAGTTCCAATATTATCATTTTTACATAATAAAACTATGCCATTTTATTCACAATCAAAGTAGTACAATGTGAAATAGTTCTATTTGTTACTTCTTTCTCACAATTCTAATTATTGAGGCAATGAAACTGTAACTTGTATGTCATTGTCTCTTTACTGCTTAGAATTTTTCAACTAATTCATTTTTGTGAATTAATTGTTAGGCTTCAAAAGAAAAAGGCCTCGAAGTAAAGTTGAGAGAAATTCTGTTCAGAAGCCTTCAGAAAATCTCAAAGAAAAACAGGTTCCCGAGGAAACTCACGAAGAAGTGCCTGTGAATAATCATTTAGAAGAAGAGTTTTTGAAAGACTTCCTAGAAAAGAAACCAAAGTTGAAATCTCCTGTAAAAAGGCGTACAAAGAACATAGAGACGCCGCTGCAGAATCTACCCGAAGTAGACAAACACCTTGATATTGAAAAGCCGAAGCCACCGAAGCCAGCAAGTGTAGGAAACATAACAAATAACAGCAGGGAAGAAAACGAGGAAATGTTGACTTTGAAATTGCAAGAGTTAGCAATAGAGATTCAAGAGATTAGTGCTGAATCTGCAGACTGTAAGGAAGCTAACTCAGAGAATATAGAGGATTACCGTACCGAATTTACGAGACGCCAAGGGGATAAACTCATAGCAAGGCTGGGAAATTTTTCCAACACCCTTAAGCAATTATGTGATCTTCTACAAGAGTGTAAATGAAGATTACAATTTAGTTTTGATAATTATTTTTGTCCTTGTTAGTGAATGAATGCAGCATATATCAGAGAATGCTTTTTATAATTTATAATTTTGATATCTAAGAGTTTTATGTTGAACTCAAAATTAATTGTAATGTTAACATGTGTTTCTCAACATAAAACATAAAAGCAAATAATTAATTAATCGCTTTTTCACATATGTTTTTCAACGTAAAGGCAAAATATTTTGCCCTCTGAAGCAAAATGAAAATATATCAGAAAATGTATATTTAAAAAAAAGAAGATAACTCGACTTCACTGGGGATCGAACCCAGAATCTCTGGTTCCGTAGACCAGCGCCTTATCCATTGGGCCATGAAGTCATTTTTGTTTACTTTTTACTCGGCTGTAATTTTCTAGGTATAAATTCCACCAAAAAAGCTATAAAACGCTACCAATTATAAATCATGTTTTTTTTTTAAGGGAAATATAAACCACGTTTGTAAAAAGTTTTATTATTCTCAATAAATTAATAAATATTACTGTTCTAATATAATAATCTTCAATTATGTTCAATTTGCAATATGGTATATATAAATGACATTGATTGGTAAAGGTATATTTACACAATTATACACACGAGTATTTCTATCGTACATATGCAAAATCAAAGTGTTTTGAACTGATTTAAAATATTTATTAGAACTAACTACTCATTTACCAAATTTTTTAGCGTAGTAACATTTTAAATTTTTTAGTTTGTTGTTTATCTAGAATAATATAATTCAAGTAAAAAAGTACAAGATAAGTACACGATTGAAATCAAATAGTTAATAAGTCCTATGCCAAATAGCTTGAAAGAAACCAAATTTGAGTTTTGCTGAAAATAATTTTTGACAAATTTTACTTATTTTATCGTAGAACTCCAGATTATTAGGATCTCCTTCTCCACTGTCAAAGAGTTAATATAAAGAAAAGTAAAAAATACAAGGTGGAAGATGATAAAACTCATTCAGCTAAACTGTAAATTAAATTTTGTCGGTTTTTTATATAACAATAAATGTTAAATGTTAAGGGGAAAAAAAATGCTGTCATTCTTGTTAAAGAATGAGTTTCCCTTATTTAATTGTGTAACAAAGCTAAAAGCTAACACCCAACTCAAAGACAATTTCCTCGGAAAAAGAAAAAAAAAAAACTCAAAGACAATCAGGAGGTCCATGAAGACAATCAATAATCCCCTGATTATCCAACTCAAAACAGATATTTTGTAGGTCCTGTTCTCTCACCTGTTAGAGTTGACTGATAGTTAATTTTGAATATTTTGTAAGATGAAAATATAGAATATAAGCAAAATGCTTCTAGACATTCTCATGAAATGATTTTTGTTAAAATACAAGAGCTTAAAAATAGTTATTTGATTAGCAAAATAGCTATTTTTGTAAATCAAAAGCTATTTCTTAAGGTATAGTGGCTTAAAAATCCACCATTCATCTAAACGTATACTCTCAAATTATAAGTTAAAAAAACTCATTTTTTTGTCCCAAAGACCAATTTTTATCATATTTAATTATGTTGTTTGAAAAAATTATTTTTTCAAAGGAAAATTAAATGCAAAGTGCATTCAATTTACTCTCTCTTTCATTTTCTCAATAACCAACAATCAATGAAAATTGTTTTTACATCTTTCTATAAAACTTATTTCAAAGATAACACAAAAAACTATGTTACAAACTACTATATTTTCGTTTTTTTAATAAGTGTTTTTTTTTTTACTTATAATATGAGACGGAGAGAGTATTTCGTAGAGCACAATAAAATTCCTCACAATTTTGTGATTGTACACTGAACAAATCAAACTGAACCAAACAAGCAAAATAGAGAAGCAAACCGATTTGATCTTTTGCCAAACCGGCTTTGAACTTGTTTTGAACCAGTTTAGGTGCATAGCCAACTTAAAACCAAGACCAATTTCATATCAAAATTTTAAGACACTTTGATGTAAAATCAGTTTTGAACTGGTTTAAAATTTGTTTGAAACTGATTCAAAACGGCTTAAGCTGAGATTGGTTTGAACTTAATAACAAGTCTATAAAAGGTTTGGAACTCGTTTAAGGAATGTTTTTCTTTGAAAACTTTATTGAAACTTAAACAAAGTTTGCAGAATCATCATGCAGAAGCTTAGGTTCCTCTCTGAATCACTATGTTTAATGCATAAAATCTGAAATTAAAATGGATGGTACAATCATAAAATGGAATTGTGATCTTCTCTATTTCACAAAAGAAATATTCGCCATCATTTAGGAAATATAGACACCACAACAACAACCAAACCTTATCCCACTAAGTGGAGACGGCTACATGAATCAAACGAAGGCATAGTGATCTATCAAAAACCATGTCTTTCTCCAACTCATTTAGGAAATATAGGCACAAAAGGAGAAATTGGAGTATCATTAACATTTTATTTCCTTTTTATAATTTCAAACGTGTGTTTATGGATTAAATACATAACATATCCAGTACTATAAAACATAGCAGCACCTTAATTTGAAGGGCATTGTAAGTATATCAAAATATTAATAAAGCTCCATATATACATGAGAAAGTGCGAGAGAATCCAATACTATGTAATTCATCAAGGCAATGTTTATAGAAAATGGTAGTGAAAGAAAATAAGATTGGATATAAAACATGATGGATCAGTATTCGATACTAAAATCATGATGGAACAGTTTGAATAGAAACTCTAAGCACTGTTATAATTACCAGAAAAACTAAACCACAAATGCTTTTGCTACATCGTCTTCAATCTAGAAAAAAGATAAATTTCTTTTAAAGAAAAGAACCTTGCATTGATACAGTGATTCTAAAAACCAAATAAAGAACAAGCATCCTTAATCAATCATCATGAGTAGCAAAGGTTGAACATCCAATATCTAGTTGGTAAACCATTTCTGCACAAAGACAAAAAACATGTCGGTCCATATCAAATCATAATCCTTTTCCAAAATAAGCATCATGTTTTCTTACCTTGCTTAAGCTTTTCCAAATCCTTGTTTAAAAGCAACGAAAAGGGTTTTCCATATAGCCAATCTTGTGTGCAGACAAGCGCTTGCATAAGATCAAAACTAAGATAACTACAAAAAGAATCAATCACCTTTGCATTATTACCAAGTGCACACTCAGAGGTTAGGGTTGAGACCGGCATAGCCAAAATCTCTCTAGCAATGTTTGCAAGGATTGGAAATCGACTTGAATTTAGCTTCCACCAATTTAAGATATCCAAATCCACAGAGGTCTCTGTATCTTCCTCCAAATACTTACTTAACTCAGATTTGAAACTTGATTTATGCGATCCCCAAAACTCATTCCAACTATAGGGATCTATTTTACCATCTTCATCAAACTGTGCTTTTTGCGAATTATTTTTCAACTCCTCTCTATCATTATATTCCTCAAAAAGGGACTACAAACAGGATTCCAACTTCTCTTTCAAGTTAGCTGCCTCAACTGAATTAAAAAATCTGATTAATTATCCAATTTATATATCCAACTTTGTACCTAGGATCAAATACAAGAGCAATTAGCAGCAACATGTTTAAAACAAGATGACATCCCCAATGCTTATCAAAGTTCTTCCTTATCATATGGGCTATCAATGGCACAGTTTGGTCCTTGGAACGATATAGTTGGTCAATCTTTTTACCAATTCCAAATACCTCTAACATATAAATATTGCAAGTAACATTAGAGGTATCAGAAATTCGCAAAACAACATCATGAAAGATCTTCAAAAATGGTAAAATTAAGTAAGCATATTTCCAATCTTCAAATGTAGGAACACCCTTCCCCTTTTCTAACTCACAAACATACTTTTTGTCTTGTAACTCAAGGTCCTCAAATGTCTTTTGATGCTTTAAAGCAGCCTCCAACATCTTATAAGACAAATTCCACTCAGTTTCAACATCCGAGTTAACATATCCTTCACATTAAATTTTTTCTTGCTCAGCACATGCTTCAAATTTAGACAATATAGAAGGAGATGATGATCTTACGTATTGAACTGCATCACTAATTTTCAAAATAGAATCATCAAAATCTTCCAATCCCTCTTTCAGAATTATGTTCAAAACATGAGCAAAAGATTGCATATGAATGTAATCTCCCTTCAAAACCAAGGTGTTCCAAGACATTAGCTTTTTCTTTAAGGATTGAATCCCAAAATCATATGGTGATACATTATCAGCTGTCAAACAAAAAACACGACTCAACTCCCAATCATTCAAGCACCACTCAATAGTACTTTCCATACACTCTACTGAACACCTTGTGACCGCGAGAAAGTTTAGAATCTTTTTGTGCAATTTCCAATTATTATCAATAAAGTGGGCAGTCAAACACATATAATTCTGATTTTGACATGAACTCCATGTGTCAATGCTGAGACAAACTCTTCCACAATGCTGTGCAAGAAATCTCTGTAAGTCTGTTCTCTCTGCATCCCATCGAGTTAAAATATCATGTGCCATTGTAGTCTGTGACAGTGAGGAGACACTAAATTCCGGTTGTAAAACCTTTAGAAAGTTTTGAAATGCCTTATTCTCTACAAATGAGATAGGAATGTCGTTGGCTACAAACATCTTAACAAGTTCATTTTGGCAAGCCTCTTGGTCAAACTTGTTAGATTTCTGCCTTTTGCTTCCATCACTTTGCTCATCCGTAAAGTGATCCCAAGCATTTGACCGATCTCTACGCCCAACAAAGTGAGCCAATGATACACTAGTAGTGTTAGAGCCAAATGATGCAGTAGAAACCTGATTCTCCGTTGCCTCTGAGATTGAATAGTCCTCTTGGTCACTCATCGGTCTCAAAAGTGTTGTTCTTTTGTACTAAAAATTGGAATAGACAATGAGTTAATCTCAATATACTTGGTATGACTCTATCTCATTTAAAAAGAAACTTTACTTGGAAAATAATTAGTAGTCTATAAATATCAAGCCTTAAATTTCAAAATTTAAACAGTATTTCTCATTGCATAACTTGTAATAATATGTTATTCTTAAGTAGATGCAGTGGTGAAATATTCTGCCCATGTTCAAAGTTTTTTTTGTTTGTGGAATGACTAATCCAAGGGACCAATGTGAACTGACACAATACATGATTTGTTGGCTTCAAACCTAAGACCTATAGAAGAGCAACCGACTAAGTCTCAAGCCCACACCACCAGGCCAACGGGTTATTGAACTTTTTTTCATTGAAAAAGGTAAAGTTAAACTCAGTTTAGATTCTTAATATCAAACACTATGAAACAAAATTGAAGACAAAAATCAATACATGAAGAACAAGGAAGGAATGCTGCAAACAATTCTAACCTTTGGGATTGAAGAGTAAACCCTAAACAAGGGAAGTGGAATGAAATAATGACCAAAAATAAAAGTGAACCGAACCACGAGGTTTAGTAATTGGAGCCCGCCTAAAGTTGTGATATTTTGGAAATGTAAAGATTAATTTATTTAATTAACAACAGCAGTCCAAGTTTCATTGGTGCATTATATTGGAAACAGTCAAAACCTATGAGAAATGATATCTTAGATACCAACCAAAAATGTTAGTAGTAGTCGTTGTTACATCTAGTTCAAATCGATTGAACTACCAAATCTCTCAAACACTTGTATTGATGTTGGGTTGAATCTGCCGTCTATGTAAATATATTTTTTTTTGGAAATTCAATTAACCGTAATTACTTCTAAATTCACCAATATAATTGGAATTCAATTCACTCATGTAATTGGTTGATCGACTTATAGTATAATTTTTTTTACACTAACAATATGAAAATTAAACTTTTTTATTTGTTTCTGAACCAATTTATGTTGGTCTTAAACCTGTTTTAAGAACAAGTTTAAAAAGAAAAAAAATATGTTTTCAAACTAAATTTACAAAGTAAATAATTGACTATAAGCATTAGTTGATTTCTTGACTATTTTCAATGTGAATTAAAAATAGTGGTTACTCAAGAAGAAATGTCACTTTCTTAATTTAGAAGGAAGACCACCTATCAAGAAAGAGATGTATGTCTCTTTGTAAAATAAGCAAAAATAAACTTCTTTTTTAATTCTCTAAGAAAACTTTAGTTTACTAAACTTCATTCAAATTTCAGACAAAGTATAATATTTACACACAAAAAGGGACTCTTGCAGCCATATGAGATATAATGATACACATTCCTTGGTTCATATACAAGATTTCGTTTCCTTCTTTTCTCTAGACTTGAATATTTTATTAAGCTAAGACAACCACCTTACTCAGAATCCAAAGTACTATAGAGAATTCAAATGCAAATAGAGTATGAAGCATTCCTCGATCAAGTGCAAACCCATACAATGTTATTCCCCCATGGTTGTGTTGTAGATACGTCACTGAAAAAATCAAACACAATAAAACTTCACATGACCAATAATAAAGAGATAATGTGATTATGTTCGAATTACGCGTTTACATAGTTTAGAAATAAATTTTCATTTTAGTCTCTGAATATGTGAAACAGTGTCGCTGTAATCACAACATGTATTTGAAATTGCAAAAAAGCATATTGAATGTGTTTTTTGTTAGTAATTTTATGCACTATGCTGATTAATGAAAACATATTAGATGATCAAAATAACTAAAAACGCACATATCCGACCGACAAAACAAACATATAGAAATGTTTTTGTAATGCTGATATATTAAAAAAAACTATATAACCAAGACCTTCAAAGACGAAAATGACTATTTACTCAATTTTTCTTGTAAAGAGACAAAACTCACCTAAAGATTGTCTGGTCTGAAAGGAAGAGAGTCTCTGTGGGATTATTGATATATGTATATCTGAGGAATCAGAATCACTACTATCACTGGCTAGAGCTTCAGACATATTATCTTTGGATTGCTCAGATTCAGCAAAAGCATTAGTCACCAACATGTGCCATCTTGTAGCAATTGAAACAATTCCTTGAGCTCTATGTGTTATTTTTGCTGCTCCTAGGATGCACAAGAAGAAGCCACTCAATTGCACTGCTGAACATATCTGCATAAAATTATTGCCAATGACACAATCAGAAAAATTTCTATTTATGCATACTACTTCATTCAAATCATGAAATTGACTAGTACAGTTAATTGAGTGATCAAAGATGCATAAATCACATAAATATTAAATAATATAACATATGAATCATTAATGTACTTACCACAAGGTCACCAGAATTGAAGAATGTCTTCTCAGACTTAGAAGCCAAAACTAGCAATAGAGAACCCAATTGACTAACACTCATTGTAACCACACAACAAATTATAAAAAATCTATACCTATGACTTATAATCCATAATTGCCTTCTAATTCTCACATGTTCTTTAAATATAACACCTGCTTCTGATCCACACCCTTCAAAAAGCTTGTGAACACCTTCAAATCTCAATATTTGAAGCTGACAAGTTAGTTTAAAGATCACACATACCAACAAGTACACACCAGTTCTGTACAACCATGAAAGTAACATAAATACAAAGACTATTGAGTGTAGTGGAAATCCAGCACTAATGTTTGGTGCTGAAATTTTTACTGCTGAGAAGAATATGATTTTGTGTGCAAGTTCTACAAAGAAGGAAGGTAGGATTATGTATGCTAAGTATCTGAATGCTTTCTCTAGCTCGCGGGCGTAGCCACGACGAACGTATGTAGTGTCATCTTGCAGTGCATCTAAGAATAGAAGTTGCCTAAGGCCATACCTGCACCAAAACACAATACATGGTTTAAAACTATGATAGTGTACACATATGCATGCAAAACTATGATGAGATTAATTTGTTTTGGTACCTTCTGAAGAAACGGTAGAGAGTGAAGAAGGAAATGATGGCAAGTGCAGATTCAGGTATTTGAACAAGCTTGTTTAAGGAGATAGGATCAACTTCAGGAGAAGAAGCAGATACTTGAACAAATAGGGTTGTGAAGAGAGGAACAATGAAAGTGAGGAAGATGAAGGAAACATAAGAGATGAGTTTTCCAACACAAGATGAGTGATCAAGAGCACACCATTTAAGGCATATCCGAAAGTTTCTTAGTTCATCAAAGATTATGGATTTTGATCTTGCATAAGATGGTTGAAGCAACAAAGGAACATTGTGTTGGTGCTGTTGCTGTTGGTCAGAGAAAGATACTCTTTTGGAAGAGGAATTATCAATGTTAATGGTTGTGTCATTGGTTGATTCTGTTGAAGGTTTCATAGTTGATAATTTTTTTAATTATCAATGTTCAATTGTTGAGACTAAAAAAGGTTAATTTTTATGAGACAATTATAGGATGTTTTGAGAGGCTATAGAGATAAGAAGGGAAATAATTTTTTTGGGTTGATTTTGTTGTTATTATTATTGTGAGTTTTAGGAAATAAAATTAGTGATTGAGAAGAGACATAGAAAAGGTAGGAACACCTTGCTTTGTCTTGTGACTTGTGAGAGTTCACTTTTTAGCTGTATTAGATTGTTCAGCTTGAAGTTAAGAATAAAGGGAGCATGAGATCATTTTTTGTGTTATGGACATTTAAAGGTTTATGTTGTCTATTTCATTTGCATGTCACTATTAAAATAGATAGTCAAGACGAGTTCATTTTTTAATGAATTTCACTTTACCACTTTAAATTTTTTAAACAATAATGTTATGTTGACACCATTTTTCCTCTACCCAATTATACATCTTATAGGAAAGGATATTTTAAGAATTTTACCCCAAGTGAAAGAGGTGTGTACCATCAATGGTGGTTAACGTATCACCACTTCTTTCTAAAATACTGTTTTTGGTGTTTATCCTTTGATTTTTAAGAAAAATTAACATGATGATCCATGATTCGATTGTGAGACAGGTAATGACCGACCAATGATATTTCAGTTAAGGTTTGTACTTCTTCCAAATTAGTGGTCTTAACTGAAGTTCATTAACTATTTGATATCTATAATAATTTGGTTATTTTCAAGATAAATTAACCTCGCAATTCAGAGTTTGGTAACAATGTAAGTAAATGTTGACCGATAATTATTTTGATAAAGATTTAAACTCTAATTCTCTCAAATAATTTGTCTTTAAATCTTCCCTTAAATTATTAACCACTTGAGATCAATTAATTGCTTGTTTTCTACAGTATACACTTCAAAATATATGCAATCGAAAAAGAAAAAGAGTAATGGAAAAGTAGAAAATTAATGCAGCATTCGTGTGACAAAGTTGTAACTTGTGTACATTGTGACACATAGTTCCAGATTGAGCAGGACCAGGTGGATTGAATATACAGATGGGAAGTTTGGCTCTATCACGAGCTAGGTAGAAAGTGAGTATAACACTTGGTCTCTCACACAGCCATAATGTACCCTTTCTACTTATAGTCACGTTTTTGGGTTGCTTTTTTTCATGGTTTTAGCTTCTTTTGTTTCTACTTTCTAGTATTTTGGTAGGAGCTTAGGATCTTAAGAGCATTTACAAATCTACAATATAAATATCCACTTTTGAGAATAATTAAATGGTTATAATTTTTTTTATAGAAGTATTTAATAAGCACTCGTTCTCTCCAACTCAACATTTCTACAAAAAAATTCAAAATATATCCCATTAATAACATTATTTCATTACATTTCGACATCACATATTTATTTTATTATTAAAAAAAATTCGACCTACCACAAAATAAATGTTTTCTTATTTGAGCTACTCAACTGAATAAGCATCCTCCACTTTTTCTCCAGAATGGAGTACCTATATGCAACCAATGCTTATTGGATTAGTCTCGTCTCCTTCATTGGAGATGGTCTAATTACTCTTGGTCCCTAAATGATGTGCAGCGTTTTTATTGGTTGTGCCCAAATGACATATGTTGAGTCGATCATGTAAGACTTTCTCTTATCAGAGTTTCTAGGGATTTTGTCTCGCATGCAAAAAATGGAGTGGTTGACCTGAAATGGGTCAAAAGAATGATCGGGCTTCACAATTTTATTGGGTTGCTCTGCAACTATTGGCACAAAGAGGTTCTTCCTCCACCCTATCAATCTTTAAAACCACATCATTTCAGATTTGTTAATCAAAACAAAAAATATATATTTTTCATCGATTCACTCATCCGGACTCAAGAAAAAACAATGTTTCTTTTCTGTGTGGATTCAAAAATCCGAATGAGTACGATTTTTAAAAAAACAACAAGAATAAAAGTTATGTACTATGCGAAATGTTTGGATTGATAACAATGTTGTATGGTGTTTTAATATCAGTTGTATTATTTAAAAATCGAAATACATACACCGTATGTGATCATGTATATGCTTACCTCTATTTACTTTTTATCTTCTACAATTTACACACATTTTAAAAAATACAAATAAAAATCAGAAGATACTCATCAAAATTTTGATGCCAAATATCATTTTTCATTTAATTAATATTTATGTGATTTATTTTCTCATTAAATATTATATATAAAACCGTCAAATTGTTTCTAATTTCTTAAGGGTATGTTCAAATTGTTGTATAAAATGGAATGGAGTGAAGCGAGATATCCATTTTTAAATATCTATAGACTCTATTTCACTTATTTCCACCTTATATAGCACCATATAACCAGACATATCCTAGCTAGATGAATTTTTTAAAACAAGAAACACAATGGAATTTAAAAAAAATTATAATGAAACGTAGTCTTAATTATAATAATGAAATGCAGTCTTTTTATATATAAAAAATTCTCATATGATTCGTTGCATAGTTTTTGGCATAATCTTTTGAAGTCATTGGATAATTCAACGCTTCATGTTGGCAGTTGTTAGTTCTCAATGCTTTCAATAAAATCCAAATGATCCTAAAAAAACAAAAAAAAAACTTGGCACATGCAAGCTACAACAAACATAGAAACTTTAAAACATAACAAGCATACCATACAAACAAAAGTTGCATAAAATTGTTTATAACGAAGTGATGGCCAATGCAATATATCTTCATCAACAAGAAAAACAACTTTCAAAGCATATGAAAATATAAAATATTATATTAAAAAAAGTATATCAAATTTAACCAGCTCATTATTTGCATGTATAACGTTGTCATTGTCACCACTAAACCATTGAAGTTTAAATTCATATGCACACTCTCTATTTCATATACCAACAGTCCTCTTCATTATTTTCATTATATCTTTTTCTTAGAAAGAACAATTACATGATGGCTCATAAAAGAGCATACTATTGCATTTTCATGCTCATTATGTTGTTCATTAATCTTATGCCAATTTTTGGTGAGATGGTCAATTTTTGATAAGGTTCAAAAGCTTTTTGTCCAATGACAATGCTTTAAACAATTGGGTTGATGAGTCTAACTTGTGCAATTGGGTTGGTTTGTTATGTACAAACAACATAATTTCTGGCTTAAGACTAGAGAATATGGGACTAGGTGGAAAAATTGATGTAGACACACATTGAGAATTGCCAAATTTGGGAAGTTTAAGTGTCATCAACAACACATTTGAGGGTCCATTGCCTGAATTCAAGAAGCTTGTGAGTCTAAGGGCATTGTTTTTGTCCAATAATAAATTATCAGGTAAAATTTTAGATGATAGTTTTGAGGGTATGGAAAATCTTAAAAGGGTATATTTGGCAGAAAATGAGTTTATTGGTCATATTCCTGTTTCACTTGCTAAGTTGCTTAGACTTTTGGATTTGGACTTGCATGGCAATAGTTTTGGAGGCAACATACCAGAATTTACACATAATGGTTTCAAAGTATTTAACTTGTCTAACAACCAATTGGAGGGTCTAATACCAAAAAGCTTAAGCAATGAACCTTCAACTTCATTTTCTGGTAAGTAGTCAATGATAATTTTCCATCCCATCCACTTGTTTAATTTAGATGAAATTGCTCATTCCATTATATCAACGGCAATTAACTGCTATTCGGCATTTTTCAAAACTGCCGCTGGTATTTGTAAGATCCGTTGAACCGATTTAAAAAATGATTGAATATAATGGTTTTTCAAATAATTTAGAAAATTCAATATAATGTAGTATTGTATTTCTATCTAATTTTGCTTGTATATAATGCAGCCAACAAAAACCTATGTGAAAAACCTTTGAGCAATCCATGCAACATATGTCCACAAGAAAGGTTGAAAGTAAGCAAAATAGTTGGTCTTTGACACCGTAGCTGCCACTACATTCAATCCATGTCAACAGATTGGAATGGAAGAGGGTGGTAGTTACACACATTATACACACACACTAAAGTTTTCTAATTAAGCATGGTTTTAGCTTCTTTTTTCTATGAAGTTTTTCTTTTTGCCAGTTTTTGTTTTACAAAAGCAAAATTAAACAATATTATGAATGATCAAATTTGTAATATATGTCAGAACTTCATCATAGTTTTGGAGAATAACAATATAACAAATTACTTAAACTAAAGTATGAGCTACTATCTAAAGTTTTGGTTGGCTTGCATTTGGATAATTTGGAAATAGAGAAACTCTCATATTTTTAGAAACAAAACTTTATCTCTTGATCAACTGCTTTCTTAGACTAAGCTTCATTCATGGTGGTGGTTGAAAGCTTTTAAACCTAATTTTTTTTTCACTTTAATTTCTGGTGGTCTAGTCCATCCGCTTGTATGGGTTATTCCA
This sequence comes from Medicago arabica, assembly GCA_946800305.1. Classification (NCBI taxonomy): domain Eukaryota; kingdom Viridiplantae; phylum Streptophyta; class Magnoliopsida; order Fabales; family Fabaceae; genus Medicago; species Medicago arabica. Next base: position 8,512,359 of record OX326965.1, on the reverse strand, counting down.
CAAATTGATGTAATTTCGTATTTTGATTTTATAATTTTCATTGTTGTATTATCTTTGTGGTGTATCCATTTTAGGCTTGTCTTGTTTTGAAATGTGGCTCATGTTCATCAAAATATTTTTCCATTTGGCTTCTTAAAAAATAAATAATCTACCTGAAAGGAATAAGATGAAATACTCCTGCAATTTGATATAACAAGTACACATTTAAATTAGTCCTCTTGCTTAATTTTTATGTCATCCACGACATAGTTTTAATCCCGTTTGAATATCACTTTAGTTTGTCCAAACTTAATTTTCCAACGTATATATCATATACGACGACGTTTAGGACTTCTGCTTCATGAAACTGATGTATGTGGTCTCCATGGAAAATAACTTGTCACAAGACTCATAAACATGGTCAAGTATACCACGAAATTGATGGAACTCAATAGAGTAGCCCATAATCACATATCTAATTTATAATGCATATATATCCATTGTAAAGAATATTATTACACAACACGTGTGAAGAAGATAACTTGGAGTGTAGTATAACTTAGTAAGTATAGCTTAGTATTTAGTTAGTATATGCTAATGATATTCTATCTTAACTCTATTAGCTATATATAGCATTGTAACCTCTTGATGTATTAATGAATAATTCACTTTTGTTCCACTTCATAATATGGTATTAGAGCCTCTTGCTCTCCAAGTTATCTTTTTCACACATGATGTGTAATAAATATATCAATAAATTTTGTACGTTTTAGTAGTATGAAGACACTAAGTAAGAGAGCTGGATGAGATGAGAAGCGAACTACGCTCATTACTGTTTATATTTTTTGACTTCTTTAAACCAGATATCATCTGCACACAACTGCGGAAACTAATCATTAAGTCATGTGAGATTCAAATGGACGATAAACTCTTCCTAAGAGTATTAACACTGCTGCATGCTCAATATTGCATTCGAACTCAGGACTTGGTTAAGCTAAAAGAGATTTGTGTCATCTCAAGCGATTCTCATATTAGTTTTTCTTTGAATGTTTAACAATTTGATGAGATAACGATTAAATAATTAAGAGGGTGAGGAAAGAGACCTGTTGATTGGCCTTAAGAAAATATTCTAACTCATCACGATCCATTCACAAATAAAACCCAACATATATGAATATTTCTCTTACCCCTGCACAAAACACTCGCGCCTTGCAGCCATGCCAAAAATACCCCTGCGCTAGTTAACTAACGCAGGTGTAAATATAACTTGACTTAAAATTTTATTTTTTTACACTTGCGTGACTTAAGTCACGCCGCATAAGTTAACTCACGCAAGAATTAACACCTGCGTGAGTTAACTCACGTTAGTTCCAAATTTCAAAAGTTAATTCATCATGCCTTTATTGTTACTACATTTCATCATGCCTTTATTGTCAGTAGCAGTTAATAATACAGTATGCAAGCTATGATTTCATCATGCTTTGTTGTGCTCTGTCTGTCAGAAAGCAGTAACATGTAACCCCACCACCCCTGCTAAAAATTATGGACAACTTGAGGAATGACTGGACAACAATAAAGGCAAGGGCATAATATTGCTACTAGCATGAGTTAACTCACGCAAGTGTTAACTCCTGCGTGAGTTAACTCACGCGGCGTGACTTAAGTCACACAAGTGTAAAAAAAAAAAAAATTAAATCAAGTTAATTTTACACTTGCGTTAGTTAACTAACGCAGGGGTATTTTGGTCAGTTATGCTGGACGCGAGCGAAAAATGCAGGGTGTAGAGTTGTATTCAACATATATTAATCAATTAATCAGTGTTTACTATAGCAGACGATGATTTATATTAATAATTTCTAATCATTAATTATTTCCCAACCATAATTGATTAATTAAAAAGTTAATTCAATAATCTTTCACTCTGATGACAATAATGAATTAGTAAAACTGTAAAAGAATGTGAATATTGATAATAAAATTCCAATTATGGTCAAAATATTTATCTACTTAAAACAGAAGTAAAGTTTAACATTTGTTGTGAATTCAGACTCAAATCTCACATCAATAAACCTAGTTGTGTGAAGAAAAGGAAATAGCAACCAAAATCAAAGTAGCTTCAACCAACAATTTTCCTAGACCTAATTTGGTAACCAAGTATAAAGCAAATCTCATAAGCAAAACAAGAACAAAAGATAAAAGAAAGTAGGGAAAACAAAACACACTAAGATTTGTTCACCTAGTTTGGTCCAACAATGAACTATATTTGAAGGAGAGAGATATCTCCACTTCACTATGAATGAGTTTCTCATATATATATAAAAGAGGTTATAAGAAATCAACTTCAACAAGCTCTCTATGAACAACCTAGTTTCTACTCATCTCCCAATTTTTTCCCTTGATCAAAAAACTCTATGATTTCACTCACCCGAGATGTTTAAAATTGTTTTCCAACCCAATAATCTCATCCAAAGACCCTCCACTCTTAGCATCTAAGTTCTTTAAAAGTTCCCTCCACTCTTAACAAACTACAACTTACTCAAAATATCAAGACTTAATCAAACCAATATGAGTTACGATACTCATGTATGTGGTTAGTGGTTTTGCAAGTGGTTCAAGACCTAAATAGTTCCAAGTCTATTACAAAAGTACTACAAACCGTTACACAAGTATCAATTCACGGTCCATAGCGTGCCAAGAGAATTATGTGACTATATGGATGAAACTATAATTAGATGATGTTTATGAAATAGATATCTAAAAACATGAGACCAAGTAATTATTAATGTTTAATATTAGCATTCAATCCTCTGAACATCTCATCTCAGCAATAGGAATGTCATCTTTTTTCTCTCAGCAATAGCTGCAACAACAGTGCTATATATGTTTCAACAAGAAGAAAAGTAAACTTGTAGATAACTTAAAATGCAGACATAGAGTTACACCCTTGAGAGCCTTGATCATTGTTTTTCCAAGTTTAAAGAGATATGTTTTATCCCTTGATCAGTTCAGTATATAAATATTATTAGTGTTAGCTACTACTACTCTTTAAAATGTTGGCTACTATATTATACTATGTAGCGCTTTGTTGTGGCCTATATGATAAGTTATACATAAAATTATAATATTATCTTACCAACTAAGTTAGTCGTTAATTTACTATTGTTGGTGTTGTTATTATTTTCCTACAAAACTTACAAAAGAGGAATATTAGAACATCAATTTACATGCAACATAGATAATTTTAAAAGAAAACTTTAGTTTGATTAGGATTATATTTTATATATAGCTGATACCAAAATCACTCCATAATTATGCATCAACTCTAACACAATTGGTTCTTGCACTTGTATTGTTTGAGGCCACTAGATGCAAAACCATGAACCCTTTGCTCCTCCTATGATTGAGTGATTGATGAAAATGTGAGAATAATGGAGAAGTTTCAGGGTATCTTATGGAAAAGTATTAGTCATGTAGGTTATCATATTTTTATAATAAAATGTATTTGCTCTCGATACTAAGTAGAATCTATATTTTATTCACATGTTAGTATTTGTTAAGAAACCTTTGATGTACATACATAACTTATCGTATATTTCAAATGACTGATATTGTATGCTTAACATTTTTATTACTTTATTATAGGTTGACTGGGATGAACTTGAAATCTCGCAAAATCAAAACTGTGTCAACTCTCGACAAGTTGAACTTATTTCCACAAACTCACATCTGATGACTTGTCGCCAAATAACTTGAATAGTTTAAACACTTTTGTGACAAATTTTGTTGAGACTCACAACAGCAACACAGAAGGAGTTGGTTCTCGTTTCAATTAAGTTATTTAAACATATAATCATGATGATTTTACACTCCACACAAATTGTTTCAATTTAGACGTATATTATTTTATTTTAATTTTTCCACACCATGCAACATATAGGTTTGATATAAACCAATTGAATCCACATTTCTTTACTAATAACATTTTTTTTAAACTAATATATTTTCTCGGCGTTGCTTTGTTATCTAAACTATAATTTAAATTTATATATTAATGCTAAATTGTTGGTGTGATTAATAAAAATAATAATTTATATTATATTTGTTATATTGCTCGTGTCAATGAAAAGGACAACATTGATTTGTTGGATTTGTTATAATTTAAAAGTTAGAAACATCTATAACTATATTTTTAATTAAAATAATTTTTTCATAAAAAACAACACTCATACTTTACAAATGTTAGCATAAGAAAAAAATAAAATCAATATACATTTTTTTTCAAAAGTTTTTGCTAATATACATAATATCAATGTTTGTATTCTATGTATAATATTTATTAAAAGTTCATATAACTCCAGAGTTATAAAATAAAAAATATTACTCATATAACATATATTTTATCAATAAACTATTTATATCTGCCTAGAATATAAAATAAATAAATTTTAGTTTTTCAGACAAAAAAATTAAATAAGTTCTAGTTATCTAAATTGAAAAAAATATCAATAATATTAGCTTTTATGTTGTATATATGATATTTATTGAAAATTCATGTAATTCAGGCTTAAATTTGATTTTTGTTCCTGTAATTTGGGCGAATTTTGATTTTCGTCCCTGCAAAAAAAAAAATGAAAAACGTCATTGGAAAAAAAAATTTATTTGAAAAAGGTCCCTGGCCCCACTTTTGATATGATTTGGTATGGTTTTGGCCACGTGGCGTTGACGTCTCATGCCACATAATATTAAATTTTAAAAATCATTTTTAAAGTTCTGAAAACTATTTTTCGAAATTAAATAATCTGAAAATAATTTTAAAAAATAAAAAAATCATAAAAAAAATTCCTATTTTATAATTTGAAAAAATTATTATTTTTTAAATATGAAAAAATGGAAATTAATATTTTTCTTTTTAAATTTATAATTTTCAAAAATAAATTAGAATTTAAAAAAATCTGATTTATAGTTCTTTTATGAAAATTTTAATTTAAAAAAAAAAATTCGGAAAGTTATTTTCAAAATATATAATATTCAATTTTTTTTGCTTCAGAAAATTATTTTAATATTTTTAAATTTATTTTCAGAATTTTAAAATTATTTAAAATTATTTTCATATTTTTAATTTTAAAAATACTTTTTAAAATTTAATATTATGTGTCTTGCCTCGTCAGCGCCACATGACAAAAGTTGCACAGTCAGCAACTGTCATGTGGCCAAAACCATGTCATTTCAGCTGAATAGTGGGGCCAGAGACCTTTTTGAAACAAAAAAGTTTTTGTAATGACGTTTTACATTTTTTTTTGCAGGGATGAAAATCAAAACTCACCCAAATTACATAGAGGAAAATCATATTTAAACCTTAATAAAATAAAAAAGATTGTTCATATTATAATACGTAACTCTTTCATGTTGATATAACCTGTAACTTATTAAATAAATTATTAATATCTACCTAAGAAATGGATTTAAATGGCCCCATAAATAAATCCTACTTATTTAAGTTGAAAATTTATCAAGAGTGTGTGTTTAGAATGAAAATAATGAGCACATGTAGGCAACCAAAATTGATTAAAATAAATAATTTAATCACATAATAATCTAAAATTTTCTCTATCAATCTAATAATTAAAAAAATGAATGAATTATCCATTAAATTTGAAAAAATCTATGCTAAATGAAATATAATTTAATGAAGGATAAAACTGAGAAATAAATAAATAGCTTGAATTAAAGGACAAAACTCATGAGAATTTTTTTAAGTGTTTTTCATATGACTTTTAGCTAAAAAATACCTTTTTTATGAGTAGTTTATTTAGGAACCATATGAAAAGCATCTATGAAAATCCACCTTAGTGTTTTTTTGCTATAGTTAAAATAAGGATGAAACTTAGGTGCATTTTCTTAAATGCTTTTTGTGTGATACTTCGCATAATATATGCACAACTACCCATGATTCTCAAATCAACAATTTTTTTTAAATTTTTTTTTGTTATAAACATACAAAGTGAATTTTAATTATTTGAAGAACCATAAGAAAAACATGTAAGGAAAATGCATCTATGATTTGTCCTTAAATAAACGATTTATTTGAATGACAAATATTAGCAATTAGTTGTTAAAAGAGAACACTGAATATAAATAAATAAAAAGATCAAATGAATATTATACTAATAGTAGACTTATGAAGGGAAAAAATAATAGTAATAGAATGATAGTTTAAAAATCGATTCATAAGTGCAAAAAAACATATTTGAACATTATTTGAATGACATTGTTCATATTAATGTACAATTTATACACTTTACTTTCCAAGTAGTTTACTTTTCAAGTGATTTAATTTTCTTGTCAATTTAATTTTCATCATGCACTTGGAGTGTGTTTGTTTTAAAGGTAGTAACGTGTTTTTTGGGAATGTGACTTTAGAAATGCACCATTCTCATTCTCATGTTTGCTTCAAATTTTGAAGATTTGTTCTGAGGAATATTATATTCTCAGAATTTTTATTTACATATAATTTCTTCTATTGTTATTCTCATGCTTAAAATATGAGAATCTAACATTCCCATAGGAATAGAATTCAACTTGCCATAACTTTCCACTACCACTCACCCAAACATATGGGTGATGGGGAGGGTTGTCTGTGCAATGTATCATTTCATCTTGCTTTGTTAAAAAAAAAAAACTAATTGCTTTTTTTTGTTGTCAAGAATAACTAATTAGCTTAATATACGTGTAAGTAATTAATGCTTTTTATATTTTGTTTGGCGGAAGTGTTTTCAAGGGGTATGCTTAAATAGGAGGTATAAGATGGAGCGAAGAAGGTTCACTCTTTCATTTTCTTTGTCGAAGTTGTGAATTTGAGTATTTTTTTATTTGAAATCATCCATCTTTATCTTTTTCTTCCTATTTTAATCTAAACAAACGATTTCACATATTTAATTTTTTCTTTTTGATTTCGTTGTTTAAGTGTGACGTTGTGTTGTTCATCGTTTTCTGCGACATTTGATTTTCTGTCTTGTTGAGGTGTTTATTTGATTCTTATTGAAAAACTAACTTCAGTCAATTATAAATTCAATCAATGATTAATACATCAATGTTGCAGATTAGGAGACATGAATATTTTGGTCACTTTAACTTTATCATATTATTTGTAGACATTTTGTCGTTATATAAACTATTAACTTGGGTGTTGTGAGTTTGTTCACATATTCATCTTTTACGTTGTTAGCGATATTAAATATACGGTATATTTAATATACTTTATCAATTTATATTTGATGTTGTCCTTCAAAAACAAACATCGTTTTGTTAAAAAAAAAGAAGGAATTTGTACCCAAAAAAATGGAATTAAGAGATATGAAATTGAAATAACATCCATTTACTAAAATGCAACTAGCATATTCTATTTCACTTCATTCCAACTCACACCACCAATCCATATATAAATGAATATTTTAAAACAAGGAATACAATGGAAATAAAAAATATTTTAAAATCTCACACCAATAGAGGTGCTAAAATGCAGTCTTCTGTGATATAGAAATTTTCAAACGATTGGTTACATAGTTTTTTTCGCATAGGAATTCCAAAATGTTGCATATTTGTATACTTTGTATGTTCTTTCCAAATAATTGGATATTTCTAATGCTTAATGTTGACAATTTCTTAGTTCTCATCATCGTTTTCAATGAAACCAAATGAACCGGATTAAAAAAACATGACACATGCTTCTTAAAAAAAAAAACATGACACATGCAAACGACAAGCATATTAACTTTAGAACATAACTAGCATACCATACAAATAAAAGTTACATAAAATTGTTTTTAGTGAAGTAGCAGCCAATGCAATAGATCTTCCTCAACAAGAAAAAACAGCTTTCAAAGCTTACAAAATATAATATAATATATTGTATTAAACTAAAGTATATCATAGAAAAAATAAGTTCTCAAATTGACTCATATATGGCCGGCTATAACCAGCTCATAATTTGAATGTTGAACTTTGTCATTGTCACCCTTTATACCATTGAAGTTTAATTTCATATGCACACTCTATTTCATATATCAATAGACCTCTTATCTATTTTCATAGAAAGAACACATTTTGGTTGATACACTCATGATGATGACTCATAAAAGAGCATACTATTGCATTTTCATACTCTTTATGTTGTACATTAATATTGTGCCAACTTTTGGTGACACAAATGGTCAAATTTTGATAAGGTTCAAAAGCTTTTTGTCCAATGCCAATGTTTTAAATAATTGGGTTGATGAGTCTAATTTGTGCACTTGGACTGGTTTGTTATGCACAAACAACAAATTTTATGGATTGAGATTAGAGAATATGGGACTAGGTGGGAAAATTGATGTAGACACATTGTTGGAATTGACTGATTTGGTTAGTTTTAGTGTCAATAACAACACATTTGAGGGTCCAATGCCTGAATTCAAGAAGCTTGTGAAGTTAAGGGGATTATTTTTATCTAATAATAAATTCTCTGGTGAAATTTTATATGATAGTTTTAAGGGTATGGGAAATCTTAAAAGGGTATTTTTGGCAGGAAATGGGTTCAATGGTCGTATTCCTCTTTCACTTGCTCAATTGCCTAGACTTTTGGATTTGGACTTGCATGGAAATAGTTTTGGAGGTAATATACCAGAATTTCAACAAAATGGTTTTAGAGTATTTGACTTGTCTAACAATCAATTGGAGGGTCCAATACCAAATAGCTTAAGCAATGAGCCTTCAACCTCGTTTTCTGGTAAGTAATGATTCATTATGTTTTTGCATAAACATATTTAAATTTTTCATTTTAAAAAAAAAAACTTATTTGGAAAATTCAATAATATATTGTGTTTCTTTCTATCTAATTTTTCTTGAATATGCAGCCAACAAAGGCCTATGTGGAAAACCTTTGAACAATCTTTGCAACACACCGCCAACCCAATCTTTTGTGCAACCTAATTCAGCTTCTTTAACTCAAGGAAAAGGAAAGAAGAACAAAACAATCCTTATAGTTCTCATTGTAGTGATAGCTATGGTTGTTTTAGCTTCAATATTAGCACTTTTGTTTATCCAAAGCCGCCGGAGACGAAGATCACAAGAAGACCAACCCATATTAGGCCTACAACTAAATTCTGAAAACAGTCCAAGTGTCAAGGAGACCAAATCCATTGATTTAGCTGGTGATTTTAGCAAAGGTGAAAATGGAGAATTGAATTTTGTTAGGGAAGGTAAAGGTGGTTTTGAGTTGCAAGATCTTCTTAGGGCTTCAGCTGAAGTGCTTGGAAGTGGAAGTTTTGGATCAACTTATAAGGCAATAGTTTTGAATGGACCAACTGTGGTGGTTAAGAGATTTAGGCACATGAATAATGTTGGGAAACAAGAGTTTTTTGAACACATGAAAAAGCTTGGAAGTTTGACACATCCTAATCTACTCCCTCTTATTGCATTTTACTACAAAAAAGAAGAGAAGTTTTTGGTTTATGATTTTGGTGAAAATGGTAGCTTGGCTAGTCATCTACATGGTATGCAACATTATAGTTTTATGAATTCTTTATAGTTTATACTGTCATACAAAACGGTTCTCACTTGAAGATTTTGACTTTAATCATATCTACATCATTCAAAACTAATCTCATGTTTTTTCTCTCATATTTTACTCAACAAATCAATGCAATAATCAGATTTGCCAATCTTGATTTTTGGCCAAAGTCGGGTTTGGATCGACCTATTTGAACTTGTCTACTATAGTCACTTGTGAGACTGTTAATGAGAGCTTACGAAAACAACTTATGATATAATCATAAACTTATTTAACTTATTTCCATAAACTCCACAAAATAGCTAACGGAAACAACTTATAACTTATTAGAAAACAATTTGACCATTTTATCTTTTACTATAGAAATAGCTTTTACATAAGCATTTATATGATAAAACGTTTATAGTCTATAAGTACTTAACAATTTTTACATTGATTTTGCAGGTAGAAACGGCATTGTACTAAACTGGTCAACTCGTCTAAAAATCATAAAAGGAGTAGCAAGAGGCTTAGCACACCTCTACAAAGAATTCCCTAAACAAAACCTACCACATGGTCATCTAAAATCCTCCAATGTAATGCTAAACAATTCCTTTGAGCCACTTTTAACTGAGTATGGACTTGTACCTATAACAAACAAAAACCATGCACAACAGTTCATGGCATCCTATAAATCACCAGAAGTCACACACTTTGATAGACCGAATGAAAAAACAGACATATGGTGTCTTGGAATCCTCATACTAGAATTATTAACAGGAAAATTTCCAGCAAATTATTTAAGACATGGAAAAGGCGAAAATTCCGATTTAGCAACATGGGTGAATTCAGTTGTAAGGGAAGAATGGACAGGTGAAGTGTTTGATAAGAATATAATGGGGACAAGAAATGGTGAAGGTGAGATGTTGAAGCTTTTGAGGATTGGAATGTATTGTTGTGAATGGAGTGTTGAGAGGAGATGGGATTGGAAAGAAGCTTTGGATAAGATTGAAGAGCTTAAGGAGAATGATGGTGAAGATGAATCTTTTTCTTATGTTAGTGAAGGTGATTTGTATTCAAGAGGTGCAACTGAGGATGAATTTTCTTTTTCTGTTACTGATTCACAGGCTGATAAGTTTGGAAATGTTACAAGATAGGGTTTGTTTAATTAACTTGTTATGTGTTTAGCATAGAAACTCATGATTTTTTTTACCTTTTTGTAATTTTATCATGTAATTCATTTAATGGAATAATGATCCAACAATTTATCTTAAACATTTGATATTTGATGTTTTGTTGATGCTGGTGTAGATTTTGAGTGATTGTTGGTTGTGTAATGGTAATTTTTTAAAAGGGTGGTATAGTTTAGAAATGAGGATTTTTTATTTAATTTTTATGAGAGTATGTTAATTTGATTTGCTAAACAGATAAGTAAATAAAAAAGCAGGTGTTTTCATTTGTATTCGATAGGTTCCCTCGAGTGGATGATAATACGTAATCATATTCAAATTGTGTCGGACATTAAATACGAATGTCTCGTAATACAATGGAATGACTAGTATCTTTAAATTGTATATGAGCTTTGATTGCATGTTTATTTTTGTTGATGCAAAACTTTCATGTTGCAATCCTGTTTCTATTAGATTTTGCATGTAGAATATTACATATTAAATATCCTCTTTTAAAACACAAATACTCCATTCAATCTCATATTTAAACACTCTTGAAGAGAGCTTTGTCATCTATTACGATCCGACTCGACTCGACTCAAGTGATTAATCTTTGGTGTGGAGTTGTACATAGAGAATATTTAATTAAAAAACACACACTTTTAAGAAAGTCAGTTGAGTTCAATTAATTAATGAAAACAACAAGCATGTTTCATAGTTTGCCCTTGTCTTGAAAATTTAACATTGGAAATGTATACTACTTTCATGGGTATATCAAAAGTTGGAAAAATAAATCAAAATTTAATTCAAGGGAAAATCAGGAAGAGTCGCATTAATATTGGTAATTGAATTTTGCTTATATTTGACATCAATAATTTTAACGGAAATGCTATGTGCAACGAAAGAAAATTCACGACTGGTTCCAAAATGATATGGCACTATATTATTCCTTAGATTTCTTACTTATTTGATTATTGTTTCATAATATATATATATATATATATATATATATATAATCCACCACTCCATGATTTTCGGTCAGACACAAATTTTATTGGTTAACATTCATTTCAGGGTTCTTTCTTGTATATAGCACTACTCTAATTTTAATTGAAAAAGGCCTACTACAATATAAATCCATCTATCGTGATATTTTCGTGAATGTTTTTTTTTTTTCGCGAGATATATTATTTTCCTTAAATTAGTTCAAGGGTTGTTATTGTGGAAATGCTAGATATCAAGAATGATTTTATCAAGAAAGATTCAAGAATGACATGGCAGAATAATCACCCTTAGATTTCAGTCTTATTTATTAACCTTTCATAAAATAAAAAATACATAACACCCACCACCCCATGATTTCCGGCCATGCTGAGATTTTATTGGGTAACATTAATTTCGGGACAATTTCTTGATAAAATCTAAGGGTGATTATTCTGCCATGTCATTCTTGAATCTTTCTTGATAAAATCTTTATTGACCTGGTAAAGATTGCAATAGATGTATGAGTGTCGAGGATCCACATCCATAAATAGTATCCTAGTGCATTGTACGTGCTAGAGAGACATATTCAAAGTAACCCACAAAATTCAAAATTCGTTCATACTTTTATGTTGAAAGAGAATGAGTAAGATCGAAGACAAAATCTGTGGTTGTTACCGTGAAAAGCTAGAGAGCTGTATGAAAGGGAAAAGAAAAAAAAATAGAAAGAAAAATTACTCAAATTAAGTGGTTAATCTTAATAGATTTTGCTTTTTGTTGGAATTCTAGGGTTGTTTAGGTTTGGTTTCTTTACATTGAAAGAGCACAAAAAACTTCATTGAAAGATTGCAAGAGGGTTTTGTTTTAAAAGAAAATTAAGAAATTTAGAAGAATGTCGATGCAAAATAATGAAAGGGACAAGAAGGATGGGGTGAATGGAAAATCTAGAAAAGTTGCAGTGGCAGTAGATGCAAAAAAAGGGAGCAAAAATGCAGTCAAATGGGTTGTTGAAAAGCTCCTAACAAGAGGTGAAACTATAGTTCTCATCCATGTCCAGGTTAAGCCAGCTGCACCATCTTCTATTTCATCCACAAGTGAGTCCTATATCTATTAAAATGTGAAACTTGTAATAGGTTTAATAATGGCAACATACATGCATCCTCATGGACTAGGATTCCTTACAATTGTGAATTCACATAGTTTCACGCATGAATTCAACATGGTCGTTGATTTGAGACCGGATTATCCAGATTACGCAATCGGTTTTATGTCGCTGAACGATCTTGGTTGTTGATTTAATCGTGTTATGCACTTACATCACTGAATCCAAGTCCCATCCCCATGATCACTATAACTTGCATATTTGTTATTTTGCTGTGAGTTGTTCATGAAGTTAAAGGCCATCCATATAATATAAAAGAAATAAAAACTGGGCAAAAAAAGTAGAAGAATATTGTTAGCTACTAAAGTTAGAGGCAGAGAATAAAATATTTCCAATTTCCTCAAAAAAATTCTCTTTTTTTTTTACTCTAGACAATTTCATTAATGAAATTCTGACAGAAATACAAGACGGAGTCTCTTCAATTCATAAGTAACATAAATTATGAAGAACATATTTAGCTAAATAATGAACAACTTAGTTAGCTTCATGCCTAATATGCAAAAAATTTAAATTACGAAAAGAAACATTAAAACTAATACAATCTCCGATGATAGAAATGACATAGGTGGGAGATTGTTGATGAGTATTCAAACCCAAGACCACGCTAGAATCACCTAATTCTGCTATAAGATTCAGAAAAGACAATTATTTCGCAAATTCAAACCTTTTTTTCATGGTTAAAGCTTTTGCAACCTCTGAATCTGGTAAAAAACAAACTTGCCAGCAACTAGCAAAACTTCGTATCATTAATTTAATTTTTGTAGTAGCTAGCTACTGGCTACATATATCCAAATCCAAAGAGAATTACTGATTATAAAGTTAATGTGAATATACTCAATATAATTAAGTGTTATCATTTTTACCAAAAAAAAAAAGTGTTATTCATCTATATAATTATTATGTAATCACATTTGTTGCAGGGGCAGGGACGAATGGTACTATTGAGGAGGGTTCACGTGTGCAAAAAGCCTAATGAACAAACCAAAGAAATGTTTCGTCTATATCATGACTTTTGTAAATCAAAAGATGTAAGTTTTATTTTCCTTTTTCTTCAAAAACCTTAATAATTATGCAACTATTTTAATTTTAGAATCCTTAATATGATTTTCTCTCATCTCTTTTACATATGTTCCATAGATACACTGCAAGTTCGTTGTACTAGAAGATGAAGATGAATCCAAAGCTATAATTGAATATACTAAGAAATCATCAATTGGGATTTTGGCTTTAGGCCCTTCAAAAAATGGAGGTACTTTGCTCAGGTTTGGATTTAGACCACGGTTTTTGTGTTTTATTTTAACCACGTTTTTATCGTTGCCTAAACTAAAAAATTAAAAAACATAAAGCTATATATGTTGGGGGTATAATAAGTATATGTACATGGTAATTCATTTAGTAAGTTATGTTTTAGGCATCATAATCATAACCAGAAGAGATATTACAAGTACAGTAACAAGAAGGGCACCAGATTTTTGTATAGTATATGTTCTTTTTAAAGGAAAAATTCAATCCGTGAGAACTGCTTATAGTGCTCCTCCTCCATTTAAGACAATCTATGAAGAGGAAACTATCATAAGTGATCTTTTCGAAGAAGAAGAAGAAACTATCATAGGTGATTTCATTTTCTTATATTATTTGTTTCTAGTAATGTCATGTATATAAATTTTTTATCTTGTGAAATCTATTTTTCGTTCTTCTTATGAATAACTTGGTCTAAAACTACATTCTTGAACTTTCTTTCATTAATTTTTCAAATTCAAGCTCCCCTTGCAAACAATGTACTCATTTTCTATATTGACTAGTTCTTTAGGTCTATATTGGTATCACTATAATTTAGATAATGAATTTGCTTCTTCAAAAAAAAAAAAAAAAAAAATTAGATAATGAATTTATTTTTGGCAAACTCAGATGATATTCCAAAGCCGCGACATGAGATCTTCAACCAGATTGCCCTCCAAATTAATGACATGACTCACAAGTACAACGACTCCATGGAAAGCTTTGATCACTCCTCTTTTGACCTTAAGAGGTTGAGTGAGCTTCAAGAAAAGAAGTCTGCATTTCAGGATTTTCACATCCTTGTTCTTGAGGCGGAGATGCAAGCAACTCTAAGGAAAAGGGAAATAGGAGTGATCATCAGAAAGGAAATGGAAGAGCTAACATCTGAATCAACCCAACTTACCACCTTATCTGACCAACGCCTCAAATTACATGCAGATACCGATTCTCTTGATAACGAACTAGTGACATTGCTATCGCAGAATGTTGGTTTGAAGAAGGATCGGAGAAGTGGCATTAAAGGGCCAACTTATTGGAAAAGTTGAAGGCCGTAGTGAGTTTTTAGGAGGAATTCAGGACGAGAAAATATTTGAGAGAAGGAAAATTTCTATTGCTTAAGAGAATACTTTGATTTCTTATTTGCTACCTTTTCTTGATTTTACTTTATTGTTTTACAAATAGTAATTTATCCCTTATGTATAGGCTCCAAGGGAGAGTTTTTCATACATCAATAGATTACTCTAGAAACTTCAAGCGAGATAAAGAGTTCTAGACACTTCTATCTATTACATATGTTTAACATTATGTCTCTATACTACTCATCTACTTCTACACATTTGTAGAAATTTCTTTAGTCTACACGACTTAAACCAAAATCGTTCTAACATTTGTTGGTCCATTTCATATCTTAACTTGGGCAACTTCTTTAAAGTTCACTTATTCGTAATTTGTAGAAAGACATAATAGTATAAGATTATCCACTCTCTTAGTTTCTTCACAGAGATCTTGAAGTCTTCGCGGTCATAAGGCACATTTGTTGTCATAGATATAATGAAGACTTCATGTATGTGTCATGACCCTTTTACTCTCAGTGTCCTAAAAAATGGACGATGTTAGTGAACAAGACACTTGTTGAACTTCTCTAGATGTTTCTTCTTCAGATTCAAAAAAATATTAATGCATTTCTTTTTGTGAGCTTCAAAGTCCCATTGTCCTTCTTCATCAAAGACGTTATGTTGACTATTTATAACCAACTTATCGTCTTACAACTTGTGGTCCATTCAACTTAAATCATAACCGACATAGATAAACTTCTCACTCTTGTCCTCGAGTTTTGCTCTTCTCTCGTCTAGGATATTAACACGGGCTATAATTCTAAAGGTCGTTAAGTATGAGATATTAGGTTTTATTCCGCTCCACGCTTCTTGTGGTGTCTTTCCCCGTACAGTTATTGATGGAGATCAATTAGACAGATAGATTGTACATGCCATAACTTCAGCCCAAAATTCTTTCGGTAGATTCTTACTTTTTAGCATGTTTTGAGTCATATCAATAATCGTTTTACTCTTCCTTTCCGCCACACCATGCTTCGGTAGATTCTATTAAACATTTGACATTTGATATTTTGTTAATGCTGGCAGTGGCGGGACTGGGGGGTGGCAAGGAAGAGCCACCGCCACCCCATCCTAAAAAAAATTAAAAAAAGTTATATACTGCTTTTGTCATTGCCACTCCTGCTAAAAAGGCTTTCAAATTTGATGTTAACGATGACTTTCAAATTTGATGAAAAGGCTTAAGCTTTTAGTTTGCTTTTGTAGAAACTGTGGTCTCTAAGCATAAGGAAGAAATAAGGAGAAGGAACAAGGAAAGGAAAAAAGAAACATGAACTACAGTAGAACGAAAGAGAAAGTTGTTAGCGGCGGCTTGGGAAATATTACCCACAAATGTGATACAACAACTAATTTATATCTAGGGTTGGATACTTTGATTTGGACTTGCGCACAATGAGTCAACTAAATGGATTAATATCTAGGGCTGCATTAAAATATGAAAATTAATAAAATCTTTAGAGGTTTTTCTTGATTTATCTTCATATTTATTTTATCTATATTTGTTTATTCATTAACTAGTTCAATAACGGTTTATAACAGTTTAACCGATTGAACTGATTGAACCATGAACCAAAGGTCTCGCCGGTTTAATTTCTGGTCCGTCTTTAAAAATATTGGTATATATATAGTTTAAATTTTGAATGATCGATTTTTGGTTTATTATGACTTAATGTGTTGTATGCAATATGATTTATATATTTTAGTTTTTTTTTTTTATGGCGGTCATCCCAAACTTTTTTTGTCTGATTCCGCCACTGAATGCTGGTATAGTTTTTGAATGATTCTTGGTTGTGTAATAATAATTTTAAAAAAGGGTGGTGTAGTTTAGAAATGAGGATTTGTTATTTAATTTTTGTAAAAAGTGTGTTAGTTAATTTGATTTCCTAAAAGGATAAGGAAATACAAAAGCATATTTTGTTTTTTCCAGTAGGTTTCCTTATGTGGAGATAATACGCAGTTATATTCAAGTTTGTGTCTGAAATTAAATGTGAATGTCCCATATTCAAGTTGAGAAGATGCTTATTTTTTGTTGATGAAAAAATTTCATGTCGCATGTCCATTTCTATTAAATTTTGCATGTAGATTACGTCTCAAATATCACTTAAAAAAAACAATAACTAAATTTTGTACGTTTTCCAGAGAGACATAGTCAAAACAACCCACAAAATTCGTTCATACATTTATCTTGAAAGAAAATTAAGAGAAGACAAAAATATGTGGTTGTTACCGTGAAAAGCTAGAGAGCTAGTTCAAAGGAAAAAAATAGAAAAAAAGAAAGAGAAAATTACTCAAACTGAAAGTGATTAATCTTAATAGAA
Organism: Medicago arabica; assembly: GCA_946800305.1. Classification (NCBI taxonomy): domain Eukaryota; kingdom Viridiplantae; phylum Streptophyta; class Magnoliopsida; order Fabales; family Fabaceae; genus Medicago; species Medicago arabica. The sequence continues at coordinate 8,494,834 of OX326965.1, read as the reverse complement.
TTTGCTTTCTGTCGGAATTCTAGGTTTGGTTTCTTTACATTGAAAGAGCACTAAAAACTTCATTGGAAAGGAATTACTAGAGGGTTTTGTTATAAAAGAAAATTAAGGAATTGAGAAGAATGTCATTGCAAAATAATCAAAGGGACAAGAAGGATAGGGTGAATGGAAAATATGAAATAGTGGCAGTGGCAATAAATGCAAAAATTGGAAGCTAAAATGCAGTCAAATGGGTTAAGCTAAGAGGATGAAACTATAGCTAAAATGCAGTCAAATGGGTTAGCTTCAAATGGAAACTAAACCTAACAAGAGGTGCAACTATAGCTCTCATCCATGTCAAGGTTAAGCCAAGTGAGTCCTATATCTATTTACACTTCTTTCATACTCTTAGTGTCATGCGATGTGAAACTTGCAAATTGTAATAGTAATCATTGCAACCACACATGCATCTTCATTGATTGGATTCGCTACGGATGTTAATTCACGCATTAATTCATCACGGCTGTTGATTTGAGAATGGACGGTCCATATTACACAATAAGTATTATTCATGATCACCATAATTTGCATAATTGTCATTTTGCTCTGGATCTACAAAACAACTAGATCTACAAAAAGCAAATAAAAAAAACATAGTTCTACCTTCTACCCTTCTTCTAATTTTCGATTCAAAATGTTGTTGTTGGTTTAGTGTTCACTGTTAAAAACAAAACCTAAGAAAGGTTGATGGTGGTTTTTGAAAATGGTGTTAATATGTTGGACAAATTTGTTTAAGGTTTGGTTTGAGGTTATGTGATGTTAGTTGGTGGAATTTGAAGGTTGTTTGTGAAAAAATATTGCTGGAAAAACGTTGAAACAGTGTGATTGTTCTTGTTATGCAAATTAGGGTTTTGATTTCTTTTGTTACGAGGCTGCCGAATCCAAAAACGATGCTAGAAATCTTGGGTTGTTGTGGACATGTTCAAGAAATTGATTTTATGGTGCTGAATATGTTCAAGAACTTTTGTTGGATTTGTGTTGTTGTGGACATGTTCAACTGGGTTGAATGGTCAATTGGGATGAAGCAATACAGGAAAGTGATCTTGAAATGAACTTTTATTTGTTTTAATTTAATTTTTCATCTACAACGAAACCGCAAACGGTTCATCTACACGCCAATATCATAGACGAGCACCCGAGTAACTCTCAAGTAATTCTTATTGTAATATTATTTTTAAAATGTTCATATTGTTTTGCTATATTATATTTGAACCCTTTTTTTTTATTATGCATAACATGAAGGATTTAAGGCAAAGATGTCTCATAATAGGTTATCTATGTCTTTGTTGTCTAACTTGAAATTTAACTGAAAGAATCAGCTAAAAGATCTAAACAGTGATTCTCTTAGTTGATCTATTGGATTTTCCTACCCTTTGCAGGCTGGTGAATCTTCCGTTCACATGGTCTCCTCACCCATTATAGATCACTTGGAGCAAGTCGATGCAGCATTTATAGGGGAGATTTCAACAAATAGAGCGCAAATAGAATCTTTGAGAACATCTTTGTTCAATTTGGCAAACTCGGCTGATATTCCTCAGTCACGACGTGAGATCTTCAACCAGATTGCGCTTCGAATCAATGACTTGAATCACAAGTACAACAACTCGAAGGAGATCTATGATCACTCCTCTTTTGACCTCAAAAGGTTGAAAGAACTTCAAGAAAAGAGATTTGCATTTCAAGCTTTTCACCTCCTTGCACTTGAGGCGGAGATGCAGGCTACTTTAAGACAACGGGAGATAGCAGATCGTATGACTGCCCTTACTACTCAACAGGAGATTATAAAAAAGGAAATGGATGAGTTGACATCTGAATCGACTAAACTAAGAAGCCAACTTACTACCTTATCTGACCAATGCCTTAAATTATATGCAGAGACTACTTCTCTTGACAATGAACTAGTGGCACTGCTCTTGCAGAAGGTTGATTTGAAGAAGGGTCTGAGAAGTGGCATTGAATAACAAGCATTATGGTATGAAATCATATGAAATCCCCCCCAATTCATTGTATGTATTTGGTAACTAGGTTTCGAGTACTCTCATAAATACTATGACTTGTTTCCATTTCATTTGCAGCTTGAAAGATCAAGGAATGCTTGGATGATCAAAGAAAAAGAAATACGCCGATGAGGTAATTCGCTCAGCAAGGCACCAATTCACTAAGCGAATAAAGTAAGAGAGTTGAAGGTGATTTTGAAGAGCAAATTTGCTAAGTGAGCTTCCCACTTTGGTTAGAGATTTTAAGCGACATTAGCGACCTCAGGTATGAGCTGGAAACTACTTCACTCTAATGGTTGACCGACATTAGCGACATTAGAAATCTCAATTGGTTGAGCGAGCCCGCGTTCGCTTAATGAATCTCCACTTTTCTGCCACATAAAAAAGGCAGTTTAGATTCATTTCGAAAGCATTCTTTTCACAATTAAAATCAAGGAAACACAAAGAGAGCCGTAGGAGCAGAGGAAACAAGGTGGAAGCAATCAAGACATCGACCATTAATCATTTGATGCCTTTTCATCTTTTCTTTATCTCTTTGTAAAAGCTACTATGAGTTTGTGTAGCAAATTTCCTTTTATGTTGGGATTAAGTGTAGTGAACTACGATTTTGATGTAAAGTCTTCATCTACGTGGTTATATATGCTCTTTTTCATTATATCAATGAGTTATTATGTTGTTAATGCATTTTCGACATTGAACTTCAAAATTGATTATTTGATTTAGAAAGTGCTTGAAAAAGACTTTTTTATCTAAAAGATATGGAATAATTTCACCTATAGATGCTAGTTGCTAGGCATAGATCTATATTTATATTCACAAACCACTGTCGAAACTTACGGTCTGTTTGGCTTGGCTTATTTTTAAGATTATGAGAAATAACTTATTTATAAAAAATAAGCTTTTATGTTAATTCATTATTCTCACTAAAAATTGTATTTGCATAAGAGGCTTTTTCATAAACTACCTCGACAAACTTATGAATAATACATAAAAGTTTATCTGTTTGTATAAGTTGTTTTGCATAAACTCAAAAAATAAGTTAATCCAAACAGACTCTTAATACTATTATATCGATTAATTGAGCAAGACATTGCAAGTTAATAGATAAAATAGATCTTGTGTTGTTTGTCAGACACATAATCCTATGATGAGCGATAGGTGGAGATATAATTGAAACACTAAAAAATATAATCAATTAAAAGAATACATAAGAGGAGTAGTTAATGAAAAATAATCTCACATTTTTTTTAATATGTGAAGTTTCCTTATATTTACCGCATTTAGTTTATGTTACAACAAACTTTCCAAAACCCTAATTTAGAATTGGCTGAATGATTGAAATATTCACAAGTGGTCTCTATGGATATGATAAAAAAAAAAATTGCTACTACAAGGAAATCGTCAAATATCCACCCTTAAATCATTCATAGTAGATGTGACACTAACCACTCACATTTGAACCAGTAATCTCTACCTCAAGTATGAGTCTCCTACGTCATATACTTCATCCAAACACCAAGATACCACTGACACTCAACTCTCAAGCCGAACCAGGCTCTGATACCACTTTACGGGGAGTTTGTGGAATGTCGAGAAGAACAACAGACCAATTCTTTAGGACTATTAGAGATGGAGACACCACATCTCCATCCAAAATCTTACATCATTGAGAATATGGTTCAGTCTCTCTTAAATATCAAACACTGAATCCATTCATAGTCGACGTGAGGCTAACCACTCCCATTTAACCCAACAACCTTGTCTTGATGTGCGAGTCTTCCATATCTTATACTTGATCCAAAGACGAGGATCCCTCCCTCTCATCAAGTTGACACTACAAGAATAACCCATATTTGTGACCAAATTTTAAAAGATTTGTGGCCGGCAAAAAACCCTCACAGAGCACTAGTCGAAAAATCTCTTGCAAATATTAAACTTTAACTCAATTGTTATTTGTGGCCGAAACCTCCCCTCACAAATACCAAATTAATTTTTGGCAAACTTTTCAAACTAGGAGGGCCGAATTGGCAACAAATATACAAGAAATTTGGTATTTGTGAACCAAATCAACCACATATTTGTGAGGGTCAAATCTGACACAAAATTTATGGTATTTGTGAGGATCAAATTCGTCACAAATATATATTTATTTTTAATCTAGGTTCACGCTTGTGAGGGACTAGGCCACCAAAAATATTATTTTTTATTCAAGTTGTGAGGGGTCGGGCGGTCACAAAGTTTAAATGATTTTTTTATAAAACAGCCGTATGAACAACTGTATAAAAAGTTTCCCTCAGAAAAACCACATTTTCCAAAAATATCACTCTCACATTATCTCATTCTTCACTTCTTCGTTCTCTCTACCTTCTCTCTAAATTTTCTCTCTACTTTCTATCTAAATTTTCTCTTTACTTTCTCTCTAAAAGAGCAATGATATTTGAACATTCAAAATTTAATACCATATAGAATGTGATATAAAAATACATCTAAAACAAGTGTGAGTTTAATCTAAAGATGAAAAAATAGTATTATAAAACGAAGAACAATATGAAAATACAATGTTCAATATTTTAGAATTGATCGTGTATCTCTTTTCTCGCATGATTGTTTGTGACGGACTAGGCGATCACCTATTTGTGGCAGACTAGGATGCTACGAATTTCAGGAAAATTGATTACTCACAAACCCATTTACTGATTTAGACACAGTAAGACATTTGTGGCTAGGGGTGTATATGGGTTGGGTTGGGGTGAACCAGACTCTAATAAATGATACCACTTGTTGAGGATTTTGGGGTAGCGTATCAAGTGAGAGAACCATGAAATCATAATCATCCAAACTATTTTAATTGAATGGTTATTATTTAATACTCTCACAATAACACCAACCCTTACTTGATATGGTTATTATTATCTAATAATGCATTCTTGCGTCAAAAAAAAATAAAAATATAAATGAATGCACAATGAATTAATATGGTTTCTACGTACCTAGTACTTTAGAAAGTGCACATCTTCGTTTTCCTTAGATTGCTATATTTGTTTTTTTTAGAAAGACATAGTCAAAGGTAATCCGCAAACTTTGGTCATTCTCTCACGATGTAAGAGAATTGAGAGAAACCAAAATCTGTGTTATTGTTACGTCCGTTAAAAGCTCAAGCTATATTAAAGGAACCTAAAAGAAACAAAGACCAAAGTAGACAAATTAAATGTCGTTAAAGTTAAAAGGATTAATTATTTGTTATTCTTTTTGTTGTTCAACGTTTCAAACACCAAAAGAAACAAGTAACAAAGTACACAAATCAAACAATCATTCAAGTCCTTTTGTCTCTCAATGTTTATAGAGGGACAGAAGAAAATTCATACGAATAAAGTTTGTCATGCATTGTTCTTGAAAAGAGCCACGTAAATTTAGTGAATGAATGATATTGCACAATAAACCCAAGAAGTGTAACGATTAATAAGGAAAAAACAAGAGAAAAGAAAAAGAAACAGACCCTTTGGAGGTCTCATTCATTTATAAAGAAAAAAAGATTGCAAGAAGATTTTTGTTTTAGAAGAGAATTAAAGCAAAGAGAGGAATGTGGTTGCAAAAGAATCAATGGGACAAGAAGGATGGGGTGAATGGAATAGTGGCAGTGGCAATAGACACAGATAAAGGAAGCCAAAATGCACTCAAATGGGCCATTGACCATCTCACCACAAAAGGTTCAACTATTGTTCTCATCCATGTCAAGGTTAAACAAGCACCACCATCTTCTAATTCAACCCCAAGTGAGTAATATTGCTATTGCATCTTATTTATTGTTATTTTCTTAACATATGAAGGAGATTTTGGTCATTCGGAATTCGGTCGTGAGATAGGTAAAATTTAGCATAGAATTGTTTTAAGCGCTCAGATTCTCCTGAACGGATTCGTCTTTGATTGAAGTTCATAATTCAGTCGAGTTAATCACTTGATTTCTTTTTGTACCATGTGAAATTATTATTATTAGGACCATGCATTTCTTCAAAATAAATTAGGAGCATGCATAACTCTTTTGAATCATTTGTTGGCGTATCTAGAACACATAGATATTAGATACAAACAAATTAAATTGAGTATACACTAAGAATGAATATTTAAAACTAACATGATAAAAACATGTATCTTAATCAGAAGATAAAATTGGTGTTTAGGAAAATAAATGCATAGTTTTGATACATAATTAAATATTTAAATTTATATAATTATTATTATTATGATATACAAAGTATCTATGAAGTGTTGCAACATGGTATAGTTACTTATTTGAAGTGCCTTTTTCTGGATGCAGGGGCAGGGATGAATAGCATTATTGAGCAGTGTTCAGTGGTGGGCAAAGAACCTGATGAACAAACAAAAGAAATTTTCCGTCCATATCGCGTCTTTTGTGCACGAAAAGATGTAAGTTTCACCTTTTTCCAGGATAGGAAACAAGAGGAAAAAATTACAAAAAATACTTACTACCATTAGTTCTGGTTAAGAAAAGGATGCAAAAAAAAAAGTATATCTAATTATTTCTTTTCTTTTTTTTTTCCTCTTTTTATTTGTTTGATAGGTACACTGCAAGGACATTGTTGTAGAACATGGAGATGTAGCCAAAGCTTTAATTGAATATACTTCTCAATCAGCAATTGAGCATTTGGTTCTAGGCTCTTCCAACAAAAATGGTTTTCTCAAGTATTCTTCTATCTCCATCCCTATCTCATAGATTTCCAACTAAATTCATTATTAATACCTTACACTTTAATACTAAAAATTTATGTTTGAGGCAGCCACATATTATGAAGATTTGTCAAATGGCAGCTATAGTCGTGTTATAGTGCTATAGCGTAACAGAATTTGAACAAACCGTTATTGTTCTACTATACGATAATTAGTATTAAATAATAGTTATAGCTACATTGTTGCGTAACGAAATCTAAATATTGATATTACGTGTCTTGGAGTATATTATATTACATTACAAAGCAAAATCAGTTTATTGAATTTCTATTTTGTATATATATCTATATATAAATATTTAACTTACATAGTTAAGTTTCTGGTATCAGAAGGTTCAAGGTGGTAGATATTCCAGCAAATGTATCAAAAGGGGCACCAGATTTTTGTACAGTATATATTGTTAATAAAGGAAAAATTCAGTCGATGCGATCAGCTTCTCGTGCTGCTCCTGCATTTTCACCTCTACAATCTCAACTTAGTCAATCTAGTCTAAAGTCAGAACAACCAGAACCTCGTGCGCCAGTAGTAACTAAAGGTTAGATTTAATCTCTTTATTAATCATATACTTTATTTTTTACATATATGTACATATATTTTTATTATGTTGCTCATTGAGAAATATATTTATATTAGCACCTGAGAGGAAGTCATTTGAAGGGCCAACACGTAGATCACAAGATGGTATGGAATCATTCAGGTTTGTCGCGTTATTACTATGTCTTATCCAAAACAGAGAAATGATTTTTGAACATCGAAACTTTGATGTCAAATATAATATTTCTTATTTGTGTATTTTTGAAATGTGTGATGTCACATACCGTTATATTTTGATGTTCAAATAGTACAACTATTTACAATACATAAACAAGTATGTATGGTATTCTAACTACATAGAACATGTGTTCCTTCTATATATTTTCAATTAAAAATAGCATTTAGGACCACTTTATACATAGTGCTAACATGAAGAATGAGACTTTACTTTTTACAAATAGTTTCAGAAATAATTTTCAACCTTTGTGGCCTAACACTTTACCCTTATTTTTTTATCATTCTTGGTACATCAACTTGTTTTCTTGCATCTCAAGTAGGTAGTTCAATTGGTGAGACAAAAGACACCGAAAGAAGCACTAACTTACTAACATTTTTCCTATAAAAAAACAACTTGTTTCTTGCATGCTTAAATAACTTTACTTCATGACTATATGTTACAAGAAAAAGTCGAATTAGCAATAGAAAATCATAGATTGAATAACATGAAATTTGTCTCAAACTTTTGTAGTTAATTCAACTTTTTTATGGTATATCTAAAATGGTATTGTGACAGGTCACCATTCACTAGGCGACGTCCAAATGACAGATCATATGGAGAACTTTCTATGCCAGAAGGTGACATATCTTTTGTAAGCTCAGGAGGAAGGCCAAGTACAGATCGTTTATTCCCTTCTGTATATAACCATAACTACAATTCAGAGTCAAGTTTTTCCAACCCTAGGCTATCATATAGTTCTGACACTGATGGAAACTATAGCTTTGAGTCATTGAATTATGGAAGAAGGTCTATGGATATTGGCACTCCTGATCACTCATCTTTCTCACTTGATAGTGATGGATTTTCTTCTTCTGCATCAAATGTGGTAAGAACAAGCAAGTAATTTGCACTTTTATTTCCAGCACAATAATTTCATTTATTAGAAGAATTATCTTTTTGAAAAAGGTAGAAAAAATATTTCACAACTTTAGATGCATTTTTTCATGAAATGCTATTTTTTTAATATGGTTTCCTTAAAGATGAAGAAATCAATAAGTTATTGTTGTGACTATATATAAAGTGGCATTTAGCTAACACAGTTGCATTATATAGATTCAGAGAAATGCTGACAAGACACTCTATTTGACACACTCTTTCGTGCCACTTTGATTATTGGTCTATTGTTTGAAATAACAATAAACTCCTCGAAAAGTGATATATTTATGACACAGCTAAATTCATTTTTTGAAAGAAAAAAATAATAATTTTAAAGAGTATGTATTCCTAGCTATGTAGAACTGACACTTCATGTTGAAGGTGTGTCTGTCCGACACACAAAATGACACTGGTTTCAATGAGTTAGTATTGAGTTTGATGTCCAATCTATGTCAGTGGTTCATAGATTACTGGTATTCTCTCATAGGTTTGGTCAATGATAAATGGCTGGCTATTGTTCTTGTCTTATATTAACCATATATATTTGTATCATGAAATTAATGTTCCTGATTGTTACTAACTTGTGCTGCAAGTATAGGATGATGTGGAGGCTGAAATGAGAAGACTGAAATTGGAGCTAAAGCAAACAATGGAAATGTACAGCACAGCCTGTAAAGAAGCACTCACAGCACAGCAGAAGGTATGAAAAATTGGTACCTTATGGTTGATGATTGTTGCTTTTAATTGAAGGACAATGTGTTATTGATGTTTCTTAATTGGTGATGATTACTGTAAATTCTGAAATTCTTATATGCTGTTGTGATCTGTTAATCGATTAAAGAGAATAGGATAATCGATTAGATGATAATTCATCAATTATAATAAGCGCAAGAATTTTTGTTTTTAAACATGAAATTATTGTGCATCATAGGCAGTAGAACTCCAAAGATGGAAAATAGAAGAAGAGAGGAGATTGGAAGAGGCAAGAATGGCTGAAGAATCTGCATTGGCTGTAGCAGAAATGGAAAAGGCAAAATCAAAAGCAGCAATTGAAGCTGCTGAAGCACAAAGGAGGATAGCAGAACTTGAAGCACAAAAGAGAATTAGTGCAGAAATGAAAGCTCTAAGAGAATCAGAAGAGAAAAGAAAAGTAGTTGATTCTTGGACAAACCAAGATGTGAGGTATAGAAGGTATGCAATTGAGGAGATTGAAGCTGCGACGAATTTTTTCGCTGACTCACTTAAGATTGGAGAAGGTGGTTATGGTCCTGTTTATAAATGTCTTCTAGATCATACTCCTGTCGCAGTTAAAGTTCTCCGTCCTGATGCACAACAAGGAAGGTCACAGTTTCAACGAGAGGTAAGCATATGATAAAAACTCCCTAACCATATATGCGACACCACAACATCAATTTTGTGTTCAACATAAATTCTCTAAAGTTAGACAGAGCATCTAAAATACATAATAGAAGACGCGTCTATTGTTGATTTCCATTTAAGTGTCTAGTGAACTTAACTTGCTTTAATTTTTGGAGTATAGATGCATCTTGTTAGGTATGGATCGGTTTACTGATAAGTGGGAGGTACAATCCAAGTGTAATCTTGCCAACTAGACCGTAGTATTTCACCAAAAGTTGTAACATGCAACTCTAAGATTGACTAATAGAAAATCACTGCAGTCACTCTGCAGTTAGAGACTAGGCACAATAGGCCGAACTCAAATCTTGTGTTCTCTGTTTGCGTTCTTCGTATCTGTTTATTTTTGAACTAGGGTTGTTGTTCTAACACATCGTCACTTGTAAACTTTAGAGGTTTCCTAACTTTTGTTATTACAATGACTTGAACTGCAATTTGAAATCATACTTTCCTTGCAGGTTGAGGTATTGAGTTGCATAAGGCATCCAAACATGGTTCTCCTCCTAGGAGCCTGTCCAGAATACGGCTGCCTTGTTTACGAGCACATGGCGAACGGAAGTTTGGATGATTGCCTCTTTTGTAGGGGAAACACTCATCCACTACCTTGGCAGCTAAGGTTCAAAATTGCAGCTGAAATAGGCACAGGCTTACTCTTCCTCCACCAAACAAAACCTGAGCCACTAGTACATAGGGACCTTAAACCAGCAAACATCTTGCTTGACCGCAACTACGTCGCAAAGATTAGTGATGTTGGTTTGGCAAGACTAGTACCACCGTCAGTAGCAGATAATGTGACACAATATCGAATGACGTCGGCTGCCGGAACATTCTGTTACATAGATCCTGAGTACCAACAGACAGGAATGTTGGGAGTGAAATCTGATATTTACTCACTTGGGATAATTTTCTTGCAAATTTTGACAGCAAGACCACCAATGGGATTGACACATCATGTTGGTAGAGCAATTGAGAAGGGAACATTTAGTGAGATGTTGGATCCAAGACTTACAGATTGGCCGGTTGAAGAGGCCATGGGGTTTGCTCAGATGGCTATAAGGTGTGCTGAGTTAAGGAGGAAAGATAGACCTGATCTTGGTAAAGAGGTTATGCCTGAACTTAATAGGTTAAGAGAACTTGCTGAAAATAATGATCAACATTATATTTTTAGTGGATTTACAAGTCCTTCTACTCAGAGCCAAGTTTCTCTTCAGATGGTATGTTTCTATCTCTACTTATTCACTCTTGCATTGCATAACCATAGTTTCAGTTAACATAGATAATATCAAAATAACTTCAATAAAGATATTCATGTCTTTTTCATTGTATGCTTGTGCATGCAATACTCATTTTCTTGCTAGAACAATACCTATAAATAGATACAGACAATTCAAAGATTAGGTTTTACTTGTCTGTAACAAAATCCCTTGATAAAGGAATAATTTACTAGAATTCTCTATCTTCCCCTCCATTTCCATCATAGAACCCTCCCCCAAACAAATCTTCATGAATATTTGAGCTTTTAATTATAATGACTAGATCGAAGCATGATTTGGATTCTCGATAGTCGTGCAGTACTAAATCTTGTTTAATGACAATTAGATTACTCGTATTTCAAAATGTATTTTAAATATGATTGGATGAAGTTAGAATTTGAGCAGTCTGATCTTCAACTAACTATCAAGATCCCTTAACTACATGTTTTCCTTGAAAATCCAAACCCTTCTAGCCATGTATACAAATAAATTATCATGTTTCTATGAACGTTGAAGTTTAAACAGTTAATAGTTGGTTTGATTGAGTTGAAACAAATGTAATTGTGATGATGTTGTTGTAGGATGATAAATCAAGTTCTTCACTTCCTTATTCAGGGAATAGCACAAGAAATGTATCAAGCCCTCTTTGATAGGTCAAGAGAAGATCCATCCAAGTATGAAGTGTAAATTACTTAGGTTAATTGATATGTGTGTATTGTAACGTATAGCATGCCATGATTACTCAATTTGTGCATGTAAATTGATTTATTTATTTTTTTCATTTTTTTTTAATTCGAATTAGATTGCAAAAGCAATATAGTCTTAGTCTCTAAGAACATTAAGTCAAATTACACCAAAGTCTCTTTAGAGACTGACTGGCTGCTTGTATATCTGGGATTGAATCCTAGCCGTGTAACATTGCATTGTATTTTAATTTTAATATAATACATCTAATGGTCCAAAGTAATCCTTTTGCAAATACCCTAAATCATCATTTTCAAGATTATTCAATTTAACCCTCCTAATTTTTGTTTCGATTTTTTTTTTTTTTGCAAAGGCAAAAGATACTTGTATTAAAATAATTTCGTTGTTTTCTTATCTTACTTTTGTTTTTATTTAGTCCCCCCTTAAGTATCAACTCAACTGCCAAATCATCTATTAACCACCATATAAGCTTAACTAGTTAGTAACAGAGAATGTGTTGATATAACGTTCGTAACATAAGAACTCAATTTGAAATATACAATAAAAAAAGAGACCAAAATAAACCATAGGCCTAAAGATGGATGAAAAATAGAAAGAAAAGTACAAGACAAAAGACAAGATAATTTATCTACTTTATTGTGAATTTATGGTCAGTCGCTTGATCATCCTTACAATATAAATTAAGGATAAAAGAATGTCAACCCTTAGGTCAAACAAATTATCAGCTTTCAGGGTTTAATAACTTAAGTCAACATTTGGTACAACAACAGGACAATTATACTTCTATCAAATAAATCGGATTGGCCAGCCTATATACAAAAAATAACATGGAACAAAATTGATGAACAACTACTGGTATACATTTGGCTCCAAAGAAGAATCTTCATTTGGCTCCATAAAAGAATCTTCCCTCACTCATCTGGGACTGAGTTGCAACTCCTGGTTGCACAATCTTCGAACTTGGCTAGTCGCTTATTCAATAAATTAGTCTTGTTAATCACATGAAAACTCTGAACTCATGCTAATTTATCCAGGTCAAAATCTATAAAGCTTCAACATCTGCAACTTTAGTCTTAAGTTCTTTGGGCCGACCAACAGTTCTCACTTTATCACCTAATAAAAGTTCAAGGGCCTTTTCGAATGTGATTTCACTTGGCTTCATATCCTGTATACCAAATTAAAGGGAGGGAAGACAAGGAACATGCACAGTTAAAACTGATGTAATTAAATTAGAGCTCATATAATATACAAAACAAACATTGGTAGTCACAACTCACAAGCAATGGACACGAGTGTTAAAGCTATATCAAAATAAGTAAAATAATATATTATCAGATGGACGAGTTGATCAAATGAGTTTGTATCCCCTTCATTTCCTTTCCCATCTATATAGTCAGGTTTCTTTCACAGATGTCAGCCACATGGCAATGAAGGATTTAAATGGCTCAGATTAAAACTTTGAAAATTAGCTTTTTTCTTAAAAAAACGCAGAAACACCATTTCATTTAAAACAATGCTAGTGAACTCAGAACCTTATCCTCTCGCCATCTCCACCACTCTTCGACATCTCCACCACTCTGTCTCTCTTCATCTCCGCCCCGACATCTCACAGTCACTCCTCTTTGTCTCCCCACGCCTTCTCACGGTTTTTGCCATTTCATTTCACTGCTCGATGATATGCCACCACTGCCTCACTGTTATGTCTCCTCTGTGTTGCCACTTCATGTTCCTATGAAATCCTTGCATAACTCATGTAATTATTTTGTATAATTCCATTTTCTCTTTTTTCAGTTTTAGGATTCAATAGAACCTGTAATAGTGTCGGCGCCGGCAACTTAGCGATGCAGAGGTAGGCTGTTAGGAAGGTGATGTGGCTGGGAATGGTTGAGTAGAAGACATCAACAAGGGGCTGCTATGGCAGAGATATAAGCGGCACTGCTTCCACGTTCATAAAAACTGAAAGGGTTTTTCTCTCTCTTAAAACACATGTATTCTCTTTTTTTTTTTAAAGCTGAAAATAAACTGATTTTCAAATTTTTAATCTGGGTCATTGAAATCATTAATTGCCGTGTGGCAGACATCTGTTAAAGGAACTTGACTAAATGGAGGGGATACTGACTTTGATCAAATCTCATCTACTGAGTTGCTCAATTTGATTCTATAGTTGATCTTTAGTTTAGCTCTGCCACTATGGTTATTCAAATTGATATGGAAAGAAAATTTCATCCACTGTCAAAATTTAGTCAGAATTGAGAATTATTTATAAAATTGTCCTAATACTCACCATCAAAATGTATCAGTTGAAAGAAAATCACAGGCACATCTAAGCTTTCTTAGTTTTTGAGTGCCGGCCAACAGTTGTCACATTATCACCTGATAAAAGTTCAAGGGCCTTTTCGAAGGTGATTTCACTTGGCTTCATACTCTGGATACCAATTTAAAGGGGGGGAAGTCAAGGAACATACCCAGTTAAAACTGGTGTAATTAAATTAGAGCTCATACAAATTTACAAAACAAACATGGGTAGTCACAAACAAGTAGTGGAAACAAGAGTGTTAAAGCTATATCAAAATAAGTAAAATAATATATTATCAGATGGACAAGTTGATCAATGAGTTTGTATCCCCTCCATTTCCTTTCCCATCCATATAGTCAGGTTTCTTTCACAGATGTCAGTCACATGGCAACGAAGGATTTAAATGGCTCAGATTAAAACTACGAAAATTAGCTTTTGTTCTTAAAAAAACGCAGAAATACCATTTCATTTAAAATAACACTCGTGAATCACACCCTTATTGCCTCGCTATCTCCGCCACTCCGTCTCTCTTCATCGTCTCCACCACTCTGTCTCTCTTCATCATCTCCGCCAAGACATCTCAGTCTCTCCTCTTCGTCTCCCCACACTGTCTCTCCACCACGGGATCTCACCATCTCTCCACTACGTCTCTCCCTTACACAGTCTCGCTGCCATTTCACTGCTCGATGATATGCCACCACTGCCTCACCGTTGTGTCTCCTATGTGCTGCCACTTCATGTTCCTATGTGATTCTTGCATCATTCATTTACTTATTTTGCAAAATTTCATTTTCTCCTTTTTCTGTTTTAGGATTCAATAGAACCTGTAATAGTGTCGGCACCGGCGACTTAGGCCTTGTTTGGGAGTTTGGAGGGGAGGGGAGGGTTTTGGAAACAAGGAGCAAGTGAAAGAAATAAAGGACATTGAAAGGGGAGGGTTTTGGGGGTTCATTTTTCTTCAAAATACAAAATTCACCTCATTTGAGGGAGCTCAAAAATTGTATTGGAGGAGGGTTTTGGGGGGTTTTGGGGGGTTTTGGAGGGTTTATATGAATTCAAATTCAATCTATGTTGTAATAGTATTCTTAAAATAAAGAATATATCAATCATAAGCATTAATTTATCATTCTCTAAAAAATTATTCTTTTAAAAAATGTGAAAGATTTCTCCATATCCCTCTATTTTCCAACCCCCAAAGCCCTCCCCTCCCCTCCTTCTCCAAACTCCCAAACAAAGCCTTAGCAACGCAGTGGTGGGTTGTTAGGGTGGCGATGCGGCTGGGGATGGTTGAGTACAAGACATCAACAAAGGGCTGCTATGGCAGCTGGGGAAGCAGCACTGCTTTCACGTTCATAAAAAGGGTTTATCCTTACGCTAAAAACATGTATTCCCTTTTTCTTTTCTTTCTTTGAATTGAAAATAAACTGATTTTCAAATCTTTAATCTGGGTCATTGAAATCATTAATTGCCGTGTGGCAGACATCTGTTAAAGGAACTTGACTAAAGGAAGGGAATACTGACTATGATCAAATCTTATCTACTGAGTTGCTCAATTTGATTCTATGATTGATCTACAGTTTAGCTCTGACACTACGGTTGTTCAAATTGATTTGGAAGGAAAATTTCTATCACTGTCAAAATTGGGAATTATTTAAAAACTTATCCTCAATACTCACCATCAAAATGTATCAGTTGAAAGAAAATCACAGGCACATCAAGCAAGCACTACTTGGTGTTTTTGGGCTTCGGACCAACAGTTTTCACATTATCACCTGATAAAAATTCAAGGGCCTTTTCCAAGGTGATTTCACTTGGCTTCATACTCGGATACCAATTTAAAGGGGGGAAAAGTCAAGGAACATACCCAGTTAAAACAGGTGTAATTAAATTAGAGCTCGTACATATATACAAAACAAACATTGGTAGTCACAACTCACAAGTAGTGGACACGAGTGTTAAAGCTATAACAAAATAAGTAAAATAATATATTATCAGATGGACGAGTTGATCAAATGATTCTGTATCCCCTCCATTTCTTTTCACATCCATTTAGTCATGTTCCTTTCATAGACGTCAGCCACGTGGCGGATTTAAATGGCTCAGATTTAAACACTGAAAATTAGTTTTTTTTCTTAAAAAAATGCAGAAACACAATTTCACTTAAAACAACATTCGTGAACTCAGAACCATATTGTTCCTTTCATAGCTAACAAAGTCCATTGCGGTGGTTGCGAAGACTGGAAGGAAATAAAATATTGATAAAAATAATGAAACTACAGTAGTACCTTAGGAACAGGAGCAATTGTCTTTCCATGTCTAATAGAATAGCCAAGCTTTGCGACCTTTAATATGACAGGTTTTCCATCGTCAGGATGCTTACCCTAAATCCAGAAGAAAACATTTACCAAGTTAGCAATGACTACAGAACACAACACTGGGGAGAATTTACTAACTTCACTGCGCATAATAATAACCGACTTCACTGTGCAAGCTGAATATTCTTTTTTAAACAGTAATCCTTCAATTGATTGAAAATTTGCCTTGCACTTTTCTTGTTGAGTTTAATTTACATATACGGTCAATGTATAAAAATTTAACACGTGCACACAATGATGTGTTGCCACATCTATTAATGAGGTATGACAAGTCATGTGTTTTTAACGCATTAAATGATGTGACAATACATCATTGGATGCATGTGTAAAAAAAAAATTATGCCGATGGTGCATATCAATTAAACTCTTTCTTGTTTATAAGATATTATTACTACACCAAGATTGTCATACAGCACAACCATATGTATAAAACTCAATTATTTCATCATAAACCGGGCTGTCAAAAATTGACATGCGAAATCAACATGCAAGGAGCTCAACAATAATTGAGAAACGTACCAATGTCACTGGATATTGTAGTAACGCAAGTGCTTCTTCAAGGGTGGTAGAGTCCAAATCCTTAACCTGAAATAACCCACATTTTATGAATTACAATATTTTAAAGTCTTAATATTCTGTTAGTAGGCTGCCTATTAGACATGTAAATGTCAGATGCAGGCCCAAATTAAATTAGGCCCAATTAAAATTATTAGTATGTATTGTGTATAAATAGAATAAGGATGACTCATAATAGACATTCCGTTGTCATTTGGTGTTGTTTGGGAGAGACTGGGCTCTCTGATTCCTAGAGGAGTGGTTATTTTACAGTTTCTGTATTTGTGTGACAGTTTCTGTATTTAATAGCAGTTGTAACTTGTGTAACTGCCATGTTGGATGTTATAACCGCAGGCTAACAATAAAGAGTGCAGAATTCATATACCCTCTTATTCCCATTTATCTCTTGTATATTCTGCATCTAACATGTTCATATTTCCCTTTTTACCAAATAAGAAGACTACATACTTGCATCGCAAGTAACTTGTACCTAGACGACCTTTGTAATTTCCACAAGTATTACAAAATCCTTCATTCAAGAAAATGTGAACTTCTTATAATACTATTAGAAGACTGCACAATAAGGGGAATGAAAGAAAAATGGGAGACAAACTTTTCCATGTCTTTGATACAAGCTATTCACGGCCAAAAAAATTAACTAAACTGCCTGGAAGAGGTTGAAAATGCTAGTAAGGCGTACATAAGGAACAGATGTTCTTTTAGGTGTGTATCCCTTCCTGTCTTCTCCGAGTTGAACATAGATTCCATAAGGACCACTTTTCAAAAGAACCTGAGGGAAAAGAAATACCAATTATACACAATATTTAGCAGTTCAAACAAGTCAAATTACACCAGTCCATTAAAACATACGACAGGGCCAAGGTTACCTTTTCATTTAAACTATTTAAACCTAAGACTTTTGGTTCCTCTATCATAGTTTTGTTTGGCTGAGGTGTATCATCCTCCTCCTCATCACCATAATATGTTTTAGCAATGTACCTGTTTTCAGAAAAACACAAGTACCACTCATAAATTTATAATTTCCAACGATGAAGTATTTCGCAAGGGGAATTCCTAAAAAGTTTACAAATTAGCAGGTGTACAAATTAATGAGTTTTTTTAGGAACGATTAGTTCCTAAAATATCTACATCAGCTTGATTTGATTGGATGCATGTGTAAAAAAAGTTTACACTGTAAGTGTATATAAATTAAATCCTTTTGTGAATCATGTCTAATGGCAAACCATTTAAAGCTAAACCCTTTTAAAAGTTTACTTCTGTTGGATTATTCTCCATCTAATCAACACTCCTTAACAGGAAATCCAGAGGTCTTCACCGATCTCAACATAAACCCATACCACAGGCGAGATACACTCATCGAATTGAATGAGTGATTTGATGGGAAAAAGTAGTAACTGCAGTAAAAAAAACTCTGTTTTCAGTGGATTTTAGGTAGGATTTTATAATCAATGTTACAATACTCAGTTACGATCCTGCAGCCCCTCCTGATTCTACATAGGATCTCGAGTTTAAAAACATTTTCTATGACAGACCCAAGATAGTTTAATCGTATTGCTTATGGTATGGTTTGGCTTCCAATTTTCACACAGCTTAAATCTAGAATTAATATTTTTCTAAACCTTACATTTTCATATACTCTTGCTTCTACTTAAATGAAAAGCTCGTGCTACTGGCCCCTTTTCGACAATTTGAAGTCAAATGATTAATTGCACATGGACCTTATTATTTATTTGTATCATAGATTCATAAGAATCAAATTATACAGTAACTAAGGTTTCTTTGCATTGATGAGAAAACATAACTAACCACCACTCTTCCAAATGTGTAAAGTAGCATACAAGTACATCATTGTGTGAAAATCACAACAGTTAGGCTATAACATAGAACCCACAAACCAAATATGTAGTATAATACTCACTTGCACCTCGGATGTTGGTCACAGCCTATAAAGTAGCCAGAACCAAATCTACTTACTTTAAATATCAGTGTGCCTTCCGTACAACTGAAACAAGTCAAATAAGAAGTTATCAAGAGAATATCTGACAAACAAATCAGGCAGTGTATAATGAATGCAATCAACAAACCATTTTGACATTTTCTACAAACAAAATCAGCATAATCACATTCAAAACACAAAATTTACCCCAGTATAACTAGAAAATTACAAATGTGATTTCATATAATTTATACTCCACAGGATCAGCAAATACTGTTTACTAGGAAAGGCTGTATCAGTGAATTTTAAACGGCAGTGGATGATGCAATGTCAACCAAG
Source organism: Medicago arabica (assembly GCA_946800305.1). Taxonomy (NCBI): domain Eukaryota; kingdom Viridiplantae; phylum Streptophyta; class Magnoliopsida; order Fabales; family Fabaceae; genus Medicago; species Medicago arabica. Next base: position 8,475,472 of record OX326965.1, on the reverse strand, counting down.
TTTCGCAACCAATAAGCATTTAAATTCTTAAACTTTAACAGTTTGACAGTAAGGTGCGCACACTTATCTTGTTATCATCTCTTTTACGGCAAAAGTACGGCATCATAAACATAGAATCATGAGGGTGTGGCACACATGGTGAGATTAATATTTAACTATTTCTATCCATAACATGACATAACTTACCTTGGACACGAACGACTCTTGTTTGGGAAAGAGCCAAATAAATAATCCTCAAATTTTTTTTCTAACATCTTCTCAACCTGCAAGTATAAAAATCATTAATGTGTAGATAAGATGAAAAAATATGCTTCACATTTTTTAATCCAGGCTATCACAGTCACTAACAGCATATGCAAACATACAAAGTGCACTGAAAACATTGCCAAGAGAGCATATCAACAAAAACGTGATATAAGACCCCAAAATGGCAAGCATTGAGCAAAGAAGAGAGATTCCAAACCTGGTGAATACGAACATCAGAAGTACGGTCACAATATGATTTAAACCGCGTCCAATAATCTCCAAGGAGGCCTTTCCATTTGGTTGTTCCAGCAGAAACATTATCAAGCTGAAAAAAAAAAATGAGACACATTTTTTATTGAAGAAATGATAGGCAAATAACAATGACCACCTATCTCAGACAGTAGGCAAAAAACCAAATAAAAACGTTAAGGGGCAGGGAAGGAGGCAATGATATTTTTAAAATACAAAATAAAAGTCAACAATCCTAGATGTCACATTACAATTGCAATAGTAGTACAAATATACAGCTTTAGGGGGAGGGGGAGAGTATAAAATCATATTCCCAAGACCGATATTCGAAGAAAGATTCATAACTAACTCCTATGTACGTATAATTTATATATGTGTGTGGTAATCATATAATATTCCTACAAATATTTTTAACATTTAACTAAGTGAAAAAATTGGTTGAGTTCAAAATAATCTTCATTGCCATGAGAGTGCAATATCCCACCCTTCATGGTAATGAAAAAGAGGGGAAGCATGAGCAAAATAGATTCCTGGGAATCCATGATACCTGTGAATATTTTTCCAAAACATGTAAAGAATATAAATAATATTCCAAAGCTTGCTTACCTAGGTTTTTGCATAACTTAAGAAAAATGATTGAAAATACATGGCAGAGATCAAGTGGGGAGGGGACACAATCATAGTAGATACCTCAGTTTCCATATCAGCAGTGAAATTGTAGTCTGTGACCTCTGAAAAATGATGCGACAGAAAAGCTGAAACCTAAATACCACACAGAAAAACGGCATAAATTACAACACATCTAACTTCTACAAAGCAAAAGATAATTGAAAATGGACAAGCTTATCATGAGTTAAGTCATGTACGATACGAAACCAAAAGGACCCATATTTAATTTATAATATAAAGTATAATTATCACATTCCCCATGTATCTCATGAGCAGAAGAGATTTGTGGGGAATTAAATACAAAAGGCTCATTGAAGAAGGAGAGGGATTATTGCTCTATAAAATACTGAGGAATGTACTGATAATTTAAAGTTGTTCAAATCTGCATAGTATGCAAATTCACCCATATTTTCAAATGTCAGTTCCTAACCAATATGGAAAGCAGTGAAGCAGATGACAAGGATTCAAACTGGCTTGACTCGGATTTCTTTTATGGGCCCAATAAAAGACAACATATTTATAACATTGTTGCATGTACAATAACGGTAACAGAAGAAATGTTCTCACGGCAATGATCAATCAAACAAATATAGCAGTATTTAGTTAATTTAAAACTGTATAGGCAATAGGAAAAAAACTGGAGACAATGGTAAAAAGAGCACAGAACCAATCATATATCAGATAAATTGCATTTATTATTGATTCTCATAATTAAAAGGAATATATCTGTGAATATGTACAAGTATTGTAGCTTGAAATTAGAGGGTCGATATGCATAGTGTGAAAATTGAATATATTATATTTCAGAGATAAATAATGTACAACCACTGATGTATTTATATAGGCTATTCTAACCTAATGGGCCAATTACAAATTATTACTAAAAATAATAGTAAAACTTCACTATTTACAACACATAGCAAGGGAAAAACAACAGAGAAAAGATATAAATCAATAGATTCCAAAAGTTCAAGCTACTGAAAGCAAGACCAACATCAGTTGAAGTCTTCTTTTGCAGCATATTAATAATATAGTACAACAATAGAACTGGTAATTTCATCCCAGCAAACAATAAATTTAGAAATCCTGATCCATGACCAAAGCTTACCATACGACCACGAAATTCTGGAGAGATAACACGGCTTTTTACTGTCACGTAGTTTCTATCCTGAAGCAAGAAACAAATGAGAGCTCATAACTCTTTACATAAATCAAGAATGTGAACAATGAACATAATTATCTTTAATCATGACTAGTATTGTTAGCCTTGACATGAAATAAGATAGAAAAGACATGGTATGCTTATGACATTAGACTGTCTCCAAGTCAAATACCTTTAATACTTTTAATGTGCTTGCATACGTTGAAGGTCTTCCAATCCCAAGCTCTTCAAGTTTCTTAACCTATGACATGCAAATAGGATAAGGGAAATCCTAAAAAGAGAAAACGAAACAGACAAGATGCAAAAGAAATCAAAGCTCTCTATCTCCTCCTTGCCAGCTCAAAGCATATATTTAAAAGAGCTCCAGTTCATGTTGAACTCAATATGTAGCAATAGATATATTTATTTCATATAGCATAGAAGATAATTTAAAATTATAAGTCACAAATATTTACATGAAAAAGAATTCAATATATTGCCAGCACAAAGCATATATGTAAAAGAGCTCCAGTTCATGTTGAACTCAATATGTAGCAACAGATCTATTTATTTCAGATACTGTAAAAGATAATTTAAAATTATAAGTCACAAATATTTACATGATAAAGAATTCAATATATGCATTGTTGCCATACATATAGTTCACCGGAAAGTCGAGAAACAAGTATGTTGTAACGAAACTCCAAATGTAGCATGTTTGTGCACAAGCTGACAGCACGGGTTATAAAGTTTGAGAGAATGTCACTAGTTAACAGCCAACCCAAGATTAATAAGTGTGAAACAGTATTTCATTATGCACGACTTTCTATCTTCAAATGAATTAACAGATATGCAGGATTTTGAAGTTTTAATGAGAAATAATAGAAGTACACTGTTGCAAGGAAAAGAAAATCCAATAAACAAAAGGAAAGCTTTAATAGAATATACAGTTCACCATTGAATTGAATCAGGTGTTACCCCAACTAAAGGAAATGGGTATTGCTCATTACTCAAGACCAGCTATTAAGATCATACTACAAATCATTCAGAATTGCCTCAAGACAGTACCATATCTAGTAACATAAAAACCAACATTTTGAAACCTAGCAATAGCATTGCTCAAAGGATGTATGTAACATACTTCCAGGCATGTTAAAATGCAATATCTATCTATTCATAATATATAACCCGTTGTTAGGATTCCAATATCAAGAATAAGTTCTACATACAACAAAAGAGTAGTACCAGCTGAAATCAGCGCAGTCATGGTCTATAATACTTCTTTAAGCATAACGAAAGACACAATGATTATCCAAAAAAAATAAAAAACACGAAATAACTTACCAGTGATGCCTCGGAGTAACGTGGTGGCGGTTGTGTATGGTGCTGACTCGCCTCAGTTTGAACAAGATGTAACAAATCATCTGTCTATAATAAAAGTCAATGAGGGAAAGGTGTTAAATAATTTACGGCATCAATAAATATCGAAGCATAAATAAAGAGTACTTATGTCAAAAAATAAAGCAATCGGGAATTAGTTTTGATCTACTAATGGTGCAAGTCCGTTTCCGATTGATATGTACAACTTTCTGCACCATAAATGGGAACTCACTGATTGGAAACACAAAAAAGATACATAACAAACCTAGCATAAGTCAAGGTAAAAACAGTTAGCAAAATGAATAGGCAACTTTCAGACATAAACACACTCCTGAGCCTCCATTAAAGTTGATCCTTGACATGCAATTACGTCCCCCCTATAAACCTATTTACTAAGTGATCAGTGTTCAGTGGTTGCTGCCCCATTCTTTCAAATAAAGCTTAATTTCCGCACAAGGTAAAATGGAATTCTACATAGACAAACTTTAAATCCAAGCGGCTATTGCATGCGGAAGGCTAGAGGCTAAATTTTATTATCTAGCCTTCACCTAACCACAAAATCTTTTAGAAGAGTTGGCTTACCCCCACTAGAAAAATAATAAAATAGAAAGTGGAAGACCAGGAAGTACTACAATTTAAATTTTACAAGGGCCCTTGCTGTTTTCTCTGTATATATCCCAAGACAGTCCTTTTAAAAACCCAATGGCCATTGGCAAAGCAACATAAAGAAGCCAAGAAAAGCAGTGTATACAAACAAAGGGACAAGGCACAGACTGGCACATGAATGGAGAGGCGTGAAATCATTTTCAAAAGCATAAGAAACAATAAATTTCCAGAAATATATTACCTTCAATGAATTTAGAACCTCAAAAGCTAGATCATGATTGGATCCGTCGGTGTCTCTATCTCGTCCAGCTTCAGTAACAATGTCCTAGTAGTGAAAATGAACCATACATAAGTCTCTCAAGAATATCGATTTTACTGGCCTACTCTTTTAAAGGTACAGTATATGTGGACATTCTCTACTTTAGCTTAAATTGATGGAGATACAAAACCATTCATGGACCTACACAAAATTGTGTCACAGCCTCACATATTTATACAGAAAGGATCGAATTCAATTGAATCCGATGTAAACTACGCCGAATCCCGTAAGTCTCTTTTTATCAAGTAATACCTACAACAGAGTATAGAACCACAAGCATCTCTGCATTTCAATATACTTTTTTTTTTTATGTGGAGAGTATTAGATTTTTATATTGGGTCTAACTCATCCGTACAAAACCTACACAGCCTCACATATTTATACAGAAAGGATCGAATTCGATTGAATCCAATGTAAACTACGCTGAATCCCGTAAGTCTCTTTATCAAGTAATACCCACAACACAGTATAGAACCACAAGCATCTCTGCATTTCAATATACTTTTTTTTTTATGTGGAGAGTATTAGATTTTTATATTGGGTCTAACTCGTCCGTACAAAACCGGCTTGTAAGGTGAGGGGTGCCACTCTTTATAAACTCTAGTCAGGCCTTACCTTTAATCAATGTGGGACTTGGTTTTCCAATACACCCCCCGGCCACATGGATCAAATTATGCCATAATGTTCTATCATAAACCATATTTGGACACTGCACTGCTATACAGCGCGTTTCTTCCGAGCAACGACCTAGGATTCACACTATTTCGTAAGTTGTCCATGTCATAGAGATTCTAAAAAAATTTACGTTGGCTGTCGAGGCCTGACACAACCCTCTTTTTTTACCCGGGCTTGGGACCAGCCATGGCAGGAATAAGTATAATAAACAAAAAAACTCATTATTTGTAAAGCAGAATCAACTAGTATATGAATGACTACAAACCATCACAAGGCTAAATAACATCACCTCACAACATAACTTATCTGCAAAAACTAACCATACCGTAAACACTGCCTGGTATCCAGGAAACTCGACCCTCGAGCTAGCAGACCGTAACACAATAGACTGATCAGCATTTCCAACATCAAGTTGTATCTGGAATCAGAAAGGCATCAGGAAACATATTTGGTCAAGAATAATAACATCAAATTGAAGCACGTGAACTATAAATTTTAGATCTACTTCTTTTTGGAATGAACTGTTTGGTTTTTTGGATCAGTTTCACTTATAACTAATTTAAGAGGTTTTGGCTTGCACAAAGAGGCCAAATTTTGAGGTATGCTCTTTCGTTGCATTTCTTTAGTCGATGCAACTCAAGACTTTATTTGACACAGGTTATTTAATAGCCACCCTTACGTGTTCGGTTCATGGTGTATTTAGCGCCAACGGTGGTTTCGGACATTTATAGAAAGGTTGGCGTGCTTTGTTACATATTTGGATGTTCCAATTTCCTAGGTTGCAGTTTTGCTTCCTTTTCTTGGACGTATGTCTTTTCCACTTTCTTTATACTTCTCTCTTCCTTAAGAAATTTTTTTACCATCTAAAAAGTAGAAAAATGTTACTTCACTTTGAAAGTTTGAATTTTAAATCAAGCTACAGCCAATCATCCGAACAAAATTTTATGAAAAAAATAAATAAAAACACTAGTTTAAAAAACATACTACTAACATTCTATACTTTATCTCGATAGATATTGTGTTCTAACCTTCTCAAGAACAGCTTGTTCCATCTGACAAGAAACTGTTCTTGACCATATAAGTGTGTATAGCTTCAAGAGTTCTTCATCTAACACCCCAGACAGCATTGCTGAGAAGTCAACAAGAAGTAATATTGTTAGTTGTGGCCCTTGGTTCATTATTGAAGTAAAATATTTATGAAAGCAAATCACATATTACATGGTAACTTGCGTATGTCGGTCGGTCTAATGGCTTCATGGGCTTCTTGTGCATTTTTTACCTTTTTAAAATACTTCGGTGGACTTTGTGCAACAAAATTTTGTCCATACCTGCACCCAGTAAATTTAAACCCACATTAGATAAATCAAAACTAGCTTAAACCAGAAAATAAGCATTCAAATTTAAATAAAAATAACGATGCAACTTCAGACAGAAGTGCTAAGGGAAAAATGTAACAAAGAATGCCTTAAACCTAGATAGAACCAAACTACACTTCCCAACTATACATATAAATAATTTTCTTGAGTTCATTTTTTTTATTTTATTACTTAGACATGTTAGAGTAATTTTTAGGTATTCTCATTTCTGTTTCATTTTAATATATTTTCACAGTTGTTGGTTAGACTAGGGATATAATACTTCGCAAAGAGTTGGCTATATTAAAAGCCCATTATGTGAAATGTAAACCCTAAGACTGAAATGTCCTCTTCTCTCTTATTTTTCAACCCACCACCGCACTGCTGTAAACTTTCATCTTTCTCCAACTTCTTTTTTCATTCCTGTGTTTTCTTTCTTCTTCCTTCTTCTTTCTTACTTCTTCTACATTTTGTCTCAGCATTTGAATGTGCTGTCCAGAATACACCAAAATGTAGCAGGAAAGTTGCCGAAGATCGCCGAGGTGAAAGGGGTTTGTTACATTGAAGCCCATGTAGCAGTTGCAACAGGAAAATTCCGGTGCGATTTCTGACTGTGATGGCTGCTCCTGCAAATTGCAGCTCACCACCGCACTCAACAATTGTGCATGATAGCACCACCAAAGTCATAGTTCTTTGGTGATTACAGGGCCGGCCCAACATGTTTAGAGGCCTAAAGCAACTTTTATTGTGAGGCCTTTTAAAATAAATAAAAAATACACAAGGCTTTAGGAAAATAAAATATAAAATATAAAAAAAAATTAGACCAAAAGTTGAACTTAGGACAAGGAGGATATCGGGCCTTCACTTTTACCAACTCAACTAGAGAAACATATATAACTATGTCGTCATATATAATATTTTTAACCAAATTAAACTTTTTTAGGCCTTTTTTTGACCCAAAATTTTGAGGCCTAAAGCCCTAGCTTGGGCCTGGGTGATTGTCAGCGAGAGGAGAAGTTTTTTGACAAAACACAGCCCTTGTGTCTGTTGTCAAAATGTAATTATTACGCAAAAAATGCACGAGAAGACTGTCTAAGCAAAATAGCTTCTAGTAGCTTCAGTTGCAAGCATAAGCAGAAATAGGTATGGAGATGCTCACATTACCTTTCAATGATCAGGGAGCGAATATTGGCAACAGCGTCGTCAGAAATCTAAGAAAGAAAGCTCCAAGTGTTAAAAATAGAAACGATCATTGACAAACAAAATTATTCCATGACAGAAAGACACTCTAAATCAATATAAAAGCCATCCACATGTGCGAACCGACTAGTAAAAATCAAAATTGCAATCTCATAAGTAAGATAACAGGAGATTAGTAGACATGTTTAATTAGCTAAGAATAAGATGCCTGCATAGTTATTATGAAAAGCAATGTTAAATACGGGAAATAGTTATACAATACAAAGAGGAGGATATATTTTGAGATGACATGGTCGGCTTAAGTGGACAGTTAATGATATAATGATATATAATATGATATTTATATACAAAGCACAAAGGATAGTTCACAAAATTTCACCATATTCATGCAACCAAAGGGATACCTACATGGAGTCCATCAGTTCTGATGTATGTTATCAAACCCGCTGATATACCATTAGTCAGTTCAACTCCCTCGTAGAGTTTCTGAGCAAGCTGCACTCATAATTCAATAGAGATTAATGATGAAATTTCTAGAAAATCTAAAAAAAAAAAAACAGTATTATTAATTAAATCATAATTCCACAGGAAAAACAGATATTGTTCATTACAGCCATGGTTATGTCAAGTAGTAGGATTGGAATAAATTAAAATCAGTACCTTCATTGTGTGACTTGCTGAGAAATTCAATCTGTTGGCAGCATCTTGCTGAAGTGTTGATGTTATATAAGGTGTTGGAGGCTTTCGTCTAACTTTGTTTCTTTTCATGCTAATAACCCGAAAGTCTGCAGAATTTATTTTGCTTTCAATATCCCTTGCCTCCTCACCAGAAGTAATCGAAAATTGATTCAACTTGTTTGAATTGAAATGGGTCAGGTGAGCAAGAAATGTTAAGTCATTGGTTAATCTCTGCTCTTTCATATTAAACATGGCCTCCATAGTCCAATATTCCTTGGGTTTAAATTGATCAATTTCCAGTTCTCTATCACATATTAGAGAAAGTGCAGCAGATTGAACTCTTCCTGCTGATTGGCAACTTGGTAACTTCCTCCATAGTAATGGTGAAATGTTAAATCCAATCAAATAATCAAGGGCCCTCCGTGCAAGGTAAGCATGAACCAAATTCACATTAATCTCCCGTGGTGCTTGCAAAGCATTTTTTATAGATTGCTCAGTTATTTCATGAAAAACAACTCTAGCCAGAGAAATATTATTATGCAGAGCTCCCTGTTGTTGTAACATCTCAATTATGTGCCAAGCGATAGCCTCTCCCTCACGATCAGGATCTGATGCAAGGATAAGATTGTTTGCTCTGTGAAACAACATGAAATTAGTGAATTTAACGCACAGGTAGCCAGACACTAGTGGATAAAAGCATGGAAGTTAAACAGTCCATTACAATTAATCGTTAATAATTTGCTTTACTATAATAACATAACATCATACTGAAGAACAATTGTGATTAGTGCACCCGCAAAGAATTATATTAATATAACCAACCAATGCTACTGGAAAACTAAGGTAAGTGGATGTGAGAATGTACCCGCTCAATGCAGCATTGATGCTCTTCAGGTGAGTCCAGGCAGATGAGGGAACTTCCCACACCATACTAAAATCATCGTCGGGTCGCACAGATCCAGACCTTGAAGCCAAGTCTCTTACATGACCATAGCTTGGCAAGACTTCATACATATCACCAAGGTATCTCTGAATAACCTTTGCCTTCGTAACAGACTCCACAACCATCACAGACTTTCCCACGGGTGGATACAATGGTTTTCCCGTAAATTTCCCTAGCGGCTTCTCCAGATCAACCTGGCAAGAGTTTACCTCCTTCTTTTTCGACCTTGTAGAGGCAGAACTATCCTGTGTTACTTTTGAAGTGCTAACGGACGAACTCTCCTGGACAAACCATGTTAGCATCAATGCTTAAAACAACACCAAGCACTATAGCTATGTTTCAAAGTGTGAACTAGATTACAATAGCTCCTTTTCCCTGGGAACTAAAAGGTTTATGCCCAAAAATTGCATGCATGTGACCGCAACTTCGGCCACAATACTAAGGCAATGTTTGAATTGACAAATGGATGAAATGAAATCATAAAAAGAATAATAATAATAATGGAATATGACGGACGAACCCAATCCAATACCTTGTTTATTCTCCCCCTTTAATTAGGCGAATAATAAAATTTGAGCATTTGTTTACGGAACATGTACTAACTACAACAGCTTTGGGGCCACAATTTTTATTCTAGTTTCAGTGATTGTATAATAACTAATTCTACACATCATTTTCTAGAAATGCTGTTAAATAGCAGCTATTGCGGCACTATAGCACAACAGAATTCAGACAATTCGCTATTATTCCACGATTCATTATTTGGTATAAAATGTTGTCAAATAACGGCTATAGTGGCGTTTATAGCACACTATTGCATAACGGAATTTTAACTATAGCATAGAGGAATTTAGGCAATTCTCTATTATTTCGTGATACGCTATTTGGTACAAAGTGTTGTCAAATGACGGCTATAGTTGCACTATAGTACTATTATGTAGTGGAATTTTAACAATTCACTATTTTCCAATATCCGCATTTGACAACACTGATTTCGAGTGTCTCTTACCCAAGTCGGGTCCAATGCAACACGGACACATGTATTCACTAACTAATTACCAAGTGTCTACATGTCAATGTGTCATGTGTTAATGTTATTATCAATACTTCATAGTCAGTTACTAACCTTTGAATTAGTCTTCTTCCCTTTGGAAGAAGATTTTTTCGAAACTTGTGTTTCACCAACCACTTCCACAGCCGGAGAAATCTTAACATCATCTTTCTTCTTACTCCGCGCCGGCTTCTTCTTCTTCTTCTTAACAGCATTAACTATCAAATCCTTTTCATCACTCTTAATCTCTTCACTCAAACCAGTTTTCCCTAAATCCACATTCTTAACATCATCTTTAACCACAGATTCATTAGATTTCACATCCTTATCCTTACCACGCACCGCAACAGCTTTCACTGTTTTCTTCCGTTTATTCTTCTTCTCGGTCGCCGTCGACGAAAACGGCGTACTCCTTCCAACACCGTTAAACGGAGAACCAAAACCATTAACAGACGTAACGGTAACGGACTGACAATTCGTGAAGTTAGTTACATTGTTGATAACGCTGAATGAACGAATAGGAAAACGGTTACGGCGGTGGATAAAGTTAATTGCATTCACGTGCGGCGGTGATATTAACGGATTGTGAAATGACCTGAGTTGAAACTGCGAGAGAGAATAAGAAGTAATTAAGTTAATGATGAAGTGATTAAGCTAAATTAAATGAAAATTGAGTGAACCTAACCATGAGATTGCGAAGAGAAGGAGAAGGAGAAGGAGTTACGGTAGAGAAGAAGTTGCGTTGGAATTGAATCATTGTTTTGGGAGATTAATTTCAGTTTTTCATTGTGTTTTGAGGGTTTAAGGCGATAATTGCAAGAAGTGCTGCTTGTATAAGCTCTACAGACGTTGAGAGTTAGACTGGATAAGTGGTTTGGTTGTCTTGTTCAAACAAGAGGGTTTAAAACCTGATATTCACTTTTTTTTTTTTTTTTTTAGTTACTATATTATGGTGAGTGATATTGAATTTAATGTTGAATATGTACCCTTCAATTGATAAAAGGTTATAGAGATATTTGATACAATCAAGTGTAGATTTGAACATATAGGTACCGTTTGGTCATACTTTTTTACGGTATAAAAACTACTTTAAAACAAAGTTAAAATAAAGTCATTTAAGAACATAAATCATCTTATTTAAAAAAATATATATAAATCATCACAAACTCAAACTTTTCTACTCACCATCTACGCAACTCCTATTTGATTTCTAACTCTAATCATGTTGCATCCATCTTGTACTCTTCTTGGATTATATGAACCGATTTCTTCATTTATATTGTTTTCTTTGTGACGCTCAATCATATATTCAGAGATAACATCACATTTATTTAACTCTTCATCTTCAACTTCACACATTCGAATAAAGTTGTGGAGTGTTGTTGTTGCAACTATGATCATTTGTTGTTTTATCAGTGAAAATGATCGCATATCACGTAAGATATGCCACTCTTTTTTTCAAACTCCAATTGTTCTTTCAATGACATTTCTCAATGAAGAATGTGCATGGTTGAACACTTCATGCATCCCTTCTGCTTGACTACCATGTCTAAAATCATAAATGTGATATATTTCACCTTTGTATGGTGAAAGGTACCCTTTCATGGTTTTTTCTTTTCGAATTATACTCTATAACAAATTTTGTTATAAAAATACCATATTTTTGGTGTCATTCAAAAATATAAGAATTTATATTATATGATATTATATTTGTTACATTGTTGGTGTCATTGAAAAAGATATGTTTAGTTTTTTAATAAGAAAAAGATATGCATAGTTTGTTACAATATAAGTGTGCAAAATATATATATAAGTATAATTTTTTTAGGCATCTATACTTGTATTTTTAATTAAAATCAAAATTTTATAAAAAATAATTATACACATTACGCAACACTAAAAAAAATTGTACGCATTAGCGTAACAAAAAAAAACAGAAGGACATAAAATATTATTCTAAATGCTAATGTGTGTGTGTATATTTGCGAGGTTGAAGAAAGGGAATTAAAATATCCAGTGTCATTCAATGATAGCGTGAATAAAAATATTTGCGAGGTTGTGATAATTAAACGATATTGAAATTAAATATATTAGTGATAAAAAGATAATAAAATTCCTTCAAAAAAAATTAAATGGATCGGTTAAAAAAATAAAATTAAATGGAAGAAAAAAATTGCCAGCGTGAGTTGAAGAGACGTGATTGTGAAATAAATTGCTGAGAAGTAGTTTTTTGAAGTAGCATTCAACAACTTTCGGTCAAAGCTCATTCCATTCAATTTTATGCATTCTAATAAAAGTACTTTTTTTAGAAGGTACTTTATTGATATTGTGTTTGGCCTAACTTCTCCTTAAAAATGTAGAGAATCTGAAGAACGAAAAAGTTATCAATCTCTTCATCAATCTTTCGACAATCACAAAGTAAACTCCATAATCTTTCACTATATTTATCATTTTTATCTATCTTGTTATAGAACATCTTTTTGAGTTTGTATTTGCAAAAGTCTCTTTTGTTTGAGACATCATTGATCTAAAATCATCATCCCACAAAGTGTAAACTAGATCTCAAGTTTATTGGGCTTAATAGTTTGAGATAGGAAAGCTCCAACCTTTCTTGTGCGAAAGCAAAGAATTCTAGAAGTCTGCCGAGGTTGATAATACATGGGTTACAGACTGATCTGGTGTGATCAAGACCTTATAGTGTTGGTTAGAAGTTTCTACCAACTGAATATTATAGTGGATAATCTCACACGATGTGTGGGGACTGGAAGTAGCCGGTTTTGATGAACCAGGATAACTTTCTTGTGTTATTCCTCTTTCTCTCTAGTCTCTACTCCTTTTATTCTTGCACAATATACACACATTAGCACACACATTTATTTTTACTTATCTCCAGAACATTCTAGTCCTAATAATCTTAATCATATTAATCCAAAGTTCTCTGGTCCTAATTTAATTAATTAATTAAACTGCCTCAAGAATATTCTGGTCTGAGATAAAACAACTGCGTAATATTTAACTAAAGTTTAAAATCAGTCATTAATATTGTTTTATCATTTCTTCTTTAAAATATCTACAAGGTTGATGTTTGGTTTTGGTACCAAAAAGGCTGCTGTCATAGACACCACTATCTATGATGTCTGTGACTCTGATAGTGAGGGATACTCTGATAGTGAAGATTCCACCTATGTGGTTGAAGAATCACCAAAAAACATTCCTGAGATCGTTCCTCAGAAGGTGCCGAAAAAATCTCCTCCCAAAAAGGTAACTCCTAGAAAGATTCCTATCAAGCAGGAAAAAGGAAATGGCAAGGCGGATTCTTCAAAAGTTTCCAAAGAAAAGGAATCTCCAAAACCTAAAAGGCCTACCACTGGCAACATCTCTCTATCACGAACCAAACAGATTCCATTAATGGATCCTGACCTTCATCAAATTTTCAAAGAAAAATGGGGCAGTCGACCAATTGTTCCAGGAAGGTACTATGATTTTGATGCACTCAGAGCAAAGAAAATCATTCTTTAGAACTTCATAGATGCAATGGGTTGGACAAAATTTCTCCAGATTCGTGAAAAGCACTATCCCAAGCTTTCTTCTTTCGTGCAAAGGTATATCCTGACAAAGCTTTTTTTTTTCTAAAATCAACGACATAGAAATCTCGCTCACTCTTGAGGATTTAGGAAACATTCTCTCACTGCCAATTGATGGAAATTGCTTGTTTGGTGAAAATTGGAATGAGAAACTAAAAATTGACATGGGATTTGTGTATAACAATGTTTTTGAATCAAACTCCACTAAACTCAATTCAGCTAGTCTCCAAAAGGTTCCAAAGATGCTTAACATCATTACTCAGTACAACATTATCCCCAGGAAAGGTAGTTTCAATATAGTCACCAAAAATGATCTCATGGTTCTGTATCATATCCTGCTTGGAGAAAGACTAAACATTTCTTTTGTACTTATCCAACATATGATTGCTACTGCTCAAAACCCAAATAGGCAGAGTTGTGTGCCATATGAGATGATGTTAACCAAAGTGTTTCAGAAATTCCAAGTACTTTTAGATGATTAAGAATCTCTTCTCATTATCAAAAAATTTCGCCCTAAGAATGTTGTGCATATGAAAGACTCTACTGATACTAAGGATGTGTCAAAGAAGAGAAAAATGATTAACTCTAACATTGGGAAACTGAAACTAGAAGACTCTTAGCTGCCAGATCATCCTTCAGATCAATCTCCCATGTTGGAAAAACATGGGGTTTTGCTTTCAAACTTTCAAACCCAAGCTTCTTCTATGCTTCAAGCCACTGATGTGCTGCCAAGCCTTGCTTCAAAATCCATCAAAGCAACCAAGGTGACAAAATTTTCTAATCTTTTTATCTCTCCACCAAACACTGATTTTTCAACTCTGTTTAAGTATAATGAAGTGAGCAAGTTCTTTAATCAAGCTGCTTTTGATTCCTCTATTCCTATGAGTTCTCTGCACTCTGTTCAGTCTACGCGCCCAAACTTTTCCAACAAACCAATTGATCCAAAAGTTGTGCTAACTGATGAAAGGCCACCTAAGAGATCAAAGATTTAAAGAAACACAAGCAAAACTCGTGATGATATTAGGAAACTGTTTGAAAATCAAGTTCAAATCATGAATCACATCTCTTATTTTACTCAACATAATCAGGTTCACACCCCATGGAAAACTAGTGCCTTGAGCATTAGTCTTCACTTGCCTCCGCCAAATGATGTTCCCTTCCAGCCGCCTATGGTTAATCTACATGTCCCGGATAACTCATCTTCGTCTGATGCTTCCTCCCCAACGACACCTACTGCCTCTCCTCCAAAGGAGTAGTGGGGTGTCCTCTTTTTGTGATGACAAAGAGGGAGAAGAAAAGAAAACTTATTTTGCTTTTGCTGAACTTATTCTCCTATTATTATGCTTTTGTTTAGCTATTTTCTGTTATGATATTTTGCTAACTGTCGGCGCCTATGTTGGTTTGCGCATCTTTTGCTATGTACCTAAATACATCTTTTATATGCTTTGCTGTTAGGTATTAAAGTTTATGAATTATCATGTTTTTATGCCTCAAACTAATCTATGTAGGTTTATGTGAATCATATATTATGTTGTGAGCATATTTTAAAACTTTTTAAACTTTGCGATATTCTCAAATCATTTTCATTAAGAATATTGAATGTTGTGATTGAGGGGGAGTTTTGATAAAATTATTGCCTTATAAAACTCAAGAATCTCGTATGCTTAAATTGAGGGGGAGCAAATCATCAAAAAGATTATTTCCATAAAAATCAAAAGGCAAAATATTTTAAATGTTTGTCATTCTCAAAAAGGGGGAGAACGTTGAAACAAAATCTTTTTTAATATTTTAAGAATTACAAACATCTTTTAAAATATATATATTGTTATTACTAATGATTTTTGTGAGAATTGTTTCATCAAAAGAATGCTCTCAAGATCGATCTTGTACCATAACGCAAGCTCATAAGCAAGTCTCGCAAAAGGACAAGGTTGAACTTTTTATTCAAAAAGAATTAATTATGAAGATCAAGAAATAAATGTTGTTTCACCATTTTAAGGAATATATCATGTATTGATTTGGATAAACAAATGGGCCTTAAAGAATGTTTGACTCATTAAAGGAAAAGATCCACTTTCTTAAAGTAGCTAAGTTACATAAGCAAGAGATCATGACATAACATCAGTGAAGTTACTTCTCATGAGCTGTTTCACGCAAGGCAAGACCTACAACTTGCAAAACGTGTGAATTTCTTTCTTGCACATGCTGGAACTTTTTCAAGATCAATCTGGACAAAGCAAGATCAATCTGGTAGTGCAAATACTCATGTTTTCTCTTAAACAAATGTTTGGAGCGCAAATGATATTTGAATTAAAGCAAGACCAACTGCTTTTCTCAAGTGTGGGCAACAAGCATCACACTCCTATAAATAGAGGAAGGCTTCGAAGACTAAAACCAAGAGTTTGAAATACAAAGCATTTATCTCTCTCAAAGCAAAAACTATCAATCTCCTCATCTATCTTTCGACAATCATAAAGCAAACTCCATAATCTTTCACTATATTTATCATCTTTATCTCTCTACATCTTTTTGAGTTTGTATTTGTAAAAGTCTCTTTTGTTTGAGACATCATCAATCTAAAACCATCATCCCACAAAGTGTAAACTAGATCTCAAGTCTATCGTGCTTAATAGTTTGAGATAGGAAAGCTTCAACCTTTCTTGTGCAAAAGCAAAGAGTTGTAAAAGCCTGCTGAAGTTGATAATACAGGGGTTACAAACTGATCTGGTGTGATCAAGACCTTATAGTGTTGGTTAGAAGTTTCTACCAACTAAATATTATAGTGGACAATCTCACACGACGTGTGGGGACTGGAAGTAGCCGGTTTTGGTGAACCAGGATAACTTTCTTGTGTTATTCATCTTTCTCTCTACTCTTTTTATTCTTGCACAACACACACACTATCACACACATTTATTTTTACTTCTCTCCAGAACATTCTGGTCCTAATAATCTTAATCATATTAATCCAGAGTTCTCTGGTCCTAACTAAATTAATTAATTAAACTGCCTCAAGAATATTCTGGTCCAAGATAAAACAACTGCATAATATTTAACTAAAGTTTAAAATCAGTCTATAATATTGTTTTATCATTTCTTCTTTACATTTCTCCAGAACATTATGGTCCTTACTAAAACTAACCTTATAATCCAGCTTGGTATAATTTTTCTCATTCTGCTTATATTATCTCTCTCAAGAATTATGTTGGGCATATTAAACTCAATTTAAAGTTTCAGGAATAATTTTAAAAGGGTTACAATTCAAACCCCCCTCCGCCCCTTCCTTGTGACTTTTATTGCTACTACACCTTAGTCATTAGGTTCTTTAAAATAACTTAGAGAGAGTTTGGATGAGGGAATACTTTGAGATAATGTAATGTTTTGAGAGAATTGAAATATTTTAAGGTGAAGAATTTTCGAAATGATGGAAATTTATAAAAGTATTTTGTTGAAGTTAAATTTAGAGAATTTCAAATGACACATAAAAGCTAGAAATTTCAAATTTCTTCATTGTTATAATTTTATAAAATTTGCATTTTTGTCCTCAATTTTTTCAAACGTGGTTCGGATGATATAATCCGAACAAAGAGTATTTTGGAAAAAAATAAGGCGCACGAGATTACCATGGAGTGAGAAAATTAATAGTCTAAAAATAAATAATATTATTCATTTTTACTCAAATAGGTCGGCCTAATAGGCTTAAGAGGTTTTTTAAATGGCCTCTGGTCTGGCTTTTTAAGCTAAACAAACTTCTAAAAAAGCTTAAGCCTTCTCTATTTAAGAAAAAAGTCTAACTTATCGTAGGCCCTGTAGGGTGGCCTGCTCTATTCTCATCCCTATATGAGCCCTATCATCCAATTTTTAAACCTTTACCATCTGAATTCCGCTCCTCTCCCAACTGTTTTTGCTAGCTCTCAACCAAACATCCAAAAATACCCCTACAGTCACACAACCTACATTTATAACCCTGTGTGAGTTAACTCACGCAGGATTTATAACTAGCGTAAGTTAACTCATGCGACGTAACTTACGTCACGCAGGGGTATTTACGTCTTTTCAGTTGGGAGCGAGCAAAATTTTTTGGGAGAAGAGCATAATTCTTATCATCTAGGGTGGGGAAACTTAACTTTATTATCATTGATACCTCGTACATATCATCATTTTGGTGAAAAATAGAAGAGGTTTATCGAGTGGTGCTACTTTAAGCTTGTTTTAGCCTATGTGGGACCCACATAATTTTAATGTTAAAATATTGAAATAATGATATAATTTTTTTATAGATTATATATATATATTTATTTATTTGTGAGATTCATTTAGTAATCTTTTTGAAGTGTTGGGTTGAAGGGATAAAATGCTTAAGTGGCGGAGCTATGGGGAGCCTATAGAGGCCATGGTCCCCCACCCCCTCACCCCCCACATTTTATAAAAAAAATTATGCACTACAACTATATATTAAAATGTTTTATCAAGTATAATTAGGTCATGGTCCCCCCAATTAATCTAATTAAAATGTTTATTGTTTTTTTACCATGTTACTAAATAAATTGGCAATTAATGTCATTAATTTTATACTTCATATTATTTTAAAGGTCAAATGTCACTTTTGGTCCTTTTAGTTTGACATAATTCCTAAGTTAGTCCTTTAAGTTTCGAAAGTTTCAATTAGGTCCTTCTAGTTTGACAGAATTCCCAAGTTAGTCCTTTAAGTTTCAAAAGTTTCAAATAGGTCCTTTTAGTTTGAAAAAAATTTCTCAAGTTAGTCATTTAAAGGACTAACTTGGGACCCAAATAGGTCATTTTAGTTTGAAACTTAAAGGACTAACTTGAGAATTCTGTCAAACTAAAAGGACCAAATTGAAACTTTCGAAACTTAAAGGACTAACTTGGGAATTCTGTCAAACTAAAAGGACCAAAAGTGATATTTAACCTATTTTAAATTATCTCATATTTTGTAAAATCAATCAATACAGTCATTTCCGCAACACAATTTAAATAAAATTAATCACAATGATATATCTCATTTATTTTTTGTGTTAACTCTCCCGTTCTCATGGTAAATGGGTCGTGGCAATCTAGTGTCCGATCAGGAGGTAAGTAAAAATTGGACAAGATTTGTTCCACTCAAAAATCAAACTCAGATTCTCCTGAATAATTTATCCTTTGGTGGAACTCGTTAGCCACTTGAGCTCATTTGTTTGGTTAGTCGATTGTCGTTTTTGTGTGTCCATAGAAATATACTTTTCATTTTCAAATTCTCTTTTTGAAATAAATTTCAAAGTTACATGCAAAATATATGGTTAAATATGTTTTTACTTTTAACAAAATTATGAGCTTTTAAGTTTAGTCCCTATTACCTATTAAATTTTAAGTGTAAGTTTAATCCTCCATAATATTGCACTTTATAAGAATAGTCAAACAAATTATTTTTAGTCCTCAAAATAGTCCATATAAATGCAAACAAGGATTAAAATTGAATAAATTTTTTTGAGGGACTAAACTAGGAAATGCATGATTTTGAAGGGATTAAAAATATATTTAACCCTAGAACATATGCACTACTGTTTTTTTTTTTTGTATTTTAAATATATTTACCAATTAATTTTTTTTTGACAAAAATATATTTACCTATTAATGCCTCTCATACCAAATATAGTTATAAATAACTTTAACAAGCAAGAAAATATTAATTTAGGGTTTCTTATATACCTTTTATATTTAAACAATCATTCTTTTAATCAAATTATGTTCTTTGTATTCGTTCCCCCTAACTTTAAATTCTTGGCTCCACTCCTAAAATACTTATTATGAATGAGTAATGCGCACATGTATAACCCCCTTACGTACTAAAAATTGGATATCGCAAATGTGGATGATCTTGACTATTGTTTACTTTTTGAAACTTTTAATTTAGTTCATTAAAAAAATTGTCAGGTTTCAAATGTCATGCAGGAAAAAGAATTGTCATCCCCTACAAATCTCAAATACTCTTTGTTTCTCAAATGAACATGATGAGATCTACTGCTTTAACATACTTAGTTTAAATTTCCCTTCCAAAAATCACTAACAAATACAAACTACCATTGTATCTCTAAATACTTAACTTTGTACATATCATAAAACCACCACCAATCTATACTGATCTCTACGGTCTTCTCTACCGATACAATCAGTGACTAAAACAATGGCGTTTGCTCTTCCTCATTGAACCATACATGCTCTATCCTTTATGGGTCTCAAAAATCACAACTCCACTTTATGGCCATAGATGAATCATCCCTGACTCATCTGGGACTGGGAGTTGCTACTCTTGCATAATCGTCGAACTTAGCTAGTAGCTTATTGCGAAAGTTAACTTGTTAATCATGTGAAAATTCTGCAGTCATGCTAATTATCCAGGTCAAAATCTTAGAGAGCTACAATTCTCGCATCTTCACCTGATAGAAGTTCAATGGCCTTTTCCAAGGTAACTCTACTTGACTTCATATCCTGTATACCAACAAAATTAGTGCTCATACAATTTCGCAAAACAAATATTGGCGGCACTCGTAAGCAATGGACACAAGGGTGTTTAGCTATATATCAAATTCAGTAAAATCAATTCTCATCTACTGAATTGCTCAATTTGATTCTACGGTTGAACTGCAGTTTAAGGATGATTTCGTTTGCTATCTATACATTTCAGAATTGGAAATTATCATAAATACACTATACTTTTTCTAATAACACTTCCAAATTATTCATAAATGTGCTATGATTTCTGAAAAATATTTGGTTGAGCATGTTATCCCTATCTCAAACTATATAACTCTTACAAATTGTCTTATCACTCGCAAGTCGCAAGAGTGCGTTTTCTAAGATTATTTTTCTCAAACAATGTGGTCTATAACCAGTTAAGATTCCCTTATCCAGGATTATTTCCTAGACATGAATTTCAGTTATCTCTTGCTTCTAAATTTGTCTATTCCATTTCTGCTTTTCTGCCCACAACATTTCCTTGCTATCTAACCTCATTATCCATGGCCTCTATGACAGATACAGCTCATCCTCAAACTGCAAAATTATGACACGAAAATCTTCCTCCTAATCTGGTTCCTCTCCTCATCATACCTATCCTTCCGTGTCACTATGTTCATCCAGTGAAACCCCCAACCTCATCCACTTCTGGACCTGTTGTCCATCTTCTACTCAGTCTATTCATGAATCCGTACCATACCATGGACAAAATATGGTATCGCTATACCCAGGTTAAAACCTAATACCCCACCCCCGACGCCCCTATTAAATGGAACTGATTTAATTTGACTGAAGGCTTTGGCCTGGCCTGTTTCCATGACTATTTGCCTCCAAGAATATGCTCCAAATCCAAAACCAAAGACATGAGTTGACAAAGAGCAGTATTATAGATTTTCTTTTCTTAGCACTAATTCTTTTACTTGCATTCTAATTTAGCTAATAAAGTCTATTGCAGTGGTTGCAAAGACCGGAAGGAAATAAAATATTGATAAAAAATAATGAAACTACAATAGTATCTTAGGAACAGAAGCAATTGTGGATCGATGTCTAATAGAATAGCCATCCTTTGCAGCCTTTATTATGACAGGACGCCCATCCTCAGGATGCTTACCCTAATCCAGAAAAGAACATTTATGACTAAGGAACACAACAAGAGAGAGAGAGAGAGAGGAGAGGGGGAACAAGAGTTTGCCTTGCACTGTACACCAAGATTGTCTTACAACACAATCATATATAAAAACCTAAATTATTTCATCATAAACTGGGCTGTGAAAAATTGACATGTAAAACCAACATGACAAGGAGCTCAACTAGAATTGAGAAACTTACCAATGTAAAAGGATATTGTAGCAATGCAAGTGCGTCTTCAAGGGTGGTTGAGTCCAAATCCTTTACCTGAAACAACACAAATTCTATGATTTTTTTTTTATTGGAAGATATAATAATTTGTCAGACTTGCACAATTAGCTTTTTAACCCATGATCCTTGGAAAACAAGAAACGTGTCAACCAGACCAGCAGTTGCACAAATGCATGCACACCAAACAAACTCAAAAGCCACATTCAAAAAGGGGAGAGAGAACTTCGTGCAAAATTGAAAAAATAGCCACATTATTCAACATAGTCATTGGATATAATTCCACCAATTTGGTTTCAACAATCAAGATCAAGAACAGAGAATTTTGGACAAAAATGTTGATCCCACAGTGGGAAAAAAAAATTGCACTCCCCTTACTAAATGACATCATAATACAATTAGCAGATGGCTCAGAAGACAGAATATAGTTAAGTAACAGTTTAAGGAATAAAATAATAGCTAAACTTGGTTTCTAAATTGAAACAATTTTGAGTTTACTATCAAGTATTATTCAGAAGACTGCATTACCATATTTTGAAGTCTTAACATTCACATTTCCCTTTCTATCAAGTAAGAAGACTACATACATGCATCTCATGTAATTTGTACCTAGATGACCTTTGTAATTTCCACAAGTCTTACAAAATCCTTTATTCAAGCTTATAATACTATCAGAAGATTGCAGAATATGCATGCATGCAAGAAAAATGGGAGATACAAACTTCTTCATGTCTTTGATACAAACTATTAGAATAATACCTCACATCAATGGCCAAAAAAGTAAACTAAACTGCCTCAAAAAGTTGAAAATGTTAGTATTACATACATAAGGAACATTTGTTCTTTTGGGTGTGTGTCCCATCCTGTCTTCTCCAAGTTGAACATAGGTTCCAAAAGGACCACTTTTCAAAAGAACCTGAGGGAATTGAAATGCCATTTAAACACAACATTCAGCAGTTCAAACAAGTCAAATTACACCAGTCCATTAAAACATACAACAGGGCCAAGGTAACCTTTTCATTTGAACTATTAAATCCTAGGAGTTTTGGTTCCTCTCCCATAGTGATGTTTGGCTGAGGTGTATCTTCCTTCTCCTCATCACCATATAATATGTGAAACCTGAATATATTCCAAATTTCTGAATAATTTACAACCACTAATGTGTTTATATAAGCTAATGGGCCAGATCAATAAACTAATGGACTGAATACAAATAACCACTACTAATAATAAGAATTACTATTTTGTTTTTTTTAAAGAGTAATCAAAATTACTTAAAATAAATTATTTACAACATAATGCTTTAGAAATGTACCTGTTTTCATAAATCACAAGCACCACACATAAATTTGTAATTTCCAACAATGAAGTGTTTCACCAGGCAAAAATGTGGTAATGAAGACAAGAATAATAGCAATCTTGAAATTTATATAAGACCCCATGCATATCCACAATTTCAAACATTGCATGTCATTTTGTATGATAGTCAATAGACCCACCATTCTTTCAAATTTGTAAAGTAGCATACAAGTTCACCATTGTGTGAAAATCACACAACAGTTAGGCTATAACTTAGAACCTACAAAACAAATATGTAGTATAATACTCACTTGCACCTCGGATGTTGATCACAGCCTACAAAGTAGCCAGAACCAAATCTACTTACTTTAAATATCAGCGTGCCTTCCGTACAACTGAAACAAGTCAAATAAAAAGTTATCAAGAGAATATCTGACAAACAAATCAGGCAGTATATAATGAATGCAATCAACAAACCATTTTCTACAAACAAAATCAGCATAATCACATTCAAAACACAAAATTAATCCCAGTATAACTAGAAAAATAGAAATGTGATTTCATATAATTTATACTCCACAGGGTCAGCAAATACCGTTTACGAATGGCTGCATCGGTGAATTTTAAACGGTAGTGGATGATGCAATGTCGACCAAGTTTCATAACCAATAAGTATTTAAATTCTTAAACTATAACAGTTTGACAGTAAGGTGCGCAGACTTATCTTTTTATCATCTCTTTTACGGCAAAAGTACCGCAGCATAAACATAGAATCATGAGGGTGTGGTGTGGCACACATGATGAGATTAATATTTAACTATTTCTACCCATAACGTGACATAACTTACCTTGGGCACTATCGACTCTTATTTGGGAGAGAGCCAAATAAATAATCCCCAAAATTTTTTTCTAACATCTTCTCAATCTACAAATATAAAAATCATTAATGTCTAGATAAGATTGAAAACTATGCTGCTCATTTTGTTTCCAGGCTATCACAGTGACTGACAGCGTATGCAAACATACAAAGTGCATTGAAAACATTGCCAAGAGAGTATATCAAGAAAAACATGATTTGAGACCCCAAAATGGCAAGCATTAAGCAATGAAGAGAGATTGCACACCTGGTAAATAGGAATATCGGAAGCACGGTCATAACATGATTTAAACCGCGTCCAATAATCTCGGAGGAGGCCTTTCCATTTGGTTATTCCAGCAGAAACATTATCAAGCTGAGTAAAAAAATGAAGCACATTTTTTATTAAAGAAATGATAGGCAATTAACAATGTCCACCTAGCTCAGACAATAATAAAAAAAAACAATGGGGGGAAAGGAAAAAGTCACTAAATTCTTTCAAACTGATATTAAACAGTTAACGTATGCAATGCCATAAAATTTCCATGCGAAATGCAGTAAACATGTTGAAATAGTGAGAGACACCAGGGACAAGCAAATTCCAAAGGAGACTTAATTTAGTTTTAGGGAGGAAGAATACAAAAAGATAAATAATCTTGTTCCAATTGATAACTATTACCCTGTCACAACAACTCAATTAAGATCAAATTGAAAGTCACAAAATATGACATGGATGAGTTGATTGATAAGTTCTTAAGATCCATGACAGGACATCATAATTCATGTAAACAGCCACAGCTAGTGGGAATAGGCTTTGGTTGTATCTGGTAATATATTCTGAAGGGTTCTCTTATGTTCAGGTGCCTCGGTTTAGCCTGGAACTTCAACCTTGTGAAGTTCTAATCCACTGCTTCTTAAGCTCCACAACCTTCTTACATCATCTAAAAAGGACAAAGATCATAAGCAACAGTTTCCAGTGTTTGAGAGAGAATATAAATTACCAAAAGGCTTTATTTTCTTTAGATTACTAACGGCTGTCAATAAGTTATTACGTTTCCTTGTTCTTCTTTTTCACCAGCTAATAGATATTCCTTATTTCTTCTTCTTTTTTACTGTCCAGCTGCTTCATTGTTTCATTGGCCCTTATTCAGGGTTTTCTATCCATCCTATCCTATTATGTATAATTCAAGCATATTGCTTTTCTGTTCTCCCATTCTCTTCTATTGAAATGATGCAGTGAGGATTGATGTGTTTAGGCTTGTTGTTATGAAAAAGTTAAATGAACTTAACATAATGATCCTGTGTTATATTACACTTACACCCTTGGTTCAATTATTGTTTCTATAAGTTGCAGTAAAAAGCTAAGAAATACTAGTTTGCTTGCTGATATCATGGTTTCAAATTTCTGACAGAATTGGAAATGAGGGATAATATATACTGAACAGAACTTGTATTATAAGCAACACTCCCAAGTTGGTTACAACTTACAAGAACAGGGAGAAATACAATAACTGCTATTAACTAACACAACCTCTTGGAATTGGCCTAGCCTCTCTCAACCAAACTAAAGTCAAAACAACTGAATCCCTACCCTTATTCTTATTCAAAACATGAGATTAAATTTAATTTGTGTCTAACATGGAAGACTGCTCTTACTATTGATTATCCTTGTGATATTTTTGTACAATGGTGTTTTATGGTAATAGTTGTGGATTGAAAAGAGAGTTTTGTTAAAAGAATGTAGAGTAGGTTGTAGGCAACTCTTTTTAAAACTGTTTTTACTTGTCATGCTTTATTGCTTAGACTAGGTGTTGGCGTGTTGCCGTTACAGTAACTGAGCAGCCGGAAGTTGAATTTTTATAATCTTCTCTTCTTCTTCTAACTAAACAAAAGTTATAGAGAAGGGTAACTTAACATTGAAGGATAATTGATTTTTAATAACATAACCCTTATGTTACGTGTGATGCAGGGCAACACGGTTGGAAACTGTTGGTTGCAGCACTATTCAACATTCTCTTCTCTTTCTTACATTTAATTTTTTTATGTCTAGTTAACATATAGGAAGTTATCTGGTTTCAATTCAGATTTATGGAGAATGTTGTTTGATTTCAATTCGGATTTCATCCGCTCTCCAATGTTGTGTTCGATCATGACGTGAAGGAAAAAGTCATACACAATCCATATACAAGTCATGTATTTGGTTCACCACATGGATCTTCTCAATTTATTTTCTATACTAGGGTCTGGATTCTAATTTTAGTTTCTAACAGTACGTTCCATCTGTGTTACTGTTTCACTTCTTTTTGATATAAAAATTGGGTCGTATAAAAACTATAAACAATGTCTGGAATTCTTATAAATAAATACATGAAGATAAATAAAGTTATTTTTAGTTCCATAGCTCAAAGTTGACTATTTAGTTACGTTCTACGTTTAAGAAACATAAAAATTTGAGGAGGGGATTATCGTTAAACCAGTTTGAACTTTTTTGGACGGAAACTTGGTGTTGAAATTTGATAGGAATTATATTTAAATATTTTCTTTTAAGATTCTAAATCCAACTTTTATCGCAACAGCTTATAAACACTTAATTTAATAGGAAATGCTAACGAGTATCCTAAGGACACTCTTTAAAATTTATATGAAAGATTTAAAAGGACACTCAATATTCTATCAAAAAAAAAAAGACACTTAATATATACATAGAGAGAACATGTCAAATAAGATGACTTTTATTGTGAGAGATGATAGAGTTAAATTATGACTTTGGATTAATATTAACGGAAGCAGTATTGACTCACGTTTTAATTTTGCTATACATGTAGCTGTAGTGGCACATTGCTAATTAATGGCTCACCAACAACAAAAGAAACATTGCTTAAATCTTACAGTTTTACCTGAAAATTGGGAAACATTTGGGATGTTTAATTCAACGATGAAAGTGAGTGTACAAGCTAGTCTAACATCAGAACCATTAATCATCAAAAAACAGCTTATGGAGTTTGCTTGGGGGAGACTCCACAACAGAAGCATTAAACGAACTCAGAGAGATACACAATGCTAATATGTTCATCGGTTTCCCTCCCTTCCACCAAGTGTGACAAACTCGGACTTGTCAATCCAACGCCAAAAGATTGCGTCAAGAGTAAAGTTTCTCGTAATCATGTCAACCAAGAGTTTGTAGTCACTCTCCACAATAAGATGGCTAGTTTTAGAAATGGTGGGAGGGAGAAGTAGCTCCCGTAGTTAATGGATTCTCATAAGGTCCCGGTTCCAGATGGCTTAAACTCACCTTTTTTCCAGAAGATGTTGGCATGATTATGGAGTCTGGAGAGTAAATTTTTAAGGCTTGTGTTTTGTGGATATTGTGTTGATAACTAGTTGTTACATGAAACAAAGGGTAAATTGGGTGGTGGGGCTCTCAAATTTGGGTTATGATTGGACAAGTTTGAGGTTATATTTCGTAGGAATGTTGATCAGGGTCATAAAAATTTGTCCATAATTATAGAGAGCATTTGGGAGCTGTCAAATAAATGGGTTTGTCTCGTATGATTGGTAGGAGCTGAACAATATTCGTGGATCCCAATTTACTATGAGATTTAAAGATTCCGCAAGTTTTTTGACACTAATGCAGAGGGCAAGTACATAGAACTTAGACACGAAGTTATTTATTTGTAGAGAAAGGGACTTTAAGCTTACAATTATGATAGAAGGAACCACGGTGACATCAGTAAGTAGCCATTTAATATTTTTAAATTAGATTTTCACTTGTCCACTAGGATCTTTGAGACCTAGATTGATATCAGAAGCTTGGCTTCTGTGAAACAGATACAGGTATTCTGCTAGGAGTACTAGATGCAGGATAGAGCAAGCTAGCATCAACTTCAAGCAAAAATTGATGAAGGTGGTGACTTCATGCCAATAAATGAAGCACAAAAAATCAACAAAGCAAAACAGAACAAAAAGAACACCATATGAGACACGCATATACTTCACAAAGATCTGGAAAATGGTAGCAATAACTTAAAATAGACGGTTATCTGCAATGAAACTACAAGTATTCAGCAAAGATACAGGAAACACTAGTTGAGACATCAATGAAGTAACCGATCCAATACAACAGTAAAACTCAGGTCATAACCCAAACAAAACAGATTCATATTCTGTGCACCACTAAATGACCAAAATCTCACTATTCCCTCAATAATTGCTCTTACTGAATCTTCAAACTTAACTTCTGCTTCGGCGTCGGTCCCTAACGCCATTTCTGCATGTACATTATTTGGAAACATTGTGTCAATAAAAAACACTACAAGCAAAGATTAACTTTGTAAGTCAAGCAAAATTAACATCAATCACATGCAGCCTGCAACTATCTCATGTTTATTTGTAATAACCTTCTAATATACAGACATAATAAAGGTAAATATGCTTACTAAGTGGGAAAAGTATGTTCATAAGACTTAGGGTCTTGGCCAAAAGATAGCGGCAGAAGATACCCAAAGCAAATTACTCATTTTAACTTGGTGATATTTTCTTTTCTGAAATACAGATTAGACTAAATTTTCAAGAAATATAGTTGTTTTAAACAACAAATTAAGCAAAACACTGACATCTTAGAATAAAATGTTCCTTGAAAAACCAGGGCTTTCCGAATAGTGACATAATAACTAGGCTTAGTAAGAAAATTTAAGAGTGAGCATAACTAACCCATTAGCATATGGCACCTCCTCACGCCCACGGTAAGGAGGTGGTGACCTGCTGTAGCTACGTCCACGAGGTGACACGCTGCGGCGCCTGGGGGACCGCCCACGAGGACTGTAACTCCTGGTGCATGCAAAAGAAAGGCAAGATAATCAAAACATATTATAAGAAAAATTATTATCTCAGCATAAGAAACTACCAACCTAACAACCGTAAGAGAAATGATATGGATACTGTCAAGTCAGAGATAAGCATAATTTTGAGGTATAAAATAGTAGGCAAACTCATACTTTAAATTTTCACTACTTCAATTAGTAATTAAGAATAACAAAAACATAAAAATCACATGCCACAAGAGCATTACTACAAAAAGTAGGCGAATCAACAATTTTCACTGCATGATCATTAGAAAAATACCACAATAAAACATTGGTACCAATACAATTGCACAAAGGTTCAAATGAAAATATAGGAACCAATCTCACCTTCGCCCATAACTTGGACTCCTGCGAAATCGAGGTGGACTGCGGCTACGGCGTCTTCCTGCACCACCACCACGATTGCGACATTCACGAGCAAAATGGCCAGGTTCACCACACTCGTAACACTTCAAATCAGAACCACCGCCACCACCACCTCCACGGCCACGACCTCCGCCGCCGCCGCCGCCGCCGCCACTTCTAGAATTGTGAGAAAGCTCTACCCTCCAACCATTCTTGCCTGTTACACAGAATACAAATGAAAATTCACAATAAATATAAATCAATAAAAAGAAACACTAATCCATTTGACTAGATTTATGAGAGCGAAAACAGAAACCATGTTTGATACTGACGTTTTCTATAATTTTTAAACTTAAAAAAGGAACATCTAGCAAAAAGATTATTATATTGGTGTTAGGTTTCACAGATAGGTATTAAACAGGAAAATATTGGTTGTACATAGAGCCATAACCCTGCAAACATACTGTCTCCAAATTGAAGGTCTCAGTAGAGATTAAAAAAAAATAACAACATTAGACGGGTAACAGAAAAGCTTGGATTACTTTATCTTTAGATCTTTAATTGCACAAGTGTAACATTGTTCAAATAAATACTTACACGCTCTAAAGCACAGACACCTCTGAGATAAATACTAACATATTCTGGAGCACGGACAACTCTGAGATTAGGCACGACACTGACACATGTTTATATTCAGTTAATTCATTTTCTCAAAGTATCGTCGGTGTCGACGTATCAATGTCAGTGTTGTGTCCAGTGTCCATGCCTGTGCACAGCTTACACATATTCACTTAAAATATATTCAAACCTTATTTCAATATGAAAGTTCTTACATGAATCATACAACATCACAAAGCTATATCAAGGACAAAATTTTCCATATTTCAA
The DNA here is from genome assembly GCA_946800305.1 of Medicago arabica. NCBI lineage: Eukaryota > Viridiplantae > Streptophyta > Magnoliopsida > Fabales > Fabaceae > Medicago > Medicago arabica. The sequence goes on along the minus strand of OX326965.1, from coordinate 8,445,254 downwards.
GAAAATTGGGCAGCATGAGCTATGAGAACACAACAATATCATATACACATCATAATGAACAAGTTCTTCATTCAGTAAAGACAATATTGTGTTACCATAATATTTTCCGAAGTTATTTAACCACTGATCGAAAACAATCAGAGCACAATTTGCTCAGAGGGACATATATACAGAACACAGGCAGCACTCACATGGCCGACAGGTTAATTGCAGTAGCACACATCTCATAAAATAAAGCCGTTATGCAAGAGAAGTGTAGCGCCGACAGGTTAATTGCAGTAGCACACATCTCATAAAATAAAGCCGTTATGCAAGAGAAGTGTAGCTTGCGAGATAACACCCCAAAGCAGTGCAAATCCTTAGTTCACACTGTTAATTCTCTCTACATGAAGTCAAAGTGTACAAAGCAGCAGACTCTGACGAAGACTAACGAAAAAACCACTACCGCAGAGCTGCTTGCATAAGAGATTTACAATGTAGAAGTAGAAGAAGACATAAATATGTAGAGTTGCAGAAAAGCCGTGAACATATCGACCGGAAAAGGTGGGAAAAAACAAATAATACATTAGCAGTTTAGAATAATGTCATAGTAATATACATGGCACTTTAACAATATACATGCATTTTAATGTATTTTAATAAATTTTTCTACACATACCATCTAGATCGCGTATAGCATCCTGTGCATCTCTGCGGTCATCAAAGTCAATAAAAGCATAGCCAGGTGGTCTTCGAGCAACCCAAACACTGCAAACACAACATCCAAAAAAGAATAAAGAAAAAAAGTCATTCTCTAAATAACCAATAGCAAAAAATACACATTCTAAACAAACCCGGGAGATTGAAGATTCCAAAACAAGATTAATCATAATTCATTGAAATCACAGACATGATAAGCTCAAACCATGAAAAATAATCAACACAGCCCACACAAAAAACACGATTTTTATCACTCACTAACTCACTTCATAAAACTTTCAGATAGACATAATTTATTGAAATCACGGACATGATAAGCTCAACCCATGAAAAATATCACACTACACAAACAAATTTTTTCCACTCACTCACTAACCCCCTTCATAAAACTCTCAGAAACCAACAGTAGCTTATTTGCTTAAATTGAATTCTCAAAAGTTGGCATCATTTAAGATTAAGGGCGCTTTGGATTGAATTATTTTTTAGCTTATGCAAAACAGTTTATGCAAATAAATAAGCTTTATGTATTATTAATAAAGCAAGGTAGTGTATAAAAAAAACAGCTTATGAAAATACAACTTTCGTTTTCACTTATGATTTAACATGAAAGCAGCTTGTTTATTTGCATGAGCTATTTTTTTTTTCTTTCATAAGCTTAAAAATAAGCCAATACAAACAGGCACTGAGAAACAAAAATATCGACACCATCAAAAGGCACCAGACCCTATTTCCATATATTTTTCTCTAAAATAAAAGGTCAAAATTTCTTACTTCTACTGATAATTACAAACAAAAACAAAACACAATACAATGCAATCATATTTATCCTTTACATGAAAAATCAACAGGGTTAATTAAAAACATAAAAAAAAAAAAAAAAAAAAACTTTACAAAGACGGAAACGAAATTTGATGATATAATGATGAATGTTTGTTGAATTACCTTCGGATTACACCAAAAACACGAAATTCATCCTCAAGGTCTCTCTCTGACACTCTGGAATCCAGATTACCCACGTACACACGAGACATCGTTTCTTTCTTGATCAAAAAACCTGCAAATCACAACAATATGGAAAATTTAATTAATTTAACTTAAAAACAGAAAATTTGGTTCGGGAATCGATGAAAATTTCAATTGTGAATAAACAAAAAAAAACCTAGAAACAAGAGGGTTTGGGAATGAAAAGAGTGAAAAATTGAAGGTTGAAGGAAGAAGAAGAAGAGAGATCTGAAACCTGAGAAAAACCCTAGCTAGCGGCGAGAACACGATTGTTTTGTTTTGTGAAGTGGTTAGTTATTATGCACTTTATTATAACTCAACTTCACAAAAACCATATGTTTTACACGCTCACCTTGTCTATTTTCGTCTTTACATGAAAATTACCATCAAAATTCAATATTCAATAAAGTGTTCCCGGTTTGATATGGTTCGGTTTTAAGCATAAAAGTCGTCCAAACCGCGAAATAAAAAAACATACAGTTTGGTTTGGTTCGGTTGATTTTTAGAAAGTCATCCGAACTAAACCAAATCATACCAATGCGCTTTGGATTGGTTCGGTTGGTGCGGTTTATCGCGAAATAAAAAAATATTACATTAACTCTAATATTGCCAACTTGTTACAAAATAAACATAAGACATTTTATTTTGCTGTTTTAATGATAAAATATGACTATACATGAATTGCATAGATCCTAAACTTTTATTTTCAATACCAACAATATATTCTTCTGTCTTAATATAGTCATATATTAAATGTGTCATAAACTGGTAGAACATACCACCAAATTATATAGCTGGTCAAAAAAGGTAAAATTATAACTAACTAGATTAAAACCAAACAAAACTTATATCAAAATAGGTAAAATTAAGAAGAAATTTTTTTTTTTAAGAAATCAAAATGAAATTAATATATCAAAAGTGATTCATCTTGCACAAGATGTGCAAAAGAGAATCACTCAGTCAAGTTACAATGTTAATGTCTGATGCCAAAAAACAAAAAAAAAAACTCCACACACAAACAAAAGGAAGAAAACTACTGCATAACAACCATACATAGTAAAGGGTGCCGCCATCAGTCAATATAACTGAAGGCGAAAGTAAGCAATTTAGCTTTCAATCAAGCATAAGACAAAAACCTAACGCTATCCAATAAATGTGTCAAATCCTAAGCTTTGTGGGAAAAAATTCTGCTATTTCTTTCCTTCCAGACAACCCAGCAGCCGGCGTGCCAGATCACTTGGAGAAAAGAATGGGTAGACCGCGGTAATCCCGCCAAATGACCAAGTTGGTGAAGATGTTCTCGGACGGACTGAGGAGATGTGAAGGTGATATCGAGCCACTGATAAACAAGGTACCACAAGTTGTCGAAGAAGTCGCAGTGAATGAATATATGACCCATGGTCTCCGGACAACCGCATCCACCTGCACACATAGTATCGTTATGCGGGAGGGCTCTCCTATGAAGAAGATTATCTTTGGTGGGAAGTCTGTTTCGAAGAGGTCTCCAAACGAACACGGACACCTTTAACGGAATATGTTTCAACCAGGCAACATCAAAAAGGCTAGTCTCTATCGATGTGTCAGACGTCCTGAGATACTAATAAGTCCCCTTAATGGTGTAACCGCTAATAGGATCAAGAATCCAGCGCCACCTGTCAAGAGTAGAATCCTGCAAAACAACATTACACAACAAGGTCGAACATTCCACGACGGAATCCTCTTCCCAAGCCAACAAACGTCTCTGTCACTCCCAATCCCCACCTCCAACCCCCCATCCTCTCCTCGCTATCTCCCTCACCGTCGCCCCTTTGTTTTCGGCCAGATCAAAAAGGCGGGGAAATTTCATGCGAAGGGGCGCTCCCCCCACCCAATTATCTAACCAAAAATAAGAACTACCTCCTCCATCAACCACCTGACGGACATTATCCTCAAACCAATTTCCCACTCACATCCCTACTTCGCTACGAATCCAACAACCGCCCTCCCTCTTCACTGTATCTCGCCTTTAGGACTCGATACCATAAGCCCTCCTTGTCAACCAGCATACGCCAACACCACTTACCAAGCAACACTACATTAAACTCGTGCAGCCTCCTAACTCTCAAGACCCCCCCCCCCCCCCCCCCGCCTTCGTTAAACACACAGTGTCCCAGTCAACCCAAGCAATTTTTCTGACACTCTCACCACCCCAAAAAAAAAATTAAATAAAGATTCGATAGAATAGATTATACCTGTGGGGGCATTGAAGAAGGAAAGAAAGTAAACTGGCAGAGATGACATGACATACTTCAGAAGGATCAGACGACCACCAAACGAGAGAAATTTGCATTTCCCCTTCGGCAATCTAGAGGTTATATTGTTCAAAATCGGTCTCCAAAATTCAAGCTTCCGCGAATCCCCAACAATAGGCAACCCCAAGTACACAAATGGTAGACTTCCAACTCGGCAGTTCAAAACCATGGAAGCCTCATACAACCAAGAATCGGAAACATTTACACCTGTTAACAAACTTTTGTGAAAATTTACTTTAAGCCCTGACACCTGTTCGAATAATAACAAGTGTAACACCCCGTTTTCCCAAAATAAAAATTTCATAAATAAATCAGAGTATTCACATAACGGAATGTCACATTTCTTTCATAAAATCATAAACGGATTAAATAACTATTTGTCTTTCAATTTCATTAACAAAAATCTTTAACGTATCGCAGCGAAATTTATTTAAACCTCTAAAATAGTCTTTGGCACAAAGGCCTCATCATAAAAGTCTCATAAAACAGAGTCAACATCATTATCATAAAACTTCATAAATAATACGTAAGGAATAGAAAAGCAATAACAAAGATCTCATCCCGTTACGTATCAGAGCTCCTAAGACACAACGAGAGAAATCCTCACACGACCTCACCTATTCTTGATTACCTTAGATTTTGATGAACAAACTCTACCAATTTTGATTCTTCCCACTTGGCTCTTCTCTTAGCTTTATCTTGGTTTTCTTCCTTTTTCTCCCAAAACTGAATTGTACTTCTGTATAATTCTAAACATAGTTTTCCCTTTTTATATATCTTCTATCTATTCTATCTTATTTCACATATTCCCTCATAACTTTATCTAATTTCCAAAACAGCCCCACAACTCAATATTTATTTTATTTCTAAATTAAATATATCTCTCCCCCACTTAATAATAATAACAGACCAAATAACAAATATATTTCTACACCAGATAACATATATATTATACAAATAAATACCAACATATAACATAACAAAATGTCACTTCATCAAAATAAATCGACTAAATTTATAAAAAGACATCTAATCTCAATAAAATAATAAATAATAAAAGTAGGGCGTTACAACAAGACAACCCTCATAGAGCGCACATTTAACCAACTCTTCTCTCCAATTATTAGAGTATCATCAGCAAACTGTAGGTGAGACAGACACAAAGCGTTGTCACGCCTCAACCTATAACCATTAAACATCCTTGCCGCTATCATAGACATCGTAATAACATTAAACCCTTCAGCAGCCAACCAAAAAAGAAACAGAGAAAGAGGGTCACCCTGACGCAGACCGCGTTCCATAGGAAATTCCTCCGTAGGGAACCCGTTAACCAACACCGAAGCCGTTGTCGTTCCAACACAAGCAGACATCCACTTCCTCCAAAGAGTCGGAAAATTCATTTTTTGCATAACCATGTCCAAAAAAGATAACTCCACCGAATCGTATGCCTTTTCAAAATCCACCTTAAACAGTAACATTTCCTTCTTTAGACGACGAGCCTCATCCACCGCTTCATTTGCTACTAGAATACCATCCAGAATTTGCTTTCCTTTAACAAAAGCATACTGTGAATCGGAAACCACGCTGCCGATAACCGCACAGAGTCTATTAGCAAGAATTTTGGCCAACACCTTGTACATACAACCCACCAAAGATATAGGACAAAAATCATCTAACCTTTGAGGACGAAAATTAAGAAGAAACATAAGCATGAAACAAATTATTATGAAGAAAAAGAAACAAATTCATCATTGGAAATGAATTGAAGGAGATGGAAAGGAATTAGAATCTAACATGATGGTGCAACAATGGAAAAATCGAGTCAAAGAGAGATTATTCTTGGGTTATGTAATTGGGCTATTACAAGTGATAGAATTTTGGCAAGTGTACCAAATACTATCGAAGTAGTAAAAATATCGTTCCCACAAGGACTGGTTTTAATCTCAAAAAGTCAAACACGTTATTAATTTAGGATGAAGTAAAAGTTATTTGGTTTTGCCACTAGGCAGTAAATTTGTTCAATAGCATAAAAACTTAGTAACAGGAAATAAATTGATTGTTTAAATAAGAGAGAGATGAGTTAGGTCTTCGAATCATCTGAGTTCCCCTAATTGGTCACTGCACCTATTCTTATGAATGATTTTTTAGTTTCACGATAGTTAACAAAATAGTCCTAATCAATCCCTTGAGTTAGGACACTCTTCTAAGATTACAGCCCCTAATCCCTTAGGTGGTCTAATAATCTTCGAAGGTTTGAAGAACATTAACCTAATATCACTAATAAAGAATTATCCATTCCTAGACTAATTATAATTATTAGAACAATTCAATTAGGTCAAAGTCGAAAGCTATGGTCAGTAGTCATTCGTTCTTATCAAATCATATATATATGTGATCAGAATATATAAAGCATTAAGAACAATTGAATTGAATAAAAAACTAAATTGTCATTCACAATAAATAGAGTTTCACAGCAACATATGTCAATTAGGGTTACAAAGAATCATCTCAGACCTAACCTCTAATGGATTTAGCTACTCATAATTGAATTTATAAATAACATAATCATTAGAGGTGACAATACATACATGAACTGGTTACAAGGTGAAGAAATCGCCCCGGTAGCCGTCTTCCAGTGTAAAAATCGCACTTTTCTCTTCTCAAATCGTAACCCTTGTTTTCAGAATAGCCTTCAGCTTAAATAGGCACAGAATTTCGCCTCAAATCGTGTCACGTTTTTCAGAATCGTGACACGATTTGCCTTGTATAACAAACTTCTAAATTAGGGTTTCTCCAAATCGTGTCACGTTTTGGTCATCGTGACACGATTTGCCTTGGCAGAGAGCATGTTTTAGCTTCCTTGAATCGTGTCACGTTTTGTCCAAATCGTGACACGTTTTTGATTCTTTGTGAATTCTTCAGTTTTTCTGCTTTCTTGCTGCTTAAGTTACCTTGTGAACTCTAAATTGTGATCAAAATACATAGAAAATTATGTAATGACAGAGTGTCATCACAACCCCAAACTTGAACTATTCCTTGTCCTCAAGGAATTTACTTATAAAATTGAAACTAAACAGTAAAACAACAAGTACCTGATCAAGTGATAGTACCCAAAAGTTCAACACCTTACTAGCTAAAGATGAACTAGTTTGACTTGTTAGCATCCACCAACTCACAACTCCACGCAACAGTTTGAAAAGGGTTCACACATAGTCGACATGCAATCTACATATTACCATACGCTTGAAAAATTTCTAAACGTCAATCAAAATTAATGTCACTGCATACTTTGAGGTCTTCAAGGGTTATAACGGGGCTTAGGTGAAGGTGGGATAATATTTGGATAAGTAGGCTACACAAAATCATGAGTTAGGCACTCCTACAGAAATTAAAACAAAGATCCAACCCCTTCATTCACCTATAAACAACAATATGTAATGGTACTAGAGAACATTTGTAACTTTTTTATTTGGACAATCGAGTTTAAAGTTACTCGGATTTTCAATAATATGTCCCTTTTTCATTCTTTCTTTTTTCTACACCATTTTTGTGTATATTTCTCGTTCATCACATTTTTCTACTTGTTCTCTTAGTACTACCACCCCAAACTTATTTGGTTGCAAATTCCAAAAGCAACTCCAAACTTAGTATTTAGCAACTGTTTACAATGCCTAACTCAGATAACAAAATGGGATAAATCCTAAAAGTCTCTAAGCTTGTAATGTAGTTTGTCACCGAACAAAAAGTTCTAAACCTACCGGCTCAATTTGGCTAAAAAGAGGATAAAAATTCAATAAGAATCAGGGTAGGCTTCAAAAAGGCTCACAGGACCAAGCACTTTTGCCTCAGTATGCAATAACAAAAATCAATCAACAGTAGAGAAACAATGCAAGTTCTAGAAATGTAAAAGCATGGAACACTCTTATATAAGTAAATTGGAAAAAGAAAATTTGGCCATGAACCTTACAGTGTTTAGATTTCTGGGAGTCGTGACTACCTATCTTTAACTGCCGTACACTTCGCCTTAGAACACAAGTCACTCCTCCTTTTGAACTTTTGGAATACCACTTGAACAACAATTGTTATCAAACTGTAAAATTTCAATTAGACAGGTAAATTCATCAATAATAAACAAGTTCAAGATCAATAACATAATAGGGGAATTACAACTGAAATATAAAAGGAAAGCAATAAAATTGTTCAAGTTAAATTAAAAGTACATCCAGAAAAAGTGCTGAAACAAAAGAAAGAAAAGAATAACATTAAAAGAGCTGGACCATCAGTAGTCCACTCAATCCTCCATCTGGTCTTGGTCAATCCATGTGTTCGGGTTCTCCTCCGCATAAGAATCCTCTCCAAAATGATATCTGGAGTTAGCACCTCCAGCAGCAAAATCAGCCCTAATCTCCTGTTCTCGATCCTGAGCTCGTCCCCTGGTCACATCAAAATAATGATCCATAGCTTCCTCGGACCCATCAAAGCGCTCAAAAGACCCAGTCATAGGCCTCCTGTTGAGGGCAACCATCTCTGAGAATTCCTGCCCAAACCTCGGACGATTCCAGTACTCCTGATCAGAAACTTCATTCATCCAGTTTGAGTGGCCAAACATGTAGTCGAGCACCAAAGGATGTATGGGTGCATGAGTGAACTGCTGACTACTTCCCTCTCCATGCGCAGATTGCTGTTGAGGTGGAGGTGGTTGTACCGGAGGCTGATCCTGTTGTTGTGCAGCCGCTTCTTCCTCTCTTCCAAGCTGTAACAGACGCTCTTGATAATCCTTCACAAACCCAGCTAGATACGTGTCTGTCAGAGGCTTCATCATCGGAGCATCCAGATCATTTGCATACAATTGGCAGTCCGCCTCTTCACATAACCAGTTAATGAGGCTCAAATGCGGTACCGCTTTCTTTGTACCTGTAGCAAAAAGAGCAATGTTGTCGGCAATTAACTCACCAACATTAATCGGAGCACCATCTAGTATTGCTGCCACAGCATGAACACGTGCTAATGGAATTTCCGATGTGCACGAAGTTCCCTCCAAAGTTTGCACCACAAAAGATGCCCAAGCCTTGGGAACCGGCTTGAAGTCAGACTTCAACAGCATCCGTTTCCCTCCTTGCCACTTAGCTCCTTCGACACACAGTTGCAACAGAAGCTCCTCCCATGCCTCATCATTCCAACTCCCACAAGTCTCCCTCCTTCTCTTAACATCGCATTGTTCCGGAGGAACAAGCTTCAACAGATCATTGATAGCAGCAGGGGAGAAGTCGATTACCTTACCACGAACATACGAACTGTACCTCCTCCCAGAAAATCTCGCATTGGCATAAAACTCCAAAGCCAAAGTCTTGTTGGCTTGCTCGAAGATCATACCATTCAGCCCGTGCCAATCCCTAGCCGTCAGAGTCTGCTCAAATTCCGGATTACCGAAAAGTTTCGGAAGCAAGAAGGCTCGCTCTTGAATGACCCTAAAGTGTTTGATAGCCTTGAAGCGATCACGAGCCTCTTGGTTAAGGAATCTGTCTGTGGAAGGTGGTGGTGGTTGGTTTGAAGGTTTAGGTTTAACGGGTTGTTTTCTTTTGGCGGTGGTTTTGGCCTTTTTGATTGGTTGGGATTTTTTCCTTGTGTCCACCATGGTTAGGGTTAGGGTTAATGAAGTAGGGTTAGAGAATTTTTGTGGAGATGACGGATTTGATCGGATAAATGATGATGGTGATGGTTTAGGTTGATGAAGGGGTGATTAGATGATGAAAAGATGATGAAATTTGGGGAGGGAGGTTAAAAATTTCGCAGGTTAGGGTTCTGGGAGAATTTTGGCAGAGGTTGGCTACTTTTGGAAGTGGATGGAATGAAAATCGTGTTGGGTCTATATATAGGCTGAGAAAATCGTGTCACGATTGGCCAAAAACGTGTCACGATTTTCCTTTGTAACGGTCAGATTTTGAAACCACCATAATCGTGTCACGATTGGGTAAAAACGTGTCACGATTTTGAATTTTTGAAAAATTTCTTTCCCAGAAATCGTGTCACGATTTGGCCAACGTGACACGATTTGGCTGGCAGTAAGGAATGCTTTTTTAACTTAGAAAAATTTTTTTAGACCAAGAGAGGGAGGTAAAATCGTGTCACGTTTTACCCAAAACGTGTCACGATTTTGCCCAGTTTTGGACATGAAATTTTTTTCTTCCTCTGTTGTTTCAGCTAAAATATTTTTGTATTTTTGAATTTTTTTGAAAGCAATAATAAAAATAAAGTACTACCTGAACTAAAGATGTGGGTTGCCTCCCACCAAGCGCTTCTTTACCGTCACTAGCTTGACTGTCAAGGACCCTTAAAGGTCCGTCAGAACAAGTCCTACCCTCTCTTTGGGTAGGTCGCCACCTAGATATGGCTTAACTCTTTGCCCATTCACCTTGAAACTTCTGTCACCGTATGGCGTGGTTAACTCAACAGCTCCATGAGGTGACACACTCTTGACCACAAATGGTCCTGACCATTTTGACTTGAGCTTTCCAGGAAACAGCTTCAACCTGGAATTAAACAACAAAACTAGTTGCCCAGAGTTAATATCCCTAGATACTAAGTTCTTGTCATGATATTTTTTAGTCCTGGCTTTATAAATAAGCGCATTCTCATATGCTCTAAGCCTCATCTCTTCCATCTCATTAAGTTTCAAGAGTCTTTTCTTACCAGCAGCTACTTGATCAAAATTTAAGGCCTTAATGGCCCAATACGCTTTATGTTCTAGCTCAACTGGAAGATGGCAAGCTTTACCATACACTAACTGGTAGGGTGAAAGCCCTATATGAGTTTTGAAAGCTGTCCTATAAGCCCACAGTGCGTCATCTAATTTCTTAGAACAATCCTTCCTATTTGACGCTACTGTCTTTTCAAGAATCTGCTTTAATTGACGGTTAGAAACCTCTACTTGTCCACTAGTTTGTGGGTGATAAGGAGTTGCAACTTTATGCTTGATGTTATACTTCCTGAGCACATTTTCAAGAAGATTATTGCAAAAGTGTTTCCCCCCATCACTGATCAAGACTCTAGGTGTTCCAAACCTAGTGAAAATATTTTTCTGCAGAAAATTTACCACCGTCTTAGCATCATTAGCAATACAAGGTATCGCTTCAACCCATTTGGTGACGTAGTCAACACACACAAGTATATGGAGATAAGAGTGAGAAGAAGGAAAGGGTCCCATGAAATCAATGCCCCAACAATCAAATGGTTCAATTTCAATGATTCCAGTTAGGGGCATCTCATTCCTTTTGGAAATGTTACCTGTCCGTTGACACTTATCACACTGCTTAACAAAGTCCTGGCAATCCTTGAATAAAGTGGGCCACCAGAATCCACTTTGAAGAATCTTTGCAGCTGTTCTTTCCCCACTATGGTGGCCTCCATAAGCTGAGCTATGGCAGTGCCACATAATCTTATTAGCCTCCTCCTCTGCAACACAACGTCTAATTAAACCGTCAGTGCTTACCTTAAACAGATAAGGGTCATCCCACAGATAATGGTTAGCATCCTTGAAGAACTTCTTCCGTTGAGAATGGGACATCTCATCCGGTATGATGTTACCGGCCTTAAAATTTGCCATGTCGGCAAACCATGGCCTAACATTCACAGTGAATAGCTTTTCATCCGGAAATTCAGCCATAATGGCCCTTTCTTTCTTTGTAACCTCATTGTTCTCAAGTCGCGACAGATGATCAGCCACCACATTTTCGACTCCCTTTTTGTCACGAATCTCAAGATCAAACTCTTGCAACAAGAGAATCCATCTCAGTAAGCGAGGTTTTGATTCCCCCTTGGTGAGGAGATATTTAAGAGCTGCATGATCTGTAAAGACAATGACTTTGGAGCCAATTAGATAAGAACGAAATTTTTCCAAAGCAAATATTACCGCAAGCAACTCTTTTTCAGTAGTGGAATAATTCACTTGATTTTCATTCAAAACCTTGCTTGCATAGTAAATAGCATGGAAAAACTTGTTCTTGCGTTGGCCTAGGACTGCACCAACAGCATAATCACTTGCATCACACATTAGTTCAAACGGTAAGGCCCAATCAGGAGCAATGATTATTGGTGCAGTCACCAACTTATTTTTAATCAAAGAAAAAGCATCTAAACATTCAGAATCAAAATTAAACTCATTTTCTTTGACCAAGAGGTTACAAAGGGGCTTGGCAATTTTTGAAAAATCTTTTATAAATCGCCGGTAAAAACCAGCATGCCCCAAGAAGCTCCTCACCCCTTTAATGTTAATAGGAGGGGGAAGTTTCTCTATAACCTCTATTTTTGCTTGGTCCACCTCAATGCCCTTAGCACTTATTTTATGTCCCAAAACGATACCTTCAGTTACCATAAAATGGCATTTTTCCCAATTTAAAACAAGATTCGTTTCGGTACATCTTTTAAGGACAGCATCTAAATGGAATAGGCATTGATCAAAAGACTTACCAAACACGGAGAAATCATCCATAAATACCTCTATGTTCTTCTCTATCATATCAGAGAAGATGGAGAGCATGCACCGTTGAAAGGTTGCTGGTGCGCCACACAGCCCAAAAGGCATCCTTCGATATGCAAACACACCAAAGGGACAAGTGAATGCGGTCTTCTCTTGATCTTCTGGAGCTACAGCAATTTGATTATACCCCGAATACCCATCCAAAAAACAGTAAAAAGCTTGGCCAGCCAACCTCTCTATCATTTGATCCATGAATGGTAACGGAAAGTGATCCTTTCTTGTTGCGGTATTCAACCTGCGGTAGTCTATACACATTCTCCAACCAGTGACGGTGCGGGTGGGAAGCAATTCATTTTTTTCATTAGCCACCACCGTCATACCACCTTTCTTAGGCACAACATGAACAGGACTGACCCATGCACTATCAGAAATAGGGTAAATCATACCAGCATCGAGCAGTTTTAGAACTTCCTTCTTCACTACTTCCTTCATTGTTGGGTTTAGTCTTCTTTGAGGTTGAACCACAGGTTTATATTCAGCCTCCATATGTATCTTGTGCATGCAGTAAGCTGGGCTAATACCCTTCAAATCAGAAATCGACCATCCTATGGCTTCCTTGTTCTCTCTCAACACCCTCATTAGCTTTTCTTCCTCCAAAGGTGTTAAAGTGCTGCTTATAATTGCTGGTTGAGAAGTATCTTTGCTAAGGAAAACATACTTCAATGTAGGAGGTAAAACCTTCAATTCTGGACTGTTCTTCTCCTCCTTGCTCAAGGGTTGAACTCTCTTAGAATCTTCAATATGGAACTCTTCAATTTTTACCGATCCTTTCTCTTGCTTGTTCGCCTCAAGTTGTGCAACACACTCCTTAATCTCAAGATCTTCATCAGCTTCACAAGTTTCTATAGAGTTCACAATTGTTCTCTCCATGGGTTGTGTGGTCGGAGGTTCACATGAGTCATCTTCTACTATTTCTTCAATAACATCGATACGGTAACATTGAGGATTGTCACTTCGGTGCTTCATGGCTTCAAAAATATTGAACACAACCTGTTCATCTTGGAATCGTAACATCAGTTCACCTCTTTCAACATCAATCAAAGCGCGGCCTGTTGCAAGGAACGGTCTCCCCAAGAGTAAAGGTATGTCTTCATCTTCAGCAAAATCCAAAATAACGAAATCGGCAGGAAACACCAGGTCATTTACCTTAACCAAAACATCTTCCAATATACCATACGGGTAAGAGATTGACCTATCAGCTAATGTAAGAGTCATTCTTGTAGGCTTAGGTTCACCACATCCTAACTTCTTCATCATTGATAGAGGCATCAAATTTATACTTGCCCCCAAATCACATAAAGCTCTTCCGACCTCTAAGCTGCCAATGGAGCATGGAATAGTAAATGCTTCTGGATCCTTCATCTTCGGTGGCAGTTTCTTTTGGAGTATTGCACTACAATTTTCTGAGAGTGAGATGTTCTCATCATCATTCGGTTTCCTTCTTCCAGTCAATAACTCTTTCATAAACTTAGCATAAACAGGCATCTGATCAAGAGCTTCACCAAAAGGAATGTTAACCTGAAGTTGAGAAAAAAGTGCCATGAATTTCTTGAATTGTCCTTCTTCTTTCTTCTTTTTCTTAGCCAAATGAGGGTAAGGGAGTTTCACATAAGATGGAATAACTTGATCCTTGTCCCCATCTTTCAGCAGTTGGCTTTTACTTTTTCTTAAGATCGAATCAACATCTATTAACTTATCATTTCCTTCTTTCTCAAGAGTTTTTTTCTTCTTTTCATTTTCAACTACGCCATTAGTACTTTCTTTTTCAACTTCGCCATGTTCATCTTCATCCACAGTTATTCCTTCCCCAACATTCTTTTCAACTAATTCACCATCATCCTCCTCTTCAACAACTGTGCCATCCTTCTTCTAGTTTTGTGGAACTGGAGGTGTTAACACTCTCTTGCTCCTCAACTCTATAGCATTACAAGTTTCATTCTTAGGGTTTTCTTTTGTATTACCTGAAAATCCTCCTTTGTTATGCTCAGCCAGTTGCTTTGCCATCTGCCCTATTTGAGTTTCAAGCAATTTCCTAGAAGCCTCATTGTTCTTTCTTTCAGTTTCTTGACTCTTCTTCATATCTTCAAAGTTTCCTTGAGTCATCTTCATGAAATTGATCATAGTCTCCTCTAGAGCTGAAGGTTTCCTTGGTTGTTGCTGTTGTTGAGGGTTTGGTAACAACGGATTCAAAGTGTTATTGTTGGAGTAACTCAAGTTAGGATGTTTGTTGAACCCCGAATTAAAGTAAGGATTCTGTCTTTGATAGTTTCCCATGTAATTTACCTCTTCACTGCCTCCTTCTGGAACACATTCGCCATTGGCATGTCCCTCTCCACAGAAATCACACTTGACAGCAGCAACTTGCTGAGGTTTGCTGGATATCATATAGCTATGAAATTCTTTAGTAAGAATCTCCAGTTGCTTATTCATCGCTGCTTGGTTGGCTAGGATAGAAGTTTGATCACTAACATTAAACACTCCCTTCTTCTTCTTTTCCGCATCAGCACGGTACTCATTTGCAGCCATGTTCTCAATTAAAGCTTGTACTTCATGGTCAGTCTTCACCTTCAGGCTTCCTCCAGCTGAAGCATCCAAGAACATTCTGTTGTTGGAAGTTAGCCCCTCGGTAAAGATTTGAAGGTATTGTTTCTCAGAGAACTCGTGATTTGGGCATCTTTTCAGAAGCAAATTGAATCGCTCCCATGCATCATATAGTGACTCATTTTCCCCTTGCCTGAAATTTGAAATTTCCTGCTTCTTGTCCCAATACTTAGACATAGGAAAGTATTTCTCTAAAAACTTCAGCTCAAGTTCCTCCCATGTTTGGATGGTTCCACTAGGTAAAGAGAGTAACCAATCCTTTGCTCTTCCGGTGAGAGTAAAAGCAAACAACCTCAGCTTTTTTTGGTTTTCAGTGACCGTAGCTGGAGGCACACAAAACTCACAGGTTTCATGAAAGTGGCTTAAATGTTCATGAGGGCTCATTGAATCAGTCCCATCAAATTGTTTCTCCTTTAAGCCATTCTGAACAGAGGTCTTAATGTCAAAAGCAACAGGGTTAGCAGGTTGGAAGGTGTGAGTTAGTCGACCACGGTTGTTGGCTAAACCATAATCTCCCAACTTTGGCCTTTGTGGTTGATCTCCCATGATGATAGAATTAGGAGAGAGGATTGATTCAGGTTCAACTAGTGTTAAATTAGGTAGTTGTTCACGAACACCCGGTGGAACTGACTTTGATTTGGCTAACCGGACGGTTTTCCGATTAGCTCTCGCAGTTCTTTCGATCTTAGGATCGTACTCTAGGTCGTCTGAACTTCTTCTACCTCGCATAAACAGCAAAATACCTTAGTAGCACTGCACAATGCAAATTAAATAATGAACACTGGATCAATTTAGTATTTTTAAACAGAAAATAAATTGCAGAAATCCTAAATTAAAACGCAATTGCCTTGTTGAAATAAATCAACAGTCCCCGGCAGCGGCGCCAAAAACTTGATAGAATTTTGGCAAGTGTACCAAATACTATCGAAGTAGTAAAAATATCGTTCCCACAAGGACTGGTTTTAATCTCAAAAAGTCAAACACGTTATTAATTTAGGATGAAGTAAAAGTTATTTGGTTTTGTCACTAGGCAGTAAATTTGTTCAATAGCATAAAAACTTAGTAACAGGAAATAAATTGATTGTTTAAATAAGAGAGAGATGAGTTAGGTCTTCGAATCATCTGAGTTCCCCTAATTGGTCACTGCACCTATTCTTATGAATGATTTTTTAGTTTCACGATAGTTAACAAAATAGTCCTAATCAATCCCTTGAGTTAGGACACTCTTCTAAGATTACAGCCCCTAATCCCTTAGGTGGTCTAATAATCTTCGAAGGTTTGAAGAACGTTAACCTAATATCACTAATAAAGAATTATCCATTCCTAGACTAATTATAATTATTAGAACAATTCAATTAGGTCAAAGTCGAAAGCTATGGTCAGTAGTCATTCGTTCTCATCAAATCATATATATATGTGATCAGAATATATAAAGCATTAAGAACAATTGAATTGAATAAAAAACTAAATTGTCATTCACAATAAATAGAGTTTCACAGCAACATATGTCAATTAGGGTTACAAAGAATCATCTCAGACCTAACCTCTAATGGATTTAGCTACTCATAATTGAATTTATAAATAACATAATCATTAGAGGTGACAATACATACATGAACTGGTTACAAGGTGAAGAAATCTCCCCGGTAGCCGTCTTCCAGTGTAAAAATCGCACTTTTCTCTTCTCAAATCGTAACCCTTGTTTTCAGAATAGCCTTCAGCTTAAATAGGCACAGAATTTCGCCTCAAATCGTGTCACGTTTTTCAGAATCGTGACACGATTTGCCTTGTATAACAAACTTCTAAATTAGGGTTTCTCCAAATCGTGTCACGTTTTGGTCATCGTGACACGATTTGCCTTGGCAGAGAGCATGTTTTAGCTTCCTTGAATCGTGTCACGTTTTGTCCAAATCGTGACACGTTTTTGATTCTTTGTGAATTCTTCAGTTTTTCTGCTTTCTTGCTGCTTAAGTTACCTTGTGAACTCTAAATTGTGATCAAAATACATAGAAAATTATGTAATGACAGAGTGTCATCAACAAGTTTAAGTAATATTGATTATCCTTGCGGTTTGGTTTGGTTCGGTTGTTGAGATGCAAACCGCAAACCAAACTGAATCGCGCGGTTCAGTGCAAAAGTCATCCGAATTCATCCGAGTCAAGTGCGGTTTTTTGCGGTTTCGGTTTGAATTAGTTTGGTTTGCGGTTTTTCTATTGGGTTTGGTTCAGTTTTGAACACCCCTAATATTCAATACAAAACTATTTTCAAGGTTAATTATGTTTTTTCGTCCTTGTAAATATATAACATTTTATTTTAATCATTTTAAAAAAAAATAATTTTTATAAAATTTTCAATCATCACTTTCAGTTATATTTTTAAGTTTTTTTTTACACAATTATATTTTTAAGTTAACTTATTTACTTTTTAATGAAATATGTAAAATATTGTAAGAATCTCTCCAAAAAAATTATAATTTTGGGTTAATTAAGTTTTTGGCTCCTATAAATATCTGCAGTTTTGTTTTTAGTCCCTATAAAAATAAATCACACTTTTTAGTCCCTAGAAAATTTTCCGTTAGTGTTTTTAGTCCCTGTTAAATTAAAATTTCTTTAATTATGCTGAAACTTCTAAATTTTTGAAAGATTTTTTACAAGCATGTTCATAACATTGTAAGACACTCTTTTATAAAATCTTGTAGTTTTTTAACATGTAATGAATTAAATATAAAAAAATTTAAAAGCCAAATTTTCAAGATTATATTAATGAAAATTTGGACCTAATAATAAAATTTTGAGCTACTTTTTTGCGGAGAAACTTTGTATAATGTTGTAAATAAGTATCTAAAAAATATGTTAAAAATTTAAAAGTTTAAGCACAATTAAGAAAATTTTAATTTTACAAGGAATAAAAGTATGTGTTTAGTCCCTGTTAAATTAAAATTCATTTAATTATACTTAAAATTTTATAATTTTAAATAATTTTTAACAGACATGTTAAGAACATTATAATAATCTCTTTTATAAAAAATTAGAATTTTTAACATGTAATGAATTAAATATAATTTTTTTTAAATGCCAAAAACTCAAGATAAACATAACGAAAGTTTGGACCTAAAAATAAAATTTTGAGCTAACTTATTGCGGAGGAACGTTTTATAATGTTTTAAACAGGTATGTAAAAAATCATTAAAAAATTTAAAATTTTAAGCATAATTAAACAAATTTTAATTTAACAGGAACTAAAAACACTAACGAAAATTTTTGTATGGACTAAAAAGTGTGATTTATTTTTATAGGGACTAAAAACAAAACTGCATATATTTATAGGGACTAAAAACTTAATTAACCCTATAATTTTTTAACAAAACATGAATTGAATAATGAATTTTTAACCATCAAAAATATAAAAATTCATATTTAATTCATGTTTTGCTAAGAAATTCTAATTTTTTTTAGAGAGTTCTTATAATATTATAAATTTTTATGCAAAATATTATTAAAAAATATGAATTCTACATATGAGTTTGCTTGAAAGGAGAGACCAAAAGTGAAGATGAAAAACTGTTGTGGGACTATAAGCCGAAGAAATTTTTTAAAGGGATTAAAATGAAAAGTTGTTATATTTATAGGAATCAAAAACATATTCAACTCTCTTTTTTAAACTCATGATTCCATATAGTCTGAGATGTTCAATCTCACCGTCCATTTGCGAAGACCTCATTTAAAGTCAAAACAAGTCTATGTATGCACTAATCCACTGAAATTCGGATATCGAATATCGAACTTAAAACCTTGAAAAGAACACGGTTAAAACAATTCTAACTATACTAATATTATTAAATATTATTAATACAGGCGGAAAGAGGCCGATTCTATTGTACCTTCGGTCCTCATGTTACGCGTGTTCCACCTCTGTTATGCCAAACATAAAAGGTTCCAAACGAGCTCTCGTTCTGCAGCGTGCTGGTAGGATTGATAAGCGATTGGTTCATGGTGTACTAATTTTTAAATTTTAAAGCGATAAAAAAATAAGTCATTCGCTTCCCAACTTAAGTCGAGCAGTATCTAATGTAAGGTCTCGTTCCTCGTTATAAAATTTAGTATATACCGCAATCAAATGTTTTGATAAATAAACCAAAAGAAGTCCCCTTTAAAGTGGAAGGTTGTTAAAAAATGAATAAAATATTATTTCTATTGTTGTGGAATTATTCATATTTTAATGAAATGTCATTTCAAATTATATTATAAAAATGATAAAATGATCAACATCATAGTTTAAATGAAAGATATAATTGAAGAAAAAATATTAGACTAAAATTTATATTTCTTTTATATAATGATATAGACCAAAATTCTCACCAACACTTGTAGGAGCAAGTGGGGTGTGGAAATTTGTCATCTTTGCTCTAGTTGCGGGAGGGATGATGAAACCACCCTCCTTGTGTTGCGAGAATGAGTGCATGCAACCTAGTGTTGATCCTACTAGTTACATCTAATTATGTTACTAATTTTTTTTCTCATTTGATTTTTAAGAATAGGATTTTTGACAACCTTAACAAGCTTGACATAGGCGCTTCCAAGGATGGATGACAAACCACCTTCATGACTACATGTTAATTCCTCTAGACGTGGAGAAATAAAGCAATATTTGAGGACAATTTTCAGCGGCTATATGACCTCGTTCGTGTGATTCAACAATATTCTAAAGACATAGATGAGTGAACCTATATTGTCACCTTCAACATAGGTTGGAAGAAACCTCCTAACGGATGGATCAAGCTTACTAGTGAAAATGCCTACAAGGGGAAATAACAACATAGCAGGGTGTGTAGGTTGTTTTCACAATTCAGATGAACGATGGATCAAATGTTACATCAAGAAGATTGGCTCGTGCGATGCTCTTCATGCAGAAACGTAGAGAGTGTATTTGAGGTTAGATAGAGCTTAAAGAGATCATACATCGTTATACGTATGAATGTTCTAAACTCTAAAATGCTGAGTTAAATTTTTACTCATAAAGAAAAATGTCTTAGAAGATAAGAAGTATGAGTTAAACACAAATATGTACAAAAGAATATTTTGAAAATATTCATACTTGTTTTTTAATATATGTGAAAATTGTAAAAGGTAAATAGGTAGTACCATCTAGTTAGGCAAATAAGTTGGAATCATTAAACACTTCTTTGCCCTATATCATATGCTAGAAGGTGGCATTTTTTGTGGGTCTATAAGAGCTCAATGAGAGACAATTTTTTTAACAAAAAATGATTTGTAAAGTACATTCTAAATTCTAAATCCTAAATTTAAGGTTCATAGTCATGCAACTAAACATGTGAGAGGTAATAAACGATTGGAAACTAAATTAAGCTTTTAGAACATTTATCGGATCATAATCCACGTTTGTAACTTATAGCCTCTGGTGGAATTTTAGAAACCACGTTAATCTCTAACAAACATTACTCATTTCTCTCTCTTCTTTTTCCATCATTGCACACCAATTGCTTCCAATGCTCTCAGCCATCCCATGACCACACCACAAAATTTCATGTAAGGTAAAATTCCTATGTGACCTTTGCTCTTCCTAAAAGCATTACAATCATTATTATGAAGTGTTCCATTTTTCTTAATAAATTTATTTCATGATCATGAATTGTTTCATTACTCTCAAAGTATGATGTGCATGTCCTAAGTAAGTTTTTTTTTTCTCCTGAATACATGATTTTGTACATTTTTTTATTTGAGTTTCCAACATGATTGTGTCAATTTTCATCATTTCTCATCTCTTTTAAAGACTCTAATACTAAATATTTTAAACTTGCTTGATGTATTGACATATTCTTTCTAGCTTAGGTTATGTTTTTTTTTAATCTTGTGACTAATCTGTTCGGTCTGTTGGATATGGCTCCAAGTTTACTGGTAAGTGGGCATGTCGCTCGAGTAAGTTCATGGAAAATCTTGTAAATAGACCTTAACATTTAGACAAGAATTGTAATCTATAGCAATAATCTTGAATAATATAAAATCATTGCAGCCGCAGTTGGAGACGTAAGCACAATTGGTCGAACTTCGTGATAAAATCTCGTGTGTTCTTTGTTTGCATTTTGCGTTTGTTTTATTTTGAACCGGGATTGATGTTCTGACATAATCTTTGATTCTTTTGTTTAGAAACAAAACACTGCAGGTATAGAAAGTTAAAGATACACTACGAAGAAAGATATAATCAAAAGCAGAAGAAATGTATGAACCAAAGAATATTCTCATAACCGGAGCTGCTGGTTTCATAGCTTCACATGTAACCACGAGGATAATTAACAAGTATCCTAGCTACAAGATTGTAGCACTTGATAAACTAGATTATTGCTCAACTTTCAAGAATTTACAATCATGCACTTCATCACCAAAATTCAAATTCATCAAGGGTGATATAGCTTCAGTTGATATTGTGAATCATATATTGATAGAAGAGGAAATAGACACAATCATGCATTTTGCTGCACAAACTCATGTTGATAATTCCTTTGGAAACTCGATGGAATTCACGTATAATAACATATATGGAACACATGTTCTTCTTGAAGCATGCAGGGCCACAAATTGTGTTAAAAGATTCATTCATGTTAGTACTGATGAAGTTTATGGTGAAACCGATTTAGATGCCAATATCGGAAACCATGAAACATCTCAGCTATTACCAACAAATCCTTATTCTGCAACAAAAGCAGGTGCTGAAATGTTGGTTATGGCTTATCATAGATCATATGATCTTCCAATTATAACATCTAGAGGAAATAATGTTTATGGTCCAAACCAATATCCTGAAAAGCTTGTTCCTAAGTTCATCTTACTTGCTATGAAAGGCGAAAAATTGCCGATTCATGGTGATGGATCGAATGTTAGAAGCTATCTTCATTGTGGTGACGTAGCAGAAGCATTTGATGTTATACTTCATAAAGGAGTAATTGGTCAAGTTTATAATATTGGAACTAAAAAAGAAAGAAGTGTTTTAGACGTAGCTGAAGATATTTGCAAATTATTTAAATTGGATTCTAAACAAATGATTGAGTTTGTTCATGATAGGCCTTTTAATGATAAAAGATATTTTTTGGATGATCAAAAGCTTAAGAAGCTTGGTTGGGAGGAGAAAACAACTTGGGAGGAAGGACTTAAGATGACAATTGATTGGTACAGAAATAATCCGGATTGGTGGGGCGATGTATCAACTGCTTTGAATCCGCATCCACGTTTCTCAGCGATCAATCTATCCGACGAAGCTCAATGGTCTTTTCAATATGGATACTCGAGGCTTTTAAGGTCGTTTACTGATGTCGGTCGGAGGGAGCCGGGGCTGAAGTTTTTGATATATGGTAGGACAGGCTGGATTGGTGGATTGTTGGGGAAAATTTGTGATGAGGAGAGAATATCTTGGGAGTATGGGAGAGGAAGATTACAAGATAGGAGATCAATTATGGAGGATATAAAGAGGGTTATGCCAACACATGTTTTGAATGCAGCTGGTGTGACTGGAAGGCCTAATGTTGATTGGTGTGAATCACATAAAGCTGAAACTATAAGGACTAATGTTGCAGGGACATTAACTTTGGCTGATGTTTGCAAAGAAAGTGGTTTATATGTGATGAATTTTGCAACTGGTTGCATTTTTGAGTATGATAAAGAGCACCCTCTTGGATCAGGTATTGGATTCAAGGAGGAGGATAAGCCAAATTTCATTGGTTCCTTTTATTCAAAGACCAAGGCCATGGTAATATCTCTAAAATTTAAGTTACATCTTATTTATAGGGTTGTGTTATGTTGACACACAAATCTAACATCAAAGTTTGATAACAAATTAGATGGTTAACACAGTTCAACTATGGTTTATATTTAGTAGATGGTTAATGAATATAACAAATGTTGAAACTTAGTAATCATTTACCGAATACAATTTCATTAACCACGATTTTCAAGTGTTCAAATATAAATAAACACTCTTAATTAATCATCCAAGTTATGTTCAGTTATACGTGATATTCATTAACCACAATTGGTGTTTAAACATACACTTGAACATCATGGTTAATGTTGTTTAAAATCATGGTTAATTGTGTTCAATTGATGATTAATAAGCTACAACACCTTGTTATATTCATTAACCATTCATTGAACTGCATTAACCACTTAATTTGCTGTTGAATTTCATGTCAAAAAATTCATTTTTATATTTATAGTAACAGTCACTAATTTCAAGGACCAACTGTCTCATCCCTACAATTTGAGAAACTAAATTGGGGATTCACTATAAGAAACTATGAAAATATAATCACATCATGCACATTTTCTTGCAATATCAATTACATCTTAGAACATGAAACAAAACACATGCAGGTGGAGGAGCTCCTAAAAGAATATGATAATGTATGCACATTGAGAGTTAGAATGCCAATATCATCAGATCTTAGCAATCCAAGAAACTTCATAACAAAGATCAGTCGTTACAACAAAGTGGTAAACATACCTAATAGCATGACAGTGCTAGATGAACTCTTACCTATATCAATTGAGATGGCTAAGAGGAACTTAAAAGGGATATGGAATTTCACAAATCCAGGAGTCATAAGCCACAATCAGATATTAGAATTGTATAGGGATTACATTGATCCTTCATATAAATGGGAGAACTTTAATTTGGAGGAACAGGCAAAGGTAATTGTTGCACCAAGGAGCAACAATGAAATGGATGCTTCTAAGCTAAAAAATGAGTTTCCTGAATTGCTGTCCATCAAAGATTCTGTTATCAAGTTTGTGTTTGAACCTAACAAGAAAACTTGAGGATCTTGTTGTTTTTCTTTTGAAGTTTATGTGACATGTGTATCTAAGTTTTGTTTCGAAGGCTGGTTATATATGAATTCAAACATATATATAGATATATTTGATGTTCTTTTTTGCAATTTACATAGGTACTATAATTTTGTTTTCTAATGTTATGTACTTTTACAAACATTTTGTAGTTGACTATGTAAGGAAAATTGTGGTATTTTGGCAGTTTGATTGATTCAAAGGTGAGGTGTTTGATATGTATGTTTTTTGAGATACTACGAATGGATTAACCATAAAAAAAAAGTTTAAATGATTCTACAGTTATGAACTACTTATTATGAGGAACAAAAACTATCTATAATAACCACAAGATCAAAACTTAAGAAACACTGGCAAAAAATATTACCTGAAAGGTCATGCTGCCACAAAATGCGTAGGAGAAATTTTCTTCCTTGTTTATGAGAAGAAATCGTCTTGTCAGCAGTCTCTATAAGGATTTTTACGTTAAAATGAAATTGGCATGATCTAGCACATTAAGAAATGTTATGCTCGCCTGCTCATTGATCTTAAAGATTAACTTAAAGAATTCACTTATATTCACAATATAATGAGGAATATTGACGATGTTGCAATGCGCGTCAATCGTATAACTATTAGTCATAATAAGCAGCGTCACTGGGGAAAAATCTTTGGAAATGTGAATGTAGGAATTGAAATACTATAGACGATGTGGAGGAGGGATATGCTATTTAAAACTTGTCATCTACTTTAAAGAAAAAGTTTGGAACAGAGAACTTAACACCACTTTCTCCAGAGACTAAGGAAGAAGACAAGATGCTTATAAAACTCATTATTTTTTCACACAAAATAAAGATTATTGACTAAAATATGTTCACATTTTGACATGAGATATTACAAGTGTCTAAACCCTTTGAATAAGACCACAAATCCATTTTAAACATTTATATGTACTTGATCTATAATTGTTCATAGACCCGTCGAGCAGATTATCTAGATGAGTTGGAAAAGAAAAATAAAATTAATAGCTATGAGCATTAGGAGAAATCGAATGCTTAATGATTTATTTACTTGGCAGCAAAAGACAACCATGTCTGAAAGCCAATCAAAAATATATTTTAATTTTCATGCCTGAAAACTGCCAAAAAAAATCATAATAATGCTATGATTGATATAATATATGAAAAAAGAATAGCAACTGAAATTTCTTTATGGCTAAGCAGGAAAAAAAAATCTTACAAAAGAATTAAGTTTTTCCTATACCTAACTGGTCATTTATCCAGCTCACATGACCCAAAACTTGCTATCCCAGTACCCCTTTAAAAAACAGTCAGTATCAAATTGATCTTGTAAAAACCACCACCTTGTGTTTCCATGTATCAGGCTCTTCATCCATTGCTCTTCAAATATTGAGCAATCTGCTTTCTCATCTTTTCTTCAATGCACAGCTGCATCTTTATTTTCTTATGGCTTATAATTGTTGAACCATTACAGAAAGAAGCAAGTTGAAGGAAGATACTGTACAACTAAACTGAGTCTTTTTTCGACTATCAGAGGAATATCCCCAATCTATATATGGCACCTCCAGTGCCAGGCTTAGGATTTTAAGGCCAATTAATTATACAAAAGCAACTCAGAGCATTACATAAATCAGGACCCTCAAACAACAAAGAAAGCAAGGAGTGCATGCATTATGGTCCAATAAATTATAATTCCGAGTCGCAAGACTGGTTGTCTCATTAAAGTCCGATCACAAGAAACCCTGAAAAACACGAATGTGTGCCATTTAGCAAATCGAAAGAAATATTTAAAACCAAACAACGGAGGGAAAAATAGACCTACCACAAGCCATCAATCAAGTCGGTCACTGGTCTCGTAAATCTTGGGACAATTTTGGATGATGCTAGTGATTTGAAACCATGGACTGCAAGTAAAAGTGGGGAAACTAAAAAGTTAATAAAAGGAACCAGTGTTTGAGAGCACCAGAAGCCAACACACAGATTAAGTAGTGCAAAATTACCCTTGTCATCATCTTCGTCTTCTATCCTACTGGTACTACCAGGGTCTTCGTCAACAGCAATGGCAACATAATCGCTATTGCCCTTGCGCAAACTTCGAACTTGAGGTGTAACAAAAGTCCCCGTTGTTGTCCATTCGTTTATCTGTAAAATAAAACAAGAGCAAATTAATTCAATTCCTTAAAATGTTCAAATCCATCTTAACCGTGTTTCTGTATAAAAAAAGAAAATATCCAATATGAAGTCTTGGAGGAGAATAGGTAACACATCATATACTTCATATTTTTTTTCTATTGAAGATCAGGTTCGAACGTGATTTATATTTAATCTGGACTGTGATATAAGAATTTTATACTAGTGCGCAAGAAAACTGTTACATAAAATAATTTACTTCCTCACCACTGGTTCTACCTCCACAATTTCTGAGCTAGTGCCAACCTCCTTTCCAGTTTCTTCCACACCATCAAGCAAATTCAATTGTGATTCTTTCTCATGCAAGGACTTCTCAAGAGTTTCTGCTTTGTGGTTCAACTCTACCACCTTATTCCTTTCTGCTTGCAACATTTCATCCTTGCTTTCTGCATCTTCCCTTAGATTCTCCAATTCTAATATTAGAGACATCAACTTCTTATGAAGTATTTCTTTGTACTCATGAACCTGAGTATCACCCTTCACATCAGGAGGCAAATCATCCATCCCATCTCGAGACATGATTGTGTCAACCCACTTAAAGAACTCAACGATCTCATCCAGACTTCTCTGGTTGCTCAGTTGTGATGCACGAAGATCATCATTGGTGCATCTAGTAACCTCTTGCCTTAAGAAAGAAATTTCAGAATCTTTTTCTTGCAACTGGGACTGAAGCTTTTCAACCTCAGAAAGGAGATTTGCAGACAGTTGATGAAGCTCATCAAACTTGCTTACAGTTACGGAAAGCTTTTTCGTAACCTTACCACGAGAAGATTCAAGGTTCTCAATCTCTTGATTCTTTTGTTGAACAGCCTTTTCAAGTTCTGCATTTTTCTTTGTCAGTTCTTCCATTTCCATCTCCTCCTCATCAAGTGCATGCATTAGCGATTCAATTTCTGCAATAAATCATCAAGTTATAGAAATATTGTAAGTTTTAGCTAATAAAAGATATATTATATTACAAGTTCAATTCCTTAAAAGACTTTAGGAATCATACAAAGCTCACCTTGGTCTTTGGCAGCCAGCAAACCAGTATGAGATCTCACTTTATCCTCTAATTCAGCAGCAGCAGTCCCTTGCCTATCCTGCAGCTCCTTGATTCTCTGATCAAGTATCTTCCTTTCTGCCTCAATCACTTCCACCTGTTCTTTTAAATTATGTTCCTGTGTCCTAAGAGATTCAAGATCTTGAGAGTAACTGTTTGCAGCAGCTTCAGCATCCTTAATCTGTTTTACAAGGTCTGCACAAATCCTGTCTCTTTGAACATCCTTCTCCTGAAGCTCCCTCTGTAAATTTGTTATAGTAGCCTTCATTTCCTTTTGATTCGCATCCAAAAATTCAGTGTTTATGCTAGCAAACCCATTTGCTGCCAACACCAATCTATCTGCCATGGTTTTAATACATTCCTCAGATATTTCCTCATCAAATGACAGTGTTTTCAAGTTAATCCCTAGATCTGAAAATTCAACCTTCACTCCAACCAGTTCAGCTTTTCCGTTCTCAAGTACAGTGACAGAATTGATGCATGATTCATATAGGCGGGCAATGTTCCCACGCAATGCAACAAGCTGCAGATCTTGTTTACTAACTTCTGTCTTCATCTTCTCACATGATTCTCTTTGGGAAGTAATTTCCCTCTGAACATTTGTCATTAGTTTCGACAAAGTTTTGTCTTGCTCCCGTGCCAAACTTGAGTGCATGTGTATTCTTTCCTTAAGAGAGCTGACCTCCCCCATAAACTCTTGTAGCTTATGCCGAAATAGATGAAAACTGTCAATAATGGTATTATCATTGTAGTGGTCAATGGTGCCGAATTCTGACCAAGATTCTGCATACACAGAGCTCTTCTGAAGAAAAATCGCGAGTATTAGAAAGAAAGATAAGTCATATAACACAAATAATATCACGGTATATAATTATGCCCCAAATGAAATTTAATACAGTGAAGACAAACTAAAAGCCACAATATTAAAGGAATCAAATTTGGCAATATCAACTTAAAATATTGAGAGAGAGAGAGAGAGAGAGAGAGTTGTATATTGGAAGTTTGCAAATGTAGAAGCAACATTCCATATATACTATAGATATGTTCCACCTACAATTACATGTCGAGAAAATAATGTACTTGTAATAAAAAAAAATTCCAAAGTTTTACTTAGAAAAGCACATTTAAAAACATATTTCATATTGTTAACAAAGTTAAGGAAAAAAAATCAAAAAAGAAGTGATTTAAAGTAGTGACGAGATACCAATATGCAAGCCCAAAATTTAAAAACCAAACCAATTCTTCAGCATCAACCATCTCCATTGCTCAATTTGTTCTATGTTTCAAAAGTTCGCATTCATTTACAAAAACATACGGAAAGAAAAGGTCGCATATTACAATAAGGTTGAGTAAAAAGAAACTATAACAAAACACAAAATGATGATTTTGAGAATTAGTAAACTGTTCAATCCTCTGCATATCAGATGAGAAAACTCCCTTGAAATGCCATTTATAGAACATCAAACAAGGGACAAGGAGACAGCCTCATCCAATACATAAACACAAAAGAACAACCTTGAAATTGATGAATTCAGCTAGAAGCCTAGAATCGGATATATATTCAAATAGCACATAATGTATTATCTTTCTGAAGTTCCTCCAAGGTGTGATGAGATAAAACCTCAACTGCTCAAGATATGGTCATGAAAAATTATCTCATCCAAATCCTTAATGGGAAAATGAAGACTTCTTTGTCCAACATCCTTTCAAGCTCAATACATGTATCAATCTAACCAAAGTTACTCATCCCACCCCAAAAAAACAAAATAGTATAAGAAATTAAACCAACGAATCATTGTCAAATATCAGCTGGCTGCAGGCTATGTTCTGTTATTGATTCTCATAATATACCGCATGAATGACAGTTGATGCAGAATATAAAAAATAACAAAACTGAGTGCAACATATCATTGTAAGAAACTGGTAGATATGTGATAATATATATTACCTTATTATCTGATGACTTGCGTAAAATACCATCATGTTCTTCGCTGAAAGATGAACCCATCACATTTGGAGTATTGTTTCCTTTCATACACGACTCAAGACCAGCTTCCACATTCCGAAAAGACTCCAAATCTGTGAAAAAAGCCTTGGCCAGTAAATTCTGAACCTCACCAAAGCCTTTCCAGACTTGGATCATGCTAGATTTTAATTCCACGAGCTCGTAAAAATGGCTCTTTTTTTCTTCCTCATGCGATGTAGATAACTTTTCAAGATGTGAAAGAGCTTCCAGTTTGACAGCCTCCGCTGAATCCCTTTCTCTTCTGAGATCCACAAGTTCATCAGCCACCTTAGCAAGCTCCTCCTGAAAACTATCATTCCTTTCTTGAACCTCATTCAACTCTGCCAACAAGAGCTCTGATGCTCTTTTAGATTTCCTGGTTTCTTGTTCTAAAGAAGCCACCGAATTATGCAGATCAGAGCACAGCTTTCCGACCCACTCCACCTTCTTCACCGGATCACTTACATGGCCTTCACCGCCAACATCAATCTCACCTAACTTGTTCAAAATCAGTTTCAAGGAATATTCTTTCTCCTGCAAATGGTGTTCATTTTCTTCCAAACGATGCTTCAGACGAGAACTCTCAGATTCAAGAGCTTCTAATCTATCTGGGTAGGTTGACAACTGACTCAACTTCTGTTCATGCTCTGCAATAGTGTGTTCCCGTTTGTTAATCTCAGATTTCAAGTGCTCCATCTCAACACTCATCTCTCCAATGGTTTGTTTTAGACTGTCTCTTTGTTGCACCAGCGACTTCCCTTTCCTGACAGCAATATTTAATTTCTCTCTAGCAGAAGCTGATTTCTGCTCTTCCTGATTAAGAAGCTCTTGCAACTCCTCAGTTCTTTTACTCAGAGCTTCAACTTCACCGGATAGTGATATTTGCTTTTCCAAAGTTCTCTCTCCCTCCTCTTTCAACTGCTCCAATTCGCTTAAAGCTGCCTCCAGATCTTTCTTGTATCTGTCAATATCTGCTTGTTCGTTATGAAGAGTAGGATCGTCTTTTTGTGAATGATGTCCATCAAGTACAACATCAGACGTGGGTTTTATTGATAAAAGACTAGCATGATTTTCTATAAGCTTTCTCAGCAACTCTTCCAAAGAATCAATATTTGCACCATCAGAAACCCGGTATTCTGTTTCAGATTCTGACAAGGCATCACCAACTAAGTCTCGTAATTGTGTTACCTTGCCATCCATGGTGAAAATCTGTTCTTCAATTTCAGCTTTCCGCTTCAATTGATCCTTCAAACTAGCATGATTTTCAATAAGCTTTCTCAGCAATTCTTCCAAAGAATCAATATTTGCACCATCAGAAACCCGATATTCTGTTACAGATTCTGACAAGGCATCACCAACTAAGTCTCGTAATTGTGTTATCTTGCCATCAATGGTGAAAAACTGTTCTTCAATTTCAGCTTTCCGCTTCAATTGATCCTTCAAACTAGCATGATTTTCAATAAGCCTTATCAGCAATTCTTCCAAAGAATCAATATTTGCACCATCAGAAACCCGATATTCTGTTACAGATTCTGACAGGGCATCACCAACTATGTCTCGTAATTTTTTTAGCTGGCCATCGATGGTGAAAATTTGTTCTTCAATTTCAGCTTTCTGCTCCAATTGATCCTTCAAACTAGTTACTTCATTGTGCAGATTTTCATTTTCAAGTTCAGTTCCCCTTGTCTGCACTGATAGTTTCTCACATTCATGTCTCAGAGCCTCTAATTTTTCAGAAAGGTGCTCTCTCTCAGATGTGTGAGCTCTAAGGTCTTCATGAAGAGCAGACAGTCTCCTCTGAGACTCTTCCAGATCAGCATTTAGCAACCCACAATAGCTTTCATATCTTTCAAGCTTCAGCTGCAGAGAATCTACATGATGATTAGCCTCAGCAAGTGCTCTCCCCACCCATTCGATCCTATCGTCCATCTCCATAGACCGCAAATGTGAAGGCATATCGATCTTGTTCACAAGCTCCTCCCATCTCTGAACCAAGCTGTTTCTTTCCATCAATGACTGCTCCAGCATTTCATTTTGTTCAGCCAGCCTGTAATATTTACTCTGCAACTCCTCAAAGTTTTTTAGAAAATCACCCTCTGAATCTGGTTGTTGCTGACTATCATCTTTCCAGGTATCTGTGACAGCCAAACCAGCATCAGAGTATGAACGCCCTCCTGCATCATCCCCTGAATCTGGTTGTAGCTGACTATCATCTTTCCAAGAATCTGTTACAGCATTACCAGCATCAGAGTATGATCGTTCTCCTGCAGAATCCTTCTGCTCCCAATCATTTATTGGCAACGAGTTGCCAACAACTGACCTAACCAACCAATCAACCTTTTCAATTATGTCACTCGAATGAAACTGCTCAGGCAGATCTAGGTCTTCCAAAACCTCTTCTATCCTCTGAAGCATTGAATCTTTGAGGAGAAATGACTCTCTCAAGGCATTAGCCGAATTACGGATATATGAAAGTTCAGATTCCAGAGCTTCCACACGTTCACCAGCTTCTGAATAGATCTTAAGTTTTGTTTCAAGCTCATGAAGTCTTGTATCTTGCAACTTCAACTCTTGCAAGCATCTCTCCAATTCAGTAGATGTCTCAGCTAGGGACTGCTTGAGGCCATCCCGCTGTACAACCAACCCTTTTCCCTTGGCAACAGCTATGCCAAGTTTCTCCCGGATGGAGGATACTCGTTGTTCTGAATGGTCGAGTTCATTTGTTTTCTCACGCAATTCAGAACGGGCAGCAGAAAGAGCTTCATCAGCTTGATGTAAGCTTTCCTTTAGAACAAATATTTCATTTTCATTCTCAAGATGCAGCGTGTCTAGGTAATGCATCTTTTCTTTCAGTGCATCCAATTCCATCTCCTTAGACCCATAGTCTTCTTTAGTGGTGTGATTCTGGATTTCAGCCTCTTTGGTTTTCTGTACAAGACTAGACACTAATGAATCCAAGTACAAAAGGGGTGATGTGTTTATTTCGATATTGGGAGTTTCCACATTCAGCGCACCTGCGACGTTGTTAATTAGCTTCCCAACAGAATCTAAACCAAGACACTTCATCTTCAATTCTTCCAATTCTGTTTCCTTGTGCACCAATTCTGACTTCATCTTCTCGGTAACAGACTCCAGTTCCAGCTTTTCAATCAACATATCCCCCAAATGCTTCATGATGGTCTCATAGCTGCTAAAATTTAGCAAATCAGGCAGTGCCTCACTTTGCTCATCTATCTTCTTATCTTCATCCAAAGACAAACCACTACTAGGCATAAGTTTCCTCAGGTCACTGTACATCTTGTGCAATACATCGATAGCCATTTCATTCCTCCCAAGCAGATGATCGCATTTTGAGGTCATTTCTTTATATGACAAGGACATCATTTCATGATCCGCGTTAGTAGCTTCAAGTTTCTTCTGCAGATCAAAAATCATTTCACTGGCAGCACTAACAGAATCTTCTAACAAATGCCTGATATCAAAGCCATCACGGGTGTCATAAGAGACCATTGTATTTGAAGTTTCCCCAACTAATTTATTCAGCTTTGCAACTAACTCAACAATATCAGAAATGGTAGTATTCCAGCCTTGCTCAAGTAGCATTGCCCTCTCTGTCACTTCCTTCTGCAAATTTTCCAGTTGACTGCCAATAACAGAAGAGATCTCATTCGAACTTTGTTTCACATCATTAATTTTAGCATGCAATTCAATAATTTTTGAATGACAAAATCCAAGCTTTTCATAGAGTTCATTATTTTTGGCTTTGAGATGAATATCTTCTTGCTTTAGAGCTTCACAGATTTCCTCAAGTTGACATTCCTTCTCTTGGATGTCACCCAGAAGTTGCTTTACTATTTCATATTGAACTGCAAGTTCGATGTTAGATGCTTCCAAATCTGAACAATGCTGCTGCAATCCTTCAAACTGGTGCTCGAGATCACTGTACTTTGCATCCCCAATTTTCCTACCATCTTGTTCCCCCTTGAACAATGCAGCTGTACTCTGAACATCCAGCTTCCACTTTGGAAGCAATTTTCTCAAGTTTCCTACTTGCTCTTCTATCATAATAAATGACTTTGATTGTAACTGAACATCAGTAGATTGACTTATCTCTGCCTCATGCTCATCTACTTTTGTTTCAAAAGCCTGTATCAACTTTGATACCGCAGGTGAAGAAACCTTCTCGCCAGTACCGTCAGAGATTACTGATTGAGAACGCAACTCATCAATTGCCTTTTCAAGCTTCACCAAAACATTCTCCACCCCATTCAAACCAGTCCTCAACGAAACAAACTCAAGAGAATCATTGAAAATTTCTTGTTCAGGTGTAGTTTCAAATGGTCCCACTGCTGTATCTTCATCTATCCCCTGATCCATCTGTCGAGAATCTTCAGAGACTTCATTTTCAAGGCCCTTACTTCGGTCCCATTCATCATGTGCTTGTGTCCCAAGGTCCCTAAGTTGAGATGGTTGTTGACTCTGTTTGTTTCCAACTTCTTCTATTTCAGCCTTGTGTTCATCCAAAGTGCTATTGAGTAATACATTTTCGTTGGAGAGTTGTTCCAAGTGCATTGTGGCTTCTTTAAGGTCACCTTCAAACTTTGTGCGTTCTCCTTTTTCTATAGATAATTGTTCTTGTAGGGAAACAATCTGAGAAGAGAGCCTTTGAT
Organism: Medicago arabica; assembly: GCA_946800305.1. NCBI lineage: Eukaryota > Viridiplantae > Streptophyta > Magnoliopsida > Fabales > Fabaceae > Medicago > Medicago arabica. Next base: position 8,411,367 of record OX326965.1, on the reverse strand, counting down.
TCTCAAGAACAACAGATTGATTCTCATCTTCCAGATTTTTATTCTTATCAACTGACAATGAAAGGTTCTCATTTAAGTTGGAATTTTCAGCCTGCAGACTTGCTACCAAATCTTTATTTTCAACCAAATCTAATGACAGCCTATCAATCTCATGCAAGAGATGCTCGATTTCTGCTTTGATCTTATTGCTCTCTTCAGTCACCAAAGAGATCCTGTCAATTAAATTGGAATTTTCGACTTCTACTCCTTCCATTGAACTCTTTAAGAAAGATAATTCAGTTGCCAGCTTCTTACTTTCACACAGGTAAAACTCCTTCTCCTCTTCAAGTTTATTGTTCTCAGCAACCACCAAATCAAGAGTTTCGCTCACGCCCTTCTTTTCATCCTGTAAACTTGAAATCAAACTTCTGCAGTCAGCCAGCTCTGTTGACAGATCTGATGAATCTTTCTGAGACATTTCAAAACTAATCTGCAGCTCAACTACTCTGGCAGAAAGAGCTTCAACCCCTGCCATGGCTGTATCAAACTGGTTTTGCAGTTCTACACTCTTGCTAGAATTATTATGTAGTTCTACGCGACAGTTAGCAAGTTCTTCACTAAGGCGCCGGTTGTTCTCATTAACTTCATTGTGTGAAACATGGAGCTGAGATAGTTCACCGATCAACTGGTCATGGTGATAATCAGATTCCGATTGGAGCTCCAGTTGTTCAACTAGCTGCCTATTGAATATATTTTGCATCATATTAGCAAGAAATAATTCTTCTTTCAGTCTCTGAAATGCTTCTGAAAAGTCATGATCTGGTAAAACTGAACTACTGGTTAAAGGATCTGCATCAGAAACTGTTCCTCTTGCCTTGAGAAGAAACTGGTACTCTTCTTCATTAAGGCCTTTTATAAATTCAGCTAGCTGTGAAAGATCAACTGAGCGGGCATCAGAAATAGGAGAGAGATCCAACGATCTGGTCGAATCTCTTATGGACAACTCGTGAGTGGGATCATCAACTGCAGATCCAACAAGAGATGAGAATAATTCAACTGGAATGTCTAGTTGTTCTGCTTCATGAGATGCCTCTTCAGTTATAGCATTCTGCAAAGCAATTCCTGGAAGAGATTGATCACTCCCACCAGCTTCAGACAGTGGAATCTCCTTTTGATCATCTATAATTGCATCAGTGCTTTGAAAAGATTTCGTCATGTCCAAATCATCAGCTTCCTGCATTGCCCCTAACCAGCAATAAATGAGAATATAAATTATAAATCAAATCAACATATCAGTTTTCCCAGACTACCCAACTAATACCCTTATATTTAAACATAAAACTATGCAATTAAATTAAAGCGACAGGGAGAGAGAGCACAACCTAAATCTGTTACCTGATCTTCCCTCGTTTGCACCACAAATGTTTTGGGAATATCCTCAGATAAAGGCAATGATTTTTCCCTTTTCTCACTCTCTTTTTCATCTATAACAGACTCGCCCAATGCAGTTGTAATAGAAGCATATGGAGGCATAAGAGCAACAGGTTCAGATGCATGATCTTGTGTTGTTCCTACTTCCCTATTTGAAGTGTTCAAAGACACATCTTTAGCCACATCAGAGCTAACATTATGACCGCTTCCCCCTTGATCTTGGGATGACAATTCCGATTCGTTCTCATAGACTCCTTGACCCTTGAGTTCTAACTTAGCATTAGAATCCAATTCAGTTTTGTGGCCTGTATCATACGTCACAGCCACTGACGATGAATCAAAAGACGGATCAACATTGTCAGTAGCCGACGAGCTTGTCAAAGACACATCTTTTGCCACATTAGCACCAACATTCTGAGAACTCCCTCCTTGATCTTGAGCAGACTGAAGTGCCAACTTAGTAGTAGAATCCAAATCAGTTTTTTCACCTGTATCATATGTCATGGCCACCGAAGAAGAATCAACAGATGGATTAACATTTTCAGAATTTGTTGAGCTTGCCAAAGACGGTGACTCTAATGATTCGGTGATAACCACATTAGGGTCACTGTTGGTTTCAAAGTTTCCATCCGTAACCTGAGATGATCCTGTAGATGTAACACTAGCAGAATCGGCATCAGACTCGGATAGCTGATGTTTGGAAGATTTTTTTGATGATTTCCCGCGGCTACTACCACCTTTATCACCTTTATTCTCCCTCTTCTGACGATATTGTTGGAGCTGACAATAAAGAATCAAAATTAATAACTGCAACCATTGAACTATAGCACCCTATATGTGCTGAAGCAGACTAGGAAGAGAAAGATAAACTGTCATATTTTCTAATACTTTAAAAATGAAAATGAAGAGCTGAATAACTACAAGGTTCGGACTTCGGCATGCCACACTATTTTCTTAGGTGAATTTGGATAAACTTCTTCACAAGAACTTATGATGATAAAATATTATAATAATAACTAGGAATTTTTAAAGCAATAGCTTCTCATATAAATTGAAATTAGCTTCTCAGTCTCATTTTTCCCAGAAGCTCTCTGATTCAACTTATCCATAAACACCTATAAGTATAAGCTTGTAAAGAATTTTTCACTAATAGAATAACCTTAAACTTATTTTAATAGACAATCTCTCACAAGATAGAGGCTAATCCAAGCTGAACCTTGAATCCTCTAAAAATATTTGGTAAACTTTAGAGTAGAAAGTGCATATTATATCACTACACCTCACAACAAATCAAAGAGATTGACTGCCAGAAATAGTTTTTCTTATACATTTTATAAAATTCTAAATTTTATTATCCTCATTAAGCACTATCATCTAAACTGCACCATTACTTCTTAGTATTCACAAATTCTTCTTCTTAGTTGTAATAATTTACTAAATCCTAGACAACTATCTAGCCCTAATTGCCAACGGAAGTTGGTCTAGGTGGCAAGGAGTTAGATCACACCCTGCAAGGTGGTGTTTTCAACTTTAGCTACCAGCATTAGGACTTTGCTGGTGGAAAATTTGTAAGTACATTCGTCGCTCTTTCAGACCGAGGCTTGCCTTGGCCTTGATGAGCCCCAGGACCCAACTCACCTAAACTTCATAACTAACAAAACTATCTAACCCTAATAGCAACCAAAATTGGAAAATAACATACAAGATTAGTGTTTTCAAAGATCGCATTAAATAACAGTTTGTTCAAATTCAGCTATGCGACAGTGATTTAGAACACTTATAGTAACAGTTTGTTCAAATTCTGGTAGGCGATCGCCGCTATTTAACAACAGTTTCAGAGCTAATTATCCTAAAAAATAAAAAAAATAAAAAAAATAAAAACAGAAGAAATTGAAATTGAAAAGAGAGTTAGGTACCTTTTTTTTGCCAGCTGCGAGTAGATCGGTACGGCTCTTACTTTTGTCCATTTTCCGATCCACTCCGTTTTTGCTACCCACTGTAATTATTCTGTAATCACACGCACACTATTCTAATCCTACTTCTTCGTAACCATAATCATTCAGATCCTCTTTTTCTTCATCTCCTACACCACCGAATCAAATCAATTTTCAATACAAATTATTACAATCATCGTATCAATAGCAATGTATTCAAAAGTTCATTTCTAATATAATAACCGTCTGATTTGAATTGAAAAAAGCGAAATCGAGAAATGAAAATTGAATGAACCTTGATTTAGGTGTGAAACGACGTCGTGGAGGGTTTCATCCGCGGCGAGAACGTGGTGGTTCAAAGATTCGTTTTTTTTTTTTGGTAGCGGAGGGAGGGTGTTTTTGAGATCTAAACGAAACGTATACACGCACGAACAAACGCGAGCGTTATTTTCTCTTCTCTTTCGTTTCACTGCTAATAATCCAAGCAACAACAAAGAACACACAAGACAAAACGTGACTCTTTATTTTCATAGAATTCTTTTTTTTTTTTAAGGATAAAATTCTTTTTTTATTACCTTTCAAAAAATATTTTTTTTTATTAATTAACCTCCAGTTGTTGAGAAAGGTTTATGATATTCTAAGTTTAGAAATAGCTAAATAAAAGTTTATCAATGAGGTAAATATCTTTCCAAAAAAAATCAATGAGGTATATATATATATATATATGAGAACTGGTGAGCGCAAACGTTCACACACTCGCCTACCAACACACGTTCCTATGTTATGCCACGTCATAAAAAAAATTAAATACTTTACTTGTTAACTGGGTCAACAAGTTAGCGTGTTTCTTCTCTTTTATTAATTTTTTGTTGTACTCGTTTAGTCGTTTACAAACTTCCATTATCACCACCACCACAATTCATCACCATCACTCTGCAAGGTGACGTTTGTCGGCTATGATGGCGTGTTGTAAGGTGGTGTGGTGGGTCAATCGCATCCCTCAATGAGAATGAAAGGAGAGTATTTGGTGGATTTGATATTGAATGAATTATAATGGAAGATGATTTATGTGAGATTCAGAGGTGATTCTGCTGAGAGTAACAAAAAAATGCGAAGTTGGATTGATATACTCCATAGTCCATAGTTAAGAACAATGAAGAAGTGATATTTGAATTGCTGCATAATTTTTCAGTGTGGTGCTTCGTTAAAGGAGAAAAAGAAACCCAAAAAAAGGTAAAAAATAAACAAAATGTTTCAGTAACCTAATGAACCGGTAGCCAAATAAAAGGCTTAAAATGTGGATGACGTGGTCCAATTAAAAGGAGTGTGTTTGACAGTTATTTATAATCAATGGTTATATTAGTGTTCAATATATTTATAACCATTAATTATAAATAAAATTACATTTTCAATATATTTTTTGTTTTATGATAACTAACGTAAAGACAGTTATTAACGTCTCCTCTTATTAGAAAGCAAAGACCAATTGATATAAAAAAATGTGAACGGAGAAATTAGAAGAAAACACAAACAATACTCTGGCCAAAATAATATTTTCATATTCACTAGTATTGCTTCTATTACTGTGGGTTATTCCACCTATAAGATTTAATTATTGTTTTGATGATGATTTAAATAAAAATGATGAAATAATTTAAATGAATAAATAAAACTGAAGAAAAAAATACAACCTAAAATTGTGTTTTTCTTTTATAAATTGGTATAGATTATTACAGTTGCATTTAAAATAAATGGAAATCAATCCATATTTGCAACAAAAAAAAAATATCAATCTTTGTTAAAATAACTATGACATGACAGCAAAATATCAATTTTTTAAATTGATATTTGTGTCTTAATCATTTTTTTAAGGTAATAGACAGTTTTACCCTTCGAATGTTCGTCATTACCTCAGTAAAGGTAATAGACAGTTTTACCCTTCGTATGTTCGTCGTTACCTCAGTAAAGGTAATAGACAGTTTTACCCTTCGTATGTTCGGCTTTACCCCAGTAAAGGTAATAGACAGTTTTACCCTTCGTATGTTCGTCGTTACCCCGGTAAAGGTAATAGACAGTATTTCATTTCGTATGTTCGTCGTTACCCCAGTAAAGGTAATAGACAGTATTTCATTTTTTATGTTCGTCGTTACCCCAGTAAAGGTAATAGACAGTATTTTCATTTCGTTTTGTTCGTCTTTATCGTAGTAACGGTAACAGAATTTATTTTCCTCCTCAGTGACACTTATTTTTTTATTCTCGAGTTAGTATTTTCGTCGTCCTTGCATTCGTACTTGCATAATAGACAACTCATATCATTACATCCATAGAGCTTTCTTGATTTCTGAGTTGGTCAAAAATTGGTGTACTTAATATTTAAGTCTCTCCGACCCGTCGATTCAAAAAAATTCGTCTTTTTAAATCCTCGTGACGGAGAAACTTAAATAGGGGCATCTGTCATACCCCAAATTTTGACCAATTTAATTTTTTATTTTCGTACATTATTCGTTTTTTAGCTTTTCGTTCGCGCTCTAATTCCCGTGATATCTGTTTTTATTCGTATTATGATCGCATTTCATTTTTTTTACGTCGTTTATATTTTAATGTCACTCGCGTATTAATTTCTTAGTTTTTATCCGCATTTTATGCGTATTTTATTTATCGTAAAGTTTACGTTTTTAAAACTCATTTTGTTCACGTCGTTGATTTACTATTTTATTTAACGTTTAAAAAGCCGCGTATTTCAGTCGTCTCAGATGAAATTTCGGTAGAGAGGTATTTTAAAATACCTCATTTTTTGGTTCCGACGAGACATTTTTTTTAGTCATGTTTATTATTTCTTTTTTATTATTATTAATTTTCGTTTTTATTATTATTTATTTAGTTACTTCTTTTTTATTTTATTATTTGTTGTTATTTATTTATTTATCAGTTTTTTATCATTTTAAGTCATTCAGTCCATATGTCAGTTTGTTATTGGTCCTAGTCCAACCTTTTCTCCCAGTTTCAGCAGGGGTATTTTTGCCATTTTAATGTATCAGAGACTTTGTACTATTTAAAGTACTGTTCACGCGTCATAAAGGTCCCTATCAGTCCTAATCAGTCACAATCGGTCAGAAAAGTCACCAAAAATCACTAGAAACACAAATTTCTTTCTCTCTCCACCAATTCTGAATCAAAACCACAAAAAACTCATGAACACTCATGAATGTTCATCATGAACTTCATCCAACAATCATCCCAGTGACTTTTTTTTTCGAATTCTATCCTCATCCAAACAATAACAACATTATAGATCCGAAATCAGACATCAAATCAAACCATCCAAACATTCACAAACACCAGAATCCGAATTGAAGTTAAACAAAAAAAGTAGAAGCAAAGCACAAGGACCAAAACGCGAACGGAAACGGAGAGGAAGAAGAAAGGACGAGTTGAACCTTACAAAGAAGAAACACAGTCGAACCAAACAAAGAACGAACCGAAAACGGTTAGAGGTATTTTTTTTTCGAAACTTTTTTTTTCCTAGATCTAGGGTTATGTGATTGTTTTTTGAAGTTTTTGAGTTGATATATGTGTAGAGGAGAAGAAAAGGATATGAGAAAGTAAAAAATTTCAAAAATGGAGTTGGTTAGGTTTTTTCCGGCGGCGGCGCACTACCCTGGGGTGGTCGGCCACCGCGCCGGAGCAAGCTCTGCTCGTCGGAGAAGATGAATCTTCATCTTCTCCAGCCACCTCCTTCTTCCTTTTTTTTCGGTTTTAATCTTAGAGAGAAGGGAGATGATTTTTTGACTTTGTTTTTAGAGAGAGAAGGAGTTTGAAAAATGAAAGAAAAAAGACATGAAAACCTTTTTATACCCTCCTTTAAAACCGGTTCGGTTCACCTGAACCGATCCAGGATGAACCGAACCGGTTCCTCCATAGCCCAGCCCGTTTTCTTTGTTCCTTTGACCCATTGTTTTGGGTTTCTGTTGCTATTTAAACCTTTTTTTTGCTGCCTGCACCCTCCCTGCATGTTTTTTTTTGTAGTAACTTTTTTATAATTTCATGCATTTATTTTTTTTACTTCATATGATATTTGAACTATGTTCCATGCATTTTTAATTAGTGTTTTAATTTTTACATCATGCATTTTTTAGTTCATTTAATAGTTAAATTTCTATCTCATGTAGTTTTAGTTTATTTAGGCATTTAAAAAAAAATCTTCTCATGCATTTTTACTTCTTTTAATCTTGTTTACCTAGCATTTGTGTTTATTTCAATGTGTTTGCATTTTATTGCTTTGTTATTTTAATTTGTTTAAATTGCATTTTTAGTGTGTATAATAGGTTTCATAGAAATATTGCATGCATATTTAAATTTTTCGTCATTTATTTTATTTTTGGTTTAGTTTGTAATTAGGGAAATGATGTAATTTATTTTTGCGCATTTTTTTCTTTTGAGACCATATAATGTATTTTGGGTATGTAATATGTAACCGACACACGCACCGACACTTTACCACTTTATTTATCGCTTTACGCTTATTTATTTTTTCCACCGTTACGCCAATTCACCGTTAGTTTAGAAAAATATTTTCATCAAAAATCAAAAAGTCAAAATTCAAATTTCTTTAAAGTAAACCTTGGCTTGTAACCCAAATGTTTTTCCTTTTATTTTCCTTAATCAAATGTTAATCAATTTAATATCCACATTAGACTGCAATTAAAATTAACCAACTTCATCGTATTTTCTTCTTATGCCTTGAGGCCTCTCATCTCTTCTTAAAATCTTTTTTTCAAAAATGTTAAAATCAATTCAACCCATCAAAAAAGTTCTTTAGCCGAACTGCTTGATTTAGATCCTGATTTATTTGGGTAAGTAGGCAAAGGGTTTTGGCCCTTCCAAATCAATAAAAATAACCAAAAACATGTTTCATCTTCCTCCTTTCTTTCATTTTAACTCTTAAACTTTTTTTAATAAGTCAAATTAATTTAGCGCAAGATTAAGAATAGGTAGAAGGTTCCTATGGGATACCATAGTCGGTTCGGGTGCCTAACACCTTCCCCAATCGAAACCAACCCCCGGATCCAAGGTCTTATAAGGGTTTTTACTCACTTTTTCCCTTCCCGCGAATAAAAGTTGAGAGTTCAAAGATTAAAGGTTCAAATCCGATTAATGATTTTGATACCCGAAAATCGCGAGCACATGTATAAATAATTTTGTTTTTCATTTTTTTTAAATATATATATATATATATAAATTCATTTAAAAAATTTGAAAAATAATTTTTGAAAATTGAAAAAACTGTCAAAATTAGAAAAATAATTCAGGAATTTTTTTTTAAAAAAAAATATTTTCCAAAATTTTTATTTTTTGTATAAAAAAAAACAATCTTTTTAATTTAGAAATTAAAATTTGAACATTTTCGTAAAAAAATGATTTTTTTCTATATTTTAATTTCGAAAAAGATTTGAAATCCTTTTTTTAACGAAGAAAATATGTTTTAAATTTCGAATTTGTTTTTTCTAATTTTTTTTATTTTAAAATTTAAATATCATAATTTTAAGAAAAAAAAACTAAATTTGAAATTTAAAACTGACTTTTTTAGAAAATTCTGGAAAATATTTTCATTTTTAAAAATCTGGATACAATTTTTTTTTTAATTTAGAAAAAAATCAGATTATTTTTTCGAAAATTTTATTCAAGAATTTTTATAAAATCTATTTCGAAATTAAAATATTAGAGAAAAATTATTTTTATTTCTAAATTAATTTTTTTTATTTTTTATACAAAAAATAAAAAAATTGGAAAATATTTTTTGTAAAATAAAAATCCTGAATTTTTTTCTAATTTTTACAATTTTTTTAATATTCATAAAAAAAAATTCAAAATTTTAAAATGAATTTATATTAATTTTTTTAAAAAAATATGTACAAATGCCACGTGTACCCTGAAAAAAAATGAAAAACAAAATTAATTATACAGTTAACGCGTCACATAATCAAATACGCATAGTCAGCGTGCCACTTATCGCGTCTCCTCGTCAAATTTTGCACAGTCATATGGGCAGGGTCTAAAATGAAAGAATCTTCATATTATAGGGATGAAATCTAAACTTTTTTTTACATGGGGTAAACCAGAACTCGCTCAAATTACAGGGGGTTAAAGACATATTAACTTGTTGTAAATACTTCCCACCCCTCTTCTTCCTCTCTTCTTCGCTGCTTGTGCAGAACTCCCCATCCTCCTCTCAGTGCCACCATCCTCCTTAACACTTACCACCATCAACTTTCTTCTTTTCTTGTACCTTATCTCTTGTCTTCCTCCACCATCCTCTCACCTCCGTCCAACACCAACCACCATCTCTCTTTTTTTCTCATATCTAATTTCACGCCGCCAACACCATCCTCTTCTCCCTTCGTCGTCGGATATCCGTTCAACCACCGTCCAAGACCCATCGTCGTCCGTTTTGGACCTCCACCGCCGACGACATTCACAGCACCACCTCGTGCCGTCTATCTTTCATTCATTCTAGATCTTCTATTCATCTGTATTTCTTTGATTCCATTTGTGTTAAAGAGCCGACGAGAATGAGCGGTCAGCCACCAAGTTGCAGAGCCGTTGGTGGTGGTGGTGTGAAAGAGAAAATAGATAAGGGTTGCAGGGAAATGAAAAAGAAAAAATAATTAAAAAACAGCAAGAAAAATTGGAGTATAAAGTAACAATGTTAAAAGAAGGAAAATACAGTATAATTATACTATGGTGGATGTATTGTGTCACAAAAAGTGTGTTCGGTTATCATTTCTCGATCGAAAAAGAGGTGAATATCTGGTGGTCGTAGGGCCATAACTCTTGTTGTATAAGACTTAACTTTGAAGTGAAGCAGTAGTTGTGTAGTAGGTATCTGGATCTTAGAGCTTTCATCACCATGTTTACAATGTCTCATCCATCGAGTGGGTAAACTGCTAGCTTAACCATGAAATTAATAAGCATCACTACCATCAAGATTAAATATCTACGTCTATATAATATTTGAGAGGTAACCTCAATTTGGTATTCCAAAATAATGTATTTATTATGGGTAAGAAGAAGTATCATCATGAATATATAGAGTTCACGTGCCCTCAAATTCTAAATAAATTTACATATAAACATGAACTCGATTCACATAGCTCTATGCAAACTCAATTCACGTAAACAATTTATATTAGCTTTTGTGTACGTGAATTTAACTATCACGTTATACTAACACTTCGGTTTACATGGGTCTGCTAAAAGAAATGTGTGTGAATTCCTCACACTTTCATTCACTTTCTATTGTCACCACAGTCTCAACCACTGCGGCCACCTACACCTTAACTTTATCACAAATTCTCACTATAAATTATACCTTTAAATAGGGTGTGCAAAAAAACCAAAACCCTGAATCGAACTGTTGAACTGAACCAAACTAAACCAAAAAAATTGAAACATTACTAACAATTCTAAAACTGAATTGAAACAGTTCGGTTCGGTTTAATTCGAAACAATTCAGTTTTGTTCGGTAATTAAAATTCAATTTCATTTGGTTTTTTTATATCCTTTTCAGCGGTATCAATAATAACAATTCGGTTCGAAATAATTCAGTTGGTTTGGAACAATTTAGTTCGAAATACAAAAAGTTTTTTTTATAGGCTAAGAGCCAATAAGAGTAGTGTCCAACTAAGTTGGAACCATAATCTTATATGTTGTCAATTGCTCATATATATTATTAAAAAAAAAAAGGGAAATGAACATGAAACATGACTCAGTCAACAACCCTAAAGGGCAAAACAAAAAATAGAAAATCCACAACATGGATTCAACCCTAAACAATTCCAACAATTAAGCGCATGTCTAAACTTTGGCGAATGAATAGATCATCAACATCAAATCGGATCACGCACCATTAACTCCATGCAACAACGACAACAAGCATTAATGACTCTTTCGAGTCCAGTCTCATATCAATCAACAAGATAACTGGGATAACCCGAGAATGGCGTATGAATTGACTGTCAGCACAAAGTGATTCAAGAACCAAAATCCTCTGCCATAAAATCAGCAGTTTTACTGACCTTTACGAGTTCAAACCAAACAAGAAATATCTTCATTAAACCTGATCCCAAGCTTTGAAACTGAACATTGAATCCGCCCCGCCAACACGGTTGCAGATCCATCAGTCCACCACTCACCGCGACAAACGATAACAATAAGTCTTAACGGCCGCCTGAATTAACCATCCAGAAGAAAGGCCACGCTCTTTCGAGCTAACCATCCTAAGTGAATATTTGTCCAAGACATCGAAGCACATTCAGATTAATTATATAATCGAACCAACAGAACCAGAGACAAGTTTAAGTAACATCAAACTTGTCTTTTAAATGAAGAATTGTGTGCGAACCAACCGCCAACACGAATAGGTTTACGAACCAATAGCCCCCCACAACAAATCAGAGAGAGCACTTATGGCCCTTTCGAGTCCATCGAACCCCGCACGAAGCAAACCGGATCTAGAAAATCAAAAACAGTACATCGACAACGAGGTTTAGAAACGGAACCTTAGAACCAACAACCAGCGAAACAAACAACAAACTCATCTCCATGAGTGTATCAGTGAATCCGTTCTAGAGAGGGGGGGAAACATATCCAGCCCCAGAGGGTTCCGAACCGAAAAATGACGTTAACGCGAGGGCAAACAACCACAAGAACCAACGCCAAACCAGAACGAAGAAGAGGGTGGTGATGCTGTAAGAATGGCGAACGCACCACCATGGGAACAACTACATCGTGAATTTGTGGTTTGGATTGAGAGAGAGATGTGTGGCGGCGGCGGTGGTGTATGCGGCTAGAGAGAGAGGAAATGCAAACAGTTTGGTTCAGATCAGTTATTTTAAATTTAGCAAACAGATCGGTTCAGTTTTCATCCTAAACCAAACCTTGATCACCCTTACCCTTAAACCATCAAAAAAACCATTTGTTAAAGGTTTCGATTGAAAAAAAATTGATACAAGAAATGTTTATATGAGTGGGAAGTATGGATTTAAAATAAAAAATCATATGAAGAGAGATACTTGTAAAGAGGAAAGTGGAAGGAAGGGAGGGACGAGGACATACGAATATGGGAGGAAAGGAACAAACAAGAGGAGACGATATGAAACAAAGTTAGAAAAAGAGCAATGGTTGAAATTTTGAAAAGAGATTACATACATTTTTTACAATTTAAGATGTAACTAGGATAAATCTAACTATTATTTTTCTCATTCTATCACTTTCTCACACGACCTTTTTTTTTTTTTTTTTTACAAAAATGCTTATGGGGTTTCATATTATATAATCCGAATGCAGTTTGAATATATTCGGATTTATATAATCTGAAATATGCCTATACATAAGCAGCAATCAAAATCCCTCTCGTTTCGAATTTCGCTTTTAAAAACAAAAAAAAAAGTAAAAAATTGATAAAAACATGTCCAAAAAAATATTCTAAAAATCAAATAAAACTAATGCAGAATTTTTTGAATTTTTCTAAGAAAGTGAAAAATAATTAAAAATGAGTCTAAACGATGAAATTTTGGATTTTAAGGGGCGGAGTCTCATACGAAGTCTCTTATAAGGGAGTCTTGATCCTTGGTTTTTTTTATTTTCTGGAGAATTTTCGGAGCAATTTGATCATGTAGTCAAAAAACTGGATGTTTTTACCGAGAACAACTAACAATGACCTAAAAGAGAATGATGAGAGTTAGAAAGATTAATATGGTCTTTAAATTGGTTATCCATGTTATAAACATGCTCAACTCAAAATTTATGCTGGTACAGTTCAGATTCTATAATCTGAATTGTTTTTCCTCATATAAAGGTGTTTGTGGGGTATTTAGATTCTTTAATAATAAAAAATAGTAACGTGTTCTATTTTTTGAGGTTTTAAGACTTTAAAATCTAAATTGTTGAAAATCTCATTTCTTTTCACCCACATAACAAAGGAGAAATTTAATTTGGATTATAAAATCCTAAAATCACATGAGTATTTTTGTAAAAAAATAAAATATGACGCAATTATGCGTCTTTACTCTTGAGAGCCACTTGTTTTTGTTAATTTTTTTTAAAATTGCTCTCATGTATTCACTTTTGCATATCTATTATAAACTCGTTTGATAAACAAACAAAAAAGTATATGTTTGATTGGGACCATAGTCGCTCATCGAGAATGTGACTTGGATGATCTAATCAATAGTAATCAATATAATTTAGAATAACTTTGTTTTCATCTTAAAGTTAGTGTTACACCACAAATTCATTCATACAATTATGATATTTTAAATTTAAACTATAAAATTATCCAACCATTCGTATTTATAATCATATTTTGAATTTAAACTATAAAATTATCTAACTCAGGTTTAAGGATTCATTCATACAATTATGAGATTTCAAATTTAAACTATAACTATAAAATTATCCAACCATATCTACAATCAATTACGAGATTTTAAATTTGACAGTTTTGGCCCCCTAAGTATCAGAAAGTTGTGATTTTCGCCCTCTAACAAAATAAAATACAATCCTTTTGACCAAGTTAATGTTGACGTGGACGCAGTGTGTGTACTTTTTAAAAAAAATATTTTTATTATTATTTTAATTACAAAAATAAAATAAAAACATTTTTTTATTTTTTAATAATTAAAAAAAATACACATGTGACGTCCACGTCAGCATTGAATTGATCAAAATTAGCCTAGAGGCAAAAACTGTAAAAAATAATGGTAAAGATTGAACTTTAGATACTCTAAAAAAAGATTAGTAACAAACGTGAGCAAAATATAATGTTAAAGATTGGACTTTAAATACTCTAAAAAAATATTAGTAACAAACGTGAGCAAAAAATAATGTTAAAGATTGAACTTTAAATCCTCTAATAAAAAGATTAGTAACAAACGTGATCAAAAAATAATAAGTTAAAGATTTGACTTTAAATACTTTAAAAAAAGATCAGTAACAAGCGTGAACAAAAGATAATGTTAAAGATTGAACATTAAATCTTCTGATAAAAAGATTAGTAACAAACATGAGCAAAATATAATGTTAAAGGTTGAACTTTATATCCTCTGAAAAAAAATATTAGTAACAAACGTGAGCAAAAAATAATGTTAAAGATTGGATTTAAAATCCTCTAAAAAAGATTAGGGCTCAATATATATATATATATATATATATATATATATATATATATATATATATATTGACAAAAACAAAATGATATTCATTCATTCAAATCGAGAGAGATTACTTCATTCAACACCGCTAAAAACGTAAAAGATGAATCTGCGAACAAACCCACAACATCTAAGTTAATAGCATATAACGGCATGATGCCTACAAATATATGTGATAAAATTAAAGTGACCGTAATATCCATGGCCTCCGGATCTGTAACATTGCCGCCCAAATATTTGATTGAATAATCGATCTTTCAATATGAATCAAATGAACACCGCAAGAAGACGGGAAATCAAACAACGCCGCACAAGACAACGAACAACAAATCACCACACTTAGATGATGAAATCACAAAGAAAAAACCTAAATCTATGTGAAAATCACTTATTTAGATTGAAATAGAGAGAAAATGATGAAAAGGGATGATTTCAGGTCAAGAATTGGCCAAAAACCACCCCTCAATGAAGAAACTGGAAGAGAAAACCAAGAGAGAGAAAACTAGGGCCGATTTTTTGGAGAGGGAGGGGAAGAATAACTTATCAAAATATTTTAGAAAAAGATTTGTTAGAACTATATCAAAACGTGAACTCAACTGCTCAAGGAAGTATCCCACCACATATTTTAAAGGTAAAAAAAGGTGCATCTTTGATGTTGTTGCGAAACATAGACCTTAGATATGACCGGTGTAACGGAAGACGATTGTTATGTCGTGGTTTATTTAAGAATATGTTAGATGTAGAAATCCTAACAGGAAGCAATGCTGGAAAAAGAACATTTTTGCCCAGAATTAAATTAAAAACAAATGTGAGTTCATGACTTCCCTTTGTGCTTAGTAGAAAACAATTTTCCGTTAGACTAAGTTTTGCTATTACCATAAATAAGTCACAATGGCAGACCATTCTCAATGTTAGAATCTATCTTCCACGACATGTTTTCAGCCATGGTCAATTATATATGTAGCTTTATCAAAAGGAGTTTATCAAAATTCAACTAAAGTTCTCATTAAAGAAGGGAAAATAGATGGAGACTTTACAAAAAATATAGTTTTTAAAAATATTCTTTTATCGCAATCGCAACGTTTCTTTTACATAACATGTCATTTATACATTTTTTTTGAAAGAATGTCATTTATACATTTATTTATGATGTTTCTTTTACACAACACACATATTTATGTTATGATGTTACAAATTACTATTAGAATAAACAATAAATGATCATTATTTTACCTTAATTTTATATGCAGGCAAACTAAAATATGTTTAGTTCAAAAATAATTTTGTTATATGCCTTGACAATATTTTGTTTATGAATCAATATATCAATAACTTTCATAATATTTAAAAAATTAAAAATTAAAATTAAAATTATTCAAACAAACATAATAAAATAAACACATGTGTTAGCGTAGTAGAAAGAGCGGACAAACTCGTGCCCGTCTTTTCGCTAGTCATAAAATAATGTATTACTTGTTACCAAAGTTTCTTACTTATTAGTTGTGAATTTTCTCTATAAATAGAGAGCTCACACAGTGCATTCTACACACCGAAATTCACAGTTGATGTTTCTTGTGTTTTTCTCTCTTCTCCCTCCTTCGACTTGTGTTGACAAGTCCTTCTCCTTTTTCTACTCCTTTCCATCCCTTCGAAATCAAGAGTGTTCTTAAGACCATATAGTCCCTTTTCGGTATGTTGTCCTTTCGGAATCAAGAATGGTCTTAAGATCATAGTCTCTTTTCGGTATAATAAGAATGATCTTAAACGTATATATTCTTCTTCAATTTAGGAGAAGTTAGATGTTAGAATGGTTGTAGCATCAAATTTGAGTGGTTGAAATACCATATTGATATATGGAGAAGTTAAAAATCAGAATGGTGGTAACACCATATTTGAGTGGTCTCAACACCATAATAGAGTGATTATATTACCATATTGGTTTCAGTATTAAAAGAGTGGTCTTAGTACCATATTGAAGGTGTAATTCTCGAACGATTTTCTACAGTGCAGTAGTTAACCGCACAGTTGTAGTTAAACTTGTTTTATCTTGGAGACGACGTGGTTGATAGTTTGCGTTGTACAATTTTGGACAGTGCCACGAAACGTCTTAAAGAGAGCGACCTGTCGTGACTCAACCTAGTAACAACTTCGGTAGATATTCTCCTAGAAAAATAGAATTTAGAAAATCAAAATACAACCGTTTGAAAATAAAAAACCTTACGATAAAAAAACTTGATGCTTTATTTACTCGAGTATTCACCAATTGATTTTTGCGGTAGAAAAACACCAAAATAGACGTGGAATCTTCGTCATGGAGTTGCACTTGCAAAAGGACCAATACTCATTTCCCTAATGCACGTCACATTAGTTTATCAAATAATTAAGAATCATTTAGGTCAAGTTTTTATAGCAATATTTTATTGGATAAATATTTTTTATGTTGACGGTGGACAAACGACTTAGACGCAATGGAATATCCTATGAATTAACCAATTAATTAAAACATTTGAAAATCACAAATAAGTTAGACTTTGTGCCTCAGATTCTGATTTGATCTTAAAGAATCTTGATGAGCACTCGGAAATTATATTAAAAATAAGAGGTCCTATTAATTAAACGGTTGAGAGGATACGACAAATGATTCTATTGGCCAAATTATACGTAAATAGGAGTCATGTCCCATTGCTAAAAATTTTGAATCAAATCCTCAATTTATGTCTTTAATTTATAATATTGTTTATGCCACGAATTAAGATTTTTTTAGCATGTTATATGTTCCAAGTTTTTACTATGTTTATTGGTGATTTATTTCATTCAAAAGACTTGTTGAACATATGAGGTGAATTCTCTTCTCATAACTGAATTCACTCGTACGTTTATATATTCAAGACTTTTTTTCTTCTTGACAAGGCAAAATGGAATTATATTAACATTGTTATAGTATTCACCACAACGCATGGCGTACCGTAGAGAATACTAAAAAATTACAAGCAGCTCAAGAAGTACACAAAGTGAACTAGACAATACATAAACACGACAAATGACTTTTCCACCACAAATGTTCACTAAATACAAACACAGTCTTTTTTGCTTTCAGCCACCATAAAGAATAAGACTTAATTTTATCTAAAAGCTGAACAATAGAGCTTTCCTTATTGTGAAACAACATATTATTTCGCTCATTCCACAATGTCCAAACACTAAGGAGCCAAGCAAGCGGGAGGAATGACCTCCTAGCTTTCAATCCACTCGTGGAGAAGATAAACTGAGTAAAATGGTCGACAATAAAGTGATGATCTACACTTGCAAAACCAATCCATGACCGCACTAAAGGTCAAATGGAACCAAAAAATATGCACGATAGAAACAAATGACTCGCGTTCTCCACCTGACCACAACCAGACACACAAAAGCACGTATCAACTGAAAGAACACCGCAAGTTGCCAAATTCACTTTTGTAGGAAGACGATCACGAAAAAGCCGCCAAGAAAAAATGGAAACTTTTACCGGAACCTAAGGATCACGCTAGATCTAAATCATGCATGATCTGCGCCGTTTCCTGAGAAGAAATTAAACAAATGTTTATAGCATGTTAACTAAGAGTCTAAGATGAAGGTGGCTTGCACAATAAACTAGATATATTTTGAAATAAGAAAATTTTGATCATCAAATAATTTTATTAGTTTGCAAGTTTTCAAATGACAAATGTTAATTAATAATAGTTAAAGATGTAAGCAATCCACCACATAAAAATTGAGGTGTTATGTTTATAGTTTCTACTCATTTTATCGTTATCGTTGTTAGTTGTGCTTAGCAAATTGTATTGTTTAGATAACACAAGATAGAGATTATTTGCAGGAAAAAAAAACACAAGATATAATTTAACCACCTTTTAATATCTAAAGTTGTTCATATGAGAAAAGGAAACAAAAGGGAAATGAGGGACTACTAACTGTATCGAAGTTTGGTTGATGAAAGTGTTATCAACAACCTCAACGACATTGAGTGTGATCGTTTGAAAATAAATGTAACTGAAATCGGTACTTAGAGGATCAATAAAGGGGACATTGTACAGAACATAGACAAAAAATGGGCATCATTTTATTTCTTTGATTCATAATGTCATACCGAAATGAACAATTCAAGTTACGAAATAAAAAAATTACTCTTGAAGTCGATGAAATCCCCTCCCCCACCATGCACGTAGAGACAAAATACACCATCAATCGACACTACCATGTCGACTGCATACATAACATTAGGACACCTCCGATAACTCTTAAGAAAAAACAAAACCCGGTTCAAATAAAAAATTATTTTCAATAGATTCTCCTTTTTTTTAAAATAGAGCAAAAAAATCATTATTATTGTAATAACGGTGACACTAATGACAATTTTATAAGTGTTCTATATGAAATTTTAACATTGTCCCCAGAGGTAACAAAATTAAACTTTATCATTAAGCTAACACCTCATGAACAAAGTTACTTTTCAAACTCTTGAAAATAATTTTTGATAGATGATTTTTTTATATAGGTTTGAGAACTTGAGTCTTATTCATCATAGGTTTGCGACATTAGATGGCCTAAACATAAGAGGATCAATCTGTTAGGCTATTTGAACTACTCTAATGCCTTCTTAGTTTTGGGTTTGAACTCAAATAGAATAAGGTCTTGTGGCTACATGCACTCCTTTTGTGTTTGAATCATAGACTGAGATTTTCTAGTTTAGTAGGATATTAGAATTCATGTTGTAGAATATATAGTTGGTGACACGAGATCATATTTTGCTATGCCTAGTTAATGATCGAATGCAGCTCTGATGCCTCTGTTGGAAAAATATATAGTTGAAAGAATGGGTAACGGAGTGTTTAGTAACATTGGAGAAAAGGACACACATTAGTAATTACTCGTTGTAGGAAGAGTGATATGATTTGATGAAGCCTTCAATATTATTGACATTGCATCTCAAAGGCTTGAATACAATTCTATTTATAGGTGCTTGATGATGTTTCTAGAGTTATAATAATCTAGGATTTTGTTTTCCTTTTCTACATTCATTATTATAGATGTCTCTAGGCTACAACTTAATCTAGATATTATTAAAACAATCTAAAAACATGTAGCAACTTTAAGTTATTCTAGTTTTCTCCAATAGACATTGTCATTATTTTTACTAGAATATTCAAAAAATATAAAATTTCAACATTGTTTTTGTTTTGTTTTGAAAATGGAATTATTGGAAAACTGAAATTTTATATTAACTTGAACAAGAGTATAACACTTTATAGTGGTAGAAGATAGCTAACTTGTGACTTAGCCTAAAATGGATGGCAAGTGGCCTATTTATAGGCTTGACATGTTGGTTGTATGGTCTATAGAGAGTTTTAGGAAGAAGTTTCTACACTTATGTATTTTACATTATTCTAGAAATATCTACTAGATGTAAGCTTTATTAGAATAATCTAGAAATTTGAAGCATATTTCAACACTACTCCTTAATGCATATTTCGAAAACTCCAAATATAGTATTGTAGTTGCTCAAACATAGATTTATGATATTATTTCCTCCAACATTGATATTCTTCATAGTTAATCAATTTGACACATGTTACCTCCAATATGATAGTAAATTTATGTCACCTCTTGCCATAATATTTCTTATTGGTCTACTTGTCGGTCTTGTTGAAGACTTCTAACATGGATCAATCTTTCTCCTTAGTTACTCTAGTAATTTTCCTCGTTGGTCTTGTTAAAGACATCTAACAAGGACCACTTTTGCTGCTTAGTTGCATGTGAATCTCCTTGTCGACGTTGTTGAAGATTTTCACATATCACACAAAGACTAAATCCCACAATGGATGCATCAATTTATTGAAAAGATGGTGAATATTACTGGTGATGGTCATTGTAGGTTCCGTGTAGTTGTGGGTATACGTAACTTGATTGTTGATGATCATTAGATAAAAAGGTGGTGAATTTTTTCTTGCAAGCATAAACATCCATTAAAGAAGTGAAAATGAAACAAAAATACAACTCAAAATTGAGGGCAATAGTCTTCTAAAGTAAGTAAAAATGTAAAATGTATAGTGAGAAAATCAAAGGTTAATAAAACAGAGTACATGTAAAGTGAAAAAATAAGGGTAATATTGTATGAGATAGAATAATTATTATTCCACTATATTCCTTCTCGAAATTTTTTTGAGAACAATTTCATTGAATCTTCATCATTTTATTTTTACTTCTTTCAATCTTTTATTCTATTAGCGCAACTCTTCTATGCTTGTTGAACAAGCAATGGAAATCAGAAGCAGATTTTGCAGATTTGATTATTGTGATTTAGAGAGATTGAGAAGAGAGAAATATTATATGATTGAGAAGAAGAAATTGTATTATTGAATACTAATGAATATACAAAGAAAAGTAGCTTATATAAGCTAGTCGGTTGGGTAGCTTGAAGCACAAGCAATTGTAACAACCTCAACATCTTATTAGCTACATTCTAACAAACTAGTAACAAACTTCAAAAACAAAACTAACTGAAAGTGTCATTAACCGTTAAGCATGATTATTACTAATCTAAACTTGAATTAACAAACTAACATCCTCCCTGAATTCAAGTTTCCACTTCCTTGATGCCAATCAAGCTCCTTAGCTTGATGAACTTGTCAACCTTCAGTGGCTTTGTGAATATGTCTTCAAGTTGCAGCATAGTGGAGCAATGGACAATCTGAAGTGCTCCCTTGTTCACTTGCTCTCAGAAAATAGAACTTGGCTTCTATATGCTTGCTTCTTCCATGCAATACTGGATTTTTGGCCAAGCTTATAGCAGATTTGTTGTCTATGAACAATGTTATAGGTCTGCTAACCTATATCTCCATCTCCTTGAGTATATTTTCAAGCCATGCTGCCATACACCCTGCAATATACTCAGATTCACAGGTTGACAATGCCACAACTGACTGCTTCTTTGCACACCATGAAATTAGGGCATTCAGGAACTTGAATAGGCAACCTGAGATGCTTTTTCTATCCTGCTTGTCTTCACACCAATCAGCATCAGAATATGTTATTAATTCCATAGAGCTTTCATTCAAACATTTACGAAATAGGATGTCATATTGCAGTATTCCTTTGATGTATCTCATTACTCTTTTGGCTGCTAGCAGATGAGATACTCTTGGTTCACTCATGAATCTACTGATTAAGCCAACTGCATATGCAATATCAGGCCTACTATTGCATAGATATCTTAGTGATCCCACTATTTGCTTGAACAATGTAGGATCCACATGTTCTTCACCTTCATTCATCACCAATTTCATTTTTGTCTCAGCAGGTGATGATGATGGATTGCAGTTCATCATATTGAACCTCTTCAATATATCAGATGCATACTTCATTTGATGCATTATTAGTCCCTCTGCAACTTCACTAAATTCCATAGACAGTATGTCAATTTCCTAAATCTGACATTTCAAACTCACTCATCATTTGAGATTTAATGCTTCTATCTCATTCATATCACTACCAGTCACTATCGAGTCATCAACATATAAACAGATGAGTAGTTGATTACCTTCAATTCCTTTCTTAACATATACACCATATTCTGACTTGCATTTGACAAATTCTTGCTGCACAAGAAAACTGTCAATTCTTTTGTTCCAAGCTCTTGGTGCATGCTTTAGTCCATATAATGCCTTGTGTAATCTATACACCATATTCTCCTTCCCTTTAATTTTGAAACCTGGTGGTTGTGTCACATACACTTCTTCATCTAAAGGACCATTTAGAAAAGCATATTTTACATCCCCTAGTTTCTTCCACAAGCTATAACAACTATCAATCTCATAGTTTTCAGTCTAGCAACTGGAGCATACACTTCAAAGTAGTCCATGCCAGCCTTCTGCATGAATCCCCTAGCTACTAATCTAGCTTTGTGTTTGGCTACTTCACCATTTGGCCTCAGTTTTAACTTGAAAATCCATTTTACATCTATAGGTTTCTTGCTAGCAGGCAGTTCAGTCAGTTCCCATATGTTATTTCTATTGATTGAGTTCAACTCCTCAATCATAGCATTCTTCCAAACATCTTTATTCAATGCTACTTCATAGTTGATTGGCTCTGCATCAGCCAATAGTGCAAAATGAACAAATTCCCCTTCTTCATCAACTAGATTGTCTGGAGTAATTTCATGTCCTACCAATCTTGTTGAAGCAAATCTCTGTCTAACTGAAGTTCTAGTAGCGTGATTGTCTTCAACATATACTTCAGGTTGAACTTCATCATCAAGTTGAATTTTTTCAACTTGATTGTCTTCTTCAATTATGGGAACTGTGTGACTGGAACTCTTCTCTTTCTTATTCCAATCCCATGCTTCATTCTCACAGATTTTAACATCTCTACTAATCACTATTGAATGATTTAGAGGATGATATAATATGTATGCACTTGTTTCATGATAGCCAACAAATATCATAGGTTCACTCTTGTCCCCCAGCTTTCTTCTCTTTGCATCAGGGATATGCATATAGCATAGTGAACCAAAAACTCTCAAATGCTTTGCTGACTGCTTGCATCCTAACCGAATTTCTTCAGGAATTTGATTAAGTTTCTTGGTATGGCATCTGTTTAAGATGTATGCTGCAGTTCTTACTACTTCACCCCAAAATGTATTAGGCAACTTCTTCATCTTTAGCATACTTCTGGTCATGTCAAGCAGACTTTTGTTTCTTCCCTCAGCCAAGCCATTGTGTTGTGGAGTATAAGGAGTAGTGACTTCATGTACAATGCCATTATATTCACAAAACTTCTCAAATACCTCTGAGGTATATTCACCACCACCATCAGTTCTTAAAATCTTAATAGACTTTCCACTTTAATTTTCAACTAAGATTTTTAACTTCTGAAACATTTCAAATGTTTCACTTTTGGCCTTGATCAAATACAACCAGAGTTTTCTGCTAAACTCATCAACAAAACTGATGAAGTATTTGTTACCCCTTAGTGAAGGAACCTCTAAAGGACCACACACATCTGAATATACAACATAAAGTAGCTCCTTTGATATACTTGCTGCACTAGAACTGAATGCATTTCTGGGTTGCTTGCCCAACAAACAAGTATCGCAAACTGTGTTTGGTATCTCAATCTTAGGTACTCCCAGAATCATATCTTTATCAACTAATTGATTAAAACCTCTAAAATTAAGATGACCAAATCTATAGTGCCATAGCCAGCTATCTTCATCTTTTACCATGGCACACAAGCAATTCAATTCTACAGCTTTCATGTTTGTCTGAAAGGTCCTATTCTTTGAGAGAGGTGTTTTCAATACTAACATTTGATGCTTATCAAACAACTTAAAGATGTTGTCCTTCACAGTTACAGAGTATCCTTTCTGAATGAATTGACCAACACTCAATAGGTTGCATTACATTCCAGGATCATAGAGAACTTCTTCAATTATTGCCATTTTTCCATTCTTTCCTTCAATAGCAATATACCCCATTCCTTCTGCAACCAAGACTCTATGATTTGCAAGCTTCGCCTTTGTATTGCTTTCAGGATCCACTTCTCTTAACCATGTCTTGCATCCAGTCATATGATTAGAGCAACCAGTATCTAAGAACCAACTTTCCGAGTTGCAGCTCTCATTACTAGTTGTTGTAACCATCATGAACAATGACTCATAATCTGAATCATCTTGTGCAATCTTAACTTCCTCTTCATCATTCTTTCTCTGTTTTCCTTTACCAGACCAACATTCAGAGGCAAAGTGCCCAGATTTCTCACATTTGAAGCACTGAATCTTCTTCTTATCAAAATTTTTCTTCTTTTGATTAGAATTTATTTCCTTTGAAGATTCACCTTTCTCAGAACCTTTATTCTTGCCTTTATCCCAGTTTCCTCCCTTAGAGTTATTCTTCCCTTTCTTGGAGTTCTTCCTATCATAATCATCCCTTTTGATAGATTGAACTTGCAGGGCTTGTTGAATTGATCTTTCACTACTTCTTTCAGATACCATCAATTCATGAGCTTATAATGAACTCTGTAACTCCTCAATCTTCAATGTCTTGACATCTTTTGATTCCTGAATTGCCACCACAATAAAATCAAACCTTGAATATAGGGTCCTCATAATCTTCTCAACTATTTGTTATCAGTAATTGCTTCGCTACAAGTCTTCATCTGATTTACAAGATTGATGAGTTTGAAGATGTAATCAAAGATCTTCTGATCATCTTCCATTTGCATCAACTCAAACTTCCTTCTCAATGATTGAAGTTTAATCAATTTCACTTTATCATCACCTTCATGGTACTTTGAAAGAATATCCTATGCTTCCTTGGAACTAACAGTTTTTGAGATTCTTTCAAAATTGGTTTCATCAAGACTTTGCTGAATTAAGAACAGAGCCTTGCAATCGTTCTTCTTCAATTCCTTGTGTGCGTTCCTTTGCACATCTGTGGCATTCGCAGCTAAATCATCTACACCATTCTGCACAATTTCAAGCAATTCTTGTGCTCCAAACAGATTCTTCATCACTGAACTCCATCTTTCCCAATTGCGTGCTTCAAGAATTGGAAGATGAGTGTTGAAACTGCTGCTACCATTCATGGTTCTTCCTTCAGCGTTTCTTCTTGATTTTGCGTGATTGAAGATCTTGATCAACCCTTAGAACGAAACCACATGCTCTTTATACCAATTTGTAAGCGCAACTCTTCTATGCTTGTTGAACAAGCAATGGAAATCAGAAGCAGATTTAATTTCTTCAGGTTTTGCAGATTTGATTGTTGTGATTTAGAGAGATTTAGAAGAGAGAAATATTGTGTGACTGAGAAGAAGAAATTGTATTATTGAATACTAATGAATATACAAAGAAAAGTAGCTTATATACGCTAGTTGGTTGGATGGCTTGAAGCACAAGCAATTGTAACAACCTCAACATCTTATTAACTACATTCTAACAAACTTCAAAAACAAAACTAACTGAAAGTGTGATTAACCATTAAGCATGATTATCACTAATCTAAACTTGAATTAACAAACTAACAGATTTTCAAGTTACCGATGAAGATTCTAAATTTTCAGCCTTTTCTTTTGTGTTGTGGCTGATTCGAAGACACTCAAACTAAGGTAAAGTAACTCAAAAACAAGAAACACATCATCCTCACTGTCAATCACCTTTAGCAGGTATTAGTTCAAAATCTTTGTATATAAGGGAATTAGCACTTTCATTGATTTGGTGTTAGATAGACCTTACTGATTCTGCATTTTTTCCTATTTCCTCAATTTCCATTGAGAGCAAACGATTGAAAGAAAAAGAGAGAAAGAGAAAGGGAAAGAGGTAGCAGCATTGGCAAGATGAAGGAAGACTTGTAGCAATTAGCTGCATTTGAAGAATCTTTATCATTTTTTCTCTCAATGGTTTATCCTCTCAAGATCACCAAATATGGTGATGTTATTATTTTTCATTTTAGCCTTAATTGACGTTTTGACTTATATCCATAAAACAATGGATGGTCATGCAAAATTCATGCTTTTCAGCCATAGAAAAACGAATAGTAAAACAAAGTTTATTCTTTTTAACCTAATTATATCATATCCTAACTTTTATCCATAATGAAAATGGATGGTTAAGCAAAATTCATTCTTTTTGTCTAATTGACACTCTAGCTTCTATCTATGAATATGATGATGGATAGCAAAGATAAATTCATATTTTTAGCCTAATTGACATTTTAGCGTCCATCATTTAAGATATTAGACAATTAAACAATCATAATTCATTCTTTTAAGTTTAGTTGACGATTTAACTTATCTCCATACAAAAATGGATGGCTTTGTATTTTCTAGTAGATTTTTTAGTAGATGTAATTAGGCCTTAAATATTCTTTTATGTATATCTTTTTCGATATTTTTTTTCTATTTTCGGACTGGAAGTGCTATAAACACTTTTCAACTTGCGGAAAAATATTAGAGATGTAAAAGTTAATTACATTAGTTGGATTAGTCGAGGGTTAGTTAGCCTAACTGGTTATGTAAGTCCTAATGTACTACTTGATTTTTTTTTTTGGAAATTAATGTACTACTTGTTGTAAATGAATTCTCACATAATAATTATTATTTCAATTTAACTTTTCTACATTTTTCTCTTAGATATGATTTTTATCAAGAATTGTTATATAAAATACCGAAGGGACCTTTGATATTTTGGGATATGGGTTCGAACTCACAATTCCTTAGTTCTCAACACTTAGTGTATGTGAGTTTTGCGCTAAACTTTTTAAAAACTAAAAAAAAAACTTTTTGAATAATAATATCATAAATTTTAAGTATTTTGAAAATATATTTATCGACATAATCTACTTAATAAAACTTTTATAGATATTTTTACGGCAAAAATTTACCCACGTATGGCAAGAGTCTCTAACTAATTTTATTATGCAAAATAATATACAGGAACCTTTAAATAAAAAAACACAGGGAATATTATCCTCCAATGTCAACGTTTAAAAGCAACTATGTGATCTCTTGTAATAAAAAAACCGTGTGATTTTCAAATTACAAAACATTATCCTATAATAAACATATATTTGTCTTAAAAACAACATATATATATACATATATATATATATATATATTCACGGGCAGACAAACAAATGTTGACTTTATTTGTTTATTGAGTGGTTTTGGTTCAAGTTATTAATTGTGCATAAGACAAACACTATTCCTGTCCTATAAATGTGTATATAAATATAGACTTATTCTTCCGATAAGCTTTACTACTTATTTTATTAGGCAATGCCTCTAATATAGCGTGGTGCATGTCTTTATTTATCAATTTATGAGTGGGAACTTAAACAGAATGGTCGACTAATAAATTTTGGATTTGTAACAAGTGACATGACATGATTAAAATAATATGTATTCAATTATATACAGATCATCACAAGGCTGTTATAGAGATTTTCCAAGATTTGTTCTCACACCTAAATAGATATGCTTAAGTCAAACCCTATATTTTCAACAATACATTTTAAACTTTTTTTAAAAAAATAAACAATACATTTTAAACTCGATACTCATTATAAAAATAAAAATAAAAATTCAAATTTCCTCATGGTTTTCTAGAAGGAACATATAAAAAAGGGACACTGCTTGTTTATTACTTAATGTCTCATTCAACGTTCCAGTTGTTATATAATTGTATATATCCCCTTCAATCCTTTTTTTAATGAGATATTTTGAATCTTTTGCTCTTAATATAATAAACAAAGTTCAAATTTATACTTTTTTTTTTATCAAATGTCTTTATATGCTATAATGCTAATAAGTTTTAGTTGGAGGTTTTATTTTTGACATTATGAGATGAATTAACACCAAGGTGGAAAAACATTGATTTCGTGCTTCCCAAAAAACTACTCCTATAAGTATGCCAAAAGAACTTTACAATGCAATAAAAGAATCACATCTAGACTAGTTTGACCAAAATTGAGATTTAAATTTGTAGAAACCCCAATTTGGGTCTAGTGGGAGAACCGTTTGCTACAACATTGAATCGGGTTGGGTCAAACCGTTCTTTACCGTTTATTTAGTATATCTTGTTTCCTTTGTTTTTTTTATCATTTATTTAAACAATTTTTCTTAATAAGTTAAAATGAGATACATCATGAACAACAAAGTATCTTTAATAGTACAAAGTGCGTCAATAAGGATCTCAAAAAGTATACATGCGATCAAATCATTAAATAAAACAAAAATACAACAAATCAGTCAATGTCCAGATAAACAAACGGGCTCGACCAACACATATGAAAATTTAGATGAATATTAATATTAGTAGTCTTCATCCATCAAAAGAAATGTAGCTTCACTTTATCTAGCAAGTGATGGATATGACTTTCGATGTTCTTAAATATTCGGTTGTTCCTTTCATTCCACAAAACTCAAACGCAACAAAGCCAAACAAGGTGCAAAAAGGAACAATGAGCTCTCAAACCACCTGAAGAATAAGCAAACTGAACAGCATGGTCGTGAAGATGAGATGGATCGGCCGTAGAAATGCCAAGTCAAGATCGTACAAAGCCCTACATAAAAGTGAAGCAAGGACAAGACAAAAACAAATGATGAGCAGTCAAACCCTCCACACTCAGTCACGCATAACTATCATCGTGAGAAATAATGTTGTGCGTCATCAGATTATCCTTCGTCGGTAACCTGTTCTGAAGGAGTCTCCAGGTCAAAATCAAAACCATCAAAGAAACTTGTTTATGCCAAACAAAATCTGTAATAACATCGGAGCTTGTGGCCTCCTGGCTAGTGAGCATCATGTATACACCCCTAGCCGAGTAACCGCCAACATTTAAACAATTTTAATTTTATTTTTATCATTACTCATTCAATCAAATAACCTAATCTTTATAACTATTCACATAATAAAATCATGTAGCCTCCATTATTTTCTCTCAATGGTGTTTTTAACCGAAAATGTTAGTATTATTAATTAATAAATGATTTTGTATCTTGTTTCCATGAGCTTAGCTAAGTTGGTAGGGACGTTGCATATTTTATGCAGGGGCAGGGGTTCGACGAACCCCTGACACCCCCCTTTTCTCCATATTTTTAATGTGAGCTCTAGCCACTAGGCTACTTGACCTAAAAAAAAAAGATTTTGTATCTCAAAAAACAAGAAATATTAAATAAAATTTTATTATTATATTATTAATAGCATTATAAAGACCTCTATAGTTCTGTCTAGAATACACTTTTGATTTCGTTTTAGGTTTCAATAAGTGTTGAACTGCTCGTACTAACATTAACAGGCTTAGATATTGTGATGAGTGGAACTATGCAAACTGATATTGTGAAGTACATGAGTTGGAATTGACAATATCGTTAAGATGCTATAGATATCCGGCCTAGTGGTTTTATCACTTAATTACACTTTTGGTCCTCGTATTTTGATCAGCTCACGAAAATGGTTCTGCCTCTTTTAAGTTGAATAAAATTATCTTTAATTTTTTTTTTTTGCAGTTTTAGTTCTACCTCCTATTTTCAACTCCAGAAACGCAGAGAAATGACGGTTTTAGACCTACCCCATGTGTTCAACCATGAAATAAACAAGAAATAAAGCATGTGGGTACAATGAATCCACTTTATTCAGCACACTAAACCAAAAAACCTAATTTTTAAGATATGTTTCAAATTAGAGTTTTTTTTGTTAGTGTGATAAATAAAGTGGATTCCTTGTACCCACATGCTTTATTCCTTGCTTATTATTTCATGGTTGAGTATAGATGATAGGTCTAAAATTGTCATTACTCTGCGTTTCTGGAGTTGAAAATAGGAGGTAGGACTAAAACTGCAAAAAACATATAGTTTATGGACGATTTTGTTTGATTCGAAAGAGGCAGAACCATTTTTGTGAGTTGGTCAAAATATGATGACCAAAAGTGTAATTAAACTTTTTTTTTTAATTAAACATTGAATGGTTTTTTTAGTTTATGGAAAGCCATTTCGAGAATGCTGCTAATAATTGAATTTGACCATCTTTTATAGAGAAGAAAATAAGCCCAGTCATAAAAGTGTAGATTTATTTATCCTTACTATATTTTGCAAGCGCACGAGGTTTTAAGCTTAATTCTACAAATGTTTGAATTTTCTATATTCATTAATTATAAGTTTGAAGAGGAAGAACAGAAAAGTAAAACACTGAATTAAAAAATACAATACGAAAAGTCAACATTGGAATACCGTTTCTGGCCTGCTAAGTTTGTTTCAAGCATACATTTGGCATGGTCTATTTATGTTCATAACTTGTTGAGTTGAAATTACTCTATTTTATATTATAAAGTTTGAATTGAATTGTTTCAATTATATATATTTACTAAAAAAAATTAATTCAAAGCATATACATTTCTTCAAATTTTGGCTCAGAACTAAAACGCTAAATGCTGTGTAATAATGGACTTTACCAAATCCTTACTTATGTCATTGAACTTAAAAAAATGTAAAAAAATCAAAGAGTAAGAGTTATTTTGACTCAAACTGAATGAAACAACACACAATTTCTCTCTCTTACCCAATCACCTAATTTAGCATCTTGACTCCTTTATATATCTCCACATCCCTCAACCTTTCACCCTTCCAAACCCATTTCCTCCCTCTCTCTTTTCCTCTTCTCATGCCATTCTAACTCTTCAATAATTTCATTCATCAAAATGGCTGTGGAACTCATGGGGTTCCCAAAAATAGATGAACAAAAAGCCATACAAGAGGCTGCATCAGAAGGTCTCAAAGGTATGGAACACTTGATCCTAACCCTTTCTCATCAACCAACTCAATTAAACACTCAACTAACCGACCACACCGTTTCTAAGTTCAAAAAACTCATCTCTTTACTTAACCGAACCGGTCACGCCCGGTTCAGACGCGCCCCGGTTCATTCCTCCTCCTCCTCATCTTCACCACCGGTTCAAACACCAACCGTCTCTCTCCCAAAACACTTTCCTTCTCCGTCACCGGCACAGGCACTGGCACCGACGCCAATCTCCGTCCGTCACGCGCCGGTGAGCTTTGTTCAACCTCAATCACACAGCATGACACTCGATTTCACGAAGCCAAACGACGTAGTTTTGAGCGCAAACACGAAAAACTCCATGGTTGAGCTTGAATTCTCGAAGGATACAGCAACGTTTAGCGTTTCTTCAGCTTCTTCATTTATGTCATCTGCTATTACCGGTGATGGAAGCGTTAACGGAAAGCAAGGATCTTCGATTTTTCTCAATCCGGCGGCGACACCAGCTATCTCCGGCGGGAAACCGCCGCTATCGGCGGTGCCGTCTAAGAAAAGGTGTCATGATCATGGCGAACACTCCGATGACGTTTCAGGGTCGAATAAGTGCCACTGTGTAAAGAGAAGGTACACCTACACTTCTTTTATCTGTGTTTCACTCGACTCAATTATAATCTTTTTATAGAATCTATTAAAGGTGTGTGGTGTCCAATATGTGTTAGTGGTCGTCGCAAGTGATTGCATTTAGTTAATTATTTACGATGATTTTGGGTGTCATGTCTAATGTGTTAGTACACATTTTATTACATTCAATCAATTATTTATTTATTTTTTCAAATTATTATAGCGGTGTACATGTGGCGTCAGTGTCATATTTAGTGTTAATAACAATTGTTTTTTAATCAACAAAATGATAAATAGCAACAAAGACTCGTAACCCGATTACATGCATACTCCCTCCGTTTAAAATATAAATAAAATTTGCTTTTTAAATTCATTCATTTAGTGATGTATGTGGTCCATATTATGAACCACATACATCATTAAATGAATAAACCTAAAAATTAATTTTTACTTATATTTTGAAACGGATGGGGTAATGTTTAGGTTACGTTAGAATATATGGACGGTCATATGTATTTGGAGCCGTTTTTTGTTTGACTCGTTCACATTTATTAGAAATAAAGAAAGGGAAAAGGTTAATGGTTTCTTAACGAATCACGTGAATTTGTCCTGTGAGTGGGGTAAGGCTACGTTGGGAGTCAACGATTTCGGTGGTGGTGTGGTTAAAATGCTTTAATAGGTAACAGTGTGGTTGAAAGTGACAACACAACATAGGGTTCTGTTTTTGCTGTCTGAGAAAGAAAACACTAGAGAGAAATTCAAAAGTTCAAACAAAGTTAAAGTGATGTGAACTCTCCTTTTTCCTTTTTCAATTCCCTTCACTCAATTGCTTTGACTCTTGACTTTTTTAATTTAATTAATGCACCCACCCCCGGCGTATGTTAGCATAATAGTAAACCCATCTTTTGATTATGAGTTCAAATTAATTGAGGGATAATAAGATTTTAATTTTTGTGGGAGTACAAATTTTTGTGTATCATATTATTTGATTCAAGATTTGGGGTATATCCTTAAAAAAAAAGTTTCGGGGTACTTTCCTCTAAACAAGAAGTTGAGGAGTACTATAGTCATTCTTTTTACCAAGCCTAATTCGAAATAAGATCCCATGAGTTAGGGTTTTGTCGTCACACAGTTGCTACATTGATGATTATTTGATCAAGATTATAGTTACAAAAATACCAATTTCAATTTTTATTTTACAATTCATACACGGTGCTTAGAAGTTATACCTAGAATGACCGATTTTAAACGAATGACCATGAATGTCTTGACTATATGGATTAGAACGTTTTAGTTAACTTGGGACATAATATGATTTATTCATTATAATCATGATTGTAATACTGAATTCATTCATTATAACAAGTTTCTTGCATTTGATTTTTTCCAGAAAAAATAGGGTGAAGAGGACTGTGAGAGTACCGGC
Source organism: Medicago arabica (assembly GCA_946800305.1). Classification (NCBI taxonomy): domain Eukaryota; kingdom Viridiplantae; phylum Streptophyta; class Magnoliopsida; order Fabales; family Fabaceae; genus Medicago; species Medicago arabica. The sequence continues at coordinate 8,378,460 of OX326965.1, read as the reverse complement.
GATAAGCTCAAAGACCGCTGATATACCACCGGACGAGTACTCATGGCGAAAATACGGTCAGAAACCAATCAAGGGATCACCATATCCACGGTAAGAATTATACACAATCAATCCAATCTCGACCGTTAATTATGTTGACTTTTATTAAAGACTTGTTTCCTAACATTGATTTATTCTTTCTTTTAATCAGAGGCTATTACAAGTGTAGTACAGTGAGAGGGTGCCCAGCAAGGAAACACGTGGAGCGTGCAACAGATGATCCAACGATGCTGATTGTAACATATGAAGGAGAGCACAGGCACACTATTCAAGCTGCGATGCAGGAGAACGCAGCCGGGATTGTGGGTTTGGTATTTGAGTCAACGTCATAAGGGGAATTAAAAAACTTGGAGGAAAGTGGGAGAATGGAGGACTTTTCATTTAGAAATTAAAAATGAATTTATTTTTGTTAGAAAAATATGAGTGGAAGTTAAGGTGGGGCTGCGTTGTAAATTTGTTTTATTATTATATTAAAATATTTTAATATAGAGATGGAAAATTGGAATCTTAAGTTGTTTATTTATTTATATCTGCTCACCAAAGTCTTGCCAACCATTATTTTTATAAAAAAATCATGATTAATTATTATGACTTTGTGTTCGGGAGAGGTGGTATCCGAGGGAGGGTTAGAAATATTTTATTTATTTATATATGATCTCATAGAGAAATAATTGAGGTGATTATTTTCCCCTAGAAAAACATTGAGGTGATTATTTTAGATGTCTGAGTTTTGTTGACAAAATGTGGCATATAATTATAAAGACTTGGTATATGCTTGAAAATGATTAATATTTTCAAACATTATTTTTAAGGGGTTTGATGTTTTCAAACACGTTGATAGAGTTTTTTTTAAGTATTCAATTTAACCCTTCAAGGCTTGCAAGTTAACAACTCAATGGTCAAAATACTCATCGTGGAAAATCGAACAATTGGTGACATTGTTTATGCAAAATAGTGGTAGTTGGAGAGATTCTCTATACTACAGTAAGGTTGTTCGCAGAGATTAATTTTAAGACTATGGCTCACACACGATTAAGGTTTTTAATGATATGAGTTTGGGGAACAAATTGTTGAGTCATGAGTTGAATCACATCGCGTTGATAGAAATGACATAAATGAGATTTAACATGAGATCTCCATACAAAAACTTAAAATATTGAATTTGTAAGTTCTCTCATTTATATGTTGCACAATCTCAACTATTTCACATGATGTGAGACTCTCCACATCTCTTATCTAATGACAAGAATATCTTCCGTAAAGTCGAATCAGACTTTAATACCAATAATTGGGAATTCACCAAAGAAGTAAAAATGAAACAAAAATACAACTCAAAATTGAGGGCAAAAGATCTTCTAAAGTAGGTAAAATGTATAGTCAGGTAATCAAAGGTTTTTTTTTTTTTTTTTTTCTTCTGAAAAAACTAAACTAACTCATATAAATTGACACCGGTGGTAATCAAAGGTTGTTAAAAGTGAGTATGCCTTAAAACAAGAAAATAAAGGTTGTTATTGTAACATATTTATGATTTATTATGATGTATCTACAATGTCTACCTCTAATTTTTTTAATGAAGAATTGATATTTATCACTTTTTACTCTAAAGTGAGTTGTTCATTTTAGAGGTGCTGGATCCCAAAAGTGATTGATTATAGTTCAACAATCTATGCCTACCTCCTAAATCTTTCAACACAAATACAGAATAACTTTTTACGCTACATTCAATTCTTACAAAAGAGCATGACACTGATTAACCCTCACACATGATAAAGGTCAGTAAAAATTTAGATTCAAGAACCCAAAATAATGGATTCTTATGGTCAAAGAGAACGACCGGCGTATCAAAAAATGAGTGAGGTGAAAGAGTTAACCCACACCTATATGGACAGTGTAGAAAGTGGTGTGATTTACTGATAATTTTTTTACGATGAATTATGATATGCATGTGAGCATATAAATGAGAGAAGACTTCCTTGGAAAAAGAATGAGAGAAGACTTTTGTTAATTGAAAAAGTCAAATGAAATTAATAAACACGATTAAAGCATGAGGTATGCCGTATGCCCCAGATAAAAAGAAAGGGTTACGACTAAACAATCAACTACATAACATGATTTCCTTAAAAAAAAAAACTACATTTCGTTTGATTATTATTCGTCTTCGGTGTGTTTGATGTTTTTGGTTCTATCTATCTTTCTTTTAATCAATTATTATTTTTTATCCAAATAATCTATTGATTTATTCTAGCTACATTCAAATTTATTGATTGATTTTTTGTTTTTTCGTTTAAACAAAAACCAAACGGAAATGGGTTTGTTCATTTCTTTCTAAAGTTTTACAGGGATTGATTTTGCCGTCCAAAAAGGTTTAGCAGCACAGCTTGTTACCCGCTTGCCTTCTATTCAAATGTAAATAATGGTTTATATAAAACTCTTAAGAATGTTGTTTTCTAGATGGACATATGAAAACATCATAATAAGAAGTAATATGGTGCAAGTATTCAACTAATTTTAGTTTTGTTAAGGAATTACTAGTATCTTGATGAAATTGATCGATAATTTATGAGCTATCACCGACATCTGTTTTGATAATGGGATTGACTACATGGTAGTATGAATGCAATGAATGTGTGAATTGAGTTGTATAGAAATTTGTGTTCACAAATTAGGGTTACAATGAGAGAGGGAAAAAAGTTTGAAAATTTAATATTACAAAGGGTATTTTTGGTATTATAATTAAATTTTAAACCTTTTTGGGTGTAACCGGATATAATTAGGGCATAATTAAAAAAAAAGTCTTGTTAACGAGTGCTCTGGGGCACTCTTTAAGCATTCCAAATTTAGTAATTATTTTTTAAAAAAGTCAACTATTACAATTTTCAATGCATTCAATATACAACTTTTCATTAAAAACTTACTATTTAAAGTGCTTAAAGAGGGTGGCACTTACAATGCACAAAGCAAAAATTTGTGTACAGTACATAAGTTACTTTTTCACATACACTAATTTGTTTTGACCATTAGATCAACTAAGGAACATATTTTTATCATAGTACGTCAATATCAAATCTAGCATTCATCCCCCACAAACCCATCTTCATTCTTGCGCACCACCACACTAGCAAACTCAAAACTTCAATTGTTCTCGGCAGATCCAGTCATGGCACCTGCAATACATCTCATTATAGTTTTCACGGCAGATCCAGTCAAAACCCAACATTTGCCAGTTGTTCAGCACTACCATGAGAATAACATTTCAATTGAAGTAGGTTTATACGATATTGGGTTTAATCGTGATTATTGTAATATTATCTGAGACGAATTCACAGTAATAGTTGTTGTTTAATTTATCTTGTTCAAAAAAAGTTGTTGTTTAACGTAAGTTTTTTGTTTTTTTTTTGTTTTTAAGAACATGACGAAGATGAAAATGGGTTGCAGTCTTGTGCTGGGTGAATAGGTTGAAGACAAATCAAAAAGTTATAGTGTGGAGAGCAATAAGGATCAATGTTTCTTTTAATCTAATGGTTAAAAAAAACTTTCATTTAACTTGTGTATGGTGCACAAATTTGTTTGTGAATTGTAAATGCCACCCTTAAAGAGTGCCCAGGGGGCACTCGTTAACATTTGCCTTAAAAAAATCAAATTTATTTTATTCATTGATTCATTCATTATTCTCTCTCATCTAAAATACATTAAATAGTGATTGGTTTGGAAGAGAAATTGTGAAGAGAATACGTGAAAAGAGAAAAAATTGAGAGATGAAGTAAAATTGTGAGGGGGTTAAGAGGACCAGAGAAAAGGAGGGCGGTGAGGTTATTGGTAGCGGAGAAGAAACCATTTATTTTGTGTCTGCAAGAAACAAAGTTGCCAGTCTATGATGTTCCGTGTGTTCTTTGATGTGGGGCAATCCTTCTCACAGTTACTCCTATCGTCCGTCATCAGGGGCGTTGGGGGGTTTGTTGACATTGTGGGATAGTTCCGAGGTGGAGGTGTATTCTTCAGTTAGTCATGATCACGTGTTGATGATACATGACCGATTTATTAAGTCGAACGACGACTTTTATCTTTTCAATGTCTACGCTCCGTGTGATGTTCGAGCTAAGCAGGAGCTGCGGGTGTCGTTATCAGATAGAATTCATGCGTTGAGAGGAAAAAGGTGTGTGTGTGGGGATTTTAATGCAGTTAGGAGTGTGGAGGAAAGACGCTCCACGTGGGTGTTGCTCATCTGGATGGCTCATCTTTTAATAATTTTATTGATGACAATATGCTGATTGATTTGCCGTTGTGTGGTCGCTGATTCACTTGGTTTAAGGGCGATGGTATCACGATGAGTAGGTTGGATAGGTTTCTACTATCTGAGGAATGGTGCTTACAATGGCCTAACTGTCTTTAAGTGGATCTTCTCCGTGGTATTTCTGATCATTGTCCACTATAACTATCTATTGATGAGGAAAATTGGGGACCACGTCCTTCTCGAATGTTGAAATGTTGGCAAAATGTGCCCGGTTATAAACAATTTGTGACGGAGAAGTGGAATTCTTTTCAGGTGGATGGGTGGGGCGGCTATGTGCTCAAAACGAAGATTAAATTAATTGAAGTGGCTTTGTACGAGTGGCATGTGTCTCATTCTAGAAAGATCCCAGCTAAGATTGATTCTTTCAAAGCGCGGTTGTCTCTATTGGACGAAAAAGGGGAAACCGGTGGGCTGTCAGAAGTTGAGATAGAGGAAATGTGTGGTATTACTCATGAGGTTCACTTTTTATCTCGTGTTAATACTAGCATATGTTGGCAACAATCCAAGTTACATTGGCTTAAGGATGGGGATGTGAATTCTAAGTATTTCCATTCATCATTAGCTAGTCGTCGGAGGAGAAACTCACTTGTTTCTATTATTGAGGATGGTATTGTGATAGAGGGTGTGCAGCATATTCGCAACACTGTTTTTTCCCCATTTTTACAAGCATTTTGAGGCGCATAACACAGTGACCCACAAATGTCCTTTCTTTTGTAGCCAAGCAAAGTTACAATCCTCAAAGACCTTTTGATCCATGTTTTTATGCCTTTTGAAATGATATTTGGATGGACACATAACTTGATTGGAATGTTAACTTAATTGCCGGATGTGTGTTCATAACCCTCACTCATTTGATTTCAATTGTTTATCTGCTTACAAAGAAGTGTGTTAGGTGTGGTTTGTGAATAAACGCATTATTAATTTGAACTATGTGACATGAACTTTGTACATATGACTCATCTCATATTTGTAGTAGAATTTTAGATTAGTTGGAAACCGAGACTTGCCCGCGCATTCACTTTGAATCATTCATCTGAAAAGTTTTCAAAACTTTATTGTACTTGTGTCTTATCCTATTAACTTGTTTAGTTTTCAATCTTTTGTTTGAGGACAAACAAAGAGTTAAGTTGGGGAGAGTTTGATAAGTGCTAGGAAGTGTTAAACTCATGATCTATTTTAAGCATTTTTGTTACTTGTTTTGCAAGTTATTGAGGGAAAAGCCGAGAGATAAGTGATTATTGCCCTTTTACGCTTTATATATCTTACTTTACTCACTTTGTGCAGAAAAGAAGTGATCAAGATTTGAACAAATGAAAGAAACACAAAAAGGAGCAAAAACAAGAAAATTATCGCCATGACCACATCATGTCGCCATAGCGGGAAATGACAAGAAAAAGGCCAATTTGCTACTGCCTAAATGTCGCCATGGCCACATCTTGTCTCCATGGCGGGAAATGTCAAAAAAAAAAACCAATTTCTTTCTGCCTCAATGTCGCCATGGCGACAAATGTTTTGTTGGGCAGGAAAAGGCGGTTTAAGGCAAATGGATGATGACGTGGCAGAAACCCACTGGCCATGGCGGGAAATGTCAAAAAAAAAACCAATTTCTTTCTGCCTCAATGTCGCCATGGCGACAAATGTTTTGTTGGGCAGGAAAAGGCGGTTTAAGGCAAATGGATGATGACGTGGCAGAAACCCACTGGCAAAGAAAGGTCTGTCGCCACAGCGACATATTCCCTGTCGGGCAGGAAGTGTAAATTGTGCAGCAAGTATAAAAAGCCATTTCATTCATTTCAGAAATCTTGTTACATATTTAGAGAGAGAATAGGGCGAAACTCTTCTGTTTTCATAGGGCAATAGCGATTGAGTGTGAATTCATCAAGATTCTTGGAGAAATCAAGTTCTTGGCATGGATTCTCAAATTTCCTTCCACTATTGTAATGTTCACATGACAATGATGAACTAAATCTCCTTAGTTGGGATTAGAGGTACTTGATTGAGCTTAGAATGTAATCTTTTGATCTTGTATTATATGATTCTAGCAATTTAAATGATATTGAAGTTATTCTTGCAATTCATTTCCTATCTTTGATTTAATTGTTATTGAAAAGTACTTTTGAATCTAGGTTTAGAATATTCATCTATCAAAACAATGATTCTAGACATAAGATTGATGTTTTGATAATCACACAAAGTATCGGAACGTAAAACTTTCGGATCGTTGAATAGATTGAGAAATCGTCGATTAAACGATACGATCGACAATTGGATTGTTTGATAGTTTGGGAAATCAACTATTGAACAGTACAATTGATTTCACAAGATTATTTGGACACGAATAATCTTGTTGAGCGATACGTGATAATATCGGTAAACCGCTAGAATCCATATATGCGATTGTTAGGTTATGTTCGACGCGTAATCAAGGAACTCTAATTCCAACGTTTTTACGCCTTATTACTCTCAACTTTTATTATTCGCAAATTAGTTTAAACAAAACAAACAAACTATCTTTTAGCTGAGAATGATATTAATTGTTGAACGGCTTATAATATCGCACCAGTCCCTGTAGAGACGGTATATAAATACTTACTTTTGTTTGATGTAAAAACAAAATACTACATCACACGCCTTGTGCTAGGGAGGCGACTCCAATTATGTTAAAATAATTCATTTTTGATTCTTCAAAAAAAGATTTGATGTGTTGAATGATATGAGAGAAAAAAAAGAGAAAAATGAAATATTGATTATATATATTAAAATTCAAGAATACCCTTCAACTTTACAAAATCATTATCAAATTTAATTTGTTTTAATTTATTAATTAATTAAAGTACTAATATAATCTGCAATCAATAAAATGATTTAATATGCTAGTAGTTTTAAAAATATTACTTTATTTTTTTAATAAAAAATTGGTTTAATTGAAAACTATAAAAACTATAAAATTCAATTGTGTGGCGAGTGTTAATCAATGCAAGGGTATTTAAGGAAGAATGATTTTTATACATCATTCTCTCCACTTTCTTTGCTATCTTGAGTTGAAGAATAAAACCTTAGATCCTATTTGTATTTTGCCTCTCTCACCTCTTTCTCTCCTTTGCCAAACAAGAGAAATTGACCATTTCACACCTCTTTCTTTTGGCTCTTACTCTCTTTTCCCTCTTTCTCGTAACATAGTGTAAATGTACCATTGACATTATAAGCCAATGACAAGTATGTGAAATCCATAACAACAAGGATGACAACATAAACAAAACAACACTACAAGATAAATAAAAAACAATTGAAGCCTATAAACAACTTAATGGATGCAACCGAAGCTACCGAGACATTATGTTGGATGATCCAACCATTGTGTCTCAAGCATCACCAAGACAAGGATTTAACATGATCAATGATGTATAAGTTGTTTTCATCTTGAAACCGGAAAACCAAATTATTGTTGACCTTTTCAAATAATTCACACACAAGCAAGTCAAATCACCAAAACTTTATCCTTCAAAGCCCTTCACCCACCAAGTAAGTCATTGAACATTGAAGTGTGGTTAAGCATTATAACCATCATTTCAATACATCAAACCAAACTGAGCCAAAAACAAGACAATCAAGAAAAAGTGTTCTCATGAACATGAAGTTTGTCTCATCGTACTCTCTTGTATATTCATTTCCTTGAAAACCATAGTTGAAATATCGTGGTCGAACATTCCATGATTGTACAAAGTTCAAATTGAAGTGGTATCTTTTCTCACAAAACAACAAACAACTGAGTGATTATAAGAACAATAAATAAACACAATAAACCACACAAAACAACCTTTTATTTTAAATACTAACACCCTAAAGGATTTTAACTAAATCAAACTAAAAAGGGTTAATAAGCCTTTACCCCATGTAATATAGGGCATTTTTGGTTTTGCCCCATGTAAAATATTTTTTTGGATTTGGTCCTTGTAAATTATTTTTGTTTTAGAATACTCCCTAGCCCAACTGACTGTGCATTTTTGCTGATGTGGCACGATGAGTCACTATTTTGATGACATGGCGCGCTGACTGTATAATTATTTTATCTTTTATGGGATACGCGTGGCATTTATTATTATTTTTAAATAAAAATAACGAAAAAAAATTCTTAAAAAAACTAGATAAATTAATAAAAAAAATTTAAATTTTAAAAAATGAATTAATTATGGAAAAAATAAATATATTTCAAAAAATTCATATTTCTGGATTTTTTTCAATACCAGAAAAATTAAAAAATTATGGAAAAACGAAAAAAATTCAAATTTGTTATTCGAAAGTAAGAAGTTTTATTTTATAAAAAAAAAATGAAAAATTCAAGAACTTAAAATATTTCAAAATTTCTTAAAAAAAATTCAGATTTTTCTTTCGAAATTAAAAAGATTGTTTTTTTTAAGTTTTTCCAAAAAAAATTCTTCATTTTTAATAACTTTGTTTAGATTTTTTCATTTTTCCATAAAAAATTCATTTTTATTAATTTTTCCAATTTTTTAGAATATTTTTCATTGTTATTAATTTTTCCAATTTTTTTTCTTGTTTTTTAAGATTTTTTTTATCTTTATTAATTTTTCCATATATATTTTTTTTAAAAAAATAATAAATGCCACGTGTGCTCCCATAATGTTTTTTAAATATACAGTTAGTGTGCCTCGTCATCAGAAAAGATGACTCAGCGTGCCACATCAGCAAAAATGCACAGTCAGTTAGGCTAGGGGGTATTCTAAAACAACTTTTTTTACAAGGACCGAATCCAAAAATATATATTTTACAGGGGGCAAAACCAAAAGTGTCATATATTATAGGGGGTAAAAGCCTATTAACCCAACTAAAAAATATGAAAAACAAATTTAAATAACATACCACATTTGATCCCGAACAATGACTCAAAATTAAGCTTAATGGGTTGAACTGACATAAAAACCATGAGGACAGAGATTCATTTTGGTGATACACTTTCTTTATTACCAAAATATATTAATTGATACTTTAGAGATTACCCTATTCTTAAGCTTAATTTTCCCAAGTCAAAAGAAAATAGAATTTGGAATGTTCATTGTATTGATGAACTCCAATGACTCCAATGTAGTGTTTTTAATCATTTGCATATTTGCAACAAATCTTCAATCATTCGTCTTACAAATTTTAAAAACACTTTTTAATTGTAGACTTAGGAGAAAAATGTAGCCTTCAGATTTCTAAGTCCTTCTAGATTCGATACTCTTTTTAATACGAGGACAACTCATATCATATATCATTAATTTTAAATTAAAAAATCAATTCTGATTATCAGATAAATAACACACAATTGATATTCTCTCATTCTCATGAATCAAACATTACTCTTGCAGTTATGAATTTCAATCACACACAATAACACCAACTACATACATGAACCACTTATATATCTTTCAAATAATGTACATGTCCCTCATTATTCATGTATTAATATGAATATTATAGTCATTCATTTAAATCACAAACAACAACATCAACTGTATGTTGAAACAACCAACATATCTTACAAATGATATATATATATATATATATATTCTTTGTTCATCGCGTAATAAAAATGACTCTTTGCGACATGCATATCATATGAGAATCAATATTATATATGTTAGAAATATAGTGATTATAAATTTTAACTCCTACTACATTTATTATGTTTCAATTATATATCAAATAACTAATTATTATTTTTTTATCATAAAATATTAAACAAAATTTTACAATGTTACAATATTTTATGGACAATTATGACTTACATCATTTACCACTTAGAAAATAGACGAGAAGAATAAACAACATTAAAGATCTATTTCCTTTAAAAAAACATTAAAGATTTATTTGGTCTCTCATTAATTTTCTCTCTGCAAGAACGTTACTAATCTTATTAGACACACTACATTTGCCTAAGCACTAAAGATACCTCATCAATTATTATCTTAAAACAAATAAAAATTTCATAATTAATTCAACCAATCAATTATTATCTTAAAACAAATGAAAATTTCATAAATCAATTCAACCACATGTTTCCTCCGTGCCAATGCCAACATTGACAAAGGTGATTCCAATCACATTGTTTTTTTGTTACATGTGTTTCCTATGCTGTATAGGTCGACCACATAGTCCTTGCGATCGTCGAGTAGATTAGGAGCACCGCCAGACATCTGTATAGGTCAACCAGGAGGGTAGTCACTCGGGTAAATCAGAAGTGCGTATCATGCACAACTGCAATTGGACACGTGAATGAATATTTGGCTATTTTTATGTAACCCTGTTGTTGACTGCAATTAATTTTCTAGTGAAGTTTAAACACTAACAAATTTGACTTTGGTTGTTGCTTACATGTACCGCAATTTTTTACATGTAAAACTAACTCTTTTATTGATATTCCATTTTCAGTTGTAATAAAGTGAATTTAATTGGGTATATGTACATCTATCTATACATTATCATTTATTGACATGTGTATATATATGAGTTTGCAATTAGAGAAATTTTACCTTCTTGTTTTAGAAGTGAATGACATGAGATATTATTGAAAAATTATAAAATGCTTATATGATCACAATGCTTAATGTTAAAGAGTAGTGATGATACAAAACTGTTATCATGAGATCCAGAACAAGAGAAAAATGAATCTGTAACTGAATCTATTGAAAGTATTGTTCTTGCATCAAGTTAGTTACATGAATCCTTTATATAGGAATGAAACGATATCTGGTTAACTTGTACAACAAGTTACCGGTTGTAGCTAACTAAGCTAACTATCACTAAAAGAGATGATGCTGAGTTGTCCTTATTGATCTTGTGACTGAATGAATTGATCTTGTGATCTAGAGATGATGTTGAGTTGTCCTTATGGGTAAATATTAACCAAATTCAGCTTGGACAATAGAGTAGAAAAAGACTTGGGGGAGAAGGGACTTAGTGAAAAAATCATCTAGTTGCTCCTGAGTAGTAACAGGGAGAGGTCTGAGGAAGCATGCTTGAACCTTGTCATGCATAAGGTGACAATGAATTTCCAAATGTTTTGTGCGTTCATGAAAACAGGGTTAGCAACAATATGTAAAGTGCTTTGGCTGTCACAATATAGCACATGATTCGTGGAGGAAGTGATACACAAGTCCTTCAATAAGTAAAGCAACCATTGAAGTTCACAAGTTGCAGCACCAAGAGCTTGATACTCAGCTTCACTAGAGGATAATGAAATAGTTGTTTGCTTCTTAGTCTTCCATGAAATCAGTGAAGCTCCAAGAAAGAAACACATGCAAGTGACAAAGTGCGTATTGTCAGGGATAGGGAAGAAGATACCACATGCAGGAGCTTGTTTGCTATACTCCAGCACTCTACAAGCAACCTTGAAATGAACTTGGGTAGGAGAAACAAGAAATTGGCTAAGTTGTTGAACAATGAAGGTGATGTCTGGGTGTGTTATGGTGAAATAAAGCAACCGTTCAATAAAAACTGATTGATTGTCTTGGTGAAGCTTGATTGAAGGATCAGAAGGAGTATTGATGGGTTTACAATTTAAATGTTCACTATCAGATAGTAAATCCAAACAATACTTGCGTTGACATAAGGAGATGCCTTGTTTGGATCTTGCAACTTCTAATCCTAGGAAATATTTGAGCACACCAAGATCTTAGATCTGAAAAGAATGATGGAGAGAAGCCTTGATTTTAGAAAATTCATTCAAGCAAGTTCCTGCCAAAATGACATCATCCACATACACAAGAAGGTGAGATATGATAAAGGTTACATGAGGATGAATTAATGGAGTGCTCAGCAAGAGAGTGACAAACATATGCATCAAGTTTAGCTGGTGGTTGCTTAGTACAAGTAGATCGTCTTAAAGGATTAGGAATTGAAGTAGAGACATTCTCGGAAAGAGAACTAGAAGATGAAATAGATAAGGAAGCAAGAATGTTATCATCAAAATGAGAAAAGTCAGATGATTGATTGATATCAAAGAACTGAGATGAAACATGAGACTCAAAAGAAGGAGAAACTTTATAGGGTAAAATATGATCATGAAAGATTACATTCTTGAATTGAAAATTTCTCTATTATGCATATCAAATAGAACATAACCTTTGACTCCAAATTTGTGACCAAGAAACATACATTTTCTAGCTCTAGAATGCAATTTAGTTCAATGAGCTGAGAGAGTAGAAGCATATCATAAAGAACCAAAAACTTTGAAGGCATTAAAGTCAGGGACAATGTTATGTAAAGCTTGGAAAGGGGGTTGATTTTGAAGTAAAGAAGTAGCAACTCTGTTGGTTATGTAAGTAACATGAATTACAACATATGACCAAAAAGAAAGAGGTAACTTAGAATGAAACAAAAGCCGCTACCAACATTTAGCAAATGTCGATTCCTTTAGATTTGTAAGGTTGAGTAAGGAAAAATTCAGAGTCATCATCAGTCATAATGATTTTAACATTGGTATCAAACTGAGTTTCAACCATTTGAACAAAGTTTTGAAATGAGAAGTAACCTCTGATTTATGTTTTAAAAGGATGATCCAAACCAATCTAGAATGGTCATCTAAGAAAATTAAGAAGTATTTGTGACCATGAATAAAAGGAATTGATAAAGGTCCCCATATATCAAAACAAAATGAAGCATTTCAAAATTGGAACTAGCTTTATTATTACTTGGAACATAAGGAAGCTTCCTTTGTTTAGAAAAATTACAAAGCAAAATGACACGTATCACACACAAGCTTGTGATCCTGATGAGACAAAAAAATAAAACATTTATTCATGAGCAGATGAGAAAGATGACCTAACATAAAATGCAAAAGAGCTGACTTAGGAATAGAAAAAACACTATCGATGTAAACACCGTGAACTTTGGTACTTTTAGCATCCACGAGAAATTTGTAGAGTCCATCTCTTTGCTAAGACAAACCAATCATCCTGACTTAAACATTGAGAATCAGAAAAGGAGACTGTGCAATTAGAGTGTTTACATAGTTTGAAAACATGCACAAGATTTCAGAGAAAAATTAGGCAAAAACAATGCAATAAAAAAAGTAATTTCAGGAGTAAGTTGATAGTACCAGCAATCTGAGATAAAAGAAGATGACAGGTTACTTGAAGAATAAGATCAAATGGTGATAGCCATAGGAGGAAGGTGCGAACGATATAGCATATATAGCATTAATGCAATTTTAATTTAAAATTTAATCTTTAATATACTCTTTATTCAAATAGTATATCTAACAAGCACGAACAGATTGAGTAAGCAATAGCGATCCTAGTCATGCAAGAAAGATCAAGATTCACAAATAGACACACTCGTAACAAAAACATGAAACATTAAACTACGTCATAAGCATCGAGTCGAGATTCATCTCATAGTCTATCAAATGACATAAATTTATACGAACCAACAAAAGAATGTCAAAGACCATAATTATCGTATGGCTTTTATATGTGTTTAGTCCCTGCAAATAGGGGTCATTTAAAATTTGGTTCATGTGTTCGTTAATCCTGACATTTTACCCCTACAAAATTTAATCATTTAAAATCTCGTCCCCCAACTCAGTTAATCACTCACAAGACAATTGCGAAAAGACCGTAATACCCCTCTTGTTCTTCTTGTTCCCTCACATGCCTTCTTTAAGCTGCTGCCGATCAATTTCTCTAGATTCTTTGTTTTGTGCATATCGCACAACTTGAACATCTCTTCATTCCAATTGTTCATCAATTTAGTATAAGAAAAATTCCCCTAACAACAACATCAAGAACAGCCTGTTTCTGAAAATAAAATGATAAAAATATACATTAATGTTTTGTAGCTATGTTGCTGTTCCAGTTTTGCATATCCAGCTCCTTGTAGTATTACAATGATCTTTAAAAAAAGTTCCCTTTTGCTGGTATCCTGTTTTTTTAATTTTGTATCTAGTTCATTGACCTTGAAGTAAAGTGAACTTGGATCGAGTACCTGTTGTTTTGTTCACTTGCGAAAAGTACTTAAGGGGTATTAGACTATGAAGTCTAGATACATCAAAAATGGAAAAGGCATGTCGTCACTCACATTGTTGAAGCCATTTTTACTTTGTTTGCTTTTGTGTCCCATGTTGCTGAGTTGCTATTGAATTTGGAGCATTGGTTTCATTGTTCTCGTTTTCACATATTATGCAATTCTATTTTCTTAATTTTCCTTCCTAGATCTTTCAGTCTTCTATTGAATTCTATTTCTCATTATTTCTTCTGTTCCCCTATTGTTCTTCTAGGGAATGAATGTTGTTTGCAAATCCAGTATGAAGAAGAGGGAATGAGAAGAAGATGAAGACACTAGTAAAAGTGTCATTTCACGTGTGGGTTGGCCAATTAACAGTGACACGTCATCAAATTAGTGACGTGACAATGATTAAGTGGGGAGAATGACGAGATTTTAAATGATTAAATTTTAAAAAGGAAGAATGTCAGGATTAACAAATACAAAGATCAAATTTTAAATGACATCTATTTGCAGGGACTAAACACGTATAAAAGTCTTATCGTATTAAACATAGATAATTTTACATTCAAAAATAAATTAATTTTCCTAGAAAAATATAACACAAACTTATCAAATCCAATTGAACAAATTACAAAAATAAAAACAGAAAGAGGGAAAACTAAAAAAAATTAATAAGAAAGAGAAGACCTATGAAAGTAAACAAAAAAAAGTGCAATAAAAAAAACAAAAAATAAGAAACAAAAGAAAGGAACAAGAAAGAAACACTTTTTTTTTTTGAAGTAAAAAAGAAACACTCTTAGTAGTTCAAATCTTGACAAACGCAATATTGTCAAAATATTTTAGCAATATATATTTTATATATATGTGTGCTTGTGTACACACTAGAAAAATATAGCCATAATTTTGACAAAATTCAAGATTGGTTGTTTGATGGGATAAAGCGGTAAAGGCAACATGCATGCAGCTCATCGTTTTGGTAAAATATATAGTAATAACTTGCACTCTAGCATGTTTCTATGCCTAAATAATTCAGAAATTCTTAAACATTTTTTATCACATGAACTTAGTTAGCCAAAGTTGGTAATATTTTCCATTTTAGCCTCTTAAAAAAAACATTTAAACTACGAAATAATATCAATATATAGAAGAAAAACATAAACTTAACGTCGCATTGCATGAAATAACTTTTCAAAGAAGTGCTTTCCTAAAAAGTCAATTCAAATTTACCCAAATACTACTACTAAATTGAAACAAAAGGAACTCATATTTATACCACACGCAAAAAAGCAAATGAAGTGCCAATGTACATTTTCACAGATCAGTGAACCTAATTACCTCATCTAATGTCTCAGGTTTATCAAAATTCTTGTGAAGGTATTTCGGGAAAAGTCTAAAATAATGCACAGACACAGCAGAAGAAACGGAAAGTGAACCCACCCAAAGAGACGTCAAAATAATAGATAGAGGAAATCATAGACTTTGATTGAAATTGCAAGTGATTCACTTGGGGGCAAAACACCATGTTGGGTAACCTCGACACCACCCAAATCATGGCATGAGCTTCACGCGTCACCAGTTTCACAAGAAATTACCTAGACGTGATGGGGGGCTTTAAGGAATCTACAAAAACCTCAAAACGCTTCCTAAGATATTTTAGAGAGACCAACCCTTGGGGGTCTCCCAAATGCAACCGATAACTTCATTGAAGTCGAATTCCCGCCTTCCTTAGGACGACAGACGAGTTCGGTTGCATGCAAAATAGGTTGAAGAACAAGGCAAGAGAGGGAACATTGTTCTCACACTTACACTACAACTGAAATACCTTTACCAAAGCCCAACTCAAAGGGTGCAACTGGGAAGGGGCAACCTTTAGATGATTCAACACCTCCATCTCAAAACTGGTGAAAGGGAGAGTAATCTGCATCTCACTAAACAGAATCGTATGCATAGGAAAAACACATCCATCATACCGACTAAAGATTCAGTGATTGTCACTAGGGCATCACTTCCCTAGTATCAAGTGGAACTCCAACATCTCGAAAGGCATACTCAAGCCTATCAACAGAACAAGAAGACGAAATCAGTATCCAAAACTTCAGCGTCAACCCATCTAAGTTCTTCAATGGGGGAAGCAGTTTTACGGTTCGTCGTTGCTCTAGGATCCATATTAGCTTCGTTGTACAAAGCAAATGAATAACCATGAGTACGACACCCTGAAGACTCCTTTATCCACTAGATGACCTCTCTCTTACTAAATGATCCCCCAACTGTGATCTCTAAACTTCTATTAGTTTCCAAATATGAAGGGAAATTGTCGAGATTGGAAATCACTACAAGGGAGAAAGTTCTCTCAATTTCCCCAAAGGTGAACCCCCTTGCCCCTTCATGGAGGATAATAAGAGGTATTCATTCC
Source organism: Medicago arabica (assembly GCA_946800305.1). Taxonomy (NCBI): domain Eukaryota; kingdom Viridiplantae; phylum Streptophyta; class Magnoliopsida; order Fabales; family Fabaceae; genus Medicago; species Medicago arabica. Next base: position 8,361,709 of record OX326965.1, on the reverse strand, counting down.
TCTAACGAATCATGGGCTTGATCCATACATAACAGGGTGAAGTTTCAAATCTTTGGGTTCAACTGCACCACACCAACCTAATTTTTCTACCCCAAACTGACAAAGAAATTTGAACGTCAGAGGAAAGGAAAGGTAAGAGTACCTATTTGGAAGAAACATGGTGGTTGACTCCAAAAATGGGGAAACAATCACAAAAAATCTCAAGAGAACATTGACTAGAAAGTTAAAGGGGGCAAGAAAGGCACAATGAATGAAGGTGAAAAACCTTCCAAGTTTGCAACTTTTTCTAAGAAGCTGAAAAAGCATGGTTCGACGTTTCATATAGCACCTTGAGAATGTAACTGTACCCAAGCAATATCAAGTGTGTCACCTCAATCCATAGGTTTGTGGCCAACAATGAATGATGCACCTACTCCCACTCAAAATTATTCAAGTGCTACTCAAGTGCTCCCTGGAAACCATCCTCGCAACGCAAAATTGACCGAAAGGTATCTCCAAAGAATGGAGGTCGACCATTCATTGTCAAACCCGTAACAACCTATTTACATCATAAGGAAAATAAAGTCTTAGGGGGAAACTGTTATGGACCGGACCTCGGCCTAAACACGACCAGCCTATGAAGGATCTTTGACAGATGTGAGATGCTTAAGGTCTGTTTGGTTCGAGAGTTTTCGAGGGAAGAGGACATAATATTTTAAATTTGATGTGTTTGGTTCAATTTGTAGAAAACAAGGGGAGGGGAGCAAATATCTTTAAAATTGTATTGCACTATTATAATTATCTTTAAATTAATTGAAAATCTCAATATTAACCTTATAACAACTTTTATTATTATTATTATTATTATTAGGTTATATTATCTTTGTAACAACATTATTCAAAAAAATTAATATTATCCTTGTAACAACTTTTATTATTATTAGATATATTATCCTGATAACAAATTTTATTTTTTGAAAGATTGTAACAAATTTTATTTTTTTGACAAAAACAAAACGATATTCATTCGTTCAAATTAGTAGAGTACATCAGATACAAAACTTGCTAAAAAACGTAAAGGGTGAATATGCAAAAAAACTCGCAATACCCAAGTTAATAACATACAACGACAAAATGCCTATGATAAAATATAAGTCACCGAAATACGCATGTTTCCGGATCTGCAAGGTTGACACCCAAATTAGTGATTGAATTTGTAATTGACTGATATCGATCTTTCAATAGTAACTAAACAAACACGCGACAAGGCGCGAAATCAAATGCCTCACATGATGACGAACAACACAACACCGTACTTAGACGACGAAATCACAAAAACCACAAAAGGAAAAACTTGATATATGTGAAAATCACTTATTTTGAATGAAAGAAAAGGGGAAAAAGATGTAGAGGGGTGATTCTAGGTCAAAAAATACATAAAATCACCCCCTTCTTGATCAATGAAGGAAAAAGAAATTTTAGAGAGAAGTTGGAGTTTCTCTCACTAGAAAACTAAGGCCGGCTATTCACGCAAAGTTTCATAGCAATATTGTAACAACTTTTATTATTATGTTATCTATCACTCTTATTATTATTTTTTGGTAGTGTCTATCACTCTTATTTGTTACATGTAAAAACCACTCTTGCAACCATACTACTACTTTGTTGCCGCCAACTGTGAGTAATCTTTTATCTCATCGTCTACATCATGTTGTTATCGATTACCTCGTTATTGTTTAGTCCTCTATGAAATTGGAAAAACAAGCATTTTTGTATATTTAATTAAGTTTAAGGATAAAATAGTGAATAAATTTTAAAACCTCTCCACTCCCTTTGTGAACCAAACACATTTTTAATTAAAATATCTCCCCTCCCGTCTGTTGAACCAAAAGGACCCTTAAGGAAGGTTACTTGTGCGCCTAGATACACGGAAACACCACCTTGAGATGATCTTGGTCATTTTCTAAATATCCAATTGTATTCCAAAACCCACGTTTGGATTAAGTTAATATCTTATTCACCTTTTCCCTCGTGATTTTTTTTATAAAATCTCTAAATTATTCAATGTCAAAATACCTTTTATTTTAATGTTACAAACAAACCCTAAAAGAGTGATGACAAAAAAATAATAATTACAAAATGATCATTAGACCCATAAAATTAAGAAGATTAAGTTTAACCGAGGTTAATTATGAAATTTTGTTTGAGATTGATTTTTTTAAAGTACCCTACCCATTAATTCAGATTTATTGTTACTTGCTAGCTACTCAACCCCATCACCTGGGGTTTTTTTGTTGCGTCATTCATGGTTCCATCTATTTGGATAGACTTTGAATGCCTTGGATTTCTCATTAATTCCACAATCTTATTCTGTTTCAGAATTGCCTTTACAAAATCCCTTAACTTTCGTATTGAAAATATATAACAAACCCTAGTCCCATCAATAATCTCATTATATATAGTGTGCTGCTACTACTCATGTCTCTTATATTTTTATAGAATGAAGCTTGTTACAGTTTTCATGGTCATCATCATTTTGTTGGCATGTGCATACCCTGCAGCTATGTCTCGAACACTCTAAAAAAAATCATCATTTTCTGTTGATGAAGCTTTTCAACAATGGATACTGAAATATAATCGAACATACTCAAGCAGCACCGAGATGAAGAGACGCAAAGAGATATTCAAGATGGAGTTGGAACTCATAGAGAGGCATAACAACACAGCTGCAGGTAATATTATACGCTTTTTTTGTTTTTGAGGGAAGTAATATTATACGCTTAATGTTTAGGGTTTACCACTTTTCCTTTTGTATTGCATAGGTTAAAGGTTAATATTTGACTTAGTAAAAATAGATAAGTTGTATCTTTGATATTTTTTTTCTATTTGCTTGTTATTTCACAGGTTATACAATTGTCCTAAATGAATTTTCTGATAGAACCATCGAAGAATTTTGTGATTGTTCAAAAGTACCACCTATGGATGATTTTCTAATAACTTTAAAACAATGGAAACAAAACCGTCGCCAAAACAGATCGCACTCTCTCAGCACAGATCGCACTTTAAAACAATTGGCCTGAAGGTTTTCAACTCAATTGATTCTTGATAGATGTTCCTAAAAGGACTTATTAAACTCTTCTCTTTTGCCCTATTTCATTTTCTTAGTTTTTGGTAGAATCCTTTATTTCTTTTCTTTTTTAGTTTGGTAGTATATTAGGAGTTTCTTTTATTAATTAATTAATAAATAGTAATTTTATTTATTCCCTACCAGTGAAAAAAGACGGACACTCACACGTGTTTTCCGCTCTCTTTATTGTGCTGAAGTTTGAAAACTATGAAAGGTTTTTTTCCTTATGAAATCTTGATTTTGATTAAAAGTATAAATATAAATGTTTGTTGCTTTTAAATTATAACAAACTAAATTAACCATTATTATCTATTTCAGTGACGGCAACAGTATAACAAAAAAATCTAATCTAAATTCCTATCTTTTTTAATGAACCAACAACAATCATTATTATAGAAAATAGACATATATTCATAGTGTATTTGTTACTTTTTTTATATTTTGAATTAACTCACATCAATTATCTTTTTTAAAGGATAAATTATAAGGAAGCAATTGTTTGTTACTCTATTTTTCTTCAATAATTTTTTTTTTTTTTAAAACCTTAGGTCTCTCCCATAACAAACCATTATAAATACCAGCGGGTGCTCGTCTTTTCGCTCATTTTATTGCGTTAACGTTTGAAATTATGAACGACGTTTTTTTATGAAATTTTAATTTTGATTAAAAGTAGAAATATTAATGTTTGTTGCTTTCAAATTATAAACAATCAAATAACCATTATTAATTCTTCTTCTTCTTCTTTGAAGCTTGAAAATTCAAATGGAAATGGACAAAAAGGACTAAAATGACATGGAAAAAGTTGAAGTACTATATCATTACTTGAGATTATGTTAAGAGACCACAAGAGTAATTTTTCCTATATTTTATTACCATTAAAAAAAACTAAATACATACTTTTGATATATGAAAATATAGAATATTATTACATTTAGTTCCAGTGGAATTTTTTATAAAAAATAAAATAAAATTGATGTGACAACGAGTGATAGGATATAATTACGTAAAATGCCTAAAATGAAAAGTTCTTAATGGACTTTAAAAAATTGATGGACAAATTTTTAATTACGTGGCAACGTGTGATAGGATATGATTACGTAAATTGCATAGAATGAAAAGTTCTTAATGGACTTTAAAAATATTGATGTGACAAATTTTTAATTATGCGGCAACGTGTGATTGGATATGATTACGTGAAATTCATAAAATGAAAAGTTCTTAAAGGATTAAAAAAAATTATGTGACAATTTTGACGATGTGGCAATGTATGATAGGATACGACTACGTGGAATTCATAAAATGAAAACTATATAAATGGTTAAAATTAGGGTAATTCACCACAATTTCTAGTCTCTTCTTGAGAACTCGTCCTATTCATTTCTTCTTTTCTAATCTTCTACACATTTAATAATATCAACAAGTAGAGCTTGATCTTTGAGTGTGACATCCAAGCAAGACAAGCTTCCTTTGTGTTGGTGTAGAGTACGTACGAGGATGTACCACAATTGGAAATATGAAACACTCATTATTGAGAGCCATCAAGTGCAGTGTGCGTATCATGTGTTTGGTCGTTTTCTATTATTTTATATATGTTTTTCTTTTTGTAGAAGATAGTGAAATATAAGTTGTTCGTATGAGACGATAAATTTGACGCATAAACAACACCTGCAGTGAATATTTCATACACAATGGGACATTCAAAAGTAAAATATCAAGAAGTTTAGATGGTATTCCAATCAGCCTTAAATTGCAATTTGATTGGTACATCAATTGCACATATTTTAAGCATCTACAATAAAGCACCGACTATGCCCTAGAGTGAATCTCAGGTATACACATAATTATTTTACATTCTCTTAATATAAATGCATAGAAAAAACATGGGATGGTAGCAAATTCCATACCGGCGGATAAAGTCCATCACAATTACGAGGTGACTAGTTATATATATATATATATATATATATATATATATATATATATATATCATATTTATTCAACAAAATAAACCCATGCTTCTACCATCCATACCCACATATACCACTTGTCATCCATATAACCATTGTTAAGGTGATTTATGACATGATTCTTAATTTTTGAATGCAGATTTTGTGCCAATTCAAAGTTGGTAGAGTGTTGCAAGTTCATCCTTGTGATTTACTTTTTGTTGATTTCCATTTCGGCCAATGATAGTCTGATACCTTAATCTCATAGTTTGTCTGCTCTAAACTATCATGCAAAATTCCCAAAATTTGTCCACCTAATATAACTTGGGCTATTATATTCTAATGGACCTATCATGGTGACATTCCTAATATAACTTTCGACTGTTATGATATCCAATAGAAAGAGACATTCCTTCACCATGGTTGCCATTAGGAAAAAAATCATGGTGGAATGAAATGAAATTTAGCCATGATCTTGGTGCACCACCTTATAGATAGCCACATGATTTGAAGAAAGGTTTGAAAAATTTATGTTTTGGCAGCTGTTATCAAAATATGTTTGATAACAGTTGTCAAATCATAAACTTTCCACACCTTTTTTTCAAATCGTGTGGCTTTCTATAAGGTGGCGGGACGAGATCTTCGCTAAATTCTATTTCATTCCACCATGATTCTTTCCTTATGGCTACCATGGTGGATGGATGCCTCTTTCTAAGGATATCTCCTTTGTGGTGGATCACAATATTACATTCATGATGATAAAAGTGAACCTAATGTTGTGTCAAGTAGTTCATTTAATGAGTAAGGTGTTACTGGTTCACCATTCAACATGTTATTTATTGTTGAAATTCCTCATTATTCTTCATATTTTGCAATTGCAGGTGCACAATTTTTGTCAAATTTTACTTTATCTTTCCACAACCTCGTAGTTTGTCTAAAGAATTAGTCATTGGTTTGCCCTTATCAGGTAATGTGTCTTAAAGACCTCATACCAAAATTGTCCTTCAACATATTGAAAAAATATATACAAATTGATTACAGAGCAAAGTCGACATCATTCATTGCCCATAGAAATAACATTGTTTTCAGTGCCATGTAACTAATAGCGAATATCTCCTTCATTTTCCAACTATAAATTGGTGGAGATTAGATGGTTTAATTATGTCTTTTAGTATTGTTGTAATGGTACCTACATGTAAATGGTAGTGTTTTAGGACTTTAACTTAAAGATATTACTGGTCATAAAATTTTAAAATAACATGAAAGTGTTATCTTACCATCATTCAATATTGCAATGATCAAAACAAAGAAGGTTTCAAAATCAAATTTCCAGATCAAAGCAATAAACAATGCGAAAAGTTTGACTGTGAAACATATTTATATTGTGTCAATCACCATTTGTATCATGGTAAGTACTAAAATTAGTTTGTGACAAAAATACGGCAATATTTGAAGTTTGAACACTCAAATCATATACTTAGTTTGATTTATTTTTTATTTTGATAGTTTGATTTCTTATTTATTATGTTGATCTGCAAGTTTGATTTTGCGTTATTCATGGTCTTGATTGTTTCCATATTAAATGATGGTAGGTTAATATTTACTTGATTTTCAAGTTATTTTCTTGATAATTTGCTTAAACTCTTTTCTTTATAATTTATGACAATATCAAATAACAAAAACCCTAAGTGTGACTAAAGAGGGGCATCAATGCTTAATGAAAAGTCATATGGCCAAAATATTTTTTTTCCTAATAACTTTTGTTATGATAAGTTATGATACGATTCTTAATTCTCATTTATGTTAATTTCATTCTTTAGATTTACATATGTAAATTTCAATTTGAGCCACCGAGAGACGACAATTGTTGTTTCTCCAAAATATCTTCTTAATCTTTTTTAATTTTCAATTAATTTTTTTCATTGTTATTTAATTGCAAGTGATTATAAATACAAACTCTTAAAACGATTAGGATTCTATTGGTAGTCATGATCCATATCTAAATATTTGTTTGCCATGAGTCAAGCATATAATACCATTTTATGTGAATTTTAAATTAATGTCAACATTAAAGATTCAACAAATTTTTACGTTACAATAAATATATAAATGACTGTTAAATGTTAACATTAATTTTTGGTTTTGACAGAAAACTGTTAAAAAGATGGAGCAATTCGTCAATAAAACACTTATCATAATCGATGTTAAGGAGATAACTCAAAATACTCCTTCAAGTTGTGACATCCTAATGTCATAACATTAACAAGTTGGTCCCAAAACACTATTTAAAGAATTTCAATAATAAATTTTTATAAAAAATTGTGTAATCAACATCGGTACTCGTTAACAAGATTTTTCTTTAGGAAGACCCTTTATGGGCCCGTTTGTTATAGATTCTAAAAAAATAGATTTTCCTTTGTATTTTTAAAAATAGATTTTTCGGAAATTTACTTAAAAATAGTATAAGTTATTTCAAACTCATTTGTTACAAGTTAAAAAAGATATTTTGACATTCACTAACCTAAATATTCATTGTTCGAGATTTTACATAGTAAAAATCATATATTTTTTCAAAATTATATATTTCAAAAATGATTTTTGTGAAAAGCTATTTGAAATAGCTTTTTTTTTGAAGATTTTTTCAAAATTTTAGTATCCAAAAAAATTATAACAAAATGATGAAATATCTAGAGTGATATTTTAAGATAAACTATTCAAACCGATTTTTTATTTGAAGCTTTCCTTAAAAATTTCTTTGCTAATTTTTTTTTAACAAAAACATGTTACACTACAAGAATCTATTTTAAAAAAATTATAACAAACGGACCTTATATTATTCTTTTGCAAATTCTAATCCTAACAAAATTACAAATTAATAAAAGTGTCATGTTAACTTGTGCTCTAAGGACACATGTTAAGGATTCCAAAAAGAGCAACTTTTTTTGGGTATAAACTCGATCAAAAAAAGCAACTTTACATTGAGAAAAATAATTTTTAACTTTTTAAAAATTGACCGCACAACTTTTAATACGTATATTCCTATAATAAGATTTTTTAACGGGGTATAAGTTAGCATTTGCGTCCATGAAAAGTTGATAAAAAGATGCGGAAAAAACAATGTGATTTGAGAATAGACATCGAGAAAAGTAGAAGCATAAACAACGTTCAAAGTAAAGAGAGAGAAGAATAATTAAACTATGATAGATATTCAGAAAAAGTTGAACCACTTCTCTCCCTTCTGTCATGCACTTTGCATCACCCCCAAAACGCACAATTAGGGTTTCTCTCTCATCACTACACAGATTCAGATTCTCATCTACTCCATTCATTCTCCGTTCATCATTATCTCAACTCAGTGAGTTAACTCACCCTTCTCTTTCTTTTCTACTTTAACTCAAAACCCCTTTCTACTTTATTTTTAATTTTCTGATAGCCCAAGTACAAATTTCTTATCTTTTTATCAGTGGTAAGTTAAAAATTCAATTTTTTTTAATACCCTTTTCTTGGTTGATCACAAAAACCACATTTTGATGATTCCAATGAAAAATAGCCCAAATAAGGAAAATTAGAAAGAAAAAAAACCCATCTCAAATAAGTTAACAATTGTTGTTGTTCGTTTAGTTTGAGTGTTTTTAATGGCTGATTCTAGTTCTGGTTGTTCTGTTAGTTTGAAAAGTGATAGTAGAATTGAGAATTTGATTTTAGCTAGTAAATCATTGAAACTTAGTTTAGACAAATCAAAGAGTGTTGGATTAGCATTAGAGAAAGCAGGGCCAAGGTTAGATGAGATTAGGGTAAGGTTGCCTTGGCTTGAATCCGCGGTGAGGCCGATTCGGGCTGAAAAGGATGCCCTTGTGGCAGTTGGAGGTCATATTAATAGGGCTGTTGGTCCTGCGGCTGCTGTGTTGAAGGTTTTCGACGCGGTTCATGGACTTGAGAAGTCTTTATTGTCGGATCCGCGGATTGATCTGCCGGGTTATTTGTCGGTTTTGAAGCGTCTTGAGGAGGCGTTGAGGTTTTTGGGAGATAATTGTGGGTTGGCTATTCAGTGGTTGGATGATATAGTTGAGTATTTAGAAGATAATTCGGTTGCGGATCAGGTTTATCTTAAGAATTTGAAGAAGGAGTTGGAGAGTCTTAAGGGATCGCAGAATGGTGATTTGGATGGTGGGTTGTTAGACGCTGCTTTGGATAAATTAGAGAACGAGTTTAGGTTGCTTTTAACGGAAAACAGTGTGCCACTTCCTATGTTGTCGGATTCTCTTGGTGATCAGGCTTGCATTGCGCCCTCGCCTTTGCCTGTTTCTGTTGTTCACAAATTGCAGGCTATTCTTGGTAGGTTGAGAGCTAATGATAGACTTGACAAGTGTGTGTCAATTTACGTTGAAGTTAGAAGTTCTAATGTGAGGGCGAGTTTGCAGGCGCTGAATTTGGATTACCTTGAGATCTCAGTGTCTGAGTTCAATGATGTGCAAAGCATAGAGGTGTATATAGCTCAGTGGGGAAAGCATTTGGAGTTTGCGGTGAAACATTTGTTTGAGGCTGAGTATAAGCTTTGTAACGATGTGTTTGAGAGGCTTGGACGCGATGTGTGGATGGGTTGCTTCTCAAAGATAGCTGCACAGGCCGGTATACTTGCATTTCTTCAGTTCGGTAAGACTGTTACGGAGAGTAAGAAAGATCCCATTAAGCTTTTGAAGTTGTTGGATATTTTTGCGTCGTTGAACAAATTGAGACTGGATTTCAACCGTCTTTTCGGGGGAGATGCGTGCGTTGAAATCCAAAATTTGACAAGGGAACTTATAAAGAGTGTGATTGATGGGGCAGCAGAAATTTTCTGGGAACTTCTGGTTCAGGTAGAGTTACAGAGGCCGAACCCTCCTCCTCCAGATGGAAGTGTCCCAAGATTGGTGAGCTTTATCACCGATTACTGCAATAAACTCTTGGGGGACGACTATAAGCCTATACTGACCCAAGTCCTGATCATTCACCGAAGTTGGAAACGTCAAAGCTTTCAGGAAAGGCTCCTCGTTAATGAGATTTTGAACATATTGAAAGCCGTTGAGTTAAATTTGGAGACGTGGATCAAGGCTTATGATGATCCTATGTTGTCCAACTTTTTTGCAATGAACAATCACTGGCATCTGTTCAAACATTTGAAAGGGACAAGGCTTGGGGATCTTTTAGGGGATTCTTGGTTAAAGGAACACGAACAGTATAAGGACTATTACTCCACAATATTCTTGCGTGATAGCTGGGGAAAGCTCCCTGGACATTTGAGTAGGGAAGGGCTGATCCTTTTCTCGGGAGGGCGTGCCACAGCTCGTGATCTGGTCAAGAAAAGATTGAAAAAATTCAACGAGGTTTTTGATGAGATGTTTTCCAAGCAGTCAGGTTGGATCATGGTAGAACGAGATCTCAGAGAGAAGACGTGTCAGCTTATAGTGCAGGCTGTAGTGCCTGTTTACCGGAGTTACATGCAGAACTATGGTCCCTTGGTTGAGCAAGATAACAGCTCCAATAAATATGCAAAATACACAGTACAGAAGCTGGAAGAAATGCTTTTGTGTCTTTACCGGCCGAAGCCTGCAAGACACGGAAGCATGAAAAGTCCGCAGCTTAGTGGAAAGTATGGCAACAATGGAATACCCGATCTTCGTCGTACGGCTTCAGCAGTTGTGTAGTTTCCTAATCCTATATTTATAAATGTCAAACAGCAACGATAATTGATTCCCCTCATCAGATGGATGGCTACTGTATATAATTTTTCATTGGAGCTTTGCGGTGCATGAGATAGGTTTTGCTTAGATTCTGAGGAGGAAGTTTCTGAGTAGTTCTATTCAAATATCTGATGTATTTCCATGAAAATGAAGTTTTGTATCTCCCTCTAACAGGGGTTTATGTAAAACATGTGCAATCTCTAAGTGTACCATAGGTTATGATCCTTGGTCAATAAGTATGGACCTTCCAATGAGGTCCTTTGGTCATACTCCTTGCTAAGGTAATTAATTTTTTTTTCTTCCATTTTCATCATTAATTATTCAGTTTGTAGCAGGATCGTTGTAATATGCAGATTTAATGTACAATTTTTTAGTATACATGAATTTATAAGCTTAGATTAACAGAATGCTCAGTCATCATTATCGTAGGGGGCAACCCTTCTGAATTGCTTGTTTCACACACACACACACACACACACACACACACATATATATATATATATATATATATATATATTTTGGTCAAGTAGCCTAGTGGCTAGATTCACACACATAATGTGTGGAGAAGTGGGGAATCCGGGGTTCGAACCCCGGCCCCTGCACAAATTATCCTTGGTAGCTACCAACTGAGCTACACTTACGGGACTGTTTCACATATTTTCTAAGAGTGCCTTTTGCAAAATAAGAGTGTGTGACTTATGGTGGAAAATACTCCAACGTATGTCCTCCCTATAGCATCAAGTTGTTGCCTATTCAATTTGATTTTGATGCATTGGAACTAATAACTTGTAAACAAAATGCATTAAGATGTGTTTTTCTGATAAAAAATTGACAGGAGAGGCTCATAGGAATATGTTGCTTTGATGATCTTTGCTTCCTTGATTACTTGTTGACTTTGTTTTGTTATTCTCTCCAAAACTCTAGAGATCATTATCATTTATGATAAGGAGACGCACAGCTCAATCACCAATCGATCTCATGAGCCAAACAATGCAGATTGTAGACTGTAGAACTTGGTTTCAAAAAGCTTTATACGAAGTTTGGTTATGGACGTCTAGGTTTTACATTTCTACAACTAAAACTTCGATGCCAAGTTAGCTTTATGAAAGGGCAAGTTCTACAGACCGCTTGAAAATCGTTCAAAATTCCAACAATGATTGACATTGGCCCCCGAAAATATAAGTTCATGATCCATGTTGGAACGTCTGATATAGTGACCAGATCTGTCAGTTTAGTAAAAACAAATATGGTTGCCTCAAATCATATTTGTTTTCCATCCATTTTGTTAAACTGATATCAATTTGGTCACTGTCTCAGTTGTGAGGACAAAGAGGTCCATGTGCTTTTATTTCTAGAAGGCAGTATTAATCTTTGTAGGTATTTTAATTAAATAATTTTCAGGTACGTGGACCATCATACAACTTGCCTTGCAAAAGTTACAAATGTCGGTTACTGTTGCATATTTGTAATGGAATATTCATCCCTTTCAGTTGCATCATTGCACGTTCACTTTTACTCTATATGGTTGTTTTACCTGTACTTTCTTCAACCCTTTTAGTAGTTTGTGTTGTTTCCAATTTGTGCTATTGACTTGTACAAGAATTGTGCCATTGAATCCTTGCTCAACTTGTCATCACTTTTTCACCGTTGCCTTGGATTGTTTGAGTTATTATTGATTACTTCTTTCCAATATGTATATTGCCATCTTTTTGACTAATTTTTTTTGTGGTACAACCCATCTTTGTGAAATTTACTGGATGAATTTCACTAATAACTGACATTTTTTATCAGCATAATATTCATTAGGGTTTGTCTAACATGTGCAATATTTGTTAAAGGAACTAAAAGTAGTAACTTTACATTGAAAATGAACAATTATTTATTAAAAACTATAAATTTAATATGAAATGCACAATTTTCGATACAATACTACTATTTTAAACTTCTTAACATGTGCAAATTTGCACATGATAGAAAAACTCTATTCATTGATTATACTCTGGTCCACATTAATTACACCTTGACCCGTCAATATCTCAATATGTTTAAAGCACCAATGCTTTCTTTGATCATGTGTCTTTTTTTTTAAAAAAACAATTTTGACCATGTATCCATAAGCTATCATCTACACCATCTCCGATGGTGGGTACGTAACATAGCTCCAACAGTTGATCATAGCATGTCTTTAAATTCATAGTAGTTGGTTGTTGACTAAGTTCACCATTTGAGTGTGCCAACAAGACAATGTGTCACAAGGACGGGAACATGCTCAAGCAACTATCCAAGACAGCACTCCATAATTTTGAGGCAATTTTGTGGAATCTATGAGTTCTTAAAGATTGAAATCGGACACAAAATTTGATATCAACATCATGGGTATACACGATTTCTGAGTTTTATATTGATTTTTCTCTCATCGATTTTGACACCACACACATTCGAATTGTTGTCCAACTTTTTTGTGTCTAAGTGATACATTCTTAAATATTTTTACATCATTGAAGAAAGAATGAAAGAAATTGCTTATGTGATATGGCATTTTGGCCCCATGAAATGTATGTTTGGATTGATAGTAAATTTAGTGAAATAGCAATGGCATTTTTTTTTTTAAGTTGCAAAATCACAATAGCAGACCTTGGTTCTTCAAAGATACAATCAATTTAAACATGCAAGTTCTCCATTATAGATTGCATTATTGGATTGCAGGTGATCTTTAAAGTTTTTGTGCTTATAAGTTTAGCAACTTCTTTAAACTTTCCTATAAAAGATGACCTTATGCATTAAGCTTAAACTGGTATAGAAAAAGATGACCTCACGTATTCTTACAACCTCGTGCACATGCTTTTACCTTATACCTTTTGGGTCCCTTTTGACGGGTGCACTTGAAACTTTATCAATGCACTAAAATGGTGGCATTTACTATACACAATGCACAAATTTATGCACAAGTAAGGAGAAGTTTTTTTCAAACCATTAGATAAAAGAGGAACATTGATTTTATTATAGTCTGTCAACACTATATCTCTCTCTTTGGCTTCCCTTTTTCCCCCTCTCATACGCGGATTCAGCTGATTTTTTTTCTCTTTCTCAATCTCAATCTTTTCCATCTTTATCTATATGTTCTTCTTAACTCTTATTACATTCAAACATAATTGTTTCATGGTCTTTATCACCTATTTCCTATGTTATTGTTTGCAAAAATTTCCCACAAAAGAAAATTCTGCAAATCTGTTGAAAAATTTGTCAAGATTGTTTCTTTTTACTACTACTCTCATCTCCACACATTCACACATGATGAATATGTTCTTACCTTCCAAATCCCACACACATATCCAAACAATGAAACCGACGAAATCCAGATCTTAAGCGATTTAGCGGCACCGGTTAGTTGAAGTTTGTTCAATGGAGGAAGAGAGCTTCAAAAGAGAGAGAGAGATGGAAAAAAGAAAAGAAATCCATTTGGAGAAGAGAGTGAGAAGTTAAGTCAGATTGTGTTGTTGCTATGTGTTGTAGTTGGGTTGTTGTTGTCTTGTTCCCTGAGAAGAGAAAGCCTAGAAAATGAATAGAAAAGATAAAATTGATGATGAGAGAATTTGGAGAATTTTTTTGGTTAATTCATGATGAAAAAATTGAAAATGGGGGTTTAATTAAAAAATTTGGATTTGTGTTTGTTGATGATAACGTTCAATGGAAGAGATGAAGGATTGTTGTTGATGATGAAGATGAAACCCAGCAAAAACAAACACACTCTTTTTCATTTTCCAAAGTGAGAGAGATATAGTGTAGACAGACTATAATACGGATTAATGTTCCTCTTTCATCTAATGGTTTAAAAAAACTTTCTCTAACTTGTTTCATGTTCACAAATTTGTGCATTGTGCATAATAAATGCCACCCACTAAAAGCATTTACAATCAAAAGCTCCATATTTCAATAGATTTTTCCATTGCAACCTTTTGTAACACTCTGCCAAAGTTGATGAGTTAAAGTTGTCGTTTGCTAATTTATGTGCACTTAATCTAGATGACCTATGTGATGCTGGAATCCCACAAATTATTCCCTTTTTATTCCAAAAGTTCAATACTTTCATATTGCTACCATTATTGTGTAGTTGATTTAGATAGAAATAATAGGTGTAATAGGGCATAATCATACAACCTATGAGGAGCACATAGTTTACCTATTTTTGACTTTTAAAGCTTATTTAAACAAAACAAATTAAAATGAGTGTTTATTTATTTTGGGAAAATGGTTAAGAGCTTCTTTAAAAAAAATCTGAAAAATAATAACTATTTCCCCCAAAAAATATTTCCAAATACAGAATTAGTGTTGAGAGAAGTAAAACATTACAAGACAGCAGAGAAAATTAAGAAGGGGAGAAAAACCATAGAAAAATTATATTAGTTTTCGGATACATGCTTACAAGTATATATACCAAGTAGATGATGGAATACTATAGGCTAAGCTATACTCTAAAGAATAGGATCATAACAAAATCCTCCTATAAATCAAGAATTTAGTTATAACTACTTTCTAGTTACAACATGGTTAGAAGGAGTGAAAACTTATGAAACAAGTTTAATCTATATCATTTTTAAATAGCCTCACACAAGCTGGAGCATGGTATATGTTGATCATGCCAAGTTTGGAAATAAAAGAATTGAACTTTTGAAGGTGACAATGTTTTTGTAAGAAAATCTACCAGTTGTTCTTCATTAGAAATAGGAAACAATCTTAAAACACCATTTTACACTTTTTCTCTTACTAAGTGCCAGGCTATTTCAAAAATTTTGGTTCTTTCATGGAACACATGATTAGAAGCATGTGTATAGAACTTTAATATTACAATATAAAATTGGTTGTATGATGCAAGCAATGTATAAATCTTTTAGGAGAATAACCATTGTAATTCACATGTTGCAGTAGAAAGGGGCTTTATATTCAGCTTCAGAAGATGGTCTTGTAAATGTTGTTTGTTGTTTCTTTACACACCATGAGATGAGGTGTGATCCTAGAAAGAAACAGAAGCTTGTTGTTGATCTTCTGGAGTCAACACATCATGCCCAATCTTCATCTACATATCCTAGAATTTGCACTTCTGACTTTCAATGAAACAATAAGCCATCCCCAGGATCGTGTTTGAGATATCTAATCACTCTGCATGCAGCTTTTTAGTGTGAACCCGTAAGTCCATGTAAGAATTGGCTTAAATGTTGAGTTGATAGACTTATATATGGTATTGTGGTGTTGAGATAAAGAAGCCTCTCATTGAACCTCCTATAGCAAGACGCATTACCAAAAGGTTTGATATTGTCTTGATGCAATTTGATAGAAATATCCATAGGTGTGTTTGCAGGGTTTCGAAACTAGAAAATCAGAGGATTCCAATAATTCCAAACAATACTTTATCTGTGATAAAGTGATTCCTTCATTGGAATGTGCACCTTTGCCTAAGAAACACTTCAAAACACCTAAATCCTTGATCATGAAGTTATAATCTAAAATGAATTTGATTCTATTAAACACTATGATAAATGTGCCAACTAAAATACTCCTTTCGATCATATTTATAAGCATATAACTAGTTTTTAGGTTCATTGAACACATAATGTATTTGGTCTATATTATTGACCAAATACATTATATATTCAATGAACTTAAAAACTAATTATTTGCTCATAAATGTGACCGTGGGAGTAATAATCAACATACACTAAACGAGTTGTGAAATTAGAGCCTTATTTGTATGTGAAGAGAGAATAATCTGAAGTTGATTGCACATGTATATCCTTCATTGAGTAAGAGTGAAGTGAGTTTTTCATACCATTTTCTACTTGTCTTCTTGACACCATATAGGCTCTTCTGTGATTTACAAACTTTGTTTGGTGCACTATAACATCCTTTTGCCACTGTCATATAGACATTTTCCTGTAATTCTCCATGCAAGAAAACATTGTTGACATCTAATCAATGTAAGTGCCAGTTTTATGTGGAAGCAAGAGCAAGCATTGTTCTGAATGTAGTTGACTTAACATGAGAAAAGGTATCAAAAAAGTCTAGACCGTCAATATGATTACATCCCTTTGCAACTAGTATTGATTTGTATATTTCAATGCTCCCATCTGCTTTTTGTTTGATCTTATACACTCATTTACTCCTCAACCCAACTCATATTTGTTTTTTCTTCTTATTTTTTTAAAATTGATACTGATTAGGTCACCGGTTCAGTCGTGAAGATGGAAAGAACCATAAGCTTCTATTTTTAGACGGAGACTTTAATCATCATTTGTATTTTTGGTAACTTTTTAGGTGCTTGTCCACAATGACCCCAGTATTGAAGTAGATAAAATAGTCACAAGAAAGGGGGAGTTTGAATTGTGACCCTTTAAAAATTATTTAATAACTTAAGAAATAATTCTCAAGTTGAAACTTGGAATGGTTAAGTTAATAACAGACTTCATAACGTTCTGATGTCTGAGTGCAGAAAACAGTTTAATAAGATAAATGTGTTTGTGTTTGCTGTAAGTAAAGAGTATAAGGAAGAGAGAATAAACACACAGAGATTTATAGTGGTTCACCCAATGTGGGTTAGTCCACTCCTCACAATCTTGTGAGAGTTTCCACTATGATGCTTGAGATAACCTCTCAAATCATGCACATTACAATCTGTGCTCACCTAAACACTTACAACTCTGTATTCTCTAAGCCTCAACATGCTTGCACCTTGTTGCTAAGTTAACCACTTAGACTTTTACAACCTTTGCTCAAACTAACACTTTAGTACCCCTAAAGCTAGATGATACTTGATTACAATTTGTGAGAAGTTTGAATGTTTGAGAATCAATCAGAATAGGGGGAAGAAGAAGTTATCTTTAGAAGATATAACAAAGAGAATTGATTTACACTACAAAGAAGGTAAAAAGAGCCTTCAGTGATGATCAATTTAATTGCAAGAGCTTCAAACAATTTAAGTTGTTTTCTTGTATGTTTTGTAATGATGCAAGTATTTGTTGATGCCTTGATCTCTATTTATAGAGTCTTTGGGCTCACATAGCCGTTGTGGGGTGTTCAATGGTGTCATGCCACGTGTCCTAGGCCCCACAAGTTTTTACTTGAAAATCTGGGTGAACATTCTGACCATCAAAATGTTGTTGTGTTTCCAGGATGAACATCAGAATGTTGTTGTGTTCTTCATCAGAATGTTGATATTCATGATGTTCTTCATCTGGGTTCATCAATGATGAATGTATGATGAGTTTATGGGTTTGTTCAATGCGTGCCATAAGATTTGTTCAAGTTTTATCCTTAAAAAGTTACTTCTCCATATGCATCAAAAATTGTTGGAAAAAGTAGGATAAAGTTACCAAATCTGCATTGGTCATTGTGCAGGAGAGAGAGGATAGTGGATCTGCAGCTTCAGGCTCATGCTTCTAGGAGATTTGCTTGATTCTTATCAGAGGACATGTCTATCTCTGCGCAAGATCTCCTTTTGCTTTGCTTGCCAACTTTTCACCAACTACACTGTTCATAGTTAGAAGCATGTGCAAAGCTGAACATTCTAACCTTCAGAATGTTCCATTATTCTAACTTTAGGATGATTTGTAAGACTTACTTTTACTGTAATCAATCCTAATAGTAAAGACACAACTGAAGTGCAGTGAATGCAACATCTAGGATAATATTCTCATTGGAATATTCCTAGTACTTTAATGTTCACAGTCTTAGATGAACATTAAAGATCATTTATACATAGTTCCTTGTCCATGCCATTATTGTTGATAAATCCATGCAGATGTACTTTACTGGACCTTTTATTCATGCCATGTGTACTTGCATGTTCTTCACGTTCTTGATGAATTTGGGTTTGCTTATGAACACCCTTATGAACTTCCATTAGAACGTTCTGATCAACTCACTAATCAACATTCTGAACTAACTTTTTGAGCTTCAGAGTTAGTTCATGAATTCAATGTCCTTTGATTTCTTGTATCTTTGGTATGAATTGAACCTTGTTCCTGTCTTAGTAAAACACTCAAGAGCACAAATTAAATACCAAGGAATTAATCAAAGTCCATTTAGTCCTTAATCATTAAAGTTTATTATCTTTAAAATTAATATAGGGATTTTGCCTCAACAAGAATAACTTGCCTTGTGAAAGTTACAAATGGTGGTTGCTATTACAGATTTGTAATGGAATATTCATCCCTTTTCAACCTATTGAATCGCATGTTCACTTTATATGATTGTTTACCTGTACTTTCTTGAACCCTTTTAGTAATATCTATTGTGCTCAATTGGTGCTATTGAATTGTACAATAATTGAGCCGTACAAACCTTGTTCAATTTGTCGTGTCACTTTTTCACTATAGTATATAACTACTGCGCTACATAATTGGATTGTCATTTCTTTATCTATATACTGTCATAGTAATGCCATTTTTTCTAGTTCTGTTTGCATTTAATGAATGAGAAATTTTACAAATATTGGATAAATTTGTATCAAGAGTGCAAGTAAACCATTACTATTCTACAATCCTACAATTTATTTTCCCTGTAGGAGCAATAATAACTGAGGATAAAGTTATGAACTTGACCAATCCTTCTGATCATAAGATAAGTTAGTTATGGTTATGGAACTTATGTGGGAGAATATAAGGAAGTGGATAACAATGTATATTCAGCAACATAAAGGTACAGACATACAATGTTTTCAGACTTTGATTAAGTTATCATGCAGAACAATATTTCTTAGCCAAGTTACATGCACACACATCTGGAAGCAGCTTTTTGAGGACATGATTGATTTAGTTCAGAAACATGCAATACAATATTAGTTATTTTTTAGGAAAATCAAGGATGACTTTTCAAGTAAAACCGGAACATGAGCACTGACGTTTAGCTTCATATAAATTAAGAGGAGAAGCCATACATGATTAGTTGTCTAGTATATGTAATTCTCATTTCTGAAAGACTTGGCTTCAAAAAAAAAATTAGGCACAAGAAAATCAATGTTGGGGCATGAAATGGCATATGCAAGAGAATGATGGTAGCGATTTAGATTACCTTGGGGCAATATACTAACAACCAACATTTTCTTGTCAAAAATAAAAAAGATTACCTCGGGACAAGTCTTTCTTGACCAAAATTCGATGTTTTACATTTCTTTATTAACCTTATCCAGTCGACCAACTGATCATCATATGACGCCATCTCTTCTCTAGCATTCAACCAACATTCTTCGCAAATCATTTCCTATCATTATCAGATATGATGGTTGAGCCGCCTGCCTAGAATTCACAAAGTGGACAAAAAGTAAGATCGAGAGACAGAGAATGATCACACTTAAAGTCACGTTGATATTCAGAATAAAGGGTGTGTTTTTCCCCAACTTAGAGAAGACTCTCTTGGAATTATAGCACAGTGCCTTTCCATGAATTGTCGCGAATGGTGAAAACAAGAGGGGAGGGAATAAAAAAGCATCATGAAATTGCTGCAGATTAAGTTTGGTACGTAGCACAGGGTTTATAGATGAGCTAATCATCTGCAACTAAATTGAGATCACATTGCATAGAAGCTTTTCAAACAAATGCATACTTAAAAAGGCAATTCAAAATTAACCAAATACTACTAGTACGTCTACATCAGCTCTATAACCAATGAAGAAACAAAAAATCTCAGAGTCCTCCATCCAAGTCACTTCATATATAAATTGTACTCCAAGAGTCATGAGACCCTCTTAGCTATAATTGCACTATTATGTAGCAAAAATTACACAGATATTGAATGCAAATTGGTTATAAATCCTTGGTGGTATTTTGGGAAAACTCTAACACATATATGATAGTAATCCTCTCAGAAGGATGTAAAGGGAGATACAATTATTGTGAAAACATAACAGATGAATGGAATACTGCACTTTCTTCCTCAATTCTTCAATTCTTCCATCTTCTTCGATTCTTCGATCTTCTTCTTTTCTTCAATCTCCTTCAGTTTTTCCATTATCATATTCAGATGAGAGGCATGCTTTTCATCAGACTTGGCCTTTGTTATTTTTTTTCCTTTCAAACTGTAAGCCCTCCCTATGACTTTTACAAAAAGCATCCTCCTGCCTTTCAATCTGTTCCCTTTCAATACCCATGATAATATCCAAGAAATTCTTTTTGACCTCTTTTGCCTCCTTCTTATCTTCCACCTTCTCTTCAACCTCCTTGACTCCTTTCCCTCCTTCCTTCATGGCAGGGGAGATTGTATAGGCTGATCTGATATCTGACAGGGTGGCAGATGGCGTGGTAGTGCCGCCATAAGAGGGGACATGTAGGGTTAAGGTTGAGAAGGGTCCAATTCCGAGGTTAGAGATGAGATCGGAATCGTTTCGTCCGAGACTATGAGAAAGGAAGATATACTGATTCAAAGCAGGTGTGACGTGGTGCTCTTCGATCGCGGCCTTCAGGTGATGGAGAGTGGTAGTGTTAGGGTTTACCTCTAAGCAAAAGCTTCCATTGCTATTATGGTGTGTTAAATTTGAATGTATCTTCTTCTTTTTTTGTTACAATGTGAATGTATCTTTCTTGAAGGAATAAAATGAATAGATGTTTTGAAACGGTAATAACAATCTTGTTCTTGTTTGTTCTGTAAATGGACTGCTCATATATACGTAACCCTAAAATTATGTTTTGGCTTTGATTTAATGAATGAATATGCAAATGGAGAAATCTTAAACTCTTTGAATATTGTGGTTAGAGTTCACGTCAATGTTTTGAAAACTAAATTGGAGATTGAACCG
This sequence comes from Medicago arabica, assembly GCA_946800305.1. Lineage (NCBI taxonomy): Eukaryota > Viridiplantae > Streptophyta > Magnoliopsida > Fabales > Fabaceae > Medicago > Medicago arabica. The sequence continues at coordinate 8,340,154 of OX326965.1, read as the reverse complement.
GTGAGATCTCCAACTTCGGTTGAACTGGACAATTAATTAATTAATTAATTTTTTTTAAAGAATAATGAATATATATTTTTTAATGCATGTATAATGTATATATTTCTGCCAATGCTTCTTTTTTACCAACATTTTACAGGTCCGGTCTGGTTTTAAATACATTGGTTCATCCGCTCAATGGTGGCACGATGAATACAGTTGCTACAGTGGTACTCCCTCGGGTGTTTTTTTTTTGTTACTCGCTCGCTCGAGTGTTTAATATAAGAAGAAAAAGTAAAAAAATCAAGAACACATTCTTAAATATTTTTACATGAAGAAATAAAGAAAGAAATTACCTTTAAAAGTGATATGACATTTTGGCTCCATGTAGAGATGGCAATAGGTACCCTTCTGGATAGTGGATAGGTACTATAGTGTATGTCCTCGTACCCGTGTTTATGAAAAATCCTCGTACTCGAGTCCATATCTTCATGGGCAACAAATTTGGTGTTTGTCCTCACACCCTATGGCACCTAAGTGCAGCGGCGAAGCTAGACAATTTTTTTTGAGGGGGCCAAATATATAGAAAAATAAAAAGATACTTTTACAAATATCATCTTAACAATTTTCATTGATGACAAAGTTCTCTGTACACTTACTATAAGAACTTTAAGTGTCGAAACAAAAAAAATAAATGTATCGATCAAGTGATAATGGGTTGTCTTTCATATTTCTACTAATAATTTTCACAAATAAACTTATTTGAGGTGGCTACATCTATATTATAAGAGTAGTTAAACACAAAAATACACTTATAAAAAAAATTAAACAAATTAAAAAAAAATGGGGTACCCAAGGCCACCCCAAGCTAACACTACCCTTCGCCCCTGTCTAAGTGTATGTACATGTTTCCATTACCCGTATTTTAACAACAAAAAGACAATAAATAACAAAAATTATCACAACTTAATTAAAATATGATCTAAAATTTCGTAAATCAACTAATAAAATATTACATATCGTAGTATTTTAGCAATTAAAAAAGATCTAAAATATAAAAAAACAAGTGCATGTTACAATAAATATCAAAGTCATATGATTAATTAACTAATTTTAATATTACATAAAAACTAGAGTGCTCGTACCCGCACCAATACATGTTCAAATTTGCATGTACCCCATGAAATGTATGTTCAGATTGATAGTAAATTTAATGACATGACAATGACATTGTATTTTTGTTGAAGTTGCAAAATCACAATAGCATATATATACCTTGCTTCTTGAAAGTTACGGTCAATTCAATCATGTACGAAGTTCTCCATTATAGATTGCCTTATTGGATTGCAGGTGATCTTTAAAGTTTTTGTGCTTATAAGTTTAGCAGCTCCTTTAAACTTTCCTATAAAAGATGACCTTATGCATTAAGCTATAGAATTTTTTTTGTAACCACACCATTATTGCTTGTTGTCTCATGTTATGTACTCTTTACAACTTTGTGCACATGTGTTTGCGTTATACCTTTTGGGGTTCTTTTGATGGGTGCACTTGAAACTTTATCAAGGCACTAAAAGCATTTACAATCAAAAGCTTAATAATCCAATAAATTGTCCACTGCAACCTTTTGTAACACCCTTCCAAAATTAATAAGTTAAAGTTGTCGTTTGTTGATTTATGTGCACTTAACCTAGATGACCTAAGTGATGCTGGAATCCCACAAATTAGTCCCTTTTTATTCCAAAAGTTCAATACTTTCATATTGCTACCATTATTATGTAGTTGTTTTAGATGCAAATAATAGGTGTAATAGGGCATAATCACACGACCTATGAGGAGCACATAATTTACCTACTTATGACATTTTAAGGTTATTCCAACAAAAAATAAATAAGTGTTTATTTATTTATAATGATCAAGAGCTTCTCTGAAAAAACATTCTGAAAACGAATAACTACTTCCCAAAAAAAATGTTTCCAAACACTCAAATTAGAACTTATTTGATTTGATTAAGTAATTAGATGAGACCTATAAACTTAAACCATGTTTATTCTACTCAAGATCAGATAAACCGATTTATTTATTAGTGTATTTTTTATCTAACATTTCTTCTATATATTCCAATGGCTGGTAAAGCCTAGCCTTGTAAAGAAAGAAAAGGTAAAGTCTTAACCTAATTCAACACATTTTCACATCAATGGACAAAATGGTTAAGTACTAACTATTAACATAGTAAATCAATAGAGAAAACCTCCACTTATCAATTCGTAACTTCAAAAGAAATATTTTTATATTGTATGAATCATGAAATTTTGTACATATGCTGGAAGATAGCTATTAGTCAACGTCGAATCCTTGTCCGGGTTATTTTCCCTCAATGTAAGAATTAGGGTCTTCACCCTAGTAAGCATTTAAGGTATCCTTAGTTTATGTCTTTTTTACTTGCAACACAACTTTTTTTAAACCAAGCTTAGACTACAATAATATCGAACACGCATTCTTTTCTTGAGAAAGAGTCGTTTTACCAACTCTCCCAACATTAAGTTACAATCCATTTTGAGTTGTCGGTCAATTTCTCCTCCTTTTAAAAATATAAGAATTTTTATTAAACCCGGACGAATTGTACATCAATCAAGTTTGCGCATTTGGAGGTATTGCTTCATATTTTGGACAAATGAACTTTTTCATAACAATCACGTTTATCAACATATAATTATCCTTCTAGCATACTCCCTTCAGTCACTATTATAAACGAAAGTTGACTTTTTAGATTCATTCAATAAATGATGGATGTGATATATATATATATATATATATATATATATATATATATATGACTACATACATTGTTTATTGAATGAATTTAAAAAGTAAATTTTTGCTTATAATAGTGGCCGGAGGAAGCAGTGGTTTAGGAGGATTAATTGAAGTTGCGATCATGCATGCCTCAAAGTCCTATTTTGCTGTCATTGCGATCGTGAAGTTGTGTTTTGCAAAAAATGGAATATGTGATGTGATGGAAAAAAATTTGTATAAAAGATACATAAAAACTGATAGGAGTGAAAATAGATGTTTTCCTTTTGGGTTTGTAACTTTAGTTTTTAGGTGGCATTTCACATGGAAAAAGGGAATCCTTTCCTACCATGGAAAAGTTTTTTTTTAACCATTAGATTGGAAGAGAACATTGATCTACTAAAGGTTATCCATGCTATATCTTTCTTTTCATTGTCTTCAACCTTTCACCAATGGATCCACCACCACCTCCTCCTCCAAGAGCCATCCCTAACGAATCTTCTTCCGTTTCATTTCTTCAGATCTACTAATCTCGATTCATTTTCTTACGCTTTTCTATTCATCAATTAATTAGTAGTAATTTTTTTATTTGATTAGGAATCACGATCGAGTGAATCCGTGATGTGGTGGTGGTGAGATATGATGAATTCTAGAAGGTTAGTAAGGAGTAAGGAGATTAATTAACTAATGGATTTAATAATTGCTTTTCTGATTAATCTGTTATTTCAAATTTTGAAAAATATTGTTCCTGTCGGTTGTTTATTCAATTTTCAATTATGATAGAAATTGTTTTTTATTGTATCAATTGTTTCACAATTTAAACCCGTTGATACTGCGTTGTAGAAGTGTTTTGGACTTCTATTTCGTGCTGATTTTGATATCTTATGGCAATTGGCAGGAATGGAAGAAAGATAAGTCTGTGAATGACAATAAGAGGTTGATGACATGACAGTGAAAAAGAAATCTAATGTTAGAAGTGTAGGATAAGATTGTGTTCTTTCATTAAATCTAATGGTTAAAGTGAACTTTTCTATGATGGAAATGTTTTATACCTTTCCATATGAAATGCCACCTACTCACTCCGTTTCAAAATATAAGCAAAATTTGCTTTTTAGATTCATTTATTTAATGATGTATGTGGTCCATAATATAGATCACATACATCATTAAATGAATGAACCTAAAAAGGTGAATTTAATTGCAACCCACGAGCCTATTTTAACTTAGGTGTTTTAAACTAGAGGCTATCATATATGTTGAAGATTTATAGGAGGGGTTGCATCTATAAATTTGCACGCAAGAGAAAATTCAAAACACCGTGTTTGTTTAAGGTGCAAAATCGAGTTTTCGCATACTTGTTCTCAAAATGTAAATCTTCTTAACACGTACTCCATATCTTTAAAAGTTATTTTCGTATTCAAATGCGTTTTCTTTCTCCCTTTAGATTTTACGATGCATGTCATTTCTTCTGATTTTAATACGGGTTATGCTAACACTAATTAACATGGAAAAAGATTATATAATTAAATGAAAATGTTTGCCAAACAAACAAAAAAGTATATAAACCGCATTAGCATAATATTTTTCTAAAGAAGTTATATACTTTTTTCAGATTTATACTGATTTATAATTTGCTACTTCTGCAAAGATTAATCACAAAAATGGAGAAACTAAAACTTTCCGTGATAGTTAGGGAATGGAGAGTGGGAGAGTACTTCTCACCTCCACCTTGCTCATTGAAAACCATATTTTCTTTATAAGAAGAAAACATTTGGCAAAGCCAGGGAGTGTTGTTATTTTCAATTAAATGTACACAGGGAAACATATACACAGCTTGTAATTAAATAAAGGGAATATTAACGAGGGTCACTAGAACACTTTTTAAAGACTATAAATAGTAAGTATTTAAGAAACTTTGGACACCATGGATTTTTTGATTGGACTACGATATTAATTCTCTTACTCACTCTTTTAGTATTGAATCACACTTTAGGCTATGTTTGGTAAAAAGAACGAATATCTGATAAGCTAGTTGATGCAGTTCAATTAACTTATAAATGTAAAATGATATATAAGGGTATTCTTAATTCATAATATAATTTATATTAATTGATATTTAAATATTTAGAATTTCATAATTTAAATTTATTTTAAAAAAAGTAATTTATATTTATTAATTAATGTATCTTTTATATTATAAATTAAATTTTACAATATTTATCCCTTTCCTTGTAAATAGTCGTAAAAGAACTGTTGCACCGAAAGACAGTCAAATATTATATGAAGACACAAATAATGTGTTGTTAATAAAAAACCTAAGCTTTTTCAAAATAAAAAAAAATTAAGCTGAAGATGCTTTTTTTGAAAGAACAGTAAAGACATTATGTTTTTTTGGTCAAGACACTAAAACATTATTAACAAGGGATTATAATATATTGTTTTCAGTGTAACTATCTTCTAACAATAAGTAAAAAAACACGATAGAAGGTTATATTCTGGGAAGGAAAATAGTTATTTATTAACTGAGGCATATTTTTTTGAGGTTTTTTTTTGGTTACAAGGCTAATCGAATAGCTAAAACAACAAAAGAAAACAAAACTAGCGCCTAATAAAAAGCGATCTTAGTTCATCCATCCAAAGCAGAGGGAGCAGCCCCCTCTGGGAGAAGAGTGGATAACCAAATCGACATCATTCAAGGATCCAAGCTTGGCCATGTAATCTGTACATTGATTGTCTTCTCTGAGCGAATGTTGAAGAGTGAAATTTCTTGAACTCATGAGGTCTTTGATGTTCTTGATAAGAATAGCATAAACATGAAAATGATTTAAATCATCCTTAATGAGATTGACATTGAGGAGAGAATCTGAATAGCAAGCTAATTCCTCAAAATTTAGGCTAATTGCCAATTTAAGTCCTTGATAGAGAGCTGAAAGTACAACAAACAGGATTGCCAATTTTTTTAGAGGTTTAACGAGACATTTTTATTATATAACTACATGTGCTATTAAAATTATAATGAATAAAAATGAATTTTGATAATTAATAAGGGTAAAAGTGGAAAAAACAATAAGTTATAAGCTATAAACTCAAACGCTGTTTGGAATAGCGTCTGAAAAATAGCTTATAAGCTCGTGAAATAACCTATAAGTTCGTGGTAAAAAATCATTACCAAACATAGCTTTTTTGGTCAGACGAACTTACAAGTTATCCGCTATGAGTTATCTGCTAATTGAAGTGCCTTGTCAAACAGAACCTTAATATAATGAGATATAACATCCCTAAATTGTTCCTTAGTTTCTTTTGTTGTTCCTTCTTTTATAAAAATAAAATAAATAATAATAATAGCTGACTTATTTGAAAAAAGTTTATTTTGGTGGGCAATTTGCAAAAAAAAAGTTTTTTTTTTCCAAAATAAATACTTCCTCCGTATTTTAAATGATCTAATTTGAAAATGTGTATTGTTCAATAGAGGTAGAGTTTTTTAGTAAGAGAAACTCCAACTTCTTTTTAAAATTTCTTTCTCTTTCACTCGTTGAGGATGGGTGGTTTAAGGTCATTTTTTTTACCTAGAATGACCCATGTAACGCCCACTTATTTATTTAATTATTTTATTAGAGTATATAGTATATTATTATATGATTTTAATGATGTTTGTGACGTATGAGATGATGTTGTGGTGTGTTGTTTATTTTATTGTTTAATAAAATAAAATATGTGATGATAATATATATATATATATATATATATATATATATATTTATTTATATTAAAATTAAGATGTGATATAATAACAAATATTTTGAGAGATGGGGTTGTTTTCTTAAATAAGATAGAGTTGTGGGGATAAGTGAGAATAGAAAGAGTTATAAAAGGGAGTTAGGTTTAGGAAGAAACAGTCAGTACGTTACAGACTTTTGCAAAAAAGGAGAAAAGTGGCTAGAGAAGAGGGAACCCCAATTCTGCAATATTACCAGGTAAGGGTGAGCCTAACTCGATTATATTATACTGTAATTCATCTGTTATGATTAACCTAAGGATTAGAGAGAGTTTTGAGAGAGTCCCAAAGTTAGGGTTTAATGAATTTTGTGATGAATTGATGAGAGAATGATGTGAATTGATGTAGAAACCTGTTACAGAATATAGATTAATCACTAGGACTATAATTCTGATAGATTAGAAGCTTAACATGAAGAATTGAACGAATTTTGGCGGGGTTTCGAGTGAACCCGTAACCCCTCTGCGATAGCTCGCCGTGGCGAGCAGCCCCTTTAGCGCGCGCGAGGCGAGCAACAACACTCGCCGTAGCGAGCACTGGCAGAATGCAATTTAAGTAGCTTGCCATGGCGAGCAGAACCACTCGCCATAGCGAGCAATGTGGTTTCAGACCACTATAACTTGAGTTTTAGAACTCCGTTTCGAGCGAGGTTTTGAGGGTAGACTTTTGAATAGTATTAGAGATGTTTAAGACCTAATTATAACCTGTAATGACGCGGTAAGATGACTTTGATTATTAGCGTTAATCTATGATTAAATGCTTATTAAGTGAAGTTTAAGAATGAAGTATAAATGATGATTGCGATGATAAATTTGTGGTATATACATTTGCTAAGTGTGTTGAGCTGCTGTCAAGTATTGTTATGATTGCATGTGTCGATAAAGAGTCGTATTTGATGTTAAGATGTTGTGCATTAACTTGTTAAGTATATGAGTCGAGTTCATGCATTTGCATAATTTGAGACGGTGGAGCTTATGCTCAACGCGACGGTGGAGCATTTGCTCAAAGCGACGGTGAAGCTTATTAAAGCTAAAATATTGGTACCACATGCATGATGTTAAGATGTTAGAGTTGCATTTATCGAGTCCTGTGTCTGAGATGTTTTGAGACGTTTGTTTTGTGAAGATATTCTAAGATGATTTATTTATATGTAGATGTTTGAGATGTTTACAGTTGTATGTGACGAATATTGTTGTTATTGTTAAAGCATAATTATTTGAATTATATGTTAATATAATTGTTGTGAATCTCACCCCTTCTGTTGGAATTGCCGCCTTGTGGGCAAGTGCATGTGACCAAGCGTAGGTACGACGATGTGAGAGGTTCTTGTGGAGTCTTAGGAGCTCTGATACGTAACGGGATGAGGATTTATCATTGTTTCTATTCCTTTATGTATCATGTTGACTAATGATGATGTATGCGACGTAACTTGATTTGAGATGTTTTTATGAGGCTTTTGTGCCGAGAATTATTTACTTAAGGTTTTGAGACGTTTTTGAATTCCGCTGCTATGTTTGAATATTGTTTAAGAATAAATTATTATTCGATTTGATTTTTAAAGATTTTATGAAATGTGACATCCTGATTTATTGTGATATACTCTGATTATTTGAATGAAATTTTTAAGTCGGGATTTCGGGGTGTTACAACTCATCTGCATATTTTTTTCGCCTCTCTTTCATTCTAAATAAGTGAATTTCACATATACCAAGTGTTTTCTTGTGTGTGTTTTCGTGATTTCGTCGTTTGATTGTGGTGTTGTGTTGTTCGCCGTCTTGTGCAACATTGTTTGATTTCATGTCTTGTTGCGGTGTCTGTTTGGTTCATATTGAAAAATTAGTTTTAGTCAATCACAACTTCAATCAATGATTTGAACGTCAACGTTGCAGATCCGGAAGCATGTGTATTCTGGTGATTTAAATTTTATCATATTGTTCGTAGGCATTTTACGGTGTATGCTATTAACTTGAGTGTTGTGAGTTTGTTCGTAGATTCATCATTTACGTTTTTAACAATGTTGATTCTAATGTATTCTATCAATTTGAATGAATGAATATCTTTTTATTTTTAAAAAATATATATAATTTGACCATATTTTTCTACTAATATACAAAGGAAAGTGGTATCTTATGAAATAGTGTTAGATTTGTCTGAATAAATATTTTCGAAATATCAAATTTTTCTAATTTTTTTCTAATAGATTATTAAATATATTTAAAGTCAAAATTACGTATTATCATGTGTGATATAATACGAGACAAAGTGATATATTTAATTTATTTAATTTTATGAGAAAAGTTTTTAGCTGAGTGAAAATTTGAGGGCTCAAGAGAATCTGAATAAGTCCCAAGGCTCCACAAGTGCATAAAAGTATTTAGAAATCACGATCAATAGTCAAATTAGTCTTTAAGATATTTTATACAATTTAATTAATAGTTCATATACAATATCGATTCAATTTCTTTTAATTTCTATTGATGATAATGATAAATAAACCAATATTTGACAAAGATTATATAATAAAATATTCAATAGTCAAATCTTTTTTCAGTCAAAATAAAAATAATAAAATAAATAAAAAGAGAGATACAAAGATATTTTTTGGAGGAAGATTGAGGACATGAAACCTTACCCATGTACAAATCTTGTCTCTGTATCATTTATTTTTATTTAATTTAATATATTATTTAATTTTTGACATCAATAGTCAAATTAGATATTTTATGGTGTATACTTTAAATAAGTAATATTTTTCCAAGAGTCAAATTTATATATATAAAATTCTTTCAATTAAAAAATAAGATAAAAACCGCAAATTTAGACAAGGATAATTGAACATAACCCCTAAAACGTTGCTATTATCCTTTCATGGCATTAAAAGTTGTAGATAAGGATTCACAATTTCATTCCATTTCTCTCACAATAATAATTAATTATAAAAACGTGATTTTTGGTCACTATCCATTCCACGTCAGCATAAACTTCTTTAATCTAGTTCTTATTTCTCCGCCGGCGAAAAAAAAACATTATCATTTCTCATTTCCTCTCTAAAAAAAAAAAACATAGGTAGCGTGGAACTCGTACTCTCTTTCTCTCTGTGTTTTTCGTGAATTCCTTTGTTGTTGTTTTTTGTTCTCTTTTTTAATGGATGTAATGGTGGGACCCACGTTCTCCATCGACGTTCCTTCATCACCGCCGTTCGCCGGTGACGGGACCGGGAATGTGTTTTTCTCCGGCGATTCACCGGAGAGTTCTTCATCGATCGGAACACCGGATGATAGTGACATCGAAAACGATAATGTTTCACCGAAGAGAAACCGTGATGAAGATGAAGTTCAAAGCAAGTTTAAGGGTTTGAATTCTCTTGATTCCTTAGAAGACTCTCTTCCCATCAAGTTAGTTCCTCTTTTTCTTAATTTCTTAGATAATTTTCCTTTTGATTTCAATTTTTAATTTCTTTTAGGTTTTGATATGTATTATGCATGTGTTTTGTTTGATGAGTTAAATTTGTGTGGATGATTATGAATTTTCTGATAAGGGTTAGTGATTTTTTTAATATAAGCGAATCAGGAAGGGATTATCGAATCATTTTATAGGAAAATCAAAGTCATTTTCGGATCTATCTCAAGTGACAACTGTGACTGAACTAAAGAAGCAAGAGAATCCATTCAACAAGAGGAGAAGGCTTTTGATTGCATCAAAGTTATCAAGAAAATCTTTTTATTCTTGTTTTAATCCAAAATCAATGCCTCTTTTGTCTGTGAATGAGGATGATGATGATGATTATGATGATGAAAATCAAGGAGGAGAGAAAGAAGTCACAACAAAAGGATCACCTTCATCTTCATCTTCTTCAATGGAGGAAAAGAAGAATCCACAAGAGGAAGTGATGATGAGACAGTTTAACAATAGAATGCCTCAATCTTATGCTAATCATATGAGGCTTAGATTAGGGAGTTTTAAGTCTAGGAGCTTTTCTCTTGCAGATCTACAAGAACATGACGAGGTGGAGGAAGATGATGATGATGATGAACATTTGGATTAAAAGTACACAAGTGTGTTTGTAATTAGTACTCAACTTATAATTTCATTTTTTGTATAGATGGATCTTTTAACTTTTTTAATTTTTGTTGGTATCTTTTACTTTTTAAGGATATAAAGTAGGCATGTTCTACGGTGATGGTGGTTCCGTTTGTGAAAATAGTTTGAAACTTTAACGGTGACTATCGTTGGCCTTTTGAAAGTAGAAGTTTACGACCCTCTTTCTTGCAACGTCTAAGATAGTGATTTGATCTGTGTCAATTTGATAAAAGCAAAAGAAAACAAAAAGATGTGCTTCAAACAATTCATAATTTTATTTTATCAAATCGATACTTCATGGATTCAAGTCATGGAAACAACCTCTTGTGACACCCTGCCTACAATGCACATAAAATATGAGATTTCTTCTTGAACCATGTGTATGCCGGAGTTTTAGTGCACCAAGTTGCCATTTTAAATCGACACCATGACATTTAATTGTTAGAGGGAGTTGACGATTGCCATTGAAAGTGGATTAAGGTAAATTGCACTAGAATTTGTCTGTAAAGTGCATGTCTCGTTTCACTTTTGTATTCACGACATCTCATTAATCACATTTCATTAACATGCAAAAATATGATAATTTAGTTGAGTAGATTGTTGATTCAATTTACGTTAAAAATTGTGGTTGATTCATGTAGTTGAATTAACGGATTTTTTTCTTTTGTGAATTGAATTAATAAGATATTGTGTATATGCACAAAAGGTGGACGTCCATGTATCACACAAAAATATAAACACATAAACTGTTGAACAGTCTTATTAAAATACCATGGGCTGCTAGTTGCATCCTTGGTCAAAGGGGAACACGAATCGAATTTGAAGTGTGAAGCATTGTTCAACTCACGCATTTCATTTGTGTTTGGTTTGTTTTTACTTGACTTCCAACTCATTCTCCTATTGGTTTTGGCTATAACTGGATGACGTGGGTCATGCTAACTTTTCATGAATCCCATTCACATAAAAGACCTATAATAGAATACTGTCCATTCAAATTCATGCAATTATAGCCTGTGGGCCATTGATCTATTATATCCTCTGCCATAAAGTGTATGAAATTATTGGTCCTTATATCAATTGTGTATCTGAAACAATTGATATAAAGAATCCAATTTTCCAATTCAATCATGCTTTCTTGCTAATATAATATGATTCGCCAATTATACATCAAACGTTATCTAAGAGTAACTTATTTAAATGGTTTGAAATTAATTGAGAGCTGTCGGTCTAACATTGACTAGCAAAGATGTGATTCAGATAATACCTTGAAATTTTAGATGAAGATATAATTTTCAGGTCTTTTGGAGGTTTTATTAATCTATTGCTGTTTTGGATGCTCTCTAGACTCACTAACAGATTACACCATCTCGAAAATTAGGAAGGATTTCAAATTTTGTACCATTAGTGCTAAATTTAACATCGAGAAATTATTATAAGATTTCCTCAACATTTTTTAATGAATAATTAAGATGGAATTAGATAAATATGTATAATTGATTCACACTAGACGTCAATCAATTATACATATTTATCTTCTCAAGTTTTCTAAATATCCGGTTATCTTTTTTTAGTTTGTTTTTACATGAACTTTTTTACGCAATATTTATTTTCGTTTTTACTTAAATTTGGTTTGTTTTTTACTCCCTCTTCGACATATTTTCACCTTTCGAGTGATGAAGGGAGCAACAAGAGAGGTGATGAGAAATCGGCAGTGAAAGGAGTCAAGGTTTGATTTCGTGGTTAAGGTAGTGAGGAGAAGTTAAGGATTTGGGAGACCCGTGGAGAAGTGAGAGGTTTTGTTTTGAGAAAACAGTTCAATCGAAGAGGTTGTAGAAAATGCCCAACGGCGCCGATGGGTACCTTATTTCTGGCCTCAAAATAGAGATTAGGAAACACATAAAATCCAAATATTTGTTAGCTGGACAAAATATACACACAAATTTAAAGGTATCAACTTTCACCACCACATAACTAAACTTATAAAAAAAAATTGTTTTCCTTGATCCACTACAAAGAGCATTTTTCCTCATCTAATTTTTTATCATATGAAATAAACAAGAGATATCATTTTGACACACAAAATTGATATTGTATTTGACATCACCATATAAAATACATTGTAAGTTAGTGTGTTTTTTTCATTTGAGTAAGAGAAATAAAGAGTTATAGGTCCACTACTCTGAGAAATTGCTCTTTGAGCCTCTACTTGCTCACAAACCCCTCAAAATTCCAAAAACACCGTTTACGTAACAATCAGATGGGATCAGAAGATATCTTTTGATCACTAGGTATTGAAAAATATGTTACCATTTATTTCAGAATAATATGAGAACATGAACCTCATTTTGATATGTGTGACACTTGATTTAAAACATCAAAACATTGATTTCTTTACATCCAAACCATGTGCATGTCGTTTAATCCCTGGAAAGGATCATAAGACACCGTATATACACAAGACATTCTTGGATCGGACAATGGTGGATGACCATATCTTTTCTCCCTATGATGATCATAGTGAGACGCGTCTGTTAGAAGACATATGTTGGTTCTCTAGGTGTATCAAGTGCGGTCGTCATATGGTTTTTTTTCTCGCTTGCTAGAGCGCGTGCTCAGACAATATGGAAATGTTTAGAACATCCTTACACAATATCGCCTAAGCAGGTGATCTAACAATTGAAATGTTTATCATATATGATTTTATTTTCATTTTGTTAATGAACTTAAAATATTGTCATCATTAGTCTATGTGTCACTGTGTATGAAATGGTACACCAAAATTGTTTTCAAAGTTGAATTATGTCTATGTTTTCAGACAAAAAATGAATTATGCCTATGTGCCAAATTTTAATTTTGTCAAAACCAGTTCAAGCCAATAAAAGATTATCTTCTGATGCATATGTCTTAGGGTTCATAAGCATTGGAAGTTACGATGTACCTAAAAGTTGCATACACGGTGAAAGATCCCTTCCAATCCATGTTTTTTTCTTTTCTTTTTTATATCCATCAGAAATTATCTTTGATGTGATCGATTTAAAACAAGGGCATTTTGCGGAGACCGTGAGAAACTATGGGAGCCTATCGAACAATTTCCACTACTCTACTTTCGGTACTCTCCTGCCCAAATCAGACATGATCCACTGTTTCATCAAGAAACTCAACCCAATATCAAAATGAACGTAGCATATATTTGGTTTCAATTTTGGAGGGTAAAAAATGTTTCAAAGTTAGAATTTGTAGGTTTTGACTTTTACGATCGTTTTAAACTTAAATTTATCATTAAATTTACTTTTACATAATCAACTCATTTTTACTCGGAATCAATTTTACATGACCGTTTATTCAAATCAAATGACCGTAGAGACAAATATATAGACAAAATTGAGGTAATGGTCATTTTGGTCATTGAAAATATAATAAGTAGACTCAACAGTCCTTTAATGTATCGACTCAATAGTCCTTTAATGTATCAAAATTCTATAATAATTCATGATTGTTTAAAATAATCTTTGATGTTAAAATAATCCTTTAATGTTGAGACGTCAACCCTTTTCATATAAAGACAATAAGTAAATATAGTAAAAATTAATATGATAATATTGATGAAACATGTTAATGTAAAAAGCTATTTTAACTACTCCTTCCGTCCTATATTAAGTTGACTCTGTCTCACATACCAATTAAGTTTTTTTTTATCTTTAATATCTTTAATTCTCGATTAACAAAAATTATGAAAATTTAATATTTTAAAAATATTTATCGAGACGAATCCAACCTCTTATATATATATATATATTATTTAACTATTGAGCAAATGTTCACTTTAGTCTCTGACTCCGGACCTCGCTATCACATAGGTCCCTGACTCATGATTAAATACAAAGAAGTCATTGACTCTGCACTTCCGTTGTCACTTTAGTCTCTGACGTTAAATAATTCTGTTAAGTGTGTCATAGGGACTAAAATGAAAGTAGAAAATGGTCACTTTAGTCCATGAACCAAAAATCAATATTCTCAACTTGAATCTCAAATCCCTAAATGTCATATTTAAATTCTTTAAATTGAAAATCTCAAATCCCTAATTTATTATCTTTTTTGACAATTAGGGATGACATTTAAGGATTTGAAATTCAAGTTGGCATTGATTTTTGGTTCAGGGACTAAAGTGATCATTTTCTACTTTCACTTTAGTCCTTAAGGCACACTTAACAAAAATTATTTAATGTCAGAGACTAAAGTGATAACAAAAGTGCAGAGTCACAGACTTCTTTGTATTTAATCATGAGTCAAAGACCTATGCGACAACAAGATGCATATGTCATTGTTGGAGTCTTGTTAACCGATGCCCTGAACACGGGTTAAGAAATCTATAAATATAATTCCTATTTTAAAAATATAAGTTGTCAGTATTTATCAATCAAGAATAATTACATTACTGGTTAATAAAAACTTACTTCTTTAATGTTTAACTAATAGCCGGATACCGGTTAACATTGTCTGTGTTATAATTCACGGTGCACCAAATTGACTGTTACATATTGCAGATAGAGTGAGAGATTTTTAGTATTCGACTTCAATGGCGAATGGATAGAATAGAATAACCTCGCCATAAAAAATGCTTCTAACTCACGCTTTCCCTATCCATCATTCTTCATACATTCCCATTTCTTCGTGCTCTTCATCTTCTCCAATACGACGTCGTTTATTTACCACTCCTCGCAAATCAAATCTGAAACACCTCACTTCACGCATAGTTCAACTAACTCGCCGAAAACAGCTTCGTCAGATTCTGAATGAAATTGAAGCTGCTAAGAAACGTTTTGGAAAATTGAATACGATTGTGATGAATGCGGTTATGGAAGCTTGTGTTCGTTGCGGTGATATTGATTCAGCTATCAACATTTTTTATGAGATGAAGAATCCCGATGCTTGTGGTGTTGATACTGTCACCTATGCTACGCTTTTGAAGGTATTAAGATACTTTTTTTTTTTGTTTCCAAAATTACGTATTCTGATTATAGAAATTAAGTATTTTGTTTTAGGGAATTGTAGAGAGATTATTTGTTATGAATTGGAGAAATGATTAAATTAAAGTGTAAATTTTTGTGATCATAATGTGCTATTGAAAGCTGAAACTAATTTTACTGATAAGTGGTGTTGTGTGAGATTTTATGTTGTGAGTATGACAATGTTATAATGGATTAGTGGATAGGACAATATAGGATTACGAAAGACTAAAGGGTCTGTTTGGCAAGACATATCTTTGAGCTTATAGCTTATAAGTTTATATGACTAAAAAAGCTCCGTCTGGTCACAACCATTTACTCACGTGCTTATAGCGTATACTTATTAGCTTATAGTGTTTTTTGATAATTTAATTCAAGTAGCATATTGCTTGTAGCTTATCATTTTAGCATATTGCTTGTAGCTTATCATTTTTATCTCAATCTTACCCCTATTACTTTAGTTGAAAAGTAAATAAATATTCATTAAATATATCTTTTTTATGTCATTTCACATTTAGTAGTTAGTTCAACCGTTAATTTTACCAAACACTACAAACTCAATCAACTTTGCTTATCTTCCAACTATAAGCTAGCTTATAATAAAAAAAAAAAATTGATTTTGTAAAATCAATTTTGGCTAAAAGTGAGTTGAACAGTAAATTCAAGGCTAAAAATCAATTGTAAAGGGAAAGCTCCAAATTTTGGCTTAAATTAAAATCAATTCTACCGAGAAGATCCAAAGATGTAAAAATCAAATTTACACTCTCATCTAAACATAGAAACAAGCATACAATAGGTAAATCAAGTGAGTGAGTGTACAATAGGTAGGTAGAGTTACAGAGAAACCAATGAAAATTGCAGGCTAATCATTATTCATGATTTATGTTAGGATACACTAATGTTGTTTGATTCATGTAGCTAGCTCGATCTAGTGGAATGCAATTTTTTTTTTTTGTTATTAAAAGGAAATATTCACAGATAGCCTCAAAACTTTCAATCACCCATTATTAATCATTATAATCATTTTATAAATTTCATAATTAAAATGAAAAATGTTAACAGTCCCTTTCCTTTAGCTATAAGTCCCTCAATCCAGAGATACCCTAATAGTCTTACAGATTACTTTTTATCTAATAATAGTTCATTCTGGTATGGTTTTTAATTATATGTTCTATTTAAGCTTGATTGGATTTTATTTAAATTTATAAAGGGTTTAGGCAAGGCACATAGATTTGATGAAGCTTTTCGATTGCTTGAATCTGTCGAAAATGGTACTGCCGTGGGAAGTCCAAAGTTGTCAGCACCATTGGTCTTTGGTTTACTAAATGCCTTAGCAGAAGCAGGTGAGTTGGACATTTCAGTCTCCCTGATACCTATCCCTGTTGGATCTTTGTTGTTTGTCTCATCATCTATTGTATTAAATGTTTTTCATTTCTGGGAATTTCCGGCCTTGCTAAGTGTACATTTCTTTTTATTTTGTGATCTTCTTTTTTTCCTGATCAATTTTTGTTTTTGCATTGCATGGTCAGACATGTAAAAATGTATATGGTAGCTGAAGATATAAGAAGTTCTTGTGCGATTGACATTTTGTTTGTTTTCAATGTTTAAGGTGTTAGATAAATGTTCTGGTTTTAGTCTATGATAAAATTCATTAAAAAGTCATTTTGACTGGTGATGTTTTACTTGCAATGCTATAGTGCAGGAGACCTGCGTCGTGCAAATGGCCTCCTTGCCTGTTATGGTTCTGTGCTTCGTGAAGGCGAACATTTTTCAGTCTCAGTATACAACCTTCTAATAAAGGTTTACTTCTGAACCTTAGGGAGAAAATTTCATTATGAATAGCATATTTCAGTAGTAGAGATTGGAAATATTTGTCTGAACCGAGCAATAATTTGAATTTTTTTTCCCACTAATTTAGGGGCATATAAACTCAGGCTGTCCTCATACTGCAATAAACATGCTCAATGAAATTTTACATCAAGGAATAATGCCCGACAGGCTCACATATAACACACTAATTTTAGCATGTGTTCAGAATGAAAAGTTGGATGTTGCCATGCAATTATTTGGGGAAATGAAGGTAATAACTTTTATTTGAAATATAACTTTAATAGTTTTGTGGTAGATAAATCTGGACCTTCTAAATTCCTACCTTTGATATTATAGGAAAAAGCGCAGGAATTCATCCATGATGATCTGTTTCCAGATATCGTTACATACACAACATTGCTCAAGGTCAGATTTATCAAATTTTCTCACTTGTAATATTGATTTGTTGTAGTACGAACCCATTAAAATTTAAATCAAGTTTTGTTTTATTCTATAGAACGTTTTGATTGTTGGTGTCCGGAGTTATGTTCACTCATTTCAGTTTTCTTGAAATTGCTTTTATTTTAATGATTATTTATGTTCTCATAGTTTAAGCAGTCATGTATGAAAATGACATGCCTTCAACATTTATTTTAAACAATTTTAGTTATGGCCTCTATTATTATTCTATCAGGGGTTTAGGAGGGATTTGTAGCAGCATCTCTCAGTTTTTCTCTTTATTTGCAGGGTTTGGGGCAGGCAAAGGATCTCGTTTCAGTTATGCAAATAGTGCTGGAGATGAAATCATGTTCCGAGTTATACATTGATAGAACTGCTTACACTGCAATAGTTGATGCTTTACTAAAATGTGGCTCTGTGAAGGGTATGCTTTCATTTGATTCCTGTTTTCTTTAGTTGCTTGGAGATAGATTCAGGAATAATTAAAAGGATAAATGTTTATGGTAGTTGGCATGAGATATTCCACCTTTTTTTTGGATGGGTGGAGTAAGATATTCCTAACAAGTGCTAATAATCAAATTATGTCCGAGATTAATGGGTCCTACCTGTCTCTTGAATTGAAGGGTGAAACATTGATATACTGCTGAGTTGCATTTTATATTCTTCTAAGTTGAGTGAAGATTATGAATGTCGTACTTTATTATAGATTCACCAATTATTTAGTTAGAAATGGATAACAGTTTAACTTTTGGTTGTGTTTGCTGAAAGGTTATGTCTCATAAGGACTAATAAAATTTTCAGCTAAGTGGCCAGTTGAACCACGCAGCAAGTTAAAACTTTAAATTTGTGGGTGTGGCACAAAAAGAACTATACTCAATTAAACACGGTAAAGGAATGGAAATCTACTGTCATGGGTTTCAATTACTAGTTCATTTTCTAATGAAGCTTGAATAGATACTATTAGTATTCTTCTTTACTAATCATTTTATTAGTGCTTTCGGCCAATCCTTTTGTTTCATTAACTAATTGATGAATTTGTATTTTGTTTATCATATAATTGAATTATCTTGGGGTATATAGGTGCTCTGTGTATTTTTGGAGAAATACAGAAACAGGTTGGTTGGAATCCAGAGTTGAGACCGAAGCCTCATCTCTATCTTTCCATGATGCGTGCCTTTGCTTTTAGAGGAGATTATGATCTGGTTAAAAATTTGCATAAGCGGATTTTGCCAGATACTTCAGGAACAATCTTACCAGTTTCCCAAGAAGAAGCTGACCACCTTCTAATGGAAGCAGCCTTGAACGATGGCCAGGTATTATTAATATTTCTGTTTCTAATTTTCAACATTTTGATTGGGATGGGGAATTTGAAAATGACTTGTTCTTGACATTTTATGCATGTTTTTTTTATGCCAGGTTGATGTCGCTACTAAAACTCTTATGTATATTGTTTCAAGATGGAAGGGCATATCCTGGACGAGTCATGGAGGCATGGTGTGTAGACAGTTTTTCGTGAATGTTGTTTTATATACATCCATTTAGTGATTTTTAAGTATTAGCATTGATTTATACTTCTGGTTTGTTTCTTATCAAATTAATTTTTAGGATCAACTGGTACTTCGGTTGATATTTTTGGTGTCCTTTTAACAATGCAAAGATTCCTTTGCAGAGATTGGGTTCTTAGCTTGATATTTTTTTTGACTTGGTGTTTCTTTTATAAGTATAATATTACTGTGGATTACATATAATACAGTTGCCGAATATTGTTCGGTAGTAAGTTTCTGAACAAGCTGTTAGGCATTTAATTGTTTTATTTCCCTCCTAAAATGCTAAGGTTGGCAGCAAGTCAGGTTCTTAATCATTTGCCTGTGCTTCTGTAATTTAGGTTGCTTCTCGTATTGAGGCCTTATCAGGATTCTCAGCATCTTTATTCAATCCTTTCTTACTTCCTCAGGTACCTAACATATATTCACTGACATCCTTTTCACTGGGTGGCATTTAGCTATATCAAGTTAAATAATAAGTATGCTCTATTTGTTGTAAATGCATTTTAACCTAGTCCGTCTAAAACTACTGTCTTGCAGGCTTTCATATTTTATTTATATATTCATATTCATAATTCACAAATGTTTGTCTTGACTACAGCCTTTGACTGTTTATTCTACATTACACTGCATTGCATTTTCGGTAGTTTCTTCTTTGAGAATTTGTATATAGTCTTATTATGCAACCTCGTGGTTTAGGTTTCACCTTCTGAACCGGTTGGGGGTTTCATGATGCCATTTGAAGCAACACGGCCACTACAAGGTACCATAAAGCTGAAGGATGTGGTATCACGTTTCTTTAATGATGCAGTAGTTCCTATTGTAGATGAGTGGGGCAGCTGTATAGGGCTTTTGCACCGCGAAGACTGCAATCAGGTATGTTTTGTGAGATTACTATTTGATGAAATACTATTCTACTATAAAGATATACATTTTATGGTCTTTAATTGATGATCCTATTCTTCAAGTCACAAACATGGAGAGAAGCTAATACTGATGCATGTACTTTCTGTCTTGGGCTATTAAAGACCCGTTTGTTCAAGCTTTGTCAAAGAAATCAACATTTTTTTAATTACATAAATGTTTTAAAATAACATAGAACAATACATAGACATTGATACAAATTAAAAATAATCCTCCATTCCATGTGTTGTCAATTTCCGATTCGGCCTCTAACTATCTAATACTATAATGAATTCATTCTGCAGTTGGATGCTCCACTTTCAACAATGATGAGAAGCCCTCCTCCCAGTGTTACAGCTTCAACATCTGTTGGTCATGTAATTGATTTAATTCTGGAGAAAGGTTACCTAATGGTTATCATTGTAAATTGCACCGACTCGTATGCTACTTCATACGGCTGTAAAGCAGTTGGAGTTTTTACATTAGAACAATTGAATAGGCTCATCAAACCTGTATCTGAAGTGAAAGAGGCAGACCTTTCACTCTGCAGAACATAGTAGTGTAACATGTTTAGTTGGTACCAAAATGTAAAATATTATTTAGTGGTATTAGAAAATGCATTAGCTCAAAATAACCAATAGTTTCCATGGTGTTGAAAAAAATAAAATTCTAGTGCACTGCATTTCAACTTAACTTTGACTAATGTTTCGCCCCGAGTGCCTTGCCTAGGAGTTGATGCAAATATTTTTATCAAATGATTTAAGGGATTTATGTATGCAGCAAAATCCAATCTTGAATAGGCAAAAAGGTGTTGAGTACATTACAAACCAAATTCTTGTTGTAAGGACAAGTTCACAAGAAGAGTCTACTAGAAAAGGGCAAGTTTATTTCATAATCGAGCCAAATGAAGCTCAAGACAAGAAGCTCCTCATAGCTGGTCAAGCTAAGGAATTGTCAAATGAGGTTGCACTATTTGATGAAGAAGATTTTGAAGAGGATGGTGAGTTGTCCTATATCTTCAAGATCTAAGCCATGTAGAAGAAAGGGAAGACGAAGGAAGAACCAGCCGTTTTAGGAGGAGTCCCAATAGACTAATAAGAATCAGATTGTTTGCTGCGATATAAGAATTCTGGGTACATAAAGGGTATTTATCCCCTGCTCAAGAAGGGACACAAGAAGATTCTGAGTCAGAAATAAATGACGGCAATGTGGGAGAATTTAGAATTTTGGACCTTTATCTTTTGATAGTGAAGATGAAGTAACAAGAAGTTAACTTCTTTCGTCTCATGGCAGATGGTTATGAACAAGAAGGGAAGGTAATTTTTTTTTTATCTAGTTAAACTTCACCTAGGAAAAAGTTGTTGTAAACTTCTAAATAATTAAGAAAAACTTTAAAAGAAAACTAAAATCAATATATACCAAAAGTTATAGGTTAAAATTTTCATAAGTGTTGCAATAAAAAATCAAATATATTCTTGGTCAAGAGCATCAATCATAATCGTTAAATCATATCAACTAATATCTTCTCGGTGAATCAAACACAAGCTTTGAATTACTGCAGTTTGCGAAGAACAAAAGGAAGAGAGCTATCAAACTGACAGTAGATTGAATAATGTATATCACTCATGCATCAGAATAAATTCTTCAACTCTTTAGTTTTGTTCTTGTTTTTTCTTTCTTTCTACTTCCGAGATTTTGTCCTTTGATTTGAGAAAGTTAGAAGGAAAAGTGAGGAGCTATAATGATTACTTGGAAAATCAATAGTTGAAATTGTAATTGCAATTGCAATAGCATACACAAACATATATTACAAGAATTTGTTTAAATCTCAAAAGTTGATTTTTCAATTAAATGATTATAATTCTCACTTCTCTCCAAAGACTCACCATTCCATTTAATTCCAAAATGAGTGTCACCAAAGTATAGTCTCTCACATACAATAATACATGTGTTGCATGCATGCATGGTTCATTTGATTTGATGATCAATGACAGTTTGAAATGCTCCAGCCAATGCAAGAACCTTGTTCTTCCTCCCCAATAGCTTGCTTGCAGTTTCCTCAATCATACCATTAGATACTTGAGATAAATCATTCTTCCCTTTTACTGCTAATTGTTGTTGCTTTGGTTGTGCTACCTCAATCTTAGCTTCTTCACTAACCCCTCCTTCAACAGCTTCCTTCTCTTCCCCTTCTTGTTCTTCTTCATTGTTGTTCTCACTTTTCTGATCTTCTATTACATTCCCACTTTCATTTTCTTCCTTTTCATTTACAGCAACTTCGCTTTCAACCTCTGAATGATCAACTTCTTCTCTCTGATTCTCATTTTCATTTTCTTCCTTTTCATTCACAGAAACATTGCTTTCAACCTCGTGATGATCAACTTCTTCTGTCTGATTCCCACTTTCATTTTCTTCCTTTTCTATCACAGAAACTTCGCTTTCAACCTCAGAATGATCAACTTTTTCCGTCTGATTCCCACTCTCATTTTCTTCCTTTTCAATCACAGAAACTTCGCTTTCAACCTCCGAATGATCAACTTCTTCTGTTTGATTCTCATTACTGTTCTCTTTCTCTTCATGCTCAACTTCATGTTCCTCTTCTTGTGATTCTTTTTCTTCTACTTCTTGGTCTGAAACCGTAGAAATGACTTTCTCATCATCAGCTTGATTCTGAGATATGTCAGAATCCTCAAGAATTTGATCATGTTCCTGCTCATGTAATAATTCAGAGCTGACATCAGATGAAATCTCATGAGATACATGTTCTTCATTCTCCACTTTTATCACTTCAACTTCTTGGTTTGTAACCTCTTTAACATCCTCAGTTTCAACACTTGATGAGTCAGAATCTGTAATCACAACTTTGATCTTTGCAGCAATATCAGAAGCATGATCATTAGCTACCTTCTTAGAGGTTTTAGAAGTAGAATTGTTTCTACTAAGAGCACTCTTATTTATAACCTTTTTCCCAACTAGCTTAGTTTTTGCATCACTTGGTGTCTTATTTGAAATAGGTTTTGAAGGGTTGGTACTTTTAACTGGCACATTGGAAGATCTATTATTTAGTGAAGCAGGTCTTTCTCTAGGGCCAGGGGAAACAAGGGCTTTGTGTAGTCTTGAAAGAGAAGTTTCTTTTTGTTTTGTTGCTGTTAAGTTTGAAGATGAAAGTGGTTTGTCCAATGATCTTCTTCTTAATGGAGAAGGCTTAATTGGAGTCTCAGTTTTGAGCTGTTTGAAACTTGTTGTGGGCTTTAGATAGTTTGGGATGTTTTTCTCTGATGGGATGGTTGAGTTACTCTTGTTTGTTGTGGATGGTTTTGTGGTCCTCTTGGTTGTTGTGATAGAAGGTGATGTCTTCTTCCTCTCATTTCCAACAAGTGTACTACTTTCTTTAGCTTTTGTTGCCATATATGATTAGGTATTTAAGCCAAGAAATTCTTGAAAGAATCTGCACACTGTAAAGAAAATATTACTTAAGCTTAACCATCTGAATTAACTCTCCGAGCAATTCACTTTAATGTTTTTTTAATGTGCACAAGTAAATTAGTCTTACATCATGCACATACTTGTTTTCTACCATTGAATCCATATATCAAGTCATATCTCGTTTGATCCAATGGTGGAAACAAAATGTTGGAAACAAAATTAGGTGCAAGATCTATCTCATTTATGCACTAAGACCTTACATTAAAGCTAAACACACAACCTTCAATAAGAAAATCATTTATTGATGAGAAAATCAACTATTGATAGTTTTTGTATGTAAGTATTAAATCATGGATGTATACTCAATAACATTGAGACTAATTCCTTTACATTAAATTATTGGAGGAAACATCCAATATTGTGTTACATACTCAATTTCAAAAGATATACCTATATATGTTGTTTCTATAAAAATTTAGCAGGTTTGGATATTGAGTCAATTGACATTGAGAACTAAAAAATTGACTGATATTTGTGAATGGCATTCAAGAAATTTGTTTAGAAGAACTGATTTTGTTTGAATAGGGAATATATAATCACTTTTTTGAAGTATACAGATACATGTGTCTTGTATTCATAAAAAAAAATATACGTGTCTTGTGTGTCACACTCCTAGTTTTGATCTACAACAAAATTTTAAAATAATTCCTCTTTTCAAATTTTTTTTAATAAAAGATGACTTAAGCTTAAAGGAGAAAAATTACATAGAAATCAAAAAAGTCCTAACTTCCATAACATAGTCAAGAAGAAACTGTCTAATGTACTAAGAGCACTAACTTCCGTAAAAATAATTTAACTTACAATAAGTTTACTCTCTAAAACTAACGTGGCAATTATGTTGAAGTTAAGAATCATTTTAAACAATCATTAATGTTATGGATCACATTATCAAATCCCTACAAATTTAGAACCAAAGTAATAATTTCCCTCTTTTACTTTATTTCTTCTCATATATGACCCACATGTCCTTATTAGTTCTTGAAAAGAAGTGGTGATGAAAATTTAACCAAAAGAGAAAAAGAAATTGCTATGAATGGTTTGCTGAAAAGAAAAGGCTATACTATACCATTACCAACTCCATGAAAAAACAAAAGAAAGCATCCCAAAGATAAGAAAGGTACACTTAGGAGAATGTAAGCTCAAGAGGGTGTGATATATAGGAAACATCCAAATCCAGATTCATCACAAATTTTTGTCTGAATGAGTTGTAAGGAAAAAGTAAAGCTATAAAGTACACCTCAAGTGCTTATCAAATGATTATGACCATAACCTTTTAAGTACTTTAGCTTTAAAAACAAAAAATTATGTTCCTTTGTTTTTTTAAAAGGAATAAAGGAACATGATAGAAATAAAATATAAAAATTGGTGAAACAAGCAAAATAGAAAGCAAGCTACATTTACATGAAAAAGAAAAGAAAAAACAAATAGTTTGATAACATACCTTGATAAAATAAAGCTAATGGAAGAGTGAATTTGTGGGAACAAAGCAAATGAAATTGCTTAAGAAGGAGAAAATATGAGTTATTGCTTGAAGTTGAAAAAGAAAATACAGAAATTGTGTTGATGTAATTTAACAAAAACATCAAAAAAAGGAAATCACAAATCACCTACAACTCAAAGGAGCTGTATTGCAGGCTAAGAAATCACAAATCAAATGATTTGTTTACATTTTTATCAAACTAGCTGTGAATAATAACACCGAGACATTTGGGAGAATATATGAAGCATAGTTGACCTTTTCTCTTTCATTTCTACACGTAATAATTATTTTAATTTTCTATAAATAGCATATACCATAAAAACATAGAATTTTTTTATGGAATCATAGGTCACATACATCTGATAATATTTTTATTTTTTTATAAAATCTAATGATATACTGTCCCGTCATATTATTTTATTATACGTTCCCGCCAATTATCAAATATTAAATGTAGATCATTTTTGTCAAAGTTTAAACTTTGATTCACAAGATTTTGATATTTGATACCCTAAAAAAAGATATTATGAAAGTCACGCGTCTTCTTCTAATATATGTACTTATATTTGGTTGTTCCGTCTCGTATCATGATACGGTGCATAATGAATTTATGAATTTATGAAATGATGAGACAACATTTCAAACTTTATATAAAAGAATAAACTTTTAATTATAAAATTCAATTTTTATCTTCAAATGCATATCCATAGAGATTCACCCTGAGCTCACTTCATGGTTGAGCACAACTGCATAACACAATCCAAGCCACCACATCATAGAAACTTCACAAAGTCATCAAGAGAGGTTTGACTTAGTCATTAAAGTACTTTGCTAAAACTAGTAATTGACAAAGTGGAACAAGTTAACCAAAACATTTGGCGCAACAACAGTGTTAGTTGACTAGCACATCTAGTACGTGGAGTTAACAAACACTATCTAGAAGACATTGCACTTTAAGTTGACATATGGCAAACCTTGCCAAATCCATAATGAGAATAGTACTAGTACTTGATAAATTATTGATTGTCAGAAATATGATGAAATTTTCCTCCAAATATAGAGTACTAAAATTAAAACGAAATTGATTTTGATATAAATAATTTGAATTTTATTGCTTATAGATAAGAGAAACATAAATAAAAAATCATTCAAGTTGGAAGTATGTATGTTAAAATAGTTTTTCATTAATATGATTAAAAAAACGTAAACACCATAAGTTAGGTTTTTTTTTTCATTTTCAATATAAAAATCTTTTTTTAACAAATGATATTAAGAAACCTAAGAGTAGTTGAATTATAATCATAATAGATTTTTTTCAATTAATTCGATGTCATGATTTTGAATTTAATTTTAAGAAGACATCGGTATTAAATTTCTTAAGAACAAAGATTTATTATTATTTATGTGGTTCAATTTAGTTTAAAAGATCATTCTTAATAGTTACGTAGAGATGATACTCAATAAAAAAATACTTAAAAAAACAAAAAATAAGTAAAAATTAAAAATAATTTCTAAAATTTCAAAACAAACGGACCATATTCAACACAAATAAAGTAACTCATGTGAAGTATGAGTTAACCTCCACTTATAAAAAAATATATATAACTATTTTAGACTTTGGATTATGATGTTAGTATAACAAATATTGTTATATGATTCATTTGTTATGACTAATGGCAATAGTAGGCCACATGTCGGGACAATAATGAGGTAATTTAATTTACCTTTTCAGGTTTTAGACAGTGTTTGGCTTTATTTTCTGACTTAATTTCCTGCTGCAATATAATTATAAAGTAGATTACAGAAGAAGATACAATTACAGAGAATTAAGGGTCACTTTATTTTTTTCAAAGGCAAAGAATATTGAGGACCACTTGACTCAATGTGTGTGAAGTAATGATTAATTAATGCTAAAAGCACTTTATCTTTTAATCAAACTACGTTAATCTTCCATAAGTGGGCTAGGCCTAGGACCAAAGACGGCACCACCAACGATTCTGTTTTTTTTTTTTTGTTTTTTTTCCTTCATATAGTAAAAGTTAAATGTAAGATAATTGCAGTTTTGGTTCTCTTTTATTCAATTTTTGAATTTAGGTCCTCCTATTTTTAAATCTACAATTTTGTTCTCTCAATTTTTTTAAAGTTTTAAATTGAATCCAAGATTTTAATTGAGAGACCTATTCTAATTGCAAAGGATATTTGTGATAAGGGAGAAGAGAAATCAATTGACGAGGAAGTGGTTATTGATGTCGAATACGTGTATGAAAGTGAGGGGAAGATGAAGTTGTTGAAGGTGAAGCTGTATCTATTGAAGTTGAAGCTGAATCTCGTGCTAAAGGAGTTAGTGAAGGTGAATTTGTTGAAGATAAGGAGAATGTTGCAAACAGTGATAAAGCAAGTGATAATTTATACTGAAGATGAAAGTGATTTTGAGGAGAATTGGGATTGGAGTAGTGTTATCCAGAAGAAACGGTTAAAGAGGTTAATTCTAACATTGTCCCAAGAGAGATGGATATTAACATGGTTTCTAATATGACATTTGATGTTGAAGTTGAAATATTGGATTCAATTTTAAAAACTAGAGGACCAAAATTGTGGATTTAAAAATAGAGGGACCAAAATCCACAAATTGAACAAATGGGGAGACTAAAAATGCAATTAAACCTAAATAAAAATATATTCATTGATATACTTACACTTTGTTTTACAGTTTTTTAAGAGATTTATTAGGTTTGTAATAACATCATTCAACTGACAATGTTGTTGATACCTATAGATTGAACTCCCCTTCATTCAAGTTTGAATTCAGGATTTCACAATTGTAAAAATACGACGTTTTAAAAGGAAATTGTCATTTTCTAACCTTGAACAACACATGTCTATAAATTGTTAAAAAAAATATTGGTAAAATTCAAGATTGAAACCATTTAGGCCTCAACATTTATTTGCCTTCATTGAAAACATTGCTTCTTTGAACTAATCAAAAGAAATAGGGATAACAATACGTCATTATCTTGTGTTGTGAATAGACCCAAGTCCATTTGAGGTGTCCATCTTGGATTATAGTATAGTGCAACATAGGGTCATGTCTCTTGCACCACCTCCCGAGATATCACGCCTCATACTCGACGTACAACACAAGACAATACCTTATTCATCATATCAGGAACCAACTTGTTCGAACATCAAGATAAGCTAAACACAAAAGTGCTTCACCAACATAGGCATCGACAAACTATCACATGATTTTTGAGTTGTTCCTACAAACAAGGAGCTCGTTCGAATAGGATAGGCGCCTCCGCCTATCTAGGGATTGGTAGCTCTAAACAGACAAGCTAGCCTGCAACAATAACAGATCGAACCAAGTCATAAGAGCAAGAATATCAACATAAGGTGTATCATCATATTGCATCGATATATGGGTTTCGCCACCAAGTATGATCACTTCACTTTTTACTCACAATTGCTAGCACCCATATTTATTGGGCGTCAGAGTGTGATTTTCTACTTCCTAGCACCTATAATGATGTGAGCTGATAAAAATATGTGACCATAATCGCAATTAAGTTTAATCGAAAATGAATAGAGTAATTTACTATTAAAATATAATTTCCTCCCACCGTAGTAAAAAAAATCTCGCAATGAAAATGTATTTCCTTGTCACATACTCGGGTTAAAATATTACACTTTATTTTAAACTTGTCTTCTGGTCCAATAATCGATTAATTCGGGTGGCTAATCTCATCATCCACTAATTGTGGATCCAATAAAAAAAAATACATGAAATGTGAAGAAACGAGAAATTGTTAGTTGAGTCTACATCCTAACTAGGGATGTCAATGGGACAAACACAACCATGGCGAAAAATACTTCTTCGCTCTCTACCCTGTCACTCAAATTGTTCTCCCATCTCCATCCTCGTCCCCATTCCCTATCACATAGAGTTTTTCCTCCCCATTCCCACCCCCACGAATCCCCATAGTCCCCGCGAAGCCCCATCACCATGAAAAGAAAAAAAAAAATCTAAGTTTCTATTATTTTAATCAAAAAGTTGGTAAAAACAATTAAAATTTAACGATAAAACAAATATAATATTAATATATTGTTGTAAAAATCACCTAAAAAAAATTGTACACATGTTGTGTGAAAAGACAAATAAACATATCATATTAAATACTTGTATATATAAAAATAAAATATTTTTTGAATTATTAGTCCCACGAGGCAATTCCGCATGAGGAGATTCTTTTCCATTGGAATCTCATCCACTCGTCTTTTTTTTTTACCAATTGTAACTTTAACTATTAAAAAATAACGAAGAGCGGATATAGACACTATACTCTCTCATGTGAATAGTTTTGCGGGAGAGTTTCTATTCCTCAATCCCGCGTTACCATTGCAGGAATTTGTCACTCATCGCATCCTCACGGATAAAATTCTCTACTCGCATATCCTCAAATAAAGCAATACACGCATGAGGATCATCGCTTAATGTACATTATCATCGTAGTCTCAACATTTCAAATATTCTTACGACAATAACCAAAATGTAATTTATGATAAGAAAATATAATTTAGTAAAAGAAAAGAAAAGAAAAGAAAAAGATGTGTTGATACAATGGGTTACGAATGTGATTTGGGCCCTCAGCTTTCAATCAATCCATTCATTGTTCACACACGTTTTATTCTACACTTCATTCATTCTCTTTCTCTTATAAAAATTCATTCCCTTTTCTCAACTTCGCTCTCATCTTCTTCTCTTCTTTCACACTCCATAACAATCTCTTCCTCTGTTTACGCCGGAGAACAAGGTACTCGCCGCCATAATCGAGTACTATTCCGATGATCAATCTATGCATATTGAAACCATCGATTATTGGAAAAACCTTATTGATTTTTTTGTTTTTGTTTATTTCCAGCTATCGATTTTCATGCTAAAGGTTTCGTTTTTATTTTATGATCATGTTGTTTTTAACCCTTAATCGATGGGAATAAAAAAAAAAGCCTTTTTTTTTGTTTTGTTTGTTATTGTTGTTGGTACTGTTATTTCAGTTTTGAGTTGTTTTCTGATGTGATCATTGTATTTATATGATCATATATATGTGTGTTGCTTTTTGTTGCTTGCATCATCATCATCATCATATCATGGCATGCATTAGTTTCTTATACTTTCCCGTTTTCTTGTTTTGAATTGTTCCAGCTGAGTATTATTAATGCCATCGAGTATATTGGTCCGTTACGAGTACTAGCAATCCAATTAACGGGGCGTTTGGAAGGGTTTATTAGGACTTGTTCATGTGGCTTATAGCATAAGCACATATGTATAAGCTATTTCTTTAGTTAAAGTTAAAATAGAGTAGAATTGTTTTTGTATAAGCTATAAGTTGTTTTCATAAGCTACCCTGGAGAACTTGTGAAAGTAAGCTAAAATCATCGTATGAACAATGTCATACTATTTTCATAAGTTCTCCCAAACAGTCTCCCAAAACTTATGTCAGTAGATAAGCTCAAATTAGCCAATCCAAACGCCATGTATATCCATAAGTTGTTACGCCATGATGTCAATAAGTTGTTTTCTGCTTCCCTCTTAAATAATTTTTATGCCATGATGAATTAGTTTCTGCTTATATGATATTTGCTTATTGAATATGCGCTTAAATAAGTTTTATTAGCTTATAATGATACCATGATGTGTAAATATGGCTATTGTTGGATTTAATGTAATCCGGCAGCATTGTACTTATTGTAATTGAATAAGATTGTGTTGGTTCAGAGGAGTTAAACAAGGAGGTTTCTGTTTAAGAACTATATATGTTATGCATAATGCAGATATTGCTAGACTCCATTAACCTCTTTTTTACTATCATATTCATATGAAAGAAAATTCTGGTAGTCTTCCCTTCGAGATGAGAATTGCAGTATAAATATGTAAGCACGATCATGGCTGTTGCTACAAGGATTTCATTGGATTGTTCTAGTTTTCGAACTAGGCATCTTCATAAATTTGTGCTTTAAACTTTGGAAACTGGTTGCATGATTTATATCGGGTTGTTAGGAAAATGTAGAAAGTCAATTTAGTGTCAACCTTTTGACTGTTTAGTGAATGCTTTTCAGTTTGCTGATTTTTTTAACATTTTGATGATTTGACTTTATAATTTATTTTATCACGTGGATTATTAAACTAAACGTGTTTTTCCAAGTTTTCTGTTTTCTAACCTTGGTGTCATATAATTATTTAATAAAAGTGATTTGGTATATCTCAAATTCCCAACTTCGTAAGAAGCCCTCTTGGATGAAAGCGGAAATAATTTGTGAAGTAACTTAGAAGTTATAAATTGTTGCAACACTATTGTACTCCGCTTGATTTTGTAGTGAAATTATCTCTAAATGCTATTTGAGATGGGTTGTTATTTCTTGTATTAGTCATTACAATTAACAAGCAAGGAAACTACCGCAAGCCCATCGAATGAGCATGTTATAGTTTCTGTTATAGTTATTGACACTATTTTAATGCGTTATGTTCAATTGTTTTATTTTTTCTTTTTCAAACTACAATTTGGCTATTCTTTTTCATGGGTGCCTCTTTTGTAATCCAATTTATTTTGCCAAATTTCTTTTCCCTTTTAAGTTTAATTTCAGTAATGGTTTATGCTTGATGTAATGCAGATTTGAAGGTAATTAACAATTAATGGATGAACGTTCTAGCAAAAGAGGCATTAATGGTAATTCCAGAGATACTTCCGATACCAGAGATACTGCAAATACCAGAGATCGAAACGATCAAACTCGCAGACGAGTGGCAGCAGCCAACCCTCCTAAGGTTGCTCAAGTCAGATATGTTGAAAAAGGTAAATCGTTAAGGCCAGCAGGACTGTCAACTTCAAGTGGCAAGGAGGTAATTGGTAGTTCCCGTAGAACAGCTCCTAACCCAGTAAAACCACTTACAAAGCCTCGGAGAACGTTAGCTTCAAGTGGGCTTCAAGCTGAAAAGGAAGGGACAGAGTCTACTAAAGCGATTTTGATGGAAGTAGGAAAATCTAGTGGAGTATCAAATTTAAGATCTCAAAGGAATTTTAATCAAAGACCTGCATTGCGTCAACGAGAAAACGAAAGCATTGGTCCGGTGACACAAGCTGCTTCTAGCAAGTATGGATTGAGGAACTTTAGATGCAACACTGTATCTGATGTCATCCCTTCTTGCTCATCATCAGATTCTACCGTTAATACAAGGAAGACTACTGTGATAAAAAAGAGAAATTCTGATGGGGAAAGTAGCTCCACTAGTAAAGGGAAGAAGGTGACTGCGTCTTCATCGGAAGGATTGAATTTTGGCTCCAGAAAGGGCATATCTATATCTGATGCAAGAGGATCTAGAAATATTCCTCCTCATAGGGACAATAGCAGAGCATCAGTTAGAACTGTAAGATCAGTTAGTGGTATTGCCAGGGGGAGATTTTCTAGCCAAGGAAACCAAAACCCCAGGGTGACCACTGAATCCCCCATCGTATCCCCTATTACGCCTCAGTCTATTGATCTTAATTCTCCCGTCACTGAGGAGTTATATGATATGATGCCTATTTCTCCTGAAGAATATGACATCCCACATTCTCTAATAATTCAGGGTGGCTCTCGGCGCTACAATGTGGATGATATGTCAGAGGTAACTTTTGATGTAAAAACATGCAAGTGCATATTTATTATTTTGATTTTTAATGAGCTTAAAATGTAAGTACTATTTATAATTGTATGTAGGTATTATTGGCACTTGAGAGACTTGAACAAGATGAAGAGTTAACCCAAGAGGTAAGTTTAGATTAAAAAAAAGAAGTTAACTTGACTTAATTTGCTAGTTATTTAATTCTTTCATTTTAATCTTTGCAGCAAATTCATTTGCTAGAGACCAACCTGTATCTTAGTGAAATTAACATCTATGATCATCATAGAGACATGCGGTTGGATATTGACAACATGTCATATGAGGTATGTTAATTTTGTAAGTTTCAGAATCAGTCTGTTACATCCTCTTCTCCTATCGAAGTTATTAGGGTACATATACAGGGTTTATGGGTTTGGATAAAAATGTTAGTAAGCTTGCATGTTTTTAAAAGCAATATTGGTATATGACTTGGGCCCAGTTGCTGTTTAATGGTAGAATGGTAAATGATAGGCTGGAGAAGTAACTGTGTTGAGAGAGTTGACTTGAAAGGGATTACTATCCTTGAGGATATGTCATGCTTTGAATTAAAAATCTTTGGATTTTCCTTTAAATTTTATGTTTATCTATTTCCATCTCAGAATATTTATATTATACTTATTAATTACAGGAACTCTTAGCTCTCGAAGAGAGGATGGGTACCGTGAGCACAGCTCTAACAGAGGAAGCACTTTCAGATAGTCTTAAAAGAAGTATCTATCAGTCTGCGCCTTCAGATGATGCAGCTGACTATGTTAATGAGGATAAGGATGATACCAAATGCTGCATTTGCCAGGTATTTTTATAACATTTAACAAAGCTTTTCTAAGGATGATGTTCATCTCATCAGGGCTCTAATGTTATTTAGCCGATGATTAGCAATGTGTTACTAAGATCCAGCATGTCGAATTTGACAAATTTTAATTATTTTGTTACAAGATTTGATTTAGATAAATTTACATAATTTGCAGGAAGAATATGTTGTTGGAGATGAAGTTGGAAGACTGCAATGCGAGCATAAATTTCATGTGATTTGTATAGAGGACTGGTTGAGGCTGAAGAACTGGTGCCCTTTTTGCAAAGAGTCGGCAGCACTGTCCAATTCATCTTCATCTCCTTAATTGCATTGTTCTTTTCCTTCTGTACAAAATTCTTCCTTTGCTTTTTTTTTCCCTCTGCACAAAATACAGTTGCTTCTCGTCTCTTCTAATTGGTCCTATGTACATAACAAATGACTTCATCCCGTCTAATAATGAGATAAACCGTGGTTTGACGGACTTTGGTGGGATCTAGATTCTCTACAGTCACACAAACATGCATTCACAACAGTCGCCAAATTGGAATTGTTGGATGTGTATTAGACGGCTCACATTCTGAATTTCAAATCAAATTCAAAACATGAACTCAAAATGTGAGCCGTCTAATGGTTTCGATCACTAACCGTGTTTTTTTGTGATAGTAGAGAATCTGTTTCCACTTTTTGATTAGGGATTCATTGTTTTCTTGTGGATGGAAGTAGTCTCAGCTCTCTTTTTTTACTGAAAAACAAAAAAATCAAGTGATTTGCATGACTTTGTTTTTCTATGACTATATATATATATTTTTTTTTTTTGAGTTAGGAATTGATTATTTTCTTGTGGATGAAATAGTCTTATCTCAAAATGATTAACAAATCAATCGATTAGCATAAACTTTTAAGTTTTTCATTATTAAAAAAGTTGGTTTTACAAGTACCAACAAAAGATGCATTGAGATGGGGACACATAACTATCAGAAGGATAAATGTCATTTGTGTTGTCTTAGTTGAAGGTGTTTGCACTCCTGGTACAGCAGCAAGTGTCCCAAAGGGGTGTGTACTTGATTCCAAGACACTTTGATTTGGATGAGTAACAAATCAAAATAGTCTTTTAAAATGCAGTGTTAATCACAATAGTCCTGAACTAATTGAAATTATAGATGTTCTTGAATGTTTTAGAAATTAATTTGATAGCGAATCTCATTTTCTGGGATTAATTTGACAATGTGTAAGATAAAGGGCAAAATGAAGTAGCCATTAAGTGTTGCTGCAGTGTGTGTGTAGCAAATGTGTGCACGTGTAGTAGTTACACAAGTACAAGGGAGTAACGTCAAGATAGTACTGTTGTTGACAATGTTAAATGTCATGACTATAATGAGCCACTTCCAATTTTTGATGTGAAATTACACATGAAGTAGTTGCTTGATGTGTACAAAATTAGATGGT
Source organism: Medicago arabica (assembly GCA_946800305.1). Taxonomy (NCBI): domain Eukaryota; kingdom Viridiplantae; phylum Streptophyta; class Magnoliopsida; order Fabales; family Fabaceae; genus Medicago; species Medicago arabica. Next base: position 8,304,908 of record OX326965.1, on the reverse strand, counting down.
GAAGTCTAAGGCATTGTAAATGTTCCAAAGAGATTCAAACCCCACTTTGCTACAAGCCCCACTTTGTATCATTGTAGAATCCCATTTACTTCCAACGGGAACAATAATTGGTAGAGCATCAACAAATACGTTCCATATCCCACCTTTTATGGCTTGCTGTCATCGTGTAGTACCCTTGCTAGCTTGGTTGTTAGAGAATGATTTATCCATATTGTAAAAAGTTATGGTTTTGAACACTGATTGTGGTAAAGATGAGCTAGGTCCAATATAAATACGCAAAATCGTATCAAAGTCTATTTATTGAGTTATTTACCATATTATTCATGTAATCAAACTCAATAATACTAATGGATTGGAAGGAGAAAAAAAAATCAAGTTCTTCGTTGAAAAGAAAGAAGGCGTGCAAATAATTAACATGTAACGTGTGACACCTCTTACCTACCAAACCGATTTTGTAAATGAGTTAAACTCAATTTAAAAAGGGTGATTTGGAAAATTAATTGTAGAATTGAGTAATTGTTGGTGATGACGACTAAATGGAGAGAAGAGGTAGTTTAAGGTCATAAAAGACACATTTTGACTTTTGAGAAAGCAATATCTCCTGTGTGTGGTGGATAACATATATTCTAAGAGAACAATTGACACAACTTTTAAACACAAGACAAGAAAAGCACATTTGTAGGCAGGCACATGAATCAAGCTTTGGGAAGATGTGCTACCAACTCTGCCTGCAACTAACTAACAAAATCTGTTTCCCAACAAACAGACTAAGTCAACGTGGAATCTAATCTATCAAGCTTACGTCAGATATTTGTGACCAATCAGAATGAGAAGAGAAAAAAAAATGATCAAAAAGTATTTCTCTTATTTTCAAGTACAAAATATATCACACTTAAAGAATAAAAAACTCATAGCTTCCACCATGAGCACTCCTTCAAAACTTCTATTCCTTACTTAAAGAACCTTCAAAACTTCAATTTTAATTCCATTTAAATAGTTGTAACAATTCACCATCTTAACTTTCACCCCTTTTATATGCTGCAGCTCCAACATATTCAGCTTTTGTATATCATCAATCAGCAAACTCAGCATACACGGCTTTAAGAATTCTCCCCATATCTCTGTAAATTGCAGAGTTGCTTTGTTGTAAGTTGTAACTTGTAACCACAGTAAAAAACCAAGACAAATGGTAAAATCAAGGTTAAAAAGTCAAAACAGACGTGAAACTATTGTCTGAAAGAGCCTCGTGATTGATCGATGATTGCTTGATCTTTTCTTTGACAAATGACTCTATGTAACAAGTCCAAAATATCAGGCTACTGTTATAAGTAACTTACCAGTTCACCATATTCACAGGAATACTGTTGTTTTACATATTATAAGATTTATGTCAGAATCAAACAGTATATACTTGTAGGAACCAAATTGGATATTGGCATCAAAAGTCCCCTCCAAGTTGTCATATTAAATTTCCCACAATTAATCTTACTCTTGTTTTAAAGCAGTGAATTTTTTCCTGATATCAGATACCACAAATTATAAACCAAATGAAATCTGAAAAAGTAAGATATAGCATTATTCATTGATGTTGAAATTTAAAAGTACAGCATATAATCAGAAATTAATTTATTGTCACCAAAAGTGATATGAACTGAAAGAGACATGTAACTTACAGATCTACATGATGAATAAAGTAGAAAATAAAAATCTAATTCAGATATTGGTCAAATTTGTCTCCACAAAGTTCAACTATAAAACTGAAACATCAATGAAACTTCAATAGATCTTGACATGTTATTAATATTGAATTTCAATCAATCATCATACTCTAAAATTACATACAGAGCAACCCTTCAGCTCTTATACATGTCACAGTTCCTTGACCCCATTCCTGCAAAACTTTTTCCAAGTCTCCTAATTGGCTGTAAGGCAATCAAAAGTTATCAGATCTTTTGCAATCGCAAATACAACCAGTATCAATGCTAAACATACAACAGTGCAACCAATCCTGGGCTTCACATCATAACTCCCTTGGTTGCAGTCAAATATATTGCCGATCCATCCTAGCTCCTCCACATGGCAGAGATAAAACACTTTGAAGCTCGAAACCAGCATCTGATCCTGTAAGGGCTAAAAATCCCCATTTGGGAGTCTTCTGGTTCAACATGGCAATATAAACAGTGCAAAGTAGAGCAATAATCACCACAACTATCGCCGGGCTATCAGAACCAGAAGAACCTGACCCAACATTTGCTTAAGTAAAAGAAAAAAAAAATCTTTATTGATGTGTTATTCTTCAAAGGATTGCATAGAAATTTTCTCCAACTGTAGCGGCCAGTCTTCTCCAAGTTGCTGTGGATTTAGCTCCATCGCAACTTTAAAATCATGCAAAGATACCGAAAACTGGGGTCTGTGTTCAAGCTCAGGTTCAGCCATCCTACCAGTATTATGCACATGTAAATGATTATTTGGCAACATGCCATTTATGAGCTTCCCCTGAACCTGCTGCTTTGAGATAGGGAGCTTTGTCGGCTGATTTGCAGATCTAGCTCCCACTAAATCAACACTAGACTTGATCAATCGTTTCAAGTATACATCCAACATGCTATTCAACACACTTGCACATTCCGGAGAAACACCTTCAAGACCCTGTACCATTGCAATCTGCTCCATGCGCCTTCTTAACGTATCTGTATCAGATAACCTACCACTATCACAGCAACTAACAAAATCACCCGTGCTATTCACCGGCAATGCTTTGAGGGACCCGCCCACACTTGCAGAGCAGTAAGGGATCCCAAGTGGTGCTATTAGAGGATTTCTGTTAAAACCAAGGCGGTTTAGTTGCTCCACCTCCTCTCCATCTTCCACAGTCGATATTTGAGTCAGCCCGTTGACATGTGTTCTTGGTTTTTCGGCTAATCCCAGAATAGCATCCCCAATAGCATTCTTAGGTGGCCCAGCAACTGCTTGAAGATCCTGTGTTCGTCGCTGATAATCACACGGAGTAAGAGTTCCGTTCTCCATGTCAACCTTACTACCACTGTCTTCTGAAGCCATGGAATGATGAGCAACTGAATCAACTTTCCCATTTGGTCCAAGGGGACTCGGTCTATCTTTAAGCTTCCTATCACGTATTCCAGACCGTAACTTACGCGGGGACACCGGCAAAACCCCATTTGACCAAACAGAAACATGATGATTTTGGAAGTTTCCATTAGCAACACTCCGTTCATGTCCCTCTTCCACACCAGGAGAGAAATTAGTAACCCGTGCTCCTGATTTTGAAGGACCCGACAGCTGAACTAGTGGCGGAGTCTTGGCTTGACAGGCATTCTTGAAAATCGACTTTATAAAATGATTGTGCAACGGAAGATTCTCCCTCCCGAGAACCCGAAAACATAACTTGTCAAACTCATTCTTACTCAACTTATGACTCAAAAACCTATTCAGGTAATAAAAGTACCGCTTTGACTTCTCCACTCCAATCCTCTTTAAAATCTGCACTTTCAACTCAACCAAATTGATTCTTGAGCTCTGTTGAGGTAACATTTCTCAACAAACAGATTCATACACCTTCCAATAAAATCAGAAAACAACCCACCCACCAGTTACCTCAATTTGAGCCAAATTACTGTTATATCTATCTTCACACATCATATAAAGAACCAAATTTGAACATGAATTCAGTAACCCTTTTGCCCAAAATTCACAAATCAACAAACCAAAAATGCAAAACCAAATCTCAATTTTCCCAAACCCAAAACCCTAGAGATCAAACCACTGAAAAATCACACTGTCCCAGAAGCCCAAATTACTTAAATCAAACTTTACGGTAAATCAAAACCCTAAGTTTGAAAAACCAAACAAAAGGGTCTGAAAAACCATGGTTGCGCTAATTACATCACTTGCACCAATCTGAAAAACCTCATTGCTTCATGAAACCCCAAAAGCTTCAAACTTTGAATAATGAAGAGATCACTGAATTCAACAAAATTAAGCAAACAAAAACATACATATATTAAAAAAAATCAAATTTTTAAGAAAAATAAAAATAAGAAAACTTTGAAAATTCAATGAAATGAAAAAGAAAAAAATGGAAGAGTTAGAAGTATACATTGATTGAAGTATGAAGAGAGTGAAGTTGAAGGATTTGCATAGAAATCTGGAAACTCAGTTTGGTCTTTGCTTCTTCATGTGGAAGCTCGATCTCTGCTAACAGTGTTCTTCTTCTTCTTTGTTTCTTCTTTTTCTTTTTTCTTTTTTTGTTTTAATTTTTTATTTTGTTTATATATTTTATTTATTATTATTTATTGACTCTCATCAAAGGTCTTCCCCTCCTTTTTATTGAAATTTTTCAGTTTTCCCTCTTTCTCTTTTCATCTAGTTTGACAAATTGGCCAACTTTGTCTTTTTTATTTTACCGAGGATGTAAAATAGTTTTACTTTTAATAAAAACGAATTATATTGTAAAATTCTATATTATAAACTTATAATAATGTATTAAAAATAGTGTATGGATAAGGATAACTCTATTCATTTTTTTTCTAAGAAAACTTTATACATCTTTTTGTTGATGGTTTAAACACGAATTTAATCTAAAAAGTTATTTACATGGATTTAATTCATATAATGTCTTGTCAATCAATCATAATCGTAAGATTATATAATCATTGCTTATAAAGTCACATATAATTGAGTTAGATTGTTAACGGTGTAAAATTTTTAGACACACGGTGTATTAAAATTAAGTTTTATTTATATAAACTTGTTGCCACATCAATAAATGAATATGATAACTCATATTTTTATATTTATTTATTGACGTGACAGCACATCATTGAATGCATGTGTATAATAATTGTGCATTAACAATGTATGTTGATTGAATAAAAAAATGGGTTTAATTATTATACTTTGGTAGTGTATAATTATTTTACAGATGCATCCACTGATGTGTTGTCAGGTCAATAAATAAATATGATAACTCATGTATTTTTATATTCATTAATTGATGTGACAACACATCTTTGAATGTATGTGTGTAATAATTGTACATTGACAAAATATACTAATTAAACTCTTATAAAAAAAACACTTTTGAAAGAAAATATTAACTTTGGTTTTTTAACAAAGTCAATCATGAATGATTTAATTCAAGAAGAGAGACCAATAAGATGGGAGAAAAAAGAAAGTTGTCTTAAAAAAGAATGTATTTTTCACTATATTATTTTTTACTAATAAAAAGAAGAAAAAAAAGGATTGTTGTCTTAAAAGTTGTCACAAAATAGTTGTATAGCTACTCTTACTCAAAATCAAATGTCTTCAAGTAATTGCAGCTTTGCAAGAACTATTAACATTCCCACGTGTAGCATAATCTGCTAATTCATTTGCAATAGTTTTAAAATTGAACAATTTGTTCTATGCATATTTATCAAGTTATAAATAGAAGTGAAATGTGATCTTCGATGAGTATTTCCTATTCATTGCAAATTACCGGTTACAATCTCTAACAAAGTGTGATCAAAATAATGGATATAGTATGCATAAATTGATCTTCTAACTATGATCAAAATAGTGGATATAGTATGATCTTTTAATTGTGCATCTTGTGAAACTCGTCATGACGCTTAGCGAGCGGGAGAATATACATCACTGATATCAAATTTTGTTTCTTGAATAATTCATGAATTGGGTTGAATTCTCTTTAGGCATTAACTAAGGCAAGTTGAATCAATGATCAAACTAATGAATATAGTATGTAGAAGGACAATTCTTCATGAAGTGTGCTTGTAAACCATTTCATTCTCCTTTCACGATACTTATAGAAACAAACTATTACGTCTAATAACAATAGCAATTCTTATAAAAATAATCCATACGAACCATAACAATTGCAATACTTCTAATCACAGTATCTCCATAATAGCTCATAATCTAGTATCTTTTTTGAGAGAAGCTCGTATTCTAATATTTTTGAAGATAAAAAAAACTTAGGTAATACATTCAACATTACAATACTCTAAATCAATTCAAAAATATCATAATCAAAGATGATTTTCATTTTCTCGTTACTTCCATCTAAATACTTACCAACCAAACAACAAATTTATTAATTTTTTTTAACCTCAAAACTACAAATTGATTACCAAATATCAACGACAAATTTACATTATGGATTCAAAAATAAAATTACAGTACTATTAGGCTTCTAGAGAAATGAAAGATTGAATTAATAACCAAACGACAACAGTGAAGATTCAATGATCAAAGGGAAAAAGTGAAACTGAAGAATATTGAAAACTTAGCTTACAGTTACAATTTACAGATGCGGGCAATGGGATACGCATGTGGGTTGTCACGGTACCCTTGAGGAAGAAATGTACATGAGTAGATCGACGTTGGGGCGTCACGCGTGCAATGACAAGGTGGTGGTTGGTGTCCAATTGAGTTGGATGTTAAGAGGGTGTAGTTATCATATAAAGCGAAGGGTGTTGTAGTTTTTCTAGCCTGCATTTATATTAAGAGAAATGGGGATGTTGTGGCCTTTTCATATTACTATGTATCTCCTCCACTACGTCTAATAATAATGATAAACAAAACATACATAGAGATAAGTACTTTTTTATAATTTCTACGATGAAAAATCATACAATATCTTTAAGGTATAGAAATAATTAATTGACAAATGTACTTTGTAGAATTTGGATTTTGGATTTTTTTTCATAAGATTACTAATTTTGCAAAATTTCAATAATATTCTCTCTTAAAATTTGTTTTGTAGTCTATTTTCTTGATCCCGTAGTATAAAATTTATAGTTTTATCTTTGACAATTTTTCTCCATGTTTGTAAACTATTTTTCTGTTGAAATATATCTCTATGTTATCTTATATCTATGGACACTGCATGCAAAGTACCCAGGTAATATTGTTCTCAACAACTAGGTGTACGACTTAACCATGCGCAACAAAAGTCTCCAACGACTATATTCTCAATGGTCATTCCTCATACTTTATAAAAAAACACTTTGTGTAAACATATGAAGTTGATTATAAATGATTCATAAAAAGAATGACCAAGTCAGAACCAAAGAAGATCTGATGAATTTAGTCCTCATGAGATGGGTTTGATGGAACATATATAGAAGAGAGAAGAAAATCAAAGAGATAAAAGAAAAAATATGTAATATAACTTATTATCGAGAAAAGCCAAGAATATAAGATGAAAAGCTTTTAAGCATACCTTTCATTTGAGAGCTAGTAGATCGTTACGTACATAAATCACGATGTTTTGTACACCTTAAATTGATATATTATTTATGGGTGTTGCTAACGGGGCACTGGATATATAGGAACAGAAAAATTAATGATTCTCATTTAATTTAGCGTGAAAAGTTTAGTCAACTTAATTAAAATAGGAAATCTTCATAAAAATAAAATTAAAATTGAAAACCGCTCCATTTAATGCTCTATAGAGGATTTTTGTCAAAAAAAAAAACGCTCTTTAGAAAATAGATACACATCACGCGCTTCCTTTGTTTGTTTTTCTTGTGAATTTTTTTCAATCATTTTTTTTTAATCCACCTTTCATATCTAAACAGTTTTTTTTCCTTCATGTGAATTTTACTCAAAAATAGATTTGCAATTTCAAAGATAAAACATATTCAATTAACGTATGAAATACAAAATCATCAAATGTGTAATTAGATCCTCTACGAAACAAAAAAATAGGATTTCATGCTTGTATCATCTGCTTCATTTTCAAAACTCTTCGAAATTCCACTCCATGTTATATCACCAACATATTCCTATTAAAAGAACAAACAATATGATCAAATATATTAAAATTAGAAGTCTAAAATATGTAACAAATACACATAATAATACAAAAATTAGAAGTCTAAAGAATTTTATAAATAATTAGAAATCTATTGTGTACCTAAACTTTTGGAAGGAGAATTGAATTTAAATTTGCATCTTCGCAAATTTTCTTTTTCTTGTTTTCCTTTGTGTTTTCCTTTAGAGGACATGTGACAATGTTATGTCCTAAACCTTTGCATAATCCACAAGTGTTCATGTTACGTGATAACTCTTTTCCACCTTTAAGTCGTCGCCGTTTGGGACGACCTTTAGGTTTGGATTTTGGAGGACAATGAACATGTTGCGGGTGAGGTTCATTGTTACAATCTAGTACCTGCTCCTCAACAACAACATTAACTTGAGATTCCACATCATTATCATTGTATGATGCTTGAAGCAACCACCATGAAGGCAAGTAGTTAGGAGGGATTTCATGACAATCTTTATGAAGAAAAATACTAAGAATATGACGACATAATATCCCCCAAAATTCAAAAAGTTTGCAACTACATGTAGCTACCTTACCATCCCAAAACACTATATGTTTCCTGCTATTAACATCTTTATAAAACCGCACCACAAACACATTACCATTTTCATGATCAATTAAATATTGTGTGGACCTCTCAAACTCCTCTTGAAACTTTTGAAAAGAAAAACGAGTGAGAACCCTATGAGCTTGCTCTTGTAAAGGTGACATCAACTTCATGTTTGGTCCTTTGCACTTCTCTAACATTATATTGTGGTCTTCTTTTTGCTTAATATCATCAATTGCTACATCAACCTAAAGTTAATTTAAATGAATTAATATGAATGTTTGGGAATAAACACTAATGTATCATACCTTCCAAACTAATGAGTTATTATAATATAATGATCAATACAACATACCTACTTTGCAAAGTCAATTAAACTTGTGTGAGAATTGATGAATCTTTTAATGAATGCATTAATACTCTCCGATCTTCTTGTGGTTGTCATCCCAACAAAGAAATGATCACGAAGATAAGCGAGTGCCCAATAATTTCTGATTTCATACAATCCTTTCACATGTTTATTTGACTGCAAGTTATACTTAGCAACAACTTCTGGCCATTGATGCTCAAATTCTTCACATGTCTCTAACTTATACAACTCATAAAAATCAGAACACCATTTTGCATATTTATCTCGAAGTATAGCATTAAACCAACAACTAAACTTGAAAGTTATGTGCCAAATGCAGAAACTATGTTCTGTCAATGACAACTCTTTTGAGATTGCTTCTTTCATCCATGGATCTTGATCGGTTAGTATAGTCGTTGGTGGCTTCTTCATCAAAGATATAAAAGTCTACAGAGAATTTAAAAGCATTTAAATTTTCTATTTTAATTAAAGACGAGAAGCATATGCATACTAGAAAGGAACATATAATCAAATATATTTTTTAATAAAAAAGATATTTAAGAAATATTTACCTTCATTAGCCAACGAAATGCAGCCATCGTTTCGTTCCGCAAGAGAGCACATCCAAAAAGTACAGTTTTTCCATGATTGTTCATACCCACAAAAATCCCAAATAGCATTTCATAAGAATTGACTTTGTATGTAGTATCAAATACAACAACATCACCGTATTTTTGGTACCAATCAAAACAATAAGCCGAGGACCAAAAAATATGCTCTAACCTTCTTTCTTCATCAAGTGTATAAGCATATTGAAATTTAGTGGAAGTTTTTTTTTGCATCCTCGCAATACTTCAAAAGATCCATGACATCACTTCCTTAAAATTTTTTATTAGCTTTCACAAAAAGATTATGAATGTCCTTTTCAGTAAATGGAAGATAGCCATGCTTCACATTTTTCTCTAGTTCTATAACCCGCATTATTTGTCTAACCGAAAGCCCGCCTTCTTTTAATAAGAAAATGTGTTCACGTTCATCTTCTAAGATAATTCGATAAGCCTTTAAAAAGCGCACCTCTGTTTGGCTTAGCAAACCATGGTTATGTTCAACAATAAACGATGTAACTCGCCACTCAGTTGGAAATATATCTTGAGACTTTTGTAATTTAATTCGTAAATGAGTTTTGCATTCACACTTTAACGATTCTCTATTTCTCTGCTCTTTGGATGGTTCCATCATTTTCAAGGAGGCTTTACCTTCACGATGACAAAAAATATCACGTCTACAAATAACCTCATTTCTTTTTACGAACCTACCTTTTTTTATTGAGAACCATTGTTGATAAGCATATCTCTTATAAAAGAGATAGGCTTCTTCTTCACTAAGAAAAAATTGACCAACAAATGGAACACAATTTGTCTCAGTTCCATCTTTATCGACTTGTTCATTTGTTGCAATATTCAAATTTGAAACAGAGCTTTCTTTCTCAACATTCTCCACTAAATCATGATCACGATGCTCAATAATTATTTCTGAACAATCATTTTCTAAATAAATATCTTTTATTGGATATTCATTCAAATCAAAACTTATTTTATTGTTGGTCATTGTAGCATTAATATTATCCATTGTGTTATTTATCATCTACAAATAAAAACAAAAACATATAAAACAAGATGTAAAAACAATAACATATAGCATATTAAAACAAGAAGTAAAAGAAAAAAAAAACTTGAATAATACGAATAAGCGTAAAGTCAACAAAAAATATAAAAGAATGAGCTAATTCAATAATATATATATATATATATATATATAGACACACACACACACGAATGCATTCCAATACCAATAAAATAGAAATAGCCAATTCAAACCCATTTATACACAAAATATAAAAGAATGAGCGTGAAAAAAAGAAAGAAATAGAATTGGTACCTGCAAAATGTGGTGTCATAGGACCTTATTCATAGAAAATGTGTAAAAGGGTAACTTGCTGAAAAGTGGTGGTAGAGAGGCAGTATATTACTTGAAATTGAGAGAAGCTAGATAGAAGGTTAAATGACAACGGTCACAATTGCTGATGTGCGTGTTATTGATTCTGTCTTTAAAAACAATTTTTTTTTTTAACAAATGTCTTTCAAAGTCATTGACTACAACCTTTCCTATTTTAATCAAGTTGACTCAACTTTTCACTTTAATTGAGCTAAATTAAATGAGAATCATTAATTTTCTTGTTTCTTATCCAGTGCCCTGTGCCCTCGGGGCACTGATTAGCATTGTCCATTATTTTTTTGTAATACCATCTTTGTTAGATTGGAACTCCTATCTCAACTTTGTATCACCTTAGATACAAAGTCGACCATTGTAACTCGCTGGTAGTGGCAACTCCTTTATGAAAAAGAACGTTATGGAGAGACAATGAAACACTCCACTGCTAAACAAGAAAAATGATGTTTAAAATACTATGCAAGTATACATAGTCGTAAATAAGTAATATATCAAGTAAGTAAAACAGCAACCGCAAGAGGATTGAAGGCTAGTTATAAGATTCAACTACCATATATTTATTAAGTCTGTTGTTAGCAATATAAAAAAAAATCCTTTTAAGGTTTCAACGTTGTTTAAATCAACGATAAAAGAGTTAAGGACAACTTGCATTGATAGTTTTAGTGATAAAAAGCAATTGAGAAACTCAAATTAACATTAAGTCAGATTCTTGGTTGCATTTGACACAAAATTGTTACATTAAATCTAAGTCAAGTAAAATTTGGGATGCTTTTGAACACATTTATCATGGTTTTCATTAAAGTAACACCATGTTTAAGTTCTTATTAATTACAATTATATTTTATTAAGACCAATCTATAGACACTAAGAATTTAGATGTTTATGTCTAAACACTGAACATTAATTAATATCTCTACTAATTAACTATTATTCATATCACTCAAATATATCCTTTTACGGTCTCTTTCAATATCATTAAAAATTGAAAAGATGAATAGTTAATTACCTTACTCACTTGAGATAACATTAAAGCAGTTTGGGTTTAAATGACTCTCACAACAACATAGCAATGATCCAATATTGCATTTAAAATAACATTTTATTCCCAACCAAAAATGTGTTTAGCTCATAGAGAGCTTCAACAAAAACATCGTAACATGGAAGTATGGTAAGAACATGTCGATATTACAATTCAAGGAAGAAAATGAAAGCAAATATAAAATAATAAAGCTGACAAACATATTCAGAATGATGCAAAGTTGTCATGAGCTGGTGGTGTTTTTTTCCCCCACAAATATATGCTTCATTGGTCTCCAATGGAAAGAAATGGGGTGGAGGCAAAAACATGCAAATTAAGTCCAAAATAAGCTTCATCTTGCGTAGTGAAGAAGTTGTCCTTAATTGGTACTTTTGGACCTTTTTCTCTCTCCTCTTTGTGTCACATTTTATCCTTTAACGAACAAAGAAATTTGCGGAAAAAGGCGAGGTGTTTCATGTGCTCTTAGGATAAGGTTGATAGATAGAATATTTCTTTTAGGCGTCCTTGTGTAGTGATGTGTTAGTGTTACATGTGCTCTTAGGATAAGGTTGTCATGCGTTGAATCCATTATAAAACGTGTAGTTTGTTACCTCAAAAGTTACTATAACAATTTGTGCATCATTTTGTGGAGCAAATTTCCCATATTTTCCCAATTGAATTTGCAACTCCAGACAATCAACAAACCACAAATAATTCCTTTCAAAAACGTTTAATTACTACTTTTACTTCTAAAACAACATATTATTACTAAATTGCCAAAATAACTCTAAAACATAACAAATTCAAGACTAAAGGGGCACTGAATCAAGCTTATAGTGGTAAATAACACATCATTTCAGGCATTATCAACAATGTCAATAGTTGTTAAGAAGTTTATGAAGCTTTTAGTGGAAGAAAGGCTTGTGGAGGAAAATTATGAATATGTGCAGTGTCTGGAGACACGTTAGTTCATTCCATTTTTTTTTAAAAACTTTTGTTTATTTGTTTGTGTCATTTTATGTTAAAATCAAGCAATATTGAACCTTTCTTTTCAAAGATTTTATTTAAAATGTTTTCAAAATCTTTTATGCAGTGTTTTGTGTTCATTTTCACTTATTTTTATTTTTGTGTGACATCACTCTTCAATGATATTTGAGGAGTGGTTTAAAAACTCTTCATCAATTATTTTAATACATTCTAACTCTAATTTGGGACGACAACATGGGACAACCCATCCTGTTTAGACTCGGTCCACTATCAGGTCGTCAAAAAACAGGGAGGCGGGGCGGAGCCGTCCTACTTTTTAAGAATAGTTCGTATTTTTAATTTTTTTTTTACAAATGAATAACTTTTTTTAGAGACTAAACTTAAAAGCTTATAATTTTGTTGGGACTAAAAAACATATTTAACCCTTAAAAAATATAATACCGTTATAAAAATCAATTTTTATTTTCTCCTAATCATTTTATTCTCATTCTAACCTCATCTAAAGAGAAAAACTAATGTCTAGTAACGAATTATCCAATTGTTTCGGTGCCTTAAAAATTGCCAATTATTTTTAGTGGAAAAATCTTTAAAATTTGGTCACTTATAATTTATTAGTATAATAAAAATTAAATAAATAATTTTTAATGAGCCCGCGGGCCACGACCCAATTTTTCAAGGTTTAAACGGGTCTTACCAACTCTATGGGAGGTGGGCTCAAAACCTCAGTCCAACCCACCTAAAATAGTATGTTAATTGGGTAAAAAATATTGACCCACTGTAGTTTTAATTTAAGTTCAAATTCAAATCTGGATGATTAAAGACTAAATCATTTTCTGTGAGAAAGTGTTTAAACATGTGATTAGTCTCTTAACGGGTCTTCATGAGTTTAACTAAGGATGTAAATGAATATCCATGAGTGCGGATAGTGTGATATTCGTGTCCGTTTCATTGGATAAATATGAAATCTGTACCCTATTCATATCTGTGCGGATATCTGTTTAGCGGGTAATCCACGAGTTTTGAGGTATCCGCAGATTTATACAAATATCCATGGATAACATTTATAAAAAAAAATTGTTAATTTTTTTTTACCTTAAAATTAAAAACAAAAGTTCATCACATGCATTTTATTTTTTCTTAACCAAACCATAATATTCATACATTACAATAACAACAAAGATCATTGACTCAACAAAAACAAAGTTTTTTGCTTCAAAAATCCCAACCACTTTCACTTCATTTTAAAGAAGCGTAATACAGATTTGAATAGTCATGTAATAACTAATAACATTCACAGTACCGAGGATTTTCGCTTAGAAAGTTGAAAGATATTAAGGTTGTTTATGTAATTTACTCAGTTTAATAGCGGATATGGATATCCACGGGTGTAGATATCATTAAATCCACATCTTATCCATTAATTAGCGGGTAGTTAAAATATCCATTTATTTAATCCATGGATATCCATTAAGGTATCCGCTCCGTGTCGGATTTTATTCACGGATATCCACGGGTGCAGATTTTTTTACCAACTGGATATAAATAATGCATAATATATGCATGGTCCAAAGTTCAAATCTCATCCACCACACAAAACAAAAGTCTCTTAATAATTTATATAGTTCGAGACTTATTAAAATTCATTGATCTATATTATTCAACCTTTATTTCGTTCTATTTCATGTTTTAGTTTTTATTTTCTACATTACTTCTTACTTTCTCTTGTAAAGTTCTTTGAAGAAAATTGTGGATGATTAAATTATCTTAGAAAAATAAATCGATCAAAGGATAAGAATTAGAAGACTAACATAGAAGTTCATCGATTTGTGAGATTAGGTTTTAGAACACATCATAAAAGTTGGACATGGTTTATACTATCACAACATTTTTTAACTAATAATAATAAAAGAGAAATTCGTTAAACTTCCATGACCTATATTTTCGAAGTTTTGTGCTAATATGTGTCGAGTGTGAAGGTTAAGATTCATGAGAAATTCAAATTGATTTTTGTGGTAAGATTGGATAACTTTGCTAAGTGAATAATAGCATGATGAAATTGTTTGTTATATTATGGACATGTCCTATAAGATTGTACAAGGACCCATGTGGTCATACACAACTGTTCAACAGGTGTACTTTATTGTTGATTGTAATATTTGTTAAAGTTTTGAGTGTTGAACTTAATAATTTTGTTATAAAATTAACCATTTTGAACTATCAAATAGAACAAAAAGCTTTGGTTAAAATGCACTTTTGGCCTCCCAAGTTTGCAAAACTTGCGATTTTGACCCCCTTATTTTGAAAATAGCACTACTGGTCCCAAGTTTCACCCCCTTTGCGAAAACAAGGCCCCAATTTAATTTTGACTAGTCGACGCTTACGTGGACACTATTTTTTGTTAAAACAATTGCCACCTATGATTATTATAATCCACCTGGATTTAAAATAACTATCACTATTTTAAAATGAAAATCTTAAATCTAAATAAAAAAATATTAAAAATACAGAAGTTCATCAATCTTCAACATAAAACAAAATTCAGAAAATCATCAATCTTCAACACCAAACCTAAAATACGACTTAAGTTGAGGGAATATCAAGAGCAAGATCATCTGGGCTTTCTTCCAATCAAGAAAGCTCATTCACCATTTGACTGGAACTAATCAGACCTTCAACTGCTTCTTTTAGCAGCTTCTACAGTAAAGGTTTTGCCGAAGGAATCTCCATGGCATGTAGCAGGGCATTCTTCACAACCTCATGATGGAAGAACGCAACTCCCAACACATGTAATTTAGATTGAAACAAAACACAGCCAAAGATGGAAGATGGTGTGTCATAGATTGAGAGGGAGAAACAGAGAAGATATAAAATCATAGCAAGAAGTCAAAAATCATAAAATAAATGTGTGAAAATATAGAAATTGAAAAGAGAGGGAGAAAATCCTTCTTCACTTTGACTTCACACATCACCACAACAGAACTCGCCAAAAACAACAACAAGAAGAAGATGATGAAAGATTTCGATTTCACCAACAACCAGATCCATCACCGCCGTTCGCCACTTCAATCACCGTTCATCTCTCGTGTCGTATGCAAACAAGCACCCCCGCGCCACCATCCTGACACTGTCATCATTGTTGCATTTTCGACAACCACTGATCTTTTCCTCTCTCGCGGCAACGTTTTCTCTACTCTCTCTCTCTCTCTCTCTCTCTCTCTCTCTCTCTTCTATTTTTAATTTTTTTTTATCATTTAATAAATTAAAACTCAACAATATTCTTTTTTGATGATTCAAGGAAAGAAATGCTAGATCTAGATTAAATATTAATTTTTTTGATTTTTTTTATGTGTGATTGATTCTGAATTTTTGATTATTGAAGATGAATATGGAAGTAGAAGTTGAAGATTGTTGAGCTTTAATTTAATAAATGATAAAAAATTAGTTAAATGAGGAATGACTTATTATTAATGATTAAATGATAAAAAATATCCAATAATCTATTTATATATTAAGCATGTTGCATGTCATCCATGTCAGCGTTGACTGGTCAAAATTAAGGACGGGGTAGCTTTTGCGAATAAGGTGAAAGTTGGAGGGCTAATAGTGCAATTTTCAAACAAAGGGGGGGCCAAAATCGCCAGTTTTGCAAACTTGGAGACCAAAAGTGCATTTTAGCCAAAATGTTTTTTATTGTTTTTTTATCACGAAATATTGACGGTAAAAATTAACTAAAATTTATAACATGAAAGAAGAATCAACAATGAATTTTTTCAAGAGATTCTAACTCTAGCTATTAATCTGATCTTAGTTATTGAATTTTTTCACTGGATTGTTGCCGATTTTTCTCTAATGATATAGTCCTAAATTGTTTAGCGACAAATTGTTTAATCTTAGTTTAACCATAACCTCTTAGCAGATGCTAAAACAAGATCAAGCAATACAAATAGAAACTTTAACCGATTTCATGCAGGGTCATTTTTGAGAATTTGGTGACTTAGGATGAATCTACAATTTAGGTCATAAATAACGAGTATATAAAAAATTTAAATTATCAAAGTTGGATGATTCAATTCTTTATTGTTTTTTATTATTATTTTTTATTTGTTATTATTTTTTTTTTTTACAGAATTTGGTTCACAATCATTAAAAAAACTCAAAAATTCATCACAATCATCTTCATATTCAACAAAAACCTAGAAAACTCATTTAAAAATCTAGAAAAGACCAAACACCGATCCACAAATCTCATTTCTCCTTCATGATATTGAATTCCTTGAATTTGCATTAAATCAACATCACACTCATTAATTCGTTGAATGTTCTCTTAATTAGATTGCTCTTTGGAGATTTGAGGTTAATTCGTTGGTGTGTGGGTTTTACGAAAGTCTCTTCATTTCAATTGTGCAGTGGTTCGTCCATGTCTTGTAATGATTTACTTAGATATGCTAAACATGCTTCCTACATCCATCTATTTCCCTAAATAAACAACCTTTCTTTATGATTTTTTTCCTTCCTTCCTTCCTTTTAAACATCCACTTCTATTTTAATTTGCTCATTTTCAACGCATATAAAGGTTTGATGGGTTGTGGTTGTGTTACTGGAAGAGTTTTTTGGGGTTTGCGATGAAGAAAAGAGTTTATGAGATGAATATTTTAGTTTATTTCAATGAAGATATGTGTTTTTTGTGCAAAACATCGTTAACATTTTATACCATACAAGATCAAATTATGTAACCAAAAAAAAAATACAAGATCAAATTAGAGAAAAATAAGTTAAAAGATAAAAGAATTACTTAAAATTAAGTTATGGGAAAACAATATAATTTAAATAAGTTAGAAACCACAAATAAGAGGAGGACAATGCATTGGTGTACATAAAGTAATCAGAAATTATTTTTCCATTGCAATGAACTCTAGTATCTAACCATTTTTACAACAATCAAATATCCGTCTATAATTTAGGCCTTAACAGTGAAATGCTAAGCTAATGTATTGGCATGTACATAATTTATAATTAAGTATTAACTAACCATATAGGGTTTGTCACTTTTATATACACATGAAGCATATGCATGTGTCTTGTTGGATATGATTCCCAAATAACCGTTATTGGCAACTATCATTGAACAAAGTATATTGTACTCGCCTTGGTTTATGGCTTCAAACTAAAATAACTTTCGCATAAGTGATTGTACAATCCACCCTTCTTGTTCACATTTCCAACTCTTCTTGGTACAATCTTTGACTTTGTACAATCTTAGCTAATTTTTGCATGACTCTCTTACATCAAACAAACTAGTTTTCCCAGTTTGAATTACAATTTCACAACAACATGTTTGAATGTTCTCAAGCTTAAGTGCTTGTGTCTCTTGAGATTTGAAGCTTGCATAGCATTAATGTAATTTTAATTTTAAATTTATTCTTTAATATACTTTCCTATTTAAATATATCTAATAAGCGCGCCCGATAAACAATATCAATACTGGTATTACAAGAAAAATCACGATTCACGAATCGATACCTAATATACGCACTCTTAACAAAAACACGAGACATTAAACTACGACATAAACATCAAGTCGAGATTCATATGATTGTCGATTAAATGACACAAATTTGTAACAAGGGCAATCCGATTGAGTAAGTAATATTGATCCTGGTCTTGCAAGAAGGATCACGATTCACGAATCGAACCTAATATACACACTCTTAACAAAAACATGAAACATTAAACTGCGACATAAACATCGAGTCAAGATTCATCTAATAGCTGATCAAATGACATGAATTTGTTCAAACGAACCGAAGAATGTCGAAGACCATAACTATCATATTATTAAACATAATTAATATACATTCGACTCAACATAAATTAGTTTTTCTAAAAAATAAAACACACAAATGATCCAATTCAATTGAACAAATTACAGAAAATAAAAAGAGAAAGAGGGAAAACTGAAATTTTTTAATAAGAAAGAGAAGACCTATGAAAGTAAAAAAAAAAGTGTAATAAAAAAAACAAAAAATAAGAAACAAAAGAAAGGAACAAGAAAGAAACACTCTTAGCAGAGATCGAGCTTATACACGAAGAAGCAGAGACCAAAATTTTCATACAATTTTTTTAGCAGAAAATAAAAATTAAATAAAAAAAGAAAAGAGAGAGAGAGAGAGAGAGAAAAAAAATCGAAGAAGCTTCGAAGATTCGAAATCAGCAAGTGAAGAAGTTCGAGATTTCAATTCAATTTTTCTGAACTTCGCTAAGGTTAGTGTTCAATTCAATGTGTAGTTTATACTCTTCAATTCTGCTTCATTTCATTGAAATTGCATAATTTCGTAATTTCCCCTTTTTTCTGAAGGAAAAATTTTTTTTTTTTTTTCTGATTTTTCATTTTTTTTTTGCTCAATTTTGTTGAATTCAGTGATCTCGGAATTATTCAAAGTTTGGAGCTTTTGGGGTTTCACGAAGCAATGAGGTTTTTGAAATTGGTGCAAGTGATGTAATGTTCGCTGAAACGCAAGCTTGGATTTTTTGAAGCTTTGGTTTGATTTTTCGAACTTAGGGTTTTGATTTGGTGTGTAATTTGTTGAATTGGGTTTGAATTAAGGGGTTTTGTGATCTGGGTTAGTGTGATTATTTTGGGGTTTGATTTTTAGGGTTTTGTGGTTTGGGGGAAATTGAGATTTGGTGTTGCATTATGTTTGAAATTGGGGCAAAAGGGTGGCTTTATTCATGTTTAAAATTGGTTCTTTAGGTTGGGTTACTGTTATTAGAATGATTTGTGTGTATTGTGGTAGTTTGTATTTGCAGAGTTTATGGTGGTTGATTTGTTTTCAGTCATGTAGGAGAGGGTAATTTTTGGGTTATTTGGAAGTGTAATTGGAATAAATTGAGGTTTTTGGTGCGTGGGTTGATTTTTGATTTTGTTGGAATTTGTATGAGAAATGCAACCCCAACAGAGCTCGAGAATTGATTTGGGCGAGTTGAAAGTACAGATTGTAAAGAAGATTGGACCGGATAAATCGAAGCGATACTTTTATTACCTTAACAGGTTTTTGAGTCAGAAGTTGAGTAAGAGCGAGTTTGATAAGTTATGTTTTCGGGTACTCGGGAGGGAGAATCTTCCGTTACACAATCATTTTATAAAGTCGATTTTGAAGAATGCCTGCCAAGCCAAGACCCCACCGACAGTTCATCCGTCGGATTCGTCCAAATCAGGAGCACGTGTTACTAGTTTGTCGCCTGGTGGAGAAGATGGGCATGCACAGAGTGCTGCCAGCTTTCAAAATCATAACGCTTCCATTTGGACCAATGGAGTTTTGCCTGTTTCCCCACGCAAGTTACGGTCTGGAATGCGTGAACGCAAGCTTAAAGACAGACCGAGTCCACTTGGACCAAATGGTAAAGTTGATTCTGTTGCTCATCAATATACAGCGACAGAAGACAGTGGTAGTAAAGTTGACATGGAGAATGGAACTCTTACTCCATGTGATTATCAGCGACCAACTCAGCATCTTCAAGTAGTTTCTGAGCTACCTGAGATTGTTATGGGTGATGGTATGCAGGGAATTGCAGAAAATCAAAGAATACGTGGCAAAGGGCTGACTGAAAGATCAACCGTGGAAGATGGGGAGGAGGCCGAGCAATTAAACCGCCTCAATTTCGCCAGAAATCCATTGATAGCACCGCTGGGGATTCCTTACTGCTCTGCAAGTGTGGGTGGGGCCCGCAAAGCATTGCCGGTGAATAGCGCTGGTGATTTTGTTAGTTGTAGTGACAGTGGTAGATTATCTGATACAGATACCTTGAGAAGGCGCATGGAGCAGATTGCAATGGTACAGGGTCTTGGAGGTGTTTCTCCAGAATGTGCAAGTGTGTTGAATAGCGTGTTGGATGTATACTTGAAACGATTGATCAAGTCTAGTGTTGATTTAGTGGGAGCTAGATCTGCAAATGAGCCGACAACAACAAAGCTCCCAGTCTCAAAGCCGCAGATTCCGGGGAAACTCATAAATGGTATGTTGCCACATAATCATTTACATGTGCAGAGTGCTGGTAGGTTGGCTGAATCTGAACCCGAACACAGATCCCAGTTCTCGGTATCGTTGCATGATTTTAAAGTTGCGATGGAGCTAAATCCAAAGCAACTTGGCGAAGATTGGCCACTGCAATTGGAGAAAATTTCAATGCAATCTTTTGAGAAATAACAGATCAGTTAAGATTTTTTTTTTCTTTTTCATAAGCAAAGATGGATCTGAATCTGATGGCTCACCAGTACTTGATGATTATCTGTGTACTTGACTCTGATCTTATTATGAGGATGAACCAGATGACTCCCAAACGGGAATTTCTAGCCCTTCCAGAATCAAATGCTGGTTTCGAGTTTTCAAATGTTTTACATCCGCGATATGCAGATCTTGGATGTAACCGATATATATTTAACTGCAACCAAGGGTATTATCAAATGAAGCCCAGGATTGGTTGCACTGTTGTATGTTTAGCATTGATATTGGCTGTATTGTTGCTATTGCAAAAGATCTCAAGGCTTTTGTTTGCATTACTGCCAATGACCAGACATAGAAAAAGTTTTGCAGGGATACTATTGTGTAGCTGGGATCAAGGGACTGTGACATGTATAAGAGCTGAAGGGTTGCTCTGTATGTAATTTTAGAATATGATGATTAATTGAAATTCGATATTAATAACAAGTCAAGATCTATTGAATCCTTGATGATATTGATATCAGTTTTATGGTTGAATTCCATGGCCCCAAGTTAGAACAATATCTGTAGTTTTTTTTTTTTTTTTTTACTTTATTCATAATGTAGATCTGTAAGTTAATGTCTCTTCTAGTTCAAATAGCTTTGGTGACAATAAATGAATTTCTTGTCATATATTGTACCATTAAATTTTGGTATCAATTTAATATACAATATGCTGTCTTTATTTTTTTTGTTTCTGGTAAGTGAATATTGTGATATCTTACTGTTTGAGATTTCATTAGTTTTATCACTTGTGGCGTCTGTTATCAGGGAAAAAAATTACTGCTTTTGGAATTATGGCAAGAGTAAGTACTTTCGAAACTTTTGATTTGATGCCTATATTCAATTCCATGGACTAATTAGAAAATATCATGCACACACACCTGAACCTGATATGTATCAAGCCAGAGAATGAGGTAAACAGTTATTTTTGAAATTTTGACCATTTATAGTTGGTCAAGAGTAGATCAATTTAAAATCAATTCGTACCATCCATGTAATATTGAATGTTCAGTAATAGCTTCCTTCACTCTCTGACTTGATATGCTTGCTGTAAGTATATACTGTTGAATGCTGACTCAGAATTCAAGATATAGTAACAAACACAGTTTGTTGAGAATATGGCTAACAAGTTAAGAGTTAAGACAGTAGTAGTCTGATATTTTGAACTCGTTGCTTAGACTCATTATGCAAGGAAATGATCAGGCAATCATCAATCAATCATGAGGTTTTGTGAGACATTTATCTATCTGTTATAAATTGATCACTGAAAGGTCTTAACATATTTACTTTTTGTAGCATTGTGTGCTTTTAGTAAGATAACATGGTTCCAAAATATTAACGGTTATCTGAGAGACATTAAAATAAGAACTGCTATGTGCAATGCTTGCATGCTATTATAAAGTTATAAAAATGGAACATTATTTTCATGCTATTATTTTGATTATTTCTTTCGCAAATTTTGAAAATATGAAATATAGGGAAAGCAAGGTGACTGAACCATTGTCTGAACATTCAGATTTCACATTTACACATATTGTACCTGCAAGGACATGGTCTGAACCAAATGTTGAATATATTCATTTTAATAGTATATACTTCCAAGGCCATGTCCGTATCTGAGTGGCTTTTATGCTGACATCTATCAGCAGGCACATCCAATTTTAGGTATCAAATAGAAGTTTTGAATTTGAAGGCATGAGCATGAGATGAGACTACTTTATTGGAGCAAAGAAGTAGTTTTGTGCAGTAACTGCTGCAATAGTCAAAAGTTCTGCAAATAGCTGCTGCTGCTGCCATCTATGGAAGATTGAGACAATAAGAAAAGTGGCTATTCCTTGCAAATGTCTAGAAAGTTCAGAAGTCTGAAATTTTTCTGCAAATGTGCTAAATTTGGTGCTTTTAAATCTACTGAATTAATTGAAATGTTTAAACATTAAAAAGACTTTAAAGGACACTGTTCAAAAGTACAGCTTTAAGTGATTATTACTGATTACTTACATATGTGTAGCATTATCAAATTCATGGAAATTAAGAATGAATAGGCTGAAAGAGCAAAGAGAAAAAACTTGATTTTTTTTTGTCTCATTTATAATATATGAGCAACACTTTTAATTCATCTCATGAATTAAGACTCTAGTAATTTGACTCTGGGTTCATTTAAATTCTATTGAATTTGATCCCGTTAAAGTGAAACTCATTTGTTGACAATTAAATGTGTAAAACATACATAATAATTGGAGACAATGTACAGCTTAATTTTTTTTTTTGGAGACAATGTAGTACGGTAATGATCTTCTAACATAGAAGAATTAATTAATTATATTAATAATAATTACTAAAATCACAACATGCAAGCTTCTCTCATTAGTATCTCATGATATTCGTCTCGGTTAATTATGTATATTTAGAAATGCATAATATACATAACATACTTAAAAATAAAATCGCTAAACTACGTAAAAATAAAATGGCTAAACTACAACATGAGTCCTTTAAGTTTGAGATTTGCAATAGATTGATCTTTTAAATTATTTTGGTCACATACGTTTTCAATTTAGTCATTATGTTAACCAAACATTACAAAAACGATGATATGGTAGAATGACTAAATCGAAAATGTTTACAAATATAAAAAACTTATGTGTGACCAAAATAACATAAATGACCAATCTATTACAAACCTCAAACTTAAAGAACTTACGTGTGATCAAAATAATTTATAGAGCTGATTTATTACAAACCTCAAACTTAAAGGACTCCCGTTATAATTTAACCAAATAAAATAAGCATGTCACATAAGAAATCCTTTCTTTAATAGACAAAAAGACAATAGTAATTTTTTTTGACAAAAAAAAAAGACAATGGGAATTAGAAAATTACCCACATATAAATGGAGGAATTGATGTTCGAAGACCTAATAATTACAACATTTATCGGTTCTTTTAGAAAGACATTTCTATCAAATGAGCTAGAACTAAGGAAAATCCTAGAAATTACTTGTAAAAAATAAATAAAATACTAATATATATATATATATATATATATATATATATATAAGAAAATCAGTAAAAAAACCAGAAATAACTTGAAATATGCAAGAAAAAACAAGAAAATTAGTTAAAAAAAACATAACATGTAGGAAAAACCAAAAAAGTGCATAAAAATGTAGAAAACCCAGTAATGAAATACAAAAAATGCAAAAAAAAAAATGCAGAAATATCTAAGGAAAATACTAGAGAAACACAAAAAATACTAAAAAAAAGCATTATAAATACTTGGAAAAATGAGTATGCACTTGCAAGTATTTGAATAACCATTAGCATAGTTATATTTTTATCTTGCACTTTTGTTTTGTTAATATTAATTGAAATATAAAAATATAACTATGGTAATGATTATTCAGATATTTACAAGTGAATACCGGGTTTTCCATGTATTTATAATGATGCTTCATTTTAGTAATTCTCTTGTTTCTTTAGTATTTTTGTTTTGCATATTTTCGGTGTTTTCTGCATTTTCAATTTTTTTTATTGGTTTTAACTGTTTATTTACTAGTTTTCTGGTTTTTGATATTTTCTTTCTTCAATATTTTACTTTTTTTCACAAGTAGTTTTATGTTATTTTAAACTAGTTTGCTGATTTTTTATCTCGAATTTTCATGTGTTTTTTTTATCTTGCAAAATATTTTAATTTTAAAATAAACAAACTCCACATCACCAAATAAAAATTAGGTGAATATTGAAATAATATAATTTATTCCACATCAGCAGGGGCGGAGCCCTTCATGGACTGGGGTGGGCTACGGAGATTCATAATTTACAGCATTAGTAAATTATGTGATTTTTTTTAAAGCATTCACCTGAGTTTTTTAGTCAAACTTTACAATTTCAACTTCATGCTTAAAGCTTATTACTACTTTAATTTTATGTTTACGTATTATTTTATTTTTTTTTAAACATTCACCCGAGTTTTTTAGTCAAACTTTACAGTTTCAACTCCACGCTTGAAGCTTATTACTACTTTAGTTTTATGTTTACATATTATTGTTTATAGTTTGTTTTAGCGGCTCACCCAAACTATTTTTTCTGATTCCGCCACCGCATATCAGCACTCCCGCATCGGCGAAAATGAGCCCAAATGTCATGGGGTTGGATGGGGGATAAAATTCAAATTAAGGCCAAATTGTGGGGTGGGGGGGATTTAGGCCTTACAAAAATGGTGAATACTAGTTTTCAACTTTGCGCTCTATTTTTTGCCATCGCAACCCTCCCATTCTTATGACCTTCAATTGTGAGCTTAATTAGTTATCAATTATCTTGCCATATTCAATTTATAATCGTAAATTCAATTAATATCGTAATTATACGTTGAGTACACCAATAGATCTATACTAACTACATTAGAATCAGACTCTCTGTCTACTTTCTATAAATAGGCATGGCCGAAAATCCATATCCGCAGTTATCCATCCGAACCAACCCCGATTTGATGGGGTTTCCTCGTTTTGACTGAGTTTGGGCATGAGTTTGAGTTTTATCTTAATCCAAAACACGAGTATGAGATGGGTAACAGAGATATATGTACTCACCCCGAACCCGTACCCAAACCCGTCCTATATTTAAAAAATTACTTTATTACTCATTCATATTTGCCATATAAAATTTGCAATTGATAGCTAAAGAAGCAACCAAATCATTCAGGTAAGGAAATGTTAAAATGAGCATATTGCTGGATAATGCATTACAACATTACCCTTAAGGCTTAAAAAACTTATTTTTTTATTAAAAAGAAGATTCATTGCGGGATGGGGATGGAGTGTGGATAGTCAACCCCATTAGGGACGGAGATGGGATTATACTTCTCATCCTCGTTGGATATGGGTAGGTAACATGCAAGTATATGAGAGTCGAGAATGTGGACGAGGAATGTAAAACTCGTTTCTACCTCGCCTCATTACCACGTCTAACTATATCAACAAACGAAAATTCTAAGTCTCTAACACACATAATTTCTCCCATTTATCCTCTATTCTTCATCGTTTAACGTCTTCAAAAATGTGTTTCTATGAAAACACCCCTTATTTTTGTTCTTTGTCATCTTCTTTTTCTATCTTTAACCTTAATTTTTATTTTTATTTTGTTGTACTTTTACTTCTCCATCTTTCTCTTTAAATTTCAATTGCAGTTAGGCACAATATAATTTACAAAAATTTCTTTTTACAAGAACATAAGGCTTGCACACCAGAGGAAGATTCACCATAAAGAACTACTGAAATCTACAAATCTATAGTAATTTGAGGTCTTTTTTTGTTCCCTTTTTTGTTCAATTTGCTTGATGAAATTTAATAAAAAATGTTTTTCATTTAAAAAAAAGATGGATAGAAAGAAAAGTGGATCATAATGAAAAGAAATAACATGAGATGACTGAGTATGCGCAATTCAACATAAAATTTGTTCTTCTTTTACTTTATTTATTTTAGAAATTCTTATATAACATGACTTTATAATGAGGAGGCCACGAGGTACGGATCCGGGAAGTGCGGGGCAGATCCGTTGTTTCGTTCCATCATTGGTTCTCTTTACTCCGGTATCGGCGCCTTCTCCTTGTTACCGGCAACTGCATTTTACGATTTGGGTAGTGTTTCCGCTTCAAACCGGCATCACTGCCCATGTTTTGTTGTAAGGTTCCGTCTCTCTCTTGATCCGTGTTTGTGTTGCTGTCTGTTTCTTGGTGAGGCTGTTTTTGGCGGCGTAGTAAGCAGTGGTGGTGGTGGTGTTGCAGTGGTGGTGGAGTTTATTCTATTGTGGTGGAGGTGGTGTTGTGTGGTGGTGTTGATGTGTGGTGGCGATGGGGGTGATGTTGTGTGGTGGTGGTTTGTTTTATTTAGGTGAGGAGGTGGGTTGTTGTGAGTGATTTCTTTTGGAGGTCGCCTCAGTTATACGAGTTCATTCTCGTTGTTTCTAGCTCTTATTGGAGTTTTGAGTTGTTAAGGTGCTTAGGGTGTTTCAAGGTGTGTCGTTCGAGCTGAGTTTTTTTTTCCTTTTTGAGTGATGTTTGCTCCACTGCAAATCATGTTGTCTCTCTTACTTATTGCGTGTTGGATTCTGATGGGCCGGTTATTTTTGCTTCGAGATCAGAAGTGGGAGTCTAACGACAATCTTGTTTGGTTGGCTACAGTGTTTCTCTGGTGAACTGGGGGTAAGGGGTGCCCTTCCGATTTGGTTTTGAAATCTGGTGGGCCGATCGCTTTTGATTCAATATCGGAAATCAATACTCGGATTAAAGTTTGGTTATGGGCTTTTTTGGTATTCTTTCGGGGGTTAATATGTCTTTACCCCTCTGTAAAAAAAAAAGTTAAGATTTCAACCCTGTAAAATAAGATTCTTTGATTTTAGCCTCTGACTCATGTGACTGTGCATAATTGCTGACGTGATAAGCTGAGTGGCATGCTGATTGTGCATATCTGATTATGTGGCGTGCTGACTGTAAAATTAATTTTGTTTTTCATTTTTTTTAAAGGTACACATGGCATTTGTGCCTTATTTTTAAAAAAAATTAAAATTTTTTTAAATAAAAAATAAAAAATCAGGAATTTGTTTTATTACGAAAAATATTTTCCAAAATTTATAATTTACGAAAAATATATATTTCAAATTTTTTTAATTTTCCATAATGTTTTAAAATTATTTTCGAAAATTTTGAAATATATATTTAAAAAAAAATTCAAATTATTTTCGAAAATTTGGAAATATATATTTTTCGAAATTTAAAACAGATATTTTTTTTGGAAAAAGAAGTTTTTTAAATTTTCTCAACAAAAGAAATCTGGAAAATATTTTTATTTTTAAAAATCTCGATACAAATTTATTTAAAAATTTAGGAAAATTCAGATTTTTTTTCGAAAATTTATTCCAGGATTTTTTTTCGATGTGTTACAGATTTGATTTTTTTTTTAATATTTAAAAATTGGGAATAAAAAAAATATGGATTTTTTTTAATATTTAAATTTATTTTATCTATTTGTTACATGTGATATTTGTATTGAAAATTGAGGGCATTTTTGAAAAGAAACAGTCAGTCCAAAAGAATTGAAAGGGGTTGTTTTATTTATAAATATATTTCCCAAAAAATTATATGAAAAATACAAAAATTTCTAAACTTACTATATTTTGAATTTTTTTTAAAAAAAATCTAAATTAAATTAAAATTTTAAAAATATTCGAAAAAATAACAAAAGCTAATTTTTTAATGTTTATTTTTTTTTTGAAAAAAATCCAATTTTTTTTCGTTTTAAAAAAAAAGATTTTTTTTCTTCTTATTTTTAATATTTCTGAAAATTAAGTTTCGGTTTTTTTATCTTTTTAAAATAATTTTTTAAACCATTACACACATGGCAGTTTTTAAAAAATTAAAATTAAAATAATTACACAGTGTTGTGCCACGTCAACGTCTGGATGGGGTCAGAGGTGTTTTGTGGAGAATCTTCATATTACAGGGGTGTTTTATAGAGAATCTTCATATTAGAATCTAAACTTTTTTTTACAGGGGGTAAACCGGAACTCGCCCAAATTACAGGGGGTAAAGACATATTAACCCATCTTTCGGTTGATCGGAGGTTGTCGATGGTGGAAGCTGAATGATTCTTAGAAAAGAAGTTCTTCGGGTGTTGCTCGGTGTTGGTGATGAGGATTGGGTTCTCTATTACAAGGGTGTTCTTTTGAGGTGAGCAGTGGCGATGACAGTTTGGATGTCGTTTTTTTCAGTGGTCGGCAAGTTCAGGATTTACTTTTAGGGGATGATGTTTATTTTGGTGAGTGTTGTCCTTATGGGCATTGATTACATGGGTGTCTTTGTTGTTGTTTGTTTTCAGGTGTTCCGCCTATATACGACGCCTTTTATCTGTACTTTCTGTAACATCGGTCTCTGTTCGTCTTGTGCAAAGACCAGATTTTTAATAAAAATTTGCTGTTTGAAAAAAATAAATAATAAGTATGTGCAATTGTGAATTATATTGGCTGAAAATTAATTTTACTACTAATCTAGGCACATTGATGCAATGGAATTTTGTTATATAAACCCGACATCAAGTGTAATATTGATTTCTATTATAGATAAATGAAGAATAATTCATATGAGGGGATGTGTCAATCTCTTAGCACTACAAATCATTAGCTGATAAAATTAATATATAATTTTGTTCCTTCAAACAAAAAATTAATGTATATTTTTGTAAAAATATATTAGTTTACATTTGCAGTGCTTATATCTTCTTTGTTCTATAGTTGGATGACATTTCAATCCTCGTTATTGGATTTGACGAAAGATCAATCCTCATTATTGAACAACAAATTTTGGTCTCATGAATACTTTTTGTTTTATTTTTATTATCATTATAGTATTCTGAAATGCTTTGTATGCATGGAAAGTTAAGAATATATATAATATAATATAATATTTATATTAATTGTTATTTAAGTGTAGAAAATTTTCACCTCAATTATATTCATGTATGACACGCACAACGTGACAAATAAATATTCAAATTTCAATAAAATATATTCTCAAACAAAGTCTCGAATAAGATTGTTTTTAATGAAGGGAACCATAACTTGAACCTGCAAGATCGTTAAAGCTCATATAGAGAGTTTACTGTGTATTTGATTCCTACAAGTCTTGAGTAATTTACCTTTAGGGTACCCAATTCAAAAAGAAATAAATAAATGAGAATCACATTTATTTAGAAAAATTGTAAATAAATAAATGAAATTCACACTTATTTTAGAAAAATTGTTTTTATGTAAATATGAAACTTATGGTAGGCTAAGGGGGTATTAATTAACTGTGCTCAAATAGTATATTTCCTTTTAGTCTTTTTTGCTCAAATAATATAAATATTTCCTACAATATGTATATTATATTAAGTCCAAATTTATAAAAAAAATTGCTATTTAGGCACATAACAATTGTTTAGAAATACCTTAAATTACCCAAAATACCTCAAAAGTCAATTAACTACCATTTGGGAAGCTTTTCTAATCGGTTATATAAAGTCCATATTCATAAAAAGAAATGAAAGATGTTCTTTAGACACATAACAATTATTCACAAATACCTTAAATTACTCAAAATATCTCAAAAGACGATTAACTACCATTTGTGAAGCTTTTCTAATCGGTTAAATTGATTTAAAAAATAATTTAATCAATTTACAAAATATCCAACGGTAGTTAACAATAGATGCATGAGATCAATTGCTAGGTGCATAAACAACAATTGCTATGAGAAATATGAAGTTTGGAAGGCCATGTCAGTTAACAAAAAAAGGTTGAAAAGCCCATAAAATAATAGATTACATAAAATAAAATAAAACATAGAAATGAATCTAAACCCGAAAGACCACCGTAGCAATAAATTATTGTAAAACCAGGCTATAAGTCACCCCTACTTGCCACTGTACTGAAAATTTGACGGCATCACTACGTATGCCCTAACAGAAAAGGCTATATTCAAGCCTCTATCGTTTAAATTCCTTCTCATCCTTCATCTTTGAACCTTTTTCACTCATTTTATTATGACTCTCTAACCTTCAATACCCTCTAATATTATTTGGTGTCTCATTGTTAAGCTCGATCTCCCACCATGGGTAGCATCAACCTTGAGCAGATGAAAAACGAGGATGTCAATTTGGTATAATACCTCTCTCTCTCTCTCTCCATTTTTTGAATTTGTTCATGTTTATGCCTCAAAAAATATCTGTCATATTTCTGTCAAATCAAATATTATTAATGTTTGATTTCATAGAGATCTATATATATGAAAAATTTAGAATCATGAATGATTTTATTTTTGTTTGTTGATAAATCATGAATGATGCTTTAAATATCACGTACGTTTTCTTTCTTTTGTCACCGATGACCAAACTATATGAAAGTCATACTAAGAACTCTTGTTAGGGTTTATGTTTGTTTGTTTGTTTTTAATTGGTAGTGGCAAGAACTCTTTTTAGGGTTTATATTTGAGATTTTAGGGTTTACCAATGACAACTGTTCTTTTATCTTTTCAAAATTAGTCGAAAATATATTCTCAATATGCATGAAAAATTATGTGATAATGTTAATTATAATTTTGAAGGGTTTTTAGTAGATATATAATAATCTATGCATATTTGCATGGCATGAGACAAATGAAACCTTGTTGATTTTGTTGGCTTGTTATTAGGAACGGATTCCAATAGAAGAAGTGTTTGATCATCTGAAATGTTCGAGACAAGGTCTGACATCAGAGGAAGGAGCCAGCAGGCTTCAAGTCTTTGGACCAAACAAACTGGAAGAGAAAACGGAGAACAAGTTTTTCAAGTTTTTGGGTTTTATGTGGAACCCTTTGTCATGGGTTATGGAAGCTGCTGCTATTATGGCCATTGCTTTGGCTAATGGCGATGGAAGGCCTCCTGATTGGCAAGACTTTGTTGGAATCATTGCTCTTTTGGTCATCAACTCCACCATCAGTTTCATTGAAGAAAACAATGCCGGCAACGCTGCTGCCGCTCTCATGGCTGGTTTAGCTCCCAAGGCCAAGGTTTGAAAATTTTACTTCTCTTTACTAACTCATCATTATCGCATCATATCATATCATATGTTATAAATAAATCACAATTCGCTTATCTATATTACTTCATGCGGTTATTTATTTATTTAATATTAAAAATACCTTTACTACTTTATATTAAAAAACACAATTTGTTTATCCACATTGTGTTATGTGCTAGAGTCTCTATCTATCTTTTATTTGTTTATTATATATATCTATAACAAAAAACAAACTTTCATACTAGTTGATTTTTTCACACTCGTGTTGTTATATGTTCCATTTGCTCGTATATAATCTCTGTTTGACCTAACTTATTTTTGACTTATCAGGAAGTTACACAAACAAAGTTGTATTTGCAAAATGATCTTAACAAAAAAGAAGAGATTATCTTTTATGGAGTGTTGTTAAACAACGGGTATATATTAGCAACCCTATTACATTGCAAAATTTGAACAAATTGCTATAGTCCCATGAAATGTTGCGTCACGGAATTTTAATAGTGGCTATAACAATGCCATAGAACTGTTGCGTCGTGGAATTTTTATGTAAAGAATATAGGTATAAACAACTTTTCAAAAGTAGCTGAGAGAGGTTTTTAAATCAAATAAAAGACATTTAATAATTTTGTCTATTTCATTATAATGAACTCAAATTTTATCATTCTATCAACAGGAATAAAATCTTTTAAACTAAATAATAGCAATGATCAACATACATGTTTTTTATACTCCTATTTTTAGTTTTAATTTTAATCTTTAAAGTAGTGTTTAATGCCAAAAACTTATATATGCATGTGTGTGCGCATTATATGTGTGAAACTATTTTATTATTAATACTTGTTCAACTTTTGTGGCCACAAAATTTTAGGTACTAAGAGATGGCAAATGGAGTGAACAAGATGCTTCAATTTTAGTACCAGGAGACATAATCAGCATTAAGTTAGGAGACATCATCCCAGCTGATGCGCGTCTTCTTGAGGGCGATGCTTTAAGCGTTGATCAGTCTGCTTTAACAGGAGAATCACTTCCTGTGACAAAGTATGCCACACAAGTAGTATTTTCAGGATCAACTGTCAAGAAGGGTGAGATTGAAGCAATTGTGTATGCAACCGGTGTCCACACCTTTTTCGGCAAAGCAGCTCATTTGGTTGACAGTACTAACCAAGTTGGACACTTTCAACAAGTGCTTACAGCAATTGGAAATTTCTGCATTTGTTCAATCGCTGTTGGAATACTCATTGAGATTATTGTGATGTATCCGATACAACACCGCAAGTATAGAGATGGAATTGACAATCTTTTGGTGCTCTTGATTGGTGGAATTCCAATTGCAATGCCAACTGTTCTGTCTGTTACTATGGCTATTGGTTCTCATAGGCTTTCACAGCAAGGTGCAATTACAAAGAGAATGACAGCTATTGAGGAAATGGCTGGAATGGATGTTCTTTGCAGTGATAAAACTGGAACTCTCACTTTGAATAAGCTTAGTGTTGATACAAACTTGATTGAGGTGTTTTCTAGGGGCATGGATAAGGACTTTGTGATACTTCTGGCTGCAAGAGCTTCTAGGGTTGAAAATCAGGATGCTATAGATACTGCAATTGTTGGAATGCTTCCTGATCCTAAAGAGGTAAACTTGTCAAATCAAAATCAAAATAAATCTCTTTCGAAATGCTGATTTACTCAATCTCTTTCTTTGGACTAGAAAGCAAAATATAAAGATTTTTTTTTATTGAATTTGGAATGTTGATAAATGTCCATTTTAATGTCGTGATTGAACAGGCTAGAGCAGGTATCAATGAGGTGCATTTTCTTCCATTCAATCCTGTAGACAAGAGGACTGCTCTTACCTATATTGATTCTGATGGAAATTGGCATCGATCTAGCAAAGGGGCTCCTGAACAGGTAAATATGATTTTAAACTTATTATGCGTTTTCTTTATCAGTAGGAATTGAACTCGGTATTGCAAGGTTTACAACACTCACACACCCTGAGCATCAACCACTTGCGCTAGACCCTGGTGTTATCTTTGTTATGTTTAATAAGATGACTAAGACATGATGTTATGTTATTTCAGATATTGAACCTTTGTAACTGCAAAGAGAATGTGACGAAAAGAGCTCATGCAGTGATTGATAGGTTTGCTGAGCGTGGACTTCGATCATTAGGTGTTGCTTATCAGGTAAGTAAAGATGTTATTATCTATGTTTATTTTTCGACTTGAACGAATTCCCTTGTTTTATTTTTGCTTGTATTGTATGATTTGTGTAACAGGAAGTACCTGAGAGAACAAAAGACAGTCCTGGTGCACCATGGCAGTTTGTTGGTTTGTTACCATTGTTTGATCCTCCTAGACATGATAGCGCTGAAACGATTAAGAGAGCTCTTGAACTTGGTGTGAATGTCAAGATGATTACTGGTAAGATATAAGATCATACTTTCCTGTTTTACATAGTTCTAAATTGCAGTGTGTAACTGCAATTGTGATTGCAATATAAAGTTTGAGAGGTCTCCACAAACGCAATTCAGCGAAAATGTAACTGTGGCCATCGACTTTAATTTAGAACCATTTGTAGCTCATACCATAAATCAAAGTTTTTAGTTTTGAAGTTTGAAATTAATCGCGGATTCTGTTTTTCTCTAGGGGATCAGCTGGCCATTGGTAAAGAAACTGGTAGAAGGCTTGGAATGGGAACAAATATGTATCCATCATCTGCTCTGCTTGGTCAAGACAGGGATGCTTCTACATTAGATGTTCCTATTGATGAGTTGATTGAGAAGGCTGATGGGTTTGCTGGAGTATTTCCAGGCATGTTCTTGTTAATGTTGATTTTTGGTTTTGGCAGGAGTTTTGATTGTCGAATTGCTCCATCATTTAGATAGATTCACTGTCAACCAAAAATAAACGTCGACAATCATTTATATATTTATCATATTTAATTTGTTTTGGACACCGACACTTCTCAGACACACTTTAGACACATGTCAGACACCTCTTAACGATGTCCAATGAAAAAAAAAAATATTTAACCTCTTTTCTCTTTGTATGATATTGTAGAACACAAATATGAAATTGTCAAGAGGCTTCAAGAGAGGAAGCATATTTGTGGAATGACTGGAGATGGTGTAAATGACGCCCCGGCGCTGAAGAAAGCAGATATTGGAATTGCTGTTGCTGATGCTACAGATGCTGCTAGAAGTGCTTCTGATATTGTCCTCACTGAACCTGGTCTCAGTGTCATTATCAGTGCTGTGCTTACCAGCAGGTCCATTTTCCAGAGAATGAAGAATTATACCGTAAGTTTCCATACATCTCTAATTTAATCTTTTGACTTTACTTAAAAAGTTTTAGTTTTCTAATCACAAAATGTTTGGTTGTGAACAGATTTATGCTGTGTCAATTACCATCCGTATCGTGGTATGTGTTGAAGTTGGCTTTAGAAAATAATGTTACATTTATTTTTATGTACTTGAACATTTAAATCATTGATTTTTTTAATTTATTATTTTGGCAGTTTGGTTTCATGCTAATTGCTTTGATTTGGAAATTTGATTTTGCACCATTCATGGTTCTGATTATTGCAATACTGAATGATGGTAAGATAACATTATCACGATTCACAACTTCCATTTTATTTTAATATTTTCTAACTAATGTAAAATATTTAACTTTTTTTTTAGGGAGTAAAATATTTAACTTAATGTCCTAACACTGCCATATACATGTAGGTACCATTATGACAATATCAAAGGATAGAGTTAAACCATCTCCACTACCTGATAGCTGGAAACTAAAGGAAATATTTGCTACTGGTATTGTGCTTGGCAGTTACATGGCCCTAATGACAGTCATATTTTTCTGGGCCATGCACGATACCGACTTTTTCTCGGTAAATTAAATTTATATATGCCTATATTTTTTCCTTTCAATATCATCACCAACTAGGAGAAATCCTAAGCACTATTAGCTTTAAACATGTTGCAGGACAAGTTTGGTGTGAGGTCTTTGAGAAATAATCCTGCTGAGATGATGGCAGCTCTATACCTGCAAGTCAGTATAATAAGCCAAGCGCTAATTTTTGTAACTAGGTCTCGCAATTGGTCTTTCGCCGACAGACCTGGTCTTCTCCTACTAGGCGCTTTTGTTCTCGCTCAGCTGGTAAGCTTGAACCTCTTATTCTAAAAATAAAATTGCATAAAATTTTATCACTTCTATTATTTTTATTGAGAAAAGCGGACAAACACACACTGACGGCTGTTCGCTAATACTCCCTAAGATATATGCTATTATTTCTGCAAGGATATAATCCTGAGCACTCCTTTTCTTTCTGTCATGGTAACAATAGTTTGTTTTGTAATTTGACAGGTTGCAACAGTCATAGCAGTGTATGCAGATTGGGAATTTGCAAGAATTAAGGGAATGGGATGGGGTTGGGCCGGCGTCATATGGTTGTACAGTCTGGTGACCTACATCCCTCTTGATTTACTGAAAATCGCAATCCGCTATATTCTGAGTGGAAAGGCATGGAACAATATTTTGGAAAACAAGGTAGGTTATTTTTATTTTCAGAAAATCATTTTGTCATGTTGTTGATAAGGATGAGCCTTGGTGCAACTGTAAGGTTGTCGCCTTATGTTCAAATATTGAAAATAACCTATCTTCTTGCAGGGATAAGGCCACGTGCATATCTACCTTGTCCAATCTCCGCTTGCCGAGAGCCTCGTGCACTTGCATTTTTTTTCTAATATCTAATTGTTTTATATTTTCTCGTTACAGACTGCCTTCACATCAAAGAAAGACTATGGTAGAGAAAATAGGGAAGCACAATGGGCATCGGCACAACGATCACGCCATGGTCTTCAGCCTCCTACCTCCAACACTTTCAATGAGTATAGTAGCTATGAGGAGCTTTCAGAGATTGCAGAGCAAGCCAAGAAACGTGCTGAAATGGCAAGGTAAGCCAATTGAATGTTTGAAAAAGATTTAAGAAGTGGAAATTATTATTGAAGAGTAATGAATTATGTGGCATAAACACTTATGAGTGAAAGTGTGTCTGTGTCCTACACCGACACATAATTATAATCAGTCACTTTTATTTATTTTTAAATTACTATCCAAGTCTACGTGTTAGTGTCATATGTAATGTTTGTATTTGTGGGACTGATTCATTGTTAATGAATGAATGTGTTACAGGCTTATGGAGCGGAATACTCTTAAGGGTCGTGTTGAGTCGGTAGTCAAGCTGAAGGGCCTCGACATTGACACACACAACCATAATTATTCAATTTAGGAAAAGCTTGAACAATCTTGAAGAATTGGTTCAATATTTTTCTCAGAAAAAATATTAATAATGACGAAGAAAGACTCAAAGACCTAAGTTATTTTATTGGTTTTTTTCTCTTTCTCATCTAAAGTTTAGATAAGATATTAGTATCTAACAAG
The DNA here is from genome assembly GCA_946800305.1 of Medicago arabica. NCBI lineage: Eukaryota > Viridiplantae > Streptophyta > Magnoliopsida > Fabales > Fabaceae > Medicago > Medicago arabica. Next base: position 8,267,857 of record OX326965.1, on the reverse strand, counting down.
GATTTTGATTATTTATTTATTTATTTTTTATTTTGAATACATAGTTTGTTATTTTTTTTGTTACTTTTTCTAATAGGTGTTAGTTATTTCATTTTAGATTAGCTTTTAGTATTTATATTGAAAATTAATAGGATTAAGTTGTTAACATAAGATCTTTACATTTTAGATTTTCTATATCAAACCTTGTTTCTTTCTCTCTTAGATAATTACTCAACATATTTCTTTATTTTCTTCTAGCATCTTTACTATTTTTTTGTCACAACAATACATAATGGGATAATGGGATAAGTTGTTGACGAATTCACGTATTTAGGATAACGCTGCTGAACAGCCAAATGGTCTATATTTCAAAACATTTTTTTTAAAACAATAAAAAATACTGAATATGAAATAAAAACTGTTTGATCTCGACCTAACAATCACGATTATCCTGAATGTGTACAACCACAATGCTCCGCATACAAAATTTTGAAATGCATGTAACTTGTTAGAATCTAATGCTGACATCTATTTAGTTTCAAAAATGTTTTTGAACAAAAAGTAATATATAGGATTATATAATCCAAACATCCAAACATTTCCTGAAGGTGGAATCCATGTTGGTACATCAATGAAAATATTGGAGCTAACTAATAGGTACCCCTACCCTACTAATAAATGAGCAACCTTGTTTGTATTTCGACTAAACTCAACTAAAAAGTTTATAAAATGAGAAACAAAGCTACAATTAACGATCCATCTTGAGTTCAAATGCTCTTTTGGTCTGTCAAAATTTGGGAGGGGTCACAATTAACACATAACCAAATTCCTTAACATCAAGCCCTTTTTGGTTCAATTCCCTTTACTGCTCCATACAATCATCGAGCTGATATAATAGAAACGGAGGCAGTAGCATTAGATGTAGAATAACTAGTTGGTTTCAGGTGCTCCACTAAGCTCCTGGTTTGGAGAAGGACTTACTACTTCAGACATTGTTGGACTCATTCCAGTTGATGCTTGATCACTATCATTTTCTTCCCTTGTTCTCCATTATAGTCATCAATGTCCAAGCCCTTGTCCACGAGCACCAAACGCATGCCTCTCATGCAGTTTCCATGTCTGTTTAGCGAAAGTCAAAGATCATATGATAAAATATTAGTAAATACTCATTCCGGTCTTTTTTATAAGAGAAATTTTAGGTTTGTTTGTGGTCTCTTTGCATGACTCACAATTTAATCCCATATATATGAATACAACTGAGTGTTATTGGTTGAATACGGATAAATAATCAGTAAATTATGTATATCTCGTGTGATTAAATCAGTTTTCTTAATTAATATGAAATCATATTCCACTAATTATGTGTATCCCAATGAAAGTGACAAATATGTGTTTCAAGTATATTATATTATATTCTGTGATTGAAAGTCTTGGTTGAGACATACAACTCGTGCATTAAATCTTGGAGACAAATTTGTCCTAGTTTAGATTTTCAAAATGATGTTGTAGCCATTGCAAATGGATATCCAATTGTTTAGAAAGAATATTGAAAGCACAAACAATAGTAGCGTGTGCAAATGTATGTGAAACAATAAGTCCCACATCGACAATATCAAACAGAGCCTACATCATAATTTATTGTTGTGGGAGCCTGTGTTCGCGCGGTCCCCTTCAATCTTAGTTTTAATTTTTTGAAGTTAGTATTGTGTCCAGGCTATTACGTTGTTTTCTAATAGTAAATTGATTAAAATTGTCATTGCAGTTGATTGGTATTCCTATGGTTTAATTTTCAATTTCAGACAAAAATGTTCAATTTTCTCAATTGCAAAAGAGTTCAATTCGATTCTGGTGCAATTTCAGTTCAAAACTAAACTATTCATCTGTTTCTTTTTTTAAGTAGCAATTTCATTTCCAGTTTCGATTAGACAATGAAATTTTTTGTCAAACTTCGGCAATAATTTGTTAAGGAGGCACCAGTATTTGAAACTTTTTTTGAAGATGCTAGTATTGGAAACTTAGTGTTTTAAACTAATAATTCGTACTAATGATTGATTTAAACTAAAACAATTTAGGAAGGTGAGAATAAACAAGTATTTGCTTAAAAAATCTGAATGAGAATCTAAATTAAAATAAAAACAATGAATGCAAATTCCACCAGAGAAAAAACCTATGGGAATGGTTTCACAGGTCTATACAAAAAAAAATTCAAACCTGAATCTTAGAATTAGAGTTTAGATTAGCATCCACATCATTAAGAACCAAGTGAAACACATCAATTAGGTCATACACAGAAGTTTAAGTGATGGCAGAGGAAGAAAAACTCAATTTCTACAAGAATTCTACATCCCTTCCACAACAAAAAATAATAGTGATTATCAAAAGGAATAAAAATTAGTCCAACAGTACTCAAAATTACTTCATGTTTCTGATATAGTAGATGCTATTTTTGATTTGATGTATGAGTTATGTTATTTGACTATTTTATATATAGCAGAATTTATGTGTCAAATAACACTGCAGAATTTTGTTAATGCGGAATTTATGTTCCAAATCCCATTCTGCAGAATTTTTGTTAATGCAGAATCTTTCCAAGAGTTTGAGCATTGAAAATAATGTACTTCTGCTGTCATGTATAATAACAATGAAGAAAATTACACTCTAATGGCTTAACATAAAAGAAGAGTTTGCTCTCAATGGCATGCATATAACCAATAATAGGTATATAACTTAAGTCATTGAAACTCATGGTTTTCAGAGTTGGCTGATGATCGTAGTCAATAGTAGGTATATAACTTTAAGCATATGAAACCAGTATCACAATACAGACTATCACAACATAGAATACAATCCAAATGAACTTGATTACAATATAAAATAGAACTTGATTACAATATAATGTTGTGAATCAAATCATAAATTTAAAATAGAAATTACAATTGTTTTTGCAAACTAGCATACTATATACTATCTACAAGTATAACTATTCTAGTTGAAATGCATTTCTTCTTCACTTTGTTTGCTACTTTAAAATTGGCAAGAGTAATCAAACTCAAAATGTCCCATTGTGCTTCTTCTCCCACTTTGCTTCTTTAGTGTACTACCAATAGCAAGTTCATATTACAAACACATCAGCTGCAGAATTTGCAAAATTTGTATGTACAACCACTGCAAAAAAATTCTTCATAAAGATCAGATCATTAGTTAAAATCAAGACCTGGTTATTAATAAAATAAAATAAATTGAAATTCAAAATCAGATCCAATATCCACACTCCAGAAATCGCAAAGAAAAAGAATAGAGTTCAAAATCATTCAAAACATTCAAAACCCATCCTGCATCGTTCACAATAGCCGCCGATTCACTATCGTCAGAAACTAGATGTGGCATCTCCTGTATCCGTAACTAGAAAGTAGGATAATAATCTCAAATGTCATGCCCAGTTTTACTTCACTTGTCACTTTATAAATACAAATAAAGCATCATAAAACTAGAGCAAATTTTTTGTTGCACCATGCTCGTATAATCTGACAGATTAATGCACATCAGACTAAGAAATTTGGTGCCTACATTCATTTTTAAAACAACTCGATCCTTTACTTTATCTGACATATCAGAACCCAAACCCTTGCATGATACATCAAATTCAAATCAACTTATTCAAATCAACTTGGTAAATGTTATGTGAAAATAACTAAATTCTAACCAATAATAACAAGACGAAACCTTTGATTAGTTAAACATCTAAACCTAATTAAACTTTCCCGAAAAGCTCAAGCAGTTCATAAAAAGAACTCAAAAAGTGGTAAATTACAGTTGCTAATAGAGAACCAGCAAAGCAATCAGAGAACTTTGAAGACCATTTCAATAAGGAATCAACATGATATTCAGATCTTAAAACCTTATCATTTTGCCCTGCTTTCAACAAAAAACAAAAGACACGACACATTTTATGAAAACTTAGCATCAACTAAAATAACATGTATACATATTTGAACAAGACAATGTCACAAACCAATATAACTAAAAACAAAACGAGCTTAAACAAGAGATCTTTGAAGGGGGGCACAAATAAAAGGTTGAATTAAAATATCAAAATATATAAAAATAAGCAAAGCAATTATAGAATTTTGAAGGTATGTATGAAACCAGAGATCTACATCAATTTCTGACAAAAATAAATTACTTCATCATTTAGCTTTGCTAGTTGAAATGTAATAATCATTAATCTGCAAAATCCATTGTACCATATAACAAATTCACCGAGATAATTTGACAATTTAGAAGAAAAAAAATGCATAATGGGTCATAAAAAAAATTCAGATCTACACGCAAAAGCATGAAATTAAATTGCCATTACTAAATATAGCACCTATAAAACCTTCTCGTAATTTCCTTGCAACAAAACTTTAAAATGCAAGGGGCTACGTGGTGCATCATGATCGAAAACAATGAATGAAAATTCTACCAGAGGTTGCAAAGGACCAAAAAAACCTACGGGAATGGTTTCACAGGTCTGTAAAAAAAAAATTCAAACCTAAAACTTCAAATTAGAGTTCAAATTAGCATCCACATTAGTAGGAACCAATTAACCACTCAAAAGGGACTCAGTGTGAAACACATCAATTAGGTCTGACACAGAAGTTTAAGTGATGGCAGAGAAAGAAAAGCTCAATTTCTAAAAGAATTCTACATCTCTTCCACATCAAAAATAATATATAATTGTCAAAAAGAAGAAAAAATAGTCTGACAGTACTCAATAGATCAAGTATATTTATGTGCAAGTGCAACTATCCTAGACATCCATGATCCATGTGGTAGTTGCATCTATTTTGAACAGTTAATAGCATTCTTTTGACCTTTTCAATATGGAAGGCCATTAGGTCTCCAGTTGCGTCAAATTAACTTGGAAAACCACAAGGTCTCGAGTTGCATCAAATTAACTTGATGTAAAGTGTCTAAGTTGAATTGAACAGGTAACATAATTTTAAATTTTCAGGCTCAAGAGCCTAAAAGAAGTTGAAAAAAAAGGGTAAATTACAATTGCTAATAACAAAACCGGCAAAGAAGTCAAAGAACTTTGAAGAACATTAAATTCAGAATCCACATGACATTCAGATATAAGATCACAAAGCAAACTATCAAATAACTACTAGGAGGAAATAAAGGTATTGATATAAAACAAGTTTCTAAAGCTTCATGCTGGTGCTTACTGAACCAACAGATTGTAGTAAAGGGTGAGAAGAACTAATGATTTAATTAAGAAAACAAAATTTGAAAACCTATATAAAAAAGAGAGGGGGAAAATGCAATCAGAGAACTTTGAAGGCATGTATGAAACAAGAGATCTACATCAGTTTCAGACAAAAATTTGTTTCATCATTTCGCTTTGCTAATTGAAAACTTTTCACGCACCTAATAGGGTGCGTTAATGCAACTTGATTGCTCAACTTAGTCCTTAAGAAATGGATGATTGTATATTTTCATAAATTCAGGGACCAAGTTGTGTTAACTTACATAAGTTATGTCTGTGCTTACTGAACCAACAGATTGTAGTAAAGGGTGAAAATAATTATTGATTTCATTGAGAAAACAAAACTTGAAAACCTATATTAAGAAAAGAGGAAAACCTGGGAATGTTGAATTAAACAATCTAACTATATATATATATATATATATATATATATATATAGAGGGTTTTGCTAGAAGACACCTTTTATAAAGGTGTCTTTTAGCAAGTTACTCTATGAGCATTTGTTAAAAGACACCAACTAATTTTTATGAAGGTGTCTTTTAGCAAAGTTATAACTAAAAAGTGGAAATCACACCTTGAGGTGTGGGTTGCTAAAAGACACCTTCATGGGTGGATATATATATATATATATATATATATATATATATATATATAAAAGCAAAGCAACAGAGAACTTTGAAGACATGTATGAAACAAGAGCTCTACATCAGTTTCAGACAAAAATTCACTTCATCATTTTGCTTTGCTAATTGAAAACTTTTCACGCACCTAATATTATGCGTTAATGCAACTTGATGGCTCAACTTAGTCCTTATATTTTCATAAATTAAGGGGCCACGTTGTGTTAACATACAAAAGTTATGACCAAATTGATCGGTTTTAAATTTAAAGGACCATGTTACGTTAACTTACGCAAGTTAAGGGATCAAATCGACAAGTTTTGAAGTTAAGATTGAACTGAACTTTTAAAATATGCCAAGGGACCAAAGTGATATTTAAGCCCAGATTTTTCATATAGTACTTTATTTGTTCAAAAACATGAGTTGTTTTAGAACATGCATAGAAATCAATGTGAGTTGAGTGGACAAGTAAAATTTAATTTCATAAGGTAAATATGGACTGAGATGAAACTATAGCTATCCAATTGTTACAGCTAATAATAGTTAACAGGATCGAGAAAGGTAGGTTAGGTTGGGCAGCAAATAACATTGCAATGATTTGTTAATAACCAAATAAACAATGCTTTCATGATTTAATCTGATAATGTAATTTGTTGTATCTAATGTCCATTTCAAATATTACATACAATTAACCCAGCAAGCATGTAGCTTCCTAAAGATGTAATTAAATACATAAAAGAAGGCCTCTATGGTGCACAAGAGATGCAAGTCTTGCATCATGCACAATGTCATTTTCACCATTGGATTAATAAATTTCAGTATTAAATTAAATGAGATATCAAGAGATATATTTATCTATTGATTTAATGGTGAAAAGTAAATTTGTACATGGTGCAAGACCAGCTTAATTGTGCGTGTTAGACTAAGGCCCCGTTTGTTTTAGATTTTTTTCAAAAAAAAATCTATTTTTTTCCTTAAAAAATCACTTTTTCATTTTTATGTGTTTGTTTAGAATTTTTAGAAAAATCATTTTATCAAAAAAATCTATTTTGATCCTAAAATGAAAAGCTATTAGGATTAGCTTTTCTCAAAATCTATTTTTTTCAACAACAAGGAGGTAACACATGTACATGTTAAAAGTCAAAATGGATTTTTATGGATAGTAGACAAACAAAAATAACTTCAGATTTTTTTTTAAAATCTCTAAAATAAAATCTCTAGATTCTTTTAACATAAAATCTATTTTTTTAAAAGCTGAAACAAACGCACTCAAAGATTGTAAAGAATATCCATCACTAGAAAAGTAGGATTATAATCCCAAATGTCGTGCCCAGTTTTACTTCGCTTTTCACTTTATAAATACAAATAAAGCATGATATAACTAGAGCAAATTTTTTGTTGCACCATGCTCGTATAATCTGACAGATTAATGCACATCAGACTAAGAAATTTGGTGCCTACATTCATTTTTAAAACAAATCGATCCTTTACTTTATCTTACACATCAGAACCCAAACCCTTGCATAATACATCAAATTCAAATCAACTTGGTAAATGTTATGTGAAAATAACTATATTCTAACCAATAATAACAAGGATGAAACCTTTAATTAGTTAAAAATGTAAACATAATTAAACTTTTCAAAAAAGCTCAAGCAGTTCATAAAAGAACTCGAAAAGTGGTAAATTACAGTCGCTACTTGCTAATAGAAAACCAGCAAAGCTATCAGAGAACTTTGAAGACCATTTCAATAAGGAATCCACATGATATTCAGATCTTAAAAACAAAGCGAGCTGAAAATTCACTTTAAAAAATCAAAAATAAAAATTGAAACCCTAAAACTAATATAAGGGAGGACACAAATAAAAGGTTGAATTAAACAATCAAAATATATAAAACTAAGCAAAGCAATCAGAGAACTTCGAAGGTATGTACGAAACATGAGATCTACATCAATTTCAGACAAAAAAATTACTTCGTCATTTAGCTTTGTTAGTTGAAATGTAATAATCATTTATCTGCAAAAACCATTGTACTATATAACAAATTCACCGAGGTAATTTGGCAATTTTTAAAATAAAAAAAAAATGCATAATGGGTTATAAGAAGACTCAGATCTACACCCAAAAGCATGAAATTAAATTGCCATGACTAAATATTGCACCTATAAAACCTTCTCGTAATTTCCTTGCAACTAAACTTTAAGATGCAAGGGGCTACGTGGTGCATCATGATTGAAATTGGTTTTGGAATTGAATCAAACTTAAAAGAGGAAAATAAAAAGAAAAACAGACGAGTGGCGACTACACGCTAGGTCGTCCTAAATCCTTTCAAACCGGGATCCTAAACCCACCCTTTTCTTTTTGTCTTAACTATCCAATTTCCAAAGGAAGGAGCCCTGATAATCCTAAATTTGGCCGAGAGTTAAGTAAACAATAGGAAAAAATTATTCCTGGCAGGATTTAGGCTGAAACTCTTCCAAATTACATTTCATTATTAATCGAAGCTCATTAACCACTTGAGCTCAATCTTTTGTGCCAAATGAACTTTCAACAGAGGGCCTAGATTCACACGAGAAATAATTTGCGGCAATTCTCTCACGGCTACTGATCTTCCTAAATGAGTTGATGTTATTGAAGATATAAGATTTATTTTTTTATCTTCCATCTTCATTTCTTAAGTCAACATTAACCATGCTAAAAATGAAATGACTAGTCTCTCTAAGTTTCATAATGTGGAAATGAATAGCAAACATACACCTTTCTCAAATTAAGCAACTGCCACCTAAACCAAGCAAGCTTGTTGAAATTTAGAATGCCTATACATAGATTCTTCATATGCTTTTATAATTAAGTAGATTAAACAAACCTGCATTTAAGATAACAATGAAAAAAATTAATGGCAAATTAAAAAAAAAAAACAAGGCCACATTTCGGAGAAACAAAATTATTCCCCTCCTTTAATTTTGGCTATTTTGCATGCTAGTTTAGTGAGAACAAGCTATACTTTTGATATTAAGGTACCAATGACTCAAATGGAAATTAACATACATAAATCACAATAATGATATCAAACATATACAAAAGTTGCTTGTGTCCATGAAATTAACAAAAACATGTCAACTAGGTCAGACACAGAAGTTTAAGTGATGGCAGAGGAAGAAAAACTCAATTTCTACAAGAATTCTACATCTCTTCCACAACAAAATATAATATAAGATTGTCAAAAAGAAGAAAAATTAGTCTGGCAGTAATCAATAGATCAAGTATATTTATGGCATCTATTTTTAATACTTAATAGCATTCTATTAACTTTTTCAATATGGATGACCAATAGGTCGCCAATGGCATCAAATTAACTTCGAATACCATAAGGTCTCGAGTTGAATGAAATTAACTTGATGTAAAGTGTCCAAGTGAATTGAACGTGTAACATAATTTTAAATTTTCAGGCTCAAGAGCCTAAAAGAAATTGAAAAAGGGGGTAAATTACAATTGCTAATATCAAAACCGGCAAAGCCCTTTGAAGAACATTAAATTCAAAATCCACATGACATTCAGATATAAGATCACAAAGCAAACTATCATATAACTACTAGGAGGAAATAAAAGGAAATAAAGGTCTTAACATAAAACAAGTTTCTAAAGCTTCATGTCTGTGCTTACTGAACCAACAGATTGTAGTAAAGGGTGAAAAGAAAGAATGATTTCATTAAGAAAACAAAACTTGAAAACCTATATTAACAAAAGAGGGGAAATAATGTTGAATTGAACAATATATGTAAAAAAAGCAAAGCAATCAGAGAACTTTGAAGGCATGTATGAAACAAGAGATCTACATCAGTTTCAGACAAAAATTCACTTCATCATTTCGCTTTGCTAATTGATAACTTTTCAGGTACTTAATAATGTGTGTTAATGCAATTTGATCACTCAGCTTAGTCCTTAAGAAATAGATGATAGTATATATTCACAAATTAAGGGAACCAGCTGTGTAAAGTTACACAAGTTATGACCAAATTAATCGGTTCCAACTTAATTGTGCGTGTTAGACAGAACCTTTAAAGAATATCCATCACTAGAAAAGTAGGATTATAATCCCAAATGTCGTGCCCAGTTTTACTTCGCTTTTCACTTTATAAATACAAATAAAGCATGATAAAACTAGAGCAAATTTTTTGTTGCACCATGCTCGTATAATCTGACAGATTAATGCACATCAGACTAAGAAATTTGGTGCCTACATTCATTTTTAAAACAACTTGATCCTTTACTTTATCTTACATATCAGAACCCAAACCCTTGCATAATACATCATATTCAAATCAACTTGGTAAATGTTATGTGAAAATAACTTTATTCTAACCAATAATAGCAAGGATGAAACCTTTGATTAGTTAAACATGTAAATAGTATAATTCAATTTTCTGAAAAAGCTCAAGCAGTTCATAAAAGAACTTAAAAAGTGGTAAATTACAGTTGCTAATAGAAAACCAGCAAAGCAATCAGAGAACTTTGAAGACCATTTCAATAAGGAATCCACATGATATTCAGATCTTAAAACCTCATCATTTTGCTCTGCTTTCAACAAAAAACAAGACACAACACATTTTATGAAGACTTAACATCAACTAAAATGACAGGTATACATATTAGAACAAGACAATGTCACAAACCAATATAACTATAAAAACAAAACGAGCTGAAAATTTAAGTAAAAAATAAAAATTGAAATTGAAACTCTAAAACTATATAAGGGGGGACACAAATAAAAGGTTCAATGAAACAATCGAAATATATAAAACTAAGCAAAGCAATCAGAGAACTTTGAAGGTATGTATGAAGCAAGAGATCCACATCAATTTCAGACAAAAAAAATTACTTAGCTTTGCTAGTTGAAATGTAATAATCATTTATAAAACCATTGTACTATATGACATATTCACCGAGATAATTTGGCAATTTAAAAAAAAATGCATAATGGGTTATAAAAAAAACTCAGGTCTACACCCAAAAGCATGAAATTAAATTGCCACGACTAAATATTGCACCTATAAAACCTTCTCGTAATTTCCTTGACACTAAACTTTAAAATGCAAGGGGCTACGTGGTGCATCATGATTGAAAACAATAATGAAAAACCTACCACAGATTGCAAAGGATCAAAAACAACTATGGGAATGGTTTCACAGGTCTATAAAAAAAAAATTCAAACCTAAATCATAAAATTAGAGTTTAGAGTATCATCCACATTAGTAGGAAAACCAGGAAATGTTGAATTAAACAATAATTAAGCAAAGCAATCAGAGAAATTTGAAGGCATGTTTAAAAAAAGAGATCTACATCAGTTTCAGACAAAAATTTTGATCATCATTTCGCTTTGCTAATTTAAAACTTTTCAGGCACCTAATAGTGTGCATTATTGCAACTTGATCGCTCAACATAGTCCTTAAGAAATGGATAATAGTATATTTATTCATAAATTAAGAGACTAAGTTGTGTCAATTTACACAAGTTATGATCAATTTGATCGGTTTTAACTTGTACATGATGCAAGACCAACTTAATTGTGCATGTTAGACAAAGCCTGTAAAGAATATCCCTCGCTAGAAAAGTAGGAATATAATCCCAAATGTCATGCCCGGTTGTATTTCACTTGTCACTTTATAAATACAAATAAAGCATGATAAAACTAGAGCAAATTTTCAGTTGCATCATGCTCGTACCATCTGACAGATTAATGCACATCAGACTAAGAAAATTGGTGCCTGCATTCATTTTTAAAACAACTCGATCCTTTACTTTATCTTACATATCAGAACCCAAACCCTTGCATAATACATCAAATTCAAATCAATTGGTAAATGTTAAGTGAAAATAACTAAATTCTAACAAATAATGACAAGGATGAAACCTTTGATTAGTTAAACATGTAAACATAATTAAACTTTCGCAAAAAGCTCAAACAGTTTGTAAAAGAACTCAAAAAGTGGTAAATTACAGTTGCTAATAGAAAACCAGCAAAGCAATCAGAGAACTTTGAAGACCATTTCAAAAAGGAATCCACATGATATTCAGATCTCAAAACATCATCATTTTACTCTGCTTTCAACAAAAAACAAAAGACACGACATGACACATTTTATGAAAACTTAACATCAACTAAAATAACAGGTATAAATATTTGAACAAGACAATGTCACAAGCCAATATAACTATAGACACAAATAAAAGGTTGAGTTAAACAATCAAAATATATAAAACTAAGCAAAGCAATCAGAGAACTTTGAAGGTATGTATGAAACAAGAGATCTACATCAAGTTCAGACAAAAAAAATTACTTCATCATTTAGCTTTGCTAGTTGTAATGTAATAATCATTTATCTGCAAAAACCATTGTACTATATAACAAATTCACCAAGATAAAATAACCATTTATCTGCAAAAACCATTATACTATATAACAAATTCACCGAGATGATTTGGAAATTTTTCAAAGAAAAAAAATGCGTAATGGGTTATAAAAAAACTCAGATCTAAACCAAAAGCATGAAATTAAATTGCCATGACTAAATATTGCACCTATAAAACCTTCTCATAATTTCCTTGCAACTAAACTTTAAGATGCAAGGGGCTACGTGGTGCATCATGATTGAAAACAATGAATGAAAATTTTACCAGAGGTTGCAAAGGACCAAAAAAACCTATGGGAATGGTTTAACAGGTCAACGCAAAAAAAATTCAAACCTAAATCTTAAAATTAGAGTTTAGATAAGCATCCGCATTAGTAGGAACCTCGTTTAGCTTTGCTAGTTGAAATGTAATGATCATTTATCTGCAAAAACCATTGTACTATATGACAAATTTGGCAGAGTAATTTGGCAATTTTTGAATGAAAAAAAAATGCATAATGGGTTATAAAAAACTCAGATCTACACCCAAAAGCATGAAATTAAATTGCCATGACTAAATATTGCACCTATAAAACCTTCTCGTAATTTCCTTGCAACTAAACTTTAAGATGCAAGGGGCTACGTGGTGCATCATGATTGAAAACAATGAATAAAAATTCTACAAGAGGTTGCAAAGGACCAAAAAAACCTATGGGAATGGTTTAACAGGTCTATGCAAAAAAAAAAAATCAAACCTAAATCTTAAAATTAGAGTTTAGATTAGCATCCACATTAGTAGCAACCAATTAACCACTCAAAAAGGGACTCAGTGTGAAACACATCAATTAGGTCAGACACAGAAGTTTAAGTTATGGCAGAGAATGAAAACTCAATTTCTACAAGAATTCTACATCTCTTCCACAACAAAAAATTAAATATGATTGTCAAAAAGAAGAAGAAAAAAGTCTGACAGTACTCAATAGATCAAGTATATTTATGTGCAAGTACAACTATCCTAGACATCCATGATCCATGTGGTGTAATGGCATCTATTTTTAACACTTAATAGCATTCTTTTAACTTTTTCAATATGGATGACCAATAGGTCACCAGTTGCATCAAAGTAACTTGGAAAACCATAAGGTCTTGAGTTGCATGAACATGTAAAGTGTCTAAGTTGTATTGAACATGTAACATAATTTTAAATTTTCAGGTTCAAGAGCCTAAAAGAAGTTGAAAATAAGGGGTAAATTACAATTGCTAATAACAAAACCGGCAAAGCAATCAGAGAACTTTGAAGAACATTAAATTCAGAATCCACGTGACATTCAGATATAAAAGCAAAGCAATCAGAGAACTTTGAAGGCATGTATGAAACAAGAGATCAACATCAGTTTCAGACAAAATTTCGCTTCATCATTTTGCTTTGCTAATTGATAACTTTTCAGGCATCTAATAGTGTGCGTTAATGCAACTTGATCGCTCAACTTAGCCTGAAGAAATGCATGATAGTATATATTCATAAATTAAAGGGACCAAGTTGTGTTAACTTATGTAAGTAATGACCAAATTAATCGGTTTTAACTTGTACATGGTGCAAGACCAACTTAATTGTGCGTGTTCGACAAAGCCTTTAAAGAATATCCCTCACTAGAAAAGTAGGATTATAATCCCAAATGTCATGCCTAGTTTTACTTCACTTGTCACTTTATAAATACAAATAAAGCATGATAAAACTAAAGCAAAATATTGTTGCACCATGCTCGTGTAATCTGACAGATTAATGCACATCAGACTAAGAAATTTGGTGCCTACATTCATTTTTAAAACAACTTGATCCTTTACTTTAACTTACATATCAGAACCCAAACCATTGCATGATAATACATCAAATTCAAATCAACAAAGATGAAACCTTTGAAGGTATGTATGAAACAAGAGATCTACATCAATTTCAGACAAAAAATTACTTCATCATTTGAAGAAAAAAAACAAATATTTAAATAAAATCGTCATTAAGTAAATAAGCTACTTAAATATCTTTTTCTGTTCGCGTTTTCTAACGCGGCAGAGTCGATTTCCGGGGCGGTGGATGTTGGTGAAAGTGCTCAAATCAAGAAATAGAGTTAGGGGTTTTGTTGCGGACATTATGAGGAAAAGGATTATCAATTTCGTTTCTCAAAATGAGGTTCATAGAGGTAAGATTTTAAGAGGAAAGGTGATGATTAGGGTTTTACAAATCTCACGAATCTGGAAAAGAAATGGGTGATTTTTGAAGATGAAGATGAGAGAAATTTAATGGTGTTAATTTCAAGACCAATAGACATTGATGTGCGGCGGTGGATCAGTGTGAAGATGACTCACTGTGGTTCAAGGAGGAGGAGGAAGCGGTGGTTAATTTAATGACTGAGTGAGAAGAAATTTAACGAAGAGATTTTCATTTATCACCAACAAAACCAAGCCTAGTATAATCTTGAGTGAATAGGCAAAAGGTCTTGAAATTGTAACTTTTGTCAAAAATCCTTGAAATTGTAACTTTCGTCAAAAAACCTCTTGATTTTTAAGAAACTTCAATAACCTCCCGAAATCGTTAGTCAATTACCCCCTTCGTATTGTTTGTTTTGACTGTTAAATGACTAATTTATTTTTTATTTTTTTGCTTTCTTCGTCTTCTTCCTTCCATTTTTTTCATCATCTTCATCAATATTCATAAAAAATCCAAAAAAAAAATTAAGAAACAACAACATTAACAACATTATCATCATCTCATTGCTACACATCCACCACCATCAACAACAATAACACCATCAAAGTTGAAGCTATAAATCTAAAGTTGTTTTCTCATAAAAAATCTGTTTTCTGAAAGGTATTAAAGTTAAATGCAAGGGACATGTTCACTCATGAAAACTTCACAATTTTCATGAGAAACCTATTTTTTGAAGTTACCACATATCAAATTAAGAGTATTCTTTAAATTAGAGCTGAAATGTAACCCAGTCCAGTGTTGTTAGATATAGAAGCAAATTCAATTTTTGCAGAAATAGCATAATCACTTCTTTAAATTAGCACATTTATAATTAGTTTTGGATATATAGTAATGAGATGATGATGATGTTTTCAATGGTTGTTGTTTCTTAAAAAAAAATCTAGATTTTTTTATGGATATTGATGAAGATGATGAAAAAAGTGGAAGGAAGAAGATGAAGAAAGCAAAAAAAAAATATAAATTAGTCATTTAATAGTCAAAACAAACGGAGTGGGGTAATTGACTAACGTTTGACAATTGTTTCTTAAAAATCAGGAGGGTTTTTGACGAAAGTTACAATTTCGGGGGAGGGGGGGTTGCATATTCACTCGTATAAGTTTTATAGTGTAATATTGATAATTTCGATAACTTTCTAATCTTGATCCCACAATTAATAAAATGTACGCTTTGGTCCTTCAAGTTTTTCTCTGCTTGCCAAATAAATTCTAAACTATTAATTTTAACTATAAATATCTATGGTGGACCAACCTTAAGAGTGGTCTACCATATATCTTATTAATTATTTTAATTTAAACCGTTAGATTTTTTCTTTTAAAGGAGGACCATTAGATTACGCAGATCTATTTTATATTACGGTGAGTCAACAATATCTAATTAATTTTCCTTTTCTTCATCTTCTTTCTCATACTTCTTCATCAACTTTAATTAATTTCACTTTTCTTTTATATTAATGTACACGATTTGACAGAAGAAAAGACAAAAAATTAAATCAAAAGAGGCGAGTTTTCATCTAGTTCTTGTCTCAACTCAAATCCATAAAATGGTCATCCCTACCAAAGTAAAAAAGCAATAAAAAGTGTAGTTGCTGCTACTCATGTGAACTGTTACTCAAGCTGCAAATAAGGATACAAATGGAAGCGTCTTAAATAAAAATCCTAAACCCAAAATCACAAAAAATCACTTCTCTCTTCCGCCACCATAACTTCTCCCTCCATTGCTCTCATCTGTTTCTCTCTTCTTTCTTCATCTCACACTCTGATTTCCACCGTGCGGTTGTCGTTGCAGTAACCGTCGTTGTTAAGTTCGTCTTTGGCGTTGTTGTTGCATTCCCCTATTTCCGTCAAAATCCAGAAAGATGCACAAAGCAAGGATCAAACAATGATTTGAGTTTGTTTGGGTTTTTTATTTTTTGATTTTCGTATCATCTTCCTCTTCCTAATTGGTTTGGTTTCAATTTTTCTCCATTGATGGTATAATGATTCATTTATTTTTCTTCTGGGTAATTTGTTGGATTCATCCGAAAATGATTAACCCATTGATGGTACAATCATAAAATTCGAAAATGATGGTTATTTGCTGGATTTTTTTTTTAAAATCAATAGTACATGGTGGCAGTTTTTAAGCTTATGTAGTGGCGGTGATTTCTTTATGGGAACCAAAAATGATGTTGATGGTACAATAGTGTTTTAGAAGTGGTGTTCATGGTTGTTGCTTTTAATTTTTTTTCCTGGGTTTTATATAATGTTGTTGAAGATGATGAACTAGATTGAGGAAGAAGATGAAGAAAAGAAAAATTAATTTTGCCTTTTTATAGTAGCCACTAAGAATTTGCCATGTGGGCTCTTACTAACGGAATGAGGATTTATTTGGCAAATTGAGGAAAAAGTGAGGGACTTAAACATACGTTTTATTAGTTGTGGGACCAAAATGAAAACTTGAAATTATTTAAGGGATCAATGGATCAATTAAGCCTAAATTAAATGTATGGAATAAAATTTAACAATATTTACTGTGATAGATATCTAAGTTGTAGATAAATATATGAATAACTATTTCAAAAAGAAAAAAGATAAATATATGAATAATGTTTCAAATATAACTTTATCATATAGACAAAGAGACGTCTATCTATAAAAAAAAATGCAAAATTGACAGCCAAATCGTATATTCCAAACTTTTACCTAAAGAAAAATCATATTTAATAATAGATTTTGTCTAAAGCTCCTAGCAGGAGAAGAATGAGTTTTCGGAAAAAGACCTACTATGAGACTAGGCATGGCAATGGGGCGGGGTGGGGACGAGTTTTGTCTTCCCCATCCCCATCCCCTACTCTCATATATTTACTCGTTACCCTACTCATACCCAACGGTGATGAGAAATTGAATCTCATCCCCGTCCCCAATGGATTCGAGTATTCCCGCCTCATCCCCGTCCCCGCAATGAATCAATTTTTTTTGATTAAAAAAAATGAGTTTTTTAAATTTTCAATGGTAATGTTATAATGCATTATCCAATAATATGCACTCATTTTAACATCCTTACCGAATAATTTGGTTGCTCCTTTAACTATTAGCGAATGTTCTTATATCATGACAATTACCCAACCAAATAACATGACATATCATTATCAACCGCATCAACAAAGGGAGTAAGAGGAGTAATAAAGGGGTAAAAAGGTATTTTTCTACATTCATGTAGGGTTTGGGTATGGGTTCGGGTAAATATTAATTTACCATCATTTAATATGGAAATAACCAAGATCGTGATGAACAAAGCAAAAATCAAACTTGCAGATCAACACAATAAATAAGAGACCAAACTACAAAAATGAAAAATCAATCAAATAAGTATATAATTTGAGTGTTCAGACTTTAAATATTGATGCATTTTCGTCAAAAACTAATTTCAACACTTACCACGATACAAATGGTCAACGACACAGTATAAATTTGTTCCACAATCAAACTTTTTGTATTGTTTTATTACTTCAATCTGGAAATTTGAATTTGCACATTCATGGTTTTGATCATTGCAATATTGAAAGATGGTAAGATAACACTTTCATGTTATTTTTAAAATTTTCCGACTAGTAAAGGATATAGACCTTCTTTATGGTAAATTAATTTGCATTCCTTATTTTAGATGATTTAATCATGTCTTTATGGTCTATATTTTTCATCTAATCTCCACTAAATGATAGTTGGAAAACGAAGGAGATATTTGCTATCAGGATTATGCTTCGCAATTACATGGCACTGAAAACAATGTTATTTTTATGGGTGATGAACGATACCGACTTTTCTCAGTAAATCAATTCATATATTTTTTTTTAATATCATCACCAACTAGAAAAAATGCTAAGCATTATAACCTTTGAATATGTTGAAGGACAAGTTTGGTATGATGTCTTTGAGACACAGTACCTGACAAGGGTAAACCAATGACTAATTCTTTAGACAAACTACGAGGTTGGTGGAAAAACAAAGTAAAATTTGACAAAAACGATGCAGCTGCAATTGTAAATCATGAATATTAAAGAGGAATTTCTACAATGAATGACATGTTGAATGGTGAACCAGTAACACCTTACTCATTGAATGAACTACCTGACACAATATTAGGTTCACTTTTATCATCATGAATGCAACATTGTGATCCACCACAAAAGATATATCCCTTAGAAAGAGACATTCCTCCACTACGGTGGCCATCACGAAAATAATTATGGTGGAATGAAATGGAATTTAGCGAAAATCTCGTCCCACCACCTTGCAGAAAGTCACATGATTTGTAGAAAAGTTTGGAAATTTTATGTTTTGACGGTTGTTATCAAACACATGTCTCCTAATTTTCAGAAAATTAGGATTATTGTTAGACATTCAAGAAGTTTGCTACTAAAGAAACAACTATTTGGGTTGTTGTTATTGATTATGGGGAAAGAATTGCTAGAAGAATGTATCTATAATTGTTCCAAAATTTTCTTGTGCGGGTCTCATTTGGACCAACGCAAGACAAATTTGAAGCATTCTTCTATCAAATCTTAACTCATAATCAATAACAAAAAAACCCAAATAGTTGTTTGTTTAGAATTGTGTTTATCTTGCAAAATCCATGAATGTCTAAGAATATTCCTAATTTTATGAATATTGAGAGACATATGTTTGATAACATAAGTCAAAACACAAACTTCCAAACTTTTATTCAAATTATGTGACTTTATGTAGAGTGGTGGACGGATCTTTGGTAAATTTCATTTCATTCCACCATGATTTTTTTTCCAATGACCATCATGGTGGAGGAATGTCTCTTTCTATATGATATTTTCTTTGCAGAGGATCGTAATGTTGCATTTATGATGAAAAAAGTCAACCTAATGTTGTCTCACGTAATTAATTCAACGAGTAAGGTTTTATTGGTTCACCATTCATCATGTCATATATCGCTAAAATTACTCTTTCTTCTTCATATTTTATAATTGTATGGATCATTTTTGTCAAATTTCACTGTCTTTCAAGCAACCTCGTAGATTGTTTGAAGAACTAATTATTGGTTTTCCCTAGTCAAATAATTTGTCTCAAAATTCTAACACAAAACTTGTTCCACAACTTATTCAAAACTAACAATGCTTTTGATTTCTCTTAGTTGGTGATGATAATCAAAAAAATATAAATCGATTTGCCAAAAGAAGTTTGTACCATTCATTGCCCATAAAAGTATCAGTGTCATCATTGCCACTTAACTTCCCAGTGCAGCAGAAGTAGCAAATGTATTCTCCAACTTTCCTCCATCTTCATCTCTTACAGTAGCTTAAACAACTTCCTTCCGTTCATATTTTTCACATAAGTCAATATTAACAATGATAAACATATAAATGACTCAAGCCTTTATAAGTTTCATAATGAGGAAATGAATGAACGTATACCTTTATTTGTTGGATATGTGGAATGCCCTTTCGATAAACACAGACATAGACACAACGCTAACACTACGCGTTGAAACCTGTAAAGTAAGACAACCTGCAATTAAATAGCAATGAAAAAAAATTAATGAAAAATTTAAAAAGACATTTTGGAGAAACAATTTTAATTTCTCCCCTCCTAATTTTGGGTATTTTGCATGATAGTTTAGTGCAGACAAATTATGAGATTAAGGCATCAGACTATTAGTGGCTCAAATGGAAATTAACAAAAAAACATTACAAGGATGAACTTGCAACATTCTACCAACTTTGAAAATGGCACAAAATTTTCATTCAAAAATTAAGAATCATATCATAAATCACCTCAACAATGATTATATGGATGACAATTGGTATATGTGAGTATGGGTAGTAGATACATGGGTCACTTCTGTTGGATAAATATGGTATATGTGTCCATTCATATATGCGTGGTTATCCGTTAAACGTATAATTTGCAAAATTTTGATATATCCGTGGATATTTGTAGATATCCTTGGATAATATTTTTAAAGAATAGTTTTTTTTAGTTACCCTCTTTTGAATGCTCAAAAAATATTAACAGAAAAATATCCGTACATTTCACTCTTAATTTAACAACAAAATTTCTAACCAAAACAAAATGCATTACATTCACTTCCTTCCTTCTTTTACCACATAATAGTTCTAAATTCATCGAATAAAAAATAATAATGATAGTTTCAATGGAAATCAAAATAAACAAATAATTTATTTTACTTGTAGATATCCATTAAACTATCTGCCTCATAATCGTGATGGATTTTATCAGTCGGTACGAATTTTCCTACCATCCCATGTTTTTTTTTATACATTTATATTAAGAGAATATAAAATAATTATTTGTATACCTGAGATTACCTTTAGGGCATAGTTGGTGCTCCACTATAGATGTTTCAAGAGATGTGTGCAATTGATGTACCGTTCAAATTGAAATTTAAGGTGATTGGGATACCATCTAAACTTCTTATTTTACTTATGAATATTCCACTGTGTATGAAACATCCATTGTGTGTGTTGTTTACGCGTCGAATTTATCATCTCATATGAACAACTTACATTTCACTATCTTCTACAAAAGAAAAACATAATTAATATAATAGGAACGACCAAACACATAAATAACAGTATAAGAAATGACACATGATACTCACCCTCCAGTTAATACATCTCAAGAATTTGTGTTTCAGTACGTACTCTACATCCACACAAAGAAAGCTTGTCTTGCCTAGATGTCCCTCTCAAAGATCAAACTCTAGTTGAAATTTTTAAAGGTATAGGCGATTAGAAAATAAGAAATGAATATGATGAGTTATTGAAAAGAGACATGAGGTTGTGGTGAATTACCCTAATTAAAACCATTTTTATAGTTTTTATTTTATGAATTCCACGTAATTGTATCCTATCACATGTTGCCACATCATCGAAAATTTGTCACATCAATTTTTTTAAAAATTCATTAAGAACTTTTCATTTTATGAATTCCACAAAATTATATCCTATCACACATTACCACATCATTTTTTTAAAATCCATTAATTAAGAACTAAAAGTTACGGTTTCGAAAATTGCAAAGAAAAAAACAAAACAAAAACTATATGAGTTTGAATTTTCTATAAAGTATAGGAAAAGTTACTCGTGTAGTCCCTAAACATAATTTCAGGTAACAATTTAGTTCTTTAACTTTTTTTTCATTTACATATGAATTTTCAAGTTTCAAATACATGATTTTATTTTTCATTGAAGGCCCAACTTATAAATTTATGATCCTTCACCCGTATTTGTATGCAAATTTTGGATTTGAAACTTGAAAATTCATATACAAATGAACCAAAAGATCCAAAGTGGCATGAAAAAAGATAAAGGAAAAGATAAAATCATTTCCTTATTTCTCACTAAAATCTCAAAAATTCTCACTCAGTGATCTATCTTATACAAGGCAGAACACCTCATTTCCTTATTTCTCATCTAAAATCTCAAAAATTCTCCAAAATCTTTCTAAAATCACCAAATCCAAAATTCCTTCAAGTTCAAATCAAACAACACTCCAATAACAAGTAAGTTTTCATAATCAAACACCATCAACCTTTTATGTTTATATGTTAGATTTTTTCTCTTAAATTAGAATTTTTTTAGATTTATGGTTTGTTTAAATTTTGGTTTTTTTGTCAAGAAATCTTTACATGAAAATGACTTGTGTTTAAATGTTTAGTTGTTTGCATGTTTATGTTGTAGGTTTTGAGTTTTAGAGAATTATTTTAGCTTTAGGGTTTGTTTTAGAGAATTTTCATTGATTATTTTTAATTTCTTATTGTGTAGATTTGAAACAATGGCCGGGTGGATCCACGTTCGTGCACAATTCAACGGCGGAGAACCTCAGAGGTTGAAGGTTCGGTGTCTTGGTATAACGCTAAGAGGTCTCAAGGATCAGCTGGATGAATTCAACAAAGGAGTCAACTCCCGAGACACAAGGAAGGTAGAATACGTTCGGTATAAACGTCCAACGCTCGACGATGGAAGAGTATCATTCACTTGGGTAGAATTGACGAACGACGAAAATGTGACAACCATGTTTTGGGAGCACATCATGTTCCAATGGATCGATATGCGAGCAACGTTGGTGAAATCAACTGAAGATATCATCAAAGGTCTGATTCCGTCAAAAGATCGTGATTAGGTGGCGATCGTGATTAGGTAGGGAATGCACCTTCAAACTACAATAATCATCTTACCCTGAAATGGAAATTCAAACTTGCTAAATGTCAGGACTCCGGCATTCGCCCGACATTCCCATTGTTCCTTTCAAAAGATTAAATTCTTCTTAGTTTGAAGGTGCAACTCGAATGTATTATATAAGTCTGATTTCGCCAGAATATCGTTATTAGGTAGGGAAGTGCACCTTCCAACTACAACAATTGTGTTACTCTGGATGAGGCAATTCAAAATTGTTAAACGACAGGACTCCAACATTTGTCCGGAAGTGCTTTTGTTCCATTCGAAATGTTAAATTCTTGTTGGCTTCGTTTAAATGATGGTATTGAAGTGTCAAGGTATGGACCTCATTCCGTTGGCACTTGGATACTATCATTTAAAACCAAAACCAACAAGAATTTAACATTTTGAATGGAATAGAAGCACTTCTGGACGGATGGTGGAGTCCTGCTGCTTAGCAACTTTGAATTTGCACCATTCAGAGGTAACGCAATTGTTGTAGTTGAAAGGTGCAATTCCGAATGTAATGTCATGTAACGATAGGCCATATTTAGGAACTTTATGTAATGTAATTTAAAAGTAACTTTTATTCAAATTCATTCAATACGCAACTTTATTCGATTCCACGCTGAGTTCAATTAGACTTTTTATTCGAATTTATTCAATACGCAACTTTATTCGATTCCACGTTGAGTTTAATTAGACTTTTTATTCGAATTTATTTAATACGTAACTTTATTCGATTCCACGCTGAGTTTAATTAGACTTTTTATTCGAATTTATTCAATACGAAACTTTATTCGAATTTATTCACACCATTATTTGTTCACTTTATTCTAATTTATTTGTTCACTTTATTCATGAAATAAATACAAATATAAATGAAAAGAAATGAACTAAATGAATATTTATTCGAATTTATTCATTAAATACAAAATTAGAAAATAAAAGCAAATATAAATAAAAAGAAATGAACAAAATAAATACATATAACAACTTCTCATTTTATTAATAGAACTAGTAAAATAATTGATACATTTATTTGAATTCACTAAATAATCTAGTTATTTTCTTTTTACCTTCTTGGGGTAAAAAAGTTTTTTTTACCCACTTGAGGTAAATAATGATCGATCTTGGGGGAAGATAGTGAGCATCCTTCTTGGGGGAAATACATCATCAACCCTTGAAATAAATCTAAATCTGGTTCTTTTTATACCCCAAGAAGATTCTTTTTACCAACGGTAAAAAGAAGCAAATTTAATTTTATCTCAAGGGTCGATCACTTCCCCAAGTCGGCTACTCACCATTTTCCTCAAAATTGATCATCATTTACCCCAAGTGACTAAAAACTATTGAAAAAAAAAAGAAAAAGAAATAGAGGGAGAGAGTGACGAGGGAGAGAAAGTGAGATGGTGTGAAGAAATAGGGAAGTATGGAGGAGTATTTATAGGTGGGAATTGTAGTATAGGTTGTAAATACCATTAATGTGGTCAAAAAAACATGTAAAAACGTGTGGATTGAATGTTGAAAAACTGACCAAAGACCAAAAAACGTTTGTTCTTCAGTTCTGACCACCGGCCAACGTGCGTGAATTAACTCGCGCACGTGCCAGTGGTGCGTGACTTAAGTCACGCAGGGCTTATAACGTGTGTGAGTTAACATACGCTGCGTGACTTAAGTCACGCAGAAACATTTTCGTCAGTTCAGCTGGGTACGAGCGTTTTGTGCTGGGCGAAGAG
Organism: Medicago arabica; assembly: GCA_946800305.1. NCBI lineage: Eukaryota > Viridiplantae > Streptophyta > Magnoliopsida > Fabales > Fabaceae > Medicago > Medicago arabica. Next base: position 8,243,422 of record OX326965.1, on the reverse strand, counting down.
CAGTATTCAAATAGTAATGCATGTTTCTCGTGTCGAATTTTGACTAATTTACTTTTAAGAATGTTGATAAAGTTTAGTAAAACTCTACCGATTTCTTTTGTATAGATATAAATTGATAGAATTTTTCACATGCTAGAGGGGAAATAAGGGTACACATGGCAAGTGAAATGTGTCATTTTTTTAATAAGAAAAAGAGGGGGTACAAGGGAAATAAGAATATTTAGAGATGTAATAAAAGAACAAAATGATATATAAATTTAAGACGCACATTTGCCTGTAAATTTAGACTCAAATCTCACACAAATAAACTTAGATGTGTGGAGTTAAAGGAATTAGTAACTAATAATCAAAGTGATTTGTCTGGTAGTGGTGGATGGTGGCAACCATAACAGAGCGGTACTTTGGCACGGTGGTGATGTAGTCTTCGCGGCGGAGTAGAGGGTGTATGTAGACAAGCACTCAAACACTCAAATTAGTGTAGGAATTGAGATGGAATGTGTAAAAATGTGTGGGAAATGAATCGTACCTTGAGGGTGACGCGGAGTCACCCTTATATAGAGGAAGAAGGTGCTAGATGCCCTCAAGAAATGCGGCACCTCATCAGGGGGTCGTTGGAGCCCACATGTACAACATAGGATTCACAGGGGCGTGCTTCAGTGAGGTGCGGTGCACCAGCGCTAGCGTGCTCACTCAGGTGATGCGCCTTAATCAGGAGGACTTCATGTCCACATGTCATCGTAGGATTGACCTTGCCGGTCAAGTAACAAAAAAAAACTATATCTAATCTAGTAACCAAGTTTAAAGCACAACCCACAAGCAAAACTAAAACATAAAATAAAGAGAAAAGAGAAACAAACAAACCAAAATTTGTTTACCCAATTCAGCCAACAATAACCTACGTCTAGAGGAGAGAGATCTCTCAACTTCACTGTCAAAGAGTTTCTTTATAACTAAATAAAAAAAGGTTACAAGAAATTATCTTCAACAAACACTCCAAGAAAAATCCTAATTTCTACACTTTGACCCGAATCTCTTCCTGTGACAAAGATACTCAATGATTTTCACTCACCCAATGTGCTTACAATTGTTTCCCCAACACAAGAATCTCACACAAAGACACTCAACTCTTAACCTCTAAGTTTCCTAAAAGTTCCCTCCATTGGTTTCATGAAATTACCCAACATGCAAATGGGTCAAGTAATGCTTATATAGTGTTTGAATCTCGAGTAAATCGTGCCACAATTTGCCTGCATCGTGTTGCGATTTTCAATTTCATACACAATATCGAAGCATCAGCTCAATCTCACCACGATTTCAACCAATCATGTTGTGAACTCCGTGATCTCACCACGATTTCACGCTCTAAATATCCGGTCCTAAGCGTGGTGGTTTTATAAGTCATCACTGAGAGAGTCTTTCCATTCAGTTATGGTTTCCCTTTAACTACTTAAGCATGCAATCACTAAACCACAAGATCAAGCCTAATATTTTATAGACTATAGAACCAACACTACCAAAGAAAATGAATTTTCTAAGTTTCCTCACCTTCCTTGTTAACCTGTTTGTTTATCTTATAGCTTGTAACTAATTGTCATGCATTAAAACTTAGTGTTGACTATTACAAAAACACATGTTCATATTTTGAATCAATGGTCCAAAATACAGTTAACTAGTTAAGATGTATAAAAATAAGCAACATGTCATAACTTAGCATTGGTAAATAAGCAACAAACGGTTGTAATGAAATAATAATAGAACATACCATTATATCAAATTCCTATGTGACTGTATCTTGACCACAGTTTCAGCCACAACAACCGCATTTGCCTGTAACTTGTGTCTTAATAAAACAAAAACAAAAAACAATTGATCCGTAATAGCGAACCAAACTGAACCAAAAAGAATCGAACTGTCTAGTTCAGTTTGTGAACTATCCGTCAATTTTTTTGGGTATTTGAACCGTTTTTGGTTTATTTAATAGTTCTAATATCAACTAATAATAGCTTTGTGTAAAGTTCAGTTTTTTTGTAAAGATAGTTCAGTTCGAACCATTAACAGTTCCGTTCAGTTTAAGCACATTGTTATATGGTTCAGTTTGGTTTTCCTTTCTGAAACGAACCACGGACAATCTTATTTGTAATATCAAGGATTGCAACACAAGTATGACCATAACCATAATTTAAAACCTTGAATGTGAACCTGCGTCCATTTATAAGGAAATTTATAGAGTATCATTCTTCTTTTGGTTTATATAGATAACATTATCAAGTAGTACATTGTTATTCCTTGTAGAATTTAGATGAATACAAAAAATGCTTTATCAGACAAAAGCCAATGTCACAAACTAATTACCTCATCTTGAATTTAAATTATCAAAGCTAACCAAAATGTTTGCTTCACATGGCCTCACCTTAACTTATCTAATTGTCGTATCAGGTACTTCGACGGTAATTTAGAACTCGATTTGCTACAAATAAAATAAGTGATTTTAGTATCCAATAATTTCTAGTTGAATTTAGGACTGCATCTAATTTTTGAAATGAATTTACAACTTCAGTAGTGGGAAGATAATCGATGCATCACATAATCTTGAATATGCTAAACAGTTTCAAAAATTGTGTCGTAAAGACGTGGACCCTAGGCTTGCCATTGACACGGAACCTATTACACCTAGGACATTTGATAACAAGTACTACAAGAATCTTCAGCAAGGAATTGGACTACTCTCTTTAGATCAATCTTTGTTTACTCGTAAAAGTTAAAGAAACCTAATGAACTTGTTTGAATAAACAAACACAGCCTTCGAAAAGTCCTTTGTCATTGCTATAAAAAGTTTGGTCGAATCAGGGTCAGAACAAGAAGCGTGGAGAAATTAGGAGTGATTGTTTTCAGATCATTTTTATCAAATATTTCGCTTTTAGTTGTAAAGAATATATTGAGAAAAGGTATCAATACCATTGTATTGAGATTTTAATGTGGCCTTAATAATACAAATGTTATCCAAGGATAACTAAACTAAAAAGTAAAATCTATCAATGATGCTATTTGATGATACTAAAGAATAGTATCTCCTCCTTGCAAACTAGATGTGCAAAGGATTACAAGAGACTGTATTATTTTTTTTTTAAACTTCAAGGATAGATTGATTAAGCTCTTCAGCAATTTCTTCTAACGACGCGGTTTTGTTCAAATAAAAAGCATGAACCAATTCTTGTTAAAAATTGTCCAAGATTCTTAAATTGTATAGTACTGTTGAGTACTGCTGAATTGTATCAATGTCAAGTCCCTTTAGCTTCTTGACTGATGCTACATGTCCCTTTAGAGTATGACGCTCCCTAAGCCTGTCAGACACTTCAAAAAATTTGTTAAAATAAACCTCACATAGATCATCCACAAAATATCTGTGTGTGCGACGCGCAATGGCCTACCTTGCTACTTCAACACATTTCTTGGCTTGCTCGGCAATATCTGAAAATTCTTTACAGCTGCCCGTGCAGTGTGTTTTCTGTGCAGCTGCTCATTCTACTTCCCTCTCTTTTCTGTCATAGTCTTTCTTTGTAGTGAAGTGAATCTGTGATGAGAAAAGCATGAAAACAAAATCAGATCAACAATGCAACAAATAGGACGGATCAGTTCATGAAGCTCCCAGTCCCACTAAGTGAATTTTGAAGAAAGCAGATGCATGCAGCCGTATCTCCGCAAGCAGAGAAGTTCATGCGCGAAGGCTCATTCTCATCAACATTGCAACAAAATAATAAGAGAAAATAAAAAGAAGCTACCTTGTTTTCCAAAAGATTATCCCAAGCTTTGCCACTCAGAACATATCGGACTACAAATTTTAGCAAATCAAGAGGGTTATATGTTACCAAACTATACAACCAAATTATCCCGGCCGAACCCCCTCTTGTTCCCTTTATTATTGCATACCCTGCTATGAAAGTTACCACCTGTCAATTACATTACTAACTATTGTTACCACGGAAGAAAGATAACATTGCTTAGAATTATAGTTTTGCAACTAATGTAACATATATCTTATGGAGTGTACTAGCATGCATATGAGCACTGGCGTGCGCATCTATCCGCTTTTCTCGATAAAATAAGAGATTAAATCTTACCAATTGAGCAATGAGAAAAGCACCTAGTAGGAGAAGATTGGGTTTTTCGACAAAAGACCAACTGTGAGACCTAGTTACAAAAATTAATGTATGGAGTATTATACTGACTTATAGGTATAAAGCCACCATCATTTCATCAGGGTTATGTCTCAAAGACCTCACACCAAACTTGTTCTGCAACATACTTAAAGCGATTCACACATAGTTTTTTTTTTTCTTTTGGTGATGATATTGAGTTAATTAAGGAATGTAAGTTAATTTACCAGAAAGAAGTTTGTATCTTTCATTTCCCCGAAAAATACCACTGTCATTAGTGCCATGCAATTTCCTAGCACAACACCAGTAGAAAATATCTCCCTCAGTTTCCAACTGTCCAGAAGTGCAGATCTATGCACAACAACAGCGGAAAATATTTACTTGATATATTAAGTATATGCCTGGAAATACTCCTATGAATCCATCTGTTCTCTCAATCAACTCATCAATAGGAACATCATCAGTAGAAGCAATGCATATGATAGATACATGTTTGTTCCCATTCCAAGCCCTCTTCTTATTTTCTTTCCAATGACAAGCGGATACCCTAGCAATTTTTTTGTTCATGACAAGGATGCTTGGTCCCCATTGATGAGTTGATTGAGAAGGCAGATGGATTTTAACAGGAGTTTTGATTGTCGAATTGCTCCATCCTCTTAATAGATTCCCTGTCAAAACCAAAAATCAATGTTTTAATTAGCTCATCTTTGCCACCACTAACGATTTGAAGATTCATTTCATTCATTCAAACCGGGATACTAAATCAACTAATAACTTTTTTACTTAACTCTCTGATTTCTAGAGGAAGGGTTCCTATTATCCGAAATTATTTTAGTCAAGATTCAAACTCAGGTTATCCTGAACAATTTGTCACTAACTGAAACTCATTAACCACTTGAGTTCAATCACTTAATTGATACTAAGTGAACTCTACAAATGAATTTTCAATAGATGGGTTTGAATTTTCAATAGATGGGTTTGATCCACAAGAAAAACTAACGGAAGACATCCCCTAATGACTACCGATCTTACTAAACATTGTTAAGTTAACGTTAGTAAAGAAAAGAAAGGCAATTTTTCCTCCATCTTCATTTCTTAAGGTATCTTACACAATCAAACTTCCTTTTATTCACATTTTTCACATAAAATCAACGTTAACAATGGTAAACAGATAAATGACTCAAACCACTCTAAGTTTCATTATGAGAAGATGAATAGTAAACATGTGCCTTTATTTGTTGGAAAGGTGGAGTGCCCTCTCTCTTAAGCACCAACACAGACACATTCACAACGTTGAGACCTGTAAAGTAAGGCAAACTTGCAATTAAATAACAAAGAATTTTTTTTAATTGAAAACTAAAAAAGAGGCTTTCTTTACCTGGTATGACAGGGCTCGAAAATTTGCAGCATTGCGGCCTGACTCATCATAAGTCGGAGTGATGAATCTTAGCCCTCCCAAGCCTTGTAACAATTTTCCGATTGAATTAAGAAAATTAAAAACTTGTGCGTTCCGTTTCACATTTCCCGCCAAATATAACTGAAATAAGATTCAAGAGTGTTCTAACAACCACACAACAGTCATGCTTCGCCGATTCCTGTTCCATGCTCCTTTCATGCGCACGTGATCGTTCTCTAACCATCGCTTCTAAACCGCACTACTTAGAGGACATTTTGGAGAATTAATTTTTGTCCCTCCTAATTTTGGCTATTTTGCACGTTAGTTTAGTGCGGACAAACTATGAGATTAAGGTATCAGTGGCTCAATTGGAAATTTACATAAATATATCACAAGGATGAAATTGCAGCACTCTACCATGTTTGAATTTTCAAATTAAAAAATATTTGCATTCAATAATTAAAAATCATATCATAAACTACCTTATTAATGGTTATACTTATAAACAATGTTGTGCTTATGTGGCTTTTAATTAAGCACCAATCCCTTTCATTTCACATTCTGTTTCATTTTGCAAGAAACAAGAATGCTTAATGAAAAGACCACAGCATTCTTTTTTTTCTTATACAAATGCTAAGGTAATTTAATTTAGGACATGGTTCTTAATTATTGAATGCAAATATTGTGAAGTGACGATTAGCTAGAAGGTTCCTTCACTTCATTCGCTTCAATTTATTTATGTTAATTTTCATTTGACTATTTGCGCCACTTATAACTTAATCTCATAGTTTGTTTGCAGTAACTAAGATGCAAAATAGCGAAATTAAAGGAGGGGCATAAATTTTCTTTCTCCAAAATGTGGCCTTCATCTTTTTCAATTTGCCATTAAATTGTATTCGTTGTTATTGAAATGCAGGTCTGTTTTACTTTACCTATGGTGTATTATCAGTGTCATGTTTGGTGTCCGTGTTATTTGTCGGTGCTTCATTCATAGAGGGGGGCATTCCAACTTCCCAGCAAATCAAGGTGTATGAATATATGCTTGCATAAATTATTAGCATTTGGTTTTTTTCTTTTCGTCTTTTCATATTGTTATCCGTGTTAGGGTTTATCATGAATGACACATTAGAGCCAATATATACAAGTACAGGTAAAAGAGTAGCTACACAAAACATAAATGATAAGTAAATCCAAAATAAGAGAATCAAAATCCTTATTTGATAGATAATATTATTTTCTCTTAACATAGATGAGAAAAAGAAAAATCAATGAAGTGGATAAGGTGTTTGAGTCTATCTTCGTCATTATTAAAGATTTTGTACTGATCAAAACATTGAAAAAATTCTTGAAGATTGTCCAAGCCTCTCAAATTGTATAATTCTGCTTAATTGTCTCAATGTCAAGTCCCTTCAGTTTCACCACCAACTCGACGTGTCCCTTTAGAGTGTTCCTCTTCATCAGCATGTAACACATCTATTCATTAACTATGGATCAGTGACACAGACACCATATTAGCTTGTAACTATAATACTATATGTGTCGGTGTAAGACACCATACATGCTTTCAATCAAAGTGTCGTTGCTACATATTATTCATTACTCTTCTATATATAATTTCCACTTCTTAGAATTTTTTAAAACCATTCAAATGGCTTACCTTGCAACTACAACACGTTTCTTGTCTTGCTCTGCAATCTCTAGAAAGCTCCCTATAGCTACTATTTTCATTGAAAAGGTTCGAGGTAAAAGGTCGAAGACCATGAAGTGATCCATGTGTTGCTTCCCATTGTGCTTCTCTCTGCTCTTTACCATAGTCTTTCTTGTTAGTGAATGCAGTCTGTGAAAAAAAAGCATGAACACAATTAGATCAACAATGTAACAAATAGGATGACTAAGTAGACGAGGCTCCCAATAAGCGCCACTTGGAAAAGGTAGATGTCTGCAGCCTTAATCCTGTAGGCTGATATGCTATTTCCAATACTTGAGCACATGACTTTTAGATCACAACACAAAACGACAACCTTACCGTTGCACCAAGGTCTGTCCTCATAACCAATAGAACAAATTGATAAAAGAGAAAATAAAAATAACTTGTCATGTTTTCCAAAATTTTATTCCATGCTTTACCAATCAAAATCTAGCCGATTGCAATTTTGAGAGAATCAAGAGGGAAATAGGTTACCAAACTGTACAACTAGATTATCCCGACCTAATTAACCCCATCACATTCCCTTTATTCTTGAAAATTCCCATTATACATGTTGAAATATGGTAATTAAATAGCAAATTAGTGTTACCACGACAAAAAGAGAAGGGCTTTACAGCAATTTTAGTCCCTTAACTTTTCCAAAGTTGCGATTTTGGTCCCCTAAGAAAAAAAACTACTAAACCACCCCTAAGTTTCGCACCTGTAGCAGTTTTGGCCCCCAAGGCCAATTTTGACTCGGTCTACGCTAACGTGGTACCCTAAGTGAGGTGCCACGTATTATTTTTTTATTTTTTTTTTGTCTTGGGGAGCCAAAACTACTACAGTCGTAAAATTTATGGGGCGGTTTTGTAGTTTTTTTTTCTTAGGGGACCAAAATCACAACTTTGGGAAAGTTAGGAGGCTAAAACTGCTATTAAGCCAAAAGATAATAGTGCTTGGGCTTATAACCTTACAGCTAATATAGAAGATCTCTTATGGAGTACTGAAGACGGGTAATGATGTTCCCTTCTGCATGCTTTTCTCAACAAAAATAATAGAATTTATAAAATTTGCTATTATTTTAAAAAATAAATCAATTATTAAGAATATGTTGTCTAATAGGAGAAGACTAGCTTAGCAATGAGAAAAGCACCTAACAGGAGAAGATCAGGTTTGTCGACGAATGACCGAACACGTGACCTAGTTATGAAAATTAGTGCTTTGTTAGTTATACTATTACAGGTTCTTCAAACAACCTACGAGGTTGGTGGAAAGACTAAGTAAAATTTGACGCAAATGGTCCAGCTGCAATTACCAAATACAAAGAGGAAATAGAAATTTCAACGATGAATGACATGTTAAATAGTGAACCATTAACATTACTCATTGAATGAACTACCTGACACAACATTAAGTTCACTTTTATCATCATTAATGCAACATTGTGATCCACCACAAAGGAGATATCCTTTAGAAAGGCATTAGTGATGATAAAAGTGAGCTATGTTGTGAGGTAGTTCATTCAATGAGTAAGACATTACTAGTTCACCATTCAACATGTCATTCATCGTTGACATTCTTCTCTTCTTTATATTTTGCAGTTGCACCTGGACCGTTTTTGTCAAATTTCACTTTGTCTATCCACCAACCTCGTAGATTTTTTTGAAGAAATCGTCATGTATAATAAGCCAAGCACTAATTTTTGTAACTAGCTAGGTCCCGCAATCGGTCATTCATCGACAAACCTGATCTTCTCCTATTAGGTGCTTTTGTCGTTGCTCAGCTAGTCTTCTTTTATATATTAGGCAACATATTCTTCAAATGATTGATTTATGTTTTAGAAACAATGACATAGATTTTATAAATTATATTATTGTTTTTGAGAAAATCAGACAGAAGGGCACATTATTATCCGTCTTCACTCTAGTACTCCATAAGAGATCTTCTATATTGGTTGTAAGGCTATAACCTCAAGCACTATTACCTTTCTATCGTGATAACAATAATTTGTAATGTAATTGACAGATTGCAACATGTATAGTAGTGTATGCAAATTGTGAATTTGCAAGAATAAAGGAAATGGGACGGGGTTAGGCTGGGATAATCTGGCTGTACAGTTTGGCAACCTATATCCCTCTTGATTTTCTCAAGATTTCAATCTGCTAGATTCTGATTGGAAAGGCATGGAATAGTATTTTGGAAAACAAAGGTTATTTTTATTTTCTTTTCTATCATTTTGTTATATTGGTTATGAGGATAAGCCTTGCCCTTGGCACAACAGTAAGGTTATTTCCTTGTGTTGTGACTTAAAGTCGTGTGTTCAAGTATTTGAAATAGCATATATGCATGCAAGGGTAAGGATGTGGCCATCTATCTTTTCCAAACGTCACTTAGTTGGAGTCTCGTCTACTTAGTCGTCCTATTTGTTGCTTTATTGATCTAATTCTGTTCATGCTTTCTTATCACAGACTGCATTTACCAACAAAAAAGACTATGGTAGATAACAGAGAGAAGCACAATGGGAAACAACACATGGATCACTTCATGGTCTTCAGCCTTTTACCTCACACTTTTTCAATGAAAATAGTAGCTATACCACAGGGAACTTTCAGAGATTGTATAGCAAGACAAAACACATGCTGAAGTTGCAAGTTAATCCATTTAAATGGTCTAAAAAAAGATTCAAGAAGTGGAAATTATAGATTGAAGGTAATGAATACGTAGCAACGACACTCTGATTGAAAACATATCTTGTGTCTTACACTGTCACATATAGTTGCAAGCTACTATCTTCATTTTTTTAAATTATTATCAGTATCGTATCTTGTGTTTGTTTTTTAGTCACTAATTCATAGTTAATGAATCGATGAGCTACATGCTTATGGATAGAAACACTCTTACAGAACTCGTTGAGTTGATGATGAAACTGAAGGGACTCGACATTGAGACAATTAAGCGGAACTTTACAATTTGAGAGGCTTGCACAATCTTCAAGAAAATTGTTTCAATGTTTTAATCGGTACAAAATCTTTAATGATGACGAAGAAAGACTCAAAAACCTTATCCATTTTATTGGCCTTTCCTTTTTCTCATCTAATTAAGTTAAGAGAAAATACTATTATCCATCAAATAAAGGGTTTTGATTCTCTTTTATTTTGGGTTAGCTTATCATTTATGTTTTTTGTAGCTACTCTTCTACCTATTTTCCTTCTATGTATGCAAACTTGTATATATTGACTCTAATGGCTCATTCCATGATAAACCTATAGGTGCGAATAACTATGTTAAAAAAGTTTTAAAAAAAAATGATGATTATTTATGCAACCCTAGATCCATATACCTTGATTTGCTGGGAAGGTGAAATGCCCTCCTTTATGAATGAGACACTGATAGAGTAAATCAGACCTGAATTTTTAGTAACAACGAAAAAAGTTATTGACAAAATAAAAAAAAGGAAACATTTTGGAGAAACAATATTTATGTCTCTCCTTTGATTTTGGCAATTTTGCATGTTAGTTAACTGCGGATAAATTATAAGATTAAGGTATTAGTGGCTCAACCGGAATAAATCATAAGGATGAAAAAAAAACTATAGTAATGGTCCCCTCTATTTCTTTTAGGAAATGAAGCGGATCTCAACTCATTTGTCAATAAGACTGTATCTTGTGACAAAACACCACGGAAATCCGTTGATTTTGGGAATACAATTTTTGATGTAGTAGCAACAAAAAATATTTGTTCCTTCAAAGTGTGGTTTGTTATTACAATAAGTTAGTTAAAATTAAGGTTAACTTTTAAATATTACAGTGGAGGTACTAAGTTGCGGGTGATTGAATGCTTATTATGCATTTATTTATAGGTGTTTGCAGTGTGGTTTGAATCAATTATACAATTTAAAGAGTTATTCGATACAAAAAAATTAAATACTTGTGATTCAGTTTGGTTTGGCTAACTTAAAAAAATCTGATATACTGGATCAAATTTCATGTGGTTTAGTTTGAATCGTTTTTGGGTATCCAAATTATAATTTTGTGAAAAAATCTATTAAAATTGATGTTATAAAAACATATTAAAAAATATAACATATAATATACTAAAAATTAACAATTAGGAATGCAAAATAATCTATTGTGTTTTATACACACGAAATAATTAAAAAGTAGATTAAATTAAACTAATAAGTATTATTAAAAAAAACCAATAATTGATATATTAATATTATGCCGTATATTATACAAATAAATAAGTATTAATATTTATATATGTGGTTTGGCTCAATTCGATTTTGAAAAATAAATCCAAAATTCTATCCGAAGCACATTCAACAATTTCAGTTTTGTATGGCTTTCCATTTTTTTGATCGGTTTTGATGTGAACATCTCTAATTTATATTAATAAAATATAAAAGAATAATGTGTATACCTAGGATTCTTTTTAGAAACACATTTGAGGGTGCTCTATTGTGGATGCCTTGAGAGATGTGTGCAATTGTTGTACCACTCAAATTGCAATTTAAGGTTGATCCATCATCTTTCAAATGTTCCATTGTGTATAAGACAACTATCATCTTTTTTCTGCATCAAACCCATCATCTCCTCTAAACAACTTACTTGTTCGCTTTCTTCTACAAAAAGAAAAAACATAATTCATATGACAAAAACAGTTAAATACATAAATATAAGTATAAGAAAGAAAATTTGATACTCACGGTTAATGCATCTTCATAACTTGCGCCCCTTATTTTTATGGTGTTATTACTAATACATCCTCATAGGTACTCCACATCAACTCAAAGGATGTGCAATGTCCTACTTGTTGAAATTTTTAAAAGTATAAAAGATTAGAAATGAAGAAGACAAGAACATGGACGAATTCTCGAGAAGAGGCGTGAAATTGTTCTAATTTTGACCATTATTATATCTTTCATTTTATGAATTAGCATATTATTTTCCATGTAATCATATCCTATCCCATATTGCCACATCATCACAAATTTGTCACATCAATTTTAAAATGAAAAATAAAAAAATCTATTAAAGACTAAAAGTGACTGTCTCGAAAATTGCATAGACAAAAAATAAAACAAAAACTACCAAGACTAAAGTTAGAATTTCTATATTTGCATACATCATAAGTACATTTTTAGTTTTTTTGACTAATAAAGTATATTTAAAGTTTAAATCTTTGCTTAAATATATTGAATAAAACTTCTTTAACTTTAAAAAAAAAATGATGGCATGGGTGGTAAAATAAATTATAGAACTTTCTGATCCTTTTATCTTTTCATGGTCTAAATTTCACATGACTCCTAGATCATAATGCAAGTTTTTCATGTCAAATTTTGTCTAAATCTTTCCATGAATGTTCATAAAGTTTAGTAAAACTCCACCTATTTTATATTTATAAATAGATAGATAGATAATCAATAGAATTTTTCACATGACAAAAGAGGGGGAAAAAGGAAAAGAGAACAAAAAGAAAAGAAAAGAGGAGCACACATGGCTTAGTGCAATGTGTCATTCTTCCATTCATTTTTTTTAATACAAGAATAGGAATTACCAGAGCAGTAAATACGAACCATAAAGTAATATACAAAGTGGCTATCATATGATAAGAATTGAAGTGGCAATTGAAGTTTGTGTATACAGCTACTATCTCACTATACCAAGTTATATATAGAAAAAGGACCTTACACTATGTGTGGGATCATACTAGGTTTCTATGTATAACATAAATTTAATATGCACTTTTAATAAAGAAGTAGTATCACCACACTTCAGTCTCATCACACAAATTAATGTGACCATCACAGTGAGTGCTATGTCAGATATTCTCAAAGTTCACAACACTTTTTCAATCAGCATTTTGGCTTGTAGTGTAGTTATTTTTCTTCAATTGTTTCCTTTGCATATTTAAATACTAAGCATGCAATCACCAAACTAAGCCTAATATTTCAGACACTATAGAACAAAAAAAAACCAAGAAATGGGTTCTCTCAGCTTCCTCACCTTCCTTGTTAACCTGTTTCTTTTGCAGCCCATAACTAGTTGTAATGCAACAAAACTTAGAGTTGACTATTACAGAAACACTTGTCCAAATGTTGAATCAATAGTAAAAAATGCAGTTGAGATGAAACTTCAGCAAACATTTGTTACAGCACCTGCTACACTTAGGCTCTTTTTCCATGATTGCTTTGTTCAGGTCAGCGTTCTATGTTTTTGGCATGTATATGTGTCGTGTCTCGGAGTCTGTGTTTTACATTAGTTGCTATTAAACTTTATAATGATGTATCTGTATATGTATGTACAGGGATGTGATGCTTCTGTGATGTTAGCTACAAGAAACAGCAATTCAGAAAAAGATAATCCTATTAATCTTTCACTAGCTGGTGATGGATTTGACACAGTGATCAAAGCAAAGGCTGCAGTTGATGGTGTACCTGGCTGCCAAAACAAGGTTTCATGTGCTGACATTTTGGCATTGGCAACTAGGGATGTCATAGCATTGGTAAATGCAACAATCATAATATAATTTTTTATTTTATTTTATGAAAGAGCAATCCTAATATAAGTAAAATTAAGTTTAGCTTCTTTAAATAAAAATTCCTAATATAAGTCAATAATAGCAATTTAGTAAAGTTCGGCTTGAAAAGGTTTAGTTCAGTTTTCTGTAAAGATAGTTCTAGTGCGTTCGATTGGAAACACAGAACTGGTGTATCAAACCCTTATATCAATTTGGTTTGATTCACGACAAAATATTATAACGGTTCGGTCTAGTTTTCCTTCCTGAACCGATTAAAACCTTGATTGGGAGGCTGCTCCCATTTATAAAGCAAATTTATAGAATATCATTCTTCTTTTTGATAATATGTATAACATTATTAATAACTTTGGCCATGTAGATAATTGTAACATTGTTATTCACTGTAAATTTAGATGAATACAAAAATAATTGCTTTTTCAGACAGGAGGGCCATCTTATGCAGTAGAGTTGGGAAGGCTAGATGGGAGAATCTCTACAAAAGCAAGTGTCACAAACCATTTACCTCATCCAGAATTCAAACTAGCAAAGCTAACCAAAATGTTTGCTTCACATGGCCTCACTCTTACTGATCTAATTGCTCTATCAGGTAGTTTATTCATAATTATGAGCACAAAACTTGTACGCTCGAGAGTATGAGACTCATTATTTAGGGTTCGTTTATTACAGATTTAAAAAAAAGTGATTTTGATATTCAATAATTTAAACTGAAATGAACGGTTGCAGGAGCGCATACTATTGGATTCTCTCACTGCAGCCAATTTTCGAAACGAATTTACAACTTCAAAAGTGGGAAGGTAATTGATCCGTCACTTAATATTGGATATGCAAGACAGCTCCAAAATGTGTGTCCAAAAGATGTTGACCCTAGGCTTGCCATTGACATGGATCCGATTACACCTAGGACATTTGATAATCAGTACTACAAGAATCTTCAGCAAGGAATTGGACTACTCTCTTCAGATCAATCTTTGTTTACTCATAAAAGTTCAAGAAACCTAGTGAACTTGTTTGCATCCAACAACACAGCCTTTGAAAGAGCCTTTGTCATTGCTATGACAAAGCTTGGTCGAATCGGTGTCAAAACAGGAAGACAGGGCGAAATCAGACGCGATTGCTCGATGATTAACTGAGCCGTTCACCTTGATTTGAGATCATTATTTTCAAATATTTCATTTTGTTTCTTCTAGTTTTTTCATTCTTCTGTTATGAATGTGTTGAGAAAAGGTATCAATATCAATATATTGAGATTAGAGCAACAGTATCAATACCAATGTATTGAGCTTTAAGTGTGGCATTAACAATGCTAATATTAAAAAAAAAAAACTATATCAGTGATGTTATTTGATACTTGAGAATAGTATCTCCTCCTAGCATAGATAGTAAAAGGATTAACCACAAATTTTTACAAGACTCCTTTTTTTTAACTTAAAAGATAGATTAACTAAGATCTTCGAGTCTTTCTTCGTCGTTAGATGCAATGTTGTTCACAGAGAAAAACACTTAACCAATTCTTCTTGAAAATTGTTGAAGCTTCTTAAACTGTATAGTGCTGCTGAATTGTATCAATGTCTAGTCCCTTCAGCTTCACCACTGATTCTACATGTCCCTTGAGAGTATGAACCTCTCTAAGCCTTGCAACTTCAGCACGTCTCTTGGCTTGCTCCGCAATCTCTGAAAGTTCTCTATAACTATTCTTTTCATTGAAAACGTTGGAGGCTTCCGGAGGCTGAAGACCGTGAAGTGTTCTCTGCGCAGCCGCCCATTGTGCTTCCCTCTCTTCTTTTCCATAGTCTTTTTTTGTAGTGAAGGCAGTCTGTGATAAGAAAGCATGAACACAATTAGATCAACAATGCAATGCAACGAATACGACGGCTCAGTGCACAAGGCTCCCACCAGGTGGAGTTTAGAGAAATAAGATGCACGCTGCCTTATCCCTACAGAGCAGACAGGCTTCCGATATTTGAAAACATGTGACCTTCAAGTCACAAAACAAGGCAACAACCTTACCGTTGTGCGAAAGCTCTTCCACATCAACAACTCAACACAATGATAAACGAAAATAAAAAACAAACTTACCTTATTTTCCAAAAGATTATCCCAAGCCTTGCCACTCAGAAAATAGCGGATTGCGAATTTGAGTAAATCAAGAGGGATATAAGTTACCAAGCTATACAACCAAATCACACCAGCCCAACCCCATCCCATTCCCTTTATTCTTGCGAATCCCCAATTAGCATACACTGCTATAAATGTTGCAATCTGTCAAATAACAGAACAAAATAAAATGGAAGTTACTCAATACTTAGGAAACTAACACATGCTACATTATAATTTGCATTGTTGATTGAAGAATAAGAGGTCCAAGCTTACCAGTTGAGCAATGAGAAAAGCACCAAGTAGCAGAAGACCAGGTCTTTCGGCGAAAGACCAACTGCGTGATCTGGTTACAAAAATCAGTGCTTGGCTTATTATGCTAACTTGTAAATATAAAGCTGCCATCATCTCATCGGGGTTATGTCTTATAGGCCTCACACCAAACTTGTGCTGCAACATATTTAAAGGTATTCACACTTAAAATATCGGCTAGTAGGTGATGATATTGAGTTAAACGAGAAATAATTAATTTACCGAAAAGAAGTTGGTATCTTTCATCACCCAGAAAAATACTACTGTCATTAGTGCCATGTAACTTCCTAGCACAACACCAGTAGCAAATATCTCCCTCAGTTTCCAACTATCAGGTAGTGGAGATGGTTTCACTCTATCCTTTGATATTGTCATAATGGTACCTAAATACATGGTGGTATGGTAAGGAAATGAGTTTAAACAACTTAGCAAGAAAGTAACTTGAAGATCAAGCAAATATTAACTTACCATCATTTAGTATGGCAATAATCAAAACCATGAATGGTGCAAAATCAAACTTCCAGATCAACGCAATAAACATGAAACCGAACTACCAAAATGAAAAATAAATCAAATAAGTATATAGTTTGAATGAAGTATGTAGAAAAAAAAGTTGACATATTTTTTGCATCAAACAAATTTCAACACTTACCACAATACGGATGGTGATTGACACAGCATAAATCTGTTCGACAATCAAACTTTTTGCGATTACTCAACTAAAAAAAATAAGTAAATTCAAAATATTGAATTAGATATGCAAGGAAACTAACAGTATAATTCTTCATCCTTTGAAAAATTGCTCGGCTGGTGAGCACAGCGCTAATAATGACACTAAGACCAGGTTCAGTGAGGACAATATCAGAAGCACTTCTAGCAGCATCTGTAGCATCAGCAACAGCAATTCCGATGTCGGCTTTCTTTAACGCTGGAGCATCGTTTACACCATCTCCTGTCATTCCACATATATGCTTCTTCTCTTGCAGCCTCTTGACGATTTCATATTTGTGCTCTACCATATCAAACAAAGATAAAAGGGACTAAAATGTAAAAACTTCAAAGTGTTGGACAATTTGAACAAAACGTGTCTGACATGGCACTTTGGAGAAGCATATGTTCTTGAAAGGTGACATACCTGGAAATACTCCTGCAAATCCATCAGCCTTCTCGATCAACTCGTCAACTGGAAGAGCCGAAATAGAAGAATCTTTGTCTTGACCAAGCAAAGCAGACGATGGATACATGTTTGTTCCCATTCCAAGCCTTCTGCCAGTTTCCTTTCCAATGGCAAGCTGATCCCCTAGTGAACAACGGACACCGCAAACGATTTCAAAGCTACAGAAAACTGAGTTGTGGTGTATGCTATAACAAAATGTGGCCTAAACTCTTACCTGTAATCATCTTAACATTCACACCAAGGTTAAGTGCTCTTCTAATTGTTTCAGCACTATCATGCCTTGGAGGATCAAACAGCGGTAGCAGACCGACAAATTGCCATGGTCCACCAGGACTATCTTTTGTTCTCTCAGGTACCTCCTGTTACACAAATCATACAATACAAGCAATTATAAAAATAGGAATTTAATCAAGTGGAAAACTAGACATATTGATAATTTATATCATTTTTACAGACCTGTCTTGCAACACCTAAAGACCGAAGTCCACGCTCCGCAAACTTATCAATCACTGCATGAACTTTTTTCCTGACATCTTCTTTGCAGTTGCACAGGTTTATTATCTAAAACAGGAGAAAAACATGGCAAAGTTATCTTCTATAACATCAGGAAACCATGATAATGAAACGATATTTACCTGCTCAGGAGCTCCTTTGCTCGCTCGATGCCATTTTCCGTCGGAATCAATATATGTAAGAGCAGTCCTCTTGTCTACTGGATTGAATGGAAGAAAATGCACCTCCCTGATACCAGCTCTTGCCTAGTCATTAAGAACATAAAAGTTAAATTTTATCCATACCCAAAATTCATATTTTTTCATATCCGTTTTCTTTTGAACCAGGGTTACTGTTCTAACAAAACTTTATCCATGTCCAAGATCCAACTTATATTTTCCTTTCATTGTACTTGTTTAAAAAAGACGCAAGTTTTGATATATTTACCTCTTTAGGATCAGCAAGCATTCCAACTATTGCAGCATCTATAGCATCTTGATTTTCGGTCCTAGAAGCTCTTGCTGCTAAAAGCATCACATATTCCTTCTCAATCCCTTTGGCAAACACTTCAATCAAGTTTCTATCAACACTAAGCTTATTCAAAGTGAGAGTTCCAGTTTTATCACTGCAAAGAACATCCATTCCAGCCATTTCCTCAATAGCTGTCATTCTTTTTGTAATTGCACCTTGTTGTGAAAGCCTATGAGAACCAATAGCCATAGTAACAGACAAAACAGTTGGCATTGCAATGGGAATTCCACCAATCAAAAGCACCAAAAGATTGTCGATTCCATCTCTATACTTGCGGTGTTGTATCGGATACATCACTATAAGCTCAACCAATATTCCAATAGCGATTGAACAAATGCAGAAGTTTCCAATTGCTGTAAGCACTTTCTGAAAGTGTCCAACTTGGTTTGTACTATCAACCAAATGAGCCGCTTTACCAAAAAAGGTGTGCACACCAGTAGCAATAACAACTGCTTCAATCTCACCCTTCTTAACCGTCGAACCTGAAAACACTTCGTCCGAGGAACTCTTTGTTACAGGAAGTGATTCTCCTGTTAAAGCAGACTGATCAATGCTCAAAGGATCTCCTTCGAGAAGACGCGCATCAGCTGGAACGATATCTCCTAACTTGATGCTGATTATGTCTCCTGGTACTAAAATTGCAGCATCTTGTTCACTCCATCTAGCATCTCTTAGTACCTAAAATATTTTGTCACCCCAAAAGTTAAACAAATATATAAATAATCTATCATTTGTAATTTTTTTTCTGATCAACTGATCAATGATACAAGATTATTTAGAAAGTTTATTCTTCATTCATCAAGTATTATTTCTTATAATAAATGAAAGATAAATGGAGGCACTGCTCCATGGCGCAACATGGATAAGCGAACTAGTATATGACGACGAATTAGTGAAGAGAAGTATGTAAAACAGAACCTTGGTCTTGGGAGCTAAACCAGCCATGAGAGCGGCAGCGGCATTGCCGGCATTGTTTTCTTCAATGAAACTGATTGTGGAATTGATGACTAACAAAGCAATGATTCCAACAAAGTCTTGCCAATCAGGGGGCCTTCCACTTCCATTAGCCAAAGCAATTGCCATAATAGCAGCAGCTTCCATAACCCATGACAAAGGATTCCACATAAAACCCAAAAACTTCAAAAACTTGCTCTCTTTTTTCTCTTCCAATTTGTTTGGTCCAAAGACTTGAAGCCTGTTGGCTCCTTCCTCTGATGTCAGACCTTGTCTTGAACATTTCAACTGCTCAAACACCTCGTCTATTGGAATCCGTTCCTACAGTAACAACAACATTAGCAATGTTTCATTTCAATGCTTGTTATAATTTTCCAAATGTTGGATAACATAATCAAAAAACTTTATCTTACTATAAGTTACATGTATTTCAAAGGTTTTTAAGAATGCTGCATTAATTTGATGGACTAAAATAATGTAATCTTTTTCATGATGAAATCAATGTAACTTGATGAAGGAAAGACTAGCATGACTCAATTTTAAGTAATGAACATTTCAATAAAAGTTTCCTTAGGAATTTTTATCTTTAGTCTCTTGTTCCAATAAGAAAAGGCTCCTCTAATAATCTCAAGTTTCGTTCCAAGATTGGTAAAGTTCGATAAAAAAATTATTTTAACCGGAGTTGAACTCAAGTAATGCAGATTTTTTTATATTAACTTAAACTTATTAATCCATATTGAAATCAACTAATTTTGGTTGCGTTCCTCATTTTTAATGAAAGAAAAATTCCATTTCAAAAAAAAATTAAAGAAAAACATAAAACTATTTAACATGGATAAACCATCAAGTTTTTTTTAAATAGAGTTAGTATAAATTAATAAAAACTAGTAAGATTTCAAAACGAATATAAACATATAAAATCATGTATGAACAATTCATCAATATCTTAGAAGATACATGAACATTTCAGCAGCCATAAAGGCACGTGTGTGAAGAGTAGCAGAATAAACAAACTAAGAAGCGTGCCATGTTTGGAGATAAGCTATTTTTAGACTTTGCTTACATCAACTGAAGTAAGTTACGGTTTTCTCGCAGTACACTGAAACTTTTTTTTTCCCTTAGCCAAACAAGGTTTTCTCACTACTTAGCTTATCTTTCTGAGTTGGATAGAGTTGAGAAAAAAAACATCACACCATTGTCGGATTATATTTTGAATTTTATTTATATACACTCATAAATTTTATGGTGCACAAATTATATCATTGATTCTTCCCTTGAAATAAATTATATCAATGATTCTACCCTACTTTAAATAGATGCTAGTATGCGAGTTTATATTAATGTAAATTTAGATCACGCTAACAAATGTCTTTAGAGTATTAGTATTTGTTAAGATGTCGAGAAAGAAAATAAGTGACGGGTTTTATGTAAAAATATAATTAAAGTTTTAAAATGTTGAATGCATCGTTACTAAGATAAAATAAAAAATGCACTTCTTAACAAAATTAAGTGAAAAAATAGTGGCCACGCGCATTGTAGTTGCGTGACCACATTTTTCAGCTTCTAAAAAATGGCCACGCAACTGAAAAAATGTGGTCATATAGGCCATATATTTGGTTAAATGAATTTTTTTAAAATAATACAAAAGAAATGTACACATTAAGGGTGTCTGCTAATCTTTATTCCTCTCTTATTTTTCAAGATTTTCCAAGAGTGGAGGGAGTGACTACTAATATTTTTCATACAAATAAAGTTGCCACGACAACAACGCCTAAATGGCCTCTTCTCAAACAAATGATCAATTAGTCTACGGTAATAAACATAAAAACTTCATAAGTTACAACTATTTATCTATCTATCTATCTATATAATGTTAAGAGAAACACCAAAAGAAAATAAAATTGTCGAGAGTGATCCTACTCATGTGAATCGTTTCATAACTAATGACCATTAACATTAAAAAGAAAATTGAATTTCAGAATAGAGAGACGGAAACATAGAAACCTACATGAAGGAAATGGTGAGAGAGAGTGGGAAAAAAAAGTATGAAAAAGAAAAGATAAAGGGAAAGTAGCATATAATACGTACGAGATCGACGCTTTCATTTTTAATCTCTTCGAGGCTGATACCTCCCATGTTGGAAAGAAGGAAACGTGAAAGATGAATGAATAATATGAGAGAAATGAATGAGAAAAGATAGTTGGGATTGGGTTAAATAGAAAAGTGTTTAGTCATGGGGTTAGTGAAAAAGTACAAAAGGAAATAAATGCAGCTAGGTAGAGATAATATAGAAAGAGGAAGATGATGGGAAAAAAGAGTAAGGTTTGAGGTTAGGATTTTGAGTTGTGTATTGTGATGTATATGATTTTTTGAAGTGAAACTGTGAACCTGTTATACGTGTTTAACTTTTTTTGTTTGGGTGTCTTGTCTCTGTTTACATTTATATTGTCTTTTGAAAGAATACGGCTATGAAACTTACACACATTAAACATAACGAAAGAAAATATAAAGTCGGTTTAAATATGTCTATCCATAACTTATCACATGTCTAGCATTTTATAACATGAGTTGTACATTGAGAACCATCTACACTTATGTATAAATGATATATTAGGGTTGTTGAAAAAAAAATCATAAAAACCAACCGAACCATTTAATTAACTGAATTGCGTCCAAAATATATTGAATTGAGATGAATGTGACTAACCGATTTCAGAATTTAGCTGAATTAGCTCAATTAATTAATTTAGTTCATGAACTATCAATGTCGTTCAAAAAATATATTCTATTTTTTAGCAAAAATATTGTTGGCACGATTCATATAACCATTCCACTCAGATATCGAACTCAACATTTTCCTGAATAATTTGCCATTTGGTGGTACTCATTAACCATATAAGTTCAATGGTTGTTTTAGATGCATAGGTTAAATGGTCATCTTAACAAAACTCAACTGTTTAGAAGTAAAATTTTAGATAACTATTTTTGGAAACAATAATCCATCTTTGCTTTCCTTTCAAGAAAATACAAATTTATACATATTGTTTTTTAACAACGCTGCACCGTTCCGTACATTAGACCGTATAATTTCTTTTTTTAAGGGAGACCGTATTAATTTCTCTTTTCTAACGTATGGGAGAACTAATGCTATTTCCCTTTTCTTACCCGCTCCTACAATCATGCAAGAGTCACAACTCTTCGGTTAGGGCCAGAGCCATATCATATATACCCAGGGCCGTCTTAAACAATTTGTTGGTCCCGTTTTAATCTTATAAATTGGCCCTTGATAAAAATAGAAAAAAAACAATTTTTTAAAATAAATTATAATAACATCCCAATAATTCTAACTGTGACAAATAATTCATAGATTAAATAAAGGGTTTTCTTCTTCAATTAAACAGAAGGAATTAGTTTGGGCAAAAAAAGTGATTAAAATTAAAATGTATTAGGCCCCACGAAAAAGAAGCAGTGTAAAGAAAAAAAAATATAAAAAAGACACCTAGCAGGAGTTGAACCCCTGGCCATGCAATCATGAACGTAATAACCTACCACTGAAGTATTCTTAACAATTTGTCAAGTTCTCGCTCTTACCTCTATATAACACTTACTATAGGACCTTACATATAAAAAAAATATATGGGCCCCAAAAATTTGAGGCCCGGTGTCGTCGCCCGGCCCCGACGGACTATGGGCCGGCCCTGTATATACCTTTATTTCCATCACACACATGTATTTTTTGCTTCGTTGGAAATCTTGAAGTAGTGTACGTTCCATATTTTTTTGGGTAGAAGGAGAAAAAGAAAAGAAGAAGAAACTAGGCTCAGCCTTAAGAACTGCACTCTAGATGCATCAGCAAGAATTAAATTTTTCAAGTCTGGGATAAACAAGAATTGTGACTGATGCCATGTCTAGCTAGAAAATCCACACACTCGTTAGCCTCTGGAAGGGTGTGAGTCAATTGCACATTCCAAGGAAGATTAAGAAGATTCTTAACATTTCTGACGATAGTGGCATAAACATGCCAAACATTGAGGGGAGCTTGAATTAAGTTTATAGCATAGAGGAAATCTGAATAACAAATCACATTTTGATGCCCTCTCTCCCAAGTCAACTTCAAACCATGCATGATCGCAAGCAGTTCCACGTGCAAGTTATTCAAAATATAACTACACTTATTTTATTTTATTTCATGTAAAAAAATTCTAAAGCACATAGCATCGAGCATTATAACTCCCAAAGTTAGAGATATTTTAGTCTTGAATTTGTTTAGAATGAGTTTTAGTTTTATCCTCTTATTTTTGTTTTTTGAAGTCACTTTTGTTTTTGTTGTTCTCTCTTTTTATCAATAAATTTCTTTTTGTTCCATCTAAAATAAATTTTCTTTTTGTTAGCTTAAAAAAAATCCAACAATATGCCATCAAATATCTAGATTCAGTACGAAACATCTATTCTTTTCTGTTATTACTGTATGACATTGATGACACAAATTTGGTTTCTTGCCTACTAGGTTATATGTTTCATGTTTGGGTATTTTCCATGTTCTAGCGTTTGAATTGCATGCTATAGGTACATACAACATGTGATGATCAATGATTAATGTCATGAAATTTATATATCCGTCAACAGGTAGCTTTCTGGTATGTTACCATATTTTTAGGTTAATGGTAAGAATCATTTAATAAATTAGTTTATTTGATTTTGTTTAATATTGTAAAATCAACTGATTTAATTTTTATTGAAAAATATTAGTTTTTCTTTTTAGAGGCTTTTTTTAAGGGTTTTTTTTTTGTTGAAATGATTGAGTCTAATATTAATATTAGTTTAATATTAATTTTAATTTCAAAAATAGTAGAATTTGAGTCTATTTTATCAAATGAAATTTTATGTTTTTGAAGGTTCGAGACTAAATTTTATAATAGAATTTGAGCCTATTGGACAGATCATGATGGTGTTTACAGTTAGAAATGAATAATATAGAAGTTTGAAAAGGTATGGTTGAAAATGAACGTACTAGAAAAGAAAGAAAAGAAATGGAGGTTTGAATTGTGTTGACCGTTCTAAAAAAAATAACACCATAAAATGATTTTCAATGTTGGTTGATGTTGACTGCATCTGAAATCATTACACATTGATTCAAAGAGTTTTTTTTTTTTAACTGCACCATGAGGACAAAGTTATTACTTTGTGTAGTTTCCTTGATATAACTTATGTAACAAGGTATCGAGTTAGTAGCTTTGATCTTAGTGCTCTAGTATTGCTACTCCACCATAGTTAGTATGTGATGCTCTACTAGTATAAATGTGTAATGAACACTCTAATTGAATCAATGAATATCATTTTTCTTATTCAATTGTTAGTTTCATTGTATTTTGAAAAAGCTTCGAAATCACTATTCATATTTGAGATTGTTCCACACCTTGTAATTGAATTATTGAAATGCATTGAGGTTTTCTCTTTTTTGAAAGAAAAATGCGTTGAGGTTATTATCGTAAAAATTCTTTATTATACAACAATAGTAGAGGCCTTTAAATTAAATTAATCAATTCTTTAAGTAATTAAAATGATTCAATTCTTAAAGATATATACATCTTTTTATAATTATTACTTTTAGAATTCTTTTTTTCATCTAGTGAGCAGCTTACCCGTGATTAGCACTCAAGTTCTTGAAAGTAAAGTTAAATTTAAATTTATCACAAAAAGTGATTAAGACTTTCTTCTATATATCATAAAAGCCCAAAAAGAAATTTAGGGGTGATGAAGTTCGTGAGTAGTCACAAGAAGGAATAGTTCAAGACACGAGACAAACAACACTTGTGACAAAGTGAAAGGAAAAAAAAAACATTTGATAGTGTTGTATTGTATGATGAAAATTTAACCTTCCATGAACCATGATGTATGATTCATAGATTATAGATATTTCGAAAGTGAAATGATGCAGTCTTGTGGACATGAGTTAATTAAAACCCATGTGATCGGTATCTAGAGTTACGTATAACAGGTCCTGCACCATTAAAATGTGGACCATTTTTGCATATGAAAATGTTTCCTTTTATATGTTGCAAGAATCTATATCTTAGGCATGTTGGTTTTGTGGTATTGGTGTTTGAGAGATTCATAATTTTGTGACAATCCACAAAAACCCACTACGGCCTAAAAATGCCACTCAAGATATTAAAAAAATGAGGTGATGATTTGGCATGTCCTATTTCACTTGGTCTTTTGCTCTCTCTTAGTGGGATATGATGGTGAAGAAATATATTGTACTATACATCTTTTGAAAGGCCTCTCTATCATTGCCATCTAAATGATTCTAATTTCAACATCATGCAAAATTGATACCTCAGGTGAAGATCACAAATGTAGAACAGTGGTTTATGGTGCTCCGGTGTAGTGGAGGTTGTTCTTTACGGTGGAGGAGAAAGTTGGTTGCAAACACGTTAGCACTCCAACGATCAAGATGAATATATGAGAGAGGTGGTTAGGTGCGAAATGTGGTAACAGTGAAGTGTATCTTGAGGGTGACGATGAGTCACACCCTTATATAGACGATGTGGATGATAACCGTCTTTGTGAAATGCAGCATGATCCAAGGGAGCGGTTAGAAATGGCGTGGACGGTGGAGAATATAAGACCAATGCGCGTTCCTATGCAGTAATCTGCACAGGGCTTTGTGTGCTCCCTCGCCGTTTTTGGCTTTGTCCATCTTAGGTCTTGGCTTGTTGGGTCGTGTCTTGTTGGGCTTTTAACCGGTCCGAAATAGAAATAAAAATAACAAGGCGTATGTGCAGCTTATATCCTCATATGGTAAAAGATTGTGGAGTATGAATATCAACAAGGCGATGGTGGAGAGTACTCTTCTGTTCTCCGTTCCCACAACTAAAAATCCCCCACCGCCATCCACATTCCTCACTTAGATGAGTCCTTTTTTCTTGTCCATCCTACCTATGACCCTGTCAATATTTAAAAAAAATAACAAAATTCTACCATCTTTGGTAAAATTCGTAATTAAAATTTTAACATAAAACAAATGAAAGTGTAAGACATTATTCAGAGTCTAACGACAACAATAAATATCACATATAAAAATAAATTTATATATATATATATATAATATGTAAGTAAAACAACAAATAAATAGAATATAAAATACTTGAATATATACGTTTAAAATTTATTTTCAATATACTGTTTGGAAAAACCCTTAAAAAAAACTGATTGCCCTACGGTATGATATCCATCTCCACCCACAATGAGGAGGGACTAAATACAAAAAAAGCAAGGATCCCTACTTATAAATACAAAAAAAGCATTTGATATTTGATATGTTAGTGTGCAGGTTTAACCTCATAGTGTTCATCTCTGTTGTATTAGTGTATATGAGTTTCGTAAACTAACATCAATGAAATTTTGTTGCATGCATATGCATGTGATCACAATAACTGACAGGAGACTTGTAAACATATATGTACACTTGTAGAAATATTCACTAAGCAAATCTTTAATGGTTGTCTGTTATTGTTTAAAAAAATACTAATAAATTGTAAAGCATACTTAGTGCTTCAATGATTCATACATATACATTTGAATCATATGTCACGACTCTGCCAAACAAAGAAAAGACTTTCAATACATACAACTCTTACGAAAAAACTTGTATATTTTAAATATTCTTTTTGGTTGATTCCATGTAGATTTCTTTCAATGAAGTTAAATCACATTTGAACTTTTTTTAGAAAATTCTCATTGATTTCATGTAAATATGGATCCTATCAATTTCTTTCTCTAATGTTACGTTTTCACAAGTTTTCTCCCTTTTTTTTTCAAACTACAAAACTCCTTCCTCTTTATATATATTTGAATGAATGGTCTAGGTCTGTTACATTATTTCCTCATACTTTTCTAATCCTTTTTGTTATGTCTAAAAGTATGCTTGATTAATTTTAGATGGATGCGGTTTTTAAGAATCATGAGGGAATAAAAACACGTCTTATATATTTTTAGTTATGAATGAAAAATGAAAAATAAAAAATGAAAGTGGACCATAATAAAGTATCACTGATTATGCATGTTTTAAGAGACTTTATAGAGATAAAAATGCGTCTTTTGAGTTGTTGTTTATGACCTTTTGATCGGTAGAAACTTCTTCATCTAGCCATGAACCATGCCTATTAGTTTAAAACTTTAATGGGGTTATTTTTTAAAGTTTCAGGTACTTGTGAGGTGTATAAAGAACAATGTTAAAAAAAAGTTGAGGCCCAAGAAGAAGATGAGTCGGGTCAAAGAAACGAACCGGTCCACAAAAATACATTACGCAAGCGCTGATTGCAATTCAATCTTCACCGTTTCGCCGACATAGAAAAAAAATCACATTTCATTTCATTTTCTTATAAAGTATATAATCCCTAATTCTCTTCTTCTTAGGTTTGATTTTCATTTTTCTTCTATCAATCAAAAAAACAATGTCAGGTTTAACGTGCAATTCTTGCAACACAGCATTTACCGATGACGCAGATCAAAAGTTTCATTACAAATCTGAATGGCATCGCTACAATCTCAAACGCAAGGTTCATTTCTTTTTATTTTGGATTTGTATTTTAATCATTCGTTGAATTGAAGTGCCAATTTTGTTATCAATACAAAATGAAAATTTCTAGGGTTTTCTATAATTTGTTTGTTGTTGATTTCTGTGAATATTTGTCTTCTGTTATGGGGAGGGTAAAATTTGTTACTGATAGGATGTATTTAAATATCGATTAGGGTTTGATTATATATAAATCATGTTTGGATAAACAGCTTATTTTTAGCTTATAGCATAAGCTCTTATCATGATAAGACCTTATCTATATAGCAAAAGATAAATAACTTTCAATTGTTTTTGTATAGGTCATGAGTTGTTTTTATAAGCTCTATAAGTTGAAAAAAGCTTATGAAAATTGCCTCAAGATGTTTCTAAAAGTTCTACCAAACAGTATCATAAACTTGCTGATAGATAGATAAGCTCAAATAAGCCAATCTAAACGAGCTCATAGGGCCTGTTTGGATTAGTTTATTTACTGTCATAAGCACTTGTGAGACTGTTTCAAAAAACTTATGACATGTTCATTAGCTGTTTTCAGCTTATTTTCATAATTTCTCCAAGATAGGTTACGAAAACAGTTTATAGCTTATGCAAAAACAATTTAACTTTATTGTGCTTTTTGTTATTGAAATAGCTTACGTTATACAAATTAAGTTGTTTATCCAAACAGGGCCATAGTGTGGTGGGAGGTACCAGGTTCTATGCTGGTATGGTGGGAGGTGTTGCCAGTGGGGGGGAAATTTTGGTAGGATTAGGGTACTTTTGGATTGGCTTATTTGAGCTTTTCTATCAGCATAAGTGTGTGATACTGTTTGGTGGAGGAAACAGCTTATGGCAATTTTCATAAGCTTTTTTCAACTTATTTTCGCAAGTTCTCCAATGGAGCTTATAAAAACAATTATATAACATATACAAAACCAATCTAATGATATTTATCTTTTGCTATAAAAATAGCTTATGCAAGCTTATATATAACCACTTATCATGATAAGCACTTATGTTATAAGTTACTAGTGCTTGTGTTATAAGCTACAAATAACCTGTTTATCCAAACAGGCCCTTAGTTTTGTAGTTGTGACGGACAATTTGGTAACTAATGAATATCTTGTTTGAACTTGTTTTATTTCCTGGAATATATAGAGGCAATGCTAATTTTTGCTTCACTTTTGAAAAATAAATAGTTGGCTGGGGTTCCTGGAGTGACAGAAGCATTGTTTCTAGCTAGACAAGCTGCACTTGCTCAAGAGAGGGATAAATCTAATGAAAGCCCTATGCTCTATAGCTGTGGCCTATGTGGCAAGGGATACAAAAGTGAAAAGGCTCATGCCGAGCATCTTAAGTCCAGAACTCATATGATGCGGGCTTCTGAAGGAGATAGCCAGTCAGATGGGAAGGCTATAATTAAGCCACTTCCACAACGCGTTGTGAATAAGCCACCTCCTAAAAGAGTGGTTGATAACTCTGCAGAAGATGATGACAGTGAAGATGAATGGGTGGAGGTTGGTTCTGATGATGATCTGGTTGATGATGCTGCAACGTCCTTGATAGATATGAACATGGACGAGAATGCTGAAAATGATGACATGGATGAGGATGAGGATGATGATGATGTTGTGGACTTGGATCCATCATGTTGTTTTATGTGTGATCATAAGCACAAAACAATAGAAAACTGCATGGTTCATATGCACAAGCACCATGGATTCTTCATTCCAGATGTTGAGTATTTGAAAGATCCAAAAGGACTCCTCACGTATCTTGGACTGAAGGTATAATTCTGCGACCCTCCCAAAAATAAAATATGTTTGGTTTGGTCTGAAAAAATACTAATATCTTTCCAATTTCCAGGTCAAAAGAGACTACTTGTGTCTGTACTGCAACGATCGGTGTCATCCTTTCAGCAGCTTGGAAGCAGTCAGGAAACACATGGTAGCAAAAAACCACTGCAAGGTTCATTATGGTGATGATGACGATGAGGAGGAAGTAGAGTTGGAAGAATTCTATGATTATACCAGCAGGTTTGTTTGGTTCATTTTATACCATTCAAATTTTCCTTTTAAAATTACCCCTATAGAATCCGTAAGGCCTATTGATATACCGGACATAAAATTTACGTATTCCTAATATTTTTTTATCAGTTATGTTGATGAGCAAGGGAAGCAGCTAGTTGTATCTGGTGATGCTGATAATAATGTAGAACTTAGTGATGGGTCTGAGCTCGTAATCACTAAGATGTCTGGTGACAAAAAATCAACTAGAACTCTTGGTTCCCGAGAATACTTGCGTTATTACCGTCAGAAACCACGTCCATCACCAGCAAATAACATTGCCATTACCGCGGAATTGGCTGCAAGGTTTGTCATTTTAAAACCCGTACTCTATTTTCTGTGCAATGTTGTGGGGAAAAATGTAGAGTGCCAGTTTAGCAAATCATTGACACCTGGTAATTTGGATGGATATCTTAATTTTTCAGGTACAGGAGCATGGGTTTGGCCACTGTCCAATCAAGGCAGCAAATTGTGAGAATGAAAGTGTTGAAGCAGATGAACAGATCAGGTGTGGAGCATATGCGTAGCAAGATGGGGATGAAGAGTAATGTAATCCGGAACCTGCCAAACAATGTCACATATTAGTTCCCTTCCTCTCTTTATTGTGTCTTGCTCGCTGTTTACATTTCAAGGGGGTGCTATGTAACGTTTTTAAGCTACAAGTTTTATTTTCTTTAAGTTGTTTTACTTTTCTGTCATAAGCATCCGAATGTACCGTTTGTGCTCAATGGAATGACATGGTATATTCCCATTGAGAGGTATTTGGATTGGTTACTTGTTTATTTGTTTTTGATTGTGGTATCAACAGCATTGGGATGGATGATATAACGTATTTGGTTGATGCAATTTTGCGGTGATATGTTTATCATATACTATAACATATACAAGTTATCTTATGATACTACGTTTTTGGTTTATGCAACTGTGGGTAGAGATGATTACCACAAAAATTCACTGGTAAACATATTCAAGTTATTGATTATACCGTGATAATGATGGCATCAAGTGGAAAGTATTTAGTCGTTTTGTCCAATATCTTGATTTTATATGTTATAGTGTTAACTTTATATTTTACATTTTATTGTTAGGGATTTGATTTTGAATATCTTAGGCCTAAACATGGTGTTGAATTTGAAGTTTTTGAGATTGTATTACCGAATCATTTTCATTTGCGAGCTCTGAAATGAAGGGGGAATAGAGCACGATTATGAGAACTTTGCAAGCGTTGCATTAGGGGACAACTAAAAGTAGTCATCCTCAATCAACTTGTTAAGACATGCCTTTTAGTTAGAGGGAGCCACTAACAATTGTTTCAGTTAATCTATTAGTGTGCGAGTTTTACTGCGTTATGCGAGGATGGTTAAGAATTGTGGTGAAGTAAAGATTACATAATTTAGCCTTTTTCTCTTGATTATTTACTTGAAAGATTTAGATACAAGTGATGAAAAGTCAGCAGAAAATAAAACATTTTACTGATCAATTACGAACTTCGAAGAGTCCATTTTCATCTTGGATTGAATGAAGGGAGCTAAATTATATAACTAAGGAAATGCTTACTGTCAGCGGGAATGCACTAAGGAAACAAAATGATAAATGTGCCTTTTATGATTGATATGTCAATGGAATTTTGAAATATATGTGCTTGAGACTCATGTTGTAATTATCTCTCTTTTTTTTAGGTAATGTTGTAATTCTCTTGTAAACTCAACCATGCTAAACCATAACATAAAAAAGAATTAGAGTCTGAACTATAGCATCAGATTAATTGATGCAGTCAAGCATAGTTGAAATTAAATATAAGAAATAAAAGTAATCATTTGCAATTTCATTAACCGGATTTACAACAAAAAACTGTCGAAATTGTTCATACTGGATGTCACTATCACTAAATTTACTACGAATCCTCTCATCTCACAACAATAATTAATCTTCTCCTCCACAGATCAATGGTTCATAATATCACATTAGCTTTTTCGACTCATTCATCCAAACACCCAAATATATGTTAAAAATTCATAATATTTTGTTTAAAGATTACATAAATGTCATTCAAAAAATAAAATTACATAAGAGAAAAAACCTAAAAAAAAAAAAAAAAAGATAAAACTAAACGCATAAAACCCTTGAAAAAAACCCTCGTTCGCAACAGCCGTACACATCTGAAGCTATGGCAGAGAGGAGCAAAGAGCTACTTGAATTAGAGCACAAAGGAACACCCCTTTCTTCATTAGGTATATTTGTTTTGTTTTGTTTTGTTTTGTTTGGGTTTGTAGTGATGAATTTTCTTATATGTTTGCAGAAACAACTCTTCTTGTCTGTGATAATAAGAAAAAAGAATCTAACCATCTTACAAAGAGACTCCCCACTGCCCCACTTCCTCCTAGCCAACGTACTACTTCTACAAATTCTTTATTTTTCATTTATTTATTGTGTTGCAAGCAGAATTGATTTATTGTTCAACTAATTATCATTTCACTTAAAATCAATTCTTGTCACAGCAGAATTGACCAGGGTTGTCAAATAGTGGTGTCAATGTCATAGCGCTATAGGGTAGCAGAATTTAAACAAATTGCTACTATTCTGTAATACTTTAGTAGCATTGTGGCTTACTGGAATTAGAACTGTTATTTTCAGTGATATGCGATTGAAAACACTTACACTTCAATTGACTCATGATGCTGCTTTCCGCACCTTGTTTCACTTGCTGCCCAAGTTGTATGTTAGGCTATTCATCATATAAGCTATAGTATAGTTTAGGCTACTCATACTCGAATCCATGCAACTTACCATCAAATTATGCCCCCTGTGCTACTGTATGAAACATACCATAGTGCTTTATTGTTGATTTATCATTAAGTTAACCACTGCCGCCTTCAATTTTGATCTTTATGCGGTCTTCAACTTATTCCTGGTTTGTAGTGTCAGTGTGACTAACGTAATTATGTGGTGCATTCTGCATCTTGTCTTACATGCTGCCCCAGTTGGCTGTATGTTAGAGACTTCGTATAAGCTAATTAGTTTAAACTGTGAAATCGAAGTTCAAGATTGTGTATCATATTGATGATCCATTATATACTCGAACCCTTGACTTGTGTATGATGAGTTTTGTTGTGTTTTCTCCACACTTTCACATGCATTTTTGTCTTTGTTTTACAATTATGGATATATATATGATTGTTGAACTTTGTAAATTATGGTTAAAGAGAAACAACAACACAAATGTAATAGATAAAAATGAGATAATGTTACCTTTTTCCCCAAGATTTAACTGTACTGGGTGTATAACTATCAGATTATATTGTAATGACATGAAATGAAGTAATCATCATTTGAATATAGCAAATTCTGTAAAGACAGTTAAAATATGAACAACAATTTTTTTACCCTGACCTGACATTACTTTTTTCATTGATGCAGTATTAGGGAAGGTTAAAGACTTCTTAGGAGTGATGTCAGAAGCAAATAAGCAGCTGGAACATGATGCAAAGGTTAAAACTTGATTTCTAGTTGAGATATAATTTTTACTGCTTACTGCTTTCCCTATTTTCTTATATCTCCAATTCAAAAAACTGTAGGAACATCCAGAGAAATATGATATTGAAGGGCTGACTGGAAATGAATCTGAAGTTATTGAAATGGTCAGTCAATGTTTTATCTTTCTTTGCATATCAATAATCCTTCTACTTGTGTGTCTATGTCATATTACTTGCTTGCAAATAGTAGAATATTAAATTATATTTTTTTGATTACGTTTTCTGGCAGGATTTGATGCTTGGTGTTGCCGATCTTAATACACCTGAGGCTGTAGCTGCTGCAGAATCTGCTATTTCCAATTATCAGCCTGTGATTTCATTGGCTGCTGATGATGATAGTGAAACAGATTCAGAAGAAGAAAGCAGCGCTGATGATGATGGTGGTGAAATTGACAGCAATCTTGATGACTATGATAATGGAAACGATGGTAAAAAGCCAATGTCCATCGATCAAAAACCTACTTCCGGTAAAGATAATATCCCTGAAAAACAGAAGGGAAATCGTCGCTCCAAAAAACGTCCAGCGATAGTTGAGCTACCATGAAGCCAAAATGGTAATGAGAGTTAGATTAGATTCCTGTTTTGTATGAAATCATTGTAGCAATATACTGGGATGTATGCAACCCGAATCACAACATTTATACATTTGGAGTTCGAATTTACTATGACTTTTGCTACGGTACGAATATGGATTTGATTATACACTAGGAATTTCAAATCTGCTAATGCTATTGATGACATCTATGTTGGGAGCACTTGGTGAAGTAACAAGCCTCACTACTTGGTTTGTGGTGGAGTTCATTATGAATCCTTCTGCTTGTAAAGTTCTCATTCTGTCCATTTTGTATCAATGTTTGGGACTAGCTCACATTCACATAATTTCCATTTTCATTTTTTAAGCATAATTTAAAGTGGGTTCCATAACATTCCAAGTTGTCCTTATTTCTTGTAACAAAAAAAAAAGTCCCTTTACTCCAAAGCCTGCAAGTGCAAGTAGTTCATTATTATTGAAAATATCAGTGTCAATTTTTCAATTGTACCATTTCTAGTGGATTATTTAGAATTCTTAATTATCTGTCTCTAAACCGTATCAAATGCTCATTAAATAATCCACTTTCCTCTATAACTGAATCCACTATTCTTTCGGTCACTAAGAGCTCCTATTATTATAACACCAAAACTAAAGACATCTGATATAGGTGAGAAATGTCCATGCTTTGCGTGTCAATCAGGGAAGCTCAATTAGATTAAACATTTTTCTTGACGATAATTCAGTTTTTACAAGTTTTAGTTAAGGATAATGATTAAGAACTAATCTCCCTTGGTTGGGTAACTATGGTTAGGTAATCCTTTGGTCACTAAAGATTTGATTTTTCTTCTAATCATAAGAACTATATTTAAACCTTTCTTTTAATCAATTTAAGTTTGAATAGGTCTTTAATCATCAAAGATTTGACTTTTCTTATAATCCAATACACTATAGTGACATTTTTTAATAACGAACTAGTAGAAGTTAACTACATAAATGGACTGCCTCTACTACTTTTTTGAAGATTTACATCAAACCTCTTTTTAGAAGAGATTCTTAACCTACTTCAGTTGACTAATTGGAATTTTGCTTCTGTCTTTCAATGTCTTTTTGTGCAGTTGTGCTTGCTCGCAAGTCACATTCTTTTAAGTAATGATTGCATTGAACTTCCTTTCCATTGCTGAGTACGTTACTAAAGTGTTTCTTTTCATAGTAGAAATTGTTGTTCAAGGATCCACTTTTTTATTGATTATTTTGAAAATTTGTTTTCTCAACCTCTGGATCCTCAGATGAGATAAACTTAGACTAATTTGCAGTTTGGAAGTATGTAAAGTTTAACTAAATATTATTTCGACCGGGGATCAAAATCATAAACCACTAAAATAGTTCAATCTTAGATAATAAAATTCATTAATCTCGAGTCCAGCCACTTGATTATGATAATTTTAAGATTAATGCTACATCATAAAATTTCGATTTTTGTTAAAGACTTCAATAGCTTATGTATAATGGAAAATTTGTTGGTCTTTTATATTTTTGTACATATAATAAATACAATGCATTTAGAGTTCCAAAATTTTTGAAGAAGCTTCAAGTATTTTGATACGAGAAATGCTAAAAATAGTCT
The DNA here is from genome assembly GCA_946800305.1 of Medicago arabica. NCBI lineage: Eukaryota > Viridiplantae > Streptophyta > Magnoliopsida > Fabales > Fabaceae > Medicago > Medicago arabica. Next base: position 8,207,767 of record OX326965.1, on the reverse strand, counting down.
CTTTTTAGCATTCTCTCTTATTAGATGAAACTCGTGTTGTTTCCACCACTTTATGTAAGACCCATTTTCAAAATGTAGAATAAAACTGAGTTTCATCAAATAAAAAGTGGATATTACATAGAGCGTTAAGAAGAATGTTCATAGCCCTCCTCATTTTGATACATTCTTCGGAATTTGATACTCCAAAATTTCAACAAAGCATTTGTTGGAGAAAAGAGAGCTTATTTCTCACCCTCCAAAGTTACATCAGAATACTTTCATTTTTTGATTGCTTCAGAATAAGAGATTACACGTGTGATATTTTTAGAAATCTAGGATGGGTGTTGTACTACTTATATTTCATCTCTTAATGGTTTTAGTACCTCTTGTACTTATTTCATCTGTTTCTTGAATAAAACTGTTTTGTTTGCAGTTCAAAAAAAAGATAAAGTATCTCAGAAAAACGATTCAAAACTAAAGACTTGTTCAAGTAAGTCACATTTATGCCTCTATTTGCGTGTTCTAGTGTTGGTCAACAATAGTTAAGCAACTTGTAATGAAGATATACATCGATACAGTCACGTGAAAAAGCAGGAAGAGATGTCCCAACTTTGAAAACTAATTGGAAGACACATTTTGTTTCAAACATAAGAAAATAAGTACGAGAAATATACATACAAACATGCATTAGGCCTATTTTAACATACCACAATCAGTTAATAATATGTACGAGAAATTTAAGATTCTAAAATAGTCATTATTGCAAAGTATGCAGCGCAATGCTGGTGGCGAAATCACTTTGGTTGCCCATGAGTAAATAAAAGGGCAACTAATTGCTAGCATACTTTCTTCACTTAGATTTGATAAGTGAATGTGACTTTTAAAACTAAACAAATAAAAGAAAAAGAGTATGTAACCAAATGGAAATGTCTAGTTCATAAAATCTTCCAATCAACACATCTCATTGGAAGTGCAATAGTTGATCAACATGTAAATTTTGCATGGATGATTTGTCAAGGTGTGTTTTACTTGTCCATTCCCCATTCTGCTCTTCTTTGATTCATGTTGCCTCCAAACCTAGATAATGAAACCTAGACAATGATTCATAGGTAAATTTAAAGGTAATGTTTAATGGAATAACAAAATCAAGTATTAGCATTTACCATAACACTAAAACCTTTGAACAGGAGTTGTGCTATGTAGACACACAATTTCGACATCAAATTGGATGACTAACACAGTTGAAATGTGGTTAACCGATGGTTAATAGATATAAGAGGAATAAGGTGTTGCAACTCATTAATCAGCTTTCAAACACATTTAACTACGATTTTGAACGTCATTATCCAAAATTTGCACGTGTATATTTGAACACAAAATCATAGTTAAGGAATATCACGTATATTTGAAGTTTTGAACAAATTGCATGATTAATGAGTATATGTATATTTGAACACTTGAAAATTGTGGTTAACGACATTCAAAGTCGTGGTTAATTGTGTTCAGTTGATAAGTAATGAGCTGTGTCGCTTTGTTATATTCATTAACCATCAATTGAACATGATTAACCACATATTTGAATTGTGCTAACCATCCAAATTGACATCGAAATTTGATGTCAATTATGTGTGAACATATTATTTCTCTTTGCACAATAACAAAAAAAAAACAATTATAGGGCAGACAGCACATACCTAAATGTCTTGAAAGCGGGACTGACGTCTCCGTGATCTGTGAATATAATATCAAAAGAATAAATCAATCACATCATCTCAGAATCTACGATTGCCCTTGGCATCTTCTATGTCTTCTCTATCCTATTCTCTTTATGCCCATTTTCTTTTCAATAATCACAATAAAATGTAAAGTAAATATTGAGATATTAATGTATAATAACTACCAAATAAACATCTAAAGTCTTCTAGAAACACTGAAAGCTTAGGATCTTTTGGGGGAAAGCTTCAGAAAAAAAAATCAGCCTTACTAGTTCTAAAACTTGTATCATAGTATCAATAGAAACAATGCAAATGTTTTGCATAAGAATTCTTAAACTTGTAAATTGTAAGACCTTAACAACTCAAAACGTAATGTCTTGCGATGTAAAAACATGTAATATTACAATTCATGAAAAGTAAATGAAGAAGAAAAGGTCTGTGCACCTGCGATAGTTACTGTTACCCCTTGAGGAACCACTTGTGTTAACAACCTCGAACTCAATCTCATCTACTAAAACATCACCATAATCTCCAGATGCTATAGAACCTTCATCAGAATTTGAAGTGTCATAACTTAAACGACGATTAGCCCTTTGTGTATCACTGTTTCTTGTCCTTCTTCTATTTCTAGAACTTCTGAAGTTGTCGAAGACCTGATACAGAATACAAGAGGTCCACCAGTTTCCGTCATCTCCAGGGAAGTCATCGTACTCATCTCTGCCATCATCGTCCCCATATTCAATCACATAATCTCCCAAAACCATCCCCCGTGGTATTTCAGAATGGATAGTGCTCAAAACATCTATGATCTCAGAGGATTGCTGAAAATTCTCCCAATCGAGCACTCGAGCGGGATCAATTTTCGATGGACATGCATGAGGGTGTTCAATTTGAGCATGATTTTGTAGCTCCAAATAACTTCCCATGAATTTACATTTCACCTCATCACAACAACGCTTCTTGTCATCAAGATGTGTGCGAGCTTTATCCACAACAATCCAACCAGATACTTGACCTCTACACAAAGGGCAAGTTAGATTGCATTGACCATCTTCCGGTACAACAGGCTCACTATTTTCAATCAAAGTTGCATCAGAGACCGAAGAGGATGGAGCACCGCAGGCAGTTTTAAAACGATCCAAACAATTTGAATGCAATTGATTTGTGTCACAAACTAAAGCACGACACCCTTTATCATAGGATGAGCACTGAAGGAGCACGCAATTATGAGGAATATCCAAGCATATCGGACAAACAACATCGTCCCAGACGATATTCAAATCGTCCATGTTGTTTACACTAGTTGGACTATTACTATCACAAGACATGAAACTGTTAAGAGGTCCCTTATAGCAAACTCGTATTTGTACTAGGTCAACGGCATGATCCTTATTATTCAAATTTCAAATATCAGAATGTCAATGAAAACTTGGAAATGAGTAAATCAAACTTTGTACTATGTTTTGGAGAAAACCTGAAAGAATAAGAAATGAAAACAAAAATCAGTACTTGAGAATTCAAATAACTCGTATCATTTAGATTCAACTACAAGCAACACATAAAAACCATTTAGGATGTTACTTCCATCCATCACAATTTCATTTTCAGAAAACCAGTCTAGTCTCTTTATGGACTGTGGAATATAAATCACAAAAAAAATTCTATCAAGTAAAGACCCATTTTGGTCCCACACAATGTTCTTGCAGCCCAATTTAGTGTCCGACAAAAATAATGCCCAAATTAGTCTCTGGTATTTTCATACTAAGGACAAATTTGTCCCTTTGATATACTAAGCAAGGGACTGATTTGTTATGCATATAAAAAAGTCAAGAACTAAATTGAGTATTATTTTTTGCCAAAGACTAAATTGGACTGCAAGAAAATTGTGAGGGACCAAATTGAGTATTTACTCAAATTCTATCTGATAAGATAGATGAATTTTCATGTTCCTCAATGAGTTTACAATAATACATTTAGAATTCAAAGTTAACAGAGGTCAACAGTAGTACTAATACCTATCGATTAACTAATAAATTGACACACAAACACGAACATAAGGTCACATACTAGCACTTAAGATATCTCATCAGTTAAATTCTACAATCAAACATTTTTTTTCCATTGAGATTCTACAATGAAAATATCACCCAAATATGAAACTTTATGGAAAAATTATGACAAGAAGAATACCTATCTACGTCTAATTTAGCACAAAACACGCAATCACAATTAGGCAAAATAATCACATGGTAACACTAAAACACCTAGTTCATTGATCAAAATATGAGTAATTCAAATTAAACAATCCATCAACAAAAAAAAAATAATGAATTTACAACACAAGAACAACCCTTCCTCCAACATCCAAATTTCCCCCCAAAAAATAACCTAATTTTCAATACTGCATAAAAATGATCAAAGTTGACCAATCAAAAATAAATAGTATTCTCCTAAAAAATCAAACAAAAACACCTACCACATAAATTGAGCCTAACCCAGATAATAAAAACTAAGACCCAGTTCAAAACAAACAAAAAAAAATAAACTTTGAGACAAAAAATGAATAACTACATTAAAAAAAAAACAAGTACAAGCGAAAGTGAAAGTGAAATTGAAGATCACAAACCTTAAACACAAGATATGATAACTGAAGAGATAAACATAAACCTCGTACCTATGGATTGATGTTTGGGTGAAAATGGATTATGCCGGTTTGCGAGGATCAGTGAAAGTGGGTGGTTGTTCTCTCTCTCTTCTTTCCTTTTGCACTTTGCAAATGCAAATGTCTTTTTTTCTACTATTTTTTATTTAGAAAATGAAATGATTAAAAACAAAAATGGTATTAAGACATTAATACCCTTTTGTGTAAAAAGAGTTTATTCAACGGTTTCACGGGATAATTGTGGTCAATTACGTGATACTAGTTTGTTTTTAGTTAATTAATTAATTAAAAACCTTATGTTTTAATGAACATTTATATCCTTTTAAATATTAGCCATGCTTGAACCTGTGATTTTTGTATTGGTTCAAAGCATGTCATTTACAATTAGATCAATTTTCATCTTTATCCTAATTTAAAAATGTGAAATGTTAACCAATGTCCCGGCATTGACTAAGGATGTTAAAAAAGAAATTATATAGCATTTATTGCATTGAAAATTGTGTAATCAATACATGAAAAAATCAAAAGTTTTTTTTTATGGTAATAACTTCCTTTTTTTGGTATCCCACCCGTTGACATTTTCCTTTTTTATACGATTCTTCCAAAATATAATCTATATTGTTATAGAGTGATGCTATTTAAAGTGAAAAAACACATCAAGAATCTTTTCACGACTGATTAGCAACCGTTAGATCTGCAATTAATTGGAATACTTGGGCAGTTGAGAGATGAGGAAGTGAATATGTTGTTACCTTTTGAACTATCGTGATGCTCTCGTGAGTATTATTTTCGGGACAACTAACCTTGGTTGTTGTTATAATATTTCTTAAAATTAAAATATATTAATCATAAGTATTAGTTTATTACTCTCTAAAAAAAAAAAATTTAACTCAGTTGATAGAGATATTGAATATTATACGTAGGGGTTGGAGTTCGAACCCCAACATCTCATTTCTACATATTATATTTAAAATGTGTGAGTTCTAGCCACTATACTACTTGATAAAAAAATGTGAAAGATTTCTCAATTTTCTCTTATATTTTTCACCCTCTAAAATTCTTCATTTATTATCCTCCAAACTCGCAAACAAAGTCTCGGTGCAAGTTTTTATTGGATTTTTTAGTAATTATTTTTCTTATCACCTTTACGCATTTCAGCATTTTCAAGAAAACAATCTTGTTGTCGTTTTTTTTAGGAACAATCATGTTGTTGTTGTGAAGCTACTAGTTGAATCTTTAGCTTTGATGTGATTTCCTAACGTGAAATTTCATATTTCCAAACACACCAGTAATCTCGGTCGAGCCACTTGTACACAGTTACACACACTTAGTATTAGCCCCCAATTGATTTATAAGTTTTTGTTTTTATTTATCTTATACGCAAAAGGTGAGATATGTATTCTATTTTTAAAAGAAGTTTAATCGAAATTAAAATCGCTTCTAATTAATCTCTATAGCATTCAAATTTGATTATTACTTAAAAAAACATTAAATTTGATTATGTTATTGGTACGAAGTTGATTATTGTGCTTCAACTCATGTTGCTAAAACATACAAAACACGTGATCGCAAGTTTAACTCAATTAGTAGAAACAATATATAATATATACAAGGTTTGAGGTTCAAACTCGACCATTAAAAGAACATGCAAAATTCGGTAGGATTTTTGATTTTATCAAAAATTAATTTTTCCAATGATTTATACTATTAAGCATTTGTTAAAGTTTATCATATATGCACACGAAATCCAATTCTTGGCAAGAGAAAACAAATTTACGGTTGTTGGGAAGCTACTAATCGTAGCTTTAGCTTGGATGAGGTTTCCTGACATGCAGTCTTATGCTCTTTTAGTATTGGAGTCCAACCCCCCATTGATTTATAAGTTTTTGTTTTTATTTATTTTAAATCAATTTTATCCGAAAAAGTTAGATATGTAGTCTATTTTTAAAAGAGGTTTAATGCATATTATTTACTCTAAATGAAATGGCTGAATTGCTTGAGAGTTTAAACTATCATCCTCATGCATTTATAAATAAAAAAATTACGATCAATCAGGATCCCTCAATTATAGGGATAACAATAGGTGTTAATATCAAAATATGAATATAATTGGAATAAAGAAAACTAAATCAACCCATTAAAGTTGATCTGGGGGTTGGTTTGGATCTTGCAGTGTGCTCCTCTCAAAGTATTATATTTGATTTTCTTTGATGCCAATTTTCGTGATCTAAATCCATAGGTCTGGCTTTAAATCCCCACCCCCAAAGTGGGCGGTGGACGGTTTGTCAATTGATCAATATCATTAGAGTTCATGAAAGATGTAACGAAGATCTTCTCAAAAAGAATCTCCTCATGGATAAAGTGACAATTGATCTTTATGGCTTTCTCCGCTCATGAAAGATTAAATCTTTGCTTTTTCTTTTTTTAGGTGTTGATGGAACAAGAATTTAGTCGAGGTTTGGTTGATGTCCTCAATTGTGATTCTCTTTTCTTAAAGTGTTTGACGTTGAGGAAATTTGTCCCTCAATTGTGGGTTCTCTAAATTCTCCAAATAGAGCATTCATCACGATTGTTTTTGGGGGTTTTTAAGCTACACTAAAAAATGCATAATAAGAAAATAGATTTCCTCCTAATTATTAGGTCACCCCTTTTTAAATAGCCTTAGCAGAAAACCCACTTATATTCTACTGATCAGGTTACTTGATAAAAAAACTGAAAAATGTCTTACACTAGTTAGAATAATATAAGTAAATAATAATATTGACAGATAAAAAGGCAACTCAAAATCACGCACTCCATTTATATTTGAAGTGACATCTCCCGTGTCATCATTCAAAATAACATTTAATTTCTCTCGTGTAAAACACCAAAATTTTGTGTTTTTCTCATTTGTTCATTTTTATTAAGTTTTTCTGAGATTGCTTTAGCTAGTACCAGTGAGACAAAGAAACATAGTACGATGTAACAACAGTGAAAACAAAGAAGAGAGACACAAACACCATTTATTTTATATCTCAATTTTGTATTCCGATCTTGTTCATTACCAAGCTTTAGATATCTTCCTTTTCCTTCAAATTCAAATTTTTGGGTCAAAGTTTGGAATTTTAAGTTGCAAGGGGAAATGCAGCCTCTACTTGAAGTTACTTCAATTACTAGATCTTATATATGGTATGGACTCAATCTTGGTGCTATTCGAGTCCTTGATATATTATCAATACTGCATTCAGATATTTGCTTCGAGGTCATACTCATGTGGGTTGTATGTTGCTTTTGGCCTGTACTTACTCCATTTTGATGTTAATTAAACACTTATTTCTATAACAAAATATAAAATAAAGTCAAATTGTTTTTATGAGTTATAACTTACACGCATGTTTCCATAAACATTCCAAGAAAACTTGAAGAAATAAGTTATAAATAAGGTATGAATATGTTACAAGTTATTTCTATAAGTTCTCCTAAAGAGTCTCACAAGTACTTATGTTATCAAATAAGCTCAAAGTCAATCCACACATGTCCTTAGTCTATTATGACTTCTTGATGCTAGGACTCATAGTCGATCATGAGATTTTTTATGTCTTGGGCCAATTTAAAATAATGGTGCCACACTTAATCATATTCTTGAGAAAAAAAGTCATTTGTGCACAATATAATGGTTTTAGTAAGTGTACTAATTTGTCATCATCGAGTAATAAAATTTATAAATTCGCCTCCACATAGATTGTGAAATTTCTACTCAACAACATTGATTCTGATTATAATGTACATGTAAATTTAGGGGAATGCACATGGCATGAATTCGATTCACAAGTGACGAATAAAAACAGATAAAAAGATGATTATATAATATTTGATTCACTTCTCTTTAGATCTTTGGTAACCGTGTCCAGAGTGTACAATTGTTTACTTAGTTCAAGATGATTTAACAAAATAGTTATGACCAATTTCTTGGCTCCTAACCTTTTTCGCTAATTACAACCCCACTAATGTCTTGGGTGAGTTCGTGATCATTAACAGTTTGATTGCACGTCAAAACTATTGTCACAAAGACAGTAATATAACATGTATAAAGCTATTAATATTGAACCGTCAATGTTAGGTCGAGTCCAAAAAGTTAAAGTTAATAGTTCCAAAAGTCAAGGTCAATATCGAACTTGATAAACGCATGCTCGTTAATTAAAGAAAATATTATAACACAAATAATATATCATTAATTTTAAATTAAAAAATTAATTTTGAATATTAGATCAATCAAACATTGAAGTCATGAATTTGGATCATACAACACCACCAATTCACCATGCATGAACGACCAGTATATTTTGCAAAGAATACATATCTCCTTCATTATTCATGTATTAAATATGAGTATTAGAATCATGCATAATACATTCCACACCGACACAAACTAAGTGCATAAATAACCAATTTATCTTACAGACAATGTGTATATCTCACCCGTTCTTCGTGTGTTAAATACGAGTCTTTGAGTAATACATATCATATGAGAATAAATATTATATACGTTAAAATACAAGGTGAGCGTAAATTTTAACATATATAAAATTTATGTATTATTTATCTACTATCTCTGAAATTAATATTTTTTTAAATAAAAAAGTTGCATAAAATTTTGTAACATTTTATTATTTTATGAAAAAATTATAAATTATATCATCCATGACTTCGAAATTTGACGAGAAATATAAACAAAGGTAATTACTTATTTGTTTTCATATATTCTTTTTTATTTTTTTCTTCACAAATGTGTATAAATAAATCCACTTTTGTAAATGCACGAGTACAAAAAAGTGTTATCCCTGCAATTAATTATTAACAAATGTTGTTAAAAAATATTTATTGCCTCTATAATTATTTAAACATAATAAATATGATACAAAATGTGTTCCCTTATAATTATGAACAAATGTTGTTATAAAATATTTATACATACAACATTTAATTATAAATCTTTGAATTTATTAAGAATTAATATAATAAAAAGATTCTTAAAATATAAAATATAAATGTTTTAAGAAACTCTACTTACTCAGTGACGTAAATTTTGTATACCATAAATACAAATTCATATTATCATATAAAAAGATTTGTTAAAATGATTTATGAATATAAATTATTTAAGTATACTTTAATAATAAATATCATAAATAAATAATATCAAAAGAGTTTAGAAAATAAATCACTATTAAAAACATAAATTACCATAAAAAAACTGGACATATTATTTAGGTACACTAAAAAAATGAACATCTTAAAAAATAGATTATTTAATAATTTTATTTTCAATTTTTTAATCAAAAAGATGTGTTCAAATCTTCCTGTCACATAGAAATATTCATGTCATAAATCTATCTATAATATATACATAGTGCACAGTAAACTTATGTTTTTACGATGTACAATTGTATATTGATATTAGGATATATAGAACGATTACAAGTCTGACTAAAACTAGGGATGTTCGTGGGTGGGTTTGGGTTGGGTTTGATCAAACCTAAAACCAAACCAAATATGGTACTCTGATTTGGATGAGGTAAAATAACCACCCGTTATACTATTAGGTGGATTTGGCAAACCCACTAATTTTTGGGTTGGGTTTGATTGGGTAATGGAATACCCAACTTATTTTTCCATTTTTTTAATATTAAATGACTAACTGACAAGTTCTCATAATTTTGTTTTAAAATAGTACTCTACTTTTTAATTTTTTTTTTAAAATGTTTAACTTATTTTACTATAAATTTATGCATCATAGAATATCAAATAATAAACTTCATCATAAAATACTTGCAACAAGTTAGATGACATAAAATTGCATTAGTATCAAAATAACCAAAAATCATTGGGTAAGTGAGTTTTTTGGGTTTGGGTCTGGTTTTACCCGAAACCCATTTATTTTTATGAGTTTTCCATTTTTGGAAACCATACCCACCCAATTACTCAACCCAGCCCATTTTTTTTGGATTTTTTGGATGGATTTGAACGGATTTTCTAGGTTGACCCAACCTATGAACACCCCTAACTAAAACTACAATATTAAAAATTAAATATGGAACAATAAAACAAACCACATACAGTCATGAGTGTGATATAAACATATATAAGAATAAATGGAAACTATAGAACATGATCACAAAAATTCCTACAAAGAAATATTAATTTTGGATTATTTATGTATTTGTTTCAAAACTTTTGTTTACCTCTTACAATGAACTTGTTGGTGTTAACTTTTATCTTCATAAACAAAATCTTTTTGTATATGTTTCCTTTACTACAAGGGGCGTTGAACCAAGAAGTGGAGATAGTTACAAGGAAAACCGATTATTACCTAGTGATTTTGAGTCACAGAAGTTTGTTCAAACTTTGGTTATAAGATTTTTTTTCTTCTGAAACCAACCTTAGAACGCATTATTTAATAAAGATGTAGTTTTGTTGTGTATTATTTTGATTATGTTATCAAAATAAAAACACAATATATTGTTTACATAGACTATGGACCAAATCCAACTACTACTCGTATTAGTTATATCCAACTTCATAGTCACAATGTTTGTATTAAGCCTTAATAGAAGTAGTGATAGTTTACTGGACGGAGACCATCTTGTGAAAAGATATGCAGTGTCCTATTCAATGTTAATACTCAATTTGTCGATTCAGGTAAAAATAGACCCCTGATAAAATAAAATCACAATCTTACTTATGAACAATCTTCTATTTAAATTGAAAACTACATTCGTAAATAAAAAATAATCATCAATGTAACTAATACAAAAAAAAAACCTAATCAATAATATGAAAATACAACTTCAAACGAAAATCTTTATCAACCTTCTAGCTACTAAAAATGAGTTGTCAAATTGGAGGTCCATCTGAAATATATAATTAAAATTATCTTAATTTATTAAATAATATATACATTGGTATTGTGGCCATATAGCACATAAATGTATATAGCCTAGTGTCTATGTGTGATGTATATCAAATATCAATGTTCTTTCCTAGATTCGATTCCTATTGAATGTTTTTTAAAATTAATATTAAATTGAAACAAAATTGTACTGTCACTGGGCAACTAAATTGCGGCAGTAAAATGCTTCATCGGCAGTTAGACATAGGAATTTCCAAAACTCAATTGTTGCGATTTTGGATACCATAGGTGCGATTTTCGACAAGGTTAAGCCATTCCAAGCCTATTGCATTGCTGTTTTGTGATTGAATTGTTAGTTTTTTTGGTTAAATTGTCACATAATTAGGTTTTGTTGATTTTATGATTTGATGTTAGATTAGAGTTGAATATAATATTGTTGTAGAATTATTAGAAAATTGTGGTAGAATTTTTAGGATTAGTTTAAGTTTTGATGAATTGTTGTAGAGTTGTTAGGATTAGTTTAGGTTTTTTATGAATTGTTGTAGAATTGTTAGGATTAGTTTAGTTTTTTAATGAATTGTTAGGATTAGTTTATGTTTTGATCACCGATTTGTTTATGTAGATATGTCTCAGAATCAAAATCAGAGTGATGTTCAGTTGAACAAAAAGGAGGGTGATGAGAAGAAGAAAGCTAAATCGCCTATGACATGGCACATAATCGAATGTGATGGTTCCGTTAAAAACACGGTTTGAAGGTGGCGGTGTACAACCATTCCAAGCTGAGGAGGATGAGAGATTAATGGGTATATTGAATTTCTGGGTTTTTATGAAGAATTTTTGCGTTTGTAGTTGAAGGTTTGAACTTCAAGGTTTAGTTTTTCTACTCCTCCTTTCCTCACTCATGTGTTGACCTATGTTTTCTCAGTTAGATTGCATTTGCTTTTATTGCTATTCTCTTTATTTTAAATCTCCTAACTGCGGTTCCTTTCAAGAATATTCATTTTTTTTTTGTTACAAAATTGACTATCGAATTTGTAGAGCTTTTTTTAATTTAGTGCTTGCAAGCATTGTGGCTTTGTCATGATATCTTATTTTGATCTAAGAGCAGCACAAAGAGCAATGCAAGCCCTTCAAAACAAGCCATTGAGGTCTCGGAAACTTGATATACATTATTCGATTCCAAAGGTATTTTCATAACAATGTGTTATGTATGTATAATTCAAATTATGTAGCCTTCATTTGGATATACTTGGTTGTGCTTTGCTATGTGTTATGTGCTTTGCTTTTTTCAATCGCCTCAGTTTCCTACTTTTTATGCTTTTTCTAAAGATGTATCATAACTTGATTGCTTCTTTAGGTCAATGCTCCAGACAAGGATATTGGTCATGGTACACTGATGTTATCTGGTCTTGATTCATCTGTTTTAAACGATGAGTTCAAACGTGTTTTTGGCTTCTATGGAGAAATTAAAGAAGTAAGTGTGCATTGTTGGTTTTCACCGGTCTTAGTTGCCTGTATTTTCATGAAGATAATACAAGATTCCTTAAATTTTATGTTTTTAATTGCAGATCTATGAATATCCAGAGATGAAGCATCTCAAATTTATAGATTTTTATAACGTGCGAGCTGCTGAAGTTGCACTTCGGGTATTGAACAGGATTGAACTTGCTTTCAATTAATGTTAGGTTTCTTTCTATTCAAGCAATTTTGTGTTATGTTTATGAAACCTTATGTAGGTACAGTCACAAGTGTATGCTGCCTTGGTGGTCCATAAATATGCAGCACTGTTGCAACTCAATTGAGTAAGCAACATATGTGGTTTTTGTGTCATACGCTGTCAATGATAGCGTTTTAGAGCGCTATCAGCAGTCCAAAGTAGCCATCATATGATATGAACAAAACCATGATTATGTTTTCATTTGATGTTTCAATGTAGTTCTTACTGCCCTCTATACAATTATCTATTTTTTTGCATAGTTGATGGACTATTAGTTCTGACTCAATTATGTTCCTTATAGCTTGGCTGTACAAGTACACTTGAATGAATGTGTGCTAAAATACCTATCAACGAAAGTCGTCACAGATGTCGCCCTTTCTGAATGCCAATTTATTGGAGTTTAAAAAATTTCAGTTGTTTAGATGATGTTATAATCAAAATCTTTTCAAACAGGTTCACAGAAACCTCTCTATCGAATAAAGTATTTATCTGTCATACCAGAAAATTGGATGGCTGTATTATTGCAGGTAATTCAGGTATTGCTTTGAATGATTAATAAATGGATATATGAGGATGCTCAACTCATGTATATTGTTGGTACCATAATGCCATTATAAGACCACGTGCGCATAAAAATGCCTGCTATATTCAAGACTGTTATTTTATTTTTTTAAATTCTAATGTGGTTTAGGTGTCTTCTTCTACATCCAACTTCTTTTATAGCAAGGTTATCAACCTCCGTGTGTTTATAAGGTTGCCTCTCAAATCAACCTATTTGGATTGGATGTAAGGTAGAGGTTATCAGAAGAAAAATTTCACAATTTGTTAATGATGACACAGTGGACTTGCCTTCACGTTTATCCACAAATAATGTAATTATTTCACCCTATTCCATGTTGTCATAGCTTTTTTTATTTTATTTTAGTAGCCACCATCTGTCATGCACAACTTTATGTTATCAATGAGATAAGTACTCATCATTCCTCTAATTTCATGTGAAGGTATTGGCATGGTTTTATTTTCCTGGAAGGGTGGCTACATTCCCCCATACTTAAGGCATTGTTTTCGTCATTAGTGCAGCCAATGAGATGGTTATCTGAATATGGTAGTAATGATTTATGTCTTCTCAAATAAACATCTTATGGAAGAAGCTTATCCTTTTCATTGTGAGAGTACGTTTGGTTATGATGTTATAAAAATTGACTACCATAGCCGTTTTGGAAAATATTACATCTAAAGCGCATATTTTCTTACTTTATCATCCAAATGATAAAGGACATGTTCAATTTCATTTATATTTTCTAATTTTGTTTTTTAATATATGCTTTTACTACTTATTATTATTGACTTATAAATTTGATAGTTTAGGCAATATTGGAGCAACAGAGGACTAACATGTGAGAGCCTTGATGATGTAGGAGATGAATTTTGCTATAAGTTTATACTTCAAGTATAGGTTTGCACCAACAACGCTCTAAGGTAGGCCCTAATCATTATCAAGGTATCTTGCAAGAATCGTCTTTGTAAGCTACCTTAGATGATGTGGCTAATTGATATGTAACCAATTAGATAAGAGGGGTTTACAAAAGAAACAATTTTTTATTGGGCTACTTAGTAGTCTTATTCCGCAGTCGTTTTTTTCGCATGGGCATTTATATGTTGTTATGTCCAGAGTTACATTAAGAAAGTGCTAAAGATATCGTTGACTGATGATGAGGGTTCGGATACAAATCTAACCTCAAATGTAGCGTACAAAAAAGTATTTCAAAATGTCCGCTAATTAATGTTGTTGCTATTTATGAACTTTTTTTTTTGTCAAGTAGCCTAGTGGCTAGAGCTCACGCATTTTTAATGTGGAGAAGTGGGGTATCAGAGGTTCGAACCATGCATTTTTCATATATACATGTTGTGATCATTGTTGTCCCATGCGAAGCACGGGTTCACGATTTAGTAAACTATTCATTCAAAGCAACAAAAATCAAACGCAAACAAATTAGGGTTCTGAGATAACAAGATCAGATCCTAACCACAATGAGTAGGAACAACATGAGATTTAGCATCACGAGATCTAATAGCTTCAATCTCAACTTCCATATTCTCTCACTCACTTTCCTTCCTCTATAGCAAAAGTTTGTTATTTAATTGTTCTTAATTGAATATGAATATGGATATTTGTTTATGGTGAATTAAATGATGGTTTTTTGTGTTGCAGTAGAAGGAAAGTGTTCTTGGAATAAGAGT
Organism: Medicago arabica; assembly: GCA_946800305.1. Lineage (NCBI taxonomy): Eukaryota > Viridiplantae > Streptophyta > Magnoliopsida > Fabales > Fabaceae > Medicago > Medicago arabica. The sequence continues at coordinate 8,192,564 of OX326965.1, read as the reverse complement.
TTGTTTAAATGCCTTTTTGCACTAATAAATTCTAGATTTGAGTTTTGGTGGAGAAAATTCGATTTTAGAAGATGGATTATTGAAGTTGATGAAGTTAGATAATGAATTTTTTTGGGTTTATTTGATGAAGAAGATGAGAAAAAAGATAATAAAATTTTCAGAGCCAATGCTAAAACAACATGTGTACCATACTTAACATTTTTTTATTTAATCTAACGGAAGAGACCAAAACATGTCACAGAGATAAAAATAAAGTACCCAAACGGTCTGTTTTTTACTTATGGGACCAAAGCGATAAAAAAAAAAAAAAAACTTAACGTACGAAAAGAACAATTAAACCTAATTTTTTATAGTGTGTATAACTCACCCTTACAAAACCGAATGGTAAGGTCAGGAATGATGTTGTTATAAACTCTAGTTTAGGGGAGTTGGTTTTTCCATTAGCTACCAATGATTTTGGCAGTGGCTATGTTTATGACTAGATTGATTAAGTGTTTTGAGTAGTGCAATATAGATTCAACATGCTATAAGTAGAGCATAGTTGATTTTTATTTCGTAGGACTAGGAAGACATCCTTTCATATCGTTTATTTGGGTTTGACTCATTTGCTATACATGTCGTGCATTTTTAGTTTCTTTCTTGATCTCTTTTATTTCTTATTTCACAGCTATTAAGCATAGAGAAAGAAATGCAAAAGAGATGAGTGTGATGATTAGGAAAGGCAAATTAGTTAGAAGTATCATTGGTTCCAAGCATGGAGAAGGTACGTACAAGGCTAATGGCGATACTTTGTAGGATCGCATACAAGAAGGAAATGCAATTTGCAAAGCAGTAGAAAATAGAGGGAGACCATGTGCAGCAAATAACAATTTGATCTCCAATTACATAAATAAGGATATGTCATCATCTCTATTGGAGAAAATCATTAAGAAGGATATATCTTCAATTGGAACAACCATTTTTTTATATAGATAAATCATTTACAAACATACTCATAATATATCAATAATAAAAAAAGAAATACAAAGAGTTGGGGGTTGTGCCATATCCAAGGCAAAAGAAATAAAAGACGTGAAGAACACGAAAAAGAGCCAAGAGAAACGGAAATCAGGCAATCCAAGTCGATCCCAAAATAGTACCAGCAATCAAGTGCTCGTGATTTGCAAGGCGATCTGCGCAAGCATTACCTTCTCTTTAAATGCGAGAATCAACAATATTCAAAGATCTAGATAAACGCTTGATCCATCTACTCCAAAGCTTCCATGGCACAATTGCAACATCATTAATACCAGATAGGACAATGTAAAATCACATTCCAAGCAAATGTTCAACCAGCCTTTGGACAAAGCAAACTCTAGCGCCATAACAATACCTACATACTCAGGAAACATAGAGGTATGCGAACCAAGAGTGGAAGCAAAACGACCCAATAAAGAAGCTTTGCTATCTCTAAAAATGCCGCCACAAGAAGCGTGAGACGGATGATCAAGAAACTTTTTCAAAATCTGATCATGTTGCTCAATTGGAACAACCATTAGTCCATTACTCGTTCACTTAGTCAAAAATATAGAGAAGACAATATCAACAGCTGCACATAGTCAATCTAGGTTTATATTAATTTTCAACATTTGGAATTGCTGCTTTTCAAATAGAGTACATATATTTCCGGTAAAATTTGTTTTTGTTAATCTGATTTCAAAAATCACCATTCTTTTGCACAGTTTCATATCGCAAACTTAAATGCTTTATATTAAAACCATTTGTGTGCCAATTATTGTTCGTGAATTAGTATTATTTGATCTTCTATCTGATATTGTGAATTGCCACTTTAGTTTTTCGTCACTACTACTGAAGACACTTTTTTTGTTTCAATATAACTGTTTGCGGGGCAACTATCAATAAAACCAATGACTAAAATAACAAGGATGTAATCTAATAACAACCAAGTGTAAAGTAAGACCACAGTTAAATCAAAATCAAAGAACAAACAAGATAAAGAAAGTAGAGAATACAAAACAATACATTAAAACTTGTTCATCCAGTTCGGCTCTACAATGACATGTATCAAAAGATTTGAGATCCCTCCAATCCACTGTCAAACAGTTCTTTACAAAGAATGATACAAAAGAGTCACCGGAAATTAACATCAACAAGCTCTCCATGGACAATTCTAATTTCTACCTTTTTCCTGAATCTCTTCCACGCGACCAAGAGACTCAATGGTTTGACTGGCCAAGGTGTTTCTCAATTGTTATCCAACTCTAGAATTTAACCCCAAAAGGAATCAACAATCAACCCTTAGTGTTTGATTTCCTAAGGATCTTCTCTTTCGGTCTCCCAAGATTCAAATCACAAATGACTCTCCTCTCATGTGTTCCTTATTCCATGAATCTCTTCCCAAAATGCATCAATTCTTTTCCAAGAGTCCCCTTTTTTGGTTCTTCAAGATTCACGTCTTGAACCTTTGAATCTCACCCAAAGACCCTTAACTCTTATCTTGTAAGTTTCCTAAAAGTTCTCCCCTTTGATTTTCAGAGATTCTCAAGCTCTCTCAACAAATGGGCCAAATGATTCTTTATAGTGTTCAGACTCAAACAAAATCACGCCACAATTTTCCTAGATCGCGCCACGATTTCAATTCATACACAAAACAGTTGCATCAGCATGCAAAATTGTGCCACCGTTAAAATCACCAAAACATGCCACAATTTTTCCAATGACACCAACATCAAATTTTGAGTCAAAACTGAACAATAACTTATCAAGGTTGTGCTATAAATTCTGCAGAAGGGAATGAGAGAAAAAGCATTGAATCAACTAGAAAAGTCAGTTAGTTCAAAAAGCTACAATGGCTAGGAAGATTCAAGCACAATTTCAAACTTCTGGCAAGCAGGTAGGCTATTCAGGTAAGCAGCAAATGGTCTACATAGACAATGCATTTTAAAAACACTTATTTGTTTCTTATCTTTTTTTAGCATGCTGCGTTTATGGATTCGGTTTCACTGTGCTTTTTATTTATCATGTGCAGATATATAAGTAATCGGCGGCCTTCGAGCTTACTGATCATCCATCGTTGTTGAATTTGTAAATTGAAAATAATAGGAAGAAAATTTTGTTCGTAGTAAGAATATGATTGATTCATGCAATTAATTCTTTACTTCCTTGTATAAAGTAATTCCTTCTTTTGGGATGTGCATATAGCTTCAAAAAACTTTAGGTGTTGTATATTATTATGATATAGCAGATATGTTTGTATTGAGTTGTGATACGGTTTTTCTTATAAAAAAAAACTTGATACAGACATACATATCATACACACACACACACGTATACCCAAGTCACAGCTTCCTTCTTTTGTTTGTATTCCCATCTTTTGTTAGTTTTAGTTAGTTTCGAATTTGATTATTTTAGAGTCTAATTAGTTGGTTAGTTTTTGTAGCTTACATCACAGTATATAAGGTGGAACTTTACTAATTTAGTATCCACTTTTCCATTTTCTCAAGTGAGCATCTTCATCTATGCTTGGTCTCAACATGGTATCAGATGTGAATTCAGATGAAAAATCATATCAAAGTATGTGCGGAGCAAATTAGCAACAACCAAATCAAAGTGATTTAACATTCACAGTCAAAAAGATAAAGGAGAAGAAAGAAAAACACGCTATTGGTTCACCCGGTTTGACCCAAATTTGACCTACGCCTGACGGAGAAACATGAGTTCTTTACATATAGAAACCAAAAAGTTACAATAAATTAACATTAGTAATAACAACCCTAATTTCTACCATTTACCCAAATCTCTTTCCGTGGTCAAAAGACACAATGATTTCACCCCCAAAGGTGTTTGAGTGATGTTTCCAAACCCTAAAATCCCTCCCAAAAGCCCTAAACCTCTAGCCTAATTATTCCCTAAAGGTTCCCTCATGTGGTCTCTTTTAGGTTTACATTTTTTCACCCTAAAACCCATGTCTTCTATTTATAGGATTCATCTAGTCCTTAACTTAGCGAATAAGAAAATTGAAAATGCGTGTGTGCATCGTGCACCACCTCTGTATCACACAAGGCACAACAATCGTGTTGCTCACAAAATACGTTCTTGCGCGTCGTGTACTGGTCAAAAACATGATTTTAAGGCATATACAACAGTATGAAACGATAAAACATTCCGCATCAATTTTGTCACATCTTTTGATATCATGCAGATAGAAACTTGAGAGAGATTAAAGATGGAGCTGAAAATGATCAAAGTAATATGTTTAAGCCAAACTATGAAGGGACACAAACACATAAAAATGATGTATTGTTGGATACAATGGATTACACACATGCAAAAATAGAGAATCCACCGATCCATGATTGAAGTCCCCATTTTTTTTTCTCCATTAGAACAATTTTTGATAGAAAAAAGCACCAATCCAGAGCGTTTGATTACCTGCAATTCTGTTTATTTTCTTTTGAACTTTGAAGATAGGAAAATCCACATTTAAATCACAAATTTCTGTGGAGGAGAAAGCGCATGCGGTGTTTGGATTAAAAAGTTGAATTAATTGCATAGTCAGACTAATCAAATTTCTTAAAGCATTTAGAATAGAGTAGTATGCAACTTTACCAAGACTTGCATAGCCAAACTCATTATATCTTAACAAAGCTCTTAAACCTAAAGGGGAATCAACTCATTGCTCTAGATTGTTGTAAAACTCCAAATTCCTTTACTTGATCATAACTCGGTTTTCTTTTGAAAGTTATACTCCATAGTCATAGCTATCATCTTGCTTCAATCTAACATTATCTGAAATAGTTCACAGTAACATTTTGCTTTACTACTCTGATTCACTCCTACATCAGTAAAGAATGAAATTCAATAGGAATTTTGAACCGACCATCAAGCATAATGTAAAGCATTTGAACCACAAAAACATACACACACAAGAAGGAATAAAAAGAGGTTTTATTATGTTATAATGGCCAACTAAGTGAAAAAGAGGAATAAAAAGAGGACTTTTACATCTTTATCTGTGGAGGCACCAACGTCTTTATCTTTACATATACGCTTTTTCTTATAGTTAAACACGAGTAGGTAAAAAAATAGGAAAACTAAGTGAAAAACAAAGCACAATTGGTGCGACTAATTTAAAGTTTATGCAATGTTATAGAGAAATATAAACTTGCTTTGCCTTGTATTTTTAAACAATACATTAGATCTAACACATAAAGTCAAAATCAAAAGAAAAACTATAAACACAGTTCTTTCAAGCACTCACTGAGAAGTTTGTTCATCCACTTAGAACAGATAGTACTTCATGGAAGAGAAATATCAGCTAAAGTGAGGGATAATATTCGAAATGGACAACAATACAGGAAAACAAATCAATGCCTTAGTAAAAAACGATTTCAATCAAACAGTAACAATGTAAAAACAAGTCTAATCCCATTAAGTGGTTAATTTCAACTAAAATGAATACAACAAATAACAACCAGGTCTTATCCCATTAAGTGGGGAATTTCAACTAAAATGACTGATGTTGCTAAGTTAAAACACGATAAAATAGATTAAGATGGAATAAGAACCTTACTATGGCTCTTTAGTCTCCACGAAACCTTTGTTTTAAACCGATTGATTGCATCAGGTGTGTGTATCAATGCATTCAATAGTATCAGTCGTTCTATTCACAAGAATCATTTTCTTCAGAATAAAGTCATATTGCTATTTCCAGTAGTAATATCTCTTCATGTTGGTGCAGGTGAACTGGAAGGAGTAGACGATAACAAGCACTAAAAACAGTGGGAGGGAGTGTGAAAATTTCAAACAAAGGACTCCATGAAGTACAATCTTTAATATTAATCAACCCGTGTAAGATGATCTCCCTTAACTCGCAAAGAATAGGTGTGGGAAGGCTTTGAGGGGGGGGGGGTCGTCACATGTTGGATAAGCCCAAGGTTAACAAATGTGTCATCTAAAAGAGGCCATGTAACTTAAATGACTACTTCCATCCAACAGTAACTGTAACACCCTCATTAGGCCTCACTCAAGCATTATCAAAGAGAAATGGAAACACGTCAAAAAATCTCTCCAATAAGTGCCGAATGGTTCAAACACTGGTTTTTGTGATGTGTTGCATTTCTTAGCAACATCATCAACCTGAAAACCTTATGCTTGTTCGGCCAAGAATTTAATCCAAAACCATGCTTTTAGACAATATCCATTCCACGAGTAATTTCATTTCAGTAGGGCTCTAACGTCTTTTTTGTGATTGGGTTGCATGGTGAAAGTCGTTGTTCTATAAAATTTGTGTCAGTTACATACACTTTGTTTAATCTATCAAAGAAATGTTGAGAATAGAAGATCTGTCATTCCAAGTAACATTATACATTCTTTCAACTTAGCTAGGTGAAACAGTTGGACCAAATAACCTCCAAATCTTTCATATTAGGGTGTGTTTTACTTCGACTTAATTTTCATAGAGCACTGCTATTTATCTAGATAAAAATTGTCCTGATGGTATAGCGAACAGCACTTAGCCAATCACCTCTCTGCCTGGCCACAAAACAAGGAAGGTGGTGCTATAATTTAGAAAAAACTACTGAGTAAAAACAAGGTCGTGAATTTTCATGAGGAAATTTGTCTAGATAAGTAGCATTACGCATTTTTATAAATGCAATCAAGTACGAGTTTAGATAATTTGAAGTGTGTTCTTGTATTGCTTGTTCATTATACCTCTTACTAAACTCACTCTATATCTAAATCTTTATCCATAGTGAGTTTATCAAGAGATATATTCGGACGTGCAATACTAGAATCAGCTTCAAACGCTAATCTTGCTCTCGATTTCATCAGGAAAATGAGGTCGAAGTAAATAGACCATAGTTTAAAAGAGATGAAAATTGTTTAGTCAACACTGATCACCTATCTTGGGAGAAATTTTCATCTAACCAGACACGATAGTTATCATATTCGACAAAGTGTTTGCTACGGGTTGTTGGCATAAATTCTACATGATGACTTTCATTGTGCAACCCAGGACGTCCTAGCTCTTTAATTTGGCGATACTGTAGTTAAACGTGATATTGCCTATAAGCACAATTTTGGGTTCAATTACGGGTCGAATCTGTGATTTGTGATGACCAGCCCAAAAAAAGATTTGGTTTAATCACCGACTATGACTATTTGATTTACAATATTCAAACCAAAAGATGATTTGACGTTGTCACCAACTTTAAAGTTTGTTAATTTCATTAAAACATTGTGATGACCAAATTAAAAGAAAATTCGAAGTGGCCTTTGGTAATATTTTAGATTTAGATTTTTTTATTGAACATTTTTTATGATCAAACTAAAAGAGAATTTAGGGTAATCATCAATTTAAAAAGGTTTGAGAAGTGACTAAACAAGAGTAGCTACTACCTAAACCTAGTTATTTTTAGTTGATTTTTTAGAGTAATTGTCACCTTATGTAGAGTCTTTTAATATCCCACAAAGTCAATACAAACTCGCAAAAACTTTTAAAATGTTAAAAGATTTTTTTTTTTGTTGTCAAAATAGTCTTTTAAAATTTCAATGAAAGAACTCCCCTAAATTTTGTTTGTGAGATGAACTAAACCAAAAGTTTACAAAAGACTAAATCAAATTTGGTTACAAGTATTGAGAAGAAGGATTGCATTTATTTAAAATAAAAGAAAGGAAGAAAGAGATGGGTTGGACATGAATTGCATAATGAACAAAAGAAAAGCATTTGTTAATCAATGAACTACTTAATAAAAAAAGAACCAAATATATAACAATGAGATAAAAGCAGAAGATCTAGAGTGTTGTAAACATTTGGTTGTAACAAAAAGAAAGGAGGCATGGACCGAGACAAAATATGAACCTTTTTTTTTATTTTTTAAGAAATGGACTTAAAGGTCCGTTTGATATGGTTAGGATAAGGAGACAGGATATGATACAATCATATCCTGTTTAAATCTCATGTTTGATGCACACCAAAGGGATAGGATAAAATAAATTATTTCTCTATTCTATCCTGACTTTTCCTTTGTAATTTCTATCCTGGGTTAGAAATTATCCTGATGGCATTAGAAGATCATTCCTTAATTATTATCTTGATATTCTGCCATTTTTAAAATATTGTCATTTTTAAAATAATGATAGCATGCATTTTCTATTGTAATTAATAACATGCCATTTTTATAGTATTTAATTAATTATGAGAGCAATTTTTTCATTTAATTATAATAATATCATGTTTGTTATCATGTGCACATCAAACACTATGATATGAAAATATTTATCATGTTTTTATCATATCTTATCTCTATCCAGCTTTATATCATATCATGCCTATATCCTATCCTGACCATCAAACGGACCTTAAATATACATGTGTAGCTCTTATGACTTTTTTGTTTTCATCTTTTTAATTAAATATTACAACAAAAAATGAAAACTAAAGTGTAAAAAAATACAAGATAAATATTTTTAATTTGTGTTAAAAATTGAATTGGTCGACAAAATTAGAATACTACAACAATTTTAGTTTGCAATCCAATAACAAGAAAGATCTTGTAAAAAAAAAAACTGAAAGATGTCAAAGTAATTTGGTGGTAGCTACTTTACTCGTGGAATGGATATTGTTGCATATAAGCATAGTTTTGGGTTCGAATTTGAATAGAACATGTCATAAAAATAAATGTTTCAATCGAGAGACTCGACATTCATCGGAGAGATCTTATGTGTTTCCATTTATCCTTGATAGTGCTTATATGTGAGGGTGTTGTGGTTACCATTAATGAATGTAACCATTTAAATTATATGGCCTCTTCATAACACACATTTGTTATCCTTTGCTTTGATCTCTATCATGAGCTGCCAGCCAACTTAACCCTCCATAAACAAACCTTCCAGCAACTATTATCTATGAGTTAAGGAACAGGTTATGCTGTCCATGCTACAAAAATCTGAAAAACCAACTTATCTTATATTGGTTGACTAATTTTAGAGACCATAGTTCATGAAGTCCTTTGCTATGATATCGTCAAAACACCACTTGACATAATCAAAGCTTATATAAAAAATCCAAACATCTCTTCTCTCCATGATTTATTAAACTTGTCTCTCATTGAAACTGAACAATTGCAATTTTAGGGAAGCGTGTATTTGATGTCACATGTAAAGACTAAGGGAAACATAAAGTCACTTCATAGAAAGTTTTCAAAAATTGAACAAATATCCTACCATTCTCCTGGTCAAGATCATTAGGAGGACGAGCCATTTTCTTCCCTTTTTTCTCTTCACCAAACCATTTTCAAAAGTCAAGTTCTTGATCATGAAGACTATCAAGATTTTGTTGGATTTTAACGAATGATCAAGATAGTATCTAGTCTAGACGGAGTGCTAGATACGCAAAAAAAAAAAATAGATTTAAGTGTAGCGAGATTGTGAAAGCGTGGGGAATACGCTTATTGGACACACTAAAGAGAATTTAAAAAAAATGTGTAGAGGAATCGTGAAAGCGTGGGAGTAACCGATATGAAGATCTATGCAAGTCACAAATACCTAATTAAATATGGTCTAATGATTAAATCAAATATTTTTTAGATGTCATATGTGTATCTAGCAAAGGATAACATATGACAAATATTTATGTAAATGCAAAGATGATACTCAACACGACTCAATTATTCTCATGTCAAAAATATCATGAGATATTGCAAGTAAACACAAATATGGTCTAATGATCTCTAACATGAGACTCATTTTTGACACATCAAGGATAAATGGAAACACGACGTTTATTGGAGAGATCTTCGTATGTTTCCATTTATCCTTAATAATGCTTTTAAGGATTTAATTGAAAATGTACCACAATCAATGCTTCAACCATGAGACTCGACATTTACCGAAGAGATCTTCATGTGTTGTCATTTATCCTTGATAGAGATCTTCATGTGTTGTCATTTATCCTTGATAGTGCTTTCAAGGATTTAATAGAGAATGTACCAAAATCAATGTTTCGACCATGGGACTTGATGTTTATCGAAGAGATCTTCGTGTGTTTCCATTTATCCTTGATAGTGCTTTCAAGGATCTAACTGAGAATGAATGTACCATAATCAAATAAATATTTAACTTACATTGCTTCTATTATAGTGAAAAATTTTGACGAAATTGTTCCTATTAAAATTTCCACTTTCGTGAAATTGTTCCTATTATAGTTGGATTTAACATTTTTTAATTAAAGATTTAAATAATATTATAAAAAGGATAAAATTGTAATTATAATAGTTTAAATTGAAGATATAATTAGAAGAAAAATATTACATTCTTTTATATATATAGAAATGTATAGAACATATATAGTTATAGATATATAATTAGATAATCATGGCGTTTGGGAAACTCAACTAAATCAAAATCACATAATCGGATGATAATGTTTAAAACTCAGAGTCGAAGCAAAGTGTCAATTTTTTGCGTCTTACAAGGAACAAACAAGCTATAAACTGAATTCCCAGACAACAAATAATAAACAAATTTAAGTTCTCAACTTGAATAAGGTTGGAACAAAATATCGACAATAATTATTTTATTTTATTTGGAGTGGTAAATACCACTTAAAACTCACTAACACAAATAAGAGAGTGAGATAATGGGTTCGAACCCGAGACACCACAAAGATCCAAACCTATCAATTTCGATATTTGTCGGTTGAGCTATGTAGGACTTACGGATATAGTACTTGTTTAATATAAACAAAATTATACAAACGGTAGCAACATGAAGTGGAGTCTAGTGAAGAAAATTATTTGGCATACCAATGAGCAGCTGCAACAGAAGTTAAAGAACTGAATGAATAATATATGTTGAAGTAAGCTCGAGGATCAATATGGACTTTTTTACTTCTTCCATTGAAAATTCAACTTAATATTTACTGAGAAATATATTGTTTCCTATACAAATTTACTAGTTATTTCCTTTACCAACCAAGTCTTGGCGGTCATTTATAATTTCATATAATAATCCTTGTGCAAGTATGCTCATCTGACTGAAACAATATTTGTATTTGCTATACACCGTCCAAAAATTCAACTATCTATCGGATAAGACTGACTCGCTCCATGAAAGTAGGAGATCCCTGACAACAGTTGGGAAGTCTACACCAAAAAGATATTTATATTCAGTTCACCTCATGCATATAACAATTGAACTATGACAATTACAGGATGCACAGGAACTTTACCTCGAGCTACTTCTACGGCCACTGAGGGTATATCTATCTGATCTTCAACCAACCTATATACATCGACAAGCTGTATAGAACACAAATCAGATTCTCCATCACATAATTTGGATTCAATGCAGTCATATTATGACCGAACCACTGCAGTCATGTGATTGGAGCCATTGGATAAAATCAGATGGCTCAAATTTGACTCTTTTTATTAAATCCAATTTACCAACATGGTGTCGAGAGAGTTGGTAACATGGAAGCCTAACTCTACAAAAAAAAACTGGTTGTCCCACTGCAATTTTGATATTAGTACCATAGCAGGTCCAAATGAACTAAGCTTGTAGAGATACCCTGAGGCACCCATTAGGGCATAAAAGGCCCTAATTGCAATGGGTTAGCAAGATAAGCTATTTTTCTGATATTGAATATGGCTTGTTCAATCATTCATCCGATGACTAATTACATAATTGCAGTGAACCAAGATTGCAGGCTTAAAGATAGAGGAAAATGCTAGATATCATCGGGACAAACCTCTTCTATATGAAGCTTTGAGTCCTCGGTCAAAGCAAGTAGAAGCTGCCGGCGGATTCCTTCGTCAACAAAGAAAAGGCGAGCTCCATCTTTGATTGTATCAGTAAGGTCCAGTTTTTTATCAACTTTCCAGTTTCTCTGGGTTTGCCTGTATAGATATGGTCTAGTGTGTAACATTGGAAGATGAACGGAGGTAACTAAACATGAAATGTAGGTTTTGTTTCTGCAATAATGTTATAAATTATAATAAAATACATACGTGGTTTTCACTTGCAATGCTGGATTGCTGCTCATCTTAGCCACATTTTCCTTTGCAAGAACAATAAGGTTTTCAAGCCGTTTCCACTGGAAAAGGCCATCTTTGAATAGAACCTAAAAGATTAAGTGAAGTACATCAAATTATGAGCAATATATATTCACTATTCACATAGCAAGTGTGACTAAGTTAGATTGACAGATATTGATTACTAAGTTATCTCACAACAAGTGTACAGAAAAGTTCACATATGTATAAGACCACTTAGATTTAGTGCTTTGACAGGCGGCAAGGAAGAGAGAAAGTGATTTACTAGCAAATCAAGTTTTAAGCACATCTGACTGAATTGTGTGCCCATATATTTTACATGTTTAAGACGGATTTGGAAAGAGAGCTTGTATTGCTTCCATATCCCAGTATAACAGAATAATCTTCCACTACTATAACACAAGTGAAGTAAGATACCAAGTAGATTTATTTAGCCACACCAAAAGACATGCATGTTGTGTCATCAATTCATGACTTCTATCCAACCAACTTCAAAATTAAACCCATGACTTCTAACCAACTATATCTAGAATGACCGTGACAAAAAGTACCCTTGGCTCATGAATTTGAATATAATGGGTAAAATGGCATCAATTCATACAGTATGAAACCTTGGAATGCATAGGTCACCTATTTTCAAATCCTCCCTCCTCCAAACAAAACATATGATAGTTGATACCAAGAATGAGCTTTCTTTTTGTTGATGGTCACAGACTAAACAGAACAGTAGTTATATATTATATGCACAAAAGCAAGTGTATGCACTTTGAAAAGTATTACTGACCTGTACGAGTCGTTCACGCAGAGCTGGATTTGGATCTGTTAGTAGTCGCTTAGCCACATATGGATATGCAACCTATTTGACATCCTGATGTTAATGTTGCAGTGACAAATAAGGATAGAAAAGGGACAGTTGCCACACCTTTTTTTATTTACAATAACAAACGTATATAGCAAAATATTAGTAATTATTTTGCTTAAAATACATATTATGAAACCGATTTCGTTCTTGAAATGCAACATTATTTATAAAATTTAAAAAAAAATGCAATTCTTAAAATAAAGTGCATACAACCTTTAAATCAAATTGAAATCTGGACAAGTCAGAAATGGGAATTTTTACCTCAAGAAATTTGAAGTCAGGCTTCAGAGTAAAACAGATGCCTTCTTGAGTCAATAAAGAACGAATTACAAGTGAAAACCTTTCTGGGATTCGAATAGGATAATTGTAAACCAACTGGTTAAACTTCCCTGCAGTATATTCATTAAAATATCAGTTGAGAATTTATGAAATTGGGCATGACAAAAAGCTTCTATTCTTGCCTTGTTCCCTCAAAAATGCCAAAAAAAACATTTCATCATTAGACGGAAATAATTTGAAAAACCATGATTCCATGAATGACGCTTCATTGACAAATTGGTTGCGATGCAAAAACAAAATATAATTATAATTAACAGATAACTACTGAATCCTAGATTACCATGAACTCAATACCAAACTAAACTGAACCATTGTAATGTACAGATATATTACTTCTTTATCCCTGTATAAGGCAGCAGATTTGTCCCTTTCTTACGATATCTCTGATACCCTCTGCATGTTATCATTGAAGAAAGCTAAGAGGTAAGATGCAACAACAGTCACATAATCTGTACTGTAACTAGGGTCCTTAACTGGATTGGATTTCTTTCTTTCAGATTCAGGCAGTATACATAGTATAGTGTCTTGTTATTTTTAATTTCACTTCCAATATAAAAAAGCATTCAAACCAGATTGAGAAAATTTATTTCAAAAACATTAGAGTTTGGATTAAATGGCTGCTGTTAGAATCCTAGAGTATTTTAGATAATCTAGGATTAGTTTCTTATCATAGAATATCTCACAATATTTCGTTAGACTAGTTTTCCCATTTCTTTGTTATTTTCAATTTATTATTATTTTATTTTTTTAAGGAAAAGGTTTTGCAGGGAATTGAACTGGCTACCCATAACAACACCTTTAAGCATTTACCACTAGACCACTAACATTTTTATTTCAATTTATCATTATTTGTTTCCTTATTTAATTAGGATTTGGAGTCTAATCCTATATTAGTATAATAAGAGTTAATGTTTAGTTTTTGTATCAAATAATAATAGTCATCATCAATCATATCAAACCACATTCATAATTCAAAGTCCGCATTTCTTTCTTTTTTTTAATCTAATACTCCATAACTTAAAATGTCACATGGCAATAATTGTTTATATTAAGTGATGAAGTGAAAATGCCTACCAGTGACACTACGAAAATTAAAATCTGCCAATCCTTTTCCAGCAGAGTCTTGCCAAATTGCTTCTAAAGCAGGAACTATTGGAGAGACATCAGTCCCTGCTGCCAGGAAGCCTAATCTGGTGAAATCATTAGCCATTTCAGCATAGTCCTCATTCACAGCGTGTACAACAGCATCAGTTAAAATCTGTTTATTTTGCTGAGGAAAATGGAAGCAGATAAACATGTCAGCCACAAATAATTCACTATTCTGCAAGGCCAGATAATATAGCATATGATTTAAATTATTATATATATTATTTTATTTTATTTTTTATACACACACATTCAAGACTGGAAAAATTAGAAAAAGAAAGCATGTGGCATGATTACCATTTGACTCTTTATTAGTGTACAAACATTTTTCTGCAGTTTCATGTAATTAGGAGGACAGGTTTGATTTGAAGAGATTTTGTAAGCCATTATCTCCTTGTAATTTCTTAATTAGGTTGGATTGGATATATCCTAATATGTGTTGTAAACATTCAGCAAACTTTGTAATCAGAAAATTAATATTTAGACTCTTTTCCTCTCTTTTCAAGTTGGAATTAGAGCTCTTGATTTGGGAAACTTTGCTTCCACGGTAGAACCCTAGCTCCATTTCAGCCAGCCCTTAGGTGCTTTCATTACAATTCAGCTTTCTTTTCAACTTCACCATGCGCAGCCATCGCTGACAACTGCCAGAAGTTGCTTGGGAAAGCATTTTATGCACCTCCAGTTGTGCTTCTCATCATTGGCACGTGCTAAAAGTCCCACCGTCTCATTATCCATTTGCAACACCACTAGCATAGAACAGGTCGTCAACATTCTGTGGTTCTATTTCAGGGCCGATTGGTTCCAACTCTAAATCATTTTACTAATATTTGAAAGCCCCAGACTATTACTTGTATGCTACACTCTTCTGTTTGAAATCCACACCACTTCTAACAAGAAATCATCCCCTATACTGTTGAACCACAATGACCTCTTCATATTGCAGGGTTCATATCATAGAAAATGGATCATCAGGAAATTAAATTGACAATCATCATGATATCATCACCAAATCACCATGTCTTATCTCCAGGGATGTCACTTTCAAGATAGAGTCCTTTTACGCTAGTTCTCAACTTCAGGAGGAGAATAGTCTAGAAGTTCACTCTCTTGAGTCATCACCTCTTAGACCAATGTTGGATCATCTTGTGCATGACTTGCATTTTCTTCTGGTACTGCTTCTGAGGACAATAATACTCATAATTAAGGACCCTCAACCAGTAGTATTAGTTCCAATATTAGTATCAATTTTGCCCCTGTGAGTGGGGATCCCATCAAGACTGCCCTATTTGGGGCCTGCAGGAGGCATTTTTTTCCCGTGAGGACAGGAACGGGGAAGAAAATCCCCACAAAGAAAGTTTAGGGATGGTGATGGCCCCCACCATGCAGGTCCCCTTCCCCAACAATATTACCACAATATCCTTTACAAATATGTTACAAGTACGATTTTCTTGTCATTTTTCCTTTTTTTTTTAAAAACAACATAATTTAAACAAATTAACACATCACATTACTCTTATTCCCATTATTTCCAAAAAAAATCCCATGTAGATCGAAATTCATCCTAAAAATAATATAGAATTTACAACTTTTTTATGTTGTTAGATCCTCACAGGAAAGGGACAGGGGAGAAAATCTCCTTGTGTTCAGAATGGGGGACATTTTGAGGGGCAGGAGAGTACGCCCGTCCCCACCCTGCCCCGTTGATATCCCTGCAAACAGCAACTTAAGTCATCACAATTAAAGGTGTTTAGGAACTTTATCAAGGAGAAATTTGATAGTGGTCTCATAGCTATGACGTACATTCCTACAAGGCTTCTGTTGGCAAATGTATTAATCAAAGGACTTCCTACAGAGAAACTTCAAGAACTAACTTGCAATTTAGGAATGATAGAAACAGATATAACTCACCAGTTAGAGAGAGTGTATTGTGTGCATAATCACAACAATTATCGGGATTTGACTCTATTATTGTACAGATTTCTTTTGGTAGTTTCCTGTCTTTTATTAGATACTATTCTCTTGTAATTCCCTAGTTAATAGATTCGATATAGCCTATATATTGTAATCTATTTATTTCTATCAAACTTAACTCCACAGCTGTCTGGTGGAAAAACACAACTAAGCATTTCATTACATGATATTTGCAACAAGGAGACACAATTACTGGTAGCCATAGAAGGACTAACAATTTATTTTCCTCCATGCTAAGCATGTGAAGAATTACCTGACTAAGAACAGCAACATTGCCAAAGTCCACGTATGCAATCCGTCCATCACGCATGGCAAAAATATTTCCAGGGTGTGGGTCTCCATGAAATAATCCAAATTCCAACAATTGTCTAAGGGCAGCACTCACACCAATTGTTAGAAATCCATCTAGATCAATACCACCTTCTTTAATTGCCTGGGTAACAAGATGAAAACTTGTTAATCCATGAAATATAACAAACCACTTTCACCGACAACAGATACAATATATGGTAAAGGTATCAACAATCCAAGTAAACAAACCTGTGGATTGGTGCACCTAATACCATCAATCCATTCCATCACTAATACACGTGGCCCAGAAAGTTGTTTGTAAACCAGAGGAATTTTGACAGTGGGGTCGTTTTTAAAATTTTCTAGAAAATCTTCAATATTGCGGGCTTCCTGAAATAAAAAGAGGGAAATCAGAACATTTGTTTAGAACATATATACTGAGAAGAACACACTCAATATGCCAAGCAATGCTCTTATTTGATGCTTTAAGAAGTTCAGAGCAGAAAATAAACTACTATGACAAGCACAAAAAGTTCTGAAAGTTACCAATGTATAATCAAGCTCTTCCAAAAGCTTTTCGCCAAATTCATCAACAATCAGCTCGGCATTACAACCCAGTTTCTGTATACTGATGCCGTTTAAGAATGAAGCTAAAGTACGAAACAGGAAAAGATCTCGATAAATTATGGGCTCTATCCCGGGCCTTTGAACCTGCATCACCAAGCTATGTCTTTAGAAATGGATATTCCCCTTTGTTTATATTTTAGTAAGATATATGAATCACTTTCATAACATACTTGAACAAAGCCAAATTTTTCAATCATAAATAGAAGACAGCAAAATGAGTATAACTAGAAAGGGGGGAAACGGTCAAAATTTGTATACCAACAAAAATTAACAAACAAAGAAACAAATGAAAGTAACTGAACTGGAACAGTATGGGTAAGAAAATATAAAAAAATCATCCCAACAAAAAATGATAAAAAGGTATAATAAAGTGCATGTGATTCAGGCAACAGCAGGAAATAAAACCATTATGAAAGTCTAAAGGCGATGGCTCAAATACTGCAGTTATAAAAGTGAAAAAGCTAAGCATGTAAATTTTAAGAATATTAGTTGATCAAGCTATGGAGACTGCAATATAATCTGATGTCATGTCAGAACTTCTAAAAACCATGTAATAAGGGCTAAATTGGAAAAGGCGTAACAGAAATGTAATACAAGGTGAATTCAATGAAACCTTTATAGCAACATCCTCGCCAGTGGCACGTAAAGTAGCACGGTAAACTTGACCTAAACTCGCAGCAGCTATAGTCTCTGATGAGATGCTGCTGAAAACAGTTTCAAGGGGCTGACCCAGTTCTTCCTCTATGATACCGAAGGCAATCTAAGACATTATTATGCCATACATCAGATGATAATTCTATGCTAATCACTTAGCATAAAATAGATTAGAAAACAGTTGAGGCTCGGTAATTAGATTTACTTGATTGGGAAATGAAGGGACATCGTCTTGAAGAATGCAAAGTTCACTCATATAATCTTCTCTAATGATATCTGGCCTGTTTGCAAGGACCTGTCAAATGAAAGAAAATCTATGATCAACTGGTAAACACAAATAATGCTTGACAGAACTGAACAACAACACACCTGACCAGCTTTAATAAATGAAGGCCCCAGATCACACAAGAGGTTCCTAAGCTGTCGAGCACGAAATGGAACAACTTCTTCATCTCTTCCAACTAGGAAATCATACACCAAGGCAGACCAATACAAGCCCAGACTCAAAACTATCTCCACTCCTCGTGAAATTAGAGACAAAATAGATCCTCTTGATCCTAATACCTTATTCCTCACCTAACAGCCAACAGGGGAAAGAATAATCAAACAAAATTTTCTTCGATTAAGAAACAAACATTCACCATATTGAAATAAATTTGTTTAGTTCACTACCCTCCCATGCTGAGATCAACCTATCCCCTTTCAACCAACAAGAATAACAAACATGTACAGTGACAATATTTCCATCTTATACTAGAATGTTTGACATGTTAATAGTACAGAATAATGTGAAGCTTTCTAAGTTGGTGATAAATAAAGTATACTCTTAAGTACATTCATTACAGTGATAGTAAGTTGTTAATTCTGTAATGAAAAGAAACCATACAAATGAAGTTACTATTGCATTGTTAAGGGACCCAAACCCCTTCCTACAAAAAAAAAAAAAGTTTTTTTAACATGCAAATATTACTCCCCCCATTTCTTTTCTTTTGATGTTTTAGGACTTCAACTTTATTTCAAAACATTTGATGTTTTAGGATATTTAATATTTTTTATCCAACTTTACCCTTGTTGAAAAACACACCATAAGATAATTAAATAAGATGTGACTTTTGACTTATCACAATTAAATAAGGGCATTTTAGACCAAACCTTACAACTATTCCTATACTTTAATGATTCCTTAATACTTGTGCAATCAACTAAAACATCAAAAGAAAAGAAATGGAGGGAGTAGTCATTAGTAAATTAGTAGTTGTTACGTTTATTAGTTTTAGAGTTTAAATTTGATTCAGCATCTCTAGAACCGGACTACCAACTTAGAACTGCTATCCAATAAACAAATAAGTTGACTGTGACCAGCACCTAACTTTTTTTTCCAAAGAGACCCTGCTCTCAAGTTCAACAAGGTTTATCCCACACACATAAAGTGAGGATCTCATTGTTAAGAAATTTATAAAATGTTTCTAAAAAGAAATTAAGTGGGGTTGAAATGTTATATAATCATATAAAATCTTGAATATATAACTAAACATAGACTTAACCCTTCAAAACAATCCAAAATTCTAAAATATCAATTGTTATGTTTCTTAGTCTTAATTCGAATTGATCCTCCTTGTTAAAACTTCTTCGACGTCTCTCAGATCACCAATCGAGCTACCTACTTGACACTTCTGTCTCTTAGCTCAACAACCAAACTACCTAGTTGGACTATCACTCAAGTACCAAATAAGTTGAGTATGACTAACACCCAAAATTCAAAAGTAATAAAACAAAACTAAAATAAGTCGAGTTATGTAGTTAATCGTTAAAAGCTACTATTTTCTTAAGCATTAGCCAAACACAATTAAGGGTCTGTTTGGATTAACTTAGTTGAGACTATCTACTAGCACAAGCACTTGTGAGAGTGTTTGGGAGAAGTTATGAAAACAGCTTATGAAATTTCAGCTTATTTTCATAAGCTCTCCAAGATAGCTTATGCAAACGGTCTAAACTAAAACAATTTAACTTTATTTAAGATTGTCTACTGGCATAAGCATAAGCACGTGTTGTGAGGCCAGTTTGGATTGACTTATTTTTTAAGCTAATGAAAAATAGCTATGCAAATAAATAAGCTTTTATGTTAATTCATAAGTTCTCACTATTGAAAAAATTGTATCTTCATAAGCTGTTTTTTCATAAACTACCTTGACAAGCTTATGAATAATACATAAAATAAAAGCTTATTTATTTACATAAGCTGTTTTGCATAAGCTCAGAAATAAGTCAATCCAAACGGCCCTATTTGGAAGAACTTATGAAAACAGCTTATGACATGTACATAAGCTCTCCAAAATAGATTAAGAAAACAGCTTACACTTAATACATAAACAATTTAACTTCATTATATCACTTGTTTTAGAAATAGCTCGTATACATAAACACTTGTAATTTTAAGCTGCAAATTAAGTATTAATCCAAACATGGCCTAAATGAACAATAAACTTCAATTAACGCAAAACACAGCGAGAAATGCTAAAAAAAAAAAACGTACAATCTCAGGTGAGTACTTGCGGAAAGGTATACAAACACCACGCTCAATATCAAGCTGCTCCAACGCACTATTATTCGACTTTGAATTACTCGGCAGCTGTAACGGCCTCACAGCCGCACCATTTCCCGTCGTCGACGCCAAATTCGAAATTCGCACTCGCCGTACATTCTTCCGATTACTTCTCGGCGAAATAGTCAATTGAGGAGAAACTGTGTACAAAGAGTTGACGCAGAAGGATTCCATGGAGAATTGAGATTTTGTGAACCCTAATTTGAAGAAGAATTTTGGGGCATTTTGACGCTGAAAAATGAAGATGAAGATTCCGAGAGTGAATAAGTTTGAAAATTAGTTTTTGATTTAAATACGGAAATTGGGAAGTAAGAAAAGTGTGAGGGTGGGGTTGGGAGGGAAAGGACAACCACATGAAAGAAGATCCAAAAATTTACGATGCTTTGCATGTTTGTGGTCTACGTGGCCTAATAGAAAAACATTCATAAATGCATGTGCTTTTTTTGTAATTTGGTCTCTAATTTGGTAAGGATGGTTTTTTTGGAAAGAATTTGGTAAGGATGATTATAAATGGATAATAATAGAGTTATTTGTCTTTTGTCCTCATCATTTGTATGGTAAATAAGTGGAGAATTTAAGGCTTGAACGTAACAATTCATAGCATTTGATTAATGGAGATCAGAGGAATGTATTTTAACATCCTTTTCTAAGTCCTAGCATTTGATCTTAAAAAGGAGAAAAAATTGATAAAAATTAAAAGAGAAATGTTGTTTGGTACATGAGTTACAATTTCTGAACTTAAAAAAAAAAGTGAAAAAATCTGCATAACTCACCACCGTCCCTCTTCTTTGCCTATCAGCTTCCAACTTAAAAGTAAAAACATTAATTCTTATCACATTCTAATGACCCTTTTCGCTCAACCCACACTGCTTCTCCTTCTTCCCCAAATCTTCCTATGCTCACCAATGACTCTTCTCATCCCCTACACATCCAACAAAGTTTGTGAGGTTGTTGGTACTACTGTGTTGTGGAGGTAGTTTGTGTGTTTCTTATTTAGTGTGGTTGTTTGCTTGTTGTAGCACCACGCAGGCAACTCTCCTTTTATTTTTTATTAGAGTTTTTGGATGGTGTGTTAATTAGTTGTGGGACTGCTATTATTATGGTTAACAGTGTATCCTTTTTGCAGCGCGTAGAAACAAGATAGATACACGCGTCCATGAAAATTCGTTACCAAAGTCCCGTACCAAATAGCATTTCTCAAATTAAAATTCCATATATACTATAAATGAATTTTTTTACATGAGAAAAAGAAAAGAAAAAAAGAAAACTAGTATCGATAAAACACGCTTTTGTGGTATCCAAAGCGAAGTGTGAAGGAAAGACAAGATAAGTGGTTTATGAACAACAATCAAGAGTTCGACGCCATTTGCTCTCAGCTTGGCTATAATATATGCACATTGGCCTCATCGCGAAGAATACGATGCAAGGAAGCGCTTCAATCTTTCACATAAAATTGAGGGATGAACATCAAAAGTTGGCCTAATGATGAGATCTATTAATACTAATTGTCACCGAATGCATCACATACAAAAGATCTAAAAACATAGTTTTTTGAAACCTACATACCAATAATGACTAATTCCAACCAAAAGAGTTATAATCTCAACATGAACCACGTTTGAAATGCATACACCGCTATAAAATGCAGGGTTAATGTCTTTACCTCTCTGTAATTTGAGCGAGTTCCGATTTATCTCCTGTAAAAAAAAGATTAGATTCAAGCCCTGTAAGTTAAGATTCTTTCGTTTTAGACACTGAGACCATCTGACTGGATAAAATGCTGACGTGACATGGTGAGTGGCGTGCTGACTGTGCAGGTCTGATTATATGGCACGCTGACTGTATAATTAATTTTGTGTTTTATTTTTTTTAATGACACACGTGGCATCTTGCCTATTATTTAAAAAATAAAAAATGAAAAAAATAATATAAATGAAGTTATATTAATATAAAAATAAAAAAAAATATTATCGAAAAAAACCGAATTTTCTAAAAAAATATTAAAAATTCTGGAATTTAATTTTTAAAATAAAAAAAATTAGAAAAACAAATTTGAAATTAAAAAGAAAAGTTCAGGAAAATAAAATAATTGTAAAAATAAGAAAGAAAAATCAGGAATTTTGATTTTACAATTTTTTTTTAAATTCATGAATTTTTTTTACTTCGAAAATACTAAATTTTTATTTTTTGTATAAAAATGAAAATCAAACTTTTTAATTTCGAAAATTTTGAAGTACATTAAGTTCAAGAATTTTTCATTTTCGTAAAAAATATTTTAATTTCGAAAAAGATTTTATAAAAATTATGGAACTAAAATTTCGGAAAAAAAAAATGAATTGTTTATGATTTTTCGAATTTTTAAAATTTTGAAAAAAATAATCTGAATATTTTTCTATTTTTAAAAATAATTTTCAGTTTTTTATTTTTAAATTAATATAAATGAAAATAAAAAAATTTAAAAATAAAATTAATTATACAGTCAGCGCGCCACATCATCCAAAATGCTGATTCAACGTGTCACGTCATCATGTTTGCACAATCAGATGGTCTCAGGGTCTAAAACGAAATAATCTTCAAATTTCAAGGTTGAAATCTAAACTTTTTTTTTTGCAGAGGGTAAACCGAAACTCGTCCAAATTACAAGGTAAAGAGATATTAACCCTAAAATGCAAATGGGACAAGCTTTCATAGAATTGTCAATCGGCTCGTAATCCAAGAAATTAATTGATGTGAAACTCCCTTTTTTTCCCATAACAACACGAAGACAACACAAAACTTTGAGTTTAAGGTTCAAATGTAATTATTAAGAAAGCAAAGTCATGAGCTGTTTATAGCTGCAGTATTCTTTGACGCATAACTGAGAGGAAACAATAACTTTATTTAGAAAGACAATGAAAAATGTATGTTTTTTTTTGTTTGTGAACAAGGTAAGTATCTTCTACACATAGTTGCAACTCGAGTCGGTATATATATAAGACTTTAAGTTTAAGGTAAGGTTCAAATGCGGGTTAGATATAAAAGCAACTTACTAAAATCATCATGACTCGGACAGTTATCTGATTTAACGGATATGACATAATAACATAATAGGAAGAATAAAAAAACGGATGAATAATCAATTAAATCGGTGCAAGCTTACAAAATTGTGTCAACGTGGGAAGAGCGTAATAGAAAGAGATGAAAAAAAAACGTTTTCTCTCATCTTTCTTCACAAACCCTCAATGAAGCATTTCAACCCTCAACGAAAGATCAATGGGTTGTCTTCTCCCGCTTTTTTAAGTATCTCTTCATTGTATTTGGTGTTGAAATAATTGTGACTGAATAGGTTTTATTGGTCAAGGACTAAATAATTTTTTTATATGTTAAATTGATATTTACTCTTATCTTGAAATATTTTATTCTACCTGGTTGGTGTTGAAATATTTCAGTTCATTTTGATATGAAAGTATCTTACTAAATAATCCGTGATTGATTCTACTTTTTAATTCCATTAAACTGATGATCAAAGTGTGTGTCTCTCTCTATATATACATATATATATATATATATATATATATATATATATATAAGCAATGGATGTTTTATTTTACCTTATGATTAGTAGTGTGTAGAAAATATTTATGTTAATAGGTTAGTAGTATATGAGTGCTAAAATTAATTGATTGAGTGATACATTATTTTACATTATGATCGATGAATGTTGGGGTTATTTTTTAATATAATAATGACAATGAACGATTTACATTTAAAATATATGTAGTTGTAAAAATTAAATACAGTTAAGCTAATAAGTATCGTAAAATACTAATAAGTATTGTAAAATAATTAAAAACAAACAAGTGATAGATTTATGTAATATATTATATTGATAAAAAAATTGGTATTAAAATTTATGTTCGCACCTTGATTTTAAAAAAGAAATCTGAAATTCAATCTAAGACAAATAATATTTAGTTTTGTGTGATTTTGATTTTATTTTATTTTTACTAATTTGCGGTTTTAATTTATATATGTTTAGATTTAAGCGCCTCTAACTACTTGCAATGTATATGTAAGTTCATATAAGTGTTTTTTCATTTTTACGCATGTTTGTATAAAGGAAAATGAAATCTTGACCAAAAAAAGGAAAAAGAAATGAAAAGAGAAAAATACCAAACAGTTAATTAATTGATGATGTTCCTTGATTGAGTCTATACTTTGTCGTAAATTAATGAAACTTTTAACTGATATAAAAAATTATGTGATCATTTAAAAAAAATCATAATATGTAAAAAATTATACTTTGTTATAAAAAATTATGTGAACATTTAAAAAATCATTTATCTAATAGAAAATAGATACATTATACATAAATGTACATGTATTGGAGTCTACATTCGCTTTATGGTTCTAACAGCTATAATATTTATTTTGGGGAGATTAGTCACTTTAGTCCCTGAATAGGAAATGAGTCGTCATTTTAGTCCCTGAATGCAAATAAATTGCAAAATAGTCCCTGAATGCAGACCATGTAAGTCAATTTAGTCCCTGAATGCAGACTCCGTTAGTCAAGTTAGTCCCTGAATGTAGACTCTGTTTGTCACTTTAGTCCATGAAATTGATTAACAGAGTATACATTCAGGGACTGTTTTGCAATTTCTCTGCATTCAGGGACTAAAGTGACTGCTCATTTCTCATTCAGGGATTAAAGTGACTAATTCCCCATTTATTTTGGTATGACATGTAAGACTCTAAGAATTGTGTATAATACATGAAGAATGAAAGAGGTGCGTCGATGGTGTGGTGAATGTGGTTGGTGTTTTTGGTGATTAACATGTATGTGACCCCAATAGTCATGTATACTACATGAGGATGAATGTGATCAATAGTGTATGATTTATCGAATAATCATTTTCATTTTTATTTAAAAATGATATATTAATTGTTTTTTATCCTTTTAACTAACATTTTTAACAGTTAGTTTTTTAGATTTGAGTTCAAAATCAAACCATCGACAAAGAGTATCTAAGTTTTATATTTAACTTTGATTGTACCTCTAACGCTCAACTCAGTAAGAGAACAAGGGGGGAGGGGGGAGGGGGTTTAAGGTTGAGTGATAATGTATGTCCAGGGACTATGCAAAATCCCCTTGTCCAGTGGTGACGTGCAAGAGCCGTTGTTAGGCACATCCAGGCACTCGACGTTTAAGGTATTGTAGGAATCGTAACCGTCGATCGAGTTTTACGACACATGGGGGTGAGGAGAGACATTTCCACTTGGTTTGAATGGGTCTCCTTGAGCAATGCAACCCCTCCATAAATGTACATGTATTGGAGTCTACATTTGCTTTATTGTTCTAACAGCTATAATATTTATTTTGGTATGACGTGTAAGACTCTAAGAATTGTGTTTAATACATGAAGAATGAAAGAGGCGTGTCGATGGTGTGGTAAATGTGGTTGGTGTTTTTGGTGATTAACATGTATGTAACCCCAGCAGTCATATATAATACATGAGGATGAATGTGATCAATAGTGTATGATTTATTGAATAATCATTTTTATTTTTATTTAAAAATGATATATTAATTGTTTTTCATCCTTTTAACTAACATTTTTAACAGTTAGTTTTTTAGATCTGAGTTCAAAATCAAACCATCGACAAAGAGTATCTAAGTTTTATATTTAATTTTGACTATACCTCTAACGCTCAATTCAGTAAGAGAACAAGGGGGGTTTAAGATTGAATGATAATGTATGTCTAGGGACTATGTAAAATCCCCTTGTCCAGCGGTGACGTGCAGGAGCCGTTGTGAGGCACATCCAGCACTCGACGTTTAATTGTAACACCCCGAAATCCCGACTTAAAAATTTCATTCAAATAATCAGAGTATATCACAATAAATCAAGATGTCACATTCCATAAAATCTTTTAAATCAAGTCGAATAAAAATTTATTCTTAAACAATGTTCAAACATTGCAGCGGAATTCATAAACGTCTCAAAATCTGTAATAAATAATTTTTGGCACAAAAGCCTCATAAAACATCTCAATAAAAGTTACGTCGCAAACAGCATCATTAGTCAATATGATGCATAAAGGAACAGAAACAAATGATAAATCCTCATCCCGTTACGTATCAGAGCTCCTAAGACTCCACAAAGACCTCTCACATCGTCGTACCTACGCTTGGTCACCTACACTTGCCCACAAGGCGGCAATTCCAACAGAAGGGGTGAGATTCACAACAATTATATTAACATATAATTCAAATAATCATGCTTAACAATAACAACAAAAATCGTCACATATAACTGAATACATCTCAAACATCTACGTATAATTAAATCATCCTAGAACATCATCACACAACAGACGTCTCATAGCATCTCAGACACAGGACTCGACAAATGCAACTCTAACATCTTAACATCATGCATGTGGTACCAATATTTTAGCTTTAATAAGCTTCACCGTCGCTTTGAGCATAAGCTCCACCGTCTCAAAATATGCAAATGCATGGACTCGACTCTTTATTCTTAAACAAGTTATCACAACGTCTTAACATCACATACGACTCTTTATCGACACATGCAATTATACAATACATGGCAGCAGCTCAGCACACTTAACATATATATATATATATATATATATATATATATATATATTTACAGCACATAGTTATCATCGCAACATCATTTATACTTCATTCATAAACTTCGCTTAACAACATATAAATCATGGATTAGTGTCAACAATTGAAAATCACCTCACAGCGTCATTACAGGTTATAATATAGGTCTTAGACATCTCTAATACTATCCAAAAGTCTACCATCAAAGCCTCGCTCAAAACAGAGTTCTAAAACTCAAGTTATAGTGGTCTGAGACCACATTGCTCGCTATGGCGAGTGGTTCTGCTCGCCACGGCGAGCTGTCAAATTTTCATTCTGCCAGTGCTCGCTACGGCGAGTGTTTCTACTCGCCTCGCGCGCACTAAAGGGTTGCTCGCCACGGCGAGCTCAGCTGCTCACCTCGCGAGAATCTACCTAACTGCTCGCCACGGCGAGCGGGTCTGCTCGCCATGGCGAGCTATCGCAGAGGGGTTACGGGTTCGCTCGAAACCCTGCCAAAATTCGTCCAATTCTTCATGTTATGCTTCTAATCTATCAGAATTATAGTCCTAGTGATTAATCTAGGTTCTGTAACAAGCTTCTACACCAATTCACGTCATCCTCTCATCAATTCATCATAAAATCTACAAAACCCTAACTTATGAAATCTCTCAAACTCTCTTTCAATCCCTATGTTAATCACAACTAGATGAATTACAGCAGATACAATTGAAGTTAGGCTCACCCTTACCTGATATGTTCGCAGAATTGAGGTTCTCTCTTCTCCGGCCACTTTTCTCCCTTTTTGCAAAAGTCTGTAACGTACTGACTGTTTCTTTCTAACCCTAACTCCCTTTTATCATTCTTTCTATTCTCACTTATCCCCGCAACTCTATCTTATTTATGAAAACAACCCCATCTTTCAAAATATTTGTTATTATATCACATCTTAATTTTAATATAAATATATTTATATTAACATCACATATTTTATTTTATTAAACAATAAAATAAACATCACACCACAACATCATCTCATACGTCACAAACATCATTAAAATCATATAATATATAATAATATATTATATACTCTAATAAAATAATTAAATAAATAAAGTGGGCGTTACATTTAAGGTATTGTGGGAATCGTAACCGCCGTTGTGAGGCACATCCAGCACTCGACGTTTAAGGTATTGTGGGAATCGTAACCGTCGATCGAGTTTTACGGCACATGGGGATGGGGAGAGACATTTCCACTCAGGTTGAATGCGTCTCCTTGAGCAATGCAGGCGCCCCCCCCCCCCCGGTAACCATTGTCCTTTTGAATAAATGAAACATTGGTATATGATAAATGTAACTATTGTTGGATAATATCTTGGCATAAATATTTAATACATGTAACATATACGATTAATAGTTTGAAATTGTAGGAAAAAAGAGAATTCTCTGCCGAATTTTTGATAAATCCTAGAAAACAAATGTGTATTTTTAGGTTAAATGTGCCAGACTTATTGATTTGTTAAAAAATGATATTTATACAATAATTTTTGTGACAATTTTTTCTTTCATCTCGTTTGAGGTAAAAACAATAGATATAGAAATATGAAGAAAATGAAAGTACGAACACAGTAAAATAGACAACCGGTTATACAAATATTACTTTCCCTTTGTTTAATGGATGTTAGCAATATACGTGGGTTTGCTCAAAGAAGAAAGAAGCAATATAGGTGGGTCATGACCAATGAAACCCATACGGGAAAATTTTAAAATTTAACATATGATATGACTAAGATACATCAATAAAAAAAAATGGTTTATTTACACTTTTAACCCCTGCAAATAAGTCGCGTTTGAATTTTGGTCCCTATAATCCTTAATTATTTTAAATCGACACTGCAAAATTTAATCACTTAAAATACAGTCGCTTCCTCCTAGTTAATGACTGTCACCTCACTAAATTGCTGACATGACTCATTGACTCAACAAAAAATGAGATGAAGTGACAAAATACCCCTATACTTATCGGACCACAACAAAATGACCAAACTACCCCTCTATCATTTTCTCAAACATTAAGAAAACATGGTGTTTGCAAACGAAAATCAAATTCTCCAGAGAAAAGAATACCACAACATGTTCTAAAATTGTACTCCAATTTTCGATTTTCAAGAAGCTAAAATCATCATTTCACCAGCATACCCTGCTAGGCCTTGTTGTCCTGCTGCTGATAATTCATAGTATTCTTCATCAAAAGAAGCTTCTGACCTGACATAACTCCACCAACATCAAGTACAATAACCACATCCACCGGAGCATGACGCAAAATCTTCATCGGTGCCGGAGTTTTCAACTTCAAAACAACATAGTTTCCAGCAACAAACAAATACCCCTTACACCATTTCTTCTTCTATTTCCTTGCTCTTCTCTTCCCTGACCGTATCCCTTTCTTCTTATTCTTCTCCTCTTCTCTTCGAAGAACATCTTCAACTTCCTCAATTGATCGAATGCGCGCATATCTAAAACATCACAAAGAAACATAATTCAAAGGCGAATATGAAATTACGATAATCGTGAATCGCGAATGGAATTCAAAGGTGATTCTGACGGCGAGGAACTTATCTTCGTCTTCGGTTCCGTCGACCATCATTTTCTCTATCGTCATTTCGCTGATTTCGATTTGCTGTTCCCTCTTGGATTCTCATTTCGTTTTATGGTTTCCTCGGCAGGTGTTTGTGGTGAAGAAGATAATGAGGTATAAACATGATTATGGATCGAGTGAGAAGAAGAGGGTGGATTGGTTTTTGGAGGGGGAGGAAGAAAAAGATTTGCTGTGCTAGGAAGGTTATCCACATCCTTCAATCATTCGTAACAATGTTTATTCTTTTCATCTTCTTTTTCTTCATGTTCAAGTTCTTGACGAAGAAGGAGTATTGATAGAGATAACTGGGGTAAGGGGTTAAAAGTGTAAATAAGCCAAAAATAATTGTAAACTACAAATTAAAACTCAAAATACAATCCATGGACTAAAATTCAAAAGAAAAAAATAGACGCAAAACTTAGATCGAACAAATATACGACAACAATAAGACACACCAATAAAATTGTCTTCACACAACAATCAACAACAACAACGTTCTCAAACAAAGAAAAAGACACAACACAAACAGTGGATAACAACATAAATATAAATACAAGTAATATTGATAATAAAAAAATGACAATCAATCAACTACATATATGATATATCCCAAAAAGAGAACAACCTTACATAGGCAATTGCGTATATCCCAAGAATAATATAAACATCATGCATCCCCAACGTATCGACTTTCCACCGCATATCCCTGATGCATTTGAAAAGTATCAGACAATTGTTTTTTTTTTATTTAAAAAAACTAATCTTAGGATACTTTCCTGATAAGTACCGGAGTGTATCATACAAGTATTAGTGCAGGATACGTATCAGATACTAATACATCATTCATTCTGAAGAACATGAGCTTTAGAAGTCATGACATTTGCGTCATTAAAAAGAGAAGTATTATATTTATTTATTTTGGGGTAATCGCCGACTTGGTCACAACTATCATTCAATGTATCAAAATAGTAAAATAGTTAATGATTGTTCACTTTGTTAGTCAAAATAGTTTCCGACGCTAAAATAATTCTTCAATACTCAAAATAACTCTTTTCATATAAGGACTGAAATGACAATAAGTAAGTATTTATAATGACTGATATGACAATAAGTAAGTATATTGAAGAACTAACATGACAATATTAATGAAGTATTTTAACGTCCGAGATTATTTTGACTAACGAAATGAATAATCAAGGACTATTTTTAAATTTCGATACATTGAATGACTATTAGTTACACAATCAAGGACCAAAACTATATTTTTTTTTTGAAGGAATCAATGACCAAAACTATTATTACTCCATTTATTTTTGTTTATTTTAGCCCAAAAAACAAAAATCAAATAAGTAAACAGAAATTAGACCATTCTAAAAAAAAAAAAAGCAAGAAATTAGACTTGAGAGAGAGAGAGCCATATTTCATTTTATTTTCAAAAGACGAAAGATGAAAACCGTCAAAAGTTGAAACCCTAAGCGGCGGGAAAAGTCGAAGCATTTCTAGCGGGAAACAATAATTAGAGCAACAAAATCACACTATTTTTAATTCACTCACTTCACTTTCCACAAATCTCTCTCTCTCTCTCTCTCTCTCTCTCTCTCTCTAGGGTTTCACGATGTTCTCCAATTCCCAATTCGATACCTCCAACGCTTTCTCCGGCGGCGGATTCATGTCATCGCAACCGAACGATTCTTCTCCAGCACCGACTAAAGTAAGCCCTATCTTTCTCATCTCGCTTAAACGAAAATTTCGCTTTAAAGATCAACGATTCACTGATTTTTGTTTTTTTTGTTCTTCGTTGAAGAGTCGTGATTCCCAGGGTTTGGTTCCGGTTACGGTGAAGCAGATAAGCGAAGCTTCTCATTCTGGTGATGAAAAGTCCAATTTCTCAATCAACGGTGTAGATCTGACTAATGTACGATTCGTTCCTTTTTTTAATTAAAATTGTTTTAGCGTTGTAATAATTGCTTAATCTGCTACAAGATTAGTGAATTATGCTATTTCTTTCTTTTGTATGATTTTCGTGGATCTGCTGCAGCACTATCATGCTTTTTGATTTAAATCAATATTGTTTGCATATAATAATCTGGTAATTTAGTTCATAAACTGTTATAAATAGTCCTTAAAATATATGAAATCAGTCAATTTAGTCTATAAAGTACTCTAACACGCGTCACTGTCACGTGTGATTACACTAAATTGTGCCATTTTCTCATATTGTT
Source organism: Medicago arabica (assembly GCA_946800305.1). Taxonomy (NCBI): domain Eukaryota; kingdom Viridiplantae; phylum Streptophyta; class Magnoliopsida; order Fabales; family Fabaceae; genus Medicago; species Medicago arabica. The sequence continues at coordinate 8,160,558 of OX326965.1, read as the reverse complement.
ATCGATGTTGATTTGTCAGTGTGTTGTGTCTTGTGTACATGCTTCATAGCTAAAATATATCATAACCTGTCAATTTAGCCCTAACATCTTGATAGCAGGGACTAAATTAACTGATTCTATATACTTGAAACACTAATTATATTTGTACAGTTAATGGACTGAATTGAGGAGAGTGAGATTTTAGAGACTGTATGAATGATTTAGGATTAATAGTGCTTTACCCCCTGTAAAAATTTTGTTTTTGTTTTCGTCCTTGTAATTTTTTTTTCCAGAATAGGCCATTCAAAAACCAAGCCTATTAGAGGATATTATGGAAAAAAGTAATTTTACAAGGACGAAAACCAAAACAAATTTTTTACAGGGGTAAACCCGGAAATGATCTATATTACAGGGGTAAAACACTATCAACCCAATGATTTGTTCTAAATTTGAAGCTAGCTTTTGTGGTAACAATTATAATTATTATTTTTAAATTATCACCCACTCATACACCACAGTCGTTATTGTAGCATGGTTATTTTTGGACAAATTACTAGCAGTTGATTTTATTTTGCAAAGTTGAATTTTTTACAAAATATGAATGAATTTCAAACAAATGATTTTTTACATTTTTTTTTGTTATGATGCTTTGTTATTCCTCTTATTTAACTCATTGTATGTTTTTGGTTCAGGTTACATTGGTTGGAATGGTGTATGAGAAAGCCGAGCGAAACACTGATGTTGATTTTGTTTTGGATGATGGAACTGGACGGATCAAATGCCGAAGATGGTACTTTCTCCAGGCTAAATGCTATGTTGATTATTTAAGACTTCTTTTGGAGAAATTTATTAACATGTGTTGTGGAAAGTAGACTGAATTTCATTATTGGTTGTTTAATCAGGGTCAATGAGCCTTTCGACACAAAGGAAATGGAAGAAGTACTGTAAGTACTTTAACCATGGTTACACATGATATAGATTTACGAGTCTGGGGTTGTAATATTTCTCACCTTCTCTAATTATTCATTGACAGGAATGGCATGTATGTCCGTGTTTATGGGTCCTTGAAAAGCTTTCAAGGTGTAAGGTCACTTGTCGCCTTCTCTGTCAGGCATGTTAGCCATACCCATTTTGTTTATATTTTATCAAATATTCCATGGTTGTTTATTTGCTTTCAGTTTCATTTGATTTGTCTGCATGGTTTGATTTTGTCTTCTGAATCTTTGATAGCATAGGTTAGCCTTTTGTCACTAGTTTAAGGAAATTACACACGAGGTGTCTGCCTCTTTTGTATCATCACATAAGCTATATATTTATAATTTGGATCAATAAGTTCTAGAATGTGTCAATGTCCAACCTTTGGGGTGCTTGATCATACATGGGTGACCGTGTATAGGCAATTGCTTTGTCCTGAGGGTTAGATTTTCATGTTTTGTCTCATGGATCTGTTCAAATTATGGGTCATGGTATTATTAATTGAAACATTGTTGTTCAATCCCGTCTCATCTAAGAGAGAACAAAGGTAATGAAGCTCTGCTAAGTTTCAAGCAGTTAGTGTATACAAATGTGCAATAAGTAAAAGACTTAACTACCCTAAAGCAGAGTGAATAATAAAAGCATAAAAACCTATTATCTAACAGCTGACACATTTCCAGTAAAATAAAACACATTTTAAGATTTCAACATATCATTTAGTGCTCTCTGTTATTGGTTATAAAATCCTAAGATCAAAACAAACCAAAAAAATGAATCTGCTTATTTTGTAGCTGAATTTTTCTTGGTTTTGAATGTTTTATTGCTTCTAGAATTTCATTGTCATGTTTTACTAATAATTCAAATTGAACTATTAGTAAAGACATTCTTATACCTGGTTATGGATGTCCATGTTACATTTGTGGTATGGGTGTCCTTGTTACATTTGTGGAGGTAGAAACTGTATATTCAAAAAAATAATTCCCAATAAAATGATTTTTTGGTTTGTAGTTGAGTGTTTTACCTGTTTGATGAAATTCCAAAGCATGATATTTAGTACTGGAAAACTGTGTTGCTAAGTTGCCTTGCATACACTAGCGGGCTCAAGTTTCACTATGAGAAACGTCTTTTATTTGTCAAATTGGCTGTTTTAATCATATGGTTATTTCATATTTGATTATTTGTGATGTTTCACAGGCCCGTGACAAATTTTGACGAGATCCCGTTTCACTTTATCGACTGCATACATAACCACCTCCGCAGCAAACTAAAGGTACACATAGTTTTTGTATTTTATCATACTATTTTTTGTTATATTATTGCATGATAATTGATGGCAGTGGATACTGCATAAACTTTCTGGAATTTAAAAAATAAGAATTGTTTATAACCCAATTATGAGATCATTGGAAGTTTTGACTATTCTATTGTGTCTTTCTTAAGCTGTCAAATGTGATAATTTAACATAATGCCTTGCTTTTGTTTTTTGGATTATAGATAGAAGGAATCACTTCTGCACTTCCTCCATCAAACTCGTCTATGAATACTCCTGTCAGAAATGTCTCAAATGGATCTCAGGCACCATCATCAAATCCGGTATGATATTTGATGTAAGTAGCTGTTCCTTTAGTTTTTGATTGGATTGATGATATAATTTTCCTAACCTCAGGGACATGTACAATATAGCACTGATGGACTTAAGGATATTGATAAATTGGTCATTAACTATCTGCAGCAGCATTCAGACATGTGAGTTACTATAATTCAGAAAAAAGTGTAGTTGTATTTATTACCTTTCATTAATGGTTTCAAGTAGGATTACTAAGGACCCGTATACTTGGTGAAAACATTTTTTATTTTCACTTTCCTAAATTTGTGTTAATGTTACAAGGAGATAACGAATTCTTGTAATTGCATGCATTTTTGGAAACAATGAAAATGTCATAAAACTGTTGTCAATATTTCTGGAAATCCATCATCTTTAACAAACATTTCATCTTTTCCGTTACAATCATTCACTTCAAGATTCTCTCAATCAAAGCAAATTGAACATGGATTTTAGAAAATGAAACACAATGATTTAGCAGACCCTAAATTTCTCATCTTTACAATATTTGCTAATTTCAGTTTATATGATACTGAAAGATGTTGAAATTGATTTTAAATTGCAGAGATATGGGAGTACATGTTGATGAGTTATCAAGAGAGCTCAAGCTTCCATTGGACAAGATCATGTCAGTTTTCTTATTTTTTATATTTATGTCTCATTATGGGTTTGCAAAATATTTGCTTTTGATTTAACTCAAAGCTGTTCATAATGCCAGGTTGTCGCTGAAGGCTACTTTAGAGGACGGTACGGTTTACTCCACCATAGATGATTCCCACTACAAACTTGCTTGATATTGTCATCTAAAGAATATAGCTGAGGCTAGGACAAGAACCACCGGTGATATTGATGTTGGTCTGTTATGGTTCATAGGTTGATGTTAGGACAAGAACCACCGGTGATATTGATGTTGGTCTGTTATGGTTCATAGGTTGATGTAGATATTTTCTGGATCAATTAATCTTTTACTATGTTGTTTTTTTGACGATCTATTACTATATGCTTAGAAACCGTATTATGTCCCTTGACTAAATTACCAAACACTCTAAATGATCTCACGTCTGAATTTAACATTTATCTTCTATTTTTATTTCTTCAACATGATTGTGTAATTTTTTTGTTTATAAATAACCTATTTTAGGATGGATTGTGTTTCTTAAAATACAAGTAAAAATTGGAGAACAAAAATTAATGTATTTAATTTAAAAAAAATTAATGTATTTAGTTTAAAATTATTTGCATTTTGAGACGGAGGAAGTATATGTAATGCTAGCTGTATTCCTCCTCGAGTTGCTGAGTCAACCTGCTTATAAGAAAATATGTTTTGACTAAAAAACGTGTAGTGAAATATAGACAAATTTGATCTTTATATGGGCACACAGTACCTTTTTAGAAAAGGATAAAATAAAAATCTTAGTTATTGTTTTATTTAATTTCTTTCAATTCAAATCAAAGGAACAATCTTTCACGACAGTTTAAGAAATTATTGATGGGGCCAAAAAGAAAATCCAATTCTGTGAGCCTAATGGCTGAGGTTTTCGTTTTCACAAAGTTTAGATTCTACAAGAAGCACATGGCAACCAAGGCTAAGCTAGTGTGGTCAGTGACCACTACCTTTCACAATCAACCTCACGTGAACTCCATCTCCTCTCTTCCAGTTACATCTTAACACTGTGTCATGCTTGTAATCCTTAACATCGTACATTCATTTCTAATTTCTAATCCAAAGCTTTTTCAAATAAATATCCTTATCCAAAAGAAGATTGTGTGATGTGTGGATTTACATCTCGCGTTGCTATAAAAAGAAAATAATTAAAATAATAATGAAAATGATAAGATACTGTATTTATTTGAATGAAAGAAACACAGCAGAGGAAGGAAAACATACTATATTTGCCAGTAAAAGATGTTGTATCCAAAAGATACTTCTTGTGAAAAATCTCTTATTTGATCCTCGTTTAAAAATTAAATACTACATATTTAAACATTTCACTTTATAACATCAGTTTATGATTATTTTTTTGACTAATTTAACTAATACTTCAGTCACAAACAATAATGCAATGTTTTAGCACTTTAGCTATTGAAGGCTAGATTTTTCAAAGATAAAAAAAAAAGCCATTGAAGACTAGATCATTAGCTTATTTTATTATGTATACTAATGAACCGGTTTAATGCATTTCCTTGAAATTTGTATCTTTTTCTTATGATTAAGGCAAATGTTTTAATTAATCTTGTATTTCAACTCTATTTTTTCAGTTATCCAATATAGCACCCTAAATGCATTTATTTCACTTTTTTCTAAATATATCACTTATTAATATTGGATCATGCTAAGAACACTTGTTAAGGTAGCCAAAAGTAGTAGATTTGCATTGGAAATTACAATTTTTAAACTTTAAAAAAGTTGAATTTGTTACTTTTCAACATTTTCCAAATATTTTTATTTTTCTTTCCTAAACCAATGTCCTAATGACACACTTTAGCATTTTCCATTAATATTACATATTAATCTTAGGATATAAAAAGTTTTTTTAGGTTGAAATACAGACAAGCTAACATTGAACATTTATAAACAAATAGTAATACTTTAGTGATAATCAGGTACATTTGAGGCAAATTTATAAATACAACAATTTTCCTTAATATGATGATTTTTGTTAGAGGTTTCTAGAATAAATGGGAGGAGCAAAGATTTCTTAATATGGTATGGGAGATTAGACAACTGTGAACAGCATAATGATACAAAAAAGGTAAACGACTGTTGGCATATATCACTGGCTGTGAGATTCTTCTAATTCAGTCAACATTCTCTTTCACTGACACATCCACATATAATTGGATGGTGTTGTCTGTCTTTTTGTCCCTTTCACAACCATTCTGATTGGGTGACATTTTTTATTCTGGCTGAGGTTATCTACTGTAGTCGTGCCACTCCCCATGTTTTCGGCACAGTAGTTCACACTCAGATTCAATTAGCCCTATGAGGCACCCAAAATTATCTCACACAACTTGCAAACTTTTGAAAACATAAAGTAGCATATTTATTTAAGGAAATTTTTTTCATGGACAAGGCCACAAGGGGAATGGGAATAAATGGTCCATGATGGATCATTTATAATTACTGTTTGACGTTGAAAGTGAAACTCTTGCCCCATTTCTAACGATGTATGAAGTTGGATCTCTTGATTTTCTTACCACTCCACACCTTAAAAATTCTCTCATCTTAGTGACTAAACAACCCTTATATCACTCTACTTGATCTAACAATTCCATTTAATCAAATAAAAACTCATTTTGTTCTCTTTTCTTTCCCATCACCCTCCATCTTCCCCTCATATTCGCTTCTCTTTACTATGTAATTGCGATATCCATCAATGCTATGTATTTTTTTTTTCTTTCAGTTTTAAATGTTTGTTGCATAAAAATTTGGTTACAACTTGCAGAGAATGAAGAAAGAGGGAGCAAATGCCGAAGAAATTGAAACCACGACAGCAATTGGGGTTTTAGTAGAGAAATAGAATGATTGGACCAATTTTAACGACACGATTGAGGGTTCAACAACGAGTCAATAATTCAATGAAATTTTGTAGTCAAGAGTAGGCAATGTTGTGAAAAATATATTTTGTATGAATAGTGTATCATTAGATCTAACGAACTTTCAACATCTATCGTGAGTTATACATATTGTTTATGATGAACTATTTGCCTCACTTGTCGTGGAAGCATTCATCTTTGCTAAGGACATATATGTTTTTTTTCCCTTCTTATATCAAGGTTGGCGAAAATATCTATTTGGTTTTCTTTAAACTTGATTACATAGAATCTTACTATAATTACAAAGAGGAAGAAATGTTTTTTTCTTCCCTTCTTATATCAAGGTTGGCAAAAATATCTATTTGCTTTTCTTTAAGCTTGATTACATAGAATCTTACTATAATTGCAAAGAGGAAGAAATGTTTTTTTTCCTTCTTATATCAAGGTTGGCGAAAAATATCTATTTGATTTTCTTCAAACTTGATTACATAGAATCTTACTATAATTGCAAAGAAGAAATTTTTTTTTTTCCTTCTTATATCAAGGTTGGCGAAAATATCTATTTGGTTTTCTTTAAACTTGATTATATAGAATCTTACTATAATTGCAAAGAGGAAGAATATGGCAAGAGAGAATTATTTTTTATAGAGGAAATTCAGAAGAATATTGTAATTTTTTAGTTATTATATTATGGGCACAACTTTTTCACCTCTATTTAACGATGACTATAATCTTCGTAGAATCTGTTGAGTGAATTCTCTCTTTTAATCAAATTTTTTCCATATAAAGAGTCATATATCTAACCTCTGACCACTTCTTAAGGGGTCGAAATCACTTACCCCTTACATTAATTTATTGTTGGTAGACTAATTGCTACTTTTCTTACTACTTTAGAACCTTTTCTTTTATTAATTTCATTTTTAAATAGTATGAGCATAATGGGATTTAAAGTAACTTTAACTATTTTCTATATGCTCCCTCAGAAAAACTATTCTTATTATATATTTTGCCTTTCATTTTACAAATATTCACCAAATTATATATAACACGTGTATATGAGTTAATAAATATCAATCCGTGTGTGTATTTTATTTATCAACATTCACAAATTTAGTCCTTCAAAAAGTTTTTTTTTTCTTTCTAATTTTGTCAACTAACTTTCTAATGAGATGTAATTTTGTCGTTAGCCTTGCTCTCTCTATAATACATGTCTCTTATTTTTGAAAGGAATACATGTCTCTTATTACATAGCTACTATTTCACAACTCACAAGTGAGAAAGTTATGTGATAAATACTATACTATTATATAGAAAAGAGATGTAATGTATTTGCCACTTCATTTTAGAAAATTGATTAAATATTTCAAATTAACTATAGAATTGCCTATTTGTACTAAAAAAACTCTAAATTGCATATACATTTTGAGAAAAGATAACATGTGATCAATTAATTCTCTTACCTTCTGAGAATGTGAACAGGTGGCCCCTATGCTCATCAAAACTCATAGTAGTACCACTTATGTTTCATGGAACCAATCATATCATATCATGTACTGTATTTTATTTTATTTTTTTTGTGCTGAATTTTCTTCTGTTCAGTTTGGGCTGAAATGGCTTTTCCAAGTCAGTAAACAAATATACTCTCATATATTGACACTTGACAATTTTTTTAGAAACATTGGACTTTTCTCTTCTCATCTCAATTTCTCCCCCGAAACAAACTATTAGTAATAGCTAAATTAAGCCATCAAGATAATAAAATTTCTTCTTCATTCTTTATTATTTTTTGTTGATAAAATCCATTCTCCCTTTCTCTTTTAGAATTCTGATTTCCTATAACGCAATTAGAGGTTGGCCATCAAATTCCTTCAATGATCAAGTCTATTGATGCAATGACCAACTTCTAAACGCAGGAATATCAGAATTCGTATCAAATTAGAAAAATTACCTACTATCGAAGATCACACACACACACACACACATATATCTATATATATATATATATATATATATATATATATATATATATATATATATATAGATGAGATTTTTTTTTAAGCCTTTAGATGCGAAATTAAATAAGATGGGAAATCATTGAAATGCAAGAAATAAAGTTATTATTAGAAACCAATACTCAATATGTTACAAAGAGCACTCCAAGCAAATATACACTAGTCAAACACATCAACACCATCAATCATCTATATTTTACTTATTCCCCTCTCTATGAACATAAACCAAAAAGAAATCAACAAGCTTTATCACTAGAGTTTCCACAAAACTCTAGCTATATATATGTATAGAAAAACACACCACAGCGTCATAAAAAAACCTAAACCCCTAAAAAAAAAGATAAATGAAGGAGCTAGCTACTTAGCTAGTAGTAGCATCCAAAATTACCACTTATCCCTAACATGGAAAACATTGGGGTTTTTTATGACAATATCATACATATGTATGGAATTGAACTTGGAGAAATCTTTAGGTAGAGAAATTAGGTCAATAGAGCAGTGTTTATGAAATTGGTATAAATCAACATCTCCATCATAGTACCTCTCCCAACCTAAACCAATCAATATTCTCTCAAGAAAAGCATAAGAAGTTACCACTTCCCCTGTGGGCAAGTGAACCAACATCTTCCTCTTCCCATGCCTTCCTTCTGATTCTGCTTGAGGATTTTCGACCAATCGAAACACGCCATTCTTGAACACCCAAACCCCAGACATTTTTGTTTTTGTTTTTGAAAAGGCAATATAGCACAAGAGAAGAAGAGAGAAGTAAGATTGAAAATGAATGATTTTTTTTTTCTTCTGGTTTTGGATGAGGAATTATGAGAGGGTATGAAGGGGTATATATATGTGTCAAAAGTGGATACGAGGCTAAAATAAAACAAGAGGAAAATACTCTTTGTTTGAAGTGGAAGAATTGAAAGTGATGTATATGCTGCATGTTTCACTTTGGCATATAGAATCTACAGTTTTGTGGGACATAGCGTTTTTTTTAATGTGACTACATTACATATGATATGGGGTGACCCTAGGGCTTGCACCATGGGGTTTATTTTGATAGAGAGAGTATCTTTTTGTGGTTTAATTTTAATGCAGGCCTTGCTTTTGGATTGTGTATGTTGTGTGCTAGAGAGAGCCTAGGGAATCTAATATTATTTATTTAACAAAAAAATATTAGAGGAGGAAAAAAATGGTATCTAGCTTAGCTACAATAATTTGTGAATCAATCACACGAGATGTCCACGTGAAGATTGTGGGGCTTCCCTTCTAGCTGTTCCCGTTTGCGTTAGGTACTCATCATTGGGAATAATTGACACCCTTAAAAGGTTTTTTTTAGTACTTTTCTATTTAGTCAAATTTTATATGTAAATGATATAAGGTTATATATTTATTTTCAACACGACAAAATTTATTTGTAATCAATAATTTGTTTATCCATATAGCTAGATTTCCCCCTAATACAAAGACACGTGTTTATATATATATATATATATATATATTGTGTGTGTTGTTTATGGCTTCAAATTTGTGAAGTTGGGAATGAACAGAATCGTGACACGATTTCGCAATGTCGAGAGCATGTTTACAGGGTGTCCAAACGTGACACGATTTTGGGAAAACGTGTCACGATTTTCGACTTGCTGGGTACGTTTTCAGGATAAGGTTGGTCGTACCTTGGATCATACGCACGAACTGTGTCACGATTTGACAAAACGTGACACGATTTTGACAGCTGAAGACTACTATATAAGTGTTTCTTTGCAGATTTTGAAGTAGAGCTTGAAGAGAGAGAAACTTGGGACTACAAAGGAGGGAACTTTAGAGTTTAGTGTCTTTGTAGTGAGGTTCTCTTGGGTTGGGAAACATTCTAAACACCTTGGGTGAGTGAAAATCATGAGTGTCTTGTTCTTTGGTGAGATTGGGAAAATGGGTAGAAATTAGGTTTGTTCTTTGTGAGCTTGTTTAAGCTAATTTCTTGTAACACATTTGTATCTCTTTGTAAGAACTCTTTGATAGTGGATTAGAGAGTTAAATCTCTCCTCCAGAGTAGATCAAATTGGATCGAACTGGGTCAACAATCTTTGGTGTGAGTTTGTTGTTTTCTTTCTTGCTTTCTTATGCTTGTGGAATTTAGAGCTTTTCACTTTGATTCCTAGATTAGATCTAGGTGTTGTTATTATTGTTGTTGCTTGTGATTGTGGTTACTACTTTCCTTTGCTCCACACATCATTGTTTATTAGTGTGAGATTTGAGTCCAAATTCACAACAATATATATATTAATTAATCATGCCATATATTGTTTTTATGGAATATATATATTTTATTGTTACAAAGAGTTTTTTTCATTCTATTTTAGAATTTTTATATGTAATATTTTGATTAAAGTCATTGTGAGTAGTTGTGTTTCCCTAACCAGATTAATTCGACATCATCATAATTTTTCGCGTGTATTATATTTTTGTTGTTTATTTTCATGAACACGAGTAGCTAAACACTTTAGATGAAAGTTGAACGATGAACTTTTATGGTATTGTTTGAACCATGTCATCTGTGATGTCATCTTTAATAAAATATGAACTATGTTCATTAATCATATCTTGTGCTTAACACTTATATTGCATGATCACCATTAAATCGATTCTAAGTTATAATTCACTATTAACACTAGATTTTGTAACTTGAGCTAGATATGGTGTTCTCTAAGATAATCCACACATACATAGGAAATTAACTAGTGTGGCTGATGGCTTAACTTTCAATAAAACTTTTGATAATATGATTTTCACCTAACATATTAGGATTGTATGAACTATAATTGATCTTGTTCTATTTTGTTAAATTGTCATGAACATAAACCTTAAATTGCTATTGAATCGGGAACTAGTATTACCAAAGAAGAACATCCTATCCCTTTAAAACATTCTAAAATAAGCTCTATTTTATTTTTAATTACAAACCAAACCTTTGAAAACCTCCCAATTTACTATTTTCAATTAAGTTTAGTTTAATTGCCAAGTAAAATCAATAATCTACTTACTACTTTATTACTTGTGAGATTTGGTACACTTTCGAATTATCTATGAAGGTATCAACAATGTTGGCTCAAGTGCTTCAACTTTAGGTGCAGAGGTTAAAATCTTCAACATATGAGTTAAATGGAGTGCTTAAGCAGCCAAAGCTGATTCTTCTTTCACTTCATAAATTTCTGCTTCCTTTTTAGTCGCACTCATTCTTTCAGTTAACCACTAGTAACTATTAACAACTATAGTTCTCAAAAGGTTAAAATAATCTTTGTAGGACTTGTTTAACAAGTCTCTACTTGATGAATCATCTAAGTTCTAACAATAACCTTATTGAAGATACCGGGTCATCATAGAAAGTCTCCATTTACATTTACATATACAATGCTATCCATTTATGAGGAAATTTCTTGAATCTTTCTCATGCCTCAAGTAAGTTTTTTCATTATAGTTTGCTTAAAAAATGTGATGTAATTCGTCTTTCTTGCACTCAGAACAAGAGGAAGGTATTTCACCAAAAAACTTTTGTGCTAATTCTTTCTAATTATTGACAGAGTAACGGAAAAACCTTTGAGGATATCTTCCTCGACACCATGAATCTTGAAATTGCTAGCAAAGTCGGTGCAATAGTTTGTAACATTTGGAACATCTTTGGCACCAATTTGATTTAGTGCAAAGTCAGTCTTGAATCTTTTGAACGCTCTTCTATTACTTCTAAAGTTCTCATTATCTTAGGATCAAATTAAAATTTTGGTGATGATTTTGACCTATAAGTTTAAGTCACACCTTTCAAACAATCACCTAAATATTAGTAACAAAAGCAAACAAGTAATCTATCTAGACTAAAAAAAAAAAGAAGCATCAATCTAGAAAAAACAAACAAGTAATTTATCTAGAAAAATATTTGAAATTTTTAACACCGTTCAAGCCTAGAAAATGTCACCAAAAACATGTTGTTTGATTTAATAGTTCAAGTGTACGCTATAAAAAAAAAAAACAAATAATAAGGGTGTCTAACATCTAGTTTTCTGATTTTATGGCGCAATGATGATACTATTTATGTGTAGTCGTTTCCTTTTCCGTCAAATCATATCATCACTCAGAGTTAATCAATATCTCTTAATCAATAACACAACACATGAGATATTGATTTGCATCTAAAAATAATTATCCTTTTAACTGAAATCGACATATAGGCAATTCAAAGATAAACAACCACATGAGCACTATTTTAGCTGAAAAAGAGTCAAATGATTCTTTCTCGAGACTACTAAAGAGTAAGCAGGTTTTGGAGACATCTAACTTAATCAGAATTTATCAAACTGGACAATGAGATATTCAATCCATGTTCCATATTTATAGCACCACTAACCATAAGGAAGGATGGCCAAGGACTCATGTTTCAAGAAAGGCTGCATACATTGGGGTTTCTCAACGAATTATGACGACAATAAACCATATAGGTTTTTAGTGTCTTTTTAGATTTATTTTAAAGTAAAAATAGCAATTTTATTTGTATTTTAGTAAAGCTTTGTAAATGATTTGTTCGAAAGTTATGAAAGAGCAAAAGTGGGAGAATGACCTTGAAACCATAAAAAACCATGCAAACTAGACAACGTCGTGACCTGTACTATGCTTATCACAAGTTTTAGCATGTTAATTCTTGGGGTATAGTCGCTATAGACTTTGGTGAGAAAAATGGGATACAAAATGAAGAAAAAAGAAGGGTCAACTACTGCCTGACTCGCGTGCTACGAGCCACGCGTCACGACATCGAAGAAATTTCAGAAGTGTTTCGCTACTACTCGCACCGCAAACCATAAGTTTCATGTCATGATATATAGAAGAACTCAAAAGTGGTTTTTTTACTGTTTAATTCACATTGCAGACTATAAGATTGTGTCACGAGAGCTGGAAAAATTCAGAAGAGCCACGAGTCGAGAAAGTCACTTACTGAAGAGGTCGAGTGTAGATTGGTATATATTGGGTTATTGGGCTTATTTGGAGGACCCAAATAGAACATTTTTTTGCTTAGAAATTAAGTCAGGATACTCCTGTAAATACAAGAGGTAAGCATCACAAGAAATAATCAATCAGAAAAGAATAGAAGAAACACACAAATTAGGGTTTTGGAGAAGCCTCAAGATGAGACAACCACGACAAAGAAAGGAGAAAGAATCAATGAGCAACACCATCCTTGTTATGTTATTTATTCTTCTCTCACTGTCTAACTAATTTCTCTTTGATTAGGTTAAGTATAAGATCTTCTTTAAGTTATTCGATCAATTCTTCTCTCACTGTCTAGCTAATTTCTCTTTGATTAGGTTAAGTATAAGATCTTCTTTGTAGTTGTTCGATCATGTAACTTCAAATTATCCTATAAGTTTTAGTTGATGATTTTACTATTTTTTTTGGTCAATATTGTTCTTAAGGCTTTTTATGCGTTTACGAATGTCCATAAATTACTCCAGCTCACAATGATTACTTACCCTAACTTTGATGGCTTGACTTATTCATTTTAACCGTTCAATTATTGATTAGCTTTATACATAAACAAATGATAATTGAGTATTTAATTTGACGTTCTTAAACCTTAAAGGGTTATAGGCTCACCTAAGACATTAGGGAGCAACAAGCTTTGAAGAGAGTTAATTACCAAGACATTGACCTAACTATTTTGTTCAAATGTCTTAAAATTGAGTAATGAGTTGAAACGGTGTTCATAATTTGTAGTTACCAAACATTTCAGAGAAATGAATCGAAACAACTTAATGATTCTCCTAACCTTGATATGATTCTTTTATTTCTTTTCTACAAACAAAACATGTGTTTAGTGCAACACCCCGCCCCCCAATTTACACATCCTATTAACAATTGATATTGGTGAGTAGAAATTTCACCATTCTTGTAGAGACAAAATCTATAAATTTTACTACTTATCGACACACTAATAAACTTGTTAGAATTTTGTCATCAAATCACACCGCAATGTAGAAAGCTCATAGATGAACATGAGACGCCACACACTACCCGCACAAATAACCAAACAAAACTGAATTGTAGACCATGGTTTTTTGAACAAGACATTGTAGACCATATTGTTTCGTCAATAGGGATAATTTTTCCTATTAATACTCATATTATACAATGCATTAAATACATAATCAATCAAACTCAAATATTTAATAGGAGAACACCTACCATACTTATGCACAGTAGAAGTATATCCATGTTTTCTCACTCGTTATACCTTTTATTCTTGTGTGGTCCTACATTGATAAACTTAGTTATCCATGAAATTTATATTATCATTTCTAAGTTCTAACTAATCTCATCCTTAATAGTATAGTCATTTGTTTTGTATCAAGTCACTTCAAAAATGATTGAGCTCGTAAAGTGCTCCTCAATTTCAAAAGGACCACACAAGAGTCTCAAAAATCCTATAATGTTACTAGAAGTCTAGAAGCAACATAATTCTTCTTTTTGTAGCTTGAAATTCTGAGTTGCCCATATGGCATCACATGGGCATTGTAGGTTTCATGGTCCTCCACACCAAAATATCCATAACCAGCCGCCTTGTCAAATCTGTCGTCAATACAAGTCTCCCCCCAAAAGCTAGGATTATAGTTTGCACAAAAAATATTCTACATTATTTATTTATTTTTATAATAAATACTAATGGATAAATTTTTGGATAAGGAAATAATACATAGGTTCTAAGAAAAGCACATGTTAATATCTTAAAAATGGAGGTTATGTATTGAAAAAAAAGTAAATTTATGATTAAAATGGAGGTTATGCTATTTTGTTTATAAAAAAATAAATTCTTTTTCTTTCATAAACACTTGTTATTTGTGAAATCCTTAACACGCGTTCTTAGCAAACATATTAGCTTAATATTTCTTGTTTCATATCAACCTTTAAAAATATGGTCAGAAATTAAAGTGTATCGTTATCATTTTTAATAAAAAGAGAAATTATAATAATAAAAAGATAAAAAGTTGTACTAATATTTCATTCAAATAACTATAATTGTTAACGATACCCTTTGAACATTTTTAAGAGATCAATATAGATCACTTAGTTTTTTACTTTTATTCTTCTCAAAATACAACAATAGAAACATTTGTTCTTACTCTGTCTGAGTCATATTGTGCCATTAATTATGTGATGCGTTCATGGTACTAAACTTTCATTCTTTGGAAAAAAAGGCTTTTGTATGTGTTTAGTCCTTGTTAATAGGGGTCATTTAAAAAATTGTCAATGTATTCTTTAATTATGACATTTTGACCTGCCAAAATTTAATCATTTAAAATTTGGTCCCTGAGCCCAATTAATTACTGCCACGTCACTGATTAGCTGACGTGGCAGTTCTGATTGACTTATTTAATGTGAACAGACCAAAATACCCCTGAAGCTTTCATACAAACGTGAAATTGCAAAAATACCCCTGTAATATTTTCATCAAAAATCTGGTAACCCTCCTCTTCTCTTCTCTTCCTCCGCGACATTCTCTTATCTTCTCAACCCTCTTCTCTTCTTCTTCTCCGCTACTGCCACCGCCACAACCACTTTCTGACTCTGATTCCGACAACGGCGGTTCCTCCACCACATCACTCCTCTGCCACTAAGACCTCTCCGCATCAAACCCTCTGACCCAACTTGGTCCTGCACCTCCTTTTGCATCGCCGTCTTCCCAAATCGTTTTCCAGTTTGCTAGAAAAATCAGTTTGCCGGAAAATCAAATCCTCACTGGTAAACAACATTGATCTCAATTCAGGTGAAGGGGTTAAAGATTGCGATTGGGATGATTGAGGAATTGGATCGGGTGGATTAGGGATTGGGTTGGGAGGTGAAGGTTCTGAATTGGTTTGAGGATTGGGTTGTAGGGTTGCGTTGTAGGGTTGCGGGAGAAGATAAATCCGCCATTATTGAAGATGAATGAGTTTGGGGAAAGTGAAAATTTATTGAAGAGGGTTAAGAAATTTGAAGAGTGAAAGTTGAATTAGGTATTTTGGTTTGAGATGGTTCGTTAGTTGTCTTTGTGTGACCTAGATTGAGTTTGAGTTTGAGTTTGAATTTTTGATTGTCTTTGTTTGTACTACTTATTGTATTTGGAGAGGATGCAGCTTTGATGAAGAGGATGAAGATGGTGATAGAGAATTCATCTAGGGGTATTTTGTGTGTGGTAGAGATGAAGATTTAAGGGTAAATGTGTCATTTCACGTTTGGCAAAGACCTTTAGGGGTATTTTTGTTTGTTCATGTCCAAAATTGTTGAGTCTCACTGCCACGTTAGCTAATCAGTGATGTGGCAGTAATTAACTGGGCTTAGGGACCAAATTTTAAATGATTAAATTTTGGAGGGCAAAATGCAGGATTAAGGAATACATGGACCATTTTTTAAATTACCTCTATTTGCAGGGACTAAACATATATAAAAGCCAAAAAAATATTACTTTGAGTAGAATACCATTTCAACTATTCCCGCGAGCTTAGCTAAGTTGGTAGAGATATTGCATATTATACACAGGGGTTGGGGCTCGAACCCCGGACACCCCACTTCTCCACATTTAAAATGCATGAACTCTAACCACTAAACTATTCGACAAAAAAAAAAAGAATATCATTTGGACTCTTTGAGAAAGGTGGAAAGGAGAGTTACACGTATATTAGACATATGTTATAACCGTGGACGAACTTAAATATGCATTATATATAATTGTTTTCTACTGTTTTTCATATTTTAGATATATTTAATGATTTTCTCATTTTTGATGACAATGAAAATTAATAAATTGAATTGATCAATTTTTTTGATTCCTCATGTGATAATGGATTGTTGCTTCTCTCACGAATTGAGAAATTTGGCGTTTCTAGTTTTTTTTACTAGAATTTAGATTCTCGTTTTACAATTTGTTGATTTGGTAAAAACAAAGTATTATAAATTTTGATTTTTTCGTAGAAAGACTGAATGAAAATATTAACTTAAAAACTCATACACATAAGCGAGAATTTCGGATTTAAACTCGGATCCTAACATCTAACCGCCTAACAATTATTACTTAGATAGTTTTCTTTTATAATTTACAATGTGGACCTTACTAACTTACTTAAGCTTCACTACCATTTTTTCTTTCTTTCTCCACAATGTATATAGATATTATTTTTCTTTATTTTTTTCAAAAGTAGTGGGGGTCAAGGCCCACATACACTTGTAAGTGGAGCCGTTCCTGGACTTATGGTAAGACTAGGGACAACATATGACTTGGAAATGCACTCTTAGTTTGCGTCAATTTTGCATAAGTGTTAATTAGGCCAAATAGTTTTAGGGTCCTTAAGTTTAACGTTTATATTAGATTAATCTTTAAGTTTTTTAAGTTTTATATTGGTCATTTAAGTTATATACTAAAGTTTGCAACGTTACTCTTTTTCATCCAATTTGTTAAATAAGGCTTATGTACCTGTTAAATGATGACGTGACAAGGCCAAATAGTTAGAAGAAGAAAAAAAAAATCATTTTTTTAGGTTTTTCATTATCTTCATTTTCTCCTTCTTCAACCATCACTAAAAATTATCCCCGAAAAAAGGGAATTGATCACAAATTTTAATGATGGTAATCTTCAAAAAGTAAAAACTCACAACCACTAATTTATATAAAACAATTACATGATTGATGTTAGTTCAATAGAAGCTACATGTTTATTTTTTATTGTTTTAATTGAATGAATATCAATTAAATCAATATCTCAATCTTAAAAACGACAACACGATTAATCTCTACTACCAAGAGACGACGTAGTTGAAATTTGAAATATTTTTTAAGTATTCATTCATTGTAGACCATTCATGAGGATGACCTATATCAGAATTTGTGATATATTGGTTCTAAACTAGAAATTGATGAAGAAGAATAGTAAAAAGCAAAATTTGTGTGTGCCTTTAGGCATCCAAGGGTGAGTGCACGTAGCTGTATGCCCCTCTTTATGCAAACAACAAAGTCATTTTGATAAAGACATGTAAGAGACAACCATGGAGCTATAGTTAGTAGACCAGACCATATGGCATCGGGAAATCTAGGTGGTGCAAAAGCTTATGTTATTATTATTTTGAGAGCATTGAAATCCTATGTTTATTAATATCCCTTAAGAGATTATATATAGCAATCACAAGACATACCTATATCAATATATGCTCATGTAGTCACGTGCGCAGCATCCACCATAAGATGATGGTGGTCCTAATTGCCTCAATATAGCATGTGAAGGTTTCCATAATGAGCAATTTCTTTTCCCGGGGAAGGATCAAATTGAAAAAGAATTTAAGATAACAATTGAATGAAATAAGAGAAAGTATATTCCCCCTCTTCCTAAATTATTTGTTTTTTAGCCAACCTTTCCCCCTCATTTTATACTATTTATTTTACGATGTCAATGGAATGTGAATTTTTCTTTTTTTAGTATACTTTTCATTATTTATTTACCTTTTTTCCTAACTCTTTTAATTTCTTTTTTTCATACTATTAGTGAAAAGATAATTTTGTAAAGTTTCTATCATTTTTCTTTTCTATTTAAAATTAACTACGTTTTTTAATTTGTGTGAAATTATTTAAGTTACAAATAATTTAGGATAAATGGAGTATCAATTACAAACAATGGTCGGTTAATATAAATATTGGTTCATCCTACCATGTAAGAATACTGAAACAATTTTTAAAAGGGTAAGTGCTATTTAATTACAAAAATTATACTTAAATGTGTCTTTTAATAGTTATTTTATTCTTCAAACATGTTTTTAGCTGGTAAGTTTGGTTTTCAAGTGTTTTTTTTTATATCAATTTGATCATAATATTACAAATGAAAGAAACACATGAGGTTTATTTGATATTGTGTTATATTTAATGATGATGATCATCATATATGGGAGCAGATCTGCTCCAGTGACTGGAGAGTCTTGTGGGATCTCAGTCACTCATTTTATTTCACTAGACTCTATAAAATTCATTAAAAAGTAATTTAATAGTTGAGATTGTCATTAAAAAGTAATTTAATAGTTGAGATTGTCACTGAATCGTGTACGTACAGTGAAAAAAACCACCAGAGAGAATCCTTGCCCATCATATATATAATGACAACATCTAAAACTATTTTGTGACAACTTTCTTTCTCACACTCACATTATATTTTTACTTTCTCTCTCAATTACTTTAGTTTACGTGTCAATACATACTTTTCTTTGTATATATTTGATTGTCTCATAAGTTGTTTCACAAATGATTGTTCAAATAACATACACTACTAGGAAAAGAAAAATTAGTGCGGAAAAAAAAAATTCTCACAAATTTCTTAGTCGCAAAAATTAGTAATAGAATCAGAAAAGGATTTCATGTTTCCCATACTAAATTTCCCTCACTAGTTTTTGATTTTTTAGTAGTGACAATTCATTTTCTTATGTCCACCTAGGACTGCCATGAGCTCAGTACAGTTGGCGGTACCAAAGTTTGGAGAACAAATCCAACTCGGCTAGATTTGATTTTCAATTCCTTTTATAGCGAAAGAAAGTAAGAAACTAACATTAATTCCATTTTAAGGGAAATTTTTTTTTGAAAGGAAAAAGACTTGGTGGAGGATAATCACTAGATCCTTGAGGGCTTGAGGCACACACAAAGAAGATTATAATAGTACATGTTCAATATATATATTTTTATTAACCCTTTAGATAATAGGAAAGAACACTCTAGTATTTGAAATTCGTTGAAGAGCTAAGTAAAGTATGTTAAAATTCGTTGAAATTGTTTTACATAGGAATTAAATTCTCTTAAACCATTCCTTTTTTAAGATTAAATTTATTAACTATTTGAACTCATTCACTTGATTGATACATCATCTATTTAACATCAAATTAAACAAACACAATAGTTGTAGTAGTGTCGTAAATGTTAAGTGATTATAGAGAAGTTGTATATGATTTTGTTTACACCCCAGTCAACAAATTGTATTAAAATAAATAAAATTTATTGAAATATAAATATATAGAATCATTAATTAGTGAGACCTATTAGTAAAGATATGAAGGTGTGTAACCAAAAAAAAGATATGAAGGTGTTAGACTATTGGAATTGGATGTTTATTAGGTTTAACATTAAAAAGTTATAAAATGGATGACATTTAATTTACATCCTACATAGGAGTCTCACTTTAATGCCTAAATGAGACCGCTTTATTGTGGATTTTCTTTTAGAGGATGAGTGTTACAAACTTAGTTAGGACTGTACTATATACACATTTGGCTTCTGTAAATTTCAATGGAATCTCTCTTCAATCAATATACCTTCCTGCTGGATGATGCATGTAAATCCTTGATTGAATTTGAAGTCACTAATTACGGAGTTCTAGTGATATTTTACTAGTAGAAATATGGATAGAGATTATAATATACTCTAAATATTATTTAACTATATAATTAAGATTGCCATACTTTTTTATAAGATTGAGTGAAAAGTTATTAGTAACATAATTGTAAATGAAAAAGATAAAGATAAATATCTTATTATACAGGGCGATATGCAGTTCATTTGATTTAGTTGACAGATTAAACGAGTTAAAGAGTAAATGTCAGAGTTTGAATCCTAATAAATGAGAAAATACTAACACATCAATTAACATATTAACAATTGTCATTAATTTTTTTTTTTTGACAAAATTGTCATTAAAATATATTGTTTATATTAAAATAATTAAACATGTTAAAATAATTTAAAGGATAAATATGCTTATTTATCCTAAAGAAATTCTATAATTCTCCTTAGGGTCCGTTTGGTTCGAGAGTTTTGGAGGGGAGAGGAGGGAAGGGGAGGGGAGATATTTAATTATATGTGTTTGGTTCAATTTGTAGAAGGGGAGGGGAGGGAGCAAATCTCTTTAAAATTTTATTGCATTGTCATAATTATCCTTAAATTAATTTCAAATCTCAATATTAACCTTGTAACGACTTTTATTATTATTAGATTATGTTATTTTGTAACAATCATATTATTATTAGGTTATCTTATTCTTGTAACAAATTTTATTATTTTGTTATATTTTTCTTATAACAACTTTGATTATATATTAAGAGATGTGCTATTTTTTTACGGAAGTAATTGACAAAAAATGCAAGGATTTCAAAGAATTGCTCTTATAAAAAAATATATATACGATGCATGGAGCAAAATACATGAGCCAGTTTGAGATAAAATAAACAGCTTAGATATGCGCTACTCTTTCGTCGGTTTCTGAAATCGTAAAAACTAGCAGTTTTAATTAAGTTTAAGTGTAAAACGGTAAAATAATATTAAAATCTCTCCCCTCCCCTCCACTCCCCTTGCGAACCAAACACGTTTTTAATTTAAAATATTTCTCCTCCCCTCCCCTCCGTTAAAATCCCTCCCCTCTCCTCCCCTTCCCTCCCCTCCTAATTCTCGAACCAAACGGACTCTTAATCCCCATTTGAAAAATGACATGTTATCATCTTAAAACTTTAAGAATATGTTATTTGTGGTCTTTGAAATTTGAATTTGGTCCCTATTTTGTTGATGTTTCCTACAAAGAATTGACATATTTCTAAAGTTGGAGATGAAAAACACATATAAGCTTCATTTTACCTAACATTTGTTTTTACTCTATTTAGAAAGTTTACATGTATGTTTCAATTATCTAAATAAAATTATATCGTTAAATGTCTTTTTTTGGATGTAAACTGGGTATCCTCTGTGGACAACTGTAAAGATTAATCCCCTCGAGCATTGTGAGACCTAAATAAACGGCAAATTCTTCCTAAAAGTTTTAACGGAATATATCATAAATAAATTAATAGAAAAATCAGTTTGCATGATTTAGATTATTGTATAAGTTAATATACTAGAATTGGTACTAGCATTTGCGATGGACTATGACATGGACTCTCCCTCAAGTTATATTTGAGATGGACTAAAGTCATTGTCGTATGGTTTGTGAATTGACTTCTTAAACCCTTTCCTCCATGAATTCATATCCTTGTTCCAGCAGTCTACTAGGAAATTTCGGTTATTCATGTCTATCGTGAGACAAATTGGTTTGATAATTTTGGGGACTTTTATTAGCAAAAAAATTTAGGGACATTTTTTTTTGAGGCAAAAATTTTAGCGACTTTTCAATGCCTATTTTGATTAATTAATATTTCTTCCTCTTTCCATAAAAACAAAAGCTTATTTTAGATTTTCCTCTTAAAAATAGATGTTTGATTTATATTTATTGCTATATATATATATATATATATATATATATATATATATATATATAAAAGCAATATACATAGATACGATATTAAATATATTTTGAACTACTTACGCAGCTAATAGTTCTAGTCTTCTAGATAAAGTGAGCTTAATCAGATTCTCTCTTTATTTTCGACTAAAGCTTAACGAGATTCTTATTCTGTTAGGTTTTATGGAAATTTACTATGTTTTTTATTTCACCCAAATTATATAAGGAAATGAACTTTTTCCGTCACTTTGGGGGTATGTGATTCGTACTTTCTTTGGGGATATGTACCCCATAAGCAAGCCACGATTTGTTAAATTAAGTAAATATCTCTCTTATTTCTATTTCCTATATATAAAGCAAAAGATAAGATCAAAAGTCAGAACTAATTACCTGATTATGTGTTCGATAATAGAATAGCATTTGGAGAGAATATCTAGAAAAAGGAATATTGTAAAATTAGGTGAATAATTAGGTCACCTTATCATAGTAATTTAATTTAGTAGGATCAGACCATATTTTTGTTCTTATATACCATATTCCTTTTATAAAGAGTTTACAATATATTAGAGAATGAAAGTGGAGAAGAAAGCATCTAATACCTCAAAACAATTTCTTCAAAAACAAAAAATGAGGACATATTCCACTAGTTTTATAATTAATTATCTAATTGCAAATGATCATAGTTTTATGGGTATCGTACATGTTTTCTAAGAATGTTTTCTTTTTAATAAGCTAAGAATGTTTAATTAGTAGTATATGCGTACGTAATTTGTTTGATGACCTCTACCCAAAAAAATGCGATTCGAAATTTGGTATGAAGCTTTGTGGTTGTTAATTTATATGGAGCATATAAGAGTTGACATCAATGGTGACAACGTTATGAAAAAGAAACCCATTTGAAACAAGAATCTATATATTATATCCTCCAAATTAGTAAAGCTTCCCGTTTATAGGATACATGGAATGGTACGTAATCAGTAAGACATCATATACAATTTTGTTACGTAACATGTACTATTAAATACGTACAAGATTCTCTATCAAAAAATTTATATTAAAAAAAATACGTACAAGCTATTTTATTTTAATCTGAGTTTTTTTGTTAAACAAAATCAGGGACAGTCCACAAATTTCAACCGGCGCGGTAAAATTATATTCCATAAATATTTATTTAAAAGAATATTATTTCACAAGAGATAAAATAATGATGTCACTCTAAAAGAAAATGAGATATTATTATTGGAAAAACCAAATTTCTCGTAGATCAAAGATAAAATGCTCTAAGGGCACATTTGTTCCGAAGAGCAAAGAATAATTTTTTAAAAAAAAAATGATGCATTTAATGCATTGAAACTTTAAAATATAACATTTTTTATTTAAAATTTATCAATTTTTTTTTATATCTTTAACAAGTACTCTTAAGTGCACTTGTAATTAGCAAGACCTTAGAGTTTATTAAGTGAGACACTCCTTAATTAATTACAAGACAATTTTGTAAAGATGAATTAAATTCAATATGTAACATCCTCAAATCCCACAAGTAATATTTAATAATAATCAGGTAAATATAAGATTCAAGGTGCTACACATTAAATAATCCAAAACATGCATAATTCATTTACAAAATTCATAAAACAGTTACAACAGATTTATAAAATAAAACAACATAACACCAACTTCTCACCATCTCAATGTATATCATCATACACATCATGGTTTCTCAAATATAATCCAACAAATCAAAATAAACAAAATCCCAACAAAGAACTAATCAGAGCCTACACTAGACTCCAAAGCAAGCAATAAAAACGAGGAAGCCACAAGCTATCCTCAGGTTCCACATCGTCTCAAGTGTCCTCAACCTGCACATCTACACCATAAAGGCGATGCGATCAAAAAGTCACTGGAGGGTAAGATTACATTCAACATAAAGAAATTACGAACTCAAGCATAACATATTAGGATTATACATCATACATATAATCATTTTCCTAACAATACTATATTAATTCACATGTAATCTCATTCAATGTATCAAGTAGATGCAATAATTCTCAAACCATCAACAATAGGATATAGTCTCAGGAATATAACAAGTATTAAAATCACCACTTCAACAACAATTAAACACATAGTATTCATATTTCATCATGAATAAGCATCAAATCATATTCCACAGACACCTAAATCTTCATGTTATAAAGTCAACAAGTTTCCGCTGTTTCATAAGCATGTATTCATTTCAACGACAATTAACAACTTCAGTTGACATATAATCAAAATAAGCATCATTCTCATCTTAACATAACAAAACTCAATAACAATTATCACAATTTCAATTAGACATGTTGTAACACCATAAACTCTAAAAGCGATAAATCACGCAAATAATGCAACTATTCAAAGAATTTAGATCCCACATCTACATTTTCTCCAAAACATGCATAAATAATTTTTTTAAAACTCGCAGCAGAATAATATCATAACATCTCATCAACAGATAATAAAAACTCTAAAGTAGCCATGTCACACGTATCATAACACATCACTAAAATATGAACTCAAATCTCAAAATAAACGAGTGCAAATCTCCTCAATACATGAAAATAACCAACAAAAGACACACACCCTAATCAGAGCCCTAACTCTAGACTCCAAGCATAAAGAAACGAGGTAGCATCCATGCTAGCCCTTAAGCATAATCACAAGTTAAGCAAAATCAGTCATGCACGCCGTCTATCCTTTCATCCGAATAAGGTAGGCGGTCAACCAAACGACCACTAGGGGTTAAACAATATTCCACAAATAATATATAATAAACTTAAAAACAAAGCAGCATATTCATTTTCAATGATCAATGAAACACTTAATCAAATCATTCGCAATGAAATTCCACACCAACATCATTCATCAAACTTACGAGCATAATCAAGTAACGTATACAAGTTCACCTATTTCAGACATTCACAACATTCACCAAGTTTCACCGATGCACATAATCACCGATTCACATAATCAAATATGACACGACTCACAAATTATCAAGTGCATGCAATGTTCTAGACTCTTCTATATGCATGTGGTACCAACTGAATTTAGGAGATAATCTTTCCGTATTGAATCCATCAACGTAATAAACATCACCAATTACGTTTTGCATAAGGTATGTAATAAACATCATCAATTACATTCTTCTAAACACCTCAAATATGACTATGAATGCACGAAATTGACGTAAAAAGCATGAATATAGACGTGATAAAAGATGCATTACCTATTTTTTAACATCAAATATGTGTATAAACCTTCTAGCAATCATTCTCCAATGATTTAAGACAAGAATTTTGCACAACAAATTGAAAATTAGGGACTTTTGGATGGAAGAGGGAAAAACTTGGTGAATGCATAGTGAGTTGGAGGTGGCTTGCCTTATACATTAAAAAGTCAGGAACGAAAGTTAACTTCCGTTGAACACCGAACGACACTTTTCTGTCGTTGGGGGAGAAATTGTCATTTCGGGATGGCTAAAAGAAATATCGAAAGTTTAAAGATAAATTTTCTAATCAATGGGGCGTTCTATGTCACACATTTCTAAAAAATCATTGATATTTTGAAAATTTAGATGATGTATTGGATTAGAATTTTGAAGATTTTAAAAGATTTTTTTTTTCATAATTTATTATTTTTCTTTCTCTTTTAGTTAAATAAGTGACTTTCACATATTTTCCATCTTTTTTCATTTATTTTGTGATTTCGTCGATCGAGCATGACTCTGTTTGTTTTGATTTAGCAAGGAAGTCATCAGACAAAATCTTGAGATGCACGATGATGAAAGCGAGAGGGTTGAAATGGGAAAATAATATAATGTGTTTCAAATCCTATCATGATAGTTTATAACACAACCTAAATTTAGGATAGAAATTTCAAAGGTTTAACAAAATATGATAAGTAATATATATTTGTTTTTATCATATCCCATTGATGCATTAAATGGAAAATTAAAACATGATATAATAGGTTTATGCTATCCTGTCTTTGTATCATGGTCATTCGATGATCCTTAAGATTTTTATGTTTTCAGATGTTATCTTAAACTCATAGTGCATATGAGAATGTCATATTGTTGGATGAAACAACTTGTGTACAAAACTTTGGGTTTCTAGATAGTTTGAGGTAACATACTACATCCGAAGATTTGAGTTTTCAAAAGATCCAGAATATGTTTTCTCGCCAGAAATGTCACATAGAGATAAGAACGAAGATATTCTTTGAGGGAATTGAAACTGAAGAAGAAGATGACAATAATATTGAAATATAATGTAGTTCACATTAGATGAGTTGGTTTAGTTTGTAAAGAAAAATAAGAGGTATAGTCGCTTATGAATCATGTCACACTAGTAGAAACTGAAGTAGATTTAGAAAAAAAGATAGTTAGACCGTGGAGAAGAAGAGGATGAAAAGGTAATAAGTTGAGTGTGAGAGGAAGAATATGAAAGGATGAAAAGGAGATGGGTTGAGTATGAGTAACTTAATATTCAAGGCTTGTGTGATGTGTGTTTTGATTGAGTGTGGTGTATGTAAACATCAATCTTTATATTTTCGTGAATTCATAAGATCAAATACATATTTCTTAGGCACACTCACAAAATATAAATTCCACATCTTATTCTTTTAATTATTTCAAAAGTAATAATAAAATTAATTTTATGTTTTGCTTTTATGTGAATGTGTATACACTTTTGTCCATTATCTTGTGACTATGAAAGACTTACTCTACTCCATACATTAACTTACTTCTACACTAGAATGTCTCATGAATTAGCAAAGGTAGTCTCATGTAATACTAGATCTCATCTCTATATTGATGTATCATACTGTATTTGGTCCATGATTGATAATGAAGCGAATGGAGTTGAGTTGTTTCGTTCAAAAAAAATAAGAACATCGTATAATATATCAAATGATTATATATATCAATAATTCAACGCATATGGTTTACGACTATTAAATTTATTTGTAAAGAAAAATATTAAATTTGATAGTCAAAGTTTGCTAAAAAATAAAAATAATTTGATAGTCAATATGTGTGTGTGTGAATTTTATGAACACAAGTTGAATAAGAATATAATTTGGGCAATTTTTTTTTATACAAAAAAAGCCCTTAATTAGGCTAACATGTCACAAATTAAAGCCAAAGGCAAGGAAAAGGAAAATGGATGAAATAGTATATTAAGTGGTAATCTATTTTCTAAAGTCTATGGTAGAAAGATCCATCTTCCTCTTCATGTTTCAAAAAACCTTCATCTTCATGTATTATAATTAAAATGTATACACTCTTAAACATTATGTTTTTTTGCATATATCACTCTACATTACATAACGACCAAGAGAGAAGCGAAGCACATCACTGTTTCAACAAAACCTACAACAATCCTTGAAGAGCTGCTAGTAGGTGCAGCATCGGCAGCAGCGTCATCACCACCTGGACCAGGAGCCAAAGATGGGCTTGTTGCAGGGGCATCAACGGGAGATTCGCTGGGCTCATCAGAAGGTGAAGGAGAATCTGATACTTCCGTGATAGGCTCTTCAGCAACCGAAGGAGAGCTTGCATTCTTTGCCTTTGCTGGAGGTGCTTTAAACACCGAAGAAACAATTACATTCGTTTCAGCTGTTGGAGCGCTTGCATTAGACGTAGATGGTGCACCCGAGGTTTGTGTTTCAAGTCCAGGGAACAAGATAGGTTTCGCGACTTGGATTATGGTGATGTTGTACGGTTGGGCGAAAACAACTTTCACTAGCTTAACGTCGATTGGAGCATCACTCATAGCAGATCCAATGGCCAAATCACCGTCACTAGTGCGATTAACCTTAAGGTACCCTTGTTGGTCCACCGCAATGCCTGAGGATTGGTAAAGGGTGGTCAACATTTCACGCTTATGATAAGCTCCATTGAGCTTTTTTGGATCGTAATAGTCGAGTAGCACATGTGTGGCCATGATAGCCTTGATAGCTTCTGGCATTTTGTCGGATATGGAAGAGATGGCGCTGTTATCAACGACGAAGACGGTTATGGTATTACGACGATTGATTTGACCAACAAGCTTGGTTTCATTGAGGTATTTGTTGAAGGTGGAAAACTCAGGGGTTCTATCTAGCAATTTTTGGATGTCAAATGCATGAATGGAAGAAGAAACTATAAAGAAGAGAGCCAAGCAAAGAAAAGATGAGCTTTTGAAACCCATCGTTTCTCTCGGATATTATGCCTGAAACCAAACCTTCCTTGAGAATTGAGGGGATTATGAAGGTGTTTATATATGTTCCGTGCTATGTTTAATTAAGGTTTAGTTATTTGAGAAATGATATTTGTACAACCATTTTTTGACAACTTTTGAAACAACTCTCTCTCTCTCTCTCTCTCAGATTCACATGTGTTTTTATTCTCTCTCTTCTTCTTCTTTCTCTCTCCATTTTTTTTGTCCAATCACAAGAGGAGAAAGGTGGTTGTCACCAAAGTTGTCTAATATTAGTTGTACAAATATCACTTATCAGTTATTTTGAGGTTTGTGTTTCAAATACATTTTTATCATCGTAAGATGTGAACCTCTCTCTATGCAGCTATTTTATGACAAGTTTGAATGGTTTAGCATGGTTTTCATTATTTTATTTTATTTTTATTTTCCTAGTTTAGCATGGTTATAGATTAAAAAAAATCAAAATGAAAATTTGAAGAAATCCATTTTTGTCATGGGGACGTGTGAACCTCTATGCAACTATTTTATGACAAGTGTGAATGGTTTAGCTTGGTTTTTAGTTTTTTATGTTATTTTTTGTTTCATGGTTTAACGTGGTTTTAGATTAAAAATACAAACAAAATGGAAAACGATGTGCATATTATTAATTAGATAGTACAATTAAAATAAATCAATTAAAGCAAAATTGAAAAATTAAAATACACTTTTTTCGTAGACAATTCTTCACACGGATGCGATGATATTATGGTACAAAAATATTTTTAGTGTCTCAAAAAAAATTAAAATACACTTCTCTCTCTCTCTCCCTCCCTCCCTCCCTTCCTTCCTTCTCTCTCTCTCTCTACACTTCTCTCTCTCTCCCTCCCTCCCTCCCTCCCTTCTTTCTCTCTCTCTCTCCCTCCCTCATTTTTGAATGATAATAAGAAAAGAGGTAGTGGGGGAAACTTTCCCCTATTTTCATACATGCGTGTCCTTGCATGGGTAAGTGAGGGCTAAGTAATCACACTTACAAGTACTATTTTACCTTCAGCTTCCCTCTCATTTTTTGAAGTGCACGACAAAAAATTTCGTTAAAATTGCACAAATCTTTCCTCTCTACAATTGATCTTGTTAGATAGTAACTAAACTTTTTATTTGTACGATGCACGAGTCCTATCAAATCAAATGTAATAAATACCAATAAATTAGATTATAAATATCCATAAGTTCCCTCAAAAAAAAAAATCCATAGGTTATGAAATATGGTGGAATGTGAACCTTCTTTTAAAGCAACTCTTGAAATTACAACTTATAATCAAACATGCATAAACACAAACTTTGACCCCTTAAGATTTAGTCCTTTTGCAACTTTGGTCATTTTGGTTAGTTTTGACCAAGTCAACGCTTAGTGGCATACCACTTATGCAATTGCTGAATTAAAAAATAAAAAATAAATACCACCTAATTATTTACTAAATTAAATATATGAAGAAAAAAAAAAATCAGAAAATTGATGAATCTTCATCATCTACAACAACAACCTCATTCTCCTTCATCTTCTTCTTATTAAGTAAATCAGGTTTACATAGCCTTTATGACCTTCAAAATTACTTTAACTATATACTAATAAACCAACAAATTAATCCCTACAACACAAAGCATCCACCAAATTAATCTCTAAAACATAATCCACTTCTACACTAAAATATCACGGGCTTATGCAAAATCATGAACATAAACAGCAAAATCATGCTTTTCTTCCTCTTCATCTTTCTTCGACCTTGAACCACTCTTCACCCGAACAAAATATGGACCGTACTGCTTCCTCTTCCTCTTTGTGCGAATTGGATTGGGGTTAGGGTCTGAAACTCATCTTTTTTCGCGAATTAGGGTTCTGTTTATAAGCTCGTAAACTGAACTTTTAGGGGGAAATCGAGCAAGAAAGTTTCAATTTTATTTTTCTGAAAAATTGAATAATGAAAGGAAAATGAGATTATGTTGTGGATAATTGGTTTTATTGAGTTATTAAGAGGGAAAATGATGATGAAGAATTGAAATGTTTGAATTTTAAGGGTTTAATGAGTTCATAGGTGTGATGAATTATTATGAAGAAGAAGATGAGTTTTTGGGTTTGATTTTGGTGTTCTTTTCAATTTCTTGTTTATGGTTGAGGAATCACGTGCATTCCTCTCTTATTTTCTTGGGTCTGTGGTGGAAAATGCAGGGATGGGTGGAGAAGAGAAAGGGAAGCCATTTTTTTTCTTTATGAAGATTGTTGTTATAGTACTGGAAATGGAAAATGGTGTGGCTGCAATAGAATTGGGTTGCTGCAATTTGAGAGTGAAAGTGTGAAATTGAGAAGATGAAATTGATGGTGTGTGGATGATGATATACAAACCCAGAAAATAATAAAACCTATAAATGTTGCAATTTTATTATTTTTTTCATTTATTTAATTAAGAAAATGATTATGTGGCATTTTAATTTTTAAAAAAATTAGGAATTACACACGTGGCCTGCCACACATGCGTTTACTTGGTCAAAATTAACCAAAATGATCAAAGTTGCAAAGGGGCTAAATCTTAAGGGCTTTATTGACACTCCAACTTTTAATCTCAACTTTGGATTTGGAAGTAGCGAAGTAGTAATTATGTTCTTAAAATTGGGGGTATAAACATCATCATCCAAGTTGTGTATGAAAATTGGGGGTATGAACATCATCATCCAAGTTGTGTGGATATGGATATGTTTTCTCTTCACTTGCTCAAAATAAAAGAATAGCCTCATTTTTCTAAAGAATGAATATTTTTAAGTAGTTTTTTGTACCAAAATCTGAAAAGTATATGAATTGAATATAACAGGAAAAACAAAGGCTTCAACTTCTTCTAAAAAGAAATTGACAACAAAATGAGAACTTAATAATATTAGAATGAAGAGAAATACATCATAACATAGAAATGTGAAGTCTGTGGCTGTGGCTGGGAGTTTTTCCTCGGCACCTGTGGTTTTGTTTTGCAACAGCATGGTCTCATACCTCCGGCACAACAGAAACATATAAATAAATCCTAAACTTGAAAAATTAACAAAATGAAAACGTTCAGGGAGGAGAAGAGGAAAAAATCAAATCAGAAAAAGGATGAGTATAAATCAATAAAAATATTAGAGCAGTCAGTCTCTTTTTTCACAATTTGTCCTTCAACAACGTTCCTGATCAAGTTCACTACCACAATACCTGGCACGTTGATAATCACTAAAATCTGCAAAAAATCGACCCTAAATATCATCATAAATAATCAAGAGAGAAAAAGATAAGAAAGGAGGGTTAGTGGTGTGAGTAGCAGTGTAGCGGATGCAATCAAGATCAGGAGATTGACCGTGAGTTTGACAAAATTCATCAAGAGAGATTTGAATAGCCTTCGTCTAAGAAAGAAGTAAATAAAAATAAAAATGACCGCCTCAACTCAGAGTTACGGTTCGGCCACTGAGTTCATGACCACCGGAATTGAAAAATGAAGAAGGACGAATAAGAGTGGAAGATTTCGTTGAGAATATGGCGAGTTCCTCATTGCTCGTGAGGACGAGGCTTAGAGTGAGGGAAGAAGAGAGGTTTTTAAAAATAAAAAAGAAGAAGATGATTACCATGATTTTTTTTAAAGGAGGTGGGTGCCTGCAAAACGTGCATAAGCTTTTTTGCTTTCAAAATAGTAGCAGTAGCAGAAAATGGTTGAGATGAGATGTGATTGTATAATTCCAATTCTTGTCGTCATCGGTAAAGCGCGGCATAATGGTAGTTGGCAAATCAAAAGACACTTAGTATAGGACATGTACATTTGGGAGGAAAATTTGAATTTGAAAAAGCATTAAACGAGGTCTCTCTAGCTTGTATTACACTTCTTTAGTCTTTAGAAGGAAAAGTCAGAAGCTTGACCTAATAAACTTTTATCGCAAGAATGACAAGAATGATGTTTT
Source organism: Medicago arabica (assembly GCA_946800305.1). Classification (NCBI taxonomy): domain Eukaryota; kingdom Viridiplantae; phylum Streptophyta; class Magnoliopsida; order Fabales; family Fabaceae; genus Medicago; species Medicago arabica. The sequence goes on along the minus strand of OX326965.1, from coordinate 8,127,954 downwards.
GACATTACGCACATGACCTTATAATGATTTATATTTAACTACTCTCTTTCATGGAATAAAATATGAATTTGTAGTATGTTAGATGTTGTGATGGTTTTTATCGATGCAACAATGACAATGATGATGACGGGGCCACCGACAGCAACCACAACAACAATTATAGATTACGAGTCATTGTATAATTTATATTATTTTATTTTTTAAAACCATAAGCCACCAAGAAGCTCAATAAAAGTTTCCCTAGAAAAAGAAGCTCAATAAAAGAGTAAATTGTGTGCCCTGAACATTGTCGTGCATGAAACGTCTTCTGCCATATAGCAGCTCTCATTTGGTAAAATCAGTTTATAGCAAAAAAAGTGTGCTCATGATGATACATAAGGACGTGCATCCGATACATACATTTGAGAACCAATAAGAATGCCCAAATCCATGTTCTAAATTAATGGCCGGAACATTTTGTGTTTACACTTTATTACATTCCTATCAAATCGTAAAATTAACATCAAAAGAGAAATTTATTTCGTGGCCAAACTTTATTTACATTCCTTTCATTTGTAAGCATATTCACCCCCAATTATAATATACATTACCACAATTATATATATATATATATATATATATATATATATATGAACACAAGTTGTATAAGAATTTAATTTTGGGTAAATTTTTAAAAAAAATACCTAAATTAGGTGAACATGTCACAAATTAAATCCAAAGGCAAGGAAAAGTAAATTGAATGAATTAGTATATTAGGTGGTAATCTATTTTCTAAAGTCTACGATAGAAAGATCCACCTTCACATTCATGTTTCAAAAAACCTTCATCTTCATTTGTTATAATTAAAATGTAGATACTCTTAAACATTATGTTTTCTGCATATATCGGTCTACATTACACAACGACCAAGAGAGAAGCGAAGCACGTCACTGCTCCAACAAAACCTACAATAATCCTTGAAGAGCTGCTAGTAGGTGCAGCATCGGCAGCAACCTCATCACCACCTGGACCAGGAGCCAAAGATGGGCTTGTTGCTGGGGCATCATCGGGGGATTCACTAGGCTCATCAGAAGGTGAAGGAGAATCTGAAACTTCTGTGATGGGCTCTTCAACAACCGAAGGAGCGTTTGCATTCTTTGCCTTTGCCGGCGGTGCTTTAAACACCGAAGAAACAATTACATTCGTGTCGGCGGTTGGAGCGCTTGCATTAGACGTAGATGGTGCACCGGTGGTTTGTGTTTCAAGTCCAGGGAACAATATAGGTTTTGCGACTTGGATTATGGTGATGTTGTAGGGTTGGGCGAAAACAACTTTCACTAGCTTAACGTCGATTGGAGCACCACTCATAGCAGATCCAATGGCCAAATCACCGTCACTAGTGCGATTAACCTTAAGGTACCCTTGTTGGTCCACCGCGATGCCTGAGGATTGGTAAAGGGTGGTCAACATTTCACGCTTATGATAAGCTCCATTGAGCTTCTTTGGATCGTAATAGTCGAGGAGCACGTGGGTGGCCATGATAGCCTTGATAGCTTCTGGCATTTTGTCGGATATGGAAGAGATGGCACCGTTATCAACGGCGAAGACGGTGATGGTATTACGACGATTGATTTGGCCAACAAGCTTGGTTTCGTTGAGGTATTTGTTGAAGGCGGAAAACTCGGGGGTTCTATCTAGCAATTTTTGGATGTCAAATGCATGAATGGAAGAAGAAACTGCAAGGAAGAGAGCCAAGCAAAGAAAAGATGAGCTTTTGAAACCCATCTTTTCTTTCTGATATTATGCCCTGAAACCAAGCCTACTTGGAGAATTGAGTGGATTATGAAGGTGTTTATATATGTCCCTGCTATGTTTAATTAAGGTTTGGTTATTTTGAGGTTTGTGTTTCAAATCCTTTTTTGTCATGGTGACATGTTAACCTCTCTCTTTATGCTGCTATTTTATGACGAATGGTTTAACATGTTTATAGATTAAAAAATAATCAATATCAAAATTTGAAGAAATCCATTTTTGTCATGATGACATGTGAACCTCTCTCTTTGCAACTATTTTATGACAAATTTGATTGATTTTGCATGGTTTTCACTTTTTTATTTTAGAGAGAGAGAGAGAGAGAGAGAGAGAGAGAGAGAGAGAGAGAGAGAGAGAGAGGACCCTAAGGTCTAAATGGAATAACATGGACAAACATTCACTCCCTCAAAAATAAGAATGTGAGTAATATGAAAACAATGACGGATCTAGAAATTTCTACTAGTTGGGAGCTAGATTATATATAAAAAAAACATAAAAATGCATAAGTCATAAAATAGTCACACTAATCATCGTTACAAAATTGGAGATTACAACTATATCATTATCTATAAAATTAAACACACTTCAAAATTTCCTTTAGTTTTTTTGACAAATTCAAAATTTCCATTAGTTGTGTCTCTATATTTTTAAAAATGTTATACAACTTTCTATTTTTAATATTATAAAAAATATCTCTCTATTTATATGATAAACAATCATTAAACATTTCATCTTTTATACCATTGTGTATTTAATTATTTACTTATAAAATATTTAATATGGGGCAACACATAATATTTAGTTGAATAAGAATAAGAAATGAGGTAGCGGGAGCAACTTCCCCCGTTTTCATATGTGTCCTTGCATGCGTAGATGAGGGATTAACAATCTCCCTTACGAGTACGATTTTCCGCTCAACTCAGCTGTACGTGTAAGATATTAGTTGAGTAAGTCCATACCGTGTGCGATGACCTATTCCCTTAATAATATCATGATGGAGGATAGGGAGGGATAATATCGAAGTTTATATCTTATCCGACAAGACGATTTGAGGTTGTAACTCAACCTACAAGGTAGTTACATACATTAATGATGATAGGTGATGGTCGATTTAGAAAGTGTATTAAATTGTCGTCAAACAAAAATATTTCCCTGCCCAATACAAGATTATATTTTTGTGATTCAGATGATTAACGACAATTAGGGTTTCCTTGAATCCCCTTTCGTCTTTATTGGAATTATCTTTTAAGAAACCAAACAACTTATGAAGTGCGTCATTGATTTAACGAATCCCAACGGTAAAACTCGCATGAAGTTTCTTTAAACAACTTGTGTAGGACCAACTAGAGTCGTGTACTACGTTTATCAAAAGAAGGGGTAATGACGGAAAGACCTTAAACTTTAAACTTCCTAACCTCTATAAGAAGTAGTAATTAGAAAATCCAGTGAACTGGTAAATTTCGGGTTGTCAGAGCCTATTTTAATCCTACGGATCAATCCTCAAGGTTGCACACAAAGTTAACTAATTTACAAAGCATTAATGAATGGGCATAATCTAATTTAAATCTTAGCACAATCAAAACATAAAATGAATGAAAAACTTTATTAATAAACTCCAACAAATAAGAAGGGGTTCATCATGGAACTCTAATCAAGAGGTTTAGTTGCTCATGGCAACATACATCATAAGAAAACAATATAAAATCATACCCTAGAGAGAAAAAAAGAAGGATGAATCCTGCCTTGGTACTCTGATGCTTGACCTTTGCCTTCTCCGTCAAATGTTTATGAATGAATAAAATAGTGTGCAAGAGTCTCTATTTATAGCATTGAGGTTACTTAGGGATTAAGAGAAACTAGGCTTTATCCGCCAATCCAACTTGGAAAGCAAGAAAAAAGCAATTTTTATCCGCATCTGGGCACCTGGGGTGTGTGTGCAAGGGGGGCCTGAGGCAGGATGAAATGTTGTCCCACATGCAGGGGCGTCTGAGGCAGCCGCTCAAGTGCGATTTCTTGCATTTTCGTCCCGTTTTCGATCGCTCTTCCATCCGCAAACTCCTATGAACTTGAAATGAACTATCTTCGATTTGTATTGTCTTCAACAATCTTGTAAGAACCCTTTATCTTAAACTCTTCATCCTTGATCCTTCAAATGATGTCTTGATTTGTCGATTTACATGATTCCTCACTACAAAACACTCTAGAGTTGCATAATCTAGGATAAAACTGACTTACAACGACTCAGGTGAAAACAATATAATGTGTTCCTCAAACCATTGACAACTCCTTTAATTCTCATCTTATTTGCCTTCAAATGCAAACAAAAAGTACAAAAAAACATAGCCAAAATGTCATATGTTGCTCTGTCATTAGAACCTACAATTGAGAAACAAAGTATCTTTCTTGGCACATTCTCTTGATCTACAAGGGGATAATTGTCTCTAGCAAAAGTTATCATAAATATCATCTTATCAGTTGAAGAATCCATAAATCAACAAAGTTATCATGACATCAGCAGATCACACATCTAATTGGCTAAGACATAATTTTGCAAGAAGAAAACAAATTGAACTCCGAGTGGGACCATGGAGGTGAACTCACCAATCATACTTTTGTCTCCACAACAGCAATAACAATGTGTTGATGCATAACATTTACCACGAGTTCAACTGAACATTGTTCAGGCATAACTTTTATGACAAGTTCAGTCAAAATTTGTTCAGGCATTATCTTTACCAAGGTTTCCATCGATTATGTTTGCTACTGCTTGCCTTGGGGGTCAAACTATGGTGCATGAGATGGTTGGAAAAGCATTGGAACAAATCGAAAAGACGTTAGTTATACCAAATGTTCCGGCTTATGGTACGAATTTACAGGCCACCGATAAAAATGCCCAAGCCCATCTAGCAAAATAATGGTTGGAACATTTCGTGTCCAGATTTTATTGACAAATCAAATAGTTAAAATAAAAAAAGAAATTTATTTCGTGCCCAATCTTTATTTACATTCCTATAATTTGTAAAGACATACACCACAATTATAATGTACATTACTGTAATTATACACACACACACACACACACACATATATATATATATATATATATATAAGGAGATGGTTAGATTGTGGAGAATAAGAGGGTGGAAAGGAGATGAGTTGACTGTGTGAGGAATGAGATGAAATGGTAAAAATGAGATGGGTTGAGTGCATGAGTTACTTAGTATTCAAAGCTTGTATGATTTGTGTTTTGATTGAGTGTGGTGTATGTAAACGTCAATCTTTATATTTTCATAAATATTCATAATACTCAATACACCAGCTTCCTTCTATAGTGCACCAGTGCTAGCAAATAGAATTTGCAAGTGTGTAGCTTCAACGGATTGAAATTGAGTATGCATTATGATATTTAAAAAATTAAACGGAACAATTTAGTTAAAAAATTGCATGCAGAGAAAATATATAAAAGGGGAAAATTCAAATTTATTTGTTGTAGTAAGTTAATATGAACAGGACAATGAAAAACAAAAATAGAAAAGAAAATATACTAAAACATCCTCGATCAAAATAAACTAACATATCATATATTTTTACGTCAATGTGTTGATAATTGTGATACAAGAAGATTATCTTAATCTTATCTTAATATTATACAAATCGAAAACATGTTTTAGATACTTTCAATTAGGTGTCAAGCTCTTAAGCTATTGTGCCACATCATACAAAAATAAATAGTATAATTTTGCCAAATTGAGCATACAAGCATTGAATAATTACATGTATCATCAAATTTAAATTGAAAAATAAACTATGATAATAACTCATGATAAAAAAGATAGAATTTTTGAATTTTCCCTCAATTTCTTAGCAAAATCGGGCTTTAAATTCAGAAATGAACAAAAAGTCCAAGGCCCGACAAAATTAAACCAGCAAATTTGTTTTTAGGTGGCAGAATCATTAAATGAGTTACTTCAATCACATTAACTTTTGCACATGTGATAAGATAGTTTGATGTATCTGCATAATGTTTTTATTTGATTCAGTAAAATTTGACCTAATTAATGATTTGATCTCTTAAATTATTTGTTGGTTACAATTTGATCCTATAAGTTATTAATGTTACGTTTTGGTCCCTTAAGTTAGACTATGTTAGCCAAATAAATCCTAACCGTTAAAACCGTTATTCTTCTTTAATATTAACCATTCGATTTTTTTATAAAAGTTACAACAATCCTTGAAGAGCTGCTAGTAGGTGCAACATCAGCATCAGCCTCACCACACCCTGAACCAGGAGCCAAAGATGGGCTTGTTGTTGGGGCTTCAACAGGAGATTCGCTAGGCTCATCAGAAAGTGAAGGAGAATCCAAAACTTCTGTGATGGGCTCTTCAGCAGCCGAAGGAGCGCTTGCATTCTTTGCCTTTTTTGGTGGTGCTTTAAACATCGAAGAAACAATTACATTCGTTGCGGCTACTGAAGTGCTTGCATTAGGCGTAGATGGTGCAACATAGGTTTGTGTTTCAAGTTCAGGGAACAGGATAGGTTCACGACTTAGATTATGGTGATGTTGTAGGGATGAGTGAAAACAACTTTCACTAGCTTAGTGTCGATTGGAGCACCATTCATAGCAGATCCAATGGCCAAATCACTGTCACTAGTGCGATTAACCTCAAGGTACCCTTGTTTGTCCATGGTGATGACTGAGGATTGGTAAAGGGTGGTCAAGAGTTCACCCTTATAGCTTTCCTTTAATTTACTTTGTTTTTGTCTTTTTATGTAATAGTTCATCCTTCCAAACTAGACATTTTTTGGAGTCGTCTAGGAACCTACAACTGAGAAAGAGAGTCTCTTTATCAACATATTCTCTTGATCTAAAAGTGGATAATTGTCTCAAGTGAAAGTTATCATAAATATCATCTTATTAGTTAACGAATCTATACATCAACAAAGTTTTCATGACATCAGCAGAACACACATCAAATTGGCTAAGACATAATTTTGCAAAATGAAAAGCAATTGGACCATGAAGGTGAACTCACCAATCATATTTTTGTCTCCACATCAGTAATAACAATGTTTTGATGCATAAAATTTACTCTGTTTTCAACCGTACATTGTTCAAGCATAACTCGAATGACAAGTTCAACCAAAATTTGTTTAGGCATGATCTTTACCAATGATTCCACCGAATACGTTTGCCACTGCTTGCCTTGGGGGTCAAACTATGGTGAATGAGATGGTTAAAAAAGCATTAGAACAAATCAAAAAGACATTGGTTATACCGAACGTTCTGGCTTATGGTGCGACTTTACAGGCCACCGATAAAAATGCCCATGTCCATATGGCAATTAATGGTTGGTACATTTAGTGTCTAGACTTTATTTATGTTCTTATCAAATCAAATAGTTAAAATTAATCAATAAAGAAATTTATTTCGTGCCCATACTTTATTTACATTCCTGTAATTTGTAAGGACATACACCGCAATTATAATATACATACAAAGAAATATATATATATATATATATATATATATATATATATATATATATAAGGTGATGGTTAGACTGTGGAGAAGAAGAGGATGTAAATGAGTTGGGTTGATTGCTTGAGGAAGAAGATGAAAGAATGAAAAGGAGACGGGTTGAGTGCATGAGTAACTTAGTATTCAAGGCTTGTGTAATGTGTGTTTTGATGGAGTGTGGTGTATGAAAACATCAATCTTTATATTATCATGAATATTCATAATACAACATTGTCTTCCTTTTATAGTGTAACAGTGCTTGCAAATAGAATTTGCAAGCGTGTGGCTTCAACGGAATGAAATTCAGTATACATTATGATACTTAAAAATAAATGGAACAATTTAGTTAAAATATTTGCATGCAGAGAAAATATATAAATGGGGAAAATTTAAATTTATTATTTGTAGTAAGTTAATATGAACAGGACAATGAAAAACAAAAATAGAAAATGAAATATATTGAAGTGACCTCAATCAAAATAAACTAACATATCTAATATTTTTACGTGAATGTGATGATGATTATGGTACAATAAGATTATATAGTATATGCAAGCAGTTCTTTCACAATAACTTCAAAACTCTCATGTCGAAATTAGTCAAAAGTAAGTTAATGTGGTGTCCCATGAAATAGCAAAGGTAGCCTCATGTAATACTAAATCTTATCTCTATACTGATGCACCGTCCTATATTTGGTCAATGATTGATAATGAAATGAATTTAGTTGTTTCCTTCACAGAAAAGAAGAAGATCATATTGTATATAAAACTATTATATATATATATATCAATAATTCAGTTTATATGGTGTAAGACTGTGTGTGTGTGTGATGGACACACGTTGTATAAGATTTTAATTTGGGCAAAAGAAAATCCCTTAATTAGGCTAATGTGTCACAAATTAAAGCCAAAGGCAATAAAAAAGGAAAATCGATGAAATAGTATATTAAGTGGTAATCTATTTTCTAGAGTCTACAGTAGAAAGATCCACCTTCCTCTTCGTGTTTCAAAAAACATTCCTCTTCATGTATTATAATTAAAATTTATACACTCTTAAACATTATGTTTTATGCATATATTACTCTACATTACATAACAACCAAGAGAGAAGCGAAGCACACCACGGCTCCAACAAAACCTACAACAATCTTTGAAGAGCTGCTAGTAGGTGCAGCATCAGCAGCAGCCTCATCAGCACCTGGACCAGGAGCCATAGATGGGCTTGTTGCAGGGGCTTCAACGGGAGATTCGCTTGCCTCATCAGAAGGTGAAGGAGAATCTGAAACTTCTGTGATGGGCTCTTCAGCAACCGAAGGAGCGCTTGCATTCTTTGTCTTTGTTGGCGGTGCTTTAAACACCGAAGAAACAATTACATTCGTGTCGGTTGTTGGAGCGCTTGCATTAGACGTAGATGGTGCACCAGTGGTTTGTGTTTCAAGTCCAGGGAACAAGATAGGTTTTGCGACTTGGATTATGGTGATGTTGTAGGGCTGGGCGAAAACAACTTTCACTAGCTTAATGTCGATTGGAGCACCACTCATAGCAGATCCAATGGCCAAATCACCGTCACTAGTGCGATTAACCTTAAGGTACCCTTGTTGGTCCACCGCGATGCCTGAGGATTGGTAAAGGGTGGTCAATATTTCGCGCTTATGATAAGCTCCATTGAGCTTCTTTGGATCGTAATAGTCGAGGAGCACGTGGGTGGCCATGATAGCCTTGATAGCTTCTGGCATTTTGTCGGATATGGAAGAGATGGCGCCGTTATCAACGACGAAGACAGTGATGGTATTACGACGATTGATTTGGCCAACAAGCTTGGTTTCGTTGAGGTATTTGTTGAAGGCGGAAAACTCGGGGGTTCTATCTAGCAATTTTTGGATGTCAAATGCATGAATGGAAGAAGAAACTGCAAGGAAGAGAGCCAAGCAAAGAAAAGATGAGCTTTTGAAACCCATCTTTTCTTTCTGATATTATGCCTTGAAACCAAGCCTTCTTGGAGAATTGAGTGGATTATGAAGGTGTTTATATATGTCCCTGTTATGTTTAATTAAGGTCTGGTTATTTTGAAGGTTGTGTTTCAAATCCATTTTTGTCATGGTGTCATGTTAACCTCTCTCTTTATGCTGCTATTTTATGACAAGTTTGAATGGTTTAGCATGGTTTTCACTTATTTATTTTATTTTTCTTTTCCTAGTTTAGCATGTTTATAGATTTCAAAATTAAAATATGAAGAAATCCATTTTTGTCATAGTGACACATGAACCTCTCTCTATGCAACTATTTTATGTCAAGTTTGAATGGTTTACCATGGTTTTCATGGTTATGTCAAAATATGTTATTTTTCTTTTCATGGTTTTAGATCAAAAATTTAAAAAAAAAATTGAAAAAGTTTTTCTCACCTTCTTGTGTTTTTTCTCACCTTGACCTTTTATCTCCTTTACTTTATTTGTTAATTATTTTACCTTACTGTCTCTATTTTCCTTAATTGTTTTAACTTTTTTATAAGCTCTTTATTTTATTTGGTTAATCATTTTTTTAGTGCTTATTTTTAAAACGTCTTTAAGAACACAATTCACGCTCATCTTGTGTGTTTGAAGTCACATGTTCAACAATATGGCCTCTCTGTTCACTCTTGTTTCAAAATGAGAAGTGTTGTTTTAACATAAGATGTGAGGTCTTCTAAAAAAATAGGCTTATTCAATCATCTGGTCCCTTAACTATAATTTGTACCTATTTGGTCCCCTATGTTTTGCTCTGTTACTAGTTTTAGTCCTTTCTGTTAGTTTCTCTCAAAAAAACGTTAACAGAAAGGACTAAAACTAGTAACGGAGCAAAACATAGAGGACCAAATTGGTACATAAGTTAACGTTTTTTTTAAAAGAAACTAATAGGAAGGACTAAAACTAGTAACAAAGCAAAACATAAGGGACCAAATTGATACAAATTATAGTTAGGGGACCAAATTGAGACAATCAATTAAGTTAAAGGACCGACCGATTGAATAAGCCAAAAAATATAAGAGGAGAGGAGAACCCCTATTTTATTCCTAAGTAAGAGGATTTGTTACTAGACTTTATTTACCTTCTTGTCGAACCTTGAATTACCAGAGTCTCATTCTCACAAGAGCCAAAACGTTAATATAACAAAAGTTTGTTCAATGTTATTCCTTTGTCCGTTTGAAATTATATGTCACTCTAACAAAAAAATTATGTTAATTTACAATTGAGAATTTCAATGAAGTATTATTGCTTCTTTTCCTATTGTACCATTTATTTTTTCAATTATTTTAATTCCTCTTTTCCATACAACTATAATGATGAATAATTTTGTAAAAAAACTCATAATATCTCTTTCCATACAAAATTAACTACATTCTTAATTTATGTGAAATTGACAAAGTGACTTGTAATTTAAAACGGATGAAGTTTGTTTCATATCTGAATAATTCAAAACTTAAGCATATTAATATGATCAATTAGTAGGAATAGAAACTTTATAAAAAAACTTATTAGTATAAAAATTTAGGATGGGGATGAATTTTCATCTTAAATTCAAAGAGAATTCAAAGAGAATTTCTCAATAAATATGATGGGAAATTTTTTCATTAAGTCTTATTATTGTTGTGGTAATGTTTAATGAGAGTTTAATAAGCTACACATAGATTTTATTACGTCTAGAGACTAAATAACTACTTCCCTACATACTATCGAAAATACATTACCGTAATTGTTTGTCCGCTCTTTTACTGCGCTAACGTGTTTGTATATTTTATTTTACTTGTTTGTATAATTTGATTTCAATTTTTAAATATTAATAAAAATTATTTGTATATCGATTTATCTACAAATTATTTTTAAAACATACAACAAAATTATTTATCAACTCGACGGATTTTGGATTGCATGTATATAAAATTAAAAAAATAACGATCATTTAATATTTATTCTAATAGTAATTAATAAAATGATAACATAAATGAATATTTTTAAAAACTATGGTTTTCGTGAAGTCTCCATCTTTTCCTTGTATATTTCTTACTTTGGTGAGAACTTTTGTTGAATTTTAAAAAACTTCTCTTGATAAAACTACATATAATTGATCGTGGCTAAAAACATGACAAATGTCATGGAAGATAGATTCCAACATTATGAATGGTCTACCTTTGTGACTTATTTATGTTAATAGCAAAATTTAGTCAAACAGAAAACTTTTTTCTACTAAGCACAAAAAGAAGTCTTGAACTCGCATTTGTTTTTAATTTAATTATGGGAAAGAATGCTATTTCTTCAACGTTGTTTTCTGATATGATTTCCACATCCAACATATTCATAAACAAACCACAGTAAAATAATTTATGTTCCATTACACATGTCATATTTAGGGTCAATGTTTTGCAACAAAATTAAAATTCATCCATTCTTAGTTAAAAAAATTAAATCTTAAAAGTTTTTTTTAACTTTTTTACCTTTAATTTTTTTAACCAAAGAATACATATTTTTTTTATCAATGCATGAATGTGAGATTTTTTTTTTCAGACAAAAGTCAAATATTTTGGTTATTCATCATCAAATTGTAGAACAGCAACATATATGAAAAAAAATATATGAAAAATGATCCATATATGAAATTGAAATCATCAAACTTTCGGGAAAAAAATGGACAAATCTCAATGTCCCAAATAGTATGGACCATATATTTTATATATATTTTTTGGAAAATAAACTTAATAAAACAAATAATAATGATTTCATAATAATTCCAAAATAAGAGGACTTACCTTTGAGACGATGAATTAGTGAAAAAGAAACAAAAATTTGTTTTGGCAAGTTGATTCCATAATCAACGATCCAAGAATATATATTTTATCATCTCATATATGTTAAAAAGACTTACCTTTCTGAGGATGAATATGATAAGAGTCACTATTTTACTCTCTAGTTGCTCCTTTGAAAATATTTTATTTTCGTGTATCGATGATAATTTTCCTTTTCTTATTAATTATATTTATATGACATATACTTAATCTAGGTTGTTACACTTTTTTAAGGATAAAGGAATAAATTGGACGTATACTATATCGTGTTTGTTACACGATATATTATGTGGTAACCAAAAATATATATTGTGTTTGTTACACTTTTTTTAATATTTGAATTCACTCTCATCCATTATCTTTTTTGAATGATAAGGAAAAAAATCTAACATATAGAATTTGTTACATTTTGTTTTAATATTTGAATTTACTCTTATCTATTTGTTATATGTGTAATTTTTATTGGAAGTTGAAAGTAATTTTGAAAGAAGAAAAAGTCAACACAAAAAAAAGCAAGGGAGAAGAAATAAAAAAAATTAATCAATTAAAAGACATTTATTGTTTTCTTATTTTGTGGTGATAAGTGTTGACTACAATAGAAAATGGAATTAAAGCCTACTATATCAATTAATTTAAGCCATTAATCAAAATTGGAATTAAAGGTCGTGATTTGGAGTAATTTATTACACTTACTTTTGGAGTCAAAATATCCCCCTATAAATATATATATATATATATATATATATATAGGGGGGATATATATATATATATATATATATATATATATATAGAGAGAGAGAGAGAGCGCTGACCCCAAGGTCTAAATGGAAAAATATGGACAAACATCCACTCCCTCAAAAATAGGAATGAGAATAATATGGGTACAATGATAGATCCAGACATTTCCACTGGTTAGGAGCAAGATATATGTCAAAGGGGAAATGTTGGATATCACAAGCACAAGCTTCACGAAGAAATAGCGAATGTTTATCATTGGCTACTTTATCACCACCCCTCCATGATTTCTCCTAACAACCACTTAAAAGTTTGACCAAGCTGTAATAATCAAGCATGTATCCGTAGCACCACTATTAAAAACAACCGACTTACAATTGTGCCTAAAAAGTAAAGAGAAGTTGGATTTCATTTGTGAGTGCAATCACGCTTTCGCGTTTTTATCGTGAGCAAGTGTTTCGCACTATATAGCATTACTCTATATCAAAAATATAAAATAGTTAGATTAATTATCGTTACAAAAGTGGAGATCATAACTATATCATTATACATTTATAAAATTAAACACACATCAAAATTTCCATTAGTTTTTTTTGACAAATTCAAAATTTCCATTAGTTGTGTCTCTATATTTTGAAAAATGTTATATAATTTTTTATCTTTAATACGATAAAAAATATCTCTCTATTTATATGATAAACAACCATTCAACATTTCATCTTTCATACCATTATACATTTAATTCTTTACATATAAAATATTTAATATTTTTGTGGGGGAACACATAATATTTAGTTGAATAATAATAAAGTAGGTAGTGGGGGCAGCTTCCCCCATTTTCATATATGTGTCTGATGACAGACAGACATACATTATTTTTAGAGTCATTTTAATTAAGTTTTTAGTCTATTTTTTATTAGTTTTAGTTTTTAATTTAGAGTCAATTTGAATAAATTCTAGTTTTTCATCTATAGAGTCAATTATGTGTATTATTACTATTATTATTGGCCACATGATCAAATAAGAGAAGGGCGTAATATTCTTTGATTTTTGGCTAGTAAAGAGGCTAAGAAGAAACATGGCTGTTGGATGAAAGAAAAAAACGATAAGTGGGCTTCTAATGTATTGTTGTTGGCCCGTAAAAAGCAAGAGGAGAATTAGGTTTCAGGGACTTATTGGCATATAAATATAAGAGCAGGACGGTTGGTGTAAAAAGAGGAGGTTTTGGAATAAAAAGCCGCACACATTAAGGTTTGGAGAAAGAAGCGTTCACGCATCACGAGAAGAGTGAAACACATGGATTTAAAGAAACTACATCAACAGTAGCGCAAGGAAGGTAAATTGAGAAGTAAAGCCGACAACAACGGAATTCTATCAGTTTATTTTCTTTACAATGTTGTTTATTTCTTTTATCATGTGTAGCTAAATTTCTCTTATGGTTAAGACTTAGATGAATCTGATTTAATCTTGTGGGAACCTAATTTTTTGAACTCCTTTGAATATCAATGAAAGTCTAGTTTTAATTCATATTACTTTGTGTTTAATGCTTTTTGTATGTTTATCATCGACTACTAACCCTAGCTTTCTGAATATGCAAATTGATCATAGAGATTGAATGACCACTAACCCTGGCTTTTGACTCTTAACTAGGTAATACGTTTAACCTAAGTAATCAAGTTAGAGATATATCATTATTAGGTTATGACATAGGGGTTAACGTTCTATTAAAACCTCCAATGGTTTTGAATTCACTTAAGAGATTAAGGGGTTGTCACTTGCGGAGAGAACTCTGGGTCAAGGGATTGGGTAGAGTTAATTTGTTAATCTGTCGTTGAATTAAATAATCATTGATTGAACTAGGAGTGCAAATTACCGTAGGAGAGCTTCAGAGGATCCGAAGGTCTTAACCATGCCTCTCTCGTATTTTCTAAACCAACTTTTATTGTTTTATTTACGTTTATGTTACAAAATAACTCAACTGCCTAGGGCAATCAATATAAATTTATACATCCTTTTTAATAATGAAATTGCTAAGTAGAAATTAAATACAGTCCTCGTGGATACAAATTTTTATTACTTCGGTTGATTTTGGTACACTTGTCAAATATTTATCAGTGTCCTTGCATGGGTAGATGAGGGCTAAGCAATCATCCTCACAAGTACAATTTTACCCTCAACTCAGTCGTATGAACATGATATTAGTTAACTAAATCCATAACATGCGTGAAGTCCTATTTCTATAATAATATGACAATGGAGGACAGGGATGGCTGATATGGAAGTGTATATATTATCCGACAAGGCGATTTGAGGTTGAAACTCAGCCTACATGGTAGTTACTTACATTAACGATGATAGTTGATTGTCGATTTAGAAAGTATATTAAATTGTCGTCAAACAATAATATTTAGATTAGTTCGTCTCCACATGGATTGTGAAGTTTCTACTAAACAATATCAATTGTAACAAGGGTGTGTAAATTCTGCATTAAAAGGTACTCAACAAATTATATGGCTCCAGAAGTTTATAGTGAAGATCCTTTAATTAACTTAATGAAAGATAGTTTGTCAGACAAAAAAGAAGAATAAATAACAAGGAAATTAAAATAATCATGATGACGTTGCTTCTCAATTCTTCCTCCTCTCCCTCGTTGTGTGGTTGCGTCCTCCTCTTGTTCTCCAAAGCCTAATTTATTTTTATTCTCATCTCTAGTGTGTGTTATTAGTGTTGTGCAAATAACCCAAATAATTTCACGCGGAATCCATAATTTCATAACATGGATGTGCACGATCTACATCTATTATGCATCATGTATGAGGCAATAGCTGAACACTTCCAATTTCTTCACGACCGCTCGACGTGCAACTCATAGCACGCTTCGTTCAACAACTTGTAGTTGAACCTGGTGACTATACCCCAAGAATTCAATTGATATATCTTGTAAGAAAGTATAGCAAGACCACGTAGTTGTTTGTTTTTTGTGATTTCACATGTCTTAAGATCTTTTACACTTAATAGCTCTTCCATGCTCATCCATTGATTTATTAACAAAACACAACTAAAAGAAATGGAAACTTTCTAGAAAGCCTTTAGACTTACTCCTAAACACTGCTAAAAACACTATATGATTAATTGTCATCATTATCCCTGATCTTACATAATATAATATGGTAGATAGAGGGTCAACAATGTGGCAAGCAATGTTAGTGGAGGTGCTTAGTTATTCTAAGTCTATAAATATACCATTGTAAAGATGTTCAACACACACACATCAAATCAAACAAATCTTAACATATACTTTTTTCATTCCCTTATAGCTTTCCTTTACGTTACTTTATTTTTGTCTTTTAATGTAATAGTTCACCCTTCCACACTAGACGCTCTTTGGAGTAGTCTAGGAACCTACAACTGAGAAACAGAGTCTCTTTAATAACATATTCTCTTGATCTAAAAGTGGATAATTGTCTCAAGTGAAAGTTATCATAAACATCATCTTATCAGTTGAAGAATCCATAAATCAACAATGTTGTCATGATATCAGCAGATCACACATCTAATTGGTTAAGACAGAATTTTGCAAGATGAAAACAAATTGAACAGTGAGTGGGACCATGAAGGTGAACTCGCCAATCATATTTTGTCTCCACAACAACAATAACAATGTGTTGATGAAAAACATTTACCCTGTGTTCAACCGTACATTGTTCGGGCATAACTTTTATGACAAGTTTAACCAAAATTTGTTAAAGCATAATCTTTACCAATGATTCCACCGAATAAGTTTGCCACTGCTTGCCTTGGGGTCAAACTATGGTGAATGAGATGGTTGAAAAAGCATTAGAACAAATCAAAAAGACGTTGGTTATGCCAAATGTTCTGGCTTATGGTGCAACTTTACAGGCCACCGATAATGCCCAAGTCCATATGGCAATTAATGGTTGGAACGTTCAATGTCCAGACTTTATTTACATTCCTATAATTTATAAGTACATACACCGCAATTATAATATACATTAGCGTAATTATATACACACACATATGAGTGCGTGAGTAACTTAGTATTCAAGGCTTTTGTGATGTGTGTTTTGATTGAGTGTGGTGTATGAAAACATCAATCTTTATATTTATCTGAATATTCATAATACAACATTGTCTTCCTTCTATAGTGCAACATCACTTGCAAATAGAATTTGCAAGCGTGTGGCTTCAACGGAATGAAATTGAGTGTACATTATGATATTTACAAAATTAAATGGAACAATTTAGTTAAAAAATTTGCATACAGAGAAAATATTTAAAAGGGGAAAATTCAAATTTATTATTTGTAGTAAGTTAATATGAACAGGACAATGAAAAACAAAAATAGAAAAGGAAATAAATTGAAGTGACCTCAATCAAAATAAACTAACATATCGTATACTTTTACGTGAATGTGATAATGATTATGGTACAAGAAGAATATATAGTATATGCAAGCAGTTGTTTCACAGCAATTTCAAAACTCTCATGTCGAATTTAGTCAAAAGTAAGTTAACGGGGTGCCCCGTGAAATAGCAAAGGTAACCTCATGTAATACTAAATCTTATCTCTATATTGATGTACCGTCCTATATATGGTCCAAGATTGATAATGAAATGAATTGAGTTATTTCCTTCATAAAAAAGAAGAAGATCGTATAGAATATAAAAAATTATATATATATATATATATCAATAATTCAATGCATATGTTGTAAGACTATTAAATTTTATTTGTAATAATAAGAATATTAGATATATATATATATATATATATATATATATATATATAAGTTGGGCAAAACAAAAAGCCATTAATTAGGTTAACGTGTAACAACTTAAAGCCAAAGGCAAAGAAAAGGAAAATGGATGAAATAGTATATTAAGTGGTAATCTATTATCTAAAGTCTACAGTAGAAAGAACCACCTTCCTCTTCATGTATTATAATTAAAATGTATACACTCTTAAACATTATGTTTTATGCATATATCACTCTACATTACATAACAACCAAGAGAGAAGCGAAGCACACCACGGCTCCAACAAAACCTACAACAATCTTTGAAGAGCTGCTAGTAGGTGCAGCATCAGCAGCAGCCTCATCAGCACCTGGACCAGGAGCCATAGATGGGCTTGTTGCAGGGGCTTCAACGGGAGATTCGCTTGGCTCATCAGAAGGTGAAGGAGAATCTGAAACTTCTGTGATGGGCTCTTCAGCCACCGAAGGAGCGCTTGCATTCTTTGCCTTTGCTGGCGGTGCTTTAAACACCGAAGAAACAATTACGTTCGTGTCGGCTGTTGGAGCGCTTGCATTAGACGTAGATGGTGCACCAGTGGTTTGTGTTTCAAGTCCAGGGAACAAGATAGGTTTTGCGACTTGGATTATGGTGATGTTATAGGGCTAGGCGAAAACAACTTTCACTAGCTTAACGTCGATTGGAGCACCACTCATAGCAGATCCAATGGCCAAATCACCGTCACTAGTGCGATTAACCTTAAGGTACCCTTGTTGGTCCACCGCGATGCCTGAGGATTGGTAAAGGGTGGTCAACATTTCACGCTTATGATAAGCTCCATTGAGCTTCTTTGGATCGTAATAGTCAAGGAGCACGTGGGTGGCCATGATAGCCTTGATAGCTTCTGGCATTTTGTCGGATATGGAAGAGATGGCGCCGTTATCAACGGCGAAGACAGTGATGGTATTACGACGATTGATTTGGCCAACAAGCTTGGTTTCGTTGAGGTATTTGTTGAAGGTGGAAAACTCGGGGGTTCTATCTAGCAATTTTTGGATGTCAAATGCATGAATGGAAGAAACTGTAAGGAAGAGAGCTAAGCAAAGAAAAGACGAGCTTTTGAAACCCATCTTTTCTTTCGGATATTATGGATCAAATTAAGCCTTCCTTGAGAATTGAGAGGATTATGAGGGTGTCTATATATGTTCCCTGCTATGTTTAATTAAGGTTTAGTTATTTTGAGGTTTGTGTTTCAAATCCATTTTTGTTATCGTGACATGTGAACCTCTCTATGCAACTATTTTATGACAAGTTTGAATGGTTTAGCATGGTTTTTCATTTTTTTTATTTTATTTTTCTTTTCGTGGTTTAGCATCGTTTTAGATTAAAAAAATCAAAATCAAAATTTGAAGAAATTCATTTTTGGCATGGTGACATGTGAACCACTCTCTCTATGCAACTACTTTATGACAAATTTGAATGGTTTAGCTTGGTTTTCATTTTTTTTTATGTTATTTTTCTTTTTATGGTTTAACATGATTTTAGATTAAAAAAATAAATCAATTAAAACATAATTGAAAAATTAAAATGAAAATTTTTCCGGAGACAATTCTTCACGCGGTTGTGATGATATTATGGTTCAAAAAGTTTTATTGTGTATCAAGAGATGAAATACATTCGTCATTGATGTATACATTTTTTTCTCTAGTTCAATTTATTGTAGTCATTAAGACTATTAAATGTTATTTTTGTTGGTTACTTTTAATTTTGTTTTAATTTATTTATTTTAATTTTACTTTCAAATTAATAACATGCACATCATTTTCCACTTTGTTTTTTTTTAATCTAAAACCACGTTAAACCATGAAAAAGAAAAATACCAACTATTAAATGTTATTTGTAATAATAATAATAATAATATGATGGTGTGTATCATCTTCAAGATGTAGACATGTGTCCTTGGTGTGTAGGATGGTGATCATACGTTCATAATAACATCACCTCTTGCCCCAGTCGTCGATGCCACACGACTGAGTTTGGTGTGCCGTTGCAGATCGGTTCATTTTAGTTTCGTATCTCTCACTCCTACCTTTCTTTTAAAGTTTCAATCGATCGGTTTGCTGATGGACAACCTTTTTGGGTTGTTCTTTTGAGGCTCTCCACCGTTTGTTTTTTATCAGTTCTAAGTTAAAGTATGGATTAGGTTTCAAATGTTGTTCAATCGTTACTCCCATTGTTTATTTCAATGTTGTGCTTGTCGATTGTTGTTGTTCGTCCTGTTGAGTTTTTTTTGTGTTTTTGTTCGTTTTGTTGGGTTCTCGTGAGTTTTTGGTTCTCTAAGTTCATGTGTCGTTGGATGTTCTCGGACGTCGGGATGGTTGTTTTTATGGGTTGTTGAATGTTTGCTTTGTGTTTTAGGTCATGTTGTTGGGTTTTAGCCTTGTAGTTTCGTTGAGTTGTTGCTTCCTTTGACCTACCTTTGCCTCTTCTTTGTTGTTATTGTCTTCTTCTTGGTCAATGAGTGGGAATGCACTCTTTTTGTGTTTTATGGTGGCTGGATTTGGTCTCATCTTGGATTTGGTCTCATCTTGGTGTAGTATGGGGTTGTTTTGTTTAGGTTGTGTTTGAGCCACCACACCACCATTTTGAATTTCCTTCTTTTATCTTTGTCTCTTTCTTCATCTTTACCGGTTCTCCCTTCTCCTTCTTCCTTCTCTATTGGAAACAATTCAGATGCAATTCAAAATTGCAAGTACTCTTCTCTTCCATAAACCAACCCTACTTGTTTTTTTTTCTGCATTTTGTTTTTGTGTATGTTAAACTCTTCTCCAATTCATATCTCAGCCTTCTTATCCCTAATTTTATGTCTCTCAAAATTAATTTACAAGGTCATATAACAAAGCCCATAATTATGTTTTTTTATTCTAAAAACATCAGGTTATTCTAATTTATTAATTGTATATCATTTTAAAATTAATAGAAACAAAATTCTCACATTACCATTGATGCGTTCTTTGAGCACTATAATCACTGCCATTGTTATACGGGAGACAAATGAGCGGTGGAGTTATACAAAATTCATTTTTCTTGAATTTGTTATACGGTATAACAAATTAAATCTAAAAGGCCATTGAAAAGAATTCTTTTATTAAATCGCTAGTAGAGTTAATTATTACAGTGTAAAAGTAGTGCAACAAGTTGGTGAGCAATGGAGTTCGAGAGAGAGAATACAAGAGAAAACTGATAGAGAAGGAGGAAGGAAAAAGGGTAACTAGTAAAGATGAATCATGTGTAAGTAATTTAATATGGAGTTTTTAATCTGAGCCACATAATTTAATGGTTATTAATGAGTCCTCTCATATCTCACTTGATACATCTCAGTTGGGAGGTCCTCTTAAAAAACGAGCAAATAGTCACTTTGGTCCCTGACTCTGCACCTCGCTGTCATATAGGTCCCTGACTCATGATTAAATACAAATAAGTCCATCACTTTGCACTTCCGTTATCATTTTAGTCCCTGACGGTAAAAAAATATGTTAAGTGATGAAGTGACACATGTGTTATGCTGACAAGGAGTATGAGGTGTCACAGGGACCAAAGTGAAAGTAGAAAATTGTCACTTTGGTCCATGAACCAAAAATCAATATCCCCAAATTGAATCCCTAAATCGCTAAGTCTCAAATCACTAAATGTCATATAATTCTCTCTTTTGTTCAAAATCAATTATCTATTTAACATCAAGTTACTGTTAGATCCCTGATTCTGCATACTTACTATCAGTTAGGTCTCTGATAGTAAACACGAAATTTCACTAAAGTCCCTAACATGTGATGTGGTGTTGTCTTGTGGTAGTAATTGACAAAAATCTCAGCAAGCATGGTATGAGATTATTCAAGATTTAAATTACAAGCAGTGGAAATAACACATGAAATTATGGATATGCGTAACCAAAAACTATGATTAACATATATTACTTCACTGATGGATTTGTTAACAGGTTTACATTGTTTGTGATCATGATATTTTATCTCTAACTTGTCCTGCATTATTGTTATATTCACTTCAATAATTCATATCTCTACCTCGTAGGTCTGAGCATATAGTAATCAAGAGCTCAAGATATATTCAAATGATAATTCATTTCTGTTGAATTTCTTTTAACGTAATTTCTAACTTAAAATTTGTTGTACTTAGTAGGTACTAGTGCTACATCTAACATAAGTTGTTTATGTTTCCAAGTTTATTATCAAATTTCTCACTTTAATTTTTTCTTTTATCAGAAGGTAAAGCAACGAAAGCATAAGTTCTTTCATATAACTTAATAGCACGAAGATAATATTTGATCCATTGAATCAACGCCTTGTTATACAAATCTGAATGTCATTATTTATGACAATGTCTTAAACTATGCTAATAATAATCAAAACAGGCAACTTCATGCCTGTGTATTTTAGTAAGTGAATTTATGCATTAGTTATTCAAATCTCTCCACAAAAAATTGGATATTGTTGTTGAAAGACACGTCAAAAATCAAGTTCTGACTTTAAAATACTTACATGGATTATAATTAAGCACACATTCATAATTCATTTCTCTATATATGGAATCCTGATGCCATTATATACTAAGGGGGAAAAGAGGTAACAAAAGCACAACACTAAGACACTACTATAAAACTCCAAACCTTAGCCCAGAATACCATTGCTTCAAGATCAACTTTCAAGCCAACAAATAATGAGCTGACAGGACAAGACAACAACACAACAAATGCCAAAGACTTTAGTGAAATTTCGTGTTTACTGTCAGGGACCTAACTGATAATAAGTATGCACAATCAGGGACATAACAGTAAGTTATTGTTTAATGGAAGATTGATTTTAAACAAAAGAGAGAATTAGATGACATTTAGTGATTTGAGATTTAGAGATTTAGGGATTTGATATTTGTCATCCCTAATTTTTGACCCAAGATCCCACCGACACATGTCATTTGATCCTAATCAGTCTCATATTTTTTAGTGAAAAATTCGGCAGAGAGGTATTTTAAAATACCTCATTTTTTTGTTCCGAGTCGGGCCCTCTTCTCTTTTCATTTTATTTTTCTCTTTAAATTTTAATTTCCATCTTTTTATTAATTTTAATTTTGTTTCCTTTTTAAAAAATAATTATTGTTTGTATTTTTATTTTAATCACTATATTTTTAGTCTTTATCCTTTTTTTACTACCATTTTATTTTTTACTTATATTTTGTCCAATAATATCTGAAATAGTCCAGGTCCAAATCCAGTATCCAAATCCAGTATACACATCCTCTTCCGTTCCAATCCAATTAACCATTTTTTGTGCCCAGTTTCAACAAACCCTAATCCTGATCTCTGTGCTATAAATTAAACCTGCAAACACAACACAAAGGAGGCCGAAAAATTCACAATAGGAAAACCTGCAAAATCACAAACCAGTCATCGAACCATTCCGATCACAACAGTTTTTAATTCATTAACACAACCACTCAATTTCAACATCAATATACCAGATCTATCACCAATTCACAAACACCGAATTTAACAACCAAACCCAGCAGTCAACAGTACCGAACCACGCAACTCCTTTTTCCGGCAAACCCATCTACGTCGCAGCCACACTGTCACCGTTGCAGCCCTTGCAGCCTCACACCACTGTTGTTGGTTCCCTCTTGCAGGCCACCATTGTAACACCTCGAAATCCCGACTTAAAAATTTCATTCAAATAATCAGAGTATATCACAATAAATCAGGATGTCACATTTCATAAAATCTTTTAAATCAAATCGAATAATAAATTATTCTTAAACAATGTTCAACATAGCAGCGGAATTCATAAACGTCTCAAAATCTTAAATAAATAAGTCTCGGCACAAAAGCTTCATAAAACATCTCAAATCAAGTTACGTCGCAAACATCATAATTAATCAACATGATACATAAAAGGAATAGAATAATAATAATCCCCATCCTGTTACGTATCAGAGCTCCTAAGACTCCACAAGAACCTCTCACATCGACGAACCTAAGCTTGGTCACCTGCACTTGCCCACAAGGCGGCAATTCCAACAGAAGGGGTGAGATTCAAAACAATTATATTAACATATAATTCAAATAATTTATGCTTAACAATAACAACATTATTCATCACATAGAACAGAAACGTCTCAAACATCCACATATACAAATCATCTTAGAACATCTTCATAAACAACCGTCTCAAAACATCTCAGACACATGACTCGACAAATGCAACTCTAACATCTTAACATCATGCATGTGGTACCAATATTTTAGCTTTAATAAGCTTCACCGTCGCTTTGAGCAAATGCTCCACCGTCGCTTTGAGCATAAGCTCCACCGTCTCAAAATATGTAAATGCATGGACTCGACTCTTTAATTATTAAACAAGATATTACAACGTCTTAACATCAAATACGACTCTTTATCGACACATGCAATTATACAATACATGGCAGCAGCTCAGCACACTTAACATATATATTTACAGCACATAGTTATCATCACAAACATCATTTGTACTTCGTTCATAAACCTCACTTAATAATCATTTTAATCATAGATTAACGCCAACGTCTTAAAATCATCTTACAGCGTCATTACAGGTTCTAATTTAGGTCTTAAACATCTCTAATGCTATCCAAAAGTCTACCCTCAAAGCCTCGCTCAAAACAAAGTTCTAAAACTCAAGTTATAGTGGTCTGAGACCACATTGCTCGCTGTGGCGAGTGGGACTGCTCGCCACGGCGAGCTACTTAAATTACATTCTGCCACTTGCTCGCTACGGCGAGTGATGTTGCTCGCCTCGCGAGCACTAAAGGGTTGCTCGCCTCGCGAGTTAAACTGTTCTGCTCGTCACGGCGAGTAGGTCTGCTCGCCACGGCGAGGAGGTCTGCTCGCCACGGCGAGGAGGTCTGCTCGCCACGGCGAGCGGTCGCAGAACAGGCTGCGGGTTCGCTCAAAACCTCGCCAAAACTCGTCCAATTCTTCGTTTTATGCTTCTAATCTATCAGAATTATAGTCCTAGTGATTAATCTAGGTTCTGTAACAGGTTTCTACACCAATTCACATCATTCTAACATCAATTCATCCAAAAATCCCCTAAACCCTAGTTTATGAAATCCCTCAAAATTACCTCCTAATTCCTTCGTTAATCATAAATAGATGAATTACAGTAATATAATTGAAGCTAGGCTCACCCTTACCTGGTAATATTGCAGAATTGGGGTTCCCTCTTCTCTAACCACTTTTCTCCCTTCTTGCCAAAAGTCTGTAATGTACTGACTGTTTCTTTCTAAACCTAACTTCCTTATATAATTCTTTCTATTCCCACTTATCCCCACAACTCTATCTTATTTATGAAAACAACCCCATCTCCCAAAATATTTGTTTTTATATCACATCTTAATTTTCATCACATATTTTATTTTATTAAACAATAAAATAAACGTCACACCACAACATCATCTCATACGTCACAAACATCATTAAAATCATATAATATATAATAATATACTATATACTCTAATAAAATAATTAAATAAATAAAGTGGGCGTTACAACCATGAGCACCACCGTCGTAGGCCAGTACTTTTTTCCTTTTTTAAAATTTTTAGATCTGGGCTGTATACTGTAGTTTTGGTTCGATTTGAGTATAAAAAAAGAGTAAGAAGAGGGAGTAGAAGAGAATAAGCAAAAAAAATTTAAAAAAATAATAATAACATAGGGTTCCGGCGCGGTGGTGCTGCCGGAACCCCTTACCTTGTCGTCGGAGAAGAAGAGAGAGAACAGAGAGAATTTAGAGAGAGGGAGGAGAAGAGAGAGAAACGATTCTCTCAAATGAAGGAAAAAGGGTCTTACACCCTTTATATATTCCCCTGAACCGGTTCGGTTCTTCTGGAACCGATCCAGGCTTGATCCGAACCGGCCCCCAGCCCGTCCATAAAGACCATTTCAGTTTCTTTTTTTGTTCTCTGCACCCCCATACTTACTGTTTGCACCCCCCTTTTCTGCATTCATTCATTTTCGTTCCTTTTTTCTTTTCTATTTTCATCATGTTTATTTTTCCATGCATTTTTTATTTTAATTGCATTTCTATGATACTTTAGTTTACTTTTGCATTTTAAATTAATATCATTTTATTTTTCAATTATTAGTTTGTATATTAGGTTCAAATGTAAATAATTCATGCATTTTAGTTTAATTTTTAGCATTACACATGTTTTAATTTAGTTCGTAGTTTAGGGCACAAATTTTAGAATGTATATTAGGTTTAATGTAAATACATAACTAGTCTAAGTTTATGCATATTTATTTTTACGCAGACTTTAGAATGTA
The DNA here is from genome assembly GCA_946800305.1 of Medicago arabica. NCBI lineage: Eukaryota > Viridiplantae > Streptophyta > Magnoliopsida > Fabales > Fabaceae > Medicago > Medicago arabica. The sequence continues at coordinate 8,101,963 of OX326965.1, read as the reverse complement.
TTAATAGGTTTAATGTAATAGCTCTAGGTGCATGTGTGCGTGCGTATGTGTATGTTTACCTCTTGCACTTGGTAGTTTAGGTTAAAGGTCCTCGTGGTGGTCCAACGCCACCATGAGGTACCAACGCTTTACTTTCCTGCTCCGTTAGTTTATATTTTAGTTCAATTATTCAAAAACAACAAAAACATGCAAATAACCCAAAAATCACAAAATAAAAAAACATTTTCATAAATAAACCTTGATCTAAGATCAAGTGATCCTTTTTATTTTTTTTATTTTCTTAATCAAATTTCAATCAACTTTAATTTACTTTGAGTCTCTTTTCTTTCATATAAAAAATACAAACCAATTACATTTTGCCACTTTGGCCTTTTACATTTTTAAACCTTTTTCAAAACTAATAAAAAAATACAAAAAAACAAATCAAACCACAATTTCTACCCCGAACTACGAGGTTTTGATCCCTCACGGGTACGTAGGCAAAGGACATTTGTCCTTCCAAATCAATAAAAATGTAGATATTAGGTTTCTCTTTTTCTTTTTCTTTTATCACTTTAAATCTATTTTCAAAAAAAAACAAGCAAGCTTATAGCACAAAAATTAAATAAAATCAAGAGGTTCTCGTAGAGTACTACGAACATAAAGGATGCTAATACATTCCCTTTATGTAACCAACCCCCGAACCCTAAATCTCTTCAAATATGGGGCATTTGAACTTTTTCCCCTTTTTCTAAATAAAATTAAATGTTCAGTCGTGAAATAAAATAGTGGGTCAAAAGCTAATCAAATAGCCTTGATCTCCGAAAAATGACGCAACAATATTCAATTTGGGGATATTGATTTTTGGTTCAGGGACCAAAGTGACTATTTTCTACTTTCACTTTGGTCCCTGTTACACCTCATACTCCTTGTTAGCATAACACATGCGCCACATCATCACTTAACATATTTTTTTAATGTCAGGGACTAAAGTGATAACGGAAGTGCAGAGTCAGGGACTTATTTATATTTAATCCTGAGTCAGGGACCTATGTGACAGCGAGGTTCAGAGTTAGAGACCAAAGTGACTATTTGCTCTTAAAAAACATAAGAGGGGAGAAGAGTCAGAATTTTATTCCTAAGTGGAACCATTTTTTACCAGACTTTACTTACATTCGAGTTGAAACTCAGATACTAGAGTGTCATTCCTCAAGGAACCAGAGTGTTAACATAAGGAGGAAGAAATGTAATTCATGTTTCACTTAAGAAAATAGAGTATAATTTTATCTTATATGCTTTGCATAATAGAGAAGGAGATTGTATATTTTTACTTTAAAAGGAGAAGATAGTACTCCTCCATTTAAGTTTGTTCATTTTTATTTTACAAAGGTTTGATGAATGTTATTCCTCCATAAATCTCAAAATATGTCACTCTGACCAAAAATATATTTTATTTTATATGTTTATTTTGTATGTGTCTTATAATGTAGTATTTTATGGACATCTATACATAAATAAAATACATTTAATAAATGATAGACTTTTTATTAAAAAAAAAAATGATAGACTTTTCTTTTCATTTTTGGTAATACCTATTTTCCTTAATATGAGAGAAAATCGCCCTTCGTTTTTCATAAAATAAATAATTGAATTTCGTAAATTTTAGAAGTCAAATACATAGTAAATGAGTTCCTTTCAAGAAAAATACATAGTAAATGAGTTGTTTGATTATTATTTTTTATGGAAATAAGCTGACCACATTTCATTCATAATAAGAGTATAAATGCATCATGTATGCAAAAAAGAAGTGAAAAAGCCATCAAACACCTACTCTCTCTAGGATCGAACCAGGGTCACCCGTGTAACAGGCACCAAGAACTTGTTGCGCTAAAAACACACTTAGAGTACACTTTCTCTAAGTGTGTTTTTAGCGCAACAACTTGTCTCTGAATGAACATCATATCAGAATTCACTAAATCAGAAGCTAGCATGCATTTGTAATCAATAAATACTATCAACTACTGTTTTGGAGTCCATCACAAAATCCATGCTCACCAAGTGAATGTCCCTAGCACATTGCAAGGCTAATAAAAGACCCGGATCTTCTCCCCTATCTACGTCAAGTAATGATGCAATCATTTCCATTTTGGTGAGCTGAGCACAAAACCCCCCTCCTCGTCACAAATGCATATTCCAATATCGGCTTTATTAAGTTAATGGGAAAAAGAGGCATCCACATTGCATTTATAAAGACTTACACTTGTTTTATTCCATTGCACTTGTTCGCCACAACCCGTTGGACTTTCTCTCGTGTTGTGAGTAACTTGCACATTCTGCCAGTTGGTTAACAGAGATCCAGCTCGCTCACAGATGTCTTGGTTATTTTCCACCACATTATTCCACACTTTCTTTTGCTTGGCATATACAATTTTAAGAATAGCAAACATATTTGCAACACATGAGGTAGAAAAATGTAGTACATGCAGAATGATGTTACATAAACCTATACCCTGCCTGCACCTAATGCTTTTGGTACAACCTAAAAACATATTGATTCAATCTTCATCTTTCTTTGTACAGACATCACATACAGTGGGACATCGTAGTCCTCTGTTTTGTACATGCAATCTAATCGGAAAGAATTTGTGACAGACTGTCGATAAGAAGTTCTTAATGTTCGGCGGGAGTTTGAGTTTCCAAATAATGCTCCAATAACCTGCCACTTTATGTTGAAGAGAGGCTTTTTCATTGTTAATAATGTCTCGGTATGTGCTATGAACTAGGTGCTTACCATCTTCCTCAAACCTCCAAGTAGCCAAATCTTGTCGAGCCGAGGACAGCAGCAGTGTGTTGTAAATTTTCCTAGTTGTGTCGTTGTCGAACATGTAGTTTATGAAATCTGTATTCCAATATTGATTGGTGTTAGGCTACAACAAATGTGATATTGTGAGTTCGTTCCACATGGTATGTAATGTTGTTGACGAAGTAATATGTTGACTCAAAATGGATTTTGTACAATGTCTCTGAAGTTTTCATAATAATAAAGTATAAGTATTGAACAACTGTATAAGCTAATATGTTTTCAAGTGTGCAGGAGCATAGAATTAAATTCATATTGTTAAATCAAGTTTTGATTCTGAAAGAACAAGGTTTTGAACATATATAATAGCATCTGAAGAAAGTGAGAAGTTGAAGACTTTGGAACAAGGTCAGAAGAAAAATCAACCATAAGTCAACTTTTGGATTAGAAGCATCTGAAGAAGCAGAGCCTCTGAAGTCCTCAAGCATCTAAAGCCCAGTCAGCATTTGAAGCCTCTAACCCATTTGTCGTCTTCTGAAGAAAGGTCGCTTTCAGCCTCTGAATAGTATAGTTTGTCTCTTTTTGACCACGTGCAGAAACAAATAAGAAATTTGAAGGACAAGAGAAATACACTAATCACATATGAATGTATAGATTAAAGTAATGATTTGATGAGAACCTTTCTCCCTGCTTGTAAGAGGCAACGACTACTCCATGAATTAATCTTATTCTGATCCTATCTTTTCAAACATGAAGGTAGCCTTTTTACTTCTTCAAATCATAGATGGAAATCCCAAATACTTACATTTCCCAAGAACTTGTTGAACCCGCAATGTATTTGCAATTAACTCCCGAATGTTGCTTCACACATGGCTAAAATATTCATCATTGTTATCGCCTTGCTTTCACATTCTCCGGAGAAGAGGAAGAAATCATTCGCAAATCATAAATGAGACATGACTGATACATTTTTCAAATAAGAGTACCACGAATGTCGCCTCGACCTTATGCATCACGAGTCAAGGCGGACAATCCCTCCGCACAAAGGATGAATATATAGGGTGAAATTGGGTCACCCTGATGAAGCCGTCTACCGGGAATGATAAGTTCCATTAGTGATCCATTCACCATCTTTGTAAACGGTGATTATTTTCAATACATATTGAGTGCTAGTAGACATTTTCACAACAAGTAATAAAGAGTAAGTAGAATGTCGATCCCGTGAGGATTGGAGTAGTTAAGTTCTATGTATTTCCAAATGCTAAGTTTAGTTATTCAAGATCCAAAATGACAAATAACAAAGATAAGAAAAGGCTTTAAATAAACTAAAGTAAAACACTTAAGTAAATATACAAACATGTCGGTATGAGGAGGTGGAAAATTTCTTATCGTTCAACTCCATTGTGAATGGGAGCAAAATGAATAAGGTAACACATTTATTTTGGTTATCAACATGTCGGTATTTGGTTGGAGCGGAACAATATTTTAAACAGAACTTGTATGTGTATAGCTTCAACCGAATGAAGCAGATTGTGTACATTATGATATATCAAACGTTAAATGGGAAAATTTAGTTAAAAACTTATTGCATGCAGAGAAAATGTAGTGAAGGGAAAAAATCAAATTTATTATTTCCATTAAAACTTCACGAATACAAAATCAAACTAGACTTTGGTGTAATTGACAAATAGTTTCAATAACAACAAACCCTAACTTGTGCTTTCTTTTTTTTATTTAAAGGATCCACCTTCCTCTTCATGTATTGTTTTATTAAAATGCATAGACTCTTAAACATTGTGTTTTCTGCACCACTTTACATAACGACCAAGAGAGAAGCGAAGCACATCATTGCTCCAACCAAACCTACAACATTCCTTGAAGAGCTACTAGGAGGTTGAGCATCGGCAGCAGCCATACCACCAGGGCTTGCAGCATCGACTGTTGGGGCTTCAGCCGGAGCATTGGTGGAGGGTGCTCCAGAAGGTGAAGGAGCAGTCGCGGACTCTGAAGGAGTCTCAGCTGCTCCAGTTGTGGGAGCATCAGCTTTAGCATCCGAAGGAGCGCTTGCATTCTTTGCCGCAGCTGGAGCGCTTGCATTAGCTGTAGATGGTGCATGATCAACTCCAGGGAAGATGATAGGTTTGGCGACTTGCAGAATGGAAATGTTGTAAGGCTGTTTGACAATGGTTTTCACGAGCGCAACATCGATTGGAGCACCACTCACAGCAGATCCAAAGTCCATCTCACCCTCACCAATGAGTTTAACCTTAAGGAACCCTTGTTGATTCACGGCGAGGCCTGAGGCTTGGTAAAGGGTGGTCAAGAGTATGCCACTACCCACAGCTTCACTGAGCTTCTTCTCATCGAAATAGTCGAGGACAACATGGGTGCTCATGATAGCCTTGAGAGCTTGTGGAGATTTTCCGGATACAGCAGACATGGCGCCGTCACTGACGGCGAGGACGGTGATGGTATTGCGTTTGTTGATTTGGTCAACAAGCTTGGTTTCGGTCAGGTATTTGTTGAAGGTGGCAAAGTCGGGATTCTGACCTAGCAATTTTGTGATGTCAAGTGCATGAATGGAAGAAGAAACTGCAAGGAAAAGAGCCAAGCAAAGAAGAGAAGAGCTTTTGAAACCCATCTTTTCACACAAGTTTAAAGTTGTGTTTAGTTTCTTTTTCTTTCGGATATTATGTCCGAAACCAAGCTTGATGATTGAGAGGATTGTGAGGGTGTTTATATATGTGACATGCTATGTTTAATTAAGGTTTAGTTATTTTGAGATTTGTGTCTGAAATCCAAATTTGTCATGGTGACTTGTGAACCACTCTTTATGACGAGTTTGAATGGTTTAGCATGGTTTGCATAATGAAACAATGGGAGGATAAGAAAAGTAATGTGTATTTTTAGGTGATCATGATTTAGGTGATCATGATTGGTGTTAATTAACGCAACAAATGTATGGTTTTCCAAAATTATTTATTAGAAGTTTTTTGCTATATTTGCATTGTATCGTGAAGGCCATTCAATTCTCCAGTGGCTATTAATGGCAAAATTATTTTGCGAATCTAATGTCTCAGTGGCACGATAATAATCAAGGGCATTGGCTATTAATCAGGTTTGGATGGAAGAGGTCGCAACCTCGATCCGGACCAAAGTGTATCTAATAAAATGGTTCTTTAAAGTATAAATTCATCTAATAAAATGGTGTTTTTAAGGAAATTAGCAACTATATATGTATATCGACAATTTGTAGCTCTCTGCAAGTATAAATCTTTGTTAAATAAGTCATTAAATCGATGTGTAAATGTGTGTGATGTGTGTGCATTTATTTGAAAATAATGTAATTATCATCAATAAAAATCGAACATCAAATGGGTTTCGGCTCTCTTTGTAAACAAAAAAAAATTCAAACATCAACCATTTATAATTGAAAATGTTTTGGAAATATCAATTTTTTGGTTTTAACCTTTTGATGATAATCAGAAGTTTAATCGAGGGGTAAATAAAGGGAAAGTAGCAGGAATATTTTCAGGAACAATGATAGTAGAATCTTCTCTGGCTTTATTTATTTTTAGTCTTCATAATTTCTTATGATGCTTTTTCTTTGTTGCCTAGGTTTAATTCTAACGCCTCCTTTTGTGATATAAGGTCATCTATACAATGAAATATTTTACTCACGAATCAAATTCAGATTCTCTTAAGTAATTCACTCTTTAATAACTTTTTAACTATTTAAACTCAATTATTTGATTATCATTTTAAAAATATTTGATATAAATATTTAAAAAATAAATTAGTTTTCTGATAAAATCTGCCACTAGAAGTTAGTAAGTATTATATTCGAATGTATGTTATCAAATATTTCTACAACAATAGTTCCCGCATCTTATTAGGAAAAAATTTTGGTATTTTTTGTGTTAACTCTTCGATTATCAAAGAAAATGACTTATTTGATTCATCCAAAAATTAAATTTGGGTTCTCCTGAACGATTCGTTTTTTGATAGGACTTGTTAACAACTTGAGTCTAATTGTTTAGTTGTTTTGGTATTAATATTGATACCGGTAATTTGAAATTGAAAACTTCCGGTACAAAATTAAAAGATATATATATATATATATATATATATATATATATATATATATATATATACACACTTTTTATTTGTTAAAGTTAATGATATTTTGGGAAACTAGTGTTTTAAGAAATAGAGTATAATTAGAAGGTATGCTTCCTACAATGCAAAGTTGGACACATCATACACACATGTACCCATCAAGGTATTTTTTAAAGAATTTTGCTTAAAATATGAACCTGTTTAGACCGAAATCCCATTTGAACCAAACTAAATGACACAAATGTTTTAAAGTTGATTGATGCAAATGCAATGTGTAGTAACTTTTCGGCTAAATTGTATAAGGATTCTTTAACTTAATTTAAATTTTCAAAACGAATCCTCTATCTCTTTTTTTAATCTCACATTTTTCATTTATCTTTTTAAAATATCTACATCTTTGAATCAACTTTTAGCCCTAGTTTACTTATTGTGTATATGTACATTTAATAATTTATACTCTTAGCCCTAAGTATAATATTGTTTCATCACTCAACACTATATTTTTTTTTTGTCTTCACTCAACACCATATTTACCTTCGTTGATAACAACAAAATCACAATCTTAAATAATAATAAAAAAAAAAGTTATGTTAATTTTGATAGATAAGATATTTTAACGAATTGATGATACGTACAATTGTAAAGTAAACTTTTAGTAACATACATAGATATAAAAAAAATAAAGTTTAGTCTAACATTTTTAATGTTTTTAAAACTATATTATTAATTTGACATGAAAAACAAATTAATATATCTGAAGTTTTTAATAAAGTTAAATGATCAATGTTGCACAGTATTGCCTTATTTCTTTTGTAAGCTTAGTCTAACATTTTTTTCATTTCCATGACGCCAAATTTTATATATTTGGGAGGGAAGAGAAAACCCTTACACGTTACCTCTCTTTTGCATGCAAGAATGGGTTCCGCATGTTCGATTTTGTTCGTACTGAATTTTGGATGTGAGAGAATGCTTGTTCAAAAATAAAACCAGATTCTTTAAAAAAATACAACTTGATAATTAAATGATATAGAGATTAAAAACATGAAACGTTCATGTTTTTCAACGTGAAAGAATCAATTGGATAATGAGGATAGTTCGGAGGATTAACAACTTCAAGTCAAAAGCAAATACATAACTTCATAAGTGTGACAGAGCTAAGAAACGTTCGATCATTATTTTGTTAAATAATGTGTGACTTGTAACTCACATTTGTCACAACAATCTTTGTGATTAAGTATGAGTTCATTCATTCATCATGTTCGCCTCTCAAACGGAAGATCTTTCATCCGTACACACTTGCTTGCACTGTGGTTGTCATTTCTCTCAACATGACACACCGCCTGAACAACTTGCTAAGAAAACTTTCGATACAAGGAGCTTGATCAAACCCTTTATCGAACCTTGCCATTGATATCACTAATGGATCGTGAGAAGAGTCTGGATGATCAACCACATAAAAGCAACCACACAAGTGATGAAGACACCGCACTTATAACTTCTTATTTTTAGTGACTCGGGGATTTTTGCGATAATGAGCGGTCGAATGACCAACAATTTGACAATTAATACAAAAATTTGACAATTAATTCACAAATGAAATGAAGCCTTCTATTTCAACCAAAAGTTTACCTCTTGTTTCATCTAAGAGATCTGTGTCAACAAGCGCGCACACAAAGTGGTCGAAGTACTAATTTTTGCAACAATGGCTAATAAAACTATGTGGCTCATATACTTTTGTGGAAGTTCACGAAAATGAACCCAAATTTGAGCGTGAGTTTGTCTTTGTAGATGAGGGCAGAAATCAAGGGTCCAAGAGTGACATTCGCAAGAACCATCATAAAAGTTGTTACAATGTATTTTGTTAAAAAAATAGTTGATAAAATCTATTGCATATGGATTCTTGAGATTTTTAAACTTGATATTTACTATGTATAAAAATATAACCAGATCTTTGTTTTTTTTTTTGTTAATTATTTAATTCTTAAGAGAAAGCGGTAATCCGGAGTTCGGCTTCTTTGATAGAATTTATTGATAACTTGAGCTCAATCATTTTATTAAAATATAATTGAATAGCTTTTTTGTGTGATTTGAGATTTTTGGTGTGAAAATATAATTGCATCTAATACACCGTTCAAAAATAATTGAATCTAATTCATGAAATTTAAAAGGAAAAGAAATCAAGGTATCTCTAGCATATAACTATAGAGATTAAGCCGAAAAAAGAAAACAATGGAGATTAATCTCTTACCGTAATTGAAATCTGTTTATAGAATTCATACATGTGACAATTTGATTATTTAATCAATTCATTCATACATGTTACAGTTTAATTATTTAATCAAATGATTAAAAGAGTTATGTATATTACTATATTTATTATGCTTCCCAATAATTGAAAATAGTAGTAAGTTACCAACCAGCTTCTGCGGGTAAACTCAAATGCATAAATACCAATCTTCTGAGAAATCGAACCAGTCTTATCTACATCAATTCTGTAATATTTTGCAAGACCATCGCAATGTGATTTACACTAATTATATAAAAGTTAATGTAGCAAAATCATAACATGTGATTGTGAGCATTATTATTCATTCCATGGGTCTTTTTAAAGTGAGAATAGTGGATATTTAAGGTGGTACCTCCTTAGGGAAGATAAATCCAATCTCCCTAACATTTACGTAGCAACATAATATAACAGCGGATATTTAACAAGACATAAGCAGTAACAAGTGACGAAAAAATACATCTTGGAATTTGATTTGAATATCCAAAATGAAACCTGAATCTGAATATAGTTTCCTAAAACCAAAACCAATGGTACTCATTAGAGACAGTTCACCTATCGAAAATGACTGCATAAACTCCTAGGTGCCTCATCCCAAAATAACAACCACAAAGGCAACATTTAATACCATGTTTCATATATCTATCCAAGAATTTCTACGCTAAAATCATTTTATCTAACTCAACTACAAGTCAAGCCAAAAGAGAAATTGTGAAACAACTAGAGTCAACCAGCATTTGATAAATCAGCAACGATATCTGCGATGACCTTGTCCATTTTAAGATCCTTCATTGGCTTGAATGGACGATCCATGTCCTGAGTATTTCATAAGTTAGTATTAAAACAGAATACCATAAAAATATAATTAAATGGATGCCTTTAAACTAATAAAGAAATTGAAGTTCTTTAAAACAGACAGAAAAGAAATATTTTCATGTGAATGAAATCATCCATTGAATAGACTGAAATCTTAATACAAGAAAAATGGCTTTAAAAATAATGTCCAAGATATTCAAAAAACTTCAAGTACAGCATATGAACAAATAATGTCCAATATATCCAAAAAACTTCAAATATAGCATATGAACAAATAGAAAAAAGTACAAAAGCTGATTTAGCTTGCCAATTAAAAAATGTTCATGTTGATAACAAGAGAGCAAGACTTACCAAAAGGCTAATGTATGTCTGGCCACCTTGCTGGCGTATTTCAAAGCAACCTTTCCTTGGCTGTAAAAATTTAAGGAAAAAGTTGGATCAATCAAGTATTGTTGACATAAAAAACAGAGTATTAAGACAACAAGGACTGGTCAAATAATATAGCATATGAATTCAATAGTCCTTCTCGTTGCTCAAAAAGAAGTCCTAAAAAAGGCCATAACCAACAATCGTCACGGTTCATAAGCTATCATTGAAAACAAAATGTTTAAAAGGCTTTTGGTTGAGTTTAAGTTGCAGGGTCAGAGTCAAAATATTGGAAGCAAAGAGGAAGAAGGTAGGGGTGAGAGTTTAGTAGAGATGGCAGCTAAAGTGAAGCAGATGTTTGAAAGAGTTTATTTGAGATTATATCACATAAATATGTATGTGTAATGTGTGTGGAAGAACTTTTAAAAATAATTTATAATATGTCAATAAGTTGTCAACTTATTTTCATATACTCCCCCATTAAGTTGTACACAAACCGTTACCTAGTATTTGTTTGAGGGAAATGGATATAGAGAGATGTGAAAAATCTCTCTTCACCAAGCATTAGCTCCCTCCAACATTGTGAAGATTTCAAAGGGGGAGATCAGAGATGAATAAAACAGGGAACATGAATTGCATAAATATTTTAAATACATGAACTAAAAGTAAATTTTGAATTAGTATCTTCATTATTAAAATCACTCCTCCACTGAAAAACAAATAAGAAGAATCTATTGACCAACCCCCCTCCCCTCTCCTTCCCTCTTCCTAGTTCATAACACATCTCCAAATCAAACTGGCCCTCACAGGATTGATTAAAAAAAATTCAAACACCTCATGATCTATTAAAACACATAATGTAAAGAGGTAAAATAATCAATGGCAGAATAAACAAGACACTTGGATAAAAAAATAAAAACTTAACCAATCATTATACAGATTTGCATCACTTTAAAAGTTTAATTTTAAACACATGTATAGCTTTTTCTTGAAAAACATGTATATCTATTTGATATCATTGACATAAACAAAATAGCATAATACAATATCAAAATCTTAGATTACCTTTTCAGGGTTAAGTTTCACCACCACATCAATAGCTTCACTACCCTCCAGACCAACCTTCACCTGAGTAGCTCTCTTCAAGAATGATTTGCATTGAGTACTAAGGAAAATCAAGACAAAACAATTGAACAAATAAACATTTACAATGGAAATTAATAATAGTAAAAATAACTTCACTGAGGTATATAACGGAAAGGATCAAAAAGCAACAACATTATAATCAGATTCAAGAATCTTGTTAAAACGATTATTTGTAATTATTTCAAAATTCCACATTAATCAAAAGAAGCAAATTATTTTTCAAGCTCCTCATTGCTTTAGATAGTCATTATAATCAATCAAGAAATACTATCATTAATATTTCAACAATCTGCATCAACTACTCATCAAAAAAATGACAATCTTTTTCAATCCAGTTCATTATATTCCAATTATACACTCTATTCAATATATAAAAACATACTATCAAACTTAACCACCAAACTATCAAAAAAATATAATACCACCAAACAAGAATCTATCAAAAGCTTCAATTTATCAATAAAAGATTCACTTTAATCAACAATTTATTCAATCCATTTCATTATTTATATTCCATTAATTACACTCTATTCAAACATCAAACACATAACCTAATCAAGATTTACCAGCAAAACATAACCTATCAACAAAAGATTCGTTTAATCTACAAATTATTCAATCCATTTCAATATATTCCATTTATTGCACTTTAATCAACAAAAGATTCAATTTAATCAACAATTCATTTTTTTCGGTTGGTTCCAAAAAATTAGGGTTTCGGTTGGTTCAAATCTTGATTAAGCTAATATAAAAACAAAATAAACAGATAAAGACAAACATAAAACACATTCATACAAATAAAATAAAAATAATAAAGAACTGAAAAGGTGCATAATATTTTTCGTCATTATTACGGACATTATTACGAAAGCAAGAAAAGCGAAAACGGTTGAAAAAATAGCGTATACAGAATCCATCATTTTCGGTTAATTCCAAGAAATTAGGGTTTGATATAAAATTTGCATTTACAAAGAAAATCGAATAATAATTTCTCCTTCATTATCGTGCATTTATACGAAAGCAAGAAAAGGGCTAACGGTAAAAAAAACGAAAGATTGAAATACCAATGCTCAACGACGATAACAGTTCTGTTAGGATCATCTTCAACTTCTTCTTCAGATTCATCTGCAACATCAGAAGCTCCACCTTCAGGTTCAGCGGCTTTTTTTCCCTTACCCTTCGGGTCATCACTACCACCAGCACCAGAAGGACCTTCACCTTCGGCGGCTTTCTTTGCCTTATCCTTCGGTTCAGCTTTCTTCTCCACCTTCTGCTTCTTCGCCGGAGATTTCTTCTGCTTCTTCGCCGGAGATTTCTTCTGAGTGTCTTCTAACGAGACAAACCTAGCAGCAACGGATTTGGAACGAGTCGTTCTTCCGGAGGAACGAAGTATTCTTCCTTCCGGCGCCGCCTTCGCCGGAGAAGCGTTAGCGGCGGTTTTAGCCTTGCGTTTTGGTGCCATTTCTTGAAAATGAAAATTCTCTCTCTTCGGTTTCTCTCTGAAAATTGTGTTGCGTTGTGTATCTCTCTCTCTCTCTCTCTCTGTGTGAGTGTTCTCTTTTAACAACGCTTTGGATTTTCCCGCGCTTTTGCGTATTGAACCAACGGTTGAGATTATTTATATGATGGATTAATCGACGGTTGTTAGTGTGTGTTTGTTTGCGTCGAAATTAAGCTGTAAATAAAATATAAAATATAGTAATAGTAATGAAATAAAATAAAAATGAGGAGAGAAAGTTCGGAATGTTAAACGGTTCCAATTTCCAAAACAGAGGAGTGCATGAATTAAACAAAATTAGTGCATGAATATATTTTATCAATCATTCTCTCAAAATAATTATTACGTTCCTCCCAATTAAAATTAGTGCATGAACCTACAAAAATAAAATATTGGTGCATGAATATATTTTATCATTCATTCTCTTGTTTCTCTTGAAAAATGGATTAATATTTAGAATTTTCATAGACAACACTTAGATTTAGGGTGTGTTTGTTATAGATTTAAAAATAAATAAAATTTGTGTGAAAGTAATTTAACCATTTTTTTTCTAGAAATTTTATAAACTATATGAAGTTATTTTGACAAAAAAAATTATATGAAGTTAATTTTCTTTGTTTTATATGAAGTTTTTCTAATTTAATTCTTTTTGTTTATTATTCATAAAAATTATTTTTTCAAAAAAATATCTTTGAGAGGTTCATGTTTTACTTCCTTGTTTTTGAAAAAAAAATTAACTCAAATAACTTTTCATTTTAGAGACAAAAATGATTTTTTGACAAATTTTATTTATAAAAAATTAAATTAAATTTTTTTAAACATACAAAATATTAAACAAACAATTAAAAATTACAAAAATAATTTTTTATAAAAAAGTTAAATTAGATTTTTTTCTAAACAATGTAAAAGCTGATGCACCATTAATTTGTGAACCTAGATATTAAAATTTATAAGAACATTGTTGAAAAATTAACTGTAAAAAAAATTAATCCATATTAATAAAACACAAATTGACAAACTAATAGCAAGAACAATATAGAGAAATACTAGCAACACATATTTTTCAACACACTCTTTTTGATTAGATCAAATTCACATAGGTTCCACTAAATTGTGTAGATGGAATCATGTAAATTTTAAAAAATGTATGTTAAAATGTATATTGTTAGCGTATCTCTAATTTTTATATAACCGATATAAAAGAAAAATTGAAAAAATATATAATCATAAAAAAATGTTATATGTATAAACTTACAAGAGAAAAGGATTAAATAATGATGCCAATTTCTCATTGGTTTGATTGATTAAGATTTAAGAGTTTAATTATGATGGGTTGACGGTCTAAATAAATTTGCACACACAACTAATTAAAACATTCAAAATTGTTGCATAAATTAAAAACAATAATTGATGTACGAATTTTTCTTTCAAAAAATAATAATTGATGTGCCAATTTTAAATGTTTTGATTAGTTGTGCATGCAAAATTGTTTTAGACCGCCAATTTGTCACCATTAAACTCAAGTTTTAATTGTTCGAGATATATTCAACGTTTCTCTTCGCATTTAGTGTATTATATTTTTGGAGAATGCTAACTAGTACTTTAAGGGCATTGGTTTAGCATCCAAAACAAATAAGTTTTCATGAATAATGCATGTAATTATTATTTGATCAAAAATAATATTTTATATTTCCAAGACAAAAAAAAATTATGCATGCTTTTTATAAATTTTATTTTTTGGGACAAACTTTTTTATCATATTATAGCATTTCTAAACATGCTTGAGAAAAATGGGGACGCCATGCATGTTTTTAATAAAGATGTATTTTAAATTAATTTAAATAAAGTTTAAAAATTACAAAAATTAATCATTTATATATTTCATCAAAATGATGTAGATACCAAAAATAATCTCAAAGATTATGCAGTCCTAATATTTCAACTATGTCTTCATCTATCGTTCTCCATACATGTCTCGTAGATAACATAAGATATATTATATCCTCTAACTTTTGATGTCTCATTTAGTTAGTTGATAAAATATCATTATGTTTTAATATTGCAACAATCATCTACAAATATTCTTATTACACACCCCTTAAATATAAAATATATGTCTAGAACTCCTTAAATCCAATGATCAGTTTTTGATTGCACGTTGGAAAATCATTAAGAAAGGGAAAAGAAACATCGACAAAGTTAGTTAACCACTAACAAAACACAAGCAAATATTAGTGGAATTAAACAAAGTAGTACTCCCTCCGTTTCAAAATACATGTCTAAGTCAACCACTTCACATATGCCAAAACACAATTTTGACCGTTAATATCTTTAATTATCAAAAGTAAAAAATTATAAAAATTTAATATTTTGAAAATATTTGTTGAGACGAATCAAACAACATCTTCCATGCTAATATTTGTATTTATATATTAGTTAAAAAGTATGGTGAAAGTAAGTCAAGTGAATAGTGCACATTCCAAAAATTGGACATGTATCTTGAAACTGAGGGAGTAAAAGATTACAGTAAATTAATACTCCTAATTAACAACAAAATGCATCAACCAGAAACTAATTGACAACTAATTTCAACAACTTGAATTATCTTCTTCCTTCCTTTGATCTTCCACCATCTTTTCCACAAGATATGCCATATCATCCCAAATAGCTTCATTCTCCTTCTGATTCTCGTTGTATTCACCGGAAACTTCTAGAATCTGTTTAGATATTTCACCTTCAGCAGCAGAAACTTCAGGAACCTTCTCAGAGATATTACCTTCATCCACAGAAGCTTCTACAGTGTTCTTAGAGGCTTCTTCTCCTCCTTCTTCCAGTTTTTCGCTTTCGACAGCAGAATCTTCTTTACTTTTAGCTTTAGATTCAGATTTTTTCTCTTTCTTCTTCTTGATCGATGACTTTCTCGAATCTGGTAACTCGTCAAATTTGGAAACTGAACTCTTCACCGATGAACGAGTCACTCTCGCCGCAGAACGAGTAACTCTTCTCGGCGTCACCGCCGGAGCCACCGTTGTTTCCTCCGCCTTGCGTTTAGTCGGTGCCATTTTCAAAAAACGCGTTCTCTCGAAATCTCTCTTTCTATCTCTACGTGTGTATGAATGTTGCTTCGGCACTGTGTTCTCTGTTTTTATCTCGCGTTTCGAATTTTCCCGCGCTTATGGATTTTGAATGGACGGCTTGGATTAGTTGAATCGACGGTTCAATGATCTCATCTCATACTTTTACCGTTGGTTTCTCAAACTACTTGTTTACCAAAGTTGGTTGGTTTACCAACTAAAAGTAATAAATGAATAGTACATTCTTGTCGAAAAAAGAATATTATCTCCATTATAGTAACAAACTTTAATTAAAAAAAAGTAAAAACAAAATATAACTAACACTATCTTCATTCCAACACTTTTGACTATTTTATATTATAAACAAAAGATGAAAAATTAAAGAAATCGAATGATGAGTATATTACAAATATCCTCAATAACAATTCTTGTATTTTATCACTAAAAAATTTGTGTTTTCACTGTCACACACTCAAAGTAAAACAATATTCCTTCCGTTTCAAAATAAATGTCGTTTTAGTCAATTGCATACAAATTAAGGAATATAATGAAATAATCATTAGATATAACATTTTTACTTAACTACCTAAGAAAAAGACAAACTTAAAATTGCATTGAAAATTATGCGAGAGAAATGTTTGAGTATTTATTAAGGTAAAGTTGAGAGAGAAAAATTAAAGTTGTATTGGAATGTAAAATGACATTCATTTTGAAATAATTTTTTTCAGTTAAAGTGACGCTCATTATGAAACGAAGGGAGTAATAATTTTAGAAAAGTACATCCCTTCATAAAATTGAGAGTAGTACATATTACTTTTAAATTTTAAATGACAATAACCATGATTTTGCGGTGGTTATCGAGTAGATTTAAACTCTATTCCTTGACGTTATAAGACTATGATCGAGTTTTTTGAACAAAGATAAAAGAGTAATCGAAACTACGATGAAAATTGAAAGTGATATATTTTTAAAAAAATTAATTTATAAATGTAACATTTATGACGAGACAAAGAAAATACGTAAAATAAAAGAGAATAGTCCATCAAATAAAAATAAAGTAAGAAGAGAATAGAAGAACATACTCCCTCCGTCTCACAATAATAGTCTCTTTAGCATTTTTTCTTTTTCTCAAAATAATTGTCACTTTAGAATACCAATGCAACATTTATTATTTTTTTCTTTTATTATACCCTTATTTATTGAATTTCATCTAACTTAACTACTCCACTAACTACAATTAATAGGGGTATTTGAGTAAATGATATTAATTTTACCATTGAAATCAACACAATCAATCGTTTCATTAATAATCGTGCATAAACCTTAAACGAATATAATTTAAAGACGGAGGGAATAAACTTATGCATTAATGCCTACATGCATACTAGTCACGATAATTCAGTACTCCATGTATTTCAATTTTGACATGGTACGGATTTACAATGTATTTTCAACAAAAAAAAGAAGGTCTATGTTATTCAAAGTATTATTTTTATAATTTATGAAAAGAGGTACAGAGAGTGTTTTCAAGTTATCTGAGCGACTTGCATTTTTTATGTTTTCGAAAGAAAGAAATCATGGACAACTTTGACAAAAGAAATCGTCAAAAATGCAAATTTTTAATAAAGTCAGAGTGTAGATGTGTGGTCGTTAAAATTAAAGAATTCTTCCTTAAAAAAAATTAAAGATTCAAAATTTTGTATGATTTAAATCAATGGTGGTTTAATCCTTCAAATTGTTTAGACTATTCCACCTTTTGATTAGTTTTGACTACTTGTTTTATCAAGGAATCCTCTCAATTGTGGTACTGTAACTTTTTTTGTTTTCTATTCTTGACAAGTGCTGTGCTAGGATATTTATATGTATTTTGATATAATCTTGGCTTCAAAACATTTTTGTGACTTGTGGTTAATATAAAATTTTAATACAAATAACATTCATAAATTCACAATAATATATACACTTTGAGGCCTCTTAAAAAAAATACACTTTAAAATACAATGAAGACAAAACTTGGACGCAAATTTTATTTTATTTTTGAATAAACTAAACGAATTATATTAATAAAACAACAAACAGTCCCTCAAACGCAAGACGTGTTAAAGGTGATTGAAAAATGTGTATGACAAGACAGTAACGCTAGCAACAACCATAGAAACGAAAAAAATATATTACACAGCAGCCTGTAAACAACATAAAGAATTTTGCCTCCAAAAGAGATAGTCGAAGTCGAACGTAATGTAGTTCGCTTTCAACCACCAATACATTTGGAGTTTAACCTTTTCTAGAAGCCCCGCAAGCTTATCAAAGTGGTTATGAAAACTTCTTCGGTTATGATCTTTCCATATAACAACAAATAAGACCGAAATCCAAATAATTGTGAAAGTTGTCATGGAATTTTTTGAGAAACCTCCAAGAGCACAAAATTGATTTGAATGAATATCTAAGTTGCCATGAAAAACTGTATCAATACCAAGCCAATGTGAGATCAAGAGCTACAAACGACCGTAGTGATCGCACTTAAAAAACAAATGGTCCTGTCCTCTAACTCTCCACATGAGGCCGCACAAGACTCCACAGAAACATCCAGAACATTTCTCTTCCGCAAATTATCCTTTGTAGCAAGTCTATTCAGGAAGAGACTAACCTTTAACGGAACTGCTTTAAGCCACAAAAAATGATGAAAATCCTCAGTAATATTAGTGTCAACCGCTGTTAAATAAGAATAAGCAGATTGCACAGTGTAGTTGTGGGATGAATGAAGCTTCCACACCCACCTATCAGTCATGCCAACCTGCAAAACAAGAACAGACAACCGCGCCATACACTCCCCCGCCAATCCATCCTACCACGCAAATAACCTCATTCTCCACTTCCACGCCTCTCCACCAACCCCCCACCCTGACACAAACATCTCCGACACCATGACTAGTTTATTTTCCATTAACTCAAAAAGCCTAGTATAAGACGTTGCCAACGGAACATCATCTAGCCACAGATCCTCCCAAAACACAGTGGTTCTTCCATCCCCAACTTTCCTAACAATATTGTCGACCAACCACCTAGCATCCGCCATCCCCACCCCCAATTGGACTTATACACAAAATCTTAAATATTGTTATGACGATTTTCCATTCATAAGATAGCACATGTACTTTGTTAAAATATAGCACATGTACTTATCTTTCCTGATTCTTAAGTGATGAAAAAGGAGAGTGACTGCATCCACAACTTATCTTATACCCACAACTTGTTCATCATTTAATATCCTCGCCCATTACCTCAAGAGAGATCGCTATAACCTATATTTTTCAATCATAGTACTTGGACTCTGCAATTCATTTTTACTTTTTACACAACAAACCAGAAGTTGTATAAAAATAAACAAGTACCATACGCTCAAAACAATTATCTTTTAAAATGAATCGTCATACAAAACCAAAGATTTGTGCATGTATAAAAGTATTGTGACAAATTCTGCATAACAGATGAACTATTATAAATAATAAAGTTAGCTTCTAGAGTCAGATCAAGACCAACCCTTATCCCTCCCTCTCTAGCCTATCAAGGATACCAAAACTTTTCAACCCTCAGAAGAATCTAATAATCTATGATGTTTCAAATACAACACAAAATATATTGTAGAATAGGAACACCATATTATCCAACCAGACAAGCTCAGAAGTTCCATTTCATCAAGCCTCAGAAAATTAAAATTTGATCTAATCATCTTCTGTGTGTCTTCATAAGAAGTATATCCATCAGCCTCGACCATGGGGAACTTCTCAAAATAAGATATGTCGTATGTGCGAAAGATGGTTCTGGGGACCATATGGTGTTGATTCACCAAAGAATGATGAAGAAGTATTTATAAATACTTTAGAATGTAGTTGAATTTGTGAAAAGATGAATCAATTTATCTTGAGTTTCCGGATAAAACTTCCGAGCGAATAGATAACAAGATCGTTTTGAGCCATTTAACTCGCAAGGTGAAATCACCACTGTTCTCTGCAAGGCATGTGAAAATGATAACAAAATCATAAGCATTCTTTCAACAGGAATAGAAGCAATATCACACAATATGGAAGAGGGCCAAAACTAGAGGAAATGAAATATATTACACACCTTTGCATCACTTGTATAATGTGGACTTTCATCAATGTACTGCAGTGAATAAAAATGTGTCAATAAGTAGAATTGAAGATAATAGCTGTTTTGGAATATTGTAAGTTAACAAGGTAAAGACAAGGAAAAAAGAAGAAGTATGCAAGCTAAAAAAGAGGTCCGGCTTATGTCAAAAAAAAAAAAGAGGTCCGGCTAACCGGTGCCCCTAAATAACTGAATTTGCTGTTGCTAAAGTTTTAATACATATATTTGTTTGTTTTACCATTTTGTTTTTGTTTCAAAACTACGAGGTTTTCGAAAATAAAAGATGTCATTAACTTTTTTTCAATATACCATTGTATGTAATTGTTAGAATTCTGCAGATCACAAATTTTAGGTCATGGGATCGTGAAGTTGGAGAGAAAGTGTATCTGAATTGATAAATTCTGTTTTTTCTGTAACAAGAGAGAGGCTAAGCTGCCTTATATAGACCAACTAGGCTAACTAACTATGCTGGTTAAACTCAACAAGACTAACTGAGGTTAGTTACAAATATAGACTAACTAAGCTTACAAGGATAACTAGGAAGGTTTCAACTAACTGAAGATTAGTAGAAACTCTCCATTATAGTAATGGTAATTAATAACATTTGATTTTCATTGTTTGTTTCAACTAACTTGGATTTGCTTTAGCAATCCAAGATGTAATTACGTTTTTTCTAACTATACTTTTGAATGTAATCAATAACATTTGATTTTCATCAAGATTGTTATGGTAGAATGTTTAGACTTCCTGGTGATATTTATACTTGATAAAAATTGGCTCTCTGAAAGGAAAAAAAAATGCTAAATACAAATTCTTTGATGGTTCGTCGTAAAGATTGCAACAACATTTGAAGGGAAAGAGAGTAAAATGTGTCGCATACCGCTATTTTTTTCATGAGTTTATAAGTAATATCACGAGCCCTGAATGACCTAGGATGCCATTTTCCTTCGGACCAATCAACATATGTCACCGACCAATTTGCAATTCCGCCTGGATCAAGCATCTAAACATACACCAAACAAGTAAGCAGGGAGAGAGAGATGGCTACCCTGTATCACTTTTAAAGAGAAAAGATTGGTGCACTTACATTAAAAAAGGTTGGCAAGTAATGCTCATCAGAATAGCAGTTGCGATTTCCCTCCATATTCGGCTGATAAATTTAAAACATTTCTTTCTTCAAAAAATTGTTACAAAAAGCATAGAAAGGAAAAAAATGCAGATAATTAACGAAACCATTATTTGTGATGCTATAACCGGCTATAATAACTTGGCCAGCAAGAAAAAGCACAAGTGATTCTTAGTAAAACATAGTACCCTGCAATGATGCTTGAATTTATTAAAATAGAGGCTGTCTGCCATAACTATTAGAGCGTGCTGCCGTTTCATCGAGAACCACTGCATTACAAACAAGATTCAATTTAGATGCATGTCAGAAAAACTACCATCGGTTTCCTACATTGGACACAGCAAATTTTCATCCAAATCTTATTAACCTCAATGAATGGTTTATGGTTGTGTTTTAAAAATATACCTGTGAACCCTTTCGAAAATCCTTCTTTTCTACTTCAGGCAACATACGTTCTACATACCTGCCATTTCCATGTGGTCCGGTATCCACATAACTTTTTTTTATTTAAAATTTAAAATAAAAGACAGATTAGTTCAAATTTCCATGTAACAAATATGTAGAATCTTCAAAGAAAGGAAAAAGTTTCTAGAATTTAATCATCTAATTTGTAGAAGGTTCTATAATTTCTTACCTGTCAATAAAGCTGACACTTGTTAATAACAAGTAGTTGTACACAAAATCAAAGCGGCGCACTGGTATACAGCTGAAGCAGAAAGGAACATACAATTGAACAGATTAAATCCCAAAACCAACCAAATTTTAGCAACGGAACGAAGAACAAATTAACAAAAATACCTATCAGACAACAATACAAAATGTTGGTTATCAGGGTCTAAAAGTGCATTTGCCAAAAGTCTCCTTTCTGCCTCAACCATAGAAATTCTTCCCCAAGTTACCTGAAAGAAATTGAAAACCAATTGGCACTTGGTACTATGAAAAAGATGGTATGATTTTTTGAATAGTGGATACATGCACTGTTTACAAATCCTTGATTTTTTTGTTAATATCGAAACTTTTAGATTATCTCCAATGGTCAAATTTTAAGGAACACATATTAGTATTGAGTGGATACATTGCGTGCCAGCTCAATTTTATGACACTGCAATTTTCATATATCATCTCTCTCTCTCTCTTCAATATCACATATTCTCTCTACTACTTTTACATTATCAAATGCAAAAAATAATATTTAAATTCTATGAAACTCTCTCAATGTTCCTTGACTATGACGGTCACTAAATTTATGAAACCAAAAATAAAACGTGGCAAACTAAAATTATATTTTTATTATTAGGGAACGCTAAGAAACACCCATTCGAGATGTTCTTCAAAGCTTGAACACGATCTAATTGAACTTATCTGAGTGCAGGAGAGTTAGATAAAGTATCTTTGGTAATCAAAATAGTATGAATGCAATCAGAGAAGTCCTGCATGTAGTGCGGCTATTGTCAGTGGAATTCATAAACAGTTATACACCAACCACCAAGCTTTATCCCACTAAATGGGGTCGGCTAGATGAATAGAACGACATTGTAATGTTCTATCAAAAACCATTATTTGGCTTTAGTGCCGTGCTAGATTGAATGATTCTCTCTCTGAAGCTTAATATTTTATTAGGCTATATAGTTCTAGTTATTTCTACGTATCTAGTTCAACGAGTTCCAACTAAATCCAAAGAAACAGGGAAATTTCTGCTCAAAGGATTTAATTTAATTCGTGTGGGTTTGATATGATAAACTACTTCTCGATGCTTACTACTTGAAACTGGGTAACATTTGCACAACACACACAAAGCTATGATGACTGAGATGTCATTATCTGTATTATTCACCTTACACAACCATTCATTTTCCAAAGTGTTGGGTGTTAACAAAATAATGAGACTAATGGGATGATGTCCTCAAATTTCAATCATTTGATAAATGTTTTATAAAAATTACGCATAAAAAATCATATGCATTGACCACATTCTTTATCATTCTTAGCTTATATTGGAACTCGAAACTTCCATATAAAGAGCTAGTGTATATTCAAATGATGAGCTATACCCCATACCGGTTCACTGTGGATGTCTCGTCCAACAAAATAGGGGCTGACATGTATCGGTTTTTCCTTTGATGCATGTACATAGACAGAAAATTTTCCTTCATGGCCCTGCATTAGATTTATAAGTAAAGTTCAAATAAACACGAAGTAGCATATCTCTGTCACATTCAAACCAAAAAAAAATAGCACTTGGTAATTATATTCAGCATGACAATCATTGATATGAATGAGGTAAAACTTGAGAATATCACTAGTTCTAGAACAATATAACAAATGAAAAAGACAGCACCGATTATTTTGAAAGAAGACATGAAATCTAAGAGTGTGGTCTATGGAATAGGAATGTCATATACCTGGAAGAACGTGTGCCAGAGCTTCTCGAAAGGTAATGAGCCCGGAGTCAAAAACATAAAAGCAACTTTAGGGACCGTGCTTTGAACAGCATAGTACTTAAGAATTTCGTTAATAACAACCCGAGATTCAGTCTCTTTATCGGTGAATTCCCGAGTCTGTACGGGTGGTGGCTTATTAAACGTACGATCAACACCAACAATTTTACAACCTTGAGAGTTAAACAAAGAACACGTCGAGGGGGAGCTCCGCGGCGGATAAATATAAGCAGCAATCAGAAAAAAGCACACTATGAACACTAAAATGATAATCCAAGTAGGCCTCTTTAAGTTTGATCTGTGTCTTGATCCAACCATGATCAGAAGATTTTTTGTGAATTGTGGCCATGCAAGTTCTTTCT
The DNA here is from genome assembly GCA_946800305.1 of Medicago arabica. Classification (NCBI taxonomy): domain Eukaryota; kingdom Viridiplantae; phylum Streptophyta; class Magnoliopsida; order Fabales; family Fabaceae; genus Medicago; species Medicago arabica. The sequence goes on along the minus strand of OX326965.1, from coordinate 8,077,806 downwards.
TCATTTAAGTTCAAGGCACTCCTTCAGCTTCTCCATATGCATCTGTAGTCTATCAACAACATTCATTTACATTCAACCCTGTCTCACCAACAAAAAAACACAATACAGAGAGAGAAAAAACATTCAATATAACTTATAAGTACTTCAACTACCAGTAAACAATATACTCTAGTGTAGATGGAATCTAAAACACGTGCATAAAAAAACTTAAGAACCATGTTTTCAAGTATCCAAAACATGATACATAAATAAATAAATAACAAATAAACCACCAAATTAGTCCCTGACTTTTTAGGTAGCTCTCATGTAAGTCCCTCACTCTATTAAACTTACAAATTGACCCCTATATTTAACCACTTTCTATCAATTACGCCCCTATAATTTAACAACTTATTATCACTTTTTTTAAGAAGCTAAACTAGCCCACCTAAATTGGCACCGGGAAGAATCGAGCCTGAGACCTCAAGTAGGAGCACACTCCCAAATCCTAAGCCAATACCACCAGGCACAACTTATTATCACTTAAGTCTCAACATTATAACAACTTGCTATCAATTTTGTCCATATATTTAACATTTAACCACTTACTGTTCAATTCCTACTGGATGCACGCCAATAGATTCAGTCTCTAGCATACTCTCAGAAGGACTAATATGAGTAAAATGTTACAAAGTCGAGGACTTTTCGAAATATTGATGATAACATCAATGATCTATTTGAGTGGTTTACTCATAAATAACACAATTAGAGTTCAAACCACGACTGAAACAATAATTAATCAGACTTTACTTAACTCCTGGCTGAACTCTAGATTAGAAGGCCTTTTGTAACAGGAAATCGGATGGTTAAGACTTAAGACAAAAAAAAAAAAAAAAAACATCATTCATCATGTTCTCATGAGAAAAAGTTTTTTTTTACCCAATTCTAACAATAACAAAAACAAGTTTGAGAAGAAATGTGAAAGTTGTTCAATTTTCCTAATTAGCTTGCAATTTCCAGATTGAAAAAGTAAAATAAAAAAGGCAGAAAAGTAAAATGTCCAAACAAAACAACAAGATCCATGAACAGAACAGAGATCTATCATTATGAACCACCATGACAATAAATAGTTGAGTGTGTAGATCTTTAACTAAACCACCATATAAGTATTCGAAAATGAATCTTAATCACAACGAAGATGAATGAATACCTGTGAAATGAATGCAGGGATCTGAGAGAGAACCCTGAGATGAAGAAACAATGTCAACGTTGGTGTTTGGATTGGATCGGTGGTTTAGATTTGAAACGCCAATTGGAGAACGTTGATTCCAGTGTAGGTGTTTTTCAACATTTATTTAATAAATAATAAGTTTAACAATGTGTTTGTGTTTTGCGTTTGTTTTTGGGTTTTCTTTCAGTTTCTCTGTCTCTCTTCTTCTTCTGTCGTTATTGTGTGCTAAGTTCAGGTTGTCATGTCATGTCTTACTCCCGGACACTATGCTTTATGTCGTTTATCAATCTAGTATTTTCTTGTACCATGATTTTTTATGTTTAAACGCAACCTTCTTTATTTTTTTTTATTTTTTTTTTAAATCGTCATTAAACCGAAGGTTCATGTGTCATTAGTTTAACTAAGTTAGTAGAGGCGATGCATATGTAAAGTTTGCGATTTATACGACTATTTTGTGACAATTCTCTTATACTTATATTATATTCTTATTTTTCATTTTTATTGTTTTACTTTTCGTCTCAATAACTATATTTTTCGTATGTTTTTTATTGTCTTATAAATTGTCTAGAAAATGGTTGTTTAGATAACATACCTCTCTTCTTAAGTTGAATAGAAATGAGTTTAATATCGGAAATGTGGGTAAAATCAATGAGTCACTAACTTTGGACACATAATTCAAATAAAGTAGTAGTAGTAGTGGAATCCACTATGATTTTTCAAAATAATAATAATAATAATGTTAGAGATCGTTAGAAATATAGTGTATTTAAACCTCTTTATGCGAATATATTTTTGAGTGAACTAAGATATTGATCCTTCAATTTGTACCGTCAACCAAATTGATTCTCGTACTTTTTCAAATCAGAAATGCTTAATATCGCGACTACCTTGATAACGAATATCTCACAACTGGTTCATGTTGGCTATTCAAACCATGTCCACCCATGTTTTCCATGAAATCTGGAATTGTATGCTTCTCTCTTTCTTTTAAAAATTAAACACAGCGAGTGGTCAGAAAATTTTACGGAAGGAGTCTCGCGAGGACTCTTTTTAAATAGGTAATTAGTCATTTAACTTGCTTAACTTATATCAAATAAGCCATTTTGGTAAGTTTGATTGTCAGGCATATTGGTGTGACATTCCATGTTATTGTTTTGATCTATTTTTTATTGTAGGAGTCAAAAAATTTATTGTTCATTGACGTTAATCTCCAATGACCTTATTCCTACTTTCCTCGGGTTATATAAATCTAAAATCCTAAATTTTTGGTCCTCCATTAACGATCTCAAATCCCTAATTTTTCTAAACCTTCAAATTTCTTAAAGCTCAAGTAGAGATGATGAGCGGTGTTTTTGGGTTTGTGAAGTTTAGGGAAAGCACTCAAAGCTGAAGTTCATATTACGAGCAATAGAATGTTACGCTCGAGTGTTGATGTATGATAAGATGTGTTATATGAAAAGCCAACACATTGAAGAACCTAGGTAGACCTTTCTACACTCTCCTTTGCCATAGGTATGTGAAATGGTTTTGTCAGTTGTGCTCGTATTTGTTGACACCATGATTATATTTTTCCCCTTGATATGATCGCAGGATGACAAAGCTGAATGCATTTTTTTAATGAGTCGATGAAGCTGAAGCATAATGATATTATAAAAGATAATCAAATTAAAGAGGTCGGAGGGATAAGATTGAAGTACAAGGTTGATTTTTTTAGGTTAAGGACAATGACAGTGAAGAGGTTTGAAAAGCTCCATTAATGAATAAAGTTTAAACTTTAGAAAGTGAGTTGAGCTTAATATCAATACACACCTTGTATTATCAAACTTGATATCAATCCAGTCAGTACGACCGTGATATAGTAAATGGTTCACGGGTAGAATGATAGTGTAACAAACATAAGTAAAATGATTCAAGTGCATAACATATTATAAAAAATTGAAAATGTTAACCAGTGCACCAGGGGCACGGGGCACTAGTTAAGGCTTTTAAATGGTAAGTTATTATGAAAATATGTGTAATCAATGCATCGGAAATTGAAATATTTAACTTTATAATAAAATAATTTCTTCTTTTTGAATCCTTAAAGAGTGTCCCGACACTCGTTAACAAGACCCTGTAAAAAATGTGGCAACAAAGCACCATAATAAAGTCATTACATCATCATAAGGTAAGCCGAAAGTTGGGGCCATACATCGTTACACTTGCACCAAAGTAACCAAAGATATTACAACATTAAATGAACAAAATATCCAATTAACATCACTCAGTTGTTTTGTTAGATTAGAGGGTTGATGACCTCGTGAGTTTAACTCACTCAGTTGGTTGGACAATGCATAATATATGCAAAATTTAGGGCTCGAATCCCGACCACCACAAAAAAAATAGACGGTCGATGTAACTCCCCTTATTATCACCTCCGCGATTAAGAATTTGATTAAGATGTTTAAGTTATTCTTTATTGTAAGTAGGAAAGGAAACAAGTCAGACGAAACGTTGTGCTACAAAGTTTGTTAAAGAAAGAGTTAGAAAGAGAGTGTTTTTAACCCTCGTCTTAAGGATAAGTTTTTTATGGAATGAGCTTGTTGTTCCTTTAATCTATACCGTCAATTAAATTAATCCCCATGTTTTTTGAAATAGTTAATTAGTCTCTCCGTCAATTTTGATTGTAATACATGTTGAAGTGCGACTTGTCTCTCCATGTTAACTTCCGTGCGATTGTTTTGATCAATTTTTATGGTGGGAGTAAAATATTTTATTACTCATGGATGTTAATCTCTAACAACTTTATTCCTACCTTTCTCATGTTAAATAAAAGTTTCATCAACCACGTCAACCGCACGTCTTGAAGCAGACACCTTCACAAAATTCAAAATTAAAACATATTTTTTATGCATTTTCATGTGTGAATGAAAATCAACCAAAAATACATTTTATTTTTGTCTGGACCAAAATAATTTTTTTAATAGGCCCAAATTAGTTTTTATTAAGGGTTTAAGATATATAAATATTTTAATTTATATAAATAAGTTTTATATTATTAATTTGATAAATATTAAAAAATATATAAAATTGGTGGCGGTGCTCCGGTGATTGACGAATGTTTACCAACATTGACTACCACCACACTATTTCCTATTTTTAAATATCTTTCTATAAAAATATTAAATTATAAACAAACATTAATATTTAAGTTAATTTCATAATCATTTATTTTTGCTAGTATTTTTCTCTTCAATCTTTAATGTATTGTTAAGAGTTAAATACATGTTTATCCTTATATATAAATATCACTGCCGTCAAATGGGTGTAACATAAAATGATATCGCAATGCCATATCAATAGATGATTTTTGCGGCGGATCAAATTATCATCTGATGTAAATTATTTTCCTTTGTTGAATAATCATGAAAACTTCTTACCAATAACATTGTAAAAATGAAAATGCATTTGAGTAAAAATACTAAAAACCCAAACAATTTAAGTTCAAGTTCAGAACAACACTAACCAAACATGCTTACACCTTGAGAAGATAAGGCAAGGAAGACTTTACACACACGTGGCATCACAAAAACACAATAAACTCAATCCACATCCGACGTGGCACCATAGAACCAATAAACGATTAGTTAAATATAGAAAGAGCTTATTCCCTGTTTGTGAGGTCCTGCGCAGCTCAGTACACCGTCATGGCTGCAACAACTTCTGCTTCTGCGTTTCGCTTAGTACCATCTTCATTTGAATTCAGAAGCCATAATAATAATAATAATAATAATAACTTTCCGACATCCAAATCATTTAACATCCGTTTCCCTCGCCGTAAAAACAGCTTATGCGTTTCTGCTTCTGTTTCTATTTCTAACACGGATGTCCGAACAGGTCCTAATGATCTCGTAGCTTCTCTTCTTTCAAAGGTATTCTTTTCTTATGTATTAATCTGTTTACTTTACTAAAATATTCAAAATAATGTTTATTTGGTTTTGTAAGAATTTTATACACGCGGATGATTATTCTTCTTTTTTTAATTACATGTAGCATACCTTGAACATGCTACATTTTTTTTATACTATGGTAGTCACTTACTGAATAAATGCTTAATTAAACTATATATTTATCTGAATTTTAACGCTGTATCATGTGATGTTTAATCTGACTTTAATGTCAACCATTGATAATCAACTTGCATATTACAATTAGTGTATTTGATTAATGTCTTAAAATATTAGTAATGGTTGAGATGTCTTGATTTCTCTTTAATGTCAAAGTTGACTAAAGAGGCTAAATCCTTGTATAAATGTCCAACGCCGTGATAATAGCTGATCAACAAAACACCCAATTAAGAAAATTACAGTATATGCTAAAGTCTTTGATTATGTGTTTTCTGATAAAGATATAAATGTTTCATAAAATTAAATTAATCATCAAAATAGGATTAATATGACTGATTGTGGAGTGAATTTTATTTTACTTTACTATTGGCGTAATACCTCGGGTGTTTTTGGTGATACACAAAATACTGCTCAAGTCGAAGGGTCAATTTTGCCGGATGTTGTATGGGATAGAGTATTGGGTGGCGAAACACTAACACGAGAATAAAATAAGCGTAGCAGAGATGAAGATGTTGCGTTGGATGTCTGATAAGGTTAAATGACAATATTTGAGAGAGAGTTGGGGTAGCACCTATAGTAGAAAAGAAGGTGGAAAATAGGCTCAAATGGTTTGGTCATGTAGAGAGAGGATCTATAGATTATGTAGTAAGGAGAGCTGATCAGATGGAAGATAGTTAGATCACTAGAGGTAGAGGAAGACCTATAAGAGAAACTATTAGGAAAGATTTAGAAATTAACGATTTGGACCGAAATATGGTTTGTGATAGAACATTTTGGCGTAATTTGATCCATGTAGTCGACCCCACTTAGTGGGAAAAAACTTGATTGTTGTTACTATCGGCGTAATGGTCAACCGATGCACAAATAAACGGGGAGGGGGAAGGAGGCGTAGTGGATTCAAACCCACGCACCCACACTCATATCCCGCACTACAACACAAAGGACAATGACTATGGAGTGAGTTAATCATTCAATTTCTTTATTTATGACTTGGTCCTTGTTCGGATATGATATTTTAGAAAAATAATTGGGGAACCATGAAATAAAATGGAATTTCTGAGCTGCACTTGTAGATGAGTATTTGAAAATTTCACAATGTAATTGCTAATATACTATATGGTAGTACTCAGTTAAGGATGCTGCTAAAAATATTTGAACAAGAGCACAAGAGTAAACTGTAATTGGAGTTACGATACGAATTTTCATGTAAAGTTGTGATATCTAGTACCAGACTTTATAGTAAGACTTATGAATCATGATTGCTATTCTATTCTTTCAGAACTAAGATAGTTATGAATTACACTACTTCCTTCCATTTCATTACATTTAATGCTTAATTTACATATACTGTACTTTTAAATCTTTATTTCCATACTGAAAATTGAATTTTTACTTTTAATCAGGTGGTGCAAACAGATGGAGGAGTTTTACTGCAAAAGGAAGAACACAAAGAGGTGGCTGAAGTAGTTCAGGAATTGCAGAAGTATTGTGTGAAAGAGCCGGTGAAATGCCCTTTAATATTTGGAGGTGAATCCACATTACGCATTTATTTGTGCTGCTAAACCTTGAGATTGTGTTAAAAGTTAAAACCCCTACCAGCCTGTCTGCATATTTAATAAAGTGCTTATAGTATAAGTACATATCATATAACTGCTCATGTATAAACTACTTCTATAACGAAAGATAAAATCAAATAAACTTTTTTCTTTTAAGCTATTAGCGGTTTTTATAAGCAATTCTGGAGAGCTTATGAAAATAAACTAAAAATAGTTTATGGTCATGTCATAAGTTGTTTCCGTAAGCTCTCACAAATAGTCTCGCACGTACTTATGCTAGTAGATAAGCTCAAATAAGCCAATCTAAACAGACCAAAATAAATCGCATGGTGCTTTTGATTTGTTTCCTGTGTTTTTTCAAATTTCTATTCATAATTAAGAATTATAAAATGTTACGTTTTATTTGTTGGTATTTTTCAAGAATTTGGTTTCTCTCTCAAAAAAAAAAAGAATTTGGCAATGAACAAGTGAATAACAATTAACAACAAAGTCGAACCAAGTTGAAAACAATGTGCTATATTTATCCATAGTGTAGTGCTTGGGTAAACAGCTTAAGAAACACTTATTTGAAACATTTATACGTAATTTCTTTACAATTGAAAAGGACATTAGGGAAACTCCACACATGCTCTGTATGATGTATCAACTGTTTTTATAAAGAAAAATGCTAAATGTCATTAAGCAGTACTGTTATTTGGAAACTCACAAATGCCACATTTTATTGTTTAATTGGGTTGCATTTTCAATTCATACATCCTGTGAATAGTTACTTGGCCTAGTAATCGGTGGTTTTTGGCTTTGTGATGTTCATGAGCAATAATTTTGTGACAAACTGCAATACTGTTTTATAAATTATTTTGGGGAGCTTGTGAAAATAACACATCATAAATGATTTCCAAATATTTTCTTTCCTCCTTGTTCAACATACTGACAAAATTGCTTTCCAGAGTGGGATGTGCTGTACTGTTCACAGCCAACATCACCTGGAGGCGGGTATCGGAGTGCATTGGGCAGAGTTTTTTTCAAAACAAAGGAAATGGTTCAGGTTGTTGAAGCTCCTGATGTTGTGAGAAACAAAATCGCATTTACTGCTTTAGGCTTTTTGGATGGAGAGGTTTCTCTAAAAGGTATATACGTCTTTTAATCATTTCAAATATGTATAATGGCAACCCACCGTAATTCGTATCTTTGACACCCATTAGGCGTCCGAAGGTATCCCCACGGCTTACTCCCTCTGGACCCGCTATGGGACTGATCATAGAGTCATTAGCTGGATTTCTGGTTTTTTTTTATCAGGGTTGGGCTACCTCCCAAAAGGACGACTTAGCAGTCAAACCCGGGTTCTTTTCCTAGGGGGGAGTCATGTTGTCAACTCTCCCAACAACATGTTGGTTAGAGATAATGGTTAGTTTGTAAATGGTTTATTAATAGTATGTAATGAGAATGTTATGTTTACATCAAGGGTTACATCACTTACATAGCGATTAAGTTAGTAACTACTAATAACAAACTATGTCTCTAATACTAATATCAAGTGAAACCTCTTTTTTCGTCTCAGCAATTGTTACATGTTACTCTTTGGATAGCATTTTGAGTCTTAACTAACAAATCGGAGGAGTATTTGACATTCATATTTGATTTTAAGTATTTAATTATAGGGACTAAGTTGAAATGTTAGCTAACAGACGGGACTAAAATGACAAACATTTTACAAATTGAAGGATGTTTTTGTCACCTTTATTTTATTTTATTTTTATTTTAGAGACCAACTTGTTCTTGTTCGTGCTTAATTTCTTTCTATATCCATAGAAAAGCAATAAAAAAGGGTATCTTGTTTGTGATTCAGTTTAATATTTTCACTACCAAACTTCTGCGCTTACTTGATGTATGAAAATGTGAAACAGGAACACTCAAAGCTCTAGATACTGAATGGATTCAAGTTGTATTTGAAGCGCCTGAATTGAAGTTAGGATCATGGAAAGGACAATATGGAGGTCAGAGTGAAGTTAAACTCCGAATCACTTATGTAGATGAAAAAATCAGGTTAGGATTGGGATCCAGAGGTTCACTGTTTGTTTTTCGAAGAATATGAATTTGGATTCGAATTCAAATTCAAATTCCTTTCAGGAAAATTCTGGCAAGTTTGTAACTTGGCACAAATTCATGCATAATATGATTTTGTGAGTGTATATTTGTTAGAACTTGAAAAGAAAAACTTTTCAAGACATCATTACCCCTTGGCTGCAGAGTTTGTCTCTAAATGCACTAGTAGGGTGCTACATTATAGTTACAAAGTGGTGTAAATGTGCAATCAAATTTTTTTTTTGAAGGAAAATGTGTAATCAACTTGTTATTCAGACAAAAAAATCTGACAAGATTATTTGATTTAGGGAATGCGAGGTATGCTCTTTTTATTTTTGTATGCCGTTTTTTTTGTTTTGTTTCAAGTTATCAGAAGATGAGTAAGAAAAAGTAATCAGAAAATAATTTCTAGCTCATCAAAACTTATTAAGAACAATATAAACCACAATGTCTTTATACTTGCAATGCTATTTCGACCACAAAAAAAAAAAAACATGCAATGCTATAATTTGATCAACCAATTATTGTTGATCTAAATGAGAAGTGAATTCCTCTAAGTTAGTTCCGTATGTGATACGAGTCTTGTGAATAGAAAGATAAGAGGAAGTCTAAACCGCAATTTCAGAATGAAAAAAAAGAAGTAAAGAACTTCTCAACAATGATGAAATTGTGGCACGGTGGTGAGTAAATTTTATTGAGGAAGTCAACCGTTGTCATGTCTTGGGCAATACCTAAACTAGAATCATTAATGATGTATTTTCGGCGTGTAGAGTATCGAACTTAGGTCATCAAGATTGAAGAACAAATTTTCATTGAAACAATTCTTGGGTAACCACCATAAGATTGATAAATAGTTTGCTGAACCAAGTAAATCACCTGTGTCTCGTCATGGTTAGATGTGCTGAAAATAACAACGAATGCAACCCCAGTCCACATCCAAACAAAAGTGCATTAGAAGCAATGGAGATGAGCTAAATCCCATAAGCAGAAATGAACTTCAAAATGCAACAATATGTAAAAATTAAACTAGCACTCACTCTATTATAGCATCTAAACAACAAAGCAATTCCTGCACATTGAAACCATATATACCAGAATATGAATGCATGTCTCCCAAAATAATATTGCTCTACATGTACGAGCTCTCCAAATCACTTCAACAATGAGCAATGAATTGACCTATATAGAACACCTCAACTAACAAACAATAAAGAAATAGATGTAAACTACTAATCCAGAAAACAAGTACCATCCATAATTCCCTCAAAAAAAAAAAGTGCCATCCATAAATCCGTCGGCACTGTCAAACTTAGAAATTGTTAGAAAGTGGGTAAGTAAAACATACGAAGTTCATAAAAACTAAGCAAAAACTAAGGAAGAAAATGGTTACCATGATATTGGTAACAAACGTAAAAAAAAAAGGTCAATATCATCATGGTAACAAAAAAAAACCAAACGATTACTTCCATTTTCCAATCATCTTACACATATAACTTCAATCACCAAACAATTTTGACTTCTTTCTTTTACCATACATATATTGATACAAAGTTTTCATCTTCCCATAACAACGACTAATTTCTTTCGAGAAACTTATGTGACACATATGATGGGTTCTTCATTTTCAAACAATTTTTTTCTATATGCAAAAGCTAAGAATCGAATCCATAACCACATATTTAACGTGTCTAAGTTGCTTGTCACATGGATCAATCAATCTATTGTTGTTATTTTGACTTTGTTTCTATCTTGTTAGATTTATATTTTTTAAATAGTCTACATGATAGAAATTGTGTCTCGAAATCGAATCTTCGCTATGCATATATTACACAACACCCTTTAGAGACTCTTCAATAAGTTTTAAGAATAAACTATCAATTGGATGGATAAATTGTCACTCATTTATTTATTTTTGTAATAAAACTATCCCTCGATTCATAAAATTGTTAAATATTAAAAGTAATTTAAAAAATGTAGGATTAAGTAAAGTTGTTATTATAGAGTAAAATAAAATCTAAAAATATTCTTGACTCCTCACTCCGACTAGTGGTTGTGTTGGAAATGGGCAGCGCATTCCAGCTTGGTGCCTGTTTAAATTTAACCGCTACCAATCTTGTTCACATTCAAGGTAAGTTTGTTTCATTTCATTTCAACACACTCTAACTCTATTTCAATTTCCAAACTCCTTCACTAAAACCTTCTTCTCCGATTTATTTTCAGCGAGTTCCAATTCCAAGTTTGCACCTCAATCAGTGGTTAGTAACTAACTAACAATTCAATTATCCTTTTTCTCTTCAATTTAACATGTATTTTTTTTCATGTTTCTAAAATATTTTCGATTTAATCTACTATCAAGTTAGTCTCTTAAATATCACTATTATTTTTTAAGTAACTAGGGACTAACTTAATGAATTGAGATTGGTTTAAGAATTTTTTATTGTATCATTATAGAACTAAGTAGAAGATTGAGAGTCATAGTTTCAGGAACAAGTTTAATGTTTACTCCGTTGACCATTCCTATAGTTATTTTTTAAAAAGTGATAACAGTTATTTGACTATTTGGGTTTTTGCAGAGAGCACTTCCTATACGTATATTATCCGTGGGAAAAAAGCGATCACCTGGACTGCAACTCATGGTTGACGAGTATGTTGAGAAGATCAAGTACTATTGCAGCGTTGAGGATGTTCAAATTCGGTCAAATCCTAGAAATGCACGGTGAATTTACTTTCTCTCTTTTGTTTCAGCTGCTTCATTTTATCGAGTTTTGAAATGCACGATGAATATGAGCTTCAAACTTGCATTGTCGATTTATTTAGGCATGTTGCAACCTTTCATGCGCTCTGACGGAACTATAAATTTTAGTTATTGAGGACGATATTCATGCAATAATAATAATAACATTATATGTTGGCCAGCTAATAATGTCTCCAACTTAGTATTCGCCCCTGCTTTCATGTCATGTAAATGGATTCTGTCATGTTAAAATTTCACTTGACCTTGTTATATGAAAATTTGGCGTATATCTTTTCATAGACAATAAATAAGAGAGATTCTATTGAAATTTGTGAATTTTGTCCAAGGAGATCTGATATAGGAATAAAAACTTTACATGACAAGGTGTCGTGAAACTTTCACTTGAAAAGATCTTTGTATGTCTTGTTACAGACGAATAAATGTACACATGTACACAAAGAATTGCTTTTTCAATTACGGTGGATCTTATTGTTTGTGTTGCAGTGACCATAGGGCTCAGGTTGATGACGAAGACATGGCAGTGATGAATCTTATAAGGTCTGATGATTGGGTATAGTCTTGTACATGCATGAATTTAAATTACAGTAACAAATAATTTTGTGCTCCTTATTGATACTATATCTTATAATGTTTTAACTGCAACTATTGTGGTTGACATAGTTTCATTTTGCAAAGATTGCTGTATAACTCACTGCTATGGTGTCTACTTTAAGTCCTTGCTTGAAAGTTGAAATCCATTTTACTAGCAACTGACACTTTCAAGATATAGCAGAAGAGTTACTAGTTTATAGGTCTTTGTCTTATTGGCATGAATTGGTCTTTTCTTTTTTCTTAACTAAGTTTTGTCTGTCATATAACTGCATTTTAGGTTGTAATGTTGGATGAACGCGGGCAGGATTTACGATCGGAGCAAATGGCAGAGTTGGTGGCTGATGCTGGAAATACTGTAAGTAGATATTGTAAATGATATCTTCCATGGATCGTTATAGCTTTGATCCACCATGTACCATTATATTTTTCCACACTGTAAGAAATGATACCGATGTTTCATGTTTACCGTAACAAACTGCAAAATATACCAAAGGTTTTAACTTGTACCAACTCCAGATCCCTTTCAGATTTTCTTCTTCTTCCCCACCTAAACCTTGTCATTGTGGATTTAATCGGGAGAGGAGACAATTTTGTGAAATGGCGAGACAAAGATTTATTGGTTGTGATGCTCACCTAAAAAATTTCTTCTGAAACACACCTTAACAATTGCCAACACAAAGCAGCCCTTCCCTGCAACATCAAATTGTAGCAATGCAGAGTCAAGAGTCAAACAATAGAAGCTTCTTGGTCCATTTTGGATCTCTTCCCCTCCAAGGAAGCGGGTTTGCCGATCCACATTCTCTGCTACCTCCTTTGTTGTGGGATCTACCTCTTGACGGCAGCAATGCCGCTGAGTTGGAGAGCAACCAGGTTTAGACTTTAGATAGATGTGTCGTTGATGAGGGTAAACAACGATTTGCAGATAGAGCTATGGAGATGAAGATAGACATATGTGAACTGGCCTACTGCCTTTATTACCCGCATCAAATTTGATTAGGATTGTGCTGTGGGGGTAACTTAATCATTTGAGCTGACAAAGTCATCCTTTTATACCTCTCTTCAGTACAACCCTCACTATTATGGTTTTGTCCTCCAATTCCATGCTTACCCTGACTTTGAACATTTTATCTTGTCATCTCGTAATTTTTCCTCTCAGCTTCCTTCCAAGCCATCAAGATCAAACACGTTACTTCAGTCTTTGGGTCACCCTTCTGAATTTGCCCTTCATTATTAATCAAACATGGGTATTTATAAGATTCTCCAAACAGACATTCAATGTCTGAAAACCTTATACATATTGTGCATACATCAACATACCAGTATAACTCACTCACTTTTCAATTGCCTTACCATGTTGCTTATATAACATCTAGAAGGCATATACCATATACAATTGAAGGAGACATATTCAAGTCTTTTTACCAGTTTTTTCAGTTCAATATGTTCAATCTCGTACCACCCCTAGCTGGTTTCTTCCAACATATCCCTTACGTATATATGGGTTGCTTGACCAACAAACAAACTTTCATGGTGCGTGCATAATTTAATCTCATCATTCTCACTGGCCTACTAAGAACCAAGCAAAATTACATTACAAACACCCAAAAGAAGTAATATATTAATCATCCAAATCCATTATTAAATCGCACGCAGGAAATCACTAACATGGGAAACCCTAACCCGCATCAAATATCGATTTAGATTGAACTTTATAAAACCATACATGGGTGTTCAGGTGTCATTTAACGTTGTTTTCTTGCTGAAGTCGTTTTATGCTTCTATATTTATGTCTACTCTCGGATGGTGTGCGAATACCCCAATTTTGTTTTGAATAATGTTTTCTGTTTAATGAAAATAAATTTTATTGATTTATGCTCTCTTATAGGGTGCTTCACGTATATCTTTCTGTATTGGTGGACCCTATGGTCATGGAAGAAAAATAAGAGAACGTGCTAACTTATCAATCAAGTTATCTTCAATGGTCTTAAATCATCAAATAGCATTACTTGTGCTTGTGGAACAGCTTTACAGGTAACATATCTCAGATAGCATTCTGTTTTTTTCTTTAATTTCTTAGTCTCCAAATGCAGCTTCATGATAACAACATAGTAGTAGTACTTTGACCTGGACCATACTATTGGCCTGCTCTGCTTGCTTCATGTTACTGAGTGAAAAAAATATTTTAGTGGGGACAATTGAATGCCACTTTTAAGAAAGCCTAATTTTGGTTTACAAGATTAGAACACAATTAATTTTCCAGCCTTTTCAAAACCTGGAGTTTTACTTTCTCAAAAGAAAATATTTTCATTATACCAAGGGGAATGATATTTGGACAACAAATTTTAAACAACTTTAGTGACAACATTTTTCCTCTCTTATTGGATAATAACAATAGAGAGAGAAAATAAAAGTACAATAAAAGTATGCGAGAGAGTTGTCACAAATGTTGTTTAAAAATGATTGTTTAAATATCATTTCTCTTACTCTTATTACAATGCCACTTTTGGGCTTTTGCATGAAAATTCTAGGTGTCAACTGTATTTTATTTTATTTTATTTAAATGGCTAATACACTCTTCAATCTTGATTTGTAGGTCGTGGACAATTTTAAGGGGACAAAAGTACCACCATTAGATATTCTGTCTTATTTTGTTTATCTTTCATATATGTCTTTATGATGATCTGTCCAATTTTCTTTTAAGCCTTTTATATCTTGTCTATTTCCTAGATTTTTTCTTTTGAATTTTGAGGGCTCAATATGAGTAATAGAATGTATGATTGATGAGTGTACTAGAGCTGTCAAAACGAGCGGCCTGGTCCGTTTAGACCCGACACGATCGGGGGTCAAGGGTTTTTTAGGGCCGGGCTGAAAAGCCCTGTTTAAATATGGGCTGGAAAAATAGAGCCTGAGTCCGGCCCTATACGGGCTCCCGGGCTAACGGGTCAGCCCTGGCCCGTTTTTTTTTTCTTTCCATTTTTTAAGGACTGAAAACATAATAACGTAAATATACACAAAATTTATAGTGAACAAAAGATAAATTAAGTTTGATCCAAGAGAATAACAATTATCCATACCAATATAGTAACATTAATATAATTGTACACTAAAAAAGTATATTTATTAAATTCATTTCATTTGCTAATCAGTATAGTCACTATATTTTTTTTAGGGAACAATATAGTCATTATATCGTCTTGCAAGATCCACATATAATTAATTAGCCAACACATGTAAAAATAAATTAAAAAAAAGAAGATAAAGGGGACTAAACTGAGTTGACAGTGAAGAAAGGAGCATAATTATATACAAGACCACTTTGATTTTTGTTTTTCCTTCATTTTAATTAGAAGTAACAAAACAAACGAACATAATTATATACACTTTTTAAAAGAGATAATGGCTTAAATACCAAATAAACATAACTATTTGGGTTGTCCGTCCAGTCCAGTGTAAAAAATAACCCACTTTTTTTTTTGTTTTACGGGCTGTCGGGCTGCCCTTAGCCCGAAAGGGTTGCGGGCTTTTTACAGCTCAAACCCTACATTTTATTCGGGCTTTCGGACCGACCCATTTTGACAGCTCTAAGTGTACACTTAAAGTAACGACGAAAACTCCATTTTCTCGTGTTTAGATAATGTTGAGGGTTTTCAAGTGAAACTTTTACGGTCTTAAAATTCTAAGGTGTACTCTGTTAGTCACTAAAATTGAAAAATTGACAAAATTGACAAACATTCATGAAATTGTACTTTGTCGATCATTTCAGTCGAATGTTATTCTCTTAATAGTTTTTTTTTTAGCTTTTAACTATTTTTTTTTAGGAAAGCTTTAACTAATTTTGTGAGGCCTAATATAATATGTGCAAGTTTACACATTATAGAAAAACTTATATTTTAACTTTCAAAAATTTAAATCGCTTTTTACCATCTTTCAATGTAATATATTTTTATTCTCTTAACCAATGTCTATGAGTATTTTTTAACATTTCCTTAATAAAAGGTTTTTTTTTTGGAATGAAAATAAAAGGTTTTGTTAACGAGTTAAAGAATATATTAATAGAAATTTTGTCTTAAAAATATAAGTTTTTACTTTTATTTGAGAAATAATTACACAACCTTTTGATTCTAAGTTACTTCTTTGTATGTTAACTAAGACATTCATCAATGTTATGCTAAAGTAAATTATTTTGATGAAAAAGAATTATTGATCACGAAATAAATAGAGAAATCTTCAAAAAAGAAAGATAAATAGAGAAAAGATCATCGATATTGTTGTCTTCAAAGTCACTCAATCTCAAAGTCATCCATATTGTTCTAAACTTCTACCAACTCTCATGAACCATGCACATGTTCTCTGCTATAAAAACAACAAACCTCCAGTCTCATTCATCACTCTCTCCTCTCCTCTTCTACTTTCCGATTCACTTCATTTTTTTCTTTATGTTTTGTTTTTGATTGTTTTTCCTATCTTGTTTTTTTTCCTTCTGTAAAACTACGATTTGTTTTTGTAAGGTTTAAGGCTAGTATTTTTCAAAGATTTATGGTTGAGATTAAGCTTAAGATTTGTCATTCGTCATATGAATGTCTTTCTCATCTATTCACTTGTTCAACTATAGCAACCTCAACAGGTCACACAACAACACAGAAAACAACAAACCTAACGATTCTCAGCTTGTACCAGCTTTCCATACTATTTTTTTTTTGGAACAATATGTTTTTTGTCTTGTGTTTTCAAAAATTTCAAAATTATTACACCACTAAAACAAATCCACATTTCTTTGTTCTTGTTCAAGGAGGGGTTCGGGGTTGTCGGATCCACCTCCACGGCAGGAAAATTGTCTGACACATCAGACAGCAACAAAAACGAATGTCGTTGTTTAATGTCAACATTAAAAATTTGATCTTATTGCTGGCTGATGTTTGCATTAGACAATTTTCATTCTTCGTGGTACTAATGAAGTTGAAAAGATAAATTCTAGAATTGCTTATTTATGTAAGTGTTTCTTTTCAACACTTTGATTCTCTACCACTATTCATTGCTCATGATATGCTCTTTTTTTAATGACATGTGTTATAATTAGTTGTTAGATTGATTTTTTCCTTTATTTGGGCTTAAACACAAAACCTACTACACTTTATTCTTTGACTCAAAACAATTGAGATACTCAACCCTTTGTTATATGTTATTCTGTGTTTGGTGATCTTGACTTTTATTGTATTGTAGGTTGCATCTATGTTTATGAGGAAGCTCGTAGGTTGGGTTTAGGAAGCTCACTATGATCAGTGTAACTTCAATGCTCAAAGAATATTTACGGAGATGAATTGAACTCACAATCTTGTATTAGTCGGCTCTTACCAACGAATTCATCTTTCATTTACTATTATCGTATAATTAGGGACACGAAAAATAAAAAGATTTATTTTTCTTGTAAAAAAATTAATAATTTCTCCATTGGGCTCACAAGTTATTGGATGGCATACAAAATTGACAAAATGGATGATTGATTGATATTTGATCAAAAATTAGATAGATGAAAAAACTTAATATTAAATACAACCAATCCCTTTGCACTGTTAAAAGATTTTTAGCTATTATCATCATTACTGAACGTAACAACTAGCAAGCATTCACATGGGCATCACAGTTATCTGCATGATTTGATTCCTTTTTCCTCTATTTGCAAAATAAATATGTCCTTTGTCTATAGTAGCTATAGTTCAATTTGGTGAATTGGTGTGATTTTTTATTTTATTTTTTCATACTGCAAAGCAAAAGAGTAAGTAATCATGGTTGGGTTGGGTGAACTAATTAAATTGGTGAGATGAAAATAGAATGTGAAGTTGATAGGAGAGTTAAGGTAACAGGCTGCAACTCATTTTATCAACAATGAGCCAGCAAAGAGCAGTTTTCAACTAGAGTAAATTGATCAGTGGACTGACTTATAAGGATTAATAATTTTGATGAAGTAATATGGATCGTTGAGAGGGAGAGAGTAAAATAATTGGCATGATTTGAATGCTACTTGTTATTCATATTTTAGTTTTGTCACCTTTGGTAGTGAACTTGTAGATAATCAGTCGTGACACTTTTGTGATTGACGTTCTCATGATATATAGCATTTTTCTTTAGTTTTTACTGATTATTTTAGTTTTTGTGTAGTATATTGGATTTTAATTTCAGGAAAAATTGTCCTTTTATCCAAAAAACATGGATTCCATTTAAATCGTTAATCAGTAAAAGAAAGAAAATCGTGGGAAAAAAATCAATAAAATAAAGAGTTAAAATTACACACAACGTCGTTCTTATGTTGGAGCTTAATAGTTAACCAATAATCATAGATGCAAATGATAACATATTTACGTCGTAAATAATAGATTAAAAAATTGTGTATCTTTAAGATTATGGAGAGATAACAATATGATAGGCGACTACTTTAATTATCGTCTGAATTTAATTATAATTTAGATTTTCACCTTATGTGTTTAACCCTACGATGGAATAACATATAAGTAGCTACACATATGAGATTATGAAAACATATACTTTTTATTTGACTTAACGATCCAACCCACCACAATGCATTTAGAACCATAGTCCAATACACACATTCATGAATTAATTAACATTTTTTTTGTTACAATGCTAAAGAAAACAAAAGAAAAGAACAGAAGGAAAAAAAGAAAAACAAAAACAAAAACAAACTACTCTCTAGAAAAGAAAGTTTCAGTTGCATCCATCTACAGGGGATGTAAGAGATCATCCGGAGGGGAGATATGGTGAATCAAATCATGATCTAAGGAGGCTTCAAATTTGGTCAAGAAATCCGCACATTGATTTCCCTCTCTGAGAGTGCAACAAACAATAATATTATTTTGTTCCATCATGTCCTTCACGTCTTGAATCAAAACGTTGTAAACATGAAACATGGGAGTTGGGTCTTTGAGGAGCAGTGACGGATCCAGGATTTTTGAATAGTGGGGGCACCATATATAAAATTATCCTATGCAATTTTTTAGATTATGCAAATTTTGAATGATTTCTCATTTTCAATGTCAATAAAAATATCATTTTCTATATAAATAACTAAATAATCATTTAACTAGTCATCTCTCACACGATTTCACATTTAATTCTTGATAATATTCCTATTATCAAGAAAGAATTTGAGATATATGATTATATGTGTGGGCCAAGAGAGAAATAATTTGCAATAATTGTGAACCATATAGTCAAAATATCAACTATTAGTACATTATACTACTAAAAAAAAGTGTTTCTAAATTTTTTTGTGTAGGCACAAGCCCACACTTGCACCAAGATACATCTGTCCCGGTTGAGGATGTTAACTTTAAGTAAAGAGTCAAAGTAACAAACAAGCTCTAAAATACTCAATTTTTTGGCCAATAATAGACCCTGATAAATAACATATAATTCTGCATGAAGGATGCCATATGATCCTTGAATGTAACCAGAAAAACCTAATAATAGCCAGCGCTGTTTCAAAAAAAAACCCTCCATAACCGGCTCTAATAGGTGAGCCCGTGCAACTACCATCAATATTCAGAATAGTGCACGAATGGTTGTTCTTATTCCACTTAATGTGACTTTCACCTAAAACAACAATGGAGTTAACAGCAAAGCATATTTTGAGATTGTCCATCATACTTTGAATATTGAAGGATAGACGATTAAGCGACCAAGTTTCATTATTCAGACACATAGGATTACGATGACTTCGTGCCCACCAAATGCAAGCAGCAAAAATGAAGGTTTGGGAGCCCATAAAACTAACCTTGAGCCAATCGTGCACTTCCATATTAGAGAAAAAATTGGATCATTAAAACCAAAGAGCTGCCAAATTTGTGTAGGTGCAATCCCGCACACAATGGAGAAAAGTCTCTTCAACAAGACCACATCGAGTCAAATATCTAAGGGAAAGATATTTCTATGGTGGAGTAAGGAGAGAGTGGAGACGGAGTTATGGCAAACTAACAAAAAAAGAAACTTAACCTTTTTCGAAAGCTTTAATTTCCAATGTACCATAACTTTTATATTAAAAATAATTTCTAATGATTGATAATTGACAATCAATAAATTAATTACTAACAAGAGTCGGATGGCCAAACCATTTACTAAAAGAATATGAATTTTAATTCTAGAAATTCAATAATGGTCAAGACACTATTTGAAACAAAAGTTTGCAGAAATTGTGTTCGATAGAGAAAACAAATCAAACATGTCAAAGACTTGCACTTTATATAACAAATGGTGAATTTACATAATTAGGAGTGAGATCATATTAGTTCAGCAAAGGAATAAATAAATGCTCTAACTCAAGATGTATTTGGGTTGGACGTTGGATTTTTGGTCCTTTAGACAGTTAAGAACTGTGATCTTTAAAGAATATTTTTTTAACAAGCGTGTCTTAATCTACGCCCTTCATTTCCTTCATGAATGAGATTGTATTCTGGTAAAATTTCCCTATATACATCCTCTTCTAGTCTCTACGTAGAAAAATATTTTTAACATCCAATTTTTGCCAAGAGCATCAAAGTCTAGATTCAAATTTTTACATCTTTCATTTATGAAAGCCACTCCCCCCTGCAAAATACACTCCCGCCATGCAGGCGGGACGATTTTGCCCCTACACATGTTAACTAGCGCACGTGTAAAATTGTGCGTTAGTTAACCTGCGCTGCGTGAGTTAACTAGCGCAATGCTAGTTAACTCACACATCAATCTGTCTTATAAGGCAGAACGCCTCATTCATCACCTAAACCTAAAAAATTCTCCAAAACCTCTCTAAAATCACCAAATCCAAAATTTCTTCAAGTTCAAATCAAACAACACTTCAATAACAAGTAAGTTTTCATAATCAAACACAATCAACCTTTATGTTAGATTTTTTTCTCTTAAATTAGAAATTTTTAAGATTTAGGGTTTGTTTAAATTTTTGTTTTTTTGTCAAGAAATCATACAATGTTTACATGAAAATGACATGTGTTGCTTAAATGTTTAGATGTTTGCATGTTTGTGTTGTAGGTTTTGAGTTTTAGAGATTTTTTTTTAGATTTAGGGTTTGTTTTAGAGAATTTTCATTGATTATTTTTAATTTCTTATTGTGTAGATTTGAAACAATGGCCGGGTGGATCGACGTTCGTGCACAATTCAACGGCGGAGAACCTCAGAGGTTGAAGGTTCGGTGCCTTAGTGTAACGTTAAGAGGTCTCAAGGATCAGCTGGATGAATTCAACAAAGGAGTCAACCCCCGAGACACAAGGAAGGTGGAATACGTTCGGTATAAACGTCCAATGCTCGATGATGGAAGAGTATCATTCACTTGGGTGGAATTGACGAACGACGAAAACGTGACGACCATGTTTTGGGAGCACATCATGTTCCAGTGGATCGATATGCGAGCAACGTTGGTGAGATCAGCTGAAGATATCATCAAAAGTCTGATTCCGCCAAAAGATCATCAAAGGTAGAGAATGCACCTTCAAACTACAACAATTGTGTTACTCTGGATGGGGCAATTCAAACTTTTTAAACGACAACAATTGTATTAGAATTCTTTATTCTATTTCACGCTGAGTTTAATTAGACTTTTTATTCGAATTTATTTATTCAATACGCAACATTATTCGATTCCACGTTGAGTTTAATTAGACTTTTTATTCGAATTTATTCAATACGCAACTTTATTCGATTTTATTTATTAGAATTCTTTATTCTATTTGACGCTGAGTTTAATTAGACTTTTTATTCGAATTTATTTATTCAATACGCGACATTATTCGATTCCACGTTGAGTTTAATTAGACTTTTTATTCGAATTTATTCAATATGCAACTTTATTCGATTTTATTTATTAGAATTCTTTATTCGATTCCACGCTGAATTTAATTAGACTTTTTATTCGAATTTATTTATTCAATATGCAAATAAATACAAAATTAGAAAATAAATCCGATATAAATAAATTCGATACCATTAAATAGAATATATTTTTATTCAATACATAATCATAAACATAAAATAAAAGCAAATATAAATAAAAAGAAATGAACAAAATAAATACATATAACAACATCTCATTTTATTAATAGAATTGGTACAATAATTGATACATTTATTTGAATTCACTAAATAATCTACTTATTTTCTTTTTACCTTATTGGGGTAAAAAATTCTTTTTACCCACTTGGGGTAAGTAGTGATCAGTCTTGGGGAAGATAGTGAGCAGCCTTCTTGGGGGAATACATCATCAACCCTTGAGCTAAATCTAAATCTGGTTTTTTTTATACCCCAAGAAGATTCTTTTTACCCACGGTAAAAAGATTTTGGGTAAAAAGAAACAAATTTAATTTTATCTCAAGGGTCGATCACTTCCCCAAGTCGGCTACTCACCATTTTCCTCAAAACTGATCACCATTTACCCGAAACGACTAGAGACTATTGAAAGGAAAAAAATAGAGGGAGAGAGTGAGGAGGGAGAGAAAGTGAGATGGTGTGAGGAAATAGGGAAGTATGGAGGGGTATTTATAGGTGGGAATGGTAGTATAAGTTATAAAAAACATAAATGTGGTAAAAAAAACGTGTAAATGATGTTAAAAATGTGTAGATTGAATGTTGAACAACTGACCACCGTCAAAAAACGTTTGTTCATCTGTTTTGACCACCGGCCAACGTGCGCAAGTTAACTTGCGCACGTGCCAGAGGTGCGTGAGTTAACTTACGCAGGGAGCATAATGTGCGCAAGTTAAGTCACATAGCGTGACTTAACTTACGCATGGGTATTTTGGTAAGTTTGGTTAGACATGAGTGTATCTTACTGGGTGAAGAGTGGTATTTTTCATTAGAGTTTTCAAATTTCGGTAAGCCACTTCACATGGTTTCACTTTCAGTCTGAGAACTAGTTTGCATTTAAGTCAAGTTCAACGTCATAACAGTACCATTAGATAACCAACTCCTACAAGAAAAAGTTTATAGTTATTTTCTTGGTGGTTGAATTGATTGAGCTCATAAGTCATAACACTAACACGTATTCATCACTTCACTTTCTTTGGCCCAAGCTTGGTTACCTTTTCCTAAAACCAAATACAGTTGACAGCGACTACATATTAATCTTGTCATATGAGTCATGACCTTATCAACTTAGTTATCTACCTTAATAATAATGTTTTAAAATGAATTATAAAATCATAAATGTTATAATTATTACTAGATTAGTTCATCTCTCTTGATTCTTAATAAACATGACATATTCCCTTAATTTCAAATCACAAATATTAACGGAGAAATACTAACGTCTAGCAACACACATTTCTTCAAAAAAAAAAACACACATTCTAACACTTTTTTTTTATTGAATAAAATTCAAATAAGTTCCACCAAATTCACATGAGTCCCACCAAGTTATTTTAAAGTGTTTTGAACCTACTTTATTTTATTAGCCTACTTTTTTAAATATATTTCACTTTAAACTAAGTCACATTACAACCCTCAAAGACCACGAAGTGTGTGTATAGAATGATTTTGAATATATCTTTAGAATTATTTCAAATTTATAGCAAAGTATATTCATGTGACGACTGAAATATGCAAATGTGGTGACTAGCCCTACAAACTTTAGGAGATACATACGTGTATCCTGAAAAAAAGTGTGACTGAGAGTATGAACTATCTTCTCCAAGTCTGTCCCAGTTGCATGTAAGTGGTTAGTTAGTCAAGTATGAAAATGAGACGAGACGATGATTTTAGCAACCTCTTCAAAAAAAGTATGTTTTCCCCGATAAATATGCAAAGTTTGAAATTATTTTCTTGTTACTTGGAGACCAGCAATAGTTTAAGATTGAGATTATGATATCAGGTCATCTTAAGTTATTTTCAGCATGTTTTCAGTCATTGTCCTTAGGTTTTGATCGAAAAATATAGAAGTTTTAGAACAGTTGTCTATAATTTACAGGACAGTTCTTAGGTGTTTTTGATATAATTCCCTGCAAAATCGTACAAATAAGCAAAATAAAACATCTCAAGAGGATTTTGGAAGAGAATGAATGGAGATTCAAGAGGCCACTGAAGATATTACAAAAACGAGAAACTCTATTACAAAGACGTTCAAAAGACAAAGGAAAAGGCAAAACGCATTGTAGGATTGTGGTGGGGGGCTCAGGTGAGATGTTACGCGCCCCAGGTGTGCAGAAAATGCATTGGTGCGCCTCGAGTGTCAATCCATGCGCAGGTCGCATGCACATTCGGGAAAAAACAACTTTTTGTTGTTTTTCTCATCCGGGTTTGAGAAAATGGCTCAATATTTCAGCCAAACTCCACATGAAAATCAGCCTATAAATACAACTCTTCTCATTAACAAATTATCATTTAGAACGAAATGGTTTAAGAGGAAGGCGAACGTTATAAGTTTTAAGGGAAAAGTCTTTCTCCTTAACCTTAATCTCTAAGGTATGTTTTATTTTTGTAATTTGTCTTTTGTTACCACGAGTTGCTAAACCCGTAAGGTTATAAGATGAATCTCTATTTCATTTGTTAGATTAATTTTAATTAAGTCTTTTATTCAGTTATTTTATGTGTCATGTTTAATTGTTTAATTTTATTATGCAAAAGTCTTAATGCTTTCACCAGACCAATCAAGGTGACATATATAGGGAAGAGGTATGAACATAGAAATACGATGAAACCATATTCCAAATGTTGCATAATTATTTTGTTATTTTCTCCTTGTCAAGATAGGCCACATAAGGTTGTCTGTTTGTAGAATTACTAAGGTTGATATACTTGCAAGATTCATAGATAAAGAAAAGCCTTTAGATGACAATTTAAAAATTCTTCTTTTTCTCGGTTTCAATTACATTTAAGAGAGTATGATCTCACACTACAAACTAGGGAATGCGTGTGTAACTACTTTAGGATTGACTATCCTAAGACCGTATATCGCCTTAACCCATGTGTGAATCTGGTGCAACTCAACCACTTTAAGATTGATGGCTCACTCTCTCTTTTCTCTTTCTCTTTCTTGTGAGCCGTCACCAAAACCCTAGTTTCTTCTCCTTCATCCACAAAAGGGTGATTTAGGGTCAATATTTGACCCAAAATCACTCCTCTAACTCGTTTTCCTATTTCCCTTTTATTGGAATAAGTGATTTTCACATTTATTTCGTTTTTTATTTTGTGATTTCGTCGTCTTTGTGCAACATTGTTTGTCTTTCTTGTTTCGTTCAAGTATTTGTTCGGTTCGGATTGTCAGATCAACTTTGATACAGTGCAGATCCAGTCAATGACTTTGGTGCCGTCCACGTTGCATATCCGGAGACATGTGTATTCTAAGACTTGAATATAGTCATATGTGTAAACTTTTGTACTTTGTCGTTTCATGCTATTAACATGAATGATGTGAGTTTATTTGCATATTCATCCTTTTTGTTTTTAGCGAATTTGCATTGTATCAGTGTATTCTATCTTTTTTTTTATTTAAAAAAAAATCACTTTAAGATGGATAAATGTTTTTCTCGCCAACGTGCTGACATATTTTTTGTTTTTTGAAAGGGTGCCGACAAAAAAATTGTAGTACTTGTAATAATAAAGATTAAGGTGAAAAAAATAATAAAAAATGAATGTAAGATCCTCCCTTCAATAAAGAAAATGAATCTTTACTCAAAACCCCCAACTAAATTTGAATCCTTATTGATGTTTACGCTTCATCGATTGATTCTTCCTCCCATACCCACTTCGTAATTCATCAACTTTGTCACGTGCCCGCGCGTGACCGAACCTTCTAGAACTATCTCAGATCGAACTTCATTCAACTCAACGCGCTTTCACTTTCATCAATCACAACCGCGAAACGCTGCGTTTTCGAGAACGAAGTAATGGCGGAAGAGAAAACGGTTACTACCGCCGGTGACGAGAAGAAATCAACGGCGAGTGACACTGTTACTACTCCTACTTCTCCGGCGGGAAATGGAAAGAAGAAGCGTAAAGGTTTCGTTTCGCGGATTTGGAATTTTGTATTTAGGTCTAATAAAGATGATTTTGAGAAGAGGCTTCAGTGTATTTCAAAAGAAGAAACTTCTGTTATGAATAGAATGAATAACAGATCCCGTTCTTGGAGGCGAACCTCTCGCCACATTATTCTTTTTTCTGTTTTATTTGAGGTATATCTTTTTTTTCAGTTTCATTCCGATTTTTACTCTTATGTGTTTATTAACTGTTAATTGTTTAATTATCTTGTAAAAAATTAATTATTATGATTCATAGTGCTAGAATTTAGGTCAGAAACTCTAATTGGTAGCTGCATGGACGATGTTGATATGTCGGTGTCTGGTTCGAGCTCGGGGTTTTTCACGTTTGAGTCTAGCCACTAGGCTATTTGTAAAAAGTATAATGAATTTAGGTCAGAGATAACAAAATTTGAATCTCGGCCAAGAGATACTACATTGTCCAATACGCCTTGTTATATCCTCTGTGTTTCGGCCATAGGCCCCAATGCCATGTTTATATGGAGGATTTTTGGATGGCTGCCATAAGCTGTCACTGATAACATTGGATTTAACTCAATTCCACAAAACTAGGATGTACACCAGTAAATTACTTATTAGACCATATTACTATGTGAAATCTGAGCACCCCCTATTGGTGAGGACTAGATGAAGTGCGGCCTAGGTGCCCGGATAACAGGTCACATGTGGTCAAACGGGTCTTAGGTAGACTCTGGTATAATCTTAGATTTAGAAAATGTCTAATTTACCCCTAAAAAATTGACTTTTAAGATAACGAGGTCCTATCACTATAGTGAGTTTTCAAGAGGAAATAGTAGAATTAAAATTTTAAGACTAAACCCCTGTTGTCTGTCCTCTGAAAATGCAAGCATTTTATCTCTTGGTTTTTGGAAGATTTTTTGAGTTGATTTAGACTGGTGATAATTTGAACTGGTACCATCTTTTAGTTTATGTTTGATTTACATCTGAAAATATGAAACTATGAGAATGTATATTTGGACTCTTAGTCTTAAGTATCTATATTGTTTAGTTGGACACCCAAAAAGAAGTTTGCTACGGAATTTCATACATACCCATTAGTCATTTTGTTAACTTTTTTGCTATCTTTCAAGAGAGAGTAACAGAAGATGACATTTTGGTTACTAAATTAATGATAAAAGGCTAAACTTTGCAATACTTGTGATGTTTATAACTTGTATAATCATCCGAGGGGTTTGCTCAAATTATAAATTATTTTAACGATATATTAATATAATCCTACCAAGTGATTAATTTTTTTGGCATTGTTGGAAAAATATATTTTGCTTAAAACAGTTTCAACTTTTTCAGATAATTGCTGTATCTTATGCGATTATGACAACAAGATCCACGGATATGAATTGGAAAATGAGGGCGATTCGAGTTTTGCCGATGTTTCTTTTGCCTACCTTATCATCTGCTGCATATTCAACATTTGTAAGCTTCATAAGGATGTGTAGGTGTCGGGCAATTTTTAATTAATACACATATCTTGCAGAAGCCAGTTTATTTTTTATTTTTTAAAGCAGAACACCTTTTCTTTATCATGTCGGCTGCTCTGTTGAATTTGCAGTCAACATCCAGGTCAATAAAACTTGTCATTTTGTATGTCATTGTTGGTATCAAATTTGAGGTCTGGCATAGTGTTGGTCATCCAATATATGACACACTTTACTGAAGCGTGGGGAAATGGTTCCGATTTCATTATTTTCAGTAGAATTTCTGTTATCTGTTTAAGTGGGTTTTCTGCCAATAAAAGTAGAATCTCTGATTTCCACGGCGTAGTTTTGCAGTAAGTGCCAATAAAAACGTGATTTTCATGTGCCGATACATTTTTTAGGAGCTCATAATTGATGTAATTTAGGACTAATACCTCCAATGAAACTTCTCTGTAAATAAAAATGTGCTTGAAGGAGTAGTATTTGAACAAAGAAATTTGTTATGATTCCTGACTCTAAATATGCTTTTGCAACATTAGATTTCAATTCAATGGTGTGCAGTTTGTTGGACTGGATGCCCTTGTTTAGAGTTTGATATGCCAGGTGCAAATAATATCAATTGAAATTTTAATATGAAGATGTGATTTTATAGGTGATCGCAGGGACCAGAAAATTCTTGATAGGCTGAGAGCTGAAAGGAAGGAAAAAATTGACGAGCTCAAGGAGAAGACAAATTATTACGTTACTCAACAACTCATTCAGGTGATTGTTCGATGCAATGATTGTTACATGGCTTATTGGTTTTCAATGTATCACCTTCTTTCCTTGTTGACCAGCCAATATATCTCGGGGTTGCATTCTTAAGGCTACCATTTGGTCCATTTTATGGAGTGAATCTTTTAGTTTAATTATATGCTACTGTAACTAGATATGATGGTATCTCATGGTATAATCAAATCCAGCTGAACATTTTGACACCCTAACATTCACTCCCCCGTCACTTGATATCAACCAATAAGGGAAAAATGTTGCCCTTGTGCTAATTTAAAGCCCACTCACTGGCAGCGAGCTGTGAATGCCACCAGTCATCCACCACCACCACCACCTCATTATAAGTACTAGATTCAACTTACTACATCGGGGCCATAAAAAAAAGATAAAGAAAACCAGTATAAGTTTTTGAACTCGTGCTAGATTTCAATGAAATTTGTTATGCTTTGCGTTCTTAATCTAATTTTGCTTGCTTTTTGTTGGGGGAATAGTCGATGATGTGAACGAGGGTGGAGGGAACTTCATTTGATATTCACTATGCTATTATTTTTCTCATGCGAGCATGCTCTTTCCTGATATGTTATACATTACACACACAACCACACAAACATACAATCTTTTACGATTCCGATAAATGTTTTCTATTAGCTCATTGTTCAATGATTACTAGTTATTCCAAAAATCTCTTTCCCCTGTTATATTAACCTTTAGATTTATTGTCAACTATTTCTTCTATGTTGACTATGTAAAAATGAACTCTTGCAGTGCTTGTTTATCACTGTATTATAAGTGGTTGTTTGAGTTATATACAACATTTCAAATTACTTTTTAATGGAACACGACCTAGTTAAAGGATAAATTTGTAACATTCATTTCAGCCTCCCTAAAAAAATTATTTATTCTCCGTCACCTTGAGCCTGATTATTTTGTTAATCAGTAACTTTCAGAACTTTTTCCTTAGCAGTGAAAATGATTGAAATCACATTATAAATTCTGAGTAGAATCCTGGATTATTTTTTTTCATTTTGAGCTGAGTAGAGACATGTGCTTTGAATAGCATTATTGGAAGGCATATTTGTTTGCAACTACTTAAATATTACAGTGTTTTACTTGTGATTGCAGAAATATGACACAGACCCTGCAGCAAAGGCAGCTGCTGCAACTAGTTTGGCATCCAAATTGGGTGCAGATTCAGGTTTGAAATTGTATATGGAAGATGAATCTAAATCTGGTACTCCAACAGTAAAGGCCAACAATGTTGAACCTGTGCAGTCTAGTGGACTTCGAAATCGCAAACAGAGGCAAACTCAATCCACTAATCTGGGGACAACTACCCCAAATCACACTGATCGGCAATTAGTTGCTTCTGGGGGTGATCAAACTCAGACTCGTGTGCAGAAACAGCCTGTAGTTGTTGAGCATCACCAACCTCAAAGCTCAACAAAGTATGCTGGAGGATGGATTGCTCAAATTGCAGCATTGCTTGTGGGTGAGAATCCGATGCAGTCTTACGCACTCATATGCGGTAACTGTTATATGCATAATGGTAAGTGGAATAGGTTTAATGTTACAGGCTTTTGTTCTCTTGCATCTATTGCAGTAAATGAAAGGGTGAGAGAAGTTGATATTTATTGTACAACTATATATGGATGGCTAAAATTAAGTTTAAGCATAACTGGTCTTGACCATCCCATATATACTTGTTCTGTCAATACCAGGTCCTTTCACGTTGTGTGCTCTTACTTGATATGGACTTTCTCTTGTGTTTGGGAGGATATATCTAGCGAGAAGGCATTTTATTCAATAATAAGATAAATAGATTTTGACTATGCAACAATGTATAGATAGTGAAGATTACTAGTCAATGCCTCAATGGTCGTCATATGATCACTTTACAAAATATTTTCTCAGAATTTTGATACATGCATAGACACATACATACATACATATTATAAGTGTGTGCACCTACACCTGTGTTTGAATGGATTGGCAGGGAAAGTGTTTTTTATTTGCTTTATTTCTCTGCAGGTCTTGCTCGGAGAGAGGATTACCCATTTATCACTTACTACTGCCCACACTGTCACGCCCTGAACAAACCAAAGCAATCGGCTGAGCCCATTTCTGGTTTTAATTCGCCAAACACAGAGCCCCATAAAACAGATGCTGGAGAGGCAGTTAAAAGTGCCAGTATCAGTGCTTCTGTGGTAAATGCTACCCCTGAGATTGAGCACATATCTGAAGGAGCTGATTTAGAGAAAGAAACAAACCACGGCTCTGGTTTTAATTCGCCAAACACGAGGTCCCCAAAAACAGAAGATGGAGAGGCAGTTAAAGATGCTAGTATTAGCGCTTCTTCTGATAGCTTGGTCAGTAACATTAAACTGGTAGATGCTACCCCTGAGAGCGAGCACATATCTGAAGAAGGGACTAATTTAGGGAAAGAAGAAAGCTGAAAAGGAATCTTTATATGGGTTACGTAGGTCTTGCCCCTTGTTCCATGAGACTCACTAACTATAAAAAGAGCAACTTTGCAGTTGGTTGCGACAGGAATAGTGTTGATGTATTACTTTGAAACTTGTAATAATATATAAATATACGTAGATAGCATATCTTGCATGTGATTTACGGAAAATTTTGGGATTTGATTTTTCGTTTGATGTATTTTTAATTTGTTGGGACGGTGGTCATAGCTTAAGAGTTGAACTGTATGTAAGAGTCAAATGATTTCAGTTTTCTGTAGAGTTTAATGTTGTGCGCCAAGTAATCCCGTAATTTTGAAAATCAGAATAGGCTAATTGGTTTAATCGGTCGGCTTCGTCAACAATCAGGTTGGTTTAAAAAATGCTAAAGAATCTGTTCAAATTTGATGGAAATGGTCAAAAACCAAGGTTGTGTATCCTTTTTTTTAGCCGTGCTGTACTTAATTGGTGGAAATGATGAAATGCTTAAAGAGTTTAAAATAGGCTAATTGCTCTTTATAATTCGCTGAAACTGATAGTTTATGGAAGGTTAAGTTAAAATAATATCAGATGAAGTTGTCTCATGAGCTATTCGCGCGGTAAACCTGTGTGATACTATAGGAAACTGTTTAGGGGTACTCCCTCTCGTCGTTTGAGGTTTGTGCACGGTTATTAAGGAAATGATTTATTAAGTTGATTTCAATAGTAAAATTAATATCATTTATTAAAATACTCTTATTAATTGTAGTTAGTGGAATAGTTAAGTTGAATGAAATGTAATAAATAAGGGTATAATAATGGAAAAAAATAATAAATACTGCGTTGATATTCTAAAGTGACAATTATTTTGAGAAAAAAAATTGTTAAAGAGACTATTATTTTGAGAGGGAGGAAGTATATTTTTGGACAAAAACTTTTTTTGTTTCTCTTGGACGTATTTGAGATAGAAAATATGAGAATACATGTGTTATCTTTTAACAGTGTGGACGAAGCTCTCACTTTGCGGACAAATCATGACGTGGGTGGGACCAGAGGAAGGAAGATATCTATACCATTATATAAAGACAATTTAAAAGTTATTATCAATTAACTACATTTTGGTTGGACCATTTTCTTGATAAAATTCCCCTTACTAATTATTTTTTAAATCTATATCTACTTCCAAAGTTATAGGAAGTCTAAAAACTCACTAGTTGAAAAATTTCCTTGCTACAAATTAGCCCTTAATAATCCTAATCATATTTTTAAACTAAAATTTAGAACACATAAATTGAATTAAATTAAAGTAAATATTGTACCATAAAACAAGTGAGAATACTAATATGGCTAGTTGGAATGTATGAAAGGGGTACAAATAGTAGTTTCTAAAGTTGAAAAGAAAGGCCCAAAGGAAAATGGTTTACAAGCACTGCGGGTAATGAATACGCATTGTTTGTTACCGCCGCACCGTAGATTGATTGATTGAAACATCATCGGAGATTCTCCTTACTACACTACGCTTTGCTTGGATCAAATCTAAAACATAGTTGTGGAGAAAGCAGGTATATGAACCCTAGTTAGAATTGGTACATTCATATAGTAATGTATGAATCTAATACATTATTATGAAATCACATTGCAATTGTAATACATTATTCTTATTTTATACAGATGGTGTTGAATTCTATATGATTGAATGAATGGCAACGAGTTCAATTTTCTTTGTTGCTTTCGGAGAACAGAATACGATGACAACGACGCATATCGCATTTCTACGATTTATTAATCGCACTATTCAATCTATTAATCAACGCCTTTTCTCCTCTCAAGACCAAGATATCAAACATGTCAGGTACCTACTACTTTATTACAATCATAATCACTTCTCTATAAGACATAAGTTATTGGGATTGGCTTATTTGAGCTTATTTACTCACATAAGTTTTGTGAGACTTTTTGGGAGAACGGCCTATGACATTGTTCATAAGCTGTTTTCAACTTATTTGAGAATAAATCAATCCTGAAAACTTGGTTCATGTTTGGATTCATATTGAGTTTGAGAAAATCAAGGTGAGTTGCCGTGCAAAATCTATACTTTAGAATTTCAACAAAATCGTGATGTCATTGTGATTCCAAATATGCAATTAGTTCAACCTCGGAGGTGAAGTTAATTTTGATTCAAAGTAGTCAGTTCTAATACTACATTTTACTATTATTCTCAACACAAATTTTTCATGAACCTTTGATTTAATTTATGTCAGAGTGATGTTGATTTGGTGTTTTAAATGTTTGAATGTAGGATATTACACGACGACGATACAGTGTCAGTTATTGGGAGAAAGTGCCAGCTGAACGCTCAAGATTGTTTGTCGCATGACAAGAATTTTGGTGGTGAGAAGGGCCCACGTGCCGTTTTCAATGTGTTGGATACGATGCTAAAGTCTAGTCTAGAGCGTCTCAAGATTATGAGGTTAGCTTTGATGTCATTAAGTTTGAAGAGTATATTAGTAGTAATCAAAAAAGAAAGGTGTTACAGATTCTGAACCCAATGACACTTTTGGTTATTACATGAATGTTGCAGGGAAAATATATCCTTGGTAAAGATAGGTCTTCATGGATATGCATGTGAATATAACAATGCTGAAAATGCAGCCACCGTTAGGTTTTTGTGCTTGGAAGGTAGATTGGCCGCTGCTCTATGGCTTCGGATAAAAATGAAGCAAAAAGGTGTTCTCCCTGACGTATATACCCACAACCATATTGTAAACGGGTTGTGCAAAAATGGGCGTATGAAGGATGCAGATTTGCTTGTTAGAAAGATGTTAGAATCTGGTCCTCATCCCAACTGCATTACTTACAACACCTTAATTAAGGGCTATTACGCTGTCAATAATACACAAAAAGCTTTAGATCTGTTCACAACCATGTCCAATACTGGTATTCAGCCAAACAGGGTTACATGTAACATAATTGTACGTGCATTGTGTGAGAAAGGTCATCTAGAGGAAGCTAGAAACATGCTTGATAAAATACTAAATGATGATGACGGTGAAGCTACACCTGATTTAGTGGCTTCAACTACACTTATGGATAATTACTTTAAGAATGGGAAAAGTAATCAGGCTCTTGGTCTTTGGAATGAGATGATTCAAAAGTGTACAAAAGTAGATGTTGTTGCTTACAATGTTCTTATCAATGGAGTTTGCCGGAATCAACAGATGCATCTTGCATATGGATATGCATGTGAGATGCTTAAGAAAGGTTTAATTCCTGACGTTTTTACTTACAATATTCTTATTCATGCTCTTTGCAAGGAGGGGAAAATTAGTGAAGCTTGCTACCTTTTTGGAGTTATGTCTAAAATGAGAATTATGCCTGACCAAATTTCATACAAGATGATGATTCATGGCCTTTGTTTAAATGGAGAAGTTCTGAGAGCAAAAGACTTGCTTTTGCGTATGTTGAATAATTTTATGGTGCCCCAGCCTATAATATGGAACCTAATCATTGACTCTTATGGAAGATGTGAAGATCTTAGAAATGCTTTTTTAACAAGAGATCAAATGTTGGCTTTTGGTGTTCTCCCCAATGTATTTACTTATAATGCTTTAATTCTTGCACAATTGAAGAGTGGAAATATCCACAATGCTCGCTCTCTGAAGGAAGAGATGCGCACAGAAAGTCTTCGTCCTGATGTGGTTACTTATAATTTGTTGATAGGCGGTGCTATTAATATAGGAGATCTCGATTTAGCACATCAACTATGTGATGAGATGGTGCAGAGGGGGCGTGAACCAGATTTAATAACTTGTACTGAATTTATTAGGGGGTATTGTATCATTGGTAACATTGAAGAAGCAGAAGAGCGTTATGCTAGAATACTGAAATCTGGTTTATTGAGTGATCATGTTCCAGTTCAGATTCTTTTTAATAAATACTGCAAATTGGGGGAGCCAATAAGGGCATTTAACTTTTATCAAGACTGGCTGAAAAGTAAACAAGACAGTAATTGTTCCTGAAGCCCCTATAATGCTTATGACTTTAGACATCACTGGGTGCCAAGTTATGGAACAAAAGGCCATATTTTCCTGAAAGTCACTATTTCGGACATTTCATTCAAATGCTGGTCGTTCTCAAGTTGTGGCACATATGGCTGATGAGCTCTCCAGGTTTGTGTGTTTTATATTTTGCACTTCCTGAATCTATTAGTCGCTTGATTCTGGATAAATATCTTTTAGGAAGGTTGAACAACTTTGTAATTGATCTTATAGAAGAGGGAATGTCAGAGAACACAAACTGGTATCATAAACTTCAAGTTTTGATTTTCATCTTTTCTAATCTGTCTTCCTCTGTTGTCATGTCTTTTTGGAATTGGAAGTTTCTTTATGCCAAGTATGAACTTTGTACTTCTGTTACTGGATATCTTTTTATTCTAATCTTTGTTAACATTGAAGCCTCTTTGAAAACCCTAAACCTAATTCATTTTGGCTCCAAAACATTTGGACCGTTGATTCAATGTCAATTGAAATCAACTACTGATAAACCTTCTTTAAAATGAGTTGTTTTGAAAATTACAATGCTTTTATTTTAATCAGTTTCCAATGACAAGTATACACAGCTCAATACACGTCTCATTCTCATTGTTATCGTTTTCATCTCTACAACCCTCTGCTCTCCCTCCTCTCCCATCCCATGACATCTCCC
Source organism: Medicago arabica (assembly GCA_946800305.1). Classification (NCBI taxonomy): domain Eukaryota; kingdom Viridiplantae; phylum Streptophyta; class Magnoliopsida; order Fabales; family Fabaceae; genus Medicago; species Medicago arabica. The sequence goes on along the minus strand of OX326965.1, from coordinate 8,042,124 downwards.
TTTCTCTGCTCGCCCTTGCCTCCTCCGTCGAGATCTCGGTTGATTTCTCTTTTCTCTTTTCTCTTATCCTCTCCAAATTCATTCAATTTTAATGTGGATTCTCACTCCGACAACTTCAACCTTAAATTTTTGTTGAAATTGCTTTGATTAATGCATGTTGCTTCAATTTTTTTAGAGTTTTTTATGATTTGTTCAGAGATTGAATATTTGTCATTGCAATACTAGGAAACATCTGCTTGAGTCTTCACTATGCTTTTCTTCCTTCTTTCCAATACCGTCCGTTCACTAAAATCATCCTCCGCATCTAAACCTGATATCGATGCTGCTGTTCAAGCGCTAAACAATCTCTAACTCGAGAAATCTTCCATCGAGAAATAGCTTCAATCGCTGCTTTCTGGTTCCAGATACGGTTCTGATTCGCGTGAAGCTTTTCGTCAATCTGTTAACAACACGCTTGAACGCCATTTGTTTATATTCCGTAGTTTAAGATTTATCGTTGTGTTGCTGGTTTTTATGACTATGGTTCTCCTGGCTGTGCCGTTAAATCTAATGTCCTCCTTTTGGCGTCAGGTGAATTGAGTTTTTATGCACTGACAGTGTAAAATGTGACGTTGTTTGGTTAAGCTTGAAAACTCAGTCCTTCAACAGGTACCTCTTAGTTCTCTGTACATTGATTCCATTTCTCCATGTGCATATGCCTTCTTCAAAGCATATTTTATTCTTCTCTTCATTTTCTCATGTCACATTTCGAATCACTTTAACCAATACTACCGTATAAGATAATTTACAGATTCAGATTTAAATGGTTTCTCAAATGGTTTAGGTACAAGGTGCACATTCAAGTGATGGACAACACTGGTTCGACAACGTTCGTTCTGTTTGATCGTAACGTGCAAAACTATGTGGGCAGGAGCGTACAAGATTTGATTGAGGCAAACAGTCAGGTAAATTATGATCACTTTGGTTTTAGCTTTTTTTATTGTGATATGATTGTATTTTTATGCATGTTAGTAATTTGGAGTGTTTCATTTGATCAGGGTAAACCCTCAAGCGAGTATCCCAATGAATTGGATATTTTTGTTGGAAAACAAATGCTATTTAAGGTTGAAATTACGGGTGGGAACTTAATGCATAATTGGATCAACTATGCGGTCAAAAGGACATATGATGATTCCAATCTGATCAATCAATTCGTGACTCTTCACAACATTACAATGGTGAATATCCTGCTGATCTGGATGTGTTCATAGACAAAAAAATGTTGTTTAAAGTTGAGATAACTGATGGCAACTTGAAGCATGGATGGCGCAACTATGCTGTGAAGCGGGTGTCTGATGATGTCGATCTTATTAAGAGATTTGTAACTTTGCATAATATTGGGTACCTTCTTTAATCTTATCAAGAGATTGTGTTTATTAGAATTACTTTAAAAAACACGTTATTGAACTGGAAAGTCTATAGTGTCTGAAATACTTTATTTTCAGCCATTAGAATGTCTTCAATATGTGAAGTCCAGAAGGATTTATTATTATACCTTGCTATCCTTTGGTTAAATCATTTTGTTTGGATTATTAAACACCAACTGTATTTGTCTCACTTTTGTTTATAACCATTTTGAAGTATAAAAGTCCTTATTTTAGATGGTCTTCTTGTTTATTTTCACATGTATGTCAACTGCAGCAACGACTACTTGAGGGCGGTGATTCTACAAAATCTGATAACAAGGATGAAGGACAATGAGAATACACCAAGCAGTAAGGGAGTGGGCAGGAATAAGGATTGTGAAGACATAACAACAAGCCGTAAGGGAGTGGGAAATACTAAGGACAGTAACAAGACACCAAGCAGTAAGGTAATTGGCAAGCGGATGGACAATGAAAAAACACCAAAGAGCAAGGGAGTTGGCAATAGGACAACTGACAGCGTAGGCTCTGATTTTGGCAAACCTGAAGTCGGTGAAGGGTCAATCAACAAACCTATGCCAGTGTCTAAGCGCATTAAGACTTAGAAAGTTTAAAAATCCCATGTCAGTTGATTATGCCTTTGTTTGTCTGCCTTGCATCTAATTGAGTATTGTTGATTCAGACATAGTTTAAGAAGTAGTGTCTACTTATGCTTTTTGTGTATCGTGGATTGGAGCTCCTCCTTTTATTTCCCTTGATGAACTTTAATTTTTCTGGAATCGTAACGAATTAGCCGCACTTCATTCTAAGTTTTTTTTTTTATTGGAACCAAAACCGCAATTTAGACATCAAGTATAAATGTTATTAAAAAGTGCAACTATCTTATATTGAGTTGATTTGATCCATAATTATTAATTGGTTTGGTTAAAGTGATTTAAATCTGTAGGATTATTGTTATCAATTTTAGCATGTATTTACAATAGTTTGTTATTAGTAAAGTTTATATGCCCACCGTAATAGTTTTTGCCAAAATGGAGTTTGATATACTTTGTTTGGAACCAATTCCGTAATTTAGAGAATAAGGAAGAATGGTACTGTTGATTAATTCTCCTCTTTTAAATTGATTTGATGCTTTTTCAAATTTAAGTAAATTCAATGTATATTGATGCAAGTATATACTGTTTCCCTTTCTTCCCTTGCTGATTAGTAGAAAAGGACTTGAAATTGATTATGCCATTGTTGTTTATCGAGAATCTATATATAAAGGACTTAAGTAAATTTTTGCTTCTTTTTTGTCTACTGGTGTACCAAACTGAACTTCATACAAGGTTCTGTTTTTGTAGCTAAACCTTCCTCTTTTTCTCAGTGTCATGCTATCATTATCACACACTTTGTACGTCATTATGGTCCTTAATGTGATTCACGTGACACGCACCCTTAACAATATTAAAGATGGCATATTAATACCATTAGTAACAAATACGCGCACACCCTATAACGTTTGCAATTGAGCGTCCAACATTAAGGAATTGGTATCAATTTTTTACAACCGGTCTTCTCTCATGGTCATGGTCAGCTATATGTTGCAATCTCAAGAGTTACGTCGAAAAGTGGTCTAAAAATTCTGTTGACTGATGAAATTGACGGGTATTTTGTTGACTGATGAAATCTCAAGAGTTTCCTAGACACATGCACTTAAGTGATGATATATATATATAACACAGTAATAATAAAAAAATTGTTATTGCTGTCATGCATAAACCATCGATTAATGTTGCATTTTAACCTTGTAATTCACTATTTTCATAATAACCATCATCATCATCATTACCAGCATCGCCACCACCATTATCATCATCATACCCATCTTCAATGCTTGAAAAATCAACATGCTAGTATCACGCAGATAAATAGTTGGCTCATCATCATTATATGTTGGACGCAGTTCGCCGGAGCCAATAACCGCAATCCAATTTTTCCCTCTTTGGCTTATAAATAATGCAATTCACTATCCTATCAACTCTTCTCATAGCTATATTGTTTTCATCAATCTGCTTTTTCATGTCTTCATAAACCGTGTCTTTAAGAGAAGGTAATACCAAAAATTCGACACGAGCATAGTCGTATCTTCCCAACGCATGACGTTGAAATTGTCACCTAAATTCTTTGGGTGTGATAACATGCACTTGGTGGAACTTATCAGCCATTTTTTCCTACAATGATATTGAATTAAAAATATTAATGATATTATAAAAAATAAGGAAAAAATCATACTGAGTCCTCTCAATTATTTATATAGTATAGTTAAAGGAAAACAAAGTGAGGAAAATGAATTAGACCCTTTCTTAGAGTCATATAAACTTTGTATATCCATTTATATATAAGCATTCATGCTATTGAGGATGTACTTGTTTATCCAATTTTTCTAGTCATATATTAATATGTAAATAAATTCAGGTCATATATTCCTATCATTATATAACATAACATTGATATCTCTAATTTTTTAAAAACAACGTCACAAAACATGGGACAAAGCTTTCAATTAAATATCAAGTTCTCAAATTGTTTATACTGGTGAATATATTGAGCAATAAACAGAGGAACAAGGAAAAGTGAAACTTTAAAGGCTAAACTGCCACTAAGAAACTATTCATACTAAACCTATATATAAATCATGTAAGAATAAGATGGAAATGCATAGGGAAAAAATAGTTCATTGGCAGTAACAAGGCATAAAAACTTTCATGGTGTCCTAGTTTAACATTTAAATAAACTCAAATTAAATATACAAGAGCTATGTTTTTAATGACAAAAGAAATTAATTAAACTCGAGAATTATATTTCAACTAAAAACTACAAAGAATTAAACCATATATATATATATATATATATATATATATAGTTTGCTTTAATAGACACATTCATTTTTATGAAGGTCTATTTTAGCAACCAACTTATTTTCATTTTGACAAAAAAAACCATGTTTTTATTTTTTGAGAAAATTAAAACTAAAGGACATAAATGTAATCTTCATTAAAAGGTAAGATTTTCATTTTATTTTCTATTTTGTTTTACGAGATCTTCTCAAGCCCCACAATTCTCTTTCCTCCTTCTCTTTTGTTATCTCTCTTCTCTCACCACTTCCTCTGGATTTACGTTTTCATGGGCAATCTCTTGAACTCACATGTTGTGACTTGCATCAATTTCTTTTCATCAAACATATTTTTGGTTTAACTCTTCTACCTAAATTTTTGATTATCGCTGAGTAAAAAAAATGGAGTGGATTTAGCAAAATCTTAAATCTAATTTAAAGATACACAATTATAGTTTTATTTAGCAAAATAATTGTTGCATATGATTTCAAGTGAATGGAAGCAGGGCACAGCGTAAAAACATAATCAATTCATAGAATATGGTGTGTTGCAATAACAAAAGACAAAGAGAGATAACAAAAGAGAAGGAAGAAAGAGAATGGTGGGGCCTGAGGAGATTTCGTAAAACAAAATAGAAAATGAAATGAAAATCTAACCTTTTAATGAAGATTACATTTATGTCCTTTAGTTTTAATTTTCACAAAAAACAAAAACATGGGTTTTTTGTCCAAGTGAAAAAGTGTTAGCTGCTAAAACAGACCTTTATATATACTAGCGTCCAGACGGGCACTCCCGTGCCCGTCTGGCCGCTCTTTCTACTGCGCTAACGCATGTAACTCATAAACAGTATGTTTTTCAACATTTATGTTGATTTAGTTTTTTTTATATATATATTTTGGAGAAAATAATTAGATTTAAAAGAATGGCCAAGCTTGATCAAAAAGAGAAGTATCAAGGTTGATTAAAAAAAATGTAAGATATGTAATTCATGCACTTCTTTGACATGGAGTTACTAAATATATATTTAGTTTTGCGATGTATGTTCATCTATCTATGGAGGATGAATATACATGAAACATGAGTGACATTTATGGGGTTGGGTTTAATGAAGACTTTAAATCTTTCCCATTGCTACCACAATTTACAGAAAAAGAGTACACATATGCTCTTTTATTATTTCTCAAGTCATTTGAGTCTGCCACATAATTTTAAGTATTAATGAAATGATGATGAGGTTGTAATAGGTAGACATGGGTTTTGATACCTAGGCAAATACCTTGTCATCAATGTTGCACATAGAAGAAAGTGATTGGTCATCCTTCCAAATGTTCCATTTTTTCTGAAACTCTCCCTCCTGAATTAATTGAAAGGTTTGAAACATGTTATTGGCTTTCATTAGTTTTTGAAAACAACATGTTAATTTAAGATTTAAGCTACTAACATACCTGTTTTTCAAAGTACATATCAAGATGTTTTTCTTTCAACTGCTTACATAGATGGAAGATATCATTGTGTTCTAATTTTCCTGTATATGAAAATATAATAAGATAATATTATATATTGTTTAATTGAACATGATGTAATGTTTTTAGTTAATTTGTATAGATGACTTTCATACTTGTGTAAGTTAGATGTTAAACCTAAATGATAAATACCCTTGTCTGTGTTAAATGTAAATAGTAATAAATACCTATGTTTGTGAGAACAAAATTTCCTTATAAACCACATTTTTTGTGAACTCTCCGTCTTCTCCTTCCAGTTTTCCATCCTTTATCAGCACTCTTGTTGTGGCTCGAGAAACACCTCTAGATAAAGCAACATACAATTGATCATGACTGAAAACATGTCGAGGAAGATAGATTCCAACTTTCGGAATTGTTTGCCCTTGTGATTTGTTTATAGTGATTGCAAAACTTAGTTTGACAGGGAATTGTTTCCTAATTAGCACAAAAGGAAGTCCTGCACCTTCAGTGGTTTTAAGCTTAATTCTGGGCAAGAAAGCTCTATTTCCAGCGTTGCTTCCTGTTAGTATTTCGACATCCAATAAATTTCGGAATAAACCACGACATAGAAGTCTTGTCCCGTTACACAGTCCATATTTGGGGTCTATGTTTCGCAACAACATCAATGGAGCTCCCTTTTTTATCTTTAAAGTATGGGGTGGTAAACTTCCAGTTGCAATTGTGTTTAAGTATTCCGGTTGATATAAGTTATGCGTGTCACCTTCAACCTCGTCAAAAGAAAATAGATTATGTTCTTCTCCAGGGAACTGATCAATAATTATGTCATTCAACATTTGCACATCACGATTCTTTGGAGTGAGTATGGCTCTTTCTACCATATATTGTGCATCCCAAACATGGTTTTCTAAATGAGGAAATGTATGTTGTATGAGATTATGTATTGAACTTTCTCCCTCCCATTGTATTCCTATTTCATTGGGTACCCTAACCATATCATCTGATTTGGTAGGTTCGTTGTCATCCCCAATCCGCATAAGAAATTCTGCAAATTCATGATCATGCATTGATCGCATATTCTGGCGCAGATGTAGAACTCTTGTATTGGCCCACAAATTAGACCGAACGATGCATGCAGACATCATTTGCGATTTGCTTCCATTTGAAATAACTGGAAGCACTTGACGAAAATCTCCCCCCATAATAACCACTTTTCCACCAAATGGTGCATTGCTACCCATAACATCTTGTAGTGTTCGGTCTAATGCTTCTACACAATACTTGTTTATCATGGGTGCTTCATCCCAAATGATTGCAGTAGCCCTTCTCATTAGTTTCGCAAGGTCGCCTTGCTTAGGCATTGTGCATCTGGAAGATGGCTCTATCTCGAAAGGTATTCTGAATCGAGAGTGTGCAGTTCTTCCACCGGGTAATAATGTAGCAGCTATACCAGACGAAGCCGTTGCTAAGACAATCTCTCCTCTACTTCTCAAAACTGCCATTATTGCTCGATAGAGGAATGTTTTTCCTGTACCTCCGGGACCATCAACAAAAAAAACAGCTCTTTCCTTATTGTTGATTACATTCATAATGGTGTTGAACGCTGACATTTGATCACTATTTAACTTTTCAACAGATTGAATGTCTTCATGTGGAATTTGGACTGATAACTCTTCCAAAATCATTTTTGGCACTCCATCACCTTCTGTTGTTTCAATAGTTATTGCAGGAAGATCATAGTCTTTGATAAATTTTCCGTGAAGAAGCAAGAGATCCCTCAATTCTCTCAATAACTTATTAGTTAAGTTATCTCCCACAATATTGTTTGTTAATTGATAATCTTCAACCATGTGGTGGTAAAATTCATTAAATAGACCTCTAACATCAGTCGGCTCACAAAAAATTAATATAGTGGCAAACAACCTTCTTAAAGCATATGGCAAGCGTTGATTTGACGCGTCAACCATGCATTCTCGAATGCTATTGTCACTCTCCAAAAATCCACGACACTCTGCTGACATTTTGAATGTGTGACAGAAAGTACCATTACATGTGAGAAGGTATTCCCAACTTGTTGGACCTCACAAATGAGATAATAGGACACGTAAGTAGAATTTCTCTCCTTCTGAAGGGGAAACTGTATAGATTCGACCAATAACTTTTCGGTTATTTTTTCTTCTCTGCCATTTCTTAACCCCTTTTTTCCAACAATAATGCTCTGGAATCTCTCTGTACAATAAATTCCTAGCATATGGATCTATTTGGTTTAGTGCAAAGAATTCTGTGAGCATTGTTTTTGAATTTCGGTCATCATTCAGCACAGCAGCAATTTGTTGATGGTTATAATATCGCACTTGTTGATGATTTGGTAAGTGAATTTGTAGTCTTTCAACAGAGGGATATAACTTGTATAAAATGAATTTAAATATTCTCCACAATGCCTCTGGAGCACAAATCCATCTTGCATCTACAAACTGCTGAATTTCATCCATATTTGTTCCTCTGTGAACTTCCATCGCGGCACGATCCGGTCCTTTGTAAACATATTTGTAGAGATATTTAATGCTTTTGATGCTACTGCATACCTCAACATTTATGTGACAGTCATACTTTAACAGCAACCATGGATTATAAGGAACCACCCATCTGTTATCTACATCAATATTTCTATTTAGAGAAACTGGTTCATTAAATTGTCTTCTGTATTGAGGATATGAGTCATTTCCTTGACGGGTCTCTTCTACAAATTCTTTTGGATATCTCTTTTTACACTGGCCATCTTTACTCATGCATGATGAATTTTGATTAAGATGGCCGCATGGCCCATGAATCATATGTTTTAGGACTGCTTCATACAATTGTGGCTCAAATTCAACCTTTGGTATTTCTGCTCTTACCACCCTATCATAATCTTCTGGTTCCCGTAATTTATCATCGTTATCAAAGATTAATAACATATGCACATGTGGGAGACCTCGTTTCTGAAATTCAGTTACATACATATAACTTTTAACCTTTCCTAAGACACCTTTAGTGATGACATCATCCTTCAATTGCTCAAATTTAGAGCGGAATATCCTTGTTAGCAAGTCAGGACGATCTTGTGGGGTTTGATTAGGTCCAAGTTCAAAAGTGATCTCAGTCCAAGAAGGGTTACATGTCATTGTGAGAAAAATATCTGGTTTACCATGTTTAAGCACAATGGCCATACCGTCTTGGTATCTCTGTGTCATATCTCGTTTACTACCCATAAATGATGATGGCAATATTGTCCTCTGTCCGACATTTGCTATGGAAAAAAAGTGGCAATGTGTTGGTAATGGAATGTAATTTACAATATATCTATATATAACATATAAAAAAATTGTTTAATGTTATACCTGCGTTATTTTCCCCATCATGTAAGGCATCCTGCAGCCCCTGGTATACCTCAGCCGTATATTATTCTGATTTCTCCGCATCCACCTTAGTCTTCCAGTTTCTATCTTAACATAATTATCAATAGCATATTGTTGTAGAAGTCGACCAGATTTTAACAATACAGATCGGTCATTTGCACGAATCTATATTCAATGAAATAATTTATTATATAGATTTTACACAAATATTTATGTAAGTATTATGGGTGTAACATAGATATGTACCTGGAGCATGTAATTGTAGTATGCCCGACATGAAATCTTTGTTCCAGAAGAATTTCTTGTTTCTAGGTCCCAACCATATGTACCAAAGGGAAACAATAATGGATATTGCAATGGATCATAATATCCCATTGTTTCTTGAACCTTTTGCAGATTTCCGTCATTGCTAAAGATGTTTATATCTCGTCCACGTTCCAGTGTTACATCATCACCCCCGACAATAACTGCAGCGACTTGCGAAGCAGATGGGAGATTATATTGAGGTTGATTTGATGGGCGTTCCTTAATAAGAAGCCTACACTCATGAACATTCGGTTGAAGTGCAAGCTGTCTTAAATTATGCACAAAAGGATTGTATTGGTGTAGCATATTCTGCAATCTACGCACAACAACTTGGTTTAGTTGAGGATTTTCTATCATCCTATTTTGAAGTTCGTTGTCCGTATCATAAATGTACAATTGTAAAAATCGTGGCCTAGAACCTTGGTTTGGATGAAAACCACCTATTTTGTGGTAAATTGATCCTTGAGCACGGAATGTGTATATACCACGACTTGTAGCATGCATTGTTTCATCTATATGAACACCCAAGGAAGTGAACGACATTACATGGTTGTAACCTCTAATATTTTGTCTAAAATGTCGACCTTCAATTGTTGTGTCTGAAAATAACTGCTGCAACTCTTCGGGAGGAGCAACTTGTGTAACTTTCGCAGTTCCATTTTTGCAGCACATATATTGGGTTTCTTTGTAAAACAATTTTGCATTGCATCGTCTACACGTATGTGGTGTAGGTAGCATAGCCTTGTTCATCATGACATTATTTTGGAAATTTCGTGCACTGTTATGTATTGCTTGAAATATACACCGTGGAACTGGATGTTAAAAGGTATATAATGTTATGATAGTCAAGTATATGTAGATATGTTATTAGAGTAGAAAAAATAGATAGATAAACACATGAGTGCCCGTCATGAAGACAATTTTTTATTTGGTAAGCAGGTTATTGGCTAATATTCACTTTTAAGGTGAATTTGCGGGGTGAAGGGGATTCGAAATATGATCACTGTATATTAAAATTCATTGTTCCTATAAACTGAATTATTGTCATAGTGACCGTCTTGACGATAGTGTTTGATATATCTGTCATACCGACTTACTTAATAAGAAAGTATTTTATCTTTGAGACATATTACAAAAATATTTTTTTTTCAAGTCACACATATACCACTTTTTGTTTGGGAAATTTTGTTATATATTTAAATTAGTGTGGTCCACCCTCCTTTTAAAAAAAGAAGTTTGGTCCACCTCTGAAACGGGTCCGTATCAGTAAATTGTTTTGAACAATGAAAATTTAATAGTATGTCTGAACAATGCTATAATACTATATTGCAAAAGAAATTTTAAAAAGTTGGAGAATTCGACGTAATAATAATTTAAAATTGTGAATTGTGGATAATAAGTATGAAATGTTAATAAGAAACATAAAAATTCATATTGTTACCTAATACTTTTTGGTAATACATAACTTTAATTGTACCTTGATTGTAATACGATGTCGTGTCATTAGGTGTGGTGTCGGAGACGACATTTGATGTTGGAGACTCTGAAAAATTATAGTGAATTCATATTAGGAGAATGTGGATAAGAATTAGTAATTACAAAGATATATAATTACTAAATTTAAGTAAGTAATTGTTTGAAAAAATCGTGCTCACCACTTGTAGTGTCATCACTATTTCTTATACTTGGGCCCGCTTCACTGTCATGAGTTCCTTGAAAATATCCTTGAACAAAATGACGGTATATAAGTTGTAGTAGTAAGTAGAATGGTTAATTTATAAAAAAATGAGTAATACAATGTATTTTCTTATAAGTATTTGAAATTTAAGTAAGCTAGAAATAAATTAAGAAATAATAATTTTATGTCACTAACCATATGCGGTGTGATTGAATCGGCGACGACTACTTGGTCCAGCCTCATTATCATGAGTTCCTTGAAAATATGCTGAATCAAAATGGTGTTTGTAAGTTTTATTAGAAATTACGAAGGTTAATTTATTAAAAATGATTAGTATATTGAAAATTGTTATTAGTATTTGTAATTTGAAGTAAGCTTAAAATAAATTAAGGAACAATAAATTTATAGCACTAACCAGATGTAGTGTGATTGAGTCGTCGACGAATACTTGGTCCAGCCTCATTGTCATGTGTTCCTCTAACACGTAACGATGTGAAATTTAAATTTGTCAAATCATGAAATGGCATCGTGTGATCTCTGTTTGTGGCACTTGTTGTCTGAGCTTGTTTTCCCCTTTCCTTTGATTGTCTATAATTTGATCGCCTTCTAGACAATTCTTGTTGTCTTTGCTCGGTGCTCATATTTTGCCTACGATTTCTTGCATTCTGAGTTCGTCTTTCCCTTTGTAGATCTCTAGACTGTTGCCCGCGATTATTCTCCATCTTATTTTGTTGTTAGTTGATCTGTACAATTGAAAGAATGTTTTTAACATATCATTGGATGTGTCGTCGAAGTACTTGCACCCGAGAGACTCGAGAGTGCCAAGAGAAATTAAATTCCGCTTCAAATCAGGTATAGAAACAAACGATTGATAAAGAAAAATTGAAAAATGTAAAACAATGATAAAAGGAAATAGTTGATACATACTATTCAAAAGAACAAAAATATATCCGAAAATAATTGATCATGTGCAATCTGGCATACCATAGTGTGCAAAGGATAAACCGCATTGAAAGCTCCAAAGGTGCACAAATAACAAATTGATGAAATGATTTTCTAGTCCTTTCTGTCTATGTCTATGCTATGGTGAGAGAAGGAATGAGAGAGATGACAAATAATGGAACAAATGAGATATATTTTTCAAATATAAAGGAATTTTTTTTTTTTTTTGGAAGTTGCAAGAAGTTATCCAAAACTATCAATGGTATTATTGGAAAGTAAAATAGGCCATACCAAAGAGACATATTGCCTTCATCGCTGCAAACGTGTAAGAAAAAAATATATAACTCAGCAATAAAGAAATTAAAACGTGAAAGTTATGCAAGAAATCAAAGAAAAATCAAAAGAAGAAAAATATAACTCAACAATAAAGAAATTAAAACATAGCGAAGTTATTTAGAATCCTCATTTAGAATAAGCTTTGAATCTTCATTTAGAATTGGACACTTCAATTCCAATACCGTTAATTATGAAAAATGCCAAAGATGGGAACTCCAACCCAAGTGTTGGGAAGTAAGCGGTATCAGGAGAGGCATGTGGAGCATTTGACATAACCTTACCAATGAAATTATAATAGATTGATAATAAGAAAGAAGAAAATAAGAATATAATAACAACAAAAGAGTAGATACACATAATTATAAAAAAAAATTGTTCACGTGCATGCAAGAAAAGGTTGTAGCGGAAGAAATGTACAACTTGGTTGAATATGAAAAGCTTTTCTTTGCACTTCACAGAGTGATTTTTCTGATTTTGAAGAGATTAAGAATTTATCAATGAAGGAAAAGTTGTCAATGAAAATTTGTAGAATCAATTAGATTACATTAGAGAATTAGACGATCAATAAAGGAATAAAAACTGTAAACACAATGACAACGAATAAAAATATAATAGGTATCAAACTAAATAAATATCCAAACTTTGTAACACACTCATTTAAAATTCCATAGAAGAAAAAACGTACCACATTTTTATTGAGGCCTGATAAGGATGGTTTCCACCGTCGGTATGAACCCTAACCGGCCAAACATCGACTCTACCCATTTTCACAATGGCGACCAGAGTTGTTGTTGTTGGATTATGGACACAAACAGAAAGAAAATGGATAAAAGTAAATTGAAATGTTAGGGAAAATTATAAGTGAAAAAAATGTGTACTGCTAAATAGAATTGAGTACACGAATCCAAGAAATAGGGAGAATTCTTGCTCTCTCTAAATATCTCTCAATTCTAAAATCCAGAATTTGAACAGATGTTCCTTCATTCGTTCTCTGATTTTTCTGAATTAACGGAATAATGAGACCGCAAATTTAGAGAGATTAAAATTTTATCAATGAAAGAAAAATTGTTAATGAAAATTGGTAGAATTATGTGTTTGTGAAATCAGATAGTGGGAAGTAGTTAATGACAATTATGTGTGGAGAGAAGACAATGAAAAGTAGTAAGTAACCGTGATTAAATTTGTGGTGAGAAGTTAACAGTGTGTGAAACTAAACTGCAAAGGGAAATTTAGTATTTAAAAAAATAGGCAACACCAAAAATATGATCAAGTAAGGGCATTTTGGGATTTAAAAAAAAAGGCTACACCAAAACAATGTATTGCCTTTATTAATAGATATATATATATATATATATATATATATATATATATATATAGCTAAGCCAATTTTTCACCTTCTTTTATAGGATAGGTGCTTCTGTTTATTATGATTATATTTCTACTACTTTGTTACAATTACTACCTAAAACAAGGCGTGTGCTGGAATTTTGAATGATGAAATTGTGAAAAGAAGCATATACTTAGGGTTTGAATTTCAACACAATCATTATAATCATTTAGTTATCCTTCAAACATCAATAATCAATCTAAGGCTTAATTATGTTTATAGTCCCTGCAAATAGGGCTCAGTTGAATTTTCGTCCTTGTAATTACTAATCCTCTTAAAATTTTCCTGCAATTATTAATCACTTGAGTTTTGATCATAATACCATTTGATTACTTATGTGGCACATGATTAGTGCCATGGCGATGACATGGAAGAAATTGATTGGGAAAGGACATCAATGACTCAGCAAATTTCATGTGAAATGACCATTTTACCCTTAATGAAAATAGACGAATGTGAAATTACCATCCCACCCTTTTTTCTTCTTCTTCCCTCTCCACACCAAACATTTCTTCCTCATATCTCGGGCATGGATTCTCTCATTTGGAGTTTTCACCGGATGAGGTCTAGTGCACATCCACACCATTCATTTCTTTTTAATGATTAAAACTATACTGATTACAAGAAAAACACGGGGTTGAGATTTCATTGGACAAATATTGCACTGAGAGGATCCCTTCCCATCCCGGGCATGGATTCTCTCTTGTGGAGTTTTCACTGGAGAATATCTCCTCCCCTCCTTCATCTAGGAAAACATGTCTAAGTGATTTAACAACCCTCGCCCCCGAAACGTTTCAAGGCTCACCGGCGTCGGTGCTTCTTTGGATCGATTCCAAATCGCTGACAACAGAAATTGACTCCACCGGAACCGTCGTAGATCTCGTTGTCCCTGTGAAATCTCGTCGTTCTGGTTAATCTCTCCGCCGACACTTTCACCGGCGACTGTTGGGAAAATGTTCTTGCTTCGGAAGACATTCATAGACGTCATCTTCACGTAAAACAAACCCTAAAAACCAACCCAAATCACACTATCACTTCTGATCTCAACTTCACACGATGGGTTTCGACCGCGTAACAAAACTCTTCTCATCAATTGCATCTCGCTGCCACTTTTTAACAATGTTATCGCCGACGGTGTTCGTCGACAAGAGCACATGTGATACAATTTTCATCAGTTTTTTGGTGGTGTGTGTTTTGTTATACAAGTTTTATCATTGTTAATTGGTTGTTGAGTGAATGTTGTCGGTTGATATAGCCTTCTATGCATTCCTTTAACTTCAACAAAATCGATTCATTCATGAAAACCAACAATGAAAAATAAAATTAAAAAGTAAGAGAGAAAAAAAAACAGAGGATCAATGGTGTTGGTGGTGATGGAAGATATGAATGGTGTTGGTGGTTTTGATGGAATAGATTAACGGTGGTGGTAGTTAAGAGACCGACGGTGTTGATGGTGGTGGTAGAGAAGGAAAGATGAACGGGTGAGAAGGAGAGACGGAAGAAAGAAGAAGAAAGAAGTCAAGAGCGTTATGGTATTTTTCACGTGTGTCTTGGATCATAAAGGGTTAAAGAGTCACTTCAGGTACAAAATGCTAGTCAACAATGCCATGTCCCAGTCAGATGTCGCCACATAGTTCCTACGTTAGTAATCACGTGCCATGTAAGCATTCATATGTAATTATGACTAAATTTTAAGTGATTAATAATTGCAGGGAAATTTTGGAAGGATTAATAAGTACAAGACTAAAATTCAACTGTGCCTTATTAGAGACTACAAACATATTTAAACCATAATCTAATTTACATAACAAAGATGAATCAACAAACTAAAACTCCTCAACAAGTACATTTTCGTTATCAGGAGGAAGCTATCACATTTGTTGTTTCATCACCACCACCACGACGCAACTACCGCCAACACATTGGGAGCAAAAAATGAATTCATTTCTCGACCTCCAAATCTCCTCAATCACAAATCCAACCACACCATACAATTCCTGCCAAAATGCCCAGATTTTGAAAAGCTAATTAATAAACACTAGACAGTCAGTCTGACGTGTGTTATCATGTTATATTGAATGAGTCATCTTTACTTTATTCGATTTTACTATATAAAGAGATGTGTTGTACGTTCAATATTATATAAACTAACATAAATATAGACACTGTTTTAATTGCGCTAACGTGTGTAAGTTATAAACGGTGTTTTATATAAAATTTTGATTTTGATTAAAAGAAATTAAATATCCACAAAATGATGAATCAACATTTGAATTACGGTCGGGATAAGTATTTATATTATATATAAATAAAATAGGCTTAAAATGTATGAATTTGCCAGATTTTTTCGTTACCTATTTAATCCTTTATCATAAGAAAATAGGTTTAAAATATACGAGTTTGGTTGATTTTTTTCACTACCTATTTTATCCTTCATCATAATTTTGTGGATGTTTATTTCCTTCCGCTATATCCCGTCCCTCAATTGTTGCATATACTTATTTAAATTATAATGTAATATTAAATCATAATTTTGTGGATATTTAATTTCTTCCGCTAAATCTCATACCTCAATTTTTGCATATATTTTAAAATATAATGTAATTTAAATCAACACATTCAGACAAAGGGGTTTTGAAGATTCAAGTAGTTGCAGTGCAATCAAAGAAAAAATTAACCAACCCCGCAACCCGCATAGAGCATGTGGTCAATCTAACTACTGATGGAAAACCGGAGAGATACGATATGCATCAGACAACCAGGGATGATTCCATGAAGGTATATTCGTACCCGAGCCTATGCTACATTTGAATCCACAATGAAGAACATCTTTTGCACTCGAGAATCCGCGTCAAACATAACTTGGACTGTGACCAAGACCTGCACTAAAATAATCACCTAAAGGAGAATATTTAGTTTTAAGTAGTCAAGTGATTAACCCATATGATTTTAAAATCAATTTTCAAGTTTGTTTTCCAACCATTGTCAAATTTAATGCTTTTAGATTCATGAATTCCATTCCACCCAATACCCTGGGTGTAGTCAAACATTCCCATGAAAGCCAACGTAGTCCTCTAGAATTGCTAGTACCATGATCCCACCAAAAAGAATTAAGCATCTTCTCGATTTCATTAATAAAAGTTTATAGTAAAAGAAACACACTCATAACATAAGAGGAGTATATTGCAAAACTAATTTGATTAGAACCTCTCTACCTGCCTAAGACAAGCACCGGTGGCTCCAAAAATTAATTATATTCCAAATCCGATCTTTCACATATTTGAAAGTAGTTTTCTTACTTCAACCTATCAAAGATGACAACCCAGTATATCTACTAGTACGTAACACTTGTGTGACACCAAGAATTTGTATCATGGTTGCATCAAGTTCAACCGACGTATTTATCTTAATGTCTAAATATCATTAAACCATTGCTCGTAAAAAAATTAAAAAATATACACATTTGATTTTCTTTTGAGGAGTCACTAGACTATCATCAACTTAAGTTTATCTTTATACGTCATAAGTTTTAGCTGAATTGACAAAAATATCGAAGATGTTAGACTAAACGTCGTGACTGAGGTTCAAACCCGACCCCTCCACATGTGTATGTGAGTCTCAACAGTTATTTTTCATTTCATTTTTTCTATCTAAAAATAATAATTTATTTATAAAAAAATATCATTAGATACATTATTTTGTTTACCTCTCTTAAAAAAATTACCCCTTGTAGTCATTTTTATAAAAAACTAACTAGTAGACAAAAGTTGATGGATAGGGTTTGTAATATAGACCAAATACATTATCTTCTATTTTTTAACCTGTCTCTTATAAAAAGGACCCAAAAGTAGATTCGGTTTACCTCACCATTGTAATTTTGCAATTCTTACAAACAAATAGTATAAGCACCGAGAAAAAGTTGATTAGCTCTTGACTAATAATTTATGGAGTGTCCAAGCCTAAATAAAAATAATTTAGACGCGCACGCACCAAAATATATATTATTTACTTATTTAAAACTTTTTTTTTCTTTTCTTCATTCATTTTTTTAAAGGGTATTTTTATTCATTCATGTGTGTGCCTAAGACCAAGTAATTTTTTATCAAGATAGAGAAAGTGCACATACATAAATAAACCAATATTATTCGGGCACAATAACATAAAATCAACAAAATTAAATAAAAACAACGTAGTCATATCAATTGACATCATTTAATTTTTTTCTTTTATAATTTTCTTTAGTTGGATTTGTGAGCTCAAATATTTTTATTTAGGCTTATGTTCTCAACCTTTAATTTGAATCAAATCTTGAATTTTATTCTTTTAATATTTTGTTTATCGCACATTGAAATTTTGCAATACTTACAAGCAAACAATATGGTTTGCAATTTAGCTATATGTGTCGGTTAAAAAAAAAAAAGAATTTGATGCATATCATATGATTGACGTCAGTTTAAGTTACTGAAAGATAGAACTTACCGTTTGACATTTCTCAGTAGCAGCTATCGTTAACATTTTTAAAATCGGTTCAACCAATATTAAAAGTGCTAAAATAATTAAGCGACTTATCTATGGAATAGACAATTATGACATTGAAAAGTAATTTTCAATGTTGATAAACTGTTGACCTAATCTATTTATCTTTTTACTTTATACATTGAATTTGAATGAAACCCATCCCATCACTTTCTTTCTATTTTTTCACTCTCTGACTTTGACTATCTTGACGGTCTCTTCCCATTCTTCCCCCCATTCTTTTCCCAAAATTCCCTTTCCCTCCAAAAAGCTACTGTTCACTATTTTTCCATAAAAATAAAAAATAAAAAAACAATAAACTTTATTATTATTTCTTTTAATATAAATAAACATAAACTCTATTATTTCTTTTTATTTTCTCTCAGAATCCAAACTCATTCATTCGTTCGTCATCTTCCACAGTTCAAAGAAGCTTTTCGTCTTTCCCTCTTCTCTCTGGTAATGTCGTTGCTTCCATTTTTTTTCTTTATTTTTATCTTAATATCATTATTTGGATCATTTTCTTGTTGTTTTAATTAAATTAAATAATGCTATTTATGTTGAAATATATCTAATTCTCGTTTTTTTTTTTTTCAATCAAAATTATGCTGATTGAAATTTCTAGGGTTTTTTCAGCTTCGTTTTTGGTTTTTCGTAATTTGTGAAATTAAATTCTTACTTGTTCTGTTGCGCAATGAGTAATGTTACCCATAGTGTGAACTTGTGAAAATGTGTTTGCATAGATGTTACGATTGTAATTGCTTCATATGTATAATTTTATGTGCAAATTTTTGTTTTATTTGTTTTTAAGTGATTTTTAATGACACAATTAAATGCGTGTTGTTGAAACATTTTATATCTATGTAACACCTGACACTTCTGATAGAAGGCGAGTCCTGTGTCCGATACTTGTCAGCATTGACCATGTTTAGGCCCTATATTTTCAGGGGAGTTGTTGGACTCTACATGTTAAGGCACAAATATATGCAAAAAAAAAGGGTGGCAAGTGTGTGCCTGCGATCGTGAGATTGTGTGTGATTTGTAAAAAAAGGGTAGCAAGTTCATATATGGCACTCAAAATCTCAGGGACAGATCTGCGTGTCTGTGTCCGTTTCAGTGTCATGTCTGGTGTTCGTGTCTGCGACAGTGCTCCATCGTTTTAGTTTAACATTAATTGAATCTAGATATAGCTTGGTTATTTTGGCTTTAATTAGATTTAAATAATGGGTGTGGAAATGGAGTGTTGATTCATTTAGTTTTTTTCTCTCTCAATGAACTTAGTTTCTTGCGTTGTTATTTTTTCCAGGGTTGAGTCTTGTATTATACAATGAGCAGAACAATGACTCGGGGTAAAAATAAAAGACCAAGACAAGTGGATGATGATACCGGAACTTCTGGAATATTGAGGTACTACTAGCTTGATAATGATATTCTTTTATTTTTTTAATTTATCAAATGGAATTCGAACTTATTGGTACTTTCTTTGTGTAGGAAAATACACAAAACTGGCGTAGCAACTGATGATGATATGAACAAACTGTATATGATTACAAAGCCAGTCTGTTCAGGTTGTCGTGTTAATACTAAAGACAATCCGAATTGCTTCTGTGCATTGGTTCCGCCACCAAGTGGAACACGGAAGTCTGGCATATGGCAGAAAATATCTGATTTTGTTGACAGTCTTGGCTTTGACCCAAACACGGAACTTCGTGAATCTGCTAATTCACCTGCAGGACTCACAAATCTTGGAGCAACGTGTTATGCTAATAGCATACTCCAATGCTTGTATATGAATAAACGTTTCCGAGAAGGATTATTTTCTGTAGAACCAGATATTTTACAGCAACAACCGGTGTTAGATCAACTAACTCGGCTTTTTGCTCAGTTGCATTTAAGTAAAAAGGCTTTCATAGATTCTTCTCCATTTGTAAAAACGCTGGAGTTGGACAATGAAGTTCAGCAGGATAGCCATGAGTTCCTGACATTGCTTCTGTCATTGCTTGAGCGTTGCCTTAGCCGTTCCAAAATTTCCAAGGCAAGAACGATAGTTCAAGATCTTTTCCGGGGAAGTGTGTCTCATGTGACAACGTAAGAATCATTGACTGTTAGAAACTTTTTGACTTATGTAGTACCATTTTTTTTTCTGCTAGCTTATTGTATTATAAATCTTTGTCTTTGTGGGGATGGGGCTGCGAAATATTATAGTTTTTGTCAAATAAGTCACATATGATAGAACATTATGACATAATTTGATCCATGTTGCCGACCCCACTTAGTGTGATAAGGCTTGGTTGTTCAGACTCATTTTCTCATTATTGGTCAAAAGCTAAGAAGCATAGGCACTGACATGGCATTGATGCACACATGGTGGCTCAACAATATTGGATGTGTCCATCTATCTTGTAGTGTCCCATTGTGCTGTGTCTAACTCGAAGTGTTCAACATGTTTTCCAAGTCCAACACACGGCCTTTTCTTGAAGTGTTTATGTTTCATTGGTCAGAATTGACTCTGGCATTTTATGCTCAAATGTTCTCAAATAAAATTTTCTCACTTTACTATGAAGGTGCTCAAAATGTGGAAGAGACTCTGAAGCTTCTTCCAAAATGGAAGACTTCTATGAGTTGGAGTTGAATGTCAAGGGATTGAAAAGTTTAGATGAGAGCTTAGATGATTACCTCACCGTTGAAGAGCTAAATGGAGACAATCAATATTTTTGTGAGTCGTGTAAAACAAGGGTTGATGCTACTCGCAGCATCAAGCTGCGAACATTACCTGATGTGCTTAATTTTCAGCTTAAGCGCTATGTCTTCCTTCCAAAGGTATTGTACAAAGTTTGAATTTTATTATCATTGTTTTGTTGTAACTTGCAAGCATTAAACAACTAAATTCCTTGTGTTTTTCATTGTTTACTTCATTTTTTGGTTCAATTTCTCTTTTTTTTTTGGGGTATAAGGCATCAACAAATATCATAAGAATTTTCAGAGCATACTCCAGTATAAAATTAGATATCCTCTTTGTGGATGTGTACTGTAGTCCTGGAAACTGTCAGTTTTTTTTTTTTTTTTTTTTTTTCCGGTAAATTTTTCTATCTATGCAAAAGCCTCAAATCAAATTATAAAGAATTCTTCCAGTGTGTGTATCACTGTTCAAATCAAATATCTTGGTCTAAATGCTCTTACCGAAAGAACAACACATGAGCCTTGATTTGTGTTTCACACGTGGCTTGTGTGAGCTTTGCTTTAACTTTTCCATAAGATGAAAGTGAAAGAACTTTTAATGGTTATACAGAAGGACCATTATTTTACTTGGCAAAACTGTTTGGTGTATTATGGCTAATTTGGCAAACCTGCTTGTAGTGATGACACGAGTTTTCTGAACATAGAAACTATGTTAGTAGCTACATGCTTTTTCTTTCTCTGGGCAAGCTTCATTCTATGTAGTATATTTAAATTTGCTGCATCACAAGACACCATTTTATGATGGATCTATTCCTTTTATTTTGTTTCCTCTGGCAGACAACAACAAAGAAGAAAGTTACTTCTCCATTTTCATTTCCCGCTGAACTTAGTATGCACCACAGATTGTCTGAGCCATCTCAGTCTGAATTGATATATGATTTGTCAGCTGTTCTGATACACAAGGGAACTGCAGCTAATAGTGGTCATTACATTGCACACATCAAGGATGTGAACACAGGGCAATGGTGGGAATTTGATGATGAGCTTGTTACTAACTTGGGCCGTTGTCCATTTGCCGAAGAAACTTCATGCTCTGCTTCTAAATCTGTTAAGAATGATACAGATCATTCTAATTTCTCTGAAGCAAGGGTTGTTGACAGTAATGGAAGTGGTTCAAATGTAAAAGTTTCACAATCTTTACCCATGGAGACATTTTCATCTAGTGATGCATATATGTTGATGTACCATCTTAACCATACCAAATTTTTTAGTGAGAATGGGGGAATGGAAACTAGTGCTAATCATACTGAAACAGTTGATGTTCCAATTACTGCACAAGATAATGATTGTCTTCCTTCTCATTTTTGTGAAGAGATTCAAAATTTCAATGCCTCATATCTTGATACTTGCCAGCAGTACAACCATAGGAAAGACGTAGAATTGAGTCGTATCGATGAGAGGAGAGAAGAAGTTCGATCTGTTTTAGCTGAAGCTCCTGTTCAACCACTGGAGCAACCATATTTTTGGATTTATAGTGACTGGCTTCGCCAATGGGCAGAAAATGTTACTCCAAGGTTAGTGCATATGCTTTATGTATTCTTGGGCAAGAGCAAATCAATAGTTTGTTATATTTTATTTGTGTGTGGCTAAATTCTTTCCTTGGCTTAGCTTGAGGCACATTCCTTGTATCATTTACTAGGGTAGGGTTATTTCACTTAATTTATGGTATAGTTAATTTTTAATGTTAATGCAGTGCTATTGACAACACATCTATCCAATGTTCACACGGTAAAGTCCCAGTGTCAAAGGTTACCTCGACAAAGCGATTATCTTCTAAAGCATGGAATAAGCTACTGTCTAAGGTAAATGTATTTAGTTGTTATGATTCCATTCTTTTGATCTTGGTGCTCTTTTAAATCAATATGAAAAATGTTGCTTGAGATTTTTTATAATTGGTAATGGGGATTGAGAAGGGATAGATTGGAAAGTGATTTCTTCTTTTAAGTTCTATTCCAAGTATTGTGATGGATAATACTGGTATGATAGATGGCCTTTTTTTTTTTTTTATCAGAGTGAGGAGCATGTGAGATGGCAATGGGTGGGGTCTGAGTAGGGTACTATATAGTACTTGTCCCGATGCCTGCATTACAAAGAATATTTGTGTCCAATATCCAAACTGTTACCCTGTGGGCAATAACTTTATGCTGTAGGTTTTGTTTTTTTGGGTTTGTGCTGATGTGAGGAGAATGCAGTGCACATTGCACGGAAGTGTACATAAAAATAACTAGAAGTTTGAGCTTCTATTGAGAGATTTATAAGCATTTGATTTTGTCTTGTTTTATTCGTGTGTATCTCCTATTATGTCATTGTTGCTAATAGTACGTCTATAACATCTTTCCTTTATGCTTCATAAAATACAGTATGGTGGAGGGCCAACACTTTCTCATGAGGACTGCTGTTTGGACTGTCTTATTGATGTAGCTCGGAATGTCGTGTCAGCAGACACTTATCGGGATCAAAGAGAATCATTTAAGCAACTTGCACGGAATATTCTTGATGGAAAAAACGAAGATGGAAAGTACTATGTGTCTAGATCATGGTATGATTGCAAATCTTTTCTCTTGTCATTTCTGTTTCTTCAGAAAGGAATAAGGGGTGATGGAGATAAGTATTTCATTTTCTACTGTTCTGGAAATTGTTCTTATTTTAAGCTTTATGGGGCCAGTATTATGTATGATCTGAGAGAGAAGGAAAAATGCAGAGAATTTTTTTAGATCAGACAAATAATATATTAAAGCACCATAAGTGCTTGAAAAGAGTAAATTTTTATAGTACAGTAGACTAATAACAAAACAGAGGGGAAATACACATGGATGCTCAACAGGATGTCCAATACAAGACAATACTTGTACTAGGAAAGAGCTAGAAAATTGGATAGCATGGGAATTGAACATTGAAAAATTGTGTTATATTATTGTGGTTTCACATTAGTAGACTGTGTGTTCCAACAGTCAACTGGTTCTGTTTCGGCTGAGCTGTGATGACAGCTTTACATCCTAACCAGCTGATACTATAACACTAACACTGTAAAGTATTAAATCACATGTGACCTTGTGCACTAATGCCCACCCATAAGAAAATTTATAACTAGTGAGGGGCTTACATTGGATAGTGATATGGCAGTTAGGCTTGTGGGGCTGAGTTAGACTTAACCCCAATACCTAATATGGTATCATTTCCTATCCTAAATCTATGGGCCACTTGGGTCATGCTCCAGATGCTCATTCCTAAGTGTAAGGAAGTGTGCTGAGAGTGTGACATTGGATAGTGAGATGAGCTAAATAGTGGTTTTAAGTGGTGGGCATACTCACCTTACAAGTTAGTTTTGCAAGGGTGTTTTAAGCCCATTCCAACACCTAACTATCTGTTCTGATCAGTTTTGATTTTTTTTTTTTTTGTATCATCTACTTTACCAAGTTGTTAGGGTTGTTCAAAAGAAACTATACTAAAGCCTTTTGAGCTGAGTTTACTTTTGTAGGTTGCAGCAGTGGTGGAAAAGAAAAGTTGCCGATGCTCCATCTGAAGCTGATTCTGGACCAACAGAAGCTATTAGTTGTCCACATGGACAACTAATGCCTGAGCAAGCAACTGGTGCTAAGCGGGTGCTTGTTCCCGAGGGTTTTTGGCTCTTCTTATATGAAGATGCCACTTCTGTGAAAAATGATGATCTTCTGGTCTGCGCTACGTTTCCTTTAGACTCCAAAGAGTGCTCTGAATGCAGTAGCGAATTATCCGAAGTGGTTTCCATGGAGGACTCTATGAGGTTCTTTTGTTTGTAAATTGCTATTGATATTTAGAGAGCTGATGTAGACAGATTTTAAATTAAACTCTGTTTTCACGGTGTAGGTTATTAAAACAAAGGCAGCGTCAGAGTCATGAGAAGCTGTTCAGTGGGAAAAGTATGCCCCTCTCTATAGATTGCACATATTTCTTAGTTCCTTCCTCTTGGATTTCAAAATGGAGAAATTATATCAACCCAGCTTTCAAGAATTCCGATACACCTGAAACATTAAATGTGGTGATTGGTGCACTGCTCTGTGAAAAGGTACACTGTTTCTTTATTTAACCTTCAATCACGTTTAGCATATTGTTAAGTGGTAGTTCCGTCCGTTTCAGTTTAGTGTACTAGTATTTGGTTAAATTTGAGTTTAATTTTCAGGTTTGCACTTATTTGAAAAATTGTTCTATGCAATTTGATAAGGATTTTAGTTGCAGATGTAGATTCTTAACTCTTCAATTGCCATTTCATTTTTCTATGCTTGGTCTTCACATATATGACACAACATCAAATTTAACCTGTAGCAATTTCAGAATGGATTTTTACCTTTCCCTTGTTTCTCAGCATTCACGACTCATTGAAAGGCCTCCTGAACTGATTCTCAGACGTGGTGCTATAATTCCAATGGAGTCTTCTGTAAGTTGGGGGAACAAGATTTCCCTTCGTCGTTTTGAATATCATTGTGACTAAAATCTTGTTCTTTCTAACTCTCTAGTCTTACTTGTCCTACTTTGTGGATTCTAGGCAGGTGGCTTAACCATCATATCTGAGAATGATTGGAAATGTTTCTGCGAAGAATGGGGTGCTACTGAAACCCAAGGAGTATCTGCAAAGATTGAGAAAATTAATGATTCGGGGAATGCTACAGCTGGATCTTGTGAAGAGATGGCAATATGTGAGGACCAGTTGGCCAACTGGGAAAAGGTGAATAATGAAAGTGGGAATGGTCAATTTTTGATCAAGACTTGTCCTGAGGTAATCTAAAACTCTACTAACATTCTGTTGGATATGCTATTTTATGCCCCAACCTTGATTTTCTTGTGCAGTTTTTTGAAGTCAAGTCTTTCAGAAATCAGAATTACATATATCCATATATTAGACAACTAATCCTTTATGGTATTTCCTCTTAATTTATATGAAGCTAAGGGTCTGTTTGGTAAGACATATAAGCTAGCTTATAGCTTACAACGGATAAGCTCGTATGACAAAAAATGTTCATGCTTATGTTCCAGTTGTACTTGAAAAGTTATATCCTTGATTTTTCTAATTTTCTTATTTCCTATTTTCTTCACATGCATAGTAAAATAACTTGTCTGAAAAAACATTAATGTTGTATTGCATGTTTCTCAACAAAAGAGATTATGTCTTAAAAAAGCTGCTTCCGGGTGTGTGCATCAGTGAATGTAACTTGGTGCAAAAGACATTGTACTGCGTCTGCATGATAATTTAATTGAAGTCTGAATGTTGTCTGTTTGTAGCTTCTTCTTCTGAATCTACACTATCCACTCCCTTATGTTCACCCACATAAATTCCATTACCAACTTATTTCAGTTAATTTTTTAATTTATTCTAAACCTTTGTATATTCTGAACTAAATTTATTGGCAACTTCGTTTTCTCTTTATTGGATGATATATAAAATTTTCATTTGAACTATAATTTTCGCCCTTCTGACACATGTAGGTTTGTGAAAGTTGCATTGGAGAAAAAGAAAGCTGTGAGTTAGTGCATAAACTTAATTATTCCAATGAAGATATATGTGTAATTCTTGTACGTGGAAAGGAGGTCCCTAGATCAATCTTGGAGGCTTCAAAGGGATTTGTTGAAACAGATCGAAGGGTTTCTAAACGCTCCAGGAAGATTAAAAATGGGAGTTCAATTAATCTAAAAGTGTCTGCTTCAACATCAATTTACCAGCTGAAAATGATGATATGGGAATCCTTTGGGGTAAGTCAAGTTTGTTCTGTATTGATATTATTTTGCAGTTTAAATGTTGGTTGGCTAACTTTATGTGGTTAAAAATGACGTGGAGTTTCTCAATCATTTAGATATAGAAAAATGCTGAAGTGCTAGATTTTTTTTTACCAAGATGATGTGTTGCAACTTGCATGCTTGTTGATTCTTGGATGGGAGAATGGCCTCTACTGCTTTATTCAATCCAACAACCAATGAATCTTGTCAAAATTCTGTCTCTCTTTTTCTAGTGTGCACACAAGCACATACAATATTGTTAAATGGAGCTTATATTGGTAGGTTATTGTAACTTTAGGGTGTTGTAAAAACCATCTTTAAGCCCCTAATTGCTAAATCTATAAGGCTCTTAAACATGGGATCAGTGCTTTCATGCCAGCTTCATGTCATCATATAGTAAAAGGGAAGATTGTAGGGTGGACCACCCTTATATGTAGTCTCTCTTGGACCACATTCTAAAACCGTTCAATTAAGCACAATTACAAGACTTTATTATTCTGTCCATATTGGATTGCTCGCGCTCCTGTCTCTTGCCTTCCTCCTGTTCACATTGCTACCTGCAAAACTGCCCAGATCCTGCTCCCTCTGGATTGTGTGAAAACATCATATCACAGTGTACCTAAACCAACTTGTAGTAGACGTAAATTAGGGATGACTTGATAAAACTGAAAATAGAGGTGGTTGTGTAAATTTTGTTCTCTTTTAAAAATTCCCATGTACTAGTTTGTCATTGCTGCAATCAATTCAGTGCTTTGTAATTAATTTTTTATTCCCATATCTGGTAATTGCTCAGGTTGTCAAAGAAAACCAGATACTACAAAAAGGTGATATAACAATCGATCACATTGACGAAAATACTACACTTGTGGATGCTAACATATTTGCTGGAGATCAGATTATTGTGAGGGACTCTGAGATCCATGAAAATCGAGATATTGCTGGTAAGCTATTTGATAATTTTACTTTAACTCTTTCTCCTCTTATGTACAGGAAATCACATATTCTATCTTTTGCAGATGAGCTGTGTAACGAGAAAAAAGATACACAGCATACCGAGGGAGGGTTTCGTGGAACACTTTTGACTTCAAATGTTTCATCTCAGGTTGTGTAGGAACCACTCTTTCATTGGTATATTCTTATTGTGACATTTACTGTATGTATATATATACTTCACAGGAAAAAAAAACAATTGAATGAGAAAAGAAATGATTTGGTGGAATGCAACCATGTAAAACTGTGTCTGGGGCATACCTAGTGTTGGATGTTTTGGTCTTATTGTCATAGTAATGGCAAATTTTGGAAATGTAGTTCTTTATATTTTGATTTTATATATGACCAAAATTTCAAGTGGTTTTCAAAAACAAACAAGGACCTACTGCAACTAACCAGTAGCAAATCTAACTATCGAGTGGAGTAACTCACAAGTAAAGGTGGACATAGTAATTTTTTGACAAGGAAAACAGCATAGAAAACTGTTACACAATTTAATTATTTTGTCTCTGTTTGGTAAAAAATAAAAGATAATTGATAATTTATAAGTTAGTTTATAGCTGATAATGAATAAGCTAACTGATGAATTTGTAGTGTTTGATAAAATTAACCGTTGAAGTAGTTTATAAATATGAAATGGCATAAAAATTAATATTCAACTAATATTTTATTTTTTGTCAAAAAAAACTAATATTTTATTTTTTCAATTATGATTGCATGAGTAAAATTGAGACAAAAGGTAATATTCTACTTGAATTAGCTTATAAAAAAATGTTATGATCTTATAAAAATAAACTCATAAGAAAATGATAGTTATCAAACATGTCTTTTTTAGTCATACAAACTTATAAGCTCAAATGTGTTTCTTATCAAACAGAGTATTTATCGTCTATAAACAATACAATTTTCCTCTTCTGTTCATAAAATGTTAAATTATGAATGAATTCATAGATCACCCCAAAAATATGTATACAACTATAAAACAAATTTTCTAAATCCAGCGCTTATGATTTCGAGAGTTGTGTGCTCCTCCGAACCATCTATCCCAACCAGAACCAGCATCAACTGTACCTTTAATCCTGCAAGCATGTTACATGTTATCAACTCATATGGTTAGTTAGGACTAATATATACATGTGTGTGCATTTATGTATTAATTTTAGGCTTAATCTTTATTATTAGTTATATGTTAAAAAACTAAAAAAGTACACAACAACATGAATCCTTAAAATGTAATATTTGTGAGTATCAAGAATCAAGATGATCTTAATTTTACCATGGAAGCATGGGATCTGGCATGGATTCAACGCTTGAAATGACACTGCAAATTAATTAAAAGCACAATGAATGGACCATTCAATGATGAAAAATAGTACCAATCTAATTTAAAAAGTATATGTTTTTATTTTGGCTTTGCTTACTCATTGCAGACTGTGGAAGATTCACCTATTGTTTCAAGTTTTTCCAATTCTTCCTGCATCATGATAGGTTCAAATTATTCGATATCAATTTATCCTAGTTTATTTTTCTCGAGGGAATCAATTTATTCTAGTTAGTTATGCATATATAATATGTACATTAGATATACCAAGAAGATATATAATTATGCAAACTATACAAAATAGAGCATAATACTTCCTTCAAAAAGAAAAAAAAGAGAGCATAATACTAACATATAAATGAGTGAAATGAGATAAGAGTTGACCTGGAGAATATTGATTTGGTTATTGAGGTTGGATATGGAAGCTTGCAATCTATGTTTTCCATAGAAGCCAGGGAAAGAAACAGTTCCAACTTGTGCAAATGGAGTAGGAACCTTTTCTTTCTTTTCAATGAATTCTTCTGATTCTCTTCCATCTTCTGAATATGTTACTTCTATTGATTGTTGTCTATCCATGGCACAACTAAGTAATTAAGTATTATGAAAGAAGGCTAGCTAATTCTACAATCAAATTCATCTCATAACTCCATAAAGCAATTGAGAAAAGGTTTAATAATGATATGGTCAAAGAAGGAGGGTGGAACATGACTTTAAGTGGGAGTGGACCAAATAGATATTAAATAACCAATTATATGAAAAAGAGGTAGAGGGGAAGGGGACAAGAGGGTGACAATAGGGGGTTTGATTATTGTGAGAGTTAGCTAATTTAGATTTATTTTATTTTATTGTGTGGGACAATAGTACTAGTTTATATTAATATCGGATTTGTGGGTCCAACAAAAGAGAGGGATTACTTTCACAACCCACCTTCTTCAAATACGACAAAAAGTAGTTAATGACATGTACATATCTCACCTCAAAAAGGAAAAATAAAACATTTGTGGTCAATGAAGTAGTAAAAGTAGTTAATAACACAACCACATGTAATACAAAAATACTATATATTTAAATAATTTTTTAAAAAAGTTGTTAAAAAAGAAAATCAAAGTTCGATCAAAAGGTAGATAAAATCCGACTCTAGGAGTCAAACTTGAGTTATTCTGAACCATTTATTCATAAAATCTTGTTAAAGAGTGACTGACATTCTAAATTAAGTAACTATTATTAATAGAGGGTATATTTGGAAGAACAAACAATGTGCCATTTTTCAACTCAATGACAGCAATGCCAACAAACGACGAAACAAAATATACCTAGGCCATCACAAATTAGTTACAACAATGTTTCTGTGAAGCTACTATTTTATTTTTCACTTCAAAATTTGGCTCTAGTTTTCAAAGCAACCATTATTCACATTCTCATGCACAGTTTCATAGTAAAGACTTGAGCTTTTTGAAGAATAGTGTCAAATCCATGATGAACAAAGATACCATCATGGAGGTGAGGCAGGGGCGGATCTAGACAACCCAGGATACACGGAACATCAATGTCTATTACCGCTAGGCCAAGAAGGAAAATGTGATATATCAATGATATATATTATATATAATTAATTGTTTAAGGCAAGTATGTGAGAAAAAAAAATTGGGTAGTAATCTGGTGTGGCAAGCAAGTGCCACACCATGTTTCAGTGTGGATCCGCCCCTGAGGTGAGGTGAGGGAAGATTTCATGCTTTCACATGTTGGTGACAGTGACCCTTCTCTCAGAACAGCCCATTTTCTAAAACCTATAGCAAACTCCATTGATGAACCAGCTTCAAAGATTTCATCATCTTTTGTTTCTGAACCAAATGAGTGGCCTTTGAAAATCTATTTCAATGGGTGGCGCCACCAAAACTCAAAATGGGATAAATGGGTTTCTGAACTTAAACTCAAATATGAAACAGTGTGGAAGAAAGTTGGTATCTTTGAAGCTATAATGAGCACCAAGTGTCGCCGTATAATGGAAAAATCAAAACTTGCTATATGGGATTGTTGAGAAATGGTGTTGTGAGACAAACACCTCTGTGTTTCCCTTTGGTGAAGCAACTATCACTTTGGAGGATATTATGGTTTTAGGGGGTTACCCTGTCATTGGTGAAACTGTTTCCGTTTTGCTTGAAGACCAAGAAATGAAAAAGATTGAAGAGAAATTGAACCTTGCAAGACAGCAAATTTATAGAAGTAAAGAAGGAGTTACACCTTCAACTTCACCATGGATGGATTATTTTGTTGATAAAGGTAGTGAAATTGAACATGAAGCATTTCTTGCTACTTGGTTATCGGTTTATGTTTTTCCTCATAAAACTTTGGTGAAAAAATCTTTGTTTCCTATTGCTGTTCATCTTGCTAGAGGAAATCATATTGCTTTGGCACCAGCTGTTTTAGCTAGCATATATAAGGATTTAACTTTGTTTAAGAAAATATTAGTTGGTTTGTCAAAATATCCTGTTCGCGGCGATAGATTTCCTAAGGAGGTTAGTCTTCAATCACCCTTTTACTTGGTTCAAATTTGGGGGTGGGGAAGGTTCAAAAGTTTACAATCACAACTAAAAACCACGAGGACCAACCACAGAGACCCTTTATGGTTTATGTGGCGTAGTAGGAGTAAAGACTTGAAAATTGAAGATGTTAGGTTGGCATTAGACTCAGCTATTGATGATTTATTTGGCGTCCATATGTTTGATATGCTGATAAGCATGGAATGTTTTATCCAAATGATGAAATTTTGGTACCATTTAAGAAAGATTTGGTGGATAAACAAATGCTGTCATTTGTTATACGCTTGAGAGTTTCTGAGCTTGTTGGATTTGACTCTATAGAGCAGTATCTGCCACATAGAGTTGCTATGCAATTTGGAATGGATCAAGATGTTCCAAGTGATGTGCCTAGATTCAACGAGGCTAAATCCATTGCTTGGAAACACTACTGCAGGCCCATATCTGATAAAAAATTGTATTTTCCATCAAGATTTTTTGATGGAAATGTTACCTCACGTTATGCAAGGTGGTGGAAGCAATTGGTATTTGGTAGCAACAATTTTGTTAAGAAAAGTTCGCAGCAGAAGAGAGGTGCATGTTCAACTAAACCTAGAACTGATGTAGGAAAAGCTAACAAAAGTGGTAATGATGTTGGTGTTCCACCTGGATCTCCTCCCAATCTTGTTGACACTCTTAGGTACAAGGTGTGGTGGCATAATCCATGAATCTAAGCATTTAAATAACCAATGTTCATCATCTTTAGCAGGTTATGAAAATATATTACCACTGAAAAGGCCAATTTCGAAAGATGACAATGAACTTTCAAAAGAGGGTTTGGAGGAAGATTTTGAAGATGCAAATGGGAGCAGAGAAGCAAGATGCCAAAACTTTTCTATCAGAAAAAAAAGTTACTCCGTACAAGAATGCAACTGTAAAGAAGCAGCTGAAGAAAAAGAAAAGGGAAGCAAGAGATGTTGAAGTTATGGTTTTGTTAAAAGAGGAATGCTTGAAGAATCATGAGGAGCTCGCACGTCTGGCAAGACAACAGGAAGAGATGTTACAGTTAATGGGTTTGTGGGAGAAGAAGGATGAAGAGTTGAGGCAACTACTCACTGGTGTTTTGAGGAATCAACAGCCATCATCATCTCTTCCTTAAAAAAATTGTTTTTGACTTTTCTTTATGAAACTCATGACAGTGATGCTCTTTTATACTCTTCACTTTATTGATAACAAATGAAGGAGAAAGTAATATTAGTTTTAATTAGTTATGATGTATAAATTTTTATTAACTGACATGCTTGTGTTATTATTTATCTACAAGTAGTATTTGCATGACTAACACATTTTGCTATGTGATAAAGAACATACAATGAAGCTTTTATTTCTCTAGTATATAGAAAACACAAATTCTCGAATCTTAAAACTGCTGGACAAAAGTCAGAACGGATCTAGATCCTCTGCTGTCAATTTCTTTCTGTAGCATCTTTCATTTTCCGCATGATTTTCTACTGTTCTGTATCAATGCCTTTTTTCTTGTACAACATGTGCTACGTAATAGCTTTCATTGGTAGTAAATTGTACTCCTAGTAGGTGACTAAATGTGAAGGGACTGAACTTGAGGCTGTCATGCAGATCATGGCAATATTGAAGTCATTGAAGATATTGATTTTGTTATATGAAGAATGTAATCAAGAGTATCACTTCATATAATGTTAACAGTCATTGTTTCTATGAGCTGCTAAAGTAGCTGTCTCTTCTCATCTACTTTGTTGCTTACTCAACCCTTTTCAAATTTTCAAAAGAAAGGGGAAGTGTAACAATCTTTACATTATTTAAAAAAAGTGTCATGTGTATTTAACCTTTGTTAAGTTGTACTTGTCATTGTAAATATCAGGTTTACATTTATCTTGATATTGATTTCAAAATAATGAAATCCTACAAAATACTTTGAAAATAAACAAGGTACCTTATCTAGAATTTGGGACTGGGACCAGTTGGAACCTTGCTTGATTAGTAAGATATTAGAACTGACATTCTAAATGTTTTGTAATGAGCCTTTACATGGAGCTTCTTACTATGACAGAAGTTCCATTTTATACATTATTACTCTACATGTTCCATTAAAGTGTATTCCAGGATAATTAAGTCTTTCTTAAACTTGTTTTTTTCATTCAAAAAAAAAGTCTTTCTTAAACTGGGTTTTCAGTCTTAGAATTTCTGTTGTGTGCATACTTTGTCTTAAGTTTCCTTAGAGTTTCATTCTGATTACTCTTTCGGTGCTCGACCTTAGCGAATATTGTTGCCCAAAATGAAGTATTTATTTTTGTACGAACGAATCATGTAAACTGTTGGTTCCATCTTAATTTGGAAAAACATCTCCAATGTTGTGTTGGTTGGTTTGCTTATGCCTTCGCTGCATCTTATTCGATTATGACATTCAGCAGGGGGTTACGCGTTCATTGCATCTTATTCGATTATGATATTCATTTATATAAAACGACATAAAAGAACAATCTTGATTTATGGTAGAAGTTGGCTTACTGTTGAGAATTATTGCATATTTTGATTTTCTAACTAGATTATGATCCCCCAAAACTCTAACTCAGGAAAATATAAAATGAATTTGGATATTGATCATTTCCACACACACGCGCGCACGCATGCGCTCACGCCCACACACATAGACATATGCATGTAATCAAGCCAACTCATGCACCAATCTAGTAAAACTATATATAGTTCAAGTTCAACTCATTTAGTTACCAAATTCAATTTGGATTGTTTCCCAATTGCCTCATAAGATATCTCTTAACCTTTGAAACTACAATGATTTCTTGACCTCCAAATGCAAGCAAACCATATGGTTATAAAGTTTGATTCCATGACTTCACTACCACGATAGAGTAATCTAGAAAAATTATACAATTTTGCTTACATCATTGTGAATAACGACATACAATCCCAACCATCCATTTTGCCAATGCATACCAATCATGATATCATTATTATTAGGCAAGTGTATAACATTGTAGGGTGACATCGTTGTACTCTATTCCAATTGTAGGGTGACTTTGAATGTAATTTTAGGAAAAGACTCCAATTGATTTGTTTTTTTGTTAAATAAGTAAATTTAGTTTCAAAATTATTTTTAATATTAATAATATAAATTCAATTATACTAAATAAATAAATTATTAATTTATACTTAATAATTTCATAATACATTAATTAATTAATAGTAATAATAATACAATAAATTCAATTGGAATTTGGAGAATCAAAATTGTATACGTTTTCATGAGGTATGTAACCTTATGAGACAGAATTCAAAATGGTTCAAAGAAAAGGGAGGTAGAAAATGATAGAGAAGTGAGTAAAATAGGGTCAAGTCCACCAAGCTGTGAGCATAAATGCTATGGTTTTTTTCCATGTGAAGCTACTCAAGTGCCAAGCAGAAGCAGAACAAGCCATTTGGGGATTATGTATGCAAATTATGAGCCTGAGATGATGATCTAGAATGGCTTTTCATTTTTTGTGTTCCCATTCCAAATATGCAATAGAACCGTGTATTTATTTATTGAGGGTTTAACTCAAATAGTTTGAATGTATAACTCAAAAAATAAATAAGTGATTTAACTTTTCATTTTTTTATTCCCATTCCAAATATGCAATAGTAAGAATATAACCTTCACTAGAGTGAACGTTCATTAGAAACAACTTTATTAATCAATTGAATCAATCTTCATACTTGCATAGAAACAACCTTCACTCTTTTATATATATATATATATATATATAAGCAGGCATTGGAAGTCTCTTCAGTATTTTCAGTTAACATTTTGAGTGAAGAGACTGAAATTTTTTGAGGCATTGGACATTGGACATTGGACATTCGTTGAAGTAAACAATTTTTTTAGAGAATTCTAACAAAAAAAACTTTTCCATTTCCACACATGTATGCATGTGCGCACACACCACACTCAAATATATATATATATATATATATATATATATATATATATATATATGCATGTAATCGAACGCGCCCACACACGCGTGATTCTACTATGCAATCCAACTTAGAGGAAAGATACTCACATGCACAAAAGTCTTCAAAGTAGGGGTGTGCAAAAATGCGGTTAACTGAATTGTATCTATAAATTGAACTAAACTGAACCACAAAAAAACTGCATCATATTAAATGGTTTATGAACTGAACCATAAATTTAAACCAATTCAGTTCTAGTTTAAAACCGGTTCAGAACCAGTTTAATATATTTGAACCATATTTTTCTTAGTGCACTTTTTTTAAAACAACTTATAAGGATATCTTTTATAAAATAGCTTATGGAAAACAACTTATTAGGATCTCTTTTTATAAAAAACAAAACTTATTTAAAACAACTTATTTATGGAAAAACAACTTATTAGGATCTATTTTTCACAAACAGCTTATTCGAAATAGCTTATTTATGCAAAACAGCTTATTAGGATCACCTTAAAAAAAACTGCTTATTCAAAACAGCTTAGTTAAAAAAAACAACTTATTAGGATCTCTTTTTCAAAAACAGCTTATTCGAAACAACTTATTTATGGAAAAAAGCTTATTAGGATCTCTTTTCATAAAAAAAAAACTTATTTAAAACAACTTATTAGGATCTATTTTTCAAAAATAGCTTATTCGAAATAGCTTATTTATGCAAAACAGCTTATTAGGATCACTTTAAAAAAACAGTTTAATCAAAACAACTTATTTATAAAAAAACAACTTATTAGGATATCTTTTTCAAAAACAGCTTATTCGAAACAACTTATTTATGGAAAACAACATATTAGGATTTCTTTTTAAATAACAGCTTATTTGAAACAGCTTATTTATGGAAAAAAGCTTATTAGAATCTCTTTTTCAAAAACAACTTATTAGAATCTCTTTTTCAAAAAACAACTTATTAAAAAGCTGTTTTTGAAAAAAGAGATCCTAATAAGCTGTTTTTCATAAATAAGCTGTTTCGAATAAGCTGATTTTGAAAAAAGAGATCATAATAAGCTGTGTTTCATTAATAAGCTGTTTCGAATAAGCTGTTTTTTTATAAAAAAATCCTAATAAGTTGTTTTGCATAAATAAGCTGTTTTTGAAAAAGAGATCCTAATAAGTTGTTTGTCATAAATAAGTTGTTACGAATAAGCTGTTTTTTTTATAAAAAGAGATCCTAATAAGCTGTTTTACATAAATAAGTTGTTTCAAATAAGTTGTTTTTGAAAAAGATATCCTAATAAGCTGTTTGTCAAAAATAAGTTGTATTTTAAAAAGAGATCCTAATAAGCTGTTTTTGAAAAAGAGACCCTAATAAGTTGTTTGTCATAAATAAGTTGTTTCGAATAAACTGTTTTTTTAATAAAAAGATATCCTAATAAGCTGTTTTACATAAATAAACTGTTTCAAATAAGCTGTTTTCTGAAAAGAGATTCTAATAAGTTGTTTATTTTAAATAAGTTGTTTTGAATAAACTGTTTTTTTAAAAAGAGATCCTAATAAGTTGTTTTGCATAAAAAGTTGTTTTGAGTAAGTTGTTTTTTAAAAAGAAATCGTAATAAGTTGTTTTATAATTATTATATTATTCATTTAAATTATTTATGTTAAATTATTTAATTAAAAATTAATCTAAAAATCTGAAGAAAAAAAACTGCATTAAAAAAAATATGGTTCAAATATATTAAACTGGTTCGAAATAAACCAATTTTTTCTTAAAATGGTTTTAAAAACTGAACTGAAACCATTAATGTGGTTCAGTTCCAATGTAAATTGAGTTGTCTTATTTAGCGGAGTGGAGTATCTTTTACTTGGCTTCAATACACATATATCTTTATTTCCACATCGAGAGAAAATAAAAAAAGTCTTTGAAATGATTGAATTAAATTATTTTGATTTATAATTTTTTGGGTGAAAATTGAAAAAGTGGTGAAGTTAGAGAAATTTGTTACTACTTACTTACTAGCACAGCCACAGCCACAGGGTGAGGGAGTTTAGGTCTGGAACAAAAAATGGCAACGATTTCAAAGATATCGTCACTGTTATTCTCATCCAAACCTAAACACATTCTCTCTCCTTCTTCAAATCTCAGAACCCTCACAACCGCTTCTTCCAGAATCACAAAGACCAAGAAAACCGAAGCAGCACTTGCCAAGGAGAAGAGAAGAACGCGTTCCGACAAAGAACTCGACCAGGAAACAATTATTGAACTTTACAACAATAACTCTCATCTTCATATTCCTGTTATGCTTTCTGAAGTATTGGATGTTTTCGCCAATTGTTCCTTAACTAATTTCGTTGATTGTACTCTTGGTGCTGCTGGTCACTCCACCAATGTTAGTATATATATATATATTTTTTTTTTCAATTAATGATTTCTCTGTTGGTATTGTTTAATGGTTGAATTGAATGGAACAGGTGATTAGAGGTCATCAGGAGTTGAAGTATTTTGTTGGGATGGATGTGGACCCTGTGGGACGTGACACGGCTCAATCCCGCATCAGTTCAGTTTTGGACGATAGGGAATCTAGTGTGAAAGTGTTTACCGTGTTAAGGAATTTTAGGCACATCAAGTCTGTGCTTAAAGGAACAGGCGAGGATCGCTTAAGGGGTGCGTCTATTGATGGCATCTTCATGGACCTGGGCATGTCATCTATGCAGGTTCATTGCCTTGCTTTCATGTTTTGTGGTTGCATCATTCTGTCTATTCTTATTATTTCTTTGTTCCTTAAATGGTTTTTGTTTTAGGTGGATGATCCTCAAAGAGGATTCAGTGTGCTTGGTGATGGACCCCTTGATATGCGCATGGATCCTCAGGTATACTTTAATGCTTTTAGAAGTTCAATCAAAATTTATGCTCTTTCAAGAAATAATAGATATGATTGTAAATTGTTTATTTATAGAGTAGGTGCAATTTTCTGAATGTTGTATGTTTCTTTATTTTATACTCTCTTTTCTTAACTTGGATGGTTCA
The DNA here is from genome assembly GCA_946800305.1 of Medicago arabica. Taxonomy (NCBI): domain Eukaryota; kingdom Viridiplantae; phylum Streptophyta; class Magnoliopsida; order Fabales; family Fabaceae; genus Medicago; species Medicago arabica. Next base: position 8,003,503 of record OX326965.1, on the reverse strand, counting down.
ACTCCAACCCAATACATGTATTGCTATTTCTATAATATGCTTTTGTGGATATATATGCCTTGTGCTTCTGTTGAAACTATAATCTTCAAACTTTCTCGCTAATGAAATATGCTATTTCTGTGTGATTGAAAGTTACTTGTGAAGTCATATTTTTTCGCTTGCTTACTGCAGAGTAATACATGATTTTTCTTTCCTATTAAACTGATGGACAGGCCTATGACAGGCAAGCCTTAAAGCAGAAGACATATTAAATTCTTGGCCAGATACTGAAGTGGGCCGTATCTTGAGGGATTACGGGGAAGAGAGTAATTGGCGTACTCTGCAGAAGAAAATTGTCCAAGCCCGTTTAGAAGGTGGATTACATTCCACTACTGACTTGCTGGATCTCATTCAGCGTGTGACTCCTGGAATGAAAGGTAGGTCATCCTTCTCCAGTTTTCTATTGCAGCTTTATTTTTCTCTAGGACTATAAGCATCATTTCTCGTGCATATGCAATTAATGATCAAACTACGTTTTTCAAATTCATAATATGGTATCACACGGTAAAAAAATTCCCCCTCCACTGTAACTATCCCTTCACATTCAAATCTTACTCAAGATCCCACAGATGTCTATTACATTTTCTCCTAATGAAAATTCCTACTTAGTACTACTGTCCCCAATTCTCAAAGACCATAACCATACCATAGTTGGGCTTGTGCTATGACTGCAACTTTACGAACCAAGAATAAATTTGATTTCAAAGATGGTTCAAACAAGAAACCATTGGAGGAAGACACGCTCCTTTTCTGTTCATGGAAGCGATGCAACACAATTGTTCATTCTTGGGTGAATCACTCCATATTGACTTAAATTGCAACAGGCGTTGTATGTACTAATGATGATGCATCTGAGGTTTGGCATGATGTTACAGATAGGTCTCTTCAAGGGAGATATTGTCTGCATTTCTCAACTATATGTTGATCTTTACTCCTTGAAACAAGGAAATGTACTTTGATTGTTTACTTTACAAAGCTGTGATACCTTATTCTGAATTTGAGAAATGTAGTAGCTGGATTCTCATTTGAGAAGTATAAAATATATATGCAGGGTAAGGAGAAATGATAGCAATAGCAAAAAACACATACAAGTAGTGGACAACGACAACTAACATTCCGTAACTAATAACAGATCAAAATTAAGTAGATTTTATGTCATCTAGTACATCACACGATCTAACATTTTATTTTCTCTTCAAAGCCATTCTTGACCTACATGTTTTCTGGCATATGAACGATTTGTATCATGAGCTTTGACTTAGTCCACAATTTTTTTGATGGAAAGTTGTGAACTGTAATTATTAACATACAAATTTTGATTACACTGTAACAGGGGGAAGACAAGGTTGGATAAAAACAGCTACCCGGGTATTTCAAGCATTGAGAATTGCTGTCAATGATGAACTGAAGACTCTTGAGGATTCGCTCTATTCTTGTTTTGACTGCCTTGCACCTGGGGGCAGGCTTGCTGTCATATCCTTTCACAGTTTGGAGGACAGAATTGTGAAGCAGACATTTCTTAATATAATTAAAGGGAATGAAGAAATGGGAGAAGGGGAGAGCTGCAATAGTGATCTGAGCAAGATGATTGATGAAATCAAAGAAAAAGAAGCATGGGTAAAACAAGTAATGCATGGATCAAATGGAATAATTCTCACAAAAAGACCAATCACACCGTCCGAAGAAGAAGAGAACTTGAACCGCAGAAGTAGAAGTGCAAAGCTCAGGGTTATTCAGAAGCTTTGAAAATTCATAAGATTTCTGTTTGAAGTAGAGAAGTTAGAAATATATGCATTAATAAACTTGTCTGTTTCCTTACTTTAGAAATTATATTCACAATGTTTTGTCAGTAGAAAAACGTTCAAGGTTTTTTCGAAGAGAAATGATATTTTAATGTCAATTATGACATCTTTTGGTTTTTAAGTGTATTTTTATTAAGAGCGACAAAGATAAATATATACAATGTCATATAAGGTGTCAGTATTTTGATGTTCAAATAACACAAAATAAGAATGATTTGCATACATCGTTGCAACATTTGAAAGGATTTTAACTTAAAGAGTAGGTAAGTCTTAAACTGCTTAAAAGAATTATGAGTAATTTACTCAACAAGCAATCAAATTTAGCCACATAAGCAAATTTGCAAATGAAATGAAACATAGTTTGTGGGTACCACATGCACATTTACGTATGTGTCATATTTTGATTGATCGATAGGTAAATTTACTACAACTCATCAAAGATAATCTAAAAAAAAACCTAATTTAAATACACAATTTTGATCACCGAAAAATGTCATTTTTATTCATTTGATTTTTGAAAGTCTGCTTATTTATATTTAGATTGGTTTTAAAAATTTAACAAGTTACCGATTAATTTATCTCAATGTCAATTGACTAAATCCTTTTCTTTTTTTATAAAACAACTTGTGTAAATATAAATTTTCAAAATTAAATAAATAACATTATATAAGCACTAAATTCTGTATTTTTTTTAAATAATAAACTTAAAAATCAGCAACGATTATGATTAAAAAAATTAATAAAGTAGTACATGTACATCCATATAATTTATTTATATATGTCTAAATAGACAAGAATATCCTTTTCAACAGGTTAGCACTGGATTAAAATATTGGTGTTCTGCATGCGAATACTAGTGGTTAAGAAACAACATTTGTTTTGTTTTTTTACTGTTAAAGGAAACACACTTTTGGTGACAGTTAGAAGGAGTTGTGAGTGACAGACAGTGGCATTTAAGAGATAAGATCAGTTCTCATCAAATCTTCTTTGTCTGTCTCCCTTACCATACAGATTTATTCATTGATTGATGGGTGATTATGTAACCAATGTTTTTTTTCCTTCACTTTTTCACTAGCTCTGCAATCAAATTATTATCATTACTAACTAAAAAATATTCCAGAATTTCAAGATTTCACAGTTATTGGAGCTGATTTTTATGTTCTATTAATAGTTTGGTGCTTTCTTTTTGCAGCAAAAGCAATCCTTTTGTGTAACAAATGGTGTGGACATGGACAACACTTCTGGGCCACACATTCCTTCCAAAATTTCACCCACTGGTTTGTTTACTTAACTTGATTGATTACATTGTTCAAATGTATTGTTAATTAGCAGTATAGATAAGATATGCATATTACACACACATAATAACTTTTACCTTCACCAATTTGGTAGCAGTATAGATAAGATATGCAAATTTACATTTGTTTCCTTCATATTTTTGTGTCGTGTCCGTGTTGATGCTTCATAGTGCTTATGAAAATAGCTTATACGAAAACAATATCAGTTTATTTTATCTTTTATTTTTTTTTGGTCAAATAGCCTAGTGGCTAGAGCTCACACAATTTAATTGTGGAGAAGTGGAGTGTCCGGGGTTCGAACCCCGGCCCCTGCATATAAAATGCAATATCCCTACCAACTGAGCTAAGCTCACATGGAGTTTATTGTATCTTTTATTATGGAAATAGCTTGTAAAAAGTGCTTATATATGATAAGCACTTATGATATACGCTGTAAATTAAGTTGTTTATCCAAGCAGGATCTAAAGCATGATCGTATTTGCTTTTAGTTTTTTAATAGACAAATATTAGTAAGTTAGTGATTATGCTTGTGTCCTAGGTTTGAACCCTGGACCTCCTGCTTACAACGCCTTCCGTGTCTCTTAGTTCGCCAATCAAGCTACTGTCATGGGACTATATTCACTTTTAGTTACAAATTTGTCACTTTCTTTTCACTTCGTTTCTTGTAGCACTTTTTGCGTGTGCTTTTTCAAAGACGTTTTTACTTGGATATACATGATTTATTTGCTATCAATGTTTGTCTAATAGTGGGAAGTTGAGAACTACTTGTACTTTATAGCACCTATGTTTCTGCTCTATCTGAAATGTTTGAAGTATTTATTTTTCTTCCATTTTTTTTTCCTGTTGGATTGTAGGTCTCAAATCTTGTGAACTTTGATCTTTTCTATGAGTTGTTACTTTTGTTCATAAATTTGATTTATTCATTTTAGCAAGAAAATGGACATCAAGGTGAAAGCGGTGACTTCCTCGGATTCAAATGCAAAGAAAGCAAATTTGTTTGCTACCAAAAAGGATAGAGTTAAACTACCAATATATGATGATGATGTTCTTGGAGGAAAGGAATACCACATCAGTGAATTTCTTAGCCAGCCTAGTGGAATTGCAGCAGTGTTGAACACAAAGGTCTTACAATCATTTCAATCTCTTGATGCTAACACATACAGGTATGACATTTCTTTAATTCTTTTCTGCTGGCTTAAGTTAAGATATTGAAATTAAATTAAAGTCAAGTTCAGGAATAGTTTACAATTGACTGTGCATACCTAATTCTATTTCTATATTGAAGATGAAATAGTTCAGCTGATACACTCAGTTTCACCATATACAAAATAGGTTGAAAATACCATTCCTTATATTTGGAATGTGCGGCTATGGTCCTGTATGAGTACGTAACTTAATGAAGCGCTTATAGCATAAGTGCTTATGTATAAGCTATTTTTGTAACTAAAGATAAAATAAAGTCAAACTATTTCATTTAAGTTATAAGTTATTTTCATAAGCAATCTTGGAGAGCTTATGTGAACAAAAGAAGTAGACAAGCTTATACTATTCTCACAAGTGCTTATGGTTGTAGATAAGCTTATATTAGCCAACCAAATAAGCCTTACATATTCAATTGTCTAAAGCTTTTGGCTTTTAGAGTTTAGACAACAAAAACTTCTTTTCTGAATATACTATATATTATGAACTCTAGCAATTAATAACTATCTTATTGTTCTTGTGCTGTGGAAGAAGTTTGAATCTGAAATAGAAATAATTACTTATTGTATATGTAGGTGTGAACTTCCGAAACTTAAACTTTTGAAGTTTGAAGTTTCTCCTTTCATAGATCTGCGAGTTACCTCAACAGATGAAGAATGCTTGGTTGAAATGATTTCTTGTAAGGTGTTCCCTTTACAGGATTATACAGCTTTACACACACATACGCATGATAAGATGCATTGACATGCATGCAACTCATCCCTATGTAATAAATCTTAATCATCATTCTTGAAAATAGAATCACATTCAATATATACTCTTCTTCCCATGAAGTCACCTGATTACAAAGTCTGTCTTTTTCATGCTGTAACACATATAATGAGCTTAAATCTTAAATCAAATAAACATATATTACCATTTTGATTTGAAGAATTGTTGATTTCCTTATCTTAAAATGAAGACTTAAATTTCTTCAGTACATCAATATTAATTTTCCTAAAACATGCATATTTGTTTAACTAATGCCCTAAGATTCGATAAACATGATATAAACTTCAGTTGTATTGAACATGCATCTTTGCAACATTCTTGGCCACTTATCCCATTTCATTTCTGGATACTTCACTATGTTTTTTGCAGTTTGAGGGTTCAGAAATTGTGGAAGAGCTAAACGACCACTTTTCAGGTATCTCTTTTGTGTCCATAGTTTTTATTTATTTTTATACCATACTATTGGCGCAAAGTAACCACCGACTTTGCCGATGACTAATCTCTTCCAGGGAGCTTGGCTGCCACTTTTAGTGGGGTCTTTCCTACCAACCACATTTTCCCGTGTCACAGCAATGTTTATTAATCATTTCTATGGATTTGCAGCACTTATGATAAATCACATGACATGGAGTGATGTTGAAACTGAATCATTTTTGGAAGTTGATGTCAAGTTGAATCTCACACTTGAGGTTGCTCTTATACTCAAACTAAAAATGTAGCTTACACTATTAGTTTTCACATTCATATTTGATTCCTCCTGAATCCTAGCTATTTCTTTCATCTAAAAAATATTCTGTTTTGCAGATCTACACACGACCATTCACTGTAATGCCTATTTCAACTGTTGAAGGTCCTGGAAACATGTGAGTTATTTAGTTCATAATCTTACAACTAACTCAATGTAAAAACTGATGAACTGAATGACATCATGTTGAAAACGGAAGATTACATCGAACTCAATGTAATCTTACAACTAACTCTTACCACATTTGATTGAATGGTTTGTCTGAGAACAAATATTTTCTTTAACTTTCAATGCTGTAGTTTTTTCCTTGTGACTTTATATGATTCTCTGCAACTTATTGATTCAGAATCAAATATTATATAATATAGAAAATGTGGCTATGTGCAGAATGATGCAAGCTTTGGTGGACAAGCTCGTGCCACTTCTACTTCAACAAATGGTACAAGGTTATGACGAATGGGTTCAAAAGCAAACGTATCATCTCAACCAGTCTTCTAGTGAAGGAAATTTTGTAGAGACAACAGAGGGAGGGAGAACCTTTTGATGTTTATGAAAATGAGAGAGAGAGAGAAGAAAATGATTAGTACAAGCATTTTCTTTCAATAAATTTATTTTTAGTTTGGTAAGGAATGACATTATTATAAACTTATAAGTGTTCTCTGAGCTTTGCAGCTTACTTTGGTCTCATTTAGCCTTCAAGATTCAACTCATTTAAACCTTTATACATGGCAAAGAAAAAAACTTTGTTAACAGTGTAACACGTGAGCTATTCATGGTGAAATATAAAATAGTTTCAGAATTTTTGCAGTATTGAGAAATGTCATTTTATGTAAAAAGTTATGCGTCTTAAATTGATTATACACCATCTTTAAATTCACCTGTTTTGGATAAGTGAGAAGGCATGCTTGAAGAAAGAGACATATATTACTCTCTAATGTATAAAATTTTATTTTGTCTTCAAAAAACAAATAAAAATATTTTGTAACTTTATCATTTAAATATTCTTTAATCACTAATAATATTATGAAATCAGGAAACATACATACAACATAGTAACAAGTATAATTTTTAGTTTGATTTATGTTACTCTCTATATTATTCAATATTTCCTAAATCAGAGGTGAAATTGAAATTCCAATTGAGAATCAAAATCAGGATCAAAGTAAATTAATGCTATGAGGAAAATCTGTATCACATTCAAGTTTTCATTTAACCAGAAGTACAATTTCGAACAAACAAATTGTATTTCAAACAAAATGTAACAAGCAGTTTTCAATATTCATATTTGAACCCAATCAGGGTTTTTTTTTTTTTTTTCATTCTCTGCAGAAAACAGCTAGGTTCAGCCCCCATTATTTTGATTCACTGTCACAGTTCTCTATCATTCCTGTAGAACAGCTACTAAACGAGACTTTTGATTCAAAAATACCAAAACCTGATTTCTTGAGTTGCAGAAATCTGTCATTATGAAATTTATGAATTACCGCCATCCTACAATGGTGGCCTTTACTTGACTTTTCATCTAATCAAGCAAAAATGTCTACTGTCATTCATGAAAATAGCAGGATCAATATATCCAGTCTTGGAACATTTAACACTTTCTTAATAGGAAACACACCAACAAAATTGACCAGTTGGAACTCAACTTGAAATCTAAGCAAACATAAATAATAGTTCAAACGCAAAAAATTACATGCTTTAAACCGCAGAAACATTAGACAACAAACAGTACTGACGTCCACATTCAAAGGCTAAAGTAGGAAACAAGCATGCTCAATTCCTAGACCACAGTATTTGGTTTTCATGCTTCTCCTTTGAACTGAAAACATTGTATATGGTTTTCTGGGAGTAATCTACATGACTATCCCTCTTGCAGCCTTTATTTTCCCGCTCTTCCTACTCCCTTCTGGGCTTCCTTTCTCCACGATCATCATCATCCCTTCTATAATGCCTTCTTTCTCCATGACCATCATCATCATCATCCCTTCTGTGCTTTCTTTCTCCATGATACTCATCATCCCCTCTGTGCTTCCTTTCCCCACGAACATCCTCATCCCTTGAGCTCTTTCTCTCTCTGTGATCATCATCTTCCCTTGAGTTCTTTCTTTCTTTGCGATCATCCTCTTCCCTTGAGTTCTTCCTTTCTTTGAGATCATCCTCGTACCTAGAGTTCTTTATTTCTACACTGCCATCCCCATCCCTTTTGTTTTGTGCTTCTCTATGACGACCCTCATCCCTTAAGTGCTTTCTTTCTCCAAAATCGTCTTCATCCCTCAAGGTCTTTCTTCCTGTACGATCATTCTCAATCCTTCTAGTCTTTGTTTCTCTAAGATCACCCCTATCCCTAGAGCTCTTCTCTCCTCGGCCATCACCATCCCGAGAGTTCTTTCTTTCTCCTCTGCCACCCTCATCCCTTAAGTTCTTTCTTTCTCCATAATCATCCCCATCCCTATAGCTCCTTTTCTCTCCACGGCCATTGCCATCCCTTAAGTTCTTCCTTTCTTCATAATCATCCCCATCTCTAGAGCTTCTTTTCTCTCCACGGACATCGCCATCCAGAGAGTTCTTTCTTTCTCTACTGCCACCCTCATCCCTTAAGTTCTTTCTTTCTCCATAATCATCCCCATCCCTCAAGGTCTTCCTTCCTGCATGTTCATCCTCAATCCTTCTGATCTTTCTTTCTCCGTGATCATCCTCATCCCTCAAGTGCTTTCTTCCTGTAGGATAATCTTCATCCTTTCCATGCCTTCTCTCTCCACGACTATCTTCATCTCTTAAGCTCTTCTTCTCTCGGTGGTCTTGCTCATCCCTTTTATGCTTTCCATCTCTTGGATCGTCTTCATTTCTTCCATGTTTTTTTTCTTCATGGTCATCTTGATCCCTTTTATAATCATTATCATTTCTTCCCTTCCTTCTTGTTTCATAATCCTCCCTATTCCGATCAATTCGTCCAACAGATCGTGATTCAACATCCCTGTTATAATTTCTGCCTCTCTGATCAGAAGTTTCATTGTCATTCCCTCTGATCCTAGCTGATTTAGAATAACCATCTCTTTCTTCATTTTCATTTTGATAAATTTGAGATTTTGACTCAGACTCTGTTTTACCAAACTTCCTATCCTGTCCACCATGCTTAGCAAATTTGACAGTCTCCCTATCTCTATCTCTATCTTCGTCAATTTTCTTTTCACCCTTTGCCATTGTTTGACTTCTAGAATCCGGACCCTCTTTATAATCTCTCCCATATGATTTTCTTAAAGAATCCAATCCATCAACCTTAGCACTATTTTTCCCTTTTCCTGCAGCATTACCTCTGTCATTTATTTCCTCCTTTGGCTCACCTCTCTTCGCTACAGACCCAACTTTTCTGGTTCTTCCATACCTGTGATCACTATCACTGCTACTCTCATCAGAGGAAGAGTATGACTGCCTTTTAACATGTTTGTCTTGTCCTGAAGCATGCCTAACACCGCCTCTACCAGAGTCCTCATTAATAGAACCATACCTTTTTGTTTTCTGCTTCTCAAGTCTACCATGTTTCTCTTCCTCACTATCAGCATCAGATTCCTCTTCGGAATCATGACGTTTGCTCGTCTTTGCACGCCCCCTCACTTCATTAGTCCTACGCCTGGGCACGCCTTCATGATGATCAGAATCTCCATCTGAATCATGCCTCTTACTAGCCTTTACTGGTTTTTTATTACTTTTTCTTGCGCTCTTGCTATCATCACTCTCAGAAGAAAAATCAGTATCATCACTGTCATCCACCCTGCCTTTCTTGCGGTGCTTAGATGTGCTCTGCTTCTTTTTAGCCTTGACCTTCCTCTTAGCATCACTATCAGAATCAGATTCATCACTACTGTCGGTACTCACTCTACTGTTCTTCCTTCTACCTGTTTTCTCATCATCCGTACTACTATCTGAATCAGATGAATCATCCTTGTACTTTCTCTTGGGAGTTCCACCCTTCTTGTGGCGCTTTGTGTCTTTAACGCTCTTTTTCTTAGTAGTTTCTTCTTTGTGAACTTCCTCCAGTTGTTTCTTCCGACTGAAATCTCTGTCCAAAAAGGAATGTTCAGGTTTCAAAATATGTTTTGCATCAGCAAAAGAAACATCTCTCCCTTCATTTCCAGTCCCCTCATCATTCCCATCTGTATTTAATTCATCAGCTTCAGATATTATGCCAAGAGCAGCTTTCAATGTTTCCATCTGTTTTTCCTTTCTAGCAGCAATTTGGTGACTCTGTGTATCAGAAATCCTGAAAAATCCACACAAGTTTTTGTTAGTGATACTTAGGTATTAACTTTGCAAACACAATTCACAAAAAAAAATTGTTATGAGTGTAAGCCTTTCTGTAACTGCATTAATATGCAATGAGAATCTGTATATTTCAGATATATTTTTTCATGGAAAAAAAAGTCATTCTAAAATTATTGTGCATGAGTATTTAGAATATATTGGAATCTGAAAAGGAAAGAAAAAAACAGGTTTTATGATTATTTTAAGCTCTGTTTGGGAAGGCCAGGTCAATATGTTGACATATATTTGATATTTAAAAAAAAATAAAAGAACATCATGATTAATGATCATATAATAGTTCGATCAGACTTAGTTGATTTAAAAAAACATTTTAGTGTCCCTAATATCTTTTTAAAAAAAGTAAGCCCTCCCACCCAAAACCCTCCATACATACCCTCGGGAAACTACTTAGAGTTGATTCTTAAAGAATGGGTGGTAATCAAACAAAAAGAATAGCTTATTTCTTACACAAATCCCTGAAAAAAACACAATTTTAAACAACCTTAAAATCACTTTTTTCAAGCTTAACCAAATGGGCCCTTAACATTACCCCGTGAAACTATGTCTAATTGCATCCAGCTTCTAAATCACACACAACAACCAGTCTAAAAAATACAAATTGAAGCAGCATTAATCCAACATGCCAATCTCTTTTTCTTTTTTTTTTATCAACGGAGTCCCATGCAAATAGTTAATTAATTAATTAATTTATGCAATTCATAAACCGCCCCTAACATGAAACTAACCACTTAGTTCAAACCAACCGACAAAAACCCTGTAGCATCCACACTTCTCGTTGAAGGCGTGTCATGTACACGACACTGACACTGTGACACATGTGATTACATTGAATTTTAATTTTGTTAAATTATTATTGGTATCACGGTGTCTGTGCTTCATTCACAAAAACAATATCATGCTAACCAACAATTCATAGAGAGCATCGACAATTCAACAAACAGCTTAAAGATCAAATCATCACTCATACTCACACATCAACTAAAGCTTCGTTCGCAAAAACAACATCATGCTAACCAACAATTCAAAGAGAGCATTAACAATTCAACAAACAGCTTAAAGATGAAATCATCACTCATACTCACACATCAACTAAAACAATCAATAATCAGTAAACTCCTAGCACAACTATCAAAAAAACAAAACACTCACTTATCCATATTGGATCCATCATTTTCGTCAGCTGCCGCCTCCAAGTTATTCCTCGCCTCCTCAAGCTTCTCCGCAATCTCAGCCTCGGTATAACCCTGATCAATCAGCTTATCTTCAAGAATAACAAGCTTCAGCTGAATCTGACGCTTTCGGTCATGCTCAAGAATTTCTTTGTTAGCCTTTCTACTAACACCAGCAGTACCTTGATCTCCCTCAAACCCCTTCATATTTTCAGCAACCTTTGAAGTTCTCGGCTTCACGAAGAACTTGTTGCTCTGAATGTACCCATTTGTACCTGACCCTCTTGGGGTTTGTAACCCTATTCCGTTGTACATATTGTTCGCAACAAATCAAACACTGCAATCGAAAACCCCAAATAAGTAAATCAGAAACCCTAATTTCAACAGAGATTCTTAGATCTTATACATGCAATTAACAAATTTAAAAGCGAATTTGTTGTAATTCAAACGTAGAACATTAATGGGAACAAAATCAGAACGGAAATGAGGAGATAAAAAAGAAATTACCGTAAAAAAGAAAGAAGAATAATCGCGTCCGAACCGGAAACGAAGAAGCTAGAAATGAAGCAGTGATTCTGATAGCGACAATGTTGATATTTCACGAATGCCGATTCAGATATTATTTTGGGGGGATAATACTATTTGCACCGCTATTTTGGTTAATACACCACATACAATTATACATTCTCGTAGACTATTAGTCATTTATAATTTTAGTTTATTTTCAATATCAATAACGCATGTAATAAATAGATAAAGTAAATTTAAATATAAAAAATGTAACAAAATGATATGATATGAATACATATATATATATATATATTAAATGAACTTTTTTATCATTTAAAAAGTGTAACAAACTAAATAAGGATATTTATACTTACTTTTTCATTATTTTAATTATAGCTTTAAACAAATTTTTTTTATAATAAAGTGTTTTTTTTATGAATTCTATAATAAAGATTGTTGATGATGTCATTAAAAAAAAAGAATTTAGATTATATTTTTTTTGTTATATTGTTTGTGTAATTGAAATAGATAATCATGGTTAGTTTTGTTTGTTATAACTTGAAACAACAAACATTTATATTTTTAATTTTAATCAAAACCAAAATTTCATTAAAAAAACACCGTTCATAATGTCTGTCTTTTCGCTAGTACATATAAATAACTTTAAACTTTCATCTAATAGTGTATTATGTCAAATCAGGTCACTTCACTTTACTTTAATGGTGTAATGTAAAAAAGTAATTGATTATTATTGGATGTCGATGTAAATTTAATTCAAACTAACAAAATATATTCATTAAACTCTTATTTTAAAAAGAGTCGCAATAACATGTTCTCTTTATTATGAGTTGAGTAACTTAACTAGTTTCAATTAATGGATTAAAAAGTTGAGAAGTTTAAAGTCTAATGATTAAGTATTGACAAAGACGAAAAACATATTAATATACTAACAATGGTAACATTTGTGATTAAGAAAAATTCTCTTTTGTCATTTTTTAAGAAATTAAAATTATTTTTGTTTTTGATGAAAAATATAAATTTTAAATTATAATGATGTTGAGAGTAGGGGTGAGGACCTTCATAGTGAGGGATGCAGCTCGAATTTTTATTTGACAGAGTTGCTCTATTTTTATTTCTTTTATTTTTCCTTTTTCTCTTTTATTTTAGCCTAAAAGACGTGAGATCTGAGAGAGATGAGAGTGAGTGAGGGTATTAGAGAGTGAGATAGAGTTGGTTGAAATGTGGGTTAGAGTTTGAAATGTGTTGTTATTGGCTAAATTAGATTTTTTATCTCTTAAATTAATTTTAGGTTCTACGTCAAAAAAAGAAGTGAATCTTAGGTTTCACAAAAGAAAAAGTTAATTTTAGTGATGTCTTAAGTTTCATTTTCGTCTCTTAAACTTCAAAATTTAAACAACGTGATACCTTAAGTTTTTTTTTTTCGTTTTTTTATCACTTAGTTTATAAATATTAGATCATTTGATTTTTAAGCTACAAAGTTTAGACACTCTAGTTCTTTCTATCAGGGGACAAAATGTCATAATATTTGTAACATTAGTGACTAGAGTGTTTGACATTCTTGATAAACGAAAAAACTTAGGACTAAATTGTATAACATTTATAATTTAAGGGATAAAAATAAAACGAAACAAAATCAAGGGACAAAAAAAACTTAAAAATGACTTAAAGGATCAAAAATATAATATATCATTTTTTTTTAGGAAATATCCTTTTATATACATATCAAGTTTGTTGAACGGTAAAATTGTAGAATGCTGCTCTCCCTCTGCAAAATACACTCCCGGTCTGCAAGCTTTCCAAATTTACCCCTGCGCATGTTAAGTAATGTTGCGCAACTTAACTCGCGCTGCGTGAGTTAAGTTGCGCAAGATTACTGTTTTTGTTCAACACCCATCAGTCCAAACTTCAAACACCATTTTCTTTCCCTCCACCTTCAAAAACCCAAAAAGTGCGACTTTTTGGGTCAAAATCCTCATCCCAAATCATTGCAAATCGTCAGGTAGCAAGTTTCTACGCTCATCAAGCACCAAATATCAGGTAATGTATCATAAAAACTCATCTCATTTTGCTGGTTTTTGAGCTTGGTTAGTATGTTTTTCGTAGGCAGTAGGCATGGTGCGCAAGTTAACTTGCGCATGACATATGTGCTGCGCTGGTTAAGTGGTGCATGTGTTAATGTGCATGCTTGACTTAAGTCACGCACGCACTGTACACAATCCATATTTTTTTAATTTTTTGCTTCATTTTTGTTCTTGGTTAGCTTGTTACACAAGTAATTTATTTATTCTCACTTTGTAAATTATTTTATTCAATAGATATATAGGGAGATGGTTGACAATGTCGTGGGTGATGACGTTGAACCAAAACCGGCCAAAAATGAAGCTTCCGGCAAAGGTTTTGACGATGTCAAACCGACCATTAATGTCAAACCGTTTAAAGTCAACATTCCATTTCAAGCTCGCATTGGTCAAATTGAAGAACCTAAACTGGTACCTATCGGTGTGAAGGAAAATCGATTCAAAACAGAATAAGCAGCGGAGAAATAAAAATTCGATTTTCTTTCCTTGGATCATTACGAATTACACATGAATCAGTGATTCGATTGTTACCTCGAAGTGTGAAATCTGAAAGCTGGAAAGGAAGCATGATCACAGCAAAGCAAGCAGCAAAGCCTCTAGCAAGTCCACACGAACAGTGCTCCTCCAAAACTCGGTGCTAGCCAATGAATTAGAAGTTTCAGAGAGTTAAGGGTTTCAAAACGTGCAACCTCAAACTTCAGCACTAGGCTTCTATTTATAGAACTCTTAGTGTGCTCTGCAAGTTCAGAAGTCATTATTGGGCTTCTATAAGACCAATAACGAGTTTAGTAATTCTGCTAACTAATTAACGTTATTTACTAAACGCACCTCTTATATAAGTCATACTTATATATTTCTCTTTTGACTGTTCTTTGTGTGTGACCCTATAGGTTCTAGTCACGTTGGCAATAATATTAAATCTAATATTTGATACTATAAACAATGAGCGGTATCTAGCAACACATCATTGCTACCCAAGTGACAAGAATGTCAAGTGATCTGACGAAACCTGTTTCCATGATAATACTTATGTATACGATTACTCCTTTGTCCTAATATCTTTATTGATCTCAATGCATAGATTTTGTCACCATTGTGTAGATCAATATTTATATTTCTTGATTCCAAAATATACTGAATAACGAATAAGTCCAATATCCTATATCGACTTAGTTCGGCATGGCCATGTAGTTTTACAGTCATATTTCATCAAGAGGCCTATAGATATATCTCCTGTTTATGAGGAGGGACAAATCACATCTAGGACACTCATGCCCCTCAGCATGATTCATCAAGTACCCATCAACCAACGTTATGGTTATCCTTTTACATACAACGTTAGAATGGCAACAAAGCACTCGAGTCCACATCTAGGGATCATAGTGGTTTCAAGTCAAATAGTGATGTACACTATTATCATTGTGAGAATATCTTATGACAATCTCATAACTTACTATGTAGTATTCTCACGATGGGTCTATCCAGTATAAATATTACTCCTAACATTTATACCTATGTATAGACTTGATATCCCATATCTATGACCCATGAGATGCGGTCATCAGTCTTCATACATAATAGTCTCGACGCTTTATTATTATCCTAATTCATATTAAAGCTTGACTACGGATACATTTAAGAATAGTGTTCTTTATGATAATGTAATCTCATGATTAAGTCACACTTAATATATTATTACATGAACTATCTATTCTAAGGACTTTATTAACATTACTATAAATATATAATAAAGAGTGCCATATATTATTTAATAATAAAAGTCATGATACATAAGATAAGTTTCACATAAACTATTGGCTTCTAGGGCTTATACCAACACGGTGTTCTTTGCGAAGGTCGCGACGCCGCTTTTTTTCACAACAAATGTAAGATGGAGAGAGCGAGAAGAGTTACTAGCCTGGGTTCGCCGACAAGGGGTAAGGGCCGGATTTAGTGTTTGTATAGATAAATCCGTTTTAAAAAGGCCGTACTTGACGATGCAATGTGAAAAGAGTGGGATATACAAGCCACCTAAGACGAGGAAGAAATCGAACATTGAAGGCATCGGCTCAAGGAAATGTGTTTAAGTGGGATATGCAATGTGTTTCAAGATTTATGGACAAATTGATGTAATTTGGATCGTTTACGTGTCATTAAGTGTGTTTAAGTGATTACGGATCATTACCGGCGAATTTGTGTAATTTGGACCGTTTGGATCGTTATGTGTGATTATGTGATTGTGATAAAAACGATGTTTTTATATAATTTTGATCGATTATGTCGTATTATCCGATAATCTTGTTAAATTGACGTAATTCGGTTCAATTATGAGCGTGTAAAAATTACGAGTCATTAATGACATTCAATGCATATCAGTACAACAATTAATGTTGTTCTGATATATCAGCACTGCGTGAGTTAACTAGCGCATTGCTTTACACTAGCATGACACTGCGTGAGTTAACTCACGCAGTGCGTTACTCTTGCGTGAGTGTGCGTTACACACGCGTGACTTAAGCCACGCAGCGTGTAACACCCCGATAATCCCAACTTAAAAATTCATGCATATAATCAGAGTATATCATATTCAGGATGCCACATTTCATAAAAATCCTTAAAATAAAAGAATAATAATACTTCATCATAAAAATATTCAACTTTAGCAGCGGAATCATAATTCAAAAATCCTTAAAGAATTAGTTCTTGGCACAAAGGCCTCATAAGCATCTCAAAAATTCAAGATAGATCGTAAACGTCATAATTAGTTCAACATGATACATAAAGGAATAGAATTCAATAAAACCCCATCCCGTTACATATCATAGCATTTCCTACGACACCACAAAGACCTCTCACATCGTCGAACCTATGCTTGGTCACCTGCACTTGCCCACAAGGCGGCAATTCCAACAGAAGGGTTGAGATTCACAACAATTATATTAACATATAATTCAAACATTTATGCTTAACAACAACAACAATCATCACATATAACAGAAACATCTCGAACATCTACATATAACCAATCGTCTTAAACATCTTCACATAACAAATCATCTCATAACGTCTTAAACACAAGACTCGACAAATGCAACTCTAACATCTTAAATATCATGCATGTGGTACCAATATTTAAGCTTAAATAAGCTTCACCGTCGCTTTGAGCAATTGCTCCATCGTCGCTTTGAGCAAAAGCTCCACCGTCTCAAATTATGCAAATGCATGAACTCGACTCTTTATACTTAAACAAGTTAACACAATATCTTAACATCATTTACGACTCTTGATCGACACATGGAATTATACAATACATAGCAGCAGCTCAGCACATTTAACACATTTTCACAACACATAATCATCGTCGCAAATATCACTTAAACATCATTCATATAATTCACTTGATATGCATATAATCATAGGTTAACGCCAACAATTAAAATCATCTTAAAGCATCATTACAGATTGTAATTTAGGTCATTAAACAACTCTAATACTATCCAAAGGTCTACCCTCAAAGCCTCGCTCAAAACAGAACTACAAAGCTCAAGTTATAGTGGTCTGAGACCACATTACTCGCTATGACAAGTGGTTCTGCTCGCCTCGCGAGTTGCTGCCTAGCATTCTGTCATTACTCGCTACGGCGGGGGTTTCTGCTCGCCTCGCGCGCATCAAAGGGTCGCTCGCCACGGCGAGTTAAGTTGCTCGCCTCGCGAGTGAAGTTGTTCTGCTCGCCACAGCGAACCATCGCAGAACAGGGTACGGGTTCGCTCAATCTTTCGCCAAAACTCGTCCAATCTCTCATGCTATGGCTATATTCTTTCATAATTATGATCCTAGTGATTAACCTAGGTTCTGTAACACGTTTCTACATCAAATTGCATCATTCTCTCATTAATTCATCAAAATCCATTTAACCCTAACTTAAGAACTCTCTCAAGAACTCTTCCCAATCCCTTAGTTAATCACAAACAATTGAATTACAGTAATATAATTGAAGCTAGGCTCACCCTTACCTGGTAAGTTTGCAGAATTGGGGTTCCATCTTCTCTGGCCACTTTTCTCCCTTTTTGCAGAAGTCTGTAATACGTACTGACTCTTTCTCTAAGCCTAATTTCCTTCTTATACTTCTTTCTAATCTCACTTATCCCCAAAACTCTATCTTATTATAAAACAACCACATCTCTCAAAATTATTATTATTATAGCACATCTTTATTTTCTTATAAATATATATATATATATATATATATATATATATATATATTAACATCACATATCTTATTTCATTAAACAATAAAATAAGCATCGCATCACAACATAGTCTCATACGTCACAAACAGCATCAAAATCATATAATATATAATAATATACTATATACTCTAATAAAATAATTAAATAATCAAAGTGGGCGTTACACAGCACATGTTAACTAGCGCACACTTTTACACTTGCGTTAGTTAACATGCGCAGAGGCAAAATCGTCATGCCTGCAAGACGGGAGAGGAGGATTCAAAATTGTATTGTAGCAAATAACAATAGATGAATGCTCTTGTGCCTTTTTTATATGCTCAAAACTGTAAATAGAAAAAATTGCATTTTAGCAGGACTACATGAACAATCACCATAATAATATACACCATAATAAGATAATATAAGATAAGATACTAGTAGACGATACATTGTTGTTGATAATTACGATATGCACATGTCACTTTTGTACATTTGCATTGGTTCAAAAAAAAACCACAAAAATGTACTGAATTATTACTTCCACGACCAAAAATGGGAAGTGGGAACCCAAAAAACAACACATGAAAAACATTAACATCAAAATAATCTGAACACTCACTTAAACTCTAGACCTCTCCTCTATATACCTATATTTTGGAACAATCTCAATAGTCACTTGCATACTTTCAATGAATTGAATTTTGATGAGATCACATTCTTTCTGTCAAACCCCTTCATGTTATGGAGAGAACATAAAACTAAGGTTAATGACCCTATACAAATAATGATGGTCTTGTAACATAAGGAGAAACATGAGGGTTAGAGGATTTTCAAATCCATCTAATTAAATGTGTTTTGATATGGCTAAGGTACTACTACATCTTTAAGAATATAGAACAATGCAAATATATTAGTATCACATGGTCAAGAAATAAAAAAAATATTAATTAAACCAATTATAAAAATGTTCAACTAAACTATATTGATGTTGCATCAGCACTCCAGGTAGTTACCAAGGTTCTTAGGCTAAATGTATATACGAGCTACAAGTTCATGCCAAGAAAACCAAAATCGTTAGTTGCCACAACCTTCAATACAAGAAAGAAACCAAACATGATATTAAGTACTAATTAATGCCACAAATTTAATATAAACCTTTTAAAAAATGGATCAAAGGTGAACTTTTACCATTTTTAAAAAGAACAAATATAACACTAAAGGTGCATCACAAAAAAAAAACTAGCATAATTAATTTCATTAACCACAGCAATAGGATGTAAGAGCAATATATACAACTAACATAGAGGTAAGCGAGTGGATGTGGATCCCATAGTATTAACTTCTCTCATTGGTTTTCATTTTCTCAAATATCAAAATGAATATTAACGCTGTGATTCTTATAAATGGCTTGGAAAGATGTTTCCAAAATGACCTTTGGGACTTTATATTGCATAAATTGAAAGGATAATTGCCTTGTTCACTCAACCCTTCTTTAACCCCAATGGAACAAACCATTGGAGGCAAATGATCCGTTCAACTTATGCAAAAAAAAAAAAAAAGAGAGAATATTAAGCTGATGGTACAAAGACAACATATCCTTATCTAAGATAAATTGGCTTTTTCAAACATTTTAGTAACTTTTTTGTGAATGTGATGAAGTTATTATGTATGGGTATGGTTTTTATAGGTGGTCAAATTTATGGGGTAATGTGTTTCTTTGAAAGAAGAAAAAACATAATGAGCAATGAGTCAATCCGTGTGATGGTTAATTCATTTGTGGAGGATTATGCAATAAGAATGAAATGAGATTTTGACTCTTCAAAAGCCAAGAACCCCCAATGAATGACGTCAACACTTTGTTCACACTCATCCCCTCATCCGTAGAAAAAATTGAATACTCACTCGTTCCTACCCAATTCCTCTTTACTCATTTTCACCATGCTTTTTGAACTTTTATAGTACACAACTTATGAATTTGGCATATGTTCTAAGTTTTTAATTTTTATGGTAATTTTTTTATTTCAAAAAAGGATGACCGGGGTGAAATCTATGAGTGGTAGTTGCAATTTTAGATCTAATCGTAAATCTTATAGCTTTTAGTTTTAAGACAAAGGGACTTTAGTGGTTTTCTAGTAAGCACCGTTCAAATTTTGCAGGATGAATCTTGGAGATTAATAGGGGAATAAATATGAAAGAAAACAAGTGCAACAATTTTTTTTTTAATTTGCTCACCGTTTTCTACAAACAAAACCCCCACTATTATTTCTTATTAATATTTTTTTTTGACAAATATTTCTTATTGCTATTCTTAATTTGGTTATTGTTAACCTAGAGATACTCGAGAAATGACCAAAGTTAATTACTTGTACTATATTTTCTAAATTATTTTGATAGCAGACGATAGCGATCACTCACACATCTTTAATGTTAAAAAAATAAAATGTAATAATATAGAGTTACTAATATATGATTATTTCTCGTTTAAGAAATTTGCTTCAGGTCTTGGGTTGAAGAGATTAATTATTTATTAAGTACGTACTATTGAAAAGTTATAAATGAACGATGTGTATAGGTATGACCCACTTACGTATCGAAAAATGAATCTCTTCATTGCGGGCATTCTAAGATGCCCTTGTGACAAAAAAAAAAAAAACCGAAGATTAAGAAACATAATATATTCACAAATAAGGAACCTTTTTCTTGAAACATGTACAACTATAAATTAGTGCCATAAGGTTGAAGCACAATAAACCAAGGATGATCCTATATATGTGGAGACCTAAATTTGTGACCTTATCCTTCAGCCCTGCGATAAATATTCTTAGAGAAAATCCATTTAAAATATATTTACATTCATATCTTTACATAATTTCTTAACACCATTTAAAGTAAATCACAAAAGTATCGATGTAACATATTGGTTCTTCTCCTACTATAGCAACATACTTCAGGCACTTACATTACATCCACTTCAACATCAACATTAGACTCGCCCTTATTTCCTTCTAGTTCTTCAAAATAATCTTCCCGAATATTATTGGCTAGCATAAGTGCAATCAACCAAAGCAGAGATGAATCAAGAGATAAAAATGCACCACCTCCAAGGAGACCGGTTTTGGCTGTAGGGCATGTGTAGTTGATATCACGATGCACGTTGCGTGTTATAAGGTGCAACTGTTCTGTGAGTGTTGGCCATATTAGGAACATTGCAGCTAATCCAGCAGTAAACCTAAAGTAAATAGAACATTTCACATAATATATAAGAAATGAGAATAATTTAGATGGGCGCTTCTATGGTGTAGTCAATAAATTGACTTTTTCGAAAAAGTCATTTTGTTCTTCATCTTTCTTCTTTGTCAAAACACCCTAAACTATTGACTCATTTATCAAATTAGTAAGGTTGTCTTTACCATACGTAGAGCAGTTCCCACCATGTGCAGAAAAGATCAAAACCTGATTGGATTTTCTACGATTATGGTACTGTTTGTTAGCACCAATAGCTAAAAGCCTCAACATAGCTTCTGTTCATTACAGCATAATACCAGCTTGGAACATATGACATACAGAATTACAACATAATGAATTTTGGAGAAGATGAATTTTGGAGAAAAATGGATTTGATTAAGCAGATAAATTTTGGAGAGAAATGGTTTTAAGGTTCGAGAATGTGAATTTTGGAAAAGATGAATTTTGATTAAGCAAGACAGTATGCTCAATGATTGGCTATAGGGTTAACTTCACCAAAAAAGTCATTTTCATGACTTCACCATGAAATTTTCCAATTTGGATACCTAAAGTAAATATCATTTCACAACGACTATTAATTAATGTTTTCACTATTAATACTAATTTAAAAAATATTATTATTGAATACAGCTCATAAATTTATTGTAAAATGGGTTCATGATTTTAGTTCTGCTCATAAATATTGTAACAACTACAACCTTTCATAGCGGATAACAGAATCAAAAAATTTATTTTGAAATAATACCACAAGAACCAACTTATAATTATTATCATAGTATAATTTGAATCTTCTATTTCAAGAAAAATAATGATAAAAATAATTTTGTTAGTTATTGAGATTTAGTAGCTGAAAATGTAATAAAAATTTGAAAAGCAAAGGGTGAAGAAACATACAATGCAACATTGAAGAATGCTGAGAAAGAAAAGTGTTTTAACATAGCTCCTTGTGGAACAACCTTTCCTTTGTAAGGGTAAAAGAGAGACATATACCCAACCACGGTGGATACGATAAGAAAAACTGTGGAAAGAACCCCCAATACAACAGTTGGATCAGATGGATACCGACACGTCACAAAGATACTATCGTTACTAGGTACTGGTGTTCCAGCTGCAGGCTGCCATAACATAAAATATAATTATATATATGTATACATATGAGTGCATGTATCATGATAATCAACGTTTGTTATCAATGCATAAATAACAAAAATAAATGACATGCTTTATAATGTTTAATGACTTCATATTGAGACACCATCTTGTGTTATAGAAGACTGTTTTTGACTAGTGATATCTAACCAGGGTGGTCGTACGGTGTTCTTACATAATTAGTTTGTTATCCAAAAATAAATGTTTGAATAACGTGTGTAATCTTCATATGATGGTTCATCATGTAACTGCATCAAATGCGTGAAAATTTCTCCACTACATGATATGATCGAAATCCATGGCATCAATTATATAAGTTATTTCTCTACACATATGGAAAATTTTCATTTTGATATTACGTTGAGAAAGCAAACACATATTAACAAATATATCATTTCATCCTTTTGAGGTTTTTCAAAAAAATCTCATCATTTAAATGACCAATCTATTATTACTTATGATCCCATTTTACATTCTTGTGTTGGTTACCTTCTTATTTTCTGCAATAACCCCCAGAACAAAAGATACGACGCCGCACACCGTCACAATGGAGCCCATTTGTTTCACCGTGGCCACCATTACGCTCTGCAATAAACACATTTCAAATTACAAATAGTAGTAATTAACATTTAACAACATATAAGCAACATTGAAACAATGAAATTCACAATAATAACTAGTTACGTACTTGAAATGTGTAGACTTAGGGCGAAAGGAGGGAGAGATAATATGGTTGTGGAGATATTTGTTTACCTCTCTCTCATGCTACTTCTTTTTGTCTCGTTAGTTTCATTGCACGAGAATGATGCATAAAGATTTGATGGTTAGAGGACCGTGGAATTCGGGTGCGTTAACTTTGTTTAGATGGTAGCAGCTAGCAATCACCACTATTTATGCAAATAAGACCAATAAGTCATCTTGTTTGCCTTAATTTTTGATACACTAAATTTAACCATGAATTTGGATGCGAATTGTGGTTACATTCACCATTTTTTTCTTTTCATATTTCAAGTTAATGATAATAATAATAAATTATTAATAAATAGAATGCGTCAATGCATCAAAATCTTTTAATTTATGAATATACCGTGGAAGTCTTATATGATAATGAAACTATTTTTGGATAGAAACACAAATGCAATGAGTCATCCAAGTCACACCTATTCAACCACCCTCACAACCAATCAAGGAACAACAGCCAATACTTCATCCAGAACTGATCCAACGGATTAAGAGACTTGAAACCAAAAAAACTAATGAGGCCTTTTGAATTTTGTCTTTTAACAAAATATTTGATTTTGTGGAGATCAAAATATTTGATTTTGTGGAGATCAAAATATGAACTCATGAACAAAAGTATTTGATGTCTTTTCAACAATCAATTAAATTATGCAAATATCTATAATTTATTTGTATTTTTTTTGACAAAATAAAAGATATTCATTCATTCAAATTTATAGAGTACATCGATATAATGCAAATTCGCTAAAAATAAAATGGATGAATATGTGAACATGATCACAACATCCAAGTTAATAGCATAAAACGACAAAGTACAAATGCTTGCACATATATTTAAATATCCGGAATAACTATGTCTCCGGATCTGCAACGTGGATAACGCCAAAGTCATTTATTGGACTTACACTAGATTGAAGCTGATCTGACAATCTGAACCGATCAAATACCTAAGAGAAACAAAAAAAACAAACAACATCGCACAAAGACGACGAACAAACCAACGTCGCACAAAGACGGTAAAATCACAAAATAAAATGGAAAGAGAAAAACGAGTTAGAGAGGTGATTTTAGGTCAAAAATTAACCCTAAATCACCCCTCTTTGGTTCATGTTGTAGCC
Source organism: Medicago arabica (assembly GCA_946800305.1). Taxonomy (NCBI): domain Eukaryota; kingdom Viridiplantae; phylum Streptophyta; class Magnoliopsida; order Fabales; family Fabaceae; genus Medicago; species Medicago arabica. Next base: position 7,979,067 of record OX326965.1, on the reverse strand, counting down.
TAATATCTTACTTCCTTAGTTAATTTTTTTATCATGTATTATTTTGGTTTTTTCCTCGAGCCTATAATTTATTTGTTTTGATTCATAATTTTTTTCACGCAAATATTTTAATTAGATTATTTTTAGATTTTTCTTTGGCAAAAACCTACAGCATCCATGGCATGAGTATCTATACTAGTTATGCTACAACTAAAGAAAGAAAAAGCAGATGCAATCTCATAATAATCTCCAAACTATGCAAATACTTGTGCTATCGTACGAGTTTGAAGACATCTTTAGAAATATGAAATAGATAATATATTTGATTAATTAATGAAATGTACCTCTTAACAAATAAAGTAAAAAAGAAATGTAACATAAGATTTAACTTATGGACTTGAAATTAAACAACATAAATGATAAATGACAGATTTTTCATGGAAGGGTTATTTTCAACGTAATTGAATAGATTGATTATGGTCATTAAGATTTGGTTTTAAATACATGCATCAAATGGTAAGGATCAGATTTTGCAAATTTGAAGCGAGTGATGTCACGGACATGGTTCAAATATTTGCCTCCTATTTTTTTGTTTGTATCAGGCACGAATATCTGTCTCTTTTCTTATATTTAGCAAAGACAAATATTTGTCCCATACTTTTTTTTTTATATTTATCGGTGAAAAATGTGTTATGTGTTTCTTATTTTTTGAAGAATAAAAAATGGGATTTATATTCATACTAACATAGACGTCTTTCTAGCATAAGACGTGTCATAGAGGATGCTAAAAAAAAACAGAGTTCTGAAAACAAATACACAAGCACACAGTCAGCCAATACCCAAACAAACTAACGGGTCCGACCACCACTACTGACAACCAAAAACAAAGGCAGCGTTATTAGCCTTCAACCATCAGTATGAGTGAAATTTAACCTTATCTATAAGCTCTGTGTTGGGAGTGTGAGAGCTATTAAAAAGTCTATTGTTACGCTCATTCCATACTAACCAAACATAAAGAAGTCATAACAACTGTAAAAATGATCTGCGAGCCTTTGTGCCACCTAAATAATTAGCAAACTGAACAAAATGTGCACGAAGGCTGTGATGATCATCACCTATAACACCAATCAAAGAACGGACCTGCTGCCAAATGATACCAAAAACATCGCAATGGATAAATAAATGTTGAGCGCTTTCAAGCTGACCACAACCTGCCGAACAATAGGTATGTGCAATCGATATAATGCCTCAATTTTGTAGATTAATTTTGTTGGCAACCTATCACGAAGCAAGCGCCACGCTAGGATGGAAACCTTCAATGACACTTGAGAATGCCATATCAGGTTATCTTATTTCCATAAACACCAAACCATTTTAATATATTATTACTCTTTAGAAACATAATTATTATATTTATAATAATCTTTTAAAAAAAGTTTATTGGATATTTAATTATTAGTATAATTATTGTATTTTATTGCTATGAAAAAATGAAAAAAATATGCATTTTTTAAATATTTTATATAAAATAGAGTTTTCGTGGGTGGGGGTGGGGGGCGGGGTTGGATGTTCAATGTTTACATCCGATATGTTTGGGGACGGAGGCGGGGACGGGTGCATGCAAGCGGGGGCGGGGGCGGGGGCGGGGATGCTTAAACTCGCCCCGTTGCCATGTCTAGTTCCTGAGAGGTGAGCATCTGGTAACCTGTAGTAACCGAATAGCCCCCGTAATGTCGGGATGCCACTACCAAGTATCTGAAACATGAGACCGCAAAGTAACATTAGATAACAAGACAAATATGTGTCTTGTATTTTTTTATATATATATTTATAATTTATCATTGATAAATATTTCTCCCTTATTATTTTATCATTAGTGACAAAAAAATTTATTTTTTTGAGGGAAATTAGTGACAAATATCTGTCTTGCACTTTTTTCATGTGTAAACAATAAAGATTTGTCCTATGTTTTTTTTATACTCATTGATGGCAAAAACTTGTCATATATTTCTTTTATGCATAGTGACAAATATTTATCTCACTTTTTATATTATCACCGATAAAAATTTGTCCTGTGGTTTTTTTTATATATAAATTAGTAACAAATATTTGTTTTGTATTTTAGTTTGTTGAACCGAACGCAGCTCAACAATGCTTCTTTGTATACGCAGATGTTAAAATGTTCAAATTGGTTATTAAGTTCTTTGGATAAAATAGGAAGGTGGCGCACAATTTTTTTTAAATGCATTGTTAGTTTAAAATGTAGCACAATGTCCAAAAACCTAAAATATGAGTTAGGTGTCACAATTTAAAAGTAAGTAGACCTCGACCCATGTGATGCATGGGTTTGTTTCGATTTTCATATATAAGCATCATGTTGACTATATTATTAGTTGTCGACATGTTTAAATGTATTATATATAACATTTCAATAAACATTACAATGAGCAAAACACGCAAAAGTTGAAACTCGTCGTACAAAATTTAAACAATGAGCAAAATTTAAATAATGAACTAATTAAATAGTTCAAAATACACATCAAAGGAAAAAAGTTATTGTATAAAGTTAGTATAAGAAACATAAGTAATTCAACCATAGAAGCCTATAAGATCACCTACATTTTCATTTTTCAAGACATGTCGAAGGAAAAAGGGGAAGAAATGGATGAAAACCGTAGACTTTTGGGTTTAGATTGCGAAGGAGAAAGGAGAAAAAAGGGTTCGAAACCGTTTGGAAAGAAAGGAAAAGGAATTAATTGGTTTTTTGAAAAAGGAGTTTAATATTGGATATCATGTAGTGGAAGCTAAATGATATCACGAAAATAGCAAGTGACTTGGTGGTTAAAATGCTTTGAAGTAATGAATATGACATGGGTTCAATTCTCTGGAGTGATTTTTTTTCATAAAAAGGGCGGGATTAGGGTTAATAAAATAAAAATTATGATCTATAATATTTTATTTTGACAAAATGATCTATAATATTTTGAAATGTAGTGATATGATTAGGTTTAATATTAATTTATATTAAAATATGAGTGTTGTTTAACAATATAAGAATTTGTATTGATTTATATAGTAGGCTTATGTAGTACAATGAATATAGTGTTTTATGGATCTTATAAACTTTAAAAACATATCGTAGTTTATCCTAATAGTGTAATCATGTAAGAGCATTTGATTTTTGGGATCACAATAGTGCGGCTTGTTGTAAATATTGCTTATAAGAAAGGTTGAAATAAGCTTCGTTTAGAATATTATTATAATCTTGGATGGTCTTTTCTTTTTCATCTTTTGATCATGTTTTTAGAAATTATGCAACGTGATTGCTTACTTTTACTTTCCTATATCTTATTTAAGGTCTCTAATATTAATTAAAAAGACAATTCTTGTGTTGATAAATTAGCTTCTTTTAAAGTTTCATATCAAACCTCCACTTTGTAGAATTGTACTCAGACTTTTATTAGTTAGGATGTTTTAGTCAACGGTATGGTTCACCTTCTAATATATATATATTTTTTGAATTTTTTTTTCTTTTTTCGGATGACGTTTATGTTCTCCGATATATATTTTTTGGATTTTTTCTTTTATCATCATGTTTTCCTTCATAGCACTAATAGTTTAAGATAAAATTGTTTTTAGTAATATTCAATCTTATATAAACATTAATAGAAGAAAAAAGAGTGTGATTTTTAGGTACATGTTTTGCTATTATAGTGAGAATATAGCACTATTATTTTAAATTAAGTTTGCTTTTAGTACTATTCAATTTAATTAAAAAGACAATTCTTGTGTTGATAAATTAGCTTCTTTTAAAGATTCATATCAAACCTCCATTTTGTAGAATTCTACTTAGACTTTTATTAGTTAGGATTTTTCAGTCAACGGTATGGTTCACCTTCTAATATATATTTTTTTTGGGTTTTTTTTTCTTTTTTCGGATGACAATTATGTTCTCCAATATATAATTTTTTTTTTGTCTATTTTCTTTTATCATCATGTTTTCTTACATAGCACTATTAGTTTAAGATAAAATTGCTTTTAGTACTATTCAATCTTATATAAACATTAATAGAAGGAAAAAAAACACAAATGATTAGAGTCTAGTTGAGACACCTTCTATTCTCTTTTTATTTTGTTCTGTTGGCTTAAAAAAAATAGAAGAAAAAAGAGTGTGATTTTTATGTAAATGTTTTGCTATTATAGTGGGAATATAACACTATTATTTTAAATTAAGTTTGCTTTTAGTAATGTTCAATCTTATATAAACATAAACATTAATAGAATAAAAAAGGGTGAGATTTTTATGTATCTGAAGCTTAATCAAATTAATATTAGAAATTATCGGATAGAAAAAGAGTGATTGAAAAGTTTTTCAAAGAGTTTTACGTAATCACAATTCTAACTTAAAATTAAATAGTATATGAGAGAGTGAGAAGTTTCTCTAAAGAGTGTCACATCATCATGATTCAAGCTCAAGAAAAATTGAAACTTTCAAAGTTTAAAAAAGAGAGTATAGAAGTGCGTCCACATTAATAAAACCATATCACTATATATTAATTTGAGACTATTCAACATCCAAACTCTGATAAATGGATCCCTCAAAGGTTTTTATGAATAATTAGGTTATGTATAAAAAATAAATAATTAAATTATAAAACTGATATATTACTACAAAGGCACATCGATATCATTTTTTTTTGTATATCTATATATTAAATTTGAGACCATTCAACATCCAAACTTTGATAAATGGACCACTCAAAGGTTTTACGAATAATTAAGTTATATATCAAAATAAATAATAAACTATAAAACTGATATATTACTACAAAGACACATCGATATCATATTTTTTGGGTATATCCATATGGATATGCCATTATAATGGATAAATGTAAGAAATTCAAAGTCAAAATAATACCAAGACGATATGCAGCAAAAACCAATATATTAGCAAGAGTTAATCTTATACCTAACATCACAAACATTACCAAAGTTCTTCATTTTCGTCAACCTTCATTCTTGTTAGTCTTGATTTAACCATCGACAAAGTTTTGAATAATAATAAAAGATATTAGGTTATATTCTCATAACCAATCTACCTTATTGTGTGCTTGAAGAAAGTTGTCTTACCTTTTGAGACAAATCTATCGTATAATACCAAGGACTTCATATATGTATTTGTGCTCTTGGTTGATACAAAGTGTTACCACAACAACATGAGAAAAGATGAGTGAAAAGATCAATATATAAATGGAACAATATTTAGTTTTCAATTGGTTAAATCAATATGCGAATTGAAAAGGTGCACTAATTAAAAGGTTATGTGCAAATAATGAAAGGTATGGATTAGGAATACAAAGTGAACTTTTCTATCTATTATATTCTATATATCTTCTTCAATGTTCATAACAAAAGAAAAAAACGTTATATATCTTCTTCAATGTTCATAACAAAAGAAATAAAACGTTCATAAAACTTGAAGCTTCCTTGACATATTTAATGAACCGTTTTTTATTTATTTTAGATTTGTACCATTAGACCTTATTAAAAAATAATTAAGGTGGAAAGGTGGAAAGGTTTTAAGAGAGGGATAATAGCAAGGTTTCAATGCAATAGAGAATAGGGAGTTGAAACTTTTATAGATATGCCACATCAGCATAATACTTGCATAAGAATAACTCAAGGTTCTATTACAAAGATATATAGATAGATAGATACTAAAATTACTAAAATTATTATTATTATTATATAAAAAGGTACGTAATTAGTAGCAAATTGCAGCATTACATAAATATAAAAGTGCTCAACCTATAGTTAAAACATACTACAAAACATTACGAAATACTTCTCTATAACGTCGATATTTTGTCCATCTTCATATGTAATAAGTATATCTTCAACCCACTCCTGGAAGTAACTCTCAAAATCTCAACGTAAAATTGACCGTGTGAAAAAACCGAACTTGACAAATATATACCAACATTCTTTAAGGATTGTCCCTAGCTTTTGTTAATGGTCATTGAAACTGCTATCAGAAATTGTCTCCGTTGAAATTTAAACAGAATCCTGACGTCTGAAGGTGTAAGAGATAATCTTGGTATAAATATTTTCTCACCTATATTACTTCCAGAAATAATCTTACCTTCTAGCACAAATTTACCCATTCTTGTCATGATAAGTCTTATACCATTGCATAAGCCTGCTCTCTGATCTATGTTCCTTAACAACATAACCAGTACTCCAACCTTTAATCTAAGCTTGTGATTTGGGATACCAAAAGCAACAATTGTGTTGAGAAATTCAGGTGTGTGAAGGTCGTCAATGGCATCATCATCTTTGTTTTGTGAAAGGGTAGAATCAGCACTAAAATAATTACATGATGGGAATATGTCATTAATATGCCTACATGAATTCTCAACATGTATTGGCCATGGGTCCGATTTGCTTCTTCTCTCTTCTTTTGATTCGTTTATGGTTTTGTTGTAATGGTTATGGCCGAGAATGTCTTCAATGGTGTTGTGTTTGGATGGGAATTCAAAAATGTTGATGGTTTACTGAAAATGGAATTGTGGTTTGAGTGTTGTGTAAAGAAATGTGTTGCTGTTTGTATGAGTGTGAAGGAAACAACTTTGAGCAATGCGTTTGGGAAAATTGTTGATGATGAAAAAAGTTGTTATGTGTTCTTGATCCAGGGACATGTCTGATAGCGAGGTACACTTTCAGGAACCCAAATGAGGGTTTACTGGATTTTTTGAAGGTTTTGGATGACTAAACTCTGGATTGTATCTTGTAGGATGATTCCTCATTTGGTGCTCTTTTTATTCAATTCTTCTTCTTTCGACCCCTTATTGTTATGTTGATGTTGTGATATCTGTCATTTGTATTTAGATTATTGGATATACATGTGTTTGTTTGATTGAAGGTAGATATTGATTTGAATATTGGATCAAAAACTCTTGAAATCCAAGGAGGGAGAGTGGAGGAAGAAGATGAAGATTTGATTGTGTTCCTTTTTTTTCTTTTCGCAGAAGATGAAAGGAATTCTCTTCATTTTGGTCTTGATATCACAGACAAGCATGTGACATAGCTAAAATAAATGACACATAATCACCGTTAACGGAAGTTTAACGATTTGGACTAATTTGACCACCATAATTAACAATGAATGAGTTTTTAATAACTTTTCTTGATCCAGGAACATGTCTGATAGCGAGGTACACTTTCAGGAACTTAAATGAGGGTTTACTCGAAAAACAATTAAGAAAATTTTGTTGAGTCAAGAGTGGAGCCTAAGGGACGTCCACATTAGACAAGTGGGAGAGAGACCACTTTTACTAAAAGAGAATGCTAGAGACACTCTCTTTTTAACCCTCTCTTGAACACTCATTTTCTTATTGGGTAAAAGCAATGTATGGTCCACCACTTTAAATGGAACCCATTTCCAAAATGTGAGACCCACTATGATTCAAACCAATTAGAAAATGAGTGTTAGAGAGAGTGTTAAAAAGAGAGTGTTAGTAGCACTCCTCTTACTAAAAACCTTAAAACAAAGAATTTATGAGTTTATTAAGTTATTAAGTATTCAACCTCCAATCTTCTATGCAACAATGTGACATTTAATTGATACTTGCATAAAACAGATTCATTCCCATATATGTTCACGTTGGTTTGATTTGGAATTCGGATTTAGTTAGAAATAGATGTAAAATCAACCCAAACCAAACTCCTATTCATTTGATTAAGTTTTTTTTTTAATCATCAATTTGATACACCCCTACACACACCAAATGGGGGAGAGAAAAAAAGCATGTGGATGTGCTGGAAATACAACCCAATGTGGGGGGTTTTGGATTAGAGCAAAGACACTTTTTGTTCGGATATTGGATAAGCTAAACAAACATTGGGACAGTGATGCGTTGGAAAACAACTTAAAAGTCTTAAACGTTAAGAATATGACTCTGTATGCACGTAGGCTAGCAAGTCTAATCTGATATCATAGAATTCAAAAGTAATGCCATCAAGCTTCTCACGATCTTTCTTTTGTTCCTCTTATCGTTCTTTAGTATTATTAATAGTATTAACAAACTTGTCATTACAGCATATCAATCAATTTGTTTATAAAAAAGAATGAAATACTGTAGTAAAAGCATTGAACAAAAATCAAATATTGGTTGGACAAATGAATCAGTTGACATCTGAAGTGAACTGAAGACTATGGATTGAAGGAAGGTATATGTACTTATTTGTGGAACACAAGTACAAGTACTATCAAGAAAACTATGGCATCCTCTCAAAAAATAAAAAACACCATGGCATCTAGAACACCGACCCACCATTAACTGAAATATATATATATATATATATATATATATATATATATATATATATTTACAAATATTTTAAAATCACTTTTTTAAAAAAAATCATTGAAGTGAATTTAGAGTGAATTTATATACAACTTTTATTTTTAAAATTAAAAGACCTTAACACTATTTTTTTATCTTACCTGACAACTAAATTTATTTTCGAGTTAGGGAAACTATGTTTTAGATTTTAAAAAATAAATATTTTTGATGTTTTAGTTATATTTGTGTATAAACTTGTATTAAAAAGTTTTTTTAAAAAATAAAAATGGTCGAGTATGATGAAAATAAAATAGTTGTTCTTATTAGCTTTTGAAGAAAATAATTTTTAATAGAAGAGTTAGAAAAATATAATGTATGGCGTCATTGTTTTAAAATCGTATTAATCAAAATCTATTTTTCATGATCTCAAGATCATCCTAACTTATCCATCTCCCTTCTCGAACTACTATGTTATGGAAACTTTGTTCCCCGCCTTAGTTTTTTCCCATCTCTTCTTTTAGTTTACATATTGATAAAAAAAACACTATTTGTGTATTTTTTTTCAATTTTTTTAAAAAATTCTTCAAATTATTTATACCCAAATCACTTTCATTGTAATTTAATTGAACTTCCATTTTGACAAGAAAAAAATGTTTTCCAAACTTAGATTTGAAATAAGTAATTTGACAAACTAAGAAAAAACATGTTTGCCAAACTTAGGTTCGAAGAAAAACTTCCATTTTAATATATATTTTTTGTTAAGTTCTCTCCACTTAAAGTATAGACGGGTATCCTATTAATTTGGTGTTAAATATGTACATTTCTTCTAATTTAGATTTAAACTTTGATTTATCATAATATGAAAGTTTAGCTCTTGTGCTGAATTCAACTCCATTAGTAACACTTAATTGATAATTTTTTTGGTTGATAAAAAATACTTCATTGATTTTGACACCATTGATGATAGAAACTAAAAATAAGATTGCTTATGGAATCACAAAACCATTTATACTCAATAGAAAATATATAAACTTTAGTTTTTATTCAAAATTTGGCATACCGCTCCAATAGTTAAATAATATTGTAAATGGTCTTGGTAAGAATTGTTATTAGAATCCCCTTTGAGTTAAGATTTCCGTCTATATGTTTGTTTCTAAGAGCACACTTTAATAAACAATGTTTATTTTTTTGGAATGAATAAACAATGTTTACTTGAAAATAACACTATACTATTAAACATAAATATTTATATCTTAATGTCTCTCTATGACAAGTGGGATATCTTATATTTTTTCTCGAATAAGTAGCATGCATGGTTGGTACAAATGGTCTGAGCATGCTTGTCTGCACACTTCTTGTTCTTGTTCTCAATAAAAAAAAATTAAGGTGAATAAGTAGGATTTTTGAAGTTTAAACTATCTGTCTTTAAATAATATTATGTGATGTCAATGTTTATATTAACGGAATTAATCTTATAATGTCATCATTTAAATATTTTAGGAGAATGTTAAACAGTGCCTTCAGAGAATTGGTTAAATAGTTAAAAGAAGTAAGGTTTTATTAAAAAGTAGTGTAATTATCAGTTGGTCAAAAGTAAAAGTTTATATTTTCAAAACAATTTTTTTACTATTAATCAGTACTCCGGAGACATCAGTTAACAAGACCCAATATTTTATCCAAATGAAAAATATAAAAAAAAAATATAACTTATGTCCTACTAAATCCTAAGATCAAAGATCAAAGATCAAGATAAGAATCTAAAATTATAAATGCACAATTTCCAAAATTAAATATTCTCTCTCATCATTCAATAATGCCTACTTCATTCACCAATTACCTTTTCTGTCTCTATGCTTCATCAGTAATAGTATCACCTCACTTAAAGCATAAAAGTACATAACATTAAAAAGTCCCTGCCATCCAAAGAGATCTGTTTATCTTTTCTCTGCCTTTTCAGATACCCTTTCAACTTTCTTTCTTCCTAATACTAATTTCCAATTCAGTCTTTTTACTTCACATGCTTCACCCGGTTATTATCTTCACAAGCAAATACAAAACCATTTTTTAGCTTCATATTTGATTCAAACTTAGTAAAGTTTTGATTTTTTCAACTTGGTATTTGAATTCTTGATGGAGGGTAAAAAACAATTTAGGATATGTTTTGTTCTTATGATGTTATTTGCTACATCAGTGTTGGAAGTGGGTGGAATTGGAGTTAACTGGGGAACACAGTCAACACATCCATTACCACCATCTACTGTGGTGAAAATGTTAAAAGATAATGGTATTCAAAAAGTTAAGCTTTTTGATGCTGATCCAAATATTCTTGATGCTTTAAAGAAATCTGGGATTCAGGTTATGGTTGGTATACCTAATGATTTGCTTTATACTATGGCTAATAGTCGTCAAGCTGCTGAAAAATGGGTTGCTAAGAATGTTTCTGCTCATGTTTCATCTGGTGGTGTAGATATCAGGTAAATTCTTTTGATTGATTTGTGTTGAGTTTTTCATCTTTGGTTTAGATTTTAATTCTTGTATAGAGTGATTCTGTTATTTATTCTGCATTTTGGTTATGATTGTTTCAAACTAGGACAGGTGAGGAATTCTAGTGGTTTACCACAAAAAGTCTTAAAAATACTTTTTACATAAATGGAGTGTTTTTAGTCCCTACAAAAGCTAAATAGGGATTAAAATTGTACATAATTTATGTAGGGACTAACTTGAAAATATGAAAAATTTATAGTTACTAAAGTAAAGACATATTTAACCAAGTGATTGAACTCGAGTAGTTAATTAGTTTCACCAAAGATGAATCGTTCAAGAAAACCCGAGTTTGATTCTTGGTTATAACGATTCTTGACGGCCAACCAAATTACAAGGGCCGGAGGGTTAACAATCACATACTCAGACAAAATTAGTCGTTGTTCCTTTGGAATGCTTAGCTGAATCCATTGCAATGTGTTTAAAATCATTGACTAGGATTTATCAATGCTTGTTTTTCTATTTGCCTTTTTATGAATGACATTATAGTTATAATCACTGCCAAAAAGGACATTCCCCTTGATTCCTCATCATCTACAAATCATATATTTGGCAACATAAGATTCTTTCAACTACTTTTTTGGCAACATATTATCTTTGCGTTCTTGCTTGAACTGAATTCAGTGGATTAAATTGATTAATTTAGCTGCAAAAGGGTGAAATTCAGATATGAGCCTAAATCCTTGTCCACTTGTACAAGTATCAACCTGTTGTCAATGTTTTAATTAAATGAGGACTCAAAGTAAGACATATTAACAAATTTCACACTGAGCTGGTAAGGAAAAATATATGATTATTTACTTTGTTGCATGCATAAAATCTAAAGGTTGATATGTCTTCGTAATCTTTCGGGGGCTGAGTGCGTGGTTTTAAGTTGCGGTAATACTGGAAACCTTTTTATATTGTGGTAAAATACGGGCAAATGCGGTTTGTGATGTGTTGTATGTGCTCTTGCTATGTTTTCCATTTCTTAATCTGTCATGACTGATGGCATTTCCTCAACTGTTACACCAATGACTATTTTTATGTATTTCAATGTTGCAGTTGTCTATATTTTCTTTAACTTTATTTCATGCAATTTTTTCAAGGTACATTGCTGTTGGAAATGAACCTTTCTTGTCAACTTACAACGGTACCTTTGAAGCCACAACACTTCCAGCTCTTGTAAATATCCAAAATGCTCTTATCAAAGCTGGTTTGGGAAGTTCAATCAAAGTCACTGTCCCTTCAAATGCTGATGTGTATCAGAGCTCATCAGGCAACCCTTCCGATGGCGACTTTAGGACAGACATCCATGATCTCATGGTTCAGATTGTCAAGTTTTTGAGTCAGAACAATGCTCCATTTACCGTGAACATTTATCCTTTTATTAGTCTTTATGAAGATCCCAATTTTCCAGTCGACTATGCATTTTTCAACGGTTTTAATGATCCTTTAAACGACAACGGAAAGATCTACGACAATGTCTTTGATGCTAACTATGATACTCTAGTTTGGGCCTTGAATAAGAATGGTTTTGGTAACATGCCCATAATTGTAGGAGAGATTGGTTGGCCTACAGACGGAGACAGAAACGGAAATCTTCGACTCGCGCAACGTTTTAACCAAGGCTTCATGACTCGATTTATTGCCGGAAAGGGGACTCCGTTGAGACCTGGTCCTATGGATGCATACTTGTTTAGTTTAGTTGACGAAGACAACAAAAGCATTCAACCTGGTAACTTTGAACGTCATTGGGGATTGTTTTACTTCGATGGACGGCCAAAATACCAACTCACCATTGGATCAAGAACGAACGGACTAGTAGGTGCTACCGGAGTAACACATTTGCCCAAAAAGTGGTGTATTTTGAAACCCTCAGCAAACCTGAACAGTGATCAAGTTGCACCGAGTGTGTCTTATGCTTGTCAAAATGCAGATTGCACTAGTCTTGGCTATGGAACTTCATGTAGTGGTTTAGATGTCCGCGGTAACATCTCATATGCGTTTAATAGCTACTATCAGGTGAATGATCAGGTTGACGGCGCTTGCAAATTTCCCGGTCTTTCCACTGTCACTGACAGAGATCCTTCAACTCAGGATTGCACATTCCAAATCATGATCCAAACTGATTCCGCGAGGAGAATCAAATCTCTTAGAATAGTACTATTTGCTTTTTTGGTTGTTGCTTTTTTGTAATCTTAAATACTATAAAGATTCTGGATTTTTAATCATTTTTGGATAAAGTAAACTGTATTTATTTTGATTATCATATTTAACAAATTGGATGTATACTGCCAGAGGAAAACAACATGTTGAAGACAGCAGAAGATTATTCGCGGTGTCCAACAATAATTGACAAAATTTCCTTAAAATCTGGAATTCAGATTTCTAGTATCACATGGAAATGTAGCAACTTAAAATAATTGTTGGCAACATTCCCTTAAATCACGGGAAGAGTTTTATTTTTGTTTTATGGTAGGAACTGATCTTGGTATTTTGGATTTGCATTTGCAATACTCACACCGTCACTATCAACTACTAAGATGTAAGATAGTTTTTTGAAGTAAGATGTAAGATAGTTGAAAACACTAAATTATGCAAATGTCAGCTTAAATTCAACTCATGTTCTCATTTGTGAAGTTTTCAGAGAATTGTATATACGTATTTGAAGTAGAAAGTATTCAGAAACTGCACTTCCAAGCCAAACATACCTTTGTTTTCGACCATTAGGTAAATAAATCCTTGAGATTATAAAAAAAATATTGTCCACCAACTCCACAATACACCAATAGAACCGAACCAACTCAAAAATAGTTCGAGATTCGATTCGGTAATTAATTCGTTGAACTTGGTTCATGAACCAAATGAGCCGAACTTGAGTTGAAAATAAAGTTCGTTAAATAAATGAGTTGAACTTGAACTATGGATATCTCGACTCGTTTGGTTCATGAACCAGCTCGATATATATATATATATATATATATAATTGAATTAAAAAAGAGTTCCTCATGATATATCTTATTTATCCATTCCACGTTTGCATGAGGGAATTCACAAAAATAAAAAGAAAAGATGCATGAGTGAGCATAGCTAATATATTAGTCCCACATCGGCCATTTTATTGAAGAACAAAGAGCAAGATGGCTATAAAAGAGCAGCTAGAAAGAGTGTATAATATGTTGTGGGAATTGATCAATTGTGTATTGATTAGTTCATAGTGCTGCATTTATTTAAGTGGCTTTAAGACTGTTTGACTTTTTTTTTTTTGTTCATTTGAGGATTTTTTTTTTGTCTTTTCTTTTGTTTGATTCATGCTTATTGAATCAAATTGAGTTTGAGTTTTTTTCTCTTTTATTTGATTCGAGCTATCGAGTCGAAACGAGTTTTTCTTGAGTTTAAATCGAGTCGAGTTCGAGCTAGAAAAAAATTTGTGACAAACTCGAGTTGAGTTTCGAGCCGATTTAATTTTTATTGAGTCGAGTTGAGCTCAGATAAGTTCGACTCATTTTCAACCCTAGTCACGAACAATCATTAATCACGTACCATAAATCTATAACACAAACCACAATATTAAAAAATATCTTAAAATAAAAATATGGTTGAGACGTGTGAAGGCACACCATTTTCAAGACGAAACTCCTCCTTAATTCAAAAGGCTCTTCCAAAAAAATTCCAAATAACTTAACTACGAGAAGATTATCATTGTTTTTTTTTTTTTTTGACAAATGAAGATTATCATTGTTAACCATATATGGAGAAAGAATGAAACATTTTTCAGTAAAAATGCACTAGAACAAAGTTTATGAAGATCAAAATAAGTTTGTATCTCTTAGGTTTTTCGCTCTCTCTCCCACACAACTGCACAAGCACTAGTTCTATGTATATAACTAATATATTGTTCAACAACTATGTATGTAGCTATGAAAGATGCATATTATACTTTATCAGATTTTTGTTGTTGTTCGTGTTGATTGAAAAGATACATGTTAAAGACGTCTCACATTGCAAAGAATTGTAAAGGATAAAGAAAAATATTGAAATTGCCACAAGGTTGTGCAAGCTTCTGTACCAAAGAACATCACAAGAGCATAATAAACCACATGAGGACAAGGCAAAGACATCCATCCATCAAAAGGGACCTCCATCATCTTGAGTACTAACTCCAGACAATAAGTACACCTCTTACCAAAAGACTACAAACTCACCAACTCAAAATAAATACCATTACTTACCACCAGTAGAAGTTAAAATGAATTCACCAACACTCCCTGCTAAAAAATAGGAGACTATAAGTGTCGTGTAGTGTAAACTAAAGCAAGCTATTCCCCTCAACTCAACTGAACCAATGTACACAAACGCTGCCATGAACTTCAGTTTAACTCCATGTATGTGTATTTTCTAGATTAATATTTGGGTTTGAATATAATACTCAACATTATTAGTTGCACTTTTTTAGATGTTTTGATTTCTTCATTGGATTTGATTCTACTATCCACTTAATTTCATTCCATTGTTGTGTTCTTCTAATCTTTGCTATATCTTTATCCGCAGTCTCCACTGTTAGCTTGATGCAGCTTCAGAGCTTCTGTGTGACCACTTTTGTTGAAGATGATTATCATAAACCATGTGTTTTGTTTGCTGGTTCATCAATGTTATTTTAATCATTTTAACAACCGTAATTTCTTTGATTAAATAATAAGGTAACAAAGTTTCTATCTATCATAAATCTAATTATCTTACTCTCATTTTATATTAAAAATCTAATTAAATCTAATATTCATCTTAAAAGGTGGATTCCTTCTTCTGTTTAGAATTATAGGATATTGTATTGTAATTTTAATGACTTAGGCTTACCATGATGACCTTAACTATATAAATAACTTTTACTAATTATCCATCTATCACTTTAATTATACAGTTTTTGTACTGTTAAACCTTGACATCAAACTTCCATTTGTTATACAAAAATTCATGACTTTTATTATATAATAAATTTTGCATGTTCAGATTATCATACTTATAGATTAAATTATAAGCAAAATCAACTATTTAATTTTTCAGGATAATCATATCTAGATTGCCAAATATGTGTATATTATAATTGATAAGCAAAATCAAGTTGGACAGATTTTTATATTGTGTCTCAACGATTTTCATATTTAAATTATAGTTGATAATAAATGTGAATATCTTGTTCAGATTTAATTTATCAGGATAATCATATCTGTCGGAATGTTCAAATCAAGCCTCAAATAACGCTGAGGAAGTTGGATGTTCATCCTCATCTTTTAGCGTAGAATTAACCGAAGTTGTTGCAATAGTGAGAAATGAAGATGGTGATGAGGTTGATTCTAAAACACAGTGTCATTGGAACATATACCAAGATTTTTTTGATAAAATATGGAGATATTGTTAAGAATTTTTGGTCAAAGTCGGCGGAGCTCCGTTCATCATTGTTGGAGTTAATTTGTGCAGTCGTGTTAGACTTTGAAACGAAGAAACTTAGTCAAATCAGAGAAAGTGGCTTGGAAATCAAGATTTCTCTTGTGACGGAATTCAAGTTATGAATGTGGATGTGAAATGCTCAGCACTAGGCTAGCTAAGTTAAGTAAAGCATGATTTACTCCGAAAGATTGTGATAAACTAAAAGTGGAGACAGCAATAGTAAGAACCTCACTGCAGTTGCTGAGAGTAAATAGGAAAAATATGAAGATAATAAGTAGGCATTGGCAAAGAAGGTGAACGAAATGGAAGAGAAGCTGGAAGAAACGAAAGACAAGTTCAAATCCATGTACAGTGCATCAATGAAGTAAGTAATGAAATTAAGGAAGAGAACTTTGGGAGTTGGTTAATTGAATTACATATTACATCTATTTAGATTCTGTTACTATATGTATTACATAATAACATAGTTTGACTCAACAACAAACTCCTAAAAGCAATTGAATACTCTTTCCATGTGACTACATATATTACTGCAAGTATACTACATTAATCTCTGATGAAAAGGCTGTACCAATACAAGTTACGGATTTAGATTGTATCTGGTATTATAATACATTCATTGACATCAAAATATATGATATAACAAGCATATTCATAATCTTGAGTTTATTTGCTTACATCTCTGTACTTGAAATTCTACATTGCTTTGACAACTTAAACAATAAATACTATAAAATGTCTACTTTAATCTATAGTAGCATGCAGTAAGTGTTAGCATCATTTTAGGTGTTGATAGAAGTGTACCATATCAGTCAAATTACTTCAGTTCAGCGTTCATTTCATACTTTCGAATGTAGTCTCTGGATCTTATATCAGCCTGAAGTTGAAGTAACGAAAAATTGTTTATGGAACAATTACTTGATGAAAAAACAGTAATTGTGGAAACAGTAAATCAATCTAGCTATCAACACCTAAACCTTTGTAACATCTAATAAGGATAATTATAAATGAGATGCAAAAAAATTTGATGGAGCATCAACATGATATTTTGCAATATATATTGAGTTCGGTCTCTAAGTGAAGGAGAACAAGTATGACGAATACCACTATGTCTCCAGACAATGTGACCTAGGCTGCATGATTCCCGAAATACAAAAGTGGCATTTTACAATAAATTGGCAACAAACAACTTCTGAACAAGAGAGGAGTCAATACTGGCTTGATAAAAGAAAAAGATAGAGGATTAAAAGTGAAAAAAGGCATATTCTATTTTATGTGTTTTTGTAAGGGCTCCACACGATAATGCCAGCAAGGATGCCAACAAGGACTCAAGAATATGCAAAGGGATCAATTCTGTTATAGCAGATCCGGAGATTAAGGAAGGAAAGGGACAACGCATCAAGTCAGCCAACGTTAGGATGAGGGACTATATAACCAAATGAAGGGGTTACTGATAGGGTGTGAAATGTTATGATAATTCTTCTTCCCTCTTAGTCTTCTCTCTCTCTCACTAATAGTTCTCTGTGAGAACCTTCCTTTCTGTTACTTGTTGAAATTATCCTCCTCAGTGTTTGTACTAGGAGTGAATTACCATTACTAGTTATTTGAATATCACAAAGTTACATTTATCATTTTACTGAGATATTACAGTTTTGTTCACGCTTTACTTGAAATATAACCGATCAGCTGTGAATGTGATAGTATATGTATGTGTAGTAAAGTAGATATCAAATTCTTTCAAATGAAAAATTGTTTTACCTGCCTAATTGGCTCAGGGACCCGATACTTGCAAGTCATCTGAACAATCGTAATGGCCGTCTGGAGTGATATCCTGTGGCCGATTGAAATATATATTGGCTTTATGGATCCCTGCGTAGATTTCATGGCCTGGATAACGGTTTGGAAGGAAAGGATGAAAAAAAAACTAAGCATGCTGAATCAATATATCAATAAAAAAGTACACAAACACATGGAACTGGATTTTGGCAGCTAAAGTTCAAGCTTTATAAGTTGCTTTTTTATGAGTATGGCACATCCTTTTTTCAAATAAGGACAAGTGCTGTTAATTCAAATTCTTACCGCTCCCCATGTATGCCCGGAGCAACCTGTCAAAGTAATGAAGTGTTTAGAAGAGTTTTCTTTGGCTTCTAGAAGATTTCTCACTCTAGATTGATGGAGACCATCCACATGATGCAACTGGAAAATATACAGCTTAAGAACTTAGATATCTACTCAGTACTTCTTAACAACAAAAACATCAGATAGAATCAAATCTCTAAATTGAAGAAGGATGTGAGAATCTATATAGTGACATGAGTCTTTCCACAATAGATTAGTGAGATTATACTAACATTCTTTCCAATCCCGATAGTTGGAAGATTGGCTTTAACTCCAATGTGACAAGCTAGTCCAAAACCTGCAAAAGTTAAAGGTTGCAAGCCAAAAGTTGTCAAACACAATTATGAATATATGTAAAGAACCTAAAATGACTTCAACTTTCAAAGGATAGTTATGCTGAATAAGAAGTTTTAACATTGGAAATTGAGTGATAAAAAGTACTTTGGGTGAAACAGCATTGATCAATTGGGGTGAAATCAGTGTTGACAGCATTTTCAGTTACATTAAACACCAGTTGATATATTCAATGTAGCAAACTGATAAAAAATTGAAACAACAGCCAGCCATTCTATGACTTCTGAAGTGTTTTGTTCTAACAGTCTGGCTTTTATCTTTCTATCAAACGAAAATTTAATAACAATAGGAGTATCTTTGTATATGTCCAATAGAAAAACAGTGCATGACTCTGCAAAATGTTTCTATTCAGAGCAGAGCACACTTGCCTCTGGGATGAAGTATGCCATTTCCATCAACCATTAACAACTGTCAACAACATGAGAATAACCTTCTTATCAGTTGATGAAAACATGAGTAACAAAATTGGCACCAGCAACTTGAATGCTAGATAATAGAAAGAATGCAAGTTCCTAATGTATGAATGAATTATTGACACAACAATTACCTGAGGGTAGAATGGACTGTCACTCCTTTTCATTTTCTCCAGAATATCTAGAAGAACAGGAGCCTACAATCGTAGATGCAGTCAAACTATAACAGATTAAACAAATACTTTATAACCAGATTTTCTATTCTAATCGTAAATAATAATAAAAGAAAAATGAAAATAGGGAATACCTCACGAAAGGCAAGGAAGCCAGGGACATAAGGAACATGAAGAGTAACAAAAGCGAAATCCTGATAAACAATTTGAAGAGTTTGAAAATCCAACACTACAAGAGTACCACACGCTAATGATGGATTATTCTTTGAGAAGCTTATATCAACACCACCAATGTATCTTAATTCTTGTGATGATGATGATGATGTAAATTTCCATGTGAAATTATCTTTTGTTATTAATTTTTCCTTCAGATTATCTTGCTCGCTGAAAATAAAAGGGAAGATAGATTAGTGATGAATATGAAATAAATGTTATAAACTTTGAAATTTAGAAATGTGGTTACGCTATCCAGTTTTCGTGATCTTGTTGCGATGAAGTTGATGATGGTTCTTCTTCGTTACTTTCTTCCATTGCTTTGCTTTGCTTCGCTTCAAATGAACTAACCCCTAACGCGGCGTTTGTTCTTTATGTTTTCATAAATTCATTTATTTATTTTTTTAAATTATCGGTTCCATTCCATAAATATAAAATGACATATATAATTATTTGTATGATGATATATCTTTTCAAAAATTTGTTCAAAGATTGAGGACTTCATTATTATGTTGTTATTTTATATTATTTGAAAAAACTGTTATAAAATAATTAAATGGTTTTAAAATGAAAAAATTCAATACACAAAAAAATGAAAGATTTACAGCAAAAAATGAGCGACAGTGACGTTGAGAGCGAGGGTCGGCGGCGGCGGTTTCGCATGCAGGCCTATCGGAGTTCGTCGATCGAGAGGTCACATAGGGGGGGGGGGGGGGGGGGGGGAAGGGGGCCATGCAGCGTGCCACCAAATGGGGGGATGGGGATGGTTGGCTTGTTGTGAGTCATAAGAGGAGAAAAGTGCGGCGACAGGTGGATCGAGGCAAGGAATGGCACAAGGAGCACGATCGGTCCAGAGAGGAGGATTCAGCTTGCTTTCGTCAATCTAGGTTTTCGGATTCAATTGAGGTTCTCGACGGGAGCTGTGTGGATTATTACCAGGATGGGAAAGGTGATCGGTATATTAGGGATTCAGGTAGGGATTGGAATCAGTGCGAGCAGAGGAGCCGCGGTGGAGGCATGGGGTATCGTGACTCAAAGAGGCGGCTGAATGTGCAGGCGAGGCGCACTGAAGGGTTCAGCCACGGCAGTCACGGAAAACGACGTGTAGCAGGGTTTAGCCTTGGTGGTCGAGGTAGACGGGTTGATCAGTTTGGTTGGAGGAGCTCGACGGCTGTGAGAGGTGTACCGGTTCCGGCTGATCAGGGAAGGGGACAGTTTAAGTTTGGCAGCAGTGCACCTGCTGCTGAGCGGGAAGCCATAGGTGCACCTGCGCTTGCCGTTCGTGGAAGAGATTATGTCACCTCTGATGTAGGAAAGGCTCCTAAATTTCGTAAGTATGTTACTTTCTATTTCACTAATTTTCGCCACTTTTATCGAATTTTTATTTACGCAATGGCTTAGAGGTTTGCGGAATGTTAGAAGAGGTGGTAGTTCCGGCTAGGCGCAACGTGGATGGGGAAGTTTATGGTTTCGTGAGATACTCGAACGTTCGTGATGTTTGTAAACTCTTGAAAGCGGTTAATTCTGTCTGTTTTGGAAATTTCAAATTAGTTGCTAAGGTTGCTAGGTTTGATAAAGAGGTGGCGAGAGAGGTTGAAAAGGGGTGTGAAGGTGGAGGAGAATCCGTAGAGGTAAGGAACGAGAAGGTGAGAGTCGGTGACTCTAATGTTGTACCTGAAGGAGCTATGATTGTCGATGTAGGGAGTGGGATGGATATAATCAAAGTTTCTAGTAATGGAGTTGTTGGTGTTAATGTGGATTTAATAAAAAGGGAGCGTTGGCTAATGTAACGAATACCGTGAAACCGACGGAGGGTGTTAGGATTGGTGACGTTTTGGTTAATGTTTGTAAGATTAGGCTTTATCCTAAGGAGTTTGTTAGCGGAAAGAAAGGATCCTTTAAGGGTGTTGGTGGTTATTTGTCTGACTTTAGAGGGCAGCCTTCAATCCAAAAATTGGTTCGCAAGTATAAGTCTTGTGAGGAGGATTTTTTGTGGGCAAATAAAAGGGTGGTGGCTTCTGTGGTTAATGGTGAATCTATACCGGACGTTCAGAATAAAATTGCGAATGCGGGTTTTGCGGATAGATTGTTGATCCGTAGTTCGTCTGAGGTTGACGATAACATTATTATTAATGAAGCTAAGGAGTTCTTTGACCATTTCTTCTCGAATTGCGCATGGTGGGAAAAAAAATCTGCCGTTTCAGCGGGGCGCTTGGCAGAGGATCTATGGGGTTCCGCTTCACGCGTGGAATGTTAGTTTCTTTAAATTGTGTATTTTTTATGCGGACGATTTATACGGATTGACGATGAAACGGTGGAAAATGAAAGATTTGACTACGCTCGAGTTTTAGTAGGTACTCATTCGTTTGAAATTATTAATTGTAGTGAGGAGGTTTTGATTGATGGGGAACTGGTAAGGGTGAAGATTATTGAGGAGTGGGGTTTTAATCTCGGTGATGATGCGTGTCTTTATGAAGAAGATGATGATGTCCAAGATGTTTACTCTGAGCAGGAAGGTGTGCAGGTGGATCACGGTTTGGATGCTGAGACGAATATTCTGGTAGATAAGCTTGTTCATGACTTGGCGGGTGTTGAGGGGCAGGGAAAATTGAGTCAAGAGGTGGAGATTTTGGTAGGATCGGACTCGGATGTTGATGTGGGTGATGTTAGTCATTCTAAGTTAAATAATAGAGGGGAGGTTGCCTCGAGTAGTTTGGTTAAACCGGTCCTCTTGGAGCTAGTGGTTTCTGGTTCGGATGAGTGCGCTTCGTCGAATATAGCGGGTGTGGCCAAGGATGTGGATGAGAATAGTGAGGATATTGTGGCGATTGAATCAGTGATTGGGGTTGATAAGAAGGTGGAACAACGTGATGTTTTTCTTGAAACTTTGAATAGGAGCCTTAGACTTTCAGGGACAGTGTCGTGTCCTCCTAGCGTAGATCGATCAGTTGCTTCTGGTCCATGGAGCTTGGAATGGCTGGGTGACCAAAATCACAGTGAAGCAGGGGGTGCTTATTCTTCCCGGAAGTGTTGTAGAAATAGGATAAGGTCTAAAGGAAGGAAAACACAGGTAGATGTCTTTTCTCAGAAACGCAAGAAAGTGGATGAGGTTTTGCGGCATTCTGTGCATAGTTTGAAAAAGGTGGCTAGGCTGCCTTTCAAAGACCGATCTACGGTTATGCATATCTTAAATAAAAGTGCGCGTAAGTTTCAAGGTTCATCTAAATTGAAAAAAGCGGTGTCGATGGTTTCTAAGGAGGTATTAGACGATTCCACTTCTTCTAACTCGATGTCTAATGATTAGAAAAATTGGGTGGTCTTGCATGGGAGTGAGAAACTGGTGAGGGAGGATGTTAGAAATATAGGTGAAACTATTGGCGTGCAATTAAAAGGGTCTCATATCATGTTTGGTGTTTTGGCTAAGAGATGTAGCAGGAAGAAGAAAGGTGAAGGTGAGGGGGCAGGAGAATCAAGGGGATCAGGTAAGGATGTCGAGTAGGTGGTGGTGGTGTGTAAGGGAATGGGGTGAGGGTGTGGGAGATGAAGTTGGTCTCCTGGAATGTTAGGGGGCTAGGCGGTCTTGAGAAGAGAAAGGAAGTTTGTTATTTGGTGAAGGAGAAGTGTCCACGGATCTTACGTATTCAAGAGACTAAATTACAAAGGTGCGATGACGTCATGTGTATGTCGGTGTGGGATGGTAAATCGGTTGCGTTTTCTTTTCGTCCGTCCGTAGGGGCTTCTGGTGGGTTATTGACCTTATGGGACTCGAAGGAGGTCAAGGTGTGGTCTTCTAGTAGTTTTGATCATGTTCTTTACATCCATGACCAGTTTTTATCTTCTAATGAGGAGTTTCATCTGTTTAATGTGTACGCCCCTTGCAATAATAATGATAGACAGGTTTTATGGGAGGCGTTGTCAAGTCGTCTTCAAGCTCTGAGGGATAAGAAAGTGTGTGTCTGTGGTGATTTTAATGCGGTTAGATGCAGGGAAGAAAGACGATATGTGAATGCTTCTGGAGGTGTGATGGATTTTGGACCTTTTAATCATTTTATTGTAGAGAATGTGTTGTGTGATCTACCGTTATGCGGTTGTAATTTTACCTGGTTTAAAGGGGATATTAAGTCGATGAGCCGTATTGATCGATTTCTTTTGTCTGAAGATTGGTGTTTAGTGTGGCCGAATTGTGTTCAAGTCGCTCATCTGAGAGGGTTATCGGATCATTGTCCTTTGTTTCTTACGATTGATGAAGAAAATTGGGGACCGCGGCCTTCAAGGTTCCTTAAATGTTGGTCTGATCTACCGGGTTATAAGCAATCTGTGAGGAATAAGTGGAGTTCTCTCCAGGTGGATGGGTGGGGTGGTTACGTGCTAAAGGAAAAGTTCAAATTAATGAAATCGGCGTTGAAGAACTGGCATATGTCCCATTCGCAGAATTTACCTGCGCAAATTGGTGCTTTGAAAGAGAGGATGGCGTTGTTGGACGGTATAGGAGGATGTTTTGAGCTGTCAGAGGAGGATTGTAACGAGTTGCATGATGTCTCGGCAAATTTGCATTCTCTTTCTAGGCTTCACACTAGCATTTGTTGGCAGCAATCGAGGAATCAGTGGCTCCGTGAAGGTGATGCAAATTCTAAAGTTTTTCACTCAACCTTGTCTTCGCGACGTCGTCGTAATGCTATTTGTTCGGTGCTGGTTGACGGGGTGAGAATTGAAGGTGTTCATCCGGTTAGAGAAGCGGTGTTCAATCATTTCGAGCAGCACTATAAGGCGCAAGATGTGGAGAGATCGAGTCTTCAGTTTCAGACCCTGTCTGTGGGGGAGGGAGGGAGTCTTATCAAACCTTTTTCAGAGGTTGAAGTTAAGGATGCTATTTGGGATTGCGATAGTTTCAAAATTCCGGGGTCGAATGGTGTCAATTTTGGTTTTTTAAAAGAGTTATGGTCTGAGTTGAAAGTTGATGTGATGAGGTTTGTTTCCGAGTTTCACAGAAATGGGAAGTTGGCGAAAGGTATCAATGCTACTTTCATAGTGCTGATTCCGAAGGTGGACAATCCTCAGAGGTTAAATGACTATCGGTCAATCTCTTTGGTGGGTAGTATGTACAAAATTATTGCTAAAGTATTAGCTAACAGATTGAGGCTGGTGATGAGTAGTGTGGTGGCTGAAACTCAGTCAGTTTTCGTTAAAAATCGTCAAATTTTAGACGGCATTCTTATAGCAAACGAGGTTGTTGATGAGTCTTCTAAACTTAAGAAGGAGCTTATGTTATTTAAAGTGGATTTTGAAAAAGCCTATGATTCCGTTGACTGGGGCTACTTGGATTCGGTTATGAAAGGGATGACTTTTCCAGTTCTGTGGCGGAAGTGGATCCGAGAATGTGTGACTACTGCTACTGCTGCTGTTCTTGTAAATGGCAGCCCTACTGATGAGTTTCACTTACAAAGAAGTTTACGTCAAAGGGACCTTATATCCTCTTTCCTGTTTTTGCTTGCAGCTGAAGGTCTTAATGTTTTGATGAAAGCTTTGGTTGAGAATAATTTATTCAAAAGGTACGAAGTGGGTACGACTAATCGGGTAGTGGTTTCTCACCTTCAATTCGCTGATGATACTCTGTTATTAGGTAATAAAAGTTTTAGGAACTAATTGTGAATCATGTTAAATCTAGATTGTCGAGTTGGAATAACATATTTCTCTCTTTCGATGACCGCTTGATTCTCCTCAAATCTGTTCTGACTTCTCTGCCTGTCTATGCACTTTCCTTTCTCAAAGCTTCGTTATGGCGAAATAGGTGGGAGGTTGGAGGTGGGAAGCGGGAGTGTGTCTTCGTGGTGGAGGGAGGTACGTAGGATTCGTGATGAGGACGGTGACATAGGTGGAGGGTGGTTCGGTGATAGTGTTAGACGGAGGGTTGGTGATGGGGCTGCGACGCTCTTCTGGTCGCATAGGTGGTTGGGAGGATCCCCGCTTTTCGAGCGTTTTCCTCGTTTATTTGACTTAGCCGAGAACAAAACCATTTCAGTTGTTACTTTGTTTTCTAGGGGCCTGGAGTTGGATGGGGAGGATTGGAGTTGGCGGCGGAGGTTGTGGGCATGGGAGGAGGCTTTATTAGAGGAGTGTATGACGTTACTGTTTGATTTCTCTCTGGTTCCTAATATTTCAGATACTTGGGAGTGGCTTCCTGATACTACAGAGGGTTACTTCATGAGGGGGGCTTATGATTTGTTGACTGGTGGTGATGATTCTCAGTTAGGTTTACCTGTCGAGATGGTGTGGCGTCATCAGGTCTCTGTGAAGGTTTCGGATTTTGCCTGGAGGCTGATTTGGGACCGTCTTCCAACGAAAGCTAACCTGGCTTGTCGGGGTGTTATTCACGCGGATGATATCTTTTGTGCTTCTGGATGCGGTTACGTGGAGACGGCTGAGCATTTATTTTTATCTTGTTCTACGTTCGCACCTTTATGGCAGCTGGTGCGTGGTTGAATTGGTGTTGATGGGGTGGATTCTAATGTTATTGCAGATCATTTTGTTCAGTTTTCTCAGTTGACAGGAGTTGGTAAAGCTAAAAGGTCTTTTATGCAGCTCATTTGACTCTTGTGTACTTGGGTGTTGTGGAATAAACGTAATAATCGTTTGTTCAATAATATTGTTACTATTGTGCCTCGCCTATTAGACAAGGTCAAATTGTTAGCATTAGGATGGTTGAAAGCTAAAAAGGTTTTGTTTGTTCATGGTACGCAGAGATGGTGGTCAAGCCCTTTAGTTTGTTTGTGCATTGGCTAACTTGTATTTTCTCTGCTTGGTTGTAACTGTTTTTTGTATTCTTAAAGTGGTCTCTTAGGCACATCTTGTGCTTGAGAACTACTGTTTGGAGTGGTATATAATTCATTTTGATTTCTTAAAAAAAAAAATTAAAAAATTCACAAAAGTTATATGTTATTTTTATAATAGGACTAATTCGAACATTTTGTGTGATTAAAAATAATTAAGTATAATTGGATATATATTTTTCATTTGGATACTTTTATCAATTTATATTATTTATTATGGTCATCTCTTACACAATGCATATATCATAATAAGATGATATTTAGTTTTATTCAACTTTTAACCATGTTGTCTATATTATATAGTCTAGTCATAAAAGACCCCACTAGTAAAAAAATGGATAAAGGGGCCATAAGAGCTTGGGTAAGAATATCAAAAAGAAAATAGGTAAAAAGTAATTCCATATTTATTGAATTTTTAAATAACAGAGTGCACTCAGTGCATTTTTTTTTTTATTTTTTTAAACACGAAGTGTATTGTTTGTATATAACTCGTGCAGACACTTTAATAAATTAATCTTATTCAAATAACCCTAATCACTTTTAATAGAAGAAAGCATCAAATACATGATTTGGAGACACCACATCATTCACAAAGCAATCAAAAGTAGCATGAGCAATACGAGTTCCTATAAATGTTGTCTCTTGAACTCTTAAGGAGATTGTCTCTTGACGTTGAAAAGGAGCACTTGAAGACGATGAAGCCATGACCATTGGATTATGTAACAATTCCAAAACAAATATAGTTATGAAAAGATGTAACCTTCTAATTGATCAAACCTAATCCATATAGCACAAATTTGATTGTTTTGGCGCAATAAAAATATTTTCCTTCTTCCAAGAAATTAGATATTCCCATTTTTTATAACGGGGTAACACCTTTTAAAAATCTCCTTTGGAGATTGATAAAATCTTAGTGAACATGTTGGTGTATGTATGAGCATAGCACAACCATCTTCAATTCCTTCACAAGAAATAACAAATTGAAAATCTTTGTTAAATTCGGGAAAAAAATGGCACACTAATTCCATTTGTTTGTAATGATAGGCCAAGTTTAAGAAATGATTTAAGAGTATTTTGATTCAATTCTTGCCAATGTAGTGTGAAGATTGGTATCAAAGAAATAAGCTTTTTCAGTGTCATCTTTAATAATCAACTTATGATCTAAAACAACAACCATCACTATAAACCTCAAAACTACCTGAGGTTAGGGGTGTGCAAAAATGTGGTTAACTGGATTGTATCTATAAACTGAACCAAATTGAACCACAAAAAAACTGCACCATATTAAATGGTTTATGAACTGAACCATAAATTTAAACCAATTCAGTTCAGTTTAAAACCGGTTCAAAACCAGTTTAATATATTTGAACCATATTTTTCTTAGTGCACTTTTATTAAAACAACTTATTAGGATCTCTTTAACAAAAACAGCTTATTCAAACCAGTTTATTTAAGCAAAACAGCTTATTAGGATCTCTTTTTATAAAAAAAACAGCTTATTCGAAACAACTTATTTATGAAAAACACCTTATTAGGATCTCTTTTTCAAAAACTGCTTATTCGAAACAAATTATTTATGCAAAAAAGCTTATTAGGATCTCTTTTTATAAAAAAAAACAACTTATTCGAAACAGCTTATTTATGGAAAACACCTTATTAGGATCTCTTTTTCATAAACAGCTTATTCGAAACAGCTTATTTATGCAAAACAGCTTATTCGAAACAACTTATTAATGGAAAACACCTTATTAGGATCTCTTTTTTCAAACACAACTTATTCAAAATAACTTATTTATGGAAAACACCTTATTAGGATCTCTTTTTTCAAAATCAACTTATTCGAAATAGCTTATTTATGAAAATAAACTTATTAGGATCTCTTTTTCAAAAACAGCTTATTTATGCAAAACAACTTATTAGGATCTCTTTTTCAAAAACAACTTATTACAATCTCTTTTTAAAAACCAGCTTATTTATGTAAAATAACTTATTATGATCTCCAATAAGCAGTTTTGCATAAGATAAGTTGTTTCCAATAAGTTGTTTTTTTTAAAAAGAGATCCTAATTAGTTGTTTTACATAAATAAGTTGTATCGTATAAGCTGTTTTTTTTTTGTTAGTCTAGATAAGAAAACAATGATTTCTTTGTCATCCTATACATAAAGATTACATCTAGAAATAGATATGTGCATTGTTTTGTTCATCTTTATCACCACCCTATATACATAGAGAGACTATATGGTAGACTTTGACTTTAGTTAGAAAAATGACAATATTTCAAGTTTAACCTGTTTTTAATTTATTGTATTAATCGTTGACCCGTGCAAAGCACGGGAGCGCGATCTAGTATAAGACATAAGTATATTTGTTGAATATTTATTTTTTTGAAGGATGTATATTTGTTGATTTTTTTTTTAAGGATTATATTTGTTGAAATTTATTATGCTTATTCACGTCTACCCATGGGTATTAATACGTAAATGCATGTTATTATGGTTTAATTAAATTTGATTTGATCATGCCTTTCTCTTAGATAAGATTTTAGCATGCCAACAACATGATTCAGCATGTTAGGTGTAATGAATAGAAGGATATAAACTTATTTGTAGTTTTGCACGTACTACATTTGTTTCAAAAATAAGAGTCGATTAATTTCTCCTAAAAACAAGTGTCAATTAACTTTTTTGCACACAAATTAAAAAATACAATAAAGTTATAAAAAATACATGACAATTTTACTAAACTAACTTTATTAACAATTAGCTGGGTGTTTTCCACCATCGTAAAATTGACAGGTGGATATAATACTTTCAGAATTGTGCATATATTATTAAATTGAGGGCAGAATTGAAATAAAATAATTTTTTTTTGTCGGTGTTTGTACCTCAAACTTTACATATATTATGGATTGTTGTTACCAATTGAGTTAAGTTTACGAGGACATAAAATAAGAATAAGTGACATTCATTGTCAAATGAATGAATTTTTTCTACTTTTGGCTAATTAATTTTGTTACTGTTTTTTTTATCTTCACATTTTTGTTCTTTTCAATTTTTATCTTCACCAATATAATTTTAACCGTTAGTTGTGGTGTAACTAACATAATGTAGTTACATGATGCAGATGATCTCGGACTTGATTTGAGAACAATTGATTCAAAATATTGAATTTATTTTTAATTTTTTATTTTGGGATGGGGTGAGGATTTTAGGAAAATTGTTTGAATAAATTGAGAGTCGATTTGTACTCTTAAGGAGGATGGAGGTTTAAGGGTTAGGCGAGTGAGAGTTTTTAATCTTGCTTTGTTGGATAAATGGTGTTGAAGGATGACGATTGAGAAGGAGGGGTTGTGGTATAGAGTTCTGAAAACTCGTTATGGCGAGGTAGGGGG
The DNA here is from genome assembly GCA_946800305.1 of Medicago arabica. NCBI lineage: Eukaryota > Viridiplantae > Streptophyta > Magnoliopsida > Fabales > Fabaceae > Medicago > Medicago arabica. The sequence continues at coordinate 7,949,283 of OX326965.1, read as the reverse complement.
CGGTTGAAGGAGGGGGGAAGCCATTGTTCTTCTTGGTGGTGATCGGTGTGTAGGTTGCGTGAGGGGTTGGGTGATGGTGTTGGGAGGTGGTTTGATGAGATCCGTAATGGTAGAAATACCCTATTCTGGTATGATAATTGGGTACGGGATACTCCTTTGCGGTTTAAATTCCTCCGCCTCTTTGATTTGGCTGTCAGTAAGGAGCGTACAGTAGAGAACATGTGGAGGCTTGGGTGGGCGGTTGATGGTGGGGTGTGGGAGCGGCGGCGCATGTTATTGGCCTGGGAGGAGGAGAGTGTGAGGGAGTGCTCTGTGTTACTTAATAACGTTGTTTTGCAGGATAATATTCATGATATTTGGTGTTGGTTGTTGGATCCTTCCAATGGTTACACGGTGCGGGAAGCATATCGTTTTCTCAGTAACAATGGTAATCAAGTGGATAGGAATCATGTTGACAACGTCTGGTAGAAGCATATTCCTTCTAAGGTATCTCTGTTTGTGTGGTGCCTCCTGTGCAATAGACTTCTTACTAGAGATAATTTGGTGTAGTGGCGTGTCATACACGTTCAAGATTCAGCTTGTGTGTCCGGTTGTGGTGAACCAGAATCCGTTCCTCATCTGTTTTTAGGATGTGACACTTTCAGTTCGCTTTGGGGTCGTATGTTGCATTGGTTGGGTATTTCTCTGGTTCTTTCAGGTGACATTCGACATCATTTCACTCAATTTACTAATATGGCTGGCTTGCCTAGAGCCACTCATTCCTTCTTGAAAATTATTTGGTTTGCTTCTGTTTAGGCTATTTGGAAGGAAAGGAACAACCGTGCATTTCAAAACACGGTATCGGATTCTTCTATTTTAGCTGAAAAAGTAAAACTGAATTCTTTCTTGTGACTGAAATCTAAACATGCAACTTTTAGCTATTGTTACCGTCATTGGTGGAAGCATCCACTTCTTTGTATGAGAGCTCATGTGTAATTTAGCTTTTTGCTGGTGCTTTCAGCTTTCAAGCACCTGGTTGTTGTAAATACTTTGTGGTTGGTTTTCCTTTTGCATGTCTTGTGCAGGGTAACTCAACTTTGTTTATAATATATCTCATTTTTGTTTTTAAAAAAAATAAGATTATTTAAAAATTATTATTTTAAGCAATATTAATCAATTTAAGATCAGACAACAAAAATATGTAACTTAAAATCCAAATTATAAGACAATAAGAAACATCGATGGATAACACTAACAAAATGTTTAGTGAAGGAGATGTAGATATCCTTAGTTTTTTTTTAGAAACTCTTAGTTTTTATTTCGAGAGAAATAGAGAGTGAAATATGTGAAAAAACAAAAGGAGGAAGAGGAGAAAAAAAAGAAAGAGATCGGTATAATGTTTTGTGTTAGAACAACAACCAGTCATATAAGATTTAAAATAAACGAAAATAAAAGATAAAGGACATGATCGTTTTTTGTTAATGCAGTTCGACCAATGATGTCCACCTCTATAACGATAAAGCAATTATAGTTTCGTATTATTTTTGTAATAAAATAGGGTTTCAGTGTTACATGCAATATATATATATATATATATATAGTACTATGATTCAAATTACAACAATACCCCTTAATTTTACTCAACAGTTACATCCTGACAAATATCAAACAATGACCACCTTGGCGAATATCAAACTCTTATGAAGACTTCATGCATGACGAACACATTTTGAAAATCGGGGAGGCACACACCTCTTGTTTAACACTAAGAAACATGTAACAAGTTAAAGTAATGTTTGAACTTGTCACTAATGACTAGCTTGATCAACATATCAATTGCATTCTTTGAAGTCTAAACATTTTCAAGTAATATATGTCCTGATGCAAGTAAATCTTTTGATCTTGTGAAATCTCACATCAATATGGTTTTGGCATAATACACATCATTGTTTGTCAAATAAATGACACTCTGAGTATCGCAGCGCAACTGAACTCTACCTTGGCCGACATCTAATTCTCTCACCAATCGTGTAAGCCGTAAGGCTTCTTTGACAACTTCAGTTGCTACCATGTACTCTGCTTCAGTTCGCAACATAACCACTATGGATTGAACTGATAATATCCAACAAATAGGTCTTCAAGCTAAAGTAAAGACATACTATATCGTGGACCTTCTATCGTCCATATCATCAATATAGTTTGAATCAACATATTCTTCAATTGAAGGATCACCATGTTCGCTGCAAAACATGATACCATGACCCATTGTACTCTTCAAGTGCTTCAACATCCACTTGAATGCTTCCTAATGACACTTGCCCAATTTGGACAAAAAACTTGCAAACTTTACTTATAACTTGTGTCAAATCTGGTATAGTGTAGACCATAGCATACATTAAGCAACTGACATCATTGACATTAGGAACCTTTGACATATACTTAGCTTCTACATCTATCTTTGGACAATGATCTAATGGGTGCTTGAAGTGATTGGTCAATTGAGTACTTACCAAAACAACGATGCATCAAAACTAAACAAAAAATAACTGAAAAACAAATTTCAAATAAATCACTTCTAAACATCTCAGTAGTTGAGTGCTCCATTGATATAAATCGAACTTATGACAACTTACATTCAACATACCTATAGAAAAACGGATAAGAAGTTTTTATGTTACAACTTAAAAACCCTAAAAATAAAATAAATTATGCCAATCATTTTTCAACACGTGCACAAGGAACCTGCATTCTAAGAGAAAATTATTCCTTTTTGACCCATTTTGAGAGAGAAGTTAATTTATCCAAACAAAGAAATAATATATATAAAAGTTAATTGTGGTCGGTTAACCGCAAGGGAAGAGAAAGAAAAAAGCAGAAAAAGGTCTACTTTGAAAATATCAAAATGGATCTTCACATCTGAGCCGTTGGTATTATCGAGACCCAATTTAAACTAAAAATAACACATTTTAGTTAGTGAGAAAAATAAAATAGAACAGTTTTGTTTCTGAATGAATCAGATCATTGACAATATAATAATTAAAAAAGCAACAATTATTGGACAATTATATTTCTTAGAGATTAAAATATACCTTTATTATTTCAAGGATTAAACTGCATCCGAAAGTTTTTCATAATAGTTGTTAAATCAATTTTTGATTTTTATATTGATTGGTAGTAAAGTATAATTTTTGAACAAGGATAGTAAAGTATAATTGAGGTGCGAGAATTAAACTAACGACTTAACGAAATTTGTAAATTCAATTAAGTTACTTTAAATCTTTTTCTTTTTCATGTTTGAGTTCAAACCAACCTTGTTATGTTATTGGTTTCATCGCATCATTCAATATTGACCACTCACAATGTAAAACAAACTATTATATTTTATTGTTATTAACAAAAAGAAAAAGCCATTATATTAGTAGTATTATCTTAAAATACATGTTGCGTTCATGCCATGTTTAATTATTTTATAATTTTTTTTTATTTTATCTTTTTTACTTGTATTAATAGTACAAAAAATATATTTTATGAAAAGTTAGTTTTCCTTAGATTTTTTAAAATAAGTTTTCATAATTTTAAAATGTTAATCCAATTAAACCAAACTAAAGAAACATATTCTTCATCATTTTACAAGAGAAAAAATTTCATAACTTGAACCGTAGAGAGATAAAACTTAGAAGAGGAAAATGAGAAAAAAGTGAAGAGGATCCATTTCTATTTGTTACACCCTCTGCAACCCTGGTTGGGTAAAACATATTAACCATGGTAAGGTTAACAATTTTGTTGCATGATATGTGTCATTTTGCATGTTGTGGAATTCGTGTAAGCTCAGCCATATTGAAATGAAAGTTAAGAGCATCTTCAATGGAGGATTTTTAGAGTATTCACAATGGTAGTTCCTTAACAAGAACTCCTTAAATAGACCTTACGTGACACATCACTTATTTATAATTTTTTTAATAAAAGTACACATTAAAGACTCAATGACTCCAATGACAATACACCAATAAGGACTCCAATGAAAAGTACTTAAATATGTCTCACTATCTTTACATCATTAAACAAAAATAATTTACTTATTACTCATTTTTACAAGTGAGACCAAATAGTACACATTTTATTACTTCTTTATGCAAGTGAGACCAAGTAGTACACATTTTATTATTTTTTAAACATGAGACCCATCAGTTACCTAGGAGAGAGGGTCCTTATATAGTTACTTGTTCCTTAACAGAGACTCATTTTTTCTTCCTCCAATGGAGGGTCCTTAACGAGAAGTGGTCCTTGTTAAGTAAGGACCCTCCCTTGGAGACACTCTTATTTAACAAGGACCACTTTCCGTTAAGGACCTTCCATTGAAGGAAGAAAATATGAGTCCCCGTTAAGGAACGACAACTATTTAAGGACCCTCTCTCATGAGTAACTAATGGGTCCCACGTTTAAAAAAGTTAATAAAATTTGTAATACTTGGTCCCACTTGCATAAAAGAGTAATAAAATGTGTACTACTTGGTTCCACTTGTAAAAAGGAGTAATATATAAATTATTTTTGTTTAATAATGTAAAGATAATGAGATATATTTAAATACTTTTCGTTGGAGTCCTTATTAGTGTATTGCCATTAGAGTCATTGAGTCCTTACTAGATACTTTTATTAAAAAATTATAAATAAATGATGTGTGACGTGAGGTTCATTTAAAAAATCCTTGTTAAGGAACTGGTGGATGTTCTAAGAAGCTAAATAAACCTGACACCATTACTCCATAATGTCTCTAGTCAAAATAATACTACTAGTAATCCTAGCACTTAATCACAACAATAACTATTAGTATTAAAAAATAACTTGAAAAATAAAATGAACTTTATGGTTACGTGGCATGATGACATAAGAATTCAACATATGTCAGCATCAAAGTGAAAGTTAAGACCATTTTTGTATGTTACACGCCAAACAAAGTACTAAGTAAGAGAAACAAAGAAAGTGAAATTGTACCAAACAAACATTCATAGTGATAGTACTATTGTTGTCTCTCTCTCCACTTCACAAATTTCACATTTTATTAGTACTTCATTTCTCTCTCAAAGTTTCAAGACAAAACCCAGGTTAGTTGGTTCTTCATCCTTTCTTCCTTTACCTTTTTTTTTTTTTCATTCATTTTATCATTATCACTACTCATATGTTATTAGTTTAATTTGTTCTATAATCTAATCTTATGCATTGTACAACATTTTTTGACCTATCTCTCAGATTCTTCATTTTATCCTTTTTATTATTTTTATCATTCATAGCATTGCTTTATTTTCAATTTTTAGTATTTTTGTTTTGTTTTGTAAAAAAAAGTACTGTTTTTGATTTTATTTTTATTTGGATTTTTTTTAAAATTGTTTTTTTTAGGTTGTTTGTATGAATAATGATAAATTGAATTCCTCATTTTTATCCTTTTTATGATTTATAGCAATACTTTGTTTTCTACTTATAGTATTGTTTTTGTTTTTATTTTGGTTTTTAATTTTTTTTTTTTGAGGTTGTTTATATGAATAATGATAAATTAATGTCCTTTGTATGTTTCTTCTTGCATTTGAGGGTTTGATGTAGTGGAATGAAATGTTTTGTCTAATCAGCTAAAGTTTTTGTTTTTCTTTCTAATTAAGTTTTTCCCAAATTGTATACTTTACCTTTGATACCTAATTTTTGTTTTGCATTCAAAGTCTAAATCTTTACCTTTGATATTACTCATAACAATATGCACAAAAATGTGGTGTTTTGATCAGGTGTTGTGAGAAAGAAGAGACTTGTGAAATGGCTTTAGGAAGCAATGAGAAAAGAAAATCAATTTTCAAAGCTCCTCTTCTGTATGTGGGACTTGGAATGGATTCTGATTCCCTTAGAAGCCCCACTTCTCCACTAGATGTTACTTTGCTTTCAAATAGAGGTAACACTTTAAGAACATCACCACCTAATCAAGGACAAAAAAGGGGTTGGAACTGTACCAAAGTTGGTTTAAGTATCATAGATTCTTTGGAAGATTGTTCTAAATTTTCTAGGAATGTTCTTCTGTCATCTGAGTTTAACAAGGGTAGTTTCAGTCCTAATCCTAGTCCTCAAATGATTACCAAAGTCACTAATTGTAATCACTGTTTGGATTCTGTTAAGGCTTCTAAATCATTACCTAAAGATTTTTTTAAGCTTCCTTATACTAAAAATAATTCTGTTTTCCATAAGGGTGAATCCAATGTTGTTTTTGAAATTGGTGAACCATTGCTTGAACATGAGTTACCCTTTGGAAAATCAATGTCTTGTTCATTGGACTTATATAGTCCAATTAAAGATTCTAAGTTTGATTCAAAATGTGAAATGTCTTGTTTGAAACCAGTGAGTTTTCCAAACACATTGCTACCTATGTCGCTGTCTGCAAGTGAGATCGAAAACTCTGAGGACTATACATGTGTGATTTCACACGGTCCTAATCCGAAGAAAACACATATTTTCTGTGATTGCATCTTAGAAGTTCATGTTGATGATGATGTTCAAAAACATCAAAATAAGAATGAAGAGAAGGAGGGTTTGCCTTCTCCTGTGGTTGGCAGATTAGAGACTCCGAAACAATTTTCCTCTGCTGAGTTTTTAACTTTCTGTTACCATTGCAACAAGAAATTGGATGAGGGGAAAGATATTTACATATACAGGTAAATTATTAACATTGTTGCAACTCTTCCTTTTTGACTAATGTTTTAAACCGGAGTAACCATCAATTTGGTCACTAAACTATTACTTTCTCCCTCCAGTTTGGTCCGTGAACTATAGAAATATAATAAATACTCCATAAACTATTATTGATAGCTCAGGTTTGATGGATTAGAAATAATTTAGGGACTATTTTTTATATTTCTATAGGTGGTTTATTCTTTAAATTGTGATAACAATTGCCGTTGCATTGTGATCCTTAAGTATCACAGTCAAATGCATACAGCCTTGATTTCGCATTGTGATTGATAAAAACTGCAGAGAAATGCATTTGTTGTGGCCTCCATCCTTGAGAATTGCGGTTTAAAACGGCCTTAATTGGTTGTGATAACATAAATAACATTGATGTCGGAGATGAGATTGCGATCTTGGTTTTAAAAGTTTATTTGATAGATAAAACTTGATACTAAGATTGGCTTCTTTGACATCTTGCAGAGGTGAAAAGTCATTTTGCAGTTTAACTTGCCGTGCTTTTGAGATTATGATTGATGAGGAGCTAGAGAAATCCAATGAACCACCTGAAAACTCTATAGAGTTGGAATCTGGTGAAGAACATTTTGGATCTGGCATCTTCACTGCTGCATAGAGAGGTTTTTTCTGCCATTGTCGCCGAGTCCATGAAATAAAGTAGACGCATAAAATCATCTGTTGAGAAAGAGCTGTTTTTTATGAGCTTTAGCAGCCATGGATGATTTTTTTTTGTACATCATTGCGTTTGCCATGGTTTTTTATTTTGGCTTTCATGGTCTCGGTGGATGGTGACTCTCTTCAGCTAGATTTGGTTTTGGTATATGACTTTATGATACAATATGTCATGTTATGAAATTATATGATAGGTTATGTATGCTTTTTGAAAATGCATAAGTTAAAGGGTTTAAGCTCATTTTTCTTGGCTTGCCCTTTTGTTCTAGTTTCTTTATTACTTTATGTGTGTAAGAATCTATGTATGCAACCTTAACAAGTTTTTGACTTGGATCTTATATATTACTATTGTAATGTATCTGAAACTGTTTCCATTAATTTTTGGATTGTGAATCGGAATATTAATCGATTTGGTCCTCTTAGCCTGGATTGAGCTTTCACAAACATATATAGGACCGGCACTTCAGATTAAGACTATTTGATCCAATGTATTCGATTAGTTACATGGAAAATACTATTAAGTGTCCTTGGTGCATTGTTTAAGTAAGCAAAAGTGGTAATTTTCGCCAAAGAAGTTGTATATTTTACGTGTGTTTGACTTGTATTTTTGGCACTTGTTAGGATGACCCTACTTATACTTTCTCAATTCTATTTTTTCGAATTATTAATGATGTCGGTGTTTCACATATCACAATGATTTGGAGGTATCAACTCTAGTTAATTGGAAAAATTAGTTGTACCTAACTGAGGTGTATTGGTAGAAATTAGTTTTCAGTTTCCTTGTTTAAGAGTAGACCAGTTGGTAGTATATCATTTTGATCAATATACAGTAAGAGGTTTTGAGTATCTCTCAAAGTCTATACGGTTCTATTCAACTATTCTTTATTTTCTTCACCCAAAGTCTCTATTGAATTATATCTTTCTACATGTGTTTCTAATGGACCTAACTACTAATTACAATTTCATTCAAGCTTACCGTAAATAACTATCTCTTATATTTTGAAACTGACTACATTTGGATAGAAGGCAAATTTCAAAGTTCAAACTGAAGTGAAAAAATATTGTCAACAAATATTTTATGCTTTTATGTTTGGTAATGATGAAAAGTAAAAGGAAAGAAAAGCAATGTAAATAGTTTTTGAAAAGTATTCCAGACCTTGGTTTCAACAACAAAGAAAATTGTTATTTAAGCATCTGACAATTGTTTACAAGCACCTTTTGATTAGTTTTTCTTTTTCCAACTTCTACCGTGTAAGAACGTATAATAGTTAACTATCGCTAGGGTATTTTGTTAAGTGGTGTTTGTGAACAATTGTTACATGCCTAAAGAACAATTTCCAAAAACAAATTAACTTGGTCCGACCAAGTTGGCCTCTTTGGCTAAGCTGGGTCCCTATTCATTCAATTTTTTAATCATCTCATACCTTCTCGAACCATCATCATTAACACAACTTTCTCAACTCTCATCTAAGAAACAGAACATAACTATGAGCTTCCACAATTCATTTCATCTTTTTAACAAGAACTCACCTATTTATTTTATAAAAAATTGGTTTTGTTCAACCCAGCCTTCCTCGATGTATTTTAGAATAGGCCACAAAAAATGGAACGGTTTTTTTTAGGCCCCCTGATATCTTGAAGACCTCTTAAATACATACCCGATAGTTATCTATCGGATATACGTTTTTTAAAAAATATGAGCCGTTTTTCAATTTGAACTCTTTTAATTTTGATAGAAAATTGCTCTAGGGCCACTTGGTTTGCTAATGGCCCTTTCAAAATCCCCAAAATATTCATGTATATAATGATTGGGAGTTAGGTTGCGATAAGATCATCCCACACCGTCGGCTTGATTGACCAACGGAGTGGCTGAAACCGTCTCACATTTCTTTGTTGGATATATGAGTAGTCTCATATTGTTTGATCCCCGATCTTTTAATATCATTTTATATTATTTTATCTTTTTTATTTTAACCATTGCATCCATCCGACATAAATTTTTTGACAAGACAAAACAAAGTGGATAAAATGTAGGAGATGATCCGGTTTCCAACATTTTATAATATATAATTATTCAATTCAATTCAATCACATAAAAAACAACAATTACATATCTATATTCTTATATTATCAAAAAAAATTATATATTTTTTTAATAATAGTTAGATATCATATAAGACTAATCACCCCGCGGTTGGCAATAGTCTTTTATTTCACCTTTTTGGTTTGCAATAGTCACCACACTCTTTTTTTTGACGTTGTCGAAAAGGAAAAAGAAAGAAAGAATTGGAAAAGACTATTTTGGATAATGCTAAAAGTAGACGGATATGCGGGGTGATGTTGTAACTTTGTTTTTGCTTATTACTAGTGTAGACATTTAACATTGTTCGGGTTAAACATACATTAATTTTTGAAGTTTTAGTTTCATCTTTTTTATTAAACAAGTATGTCAACGCTCTCACACACACACACAATTTTTTTTTTTTTTTTAAGTTTTAATTTCATCTTTTATATTAAATAAGTGTGTAAACGCTCATACATACACACACACTAATAATAATAATAATAATAATAATAATAATAATAATAATAATAATAATAATAGGGGAGTCAATACATCCCCCCTCTATATATATATATATGTAATTTTTTTTGAAGTTTTAATTTCATCTTTTATATTAAATAAGTGTGTGAACACTCACATATATATTAATTTTTGAAGTTTTAATTTCATCTTTTTATATTATATAAGTGTGTGAACGCTCACATATATTAAGTATATTGGATTGATATTTTTATTTTTATTTCAAAATTAAAGTTTATTAGATAACTTATCATATTAATATTTTAAAATAAGATATTAATTATAAATCAAATTGCAAAGAATTAAAATTGTTGAATTTCAAGAATACCACATTTTATTATTAGTTTTCAACTTTCTAGAGTGTGTTTAATATTTCAGTTTTTTCTAGAAGTCCAAAATATTACAAAATAAAACATAACATTAAATATTTGGTAAATAAATAAATGTTATTTTAATTTAGACATCGATTTATTCCATACAAAATTAATGAAAAGTTAATTAAAAAACAATTAAATATATTTTTTGTCCCTATAAATATGTCAATTTTTTGTCTTAGTTCCTCTAAAAAAAAATTTCAATTTTTTTTTAAAGTAAAATTTTTGGTCCCTTTCAAAAAAATTCTTCAACTTTTTGTCACTAAATTTTTTTCCATCTTCACTTTTAATCTTTCTTTTAAAGTAAACTCGTACGTAGAATTCATATTTTGACTAAAAATTTGTATTATAAGAATCTCTTCAAAATAAATTAGAATTATTTAACAAAACATGAATTTAATATAAATTTTTTACATTAAAAATTCATATTTAATTTGTTTTATTAAAAAAAAATTGAAAAAGTTTTTTACAATATTCTACGTATTTCTGCACAATTTCATTAAAAAATACAAAAAATTAACTTAAAAATAGGGATTAAAATTTTTAGACGCACTAAAAGTTGAAGGAAGATTTTAGAGGACTAAAATAAAAAGTTGGTATATTTATAGGGACCAAAATCATATTTAACCAATTAAAAAATGAAACGGAATATTAATTGGATATACCAAATAATTTTTAAAAAAAGTTTAAACAATTAAAAAATTGAGAATTTGGGTACAAAAAAAATTAAAAAAGAACAGAAATAAATAAGCGTATGTGGCAAACTATGCAGTCAAAAATCAAGATAAGGTTCGTGATGTTAGATGGTGGCTTAGGAATTAAGATAATAATTATTTTTTAAGAGATCCTTCATTTTTCCACCCCAGTGAATAAGTGCAAAATACATGTTGGTGATAACCGGACATGGTTCTAAGACTACCGGACCAACCAGCAACCGAAGTGGCGAGAACCCCAGACGAACAGGCAGAACCACCCTAAAACAGTGAATCTGTCAAAATCGACAGGTTTACAGTTCAAACCTGTTCAGGCAAAGGATGCCATTTGTTCACACAACAACTAGAAATTATTATAAATCAAAGCGCATAAACTAACAAGAAAAGGCTAACGCGTAACATGAAATGGATATGCAGCAAATTTGCATATAGTTCAAAAGTGTGAAGATACCGCATAATTGCATATAGTTCAAATAATTAAAAATATTTCACATTAATACATGAATGAAAGCTATGAAATTTCAACTACTTGCCCCAACCCAAATCCATCAAACGACAGATTACTCCCCAACCTAAAATCAAACTGAACAATCATTATTCCAATGTGTCTAAGCGCATCGAAATTCCAAGTGTACATCATCCTTGTTGCCAAGACAGAGCAGCATCAAGTACCACAGCCTTCATGACAAATAAAATGAGATGAAATGGAAACTTCCATTTTGTTGAACCAATACATAATTAGTGTCATGCGTTCAGCCTCTTGTTTGTCGTGTGTTGTAGGAATTGCAGTTGAGGCATTTTTGCGCTACAAAATGGAACCGGACATTAGAGGTTTTTCCACAATCATTGCACAGGATCCAAACCTGCATGTTAAGGATAACGCTATAAGTGTCCTTGGATTTAAGATGCCAATAAAATAAACGGCAAGTCTATGCTTCTAGGTGCATATTGAAGGAGGAGAAGGCTAAATCAGACTCTAGCAACCATTATTTCATCAATCACCATATATACCTCCATAGCACCAATAAGACATCCTTGGTACAAACACTTATTATATAATACACTCGGTATGAATAACATGTAGTGTCCTTTTAATTTGCCAAAAATTAGGAAACCAACAGACCAAATTCATACGCGTACAGGCAACTTTAAACATATAACAACTACTTATTCTGTGCAGATACCTGTAAGCATACGCGTAGTATAAACTATAAACAACCATCAGATGGGGAAGAAAAAAGAACAGACCATTTTGTTTTGATATGGCTCAGGCATTGGCGTAGCAGCAATCTCCATGTCCAATTTCTCCCAAACCTTTGACATATCACAGACCGACTTTGAACAGAGAGGGCATGCGAACCTGATACACAATCGAATACAAGAGTAAAGACAATATTCAAAAACAGATGAAGAAAAAAGTAGACTTGGAGCTCTGTGAACACTCACTGGTAATGTTCTCTCATTTCATTCAGACAGCTTTTATGGATTGTATGTCCACACGGCATAACAATGACATCATTTCTTGATTCAAACAAATACTGCATTCATCAATGTTGGCACCACATGAATCAGATTCCAGCAATTTAAAAAGCAGTTATAATGATATTTGAGATCCAATTTAAATTAACTCTTAATTAAAATATTTACAACTCTTCACTGACTGATATAATAATCCTTACAAACAGAAGAAAGTTAACAAAATTCATAACTATTACAGGATTCTTTGAATAAGTCTTTTCATGTAAGTACTTATTCGAAGTTTATTTAATTGGTTCTAAACCATGAAAGTTGTAAATGTTACCTCAAAACAAACAGGGCAATCATGATGCATTGCTCCTTCCACACAGGGGTGACTGTTTCTCAGCAAAGTTGAGTAGCAACAACCTATGCAAATAAAACCATGGATGTCAAATAAGTACTACATTTCATAATTACCACATTGCTACTTAAAGAACTAAGCAAAAAACATAAGGAAACAAGTGATATCACTTACCACACTTATTACAATGGAAGAAATTCTCTTGTCCGCCAGTTCTGTGCAAAAATATAACAAAATCAATCAGTTTGAGTTCTGACACAAAGCCAAGGCAATAAAAAGTAAAGTACACTAAAGCTTCAAGATGTATCTAACAAAAATGCAATCAAAGTTATATGCAAATAGTTAAAAAATTGTACAAGAACAGATATGGCATTGCATTTTCATTTTTCCAAAAGATCCCTAAAATCAGGATAAAGCTAAGTGCTAGGCTAGTTTAGTTAAGGTCCAAATGAGAAACTATTTTGGGAGGATGTGGAAGGATTCCAAAAAGAGAAAAGGGTCTTGCTAACTTGTGCCCTAAGGGCACATGTTAAAGATTCCAAAAGGAGAAATTTTGTATTGGTAAAAACAATTTTTTGACTTATAAAATATTGAATGCACAATTTTTAAGACAACTTTACTATTTTAAGTTCGTTAACATATGCCCTTAGGGCACGTGTTAGCATTTTCCTGTAATAAAGTAGACTGAAAAACAAAATGAAAAAAAAAATGAGCCCCCGTTGAAAAATGTTGCCATCCCTCATAATGATGCAATTTGTTAAGTTCCAGACTACAAAACCAGACTATCAATTCATACCTGCAAATTCCACAACCATTACAATGGTACTGCTGCTTAGATATCTGCATCATTTAAAAGGAATAAGATAGTTTACTAATCTAAAATTGTAGTTATAGACTCACTGGTCTATGCAATCATTTGAGAGAGAGAGAGAGAGTCTAGATATCTATATGTATTAAGATTATCATGTCACAAAAGTATATCTAGGATCAATACTCACATCATCATCATAGAGCTTGCATGTATCACAAAAGTACTTGCCCATGCAAACACCACAACTAACGCAATTTTGCTGCGCCTGAAATTAAGTAGTAAAAATCAGCACAAGAAAAGAACTTAGCTTCAGACGTTCAAAGCAGAGTATATACGGTAAAATTTCATATATCATTGTAGCTGATACATTGATTTATTGAACAAACAAAATCATCAAAAACAGTTTCAAGCAACATAAGATTTATTGCTCTAGGCAATATCTCACAACCACAAAACACCAGGAAGAACCTCCTGACAGTAATAAGCTTAACAAATGCACCATATTATTTTCTTCATGCATGTGCTTACATGTATATAATCTATGCAGAGAGATTTTCTTTCTTCATTACAGATTGCAGATAATAAAGATTCAACTCTTCTCAAACTGATATTTACATTGACCTTTATAAATAAATTCTATATCAGAGTCACAACACTAAAATAACAAAAATATTGAAAAAACTCTAACTCACCTCTTGTTCAGCGCCACAAAGTGAACATATCACCTGTATACATCAAATTATTTTATTAGCATTACGGACGGAGGACATTGAGCACAAAACAATAGGAAAAGGTTAAAAAAATTGTGGATATTCAAATTAAGGACGTCTAAAAATAAGAATACCTGTTTGACTTGGTGTCGAGGCATGTCGTGTCTATGCTTATAATCTACGTTGATATCATTCTGCAAAAAAGCATCATAACAAAAGTAAGTACCCCAAAATTAAGAATACTGCCAACGCAAGAATTAGCCGTCATGGGATACTCTGAAGCCATACTTCTAAAGTGAAAGTGAAACTCAAGTAGAAAGTGATAGATCACTTCATGATGAAAATCGGAAAAACAAAGGACTGCCATAATAACAAGGCCAAGACAAATAGAAACCAATTACAGTTAAATTTTCACTATGACTAATTTAGTAGTTGTTAGTGTTGTTAAGTAGTGGTTATAGTATAGCAAAGTTCATACAAATCATAACTTTTCCACAATGTGCTATTTAGCAGAATATGTTGTCAAATAGCGGTTATAGGGGTGCTATAGCATTGTCGTAGCGGAAAACCAATAGAATGAACAAGAAAAACTATACTAATTTCTCTGACAATATTTTGTAATTAATATATAATAATCTTAATACATATATATAATATATAATAGTTAAAATAATCTCAAGACGCATTGTTGTATGTTTGACCGACCTTAACAAATGGTGTATACCTTCCTTAAGAGCTCTTATTTTTTTAATATATAATAATCATAATACATGAATTTAAGATATAACTTAGTATATAAAAGTTAAAATAATCTCAACGTGATCACTCGTGCCGTGTATATTTTCCTTACAAACACGCTTCTAGATTGACAATAAAATATGCTTTTAATTACATTTTTTTTTCCTTGTGTGGCACATTCAACGGTCTTACTCCGATAATAAATACCCCTCTTGAGCAAATCATGAAACCACACAAGTTTGTTTTCACAGTGAAACTTTCAAATCTCTATTTTTTGGTCTTTCAAAAATGGCCGAGAGAATTTCCATCGGAAATGCTGGGGACAAAAACCTCAAGCGCAAAATGACGGAGGAGCCGGAGCTAGAGTCAAAATCAGAGAAGGAGCTGAAGGCAATACCACCAACCTCTGAATCAGATGTCGAGGATTTGCTGACCCTAAGGCTTGGCTTCCGCCCAATGCCCACTTCCAAAGCCTTGGAGAAGGGCGAACCTTCACGTTCATTTGGCTTCCGCCCAAAGCCCACTTCCAAAGCCTTGGAGAAGGGCGAACCTTCACGTTCATTTGGCTTCCGCCCAAAGCCCACTTCCAAAGCCTTGGAGAAGGGCGAACCTTCACGTTCATTTGGCTTCCGCCCAATGCCCACTTCCAAAGCCTTGGAGAAGGGCGGACCTTCACGTTCATTTCAGAATGCTGCTGATGAACCTTTACCTGAGCAAGGCGTGAGGGAATTCCCTTGTCACCACTGTGACAGGAAATTCTCCACTCATCAGGCTCTTGGAGGACACCAAAACGGTCATAGGCGTGACCGGGACTTCAAAAATCAGGAAGACAAAAGGAAAGAGATAGATTTACTCCGAAGGATCGTATCTACTAATCAACCATACCCTCATCCATTTTCAAGTCCTACTTCCTATCAAGGGCATCCAAATTTCCGTAGTGCTAACTTGCACAACCCAGTTGGCACCCATGTGAACAATACCTTGCCTTCTTGGTTTGGTTCACCTTCTGGTGGCTATGGAGGGATGCATATGCCAAATTCACCCCTCGCAACACCACAGTTTGGGATGACTAATTTTTGGCATGTAGGTCAAAATGCTCAATTGCCAATTGCACAAAAGTCAAACACTTCGGGTTTGGGACTTTTTGCTCAAGCCAATCAAACTCCTCCATTGGCTGAGGGTGCAGAGAGAACTTTCATCGATCAAATTCATTCTCATGCTCTTCCATTCTTATCTCATGATCCTACTGGAGAACGCATAATTCAGGCAAATCCCGATGTGCCCTCATCATCAACTCAATCAACCTCGGAGGAACTCGACTTGAATCTCCCCCTTTAAGATTTATGTCTTATATAAGGCACAATTTGTGACATGACATCATGTTTTCATGGTCACTCTATGATTTAATGTCCTTGTTGTTGTTTTGTTGTTTTAGTTTTTATTTATTTTCCGCATATCTTTATGTACTTTGTTTCATGAAAGAATAAAATATATGTCTCCTTTATAAGCAGACTTATTTTTCAAGTAGATGGATTACCATTGTCATTTCGTAATGATTATTCATTTGTCCAAACATGCGCTAGCAAATTTCTTAAATTAAGAATCAAATTTTACGACTAAGTTCATGAACTAGTTTCCAGTGAAAGATGATTTTAGGGATAAATTGCAAGGTTCGTAACAAATTTAACAATATGAAAGTATAATTTTGTCTTTTCATAATGATTAGCCATTTTCCAAACATGTGCAAGCAAATTTCTTAAATTAAGAATCAAAATTTAC
This sequence comes from Medicago arabica, assembly GCA_946800305.1. Lineage (NCBI taxonomy): Eukaryota > Viridiplantae > Streptophyta > Magnoliopsida > Fabales > Fabaceae > Medicago > Medicago arabica. Next base: position 7,932,390 of record OX326965.1, on the reverse strand, counting down.
GACCAAATTCATGAACTAATTTCCAATGAAAGATAATTGTATGGATAAATTGCAAGGTTTGTAACAAATTTAATAATATGAAATATGAAAGTATTATTATATTTATTTTGTTTCATAAAAGTATCACTTTCACCCTTGTGGTATTCTCTTTGACTATTGAGGAACGGATTGGCTATATATAAATATGAAATAAGATGGAACCATGTCATTTAAGCAACAATCATAGATTTAAAATATGTAACATATTATTATAAAAAATATATTAGGCATTTACTCACTTTTGCCTCATTGTGACAATGGCGGCAATAAAAAATCTCACTGCAACAGGGGGCCCTGATTCGGCATCTTCTCCGGTAGTGTTGGCATCTGCAAATAAAGTCTAATTTTATGGAAAAAAGAGAGCAAGAAATGCAAAAATTTGAAAAGCAGAAAAGAGCATATGAACAAGAAATTACCCATGTTCCATATATCCCTTCTCCTGCAAATCATATGTACTTGATTCTTCTCCAGGCAAGGATTCCGGATTTGATTTTGGAGGATAAACGCCTTCTTCGGTCATATGTTTCTTGTCATTGCATTCAAATTGCAGAGGCTCAGAATGCAACACTGCCACCTCGCCCATGATACAAGCTATCCTCAAATAAGATTATCAACTAGATCTAGAAATAGGCAGTAAGCTTAAGGACCTGCATGTACGAACAAAATTAGAAATAATCCTAAAACTTCTACAAGTCATATTTAGTCACCCCATCAAGCCAGGTAAACACCAAACGCATTGTTGATTTCTTGCATACTGCCGCAGGCCAATTGTAATCAGCAACACAAAATTGTATTATGAGGCTCTGATCACCATTACCCCAAGAGAGGAACGCAACAAGACAAGTGTACATACAAGAATTCCACATATTACAATGTAGCAGTGGGGTTTTTCACAGCCTTCGGCAGTAAATACAATTAGCATTGAACGACCACTTGATTCCTTGAAGAACTCCCAGAACAAAATCCAACTATAGTGGACCAAACCAATAGAAACTTCAACCTATTTTGAAAGCAATAAATCACTCAATCAAATGCATTTCAGATAACAAAACATAGTATTTGTGTTTATTTTATTATCCACAAAGGGTGAACCTACCTTAAAATGCAGTTCAGCGTTGATTCCTCCAGAGACCGAAACTTACCAAAAGCATATATATTATCACTCCATACAGTCTGCACCATGGTAAAATCGCTTGGGACACTATAACACTTTTCTTATTAATAGCTAAGTCACTTCAAAGTGAGCTGTGTTCACTAACAAATTGAACATTCGCACTACTTCAGGGACTAGGTTAAAAGAATCCTTATGCCATAGAAGGTTTGCAGCAGGGTTGTCTTCCAATGTAAAGAAAACGACTGTTGGAAGCAGGATGCAAAAACCAGCACGTATACAAGAGACTAGAGAATAATTATATGCGATCCAAACTAGCATCAAAGCCATTCCTCTTGCTGTCCGACAAAAAAAAACAAATGGATAGTTTCTATGAATTATGCAAAAAAGATATCCCACCCATACGAAGCTCCAACAACTTCAAAATTGGCTTCAAACTCTTAGTCCAAGCTTGACGAAATAAAACAACATGGACAAAAAACATAGCTGTCTATGTTGTTGAGATTCATTTTAATGCAACTGCAGAAATACGGATGAGGAAGGCATTAAAAGGAGGATTTTTTTTTTCGCTTCCTGCGGTTGGAGATGGATCAAAATCTAAAACAAAATTGCTGGTGCTGTTTGGTCATGCTTCCCTCCAAAAATTACAGACTCATATCTCTGCAGCATAAGCATTCTACAACTGGGTAGTTCCACTTCGGATGCCCTGTAAAAGACTTCTTTACCTATAACCTAAACTGATATAATTATTAATCTCCCTTGAGTCTCCCATAAAAATTTGCTCTCTCAAATCAATTAATATTATTTCCCTAAGGTCGATCATCTATGTAACTGGAAAAATTGTGTACAAATACGTAATTACTTTACAACAGAAACCACTAGAGGCCTGTGATAGGAACAGGACCAGGTCTAGAATTTTGAGTCATAGCTTGGCAAAATTCTTGCAAAAATCGCAGTGACTCTGAAACATCAAGGTTTTCGATGTCTTTGTATCACAATTACGGACTCTAAACCACAACAATTCAAAACCATGAGTTCAATTTGATTCAACTCCGCAAAAATTTAAAACCATGAGTTCAATATGATTCAACTGGGTTAAACCAGTAGAATTAGCTTACTAAAGCTCTCCCAAACACTTGTGAGACTATTTACGGGAGCTTACGAAAATAACTTATGTCTATAAGCTCTTCTGGATAGGTTCTAAAACGACTTATAACTTATATCAAAACAGTTCAACTTTATATCATTTTGTTATATTATAGAAATAACTTGTACTTTATAGGATAACCGCATATCATAGTAAGGGCTTAATTAAGTTTTTTATCCCATTTGGGTCACAATTAATTGCTTAACCTTAGTTCTTCTTTTCCATTGCGAACTTTTATTTTAATTTTCAATACAAGCTAATCAATGACACCATGGATCACTAGTAAAAGACAAAAACTCTTAGCCTCCAAACCAAGTCCTCTTAATACCCTTATAGCAATGACTCGTGTTATGTATCACCGACAATTCTGATCAAAGGTGTTTCAGGTGTCCGACATGTATCAGTGTCGTATTGTGTCTAGTGTCTATGTCAAATGCTTTATAGTAAACACCCTAAAACACCTCCTAAACATAACATGGTATGAAGGAAACACGAGTAAAACAAACAAAACAAAAACCTCAACAAACAGGAAAATTTCAAAATTGCACAGAATTCACAAAGAACAACAACACAATGCAAAACTTCAATCAAAATTCACCAAAATGAGCATCTAATCAAAGTAATCTAACTCATGTTAATAATAAAACCAAACTACGTTACCTAATTTCACAACAGAACCGAATCCAAAGAAGCGGAAACTCACAGAAAACGCAATGATCATATAACAATCGCACGCACTCAATCAATATCACAATCCAAATCAAGAAAGAGTAAAAAACGAACAAACGGAAATTAAATTGAATTGTAACAGAACAGCAACGAACATTCAACTCTTCACGACGGACGTAATCAGCGAGCGATTGCTGTTATCTTGACGGAAACGCGGTTTTTCAGAATTAGAAATGTTGATTGAAGAATAAGCGATTATGATAGGAAGTTATATATAGTTGAGAAGTGATATTCGAGAGGTTTCGTTAGAAAATGAGTCTGTGTTGTGTTGTGTGTACGAAAATGAAAAAGTTAAGTGAAAGCGACATCCGTTAATGGTGACAGGGAGAGGGTCTTTCGTACCGGATCATTTGGATGACGTGGAGATAGATCTGCTCTTCATTTTTGTGCAGATGGTTGGCTAGATTTCATTTAGCTTGTGGAGATGAATGATGATGGAATAATTAGATTTGATATTTGGCTAACTACAATATCACAAGTGTGCAAAAGGACAAAAAGTACTATTTGTTTATATCATTAATCAAAGCAAATTGAATACTAAGAAGAATATATTCTCAAAACTATGGTGTGTGTGGATAATCATATTTGTTTGTCGCATTTTAAATTTAACTTCAAAGGTAAAATGAATTGCAATAATAATAGAAACAATGATGATTAGAATAAATAAAGATTTGTGAATCACTTTCGAAGACAACCCGATCAAGACTTCTACGAACAATTGATTGCATCGTCAATTGTAATGAAATAACTAGTTTGTGTTGAAATAATCGGTCTTCTTCTATATAGATGATGCTATAACGATGTTTGCAGCATTAAGGAATCCTACACGACGACCATGCACATGTGAATCTGATTATGCACTACTTACCAAAAAAGAAATGGAAAGCATCTTCCTTATCAAGGGCAATGGTCGGGACACTCGATATGTTGTTGTAACAATCGTTGTCGCATCACTAAATAAGCTATAAAAACGTGGATTTCAATAGATTGATTTCAAGATGTGTAGTGAGCATAAATAAAATAAATTAAAATGTGTATTTTTCCTATGATTAGATATATGTATTTATAAGATTATTGTTCGTGTTATGCATCCTAAAGATGTCCTGAAAAAAAAAATCATCAAAAAATACAATCTCTTGATCACTTTTTTGTCCCACGCGTATATTTTAGGGTAAAAAATAAGAAGAATCTCACATTACAAAGTTATATCTATTTTTATTTTTTAGACATTGCGTGATTTACAAGGTCAATTAAACCAATTAATCCTAAAACTAGACTTTTGACCCGTGCACGCACGGGTCCTATCGACCATAATAGAAATTGATAAATGATATTTGACCCGTAAGATACACATGCATCTATCAATAAACACAAATTAGATTATTAAAGATCAGATATCGCAATCAAATTTGTCTCAATATGTCCTTAATGTCATTTGATAGAGAAAACATAATCTACTAAATACTATTTATTTATTTAATCACAATATAAGTATTGGGGCAATTATTCTCTTTTTTTCTTTATAATTAAAAAAAATTCTCTTCTTTTTTAATTATAAAGAAAAAATAATGCAGTATTTCTTAGGTTAAATTAAGAAAAAAAAGTTTAGAGAAACAATAGATATATACAAACGACGACACAACATGATAGAAATGAAAAACTCATAAGTAAGAAGAAATAGTAGGGATTGCTGCATTTTAGAGGAAATTTGTTAGGTTAAATTATTTTAGATGAAATTTGTTAGGTTAAATTGCTGCTAACCTAATGCAACATTTTAGAGGGAAAATATTATGTTAAGTTGTTGCAAACTTAACAAAATTAATAAATATAATGAATAAATCTTAGTTGTTTAAGACACTGTTTGGTAAGGTCAGCAAACGAGCTTATTATCACTTATAAGCTACTATGACAAAAAAAGACTTGTTTGTTAATAGTGTTTTATACACGAGTATATTGATTATTTCACAAGCTTATACCCTATTCTCCATACATTATTTCAAGTAACGTTTGAACTTACAGCTTATCATCTTTTGTTATATTTTTACTGACGCAGTATGGAAGCGTAGGCTAGCAAGCGCTAAACCTAGATTGAAAAGAAACAAGTTTGAAAGCGACAAACTTGTGAAAATAGGGTTCCGGAATCCACCAGAAATTGAGAAAACTTCTCTCAAATATTATTGAATGAATAAAAGTTATTCTATTAAGTTACAAACTGCTAAGCTTAAATAGGGAAATAACAAACCCTAATGGGCCAAAAATAACAAACTAAAAACAAAATAGAAAGTTCTATAGAAAATTAGGCTAAAATAATAAATACTACTAAATTACTAATAAAACCCTCCTGCATCATTTACCCTTATCATTTTCACTAAGACTTTGTTTGGTAAAAATAACAGATAGCAAATAAGTTGTGTAACAGTTTATAGGTGATAGTTAATGACTCATGAAAGATGATTGATAGCTTATAGATGATGACTGAATAAAACAAGTACATGTAAGAATAAAATGTATTTTCTTATAGATATAAAAAGTTCGATTAAACTAAATAATTAAAAAAACAATTCCATATCAATTTATCATTTAAAAATTAATTATATAATAAATTTGACCAAGTTTATGTTGAATTAAATCTATGTCAATTTATCATTTAAAAATTAATTATATAATAAATTTGACCAAATTTAATGAAGAAGAAAATTCAAATGTATCTTCTTAAAAAAATATAAAAATTTGACTGAAATAAACAATTAAAAAAATTCAATATCAATTTACTATTTAAAAATTAATTATATAATAAATTTGACCAAATTTAATGAAGACGAAAATTCAAATGTATTTTCTTAAAAAAATATAAAAATTTGACTGAAATAAATAATTAAAAAAATTCTATATCAATTTACTATTTTAAAATTAATTATATAATAAATTTGACCAAATTTATGTTGAATTAAATTTAATGAAGAAGAAAATTCAAAAACAAAATAAATAGTTTGAACATAAATAATGGATAATATTTAAAAAATTAAATACACACATATGTGTGTGTGTACAATTCACCTATAAAATCCGTCACGGGTACATAGCTTAACATGTAAACTCGAATAAAATAAATTGGTATTTTAAGGGCCTTAAGTTATTGGTTACAATAGTGGTTGTAATGATATCTGACACTAGCAAATATTTGTACTCGTCAGTAAATTAGTAAAATCTTTTAAAAAAAAAGTAAATTAGTAAAATTATCTTAAATTCATATTGTCTGAATATAAAACTTATCCACACGGGTTCTTGTGTTACACCTCTTTTATCCATTTAAATAAATACCCCTCTAAACAAAAGAACCTCTATATTAATACTCAATGGAAAAAAGACCTATAAATAAAAAAAAATTGTCAAAAAAACACTATAAATAAAAATAGAGGACTAAAACAAAAAGTTGAAATATCCATAGGCACCAAAAACATATATTTAACTGTTAAATATATTGAAAAAAAATACTGTTAAAATAAAATGAAAATTAATAGATAAATAACATGAAATATTAAATATATATTTCGAATCAAACGGACCATCCCCTCCAAACTCTCTAATCAAACGAACCCTAATTGAAGTTGATGGTCACGAACGATTATTCACCCAAGAGCAATTTTCTTGGTTTTCTTTTCCTATGTCCAAAGGTCGTGAGTAGAGAACCTACCTCGTCTGAATAGTGGTCAAGAGTCTTTCGTGTCCTTTTCCATGTTCAGATTATTTCGATATAATGAATACTTCAATTTAAACATATAGACTTATGAAATAAAATAATAAAGAGTCATGCTAACCGGTGCCTTTGGGCACCGGTTAAAGATACCAAAAAAAAATTATTACTAAAAAAAAACTGTTTTATTAAGATAGTTTTTATTTTATGAATCTACATTTCTTCAAACGAAAATGTGAGAGGATCTCAACCCTCTTCGACCTCTAATTCTCTACCGCATGTAAACCTCAAGAAATTATTAAGACTTTGTTTCGGAGTTTGAATGGGAGGATTTTTAAAAGGATTGGGGGACACAAAATTTGCATTGAGAGGGTATTTTGAAAAGTTTATATGAAGTTTTTAAATTTTATCTATTTTGTTGTAATATTCTTAAAATTGAAAATATTAATTTATCATTCACGGACAAATTCTTAAAAAAAAAAAAAATCTTTAAAAAGTATGAAAGATTCCTAATACTCTCCACTCCAAAATATGAAAAATATGAAAATATATAAAATATTTTCCACCCCAACACTCTCCACTCCAAGCTAAAAAAAACCCTAAACTTCCTAGAAAACCCTAATTATTGCCCTATCTTTCAATCCTCTCATCGCCATCCCTACTCCCTTTTTCTTTCTCGGTACGATTTTGCATAATTACTTTTTCACTTGTTACTTTTTTTTCCGGTAAGATTATTTTTTTGTTGTAGCAATCACTTTCCAAATTCGCATGCTTTTCTTGGAACTACTCGATCCGTAGCCTGACATGGTAATTCTGAAAGCCTTCGTCTGTGTAAATTAACATGCATTACATTCCATGAATGAATGAATTTTACTGATTTCCCTTGCTTGAAATATTGTCTTATAACAGAGTACGTGAGTTAGTTTATAATTATATATATTGCTTTAACCCTCCGGTTCTCGAGGGAAAGACGGGTGACCTCGGGTTTGGAGGTAAAACTGACCAACAGTTGTTCTACCCATAATTGAACTTAGGTTTTCCTAAATCATTCTTTCTTTGGTAGAGCTCATTAATCAATCATTTATGTCTAATTGCATATGTATGCCCAAAGGCTTAAACATAGTTATCCTCATCGATTTCTGTATAATCCACTTTTATGTGAAATGATTCTATGGGTATGGCCACGGTGGTGGAACTACAAAAGGCAATTTTAGTTGTTGTTTTGTTTGAGACTTATGACTTTGATTTAACATATTTATTACAAAAGTATTTCAACTCTTATGCTGTTGATATTTGAGTGTAAGTGTGTTAATTACTTAAAGTATTTTAAGTTTTAATTGTGTAATTAGTGTTATGCAACTATGCTATTATGTGAGTTATGCTTATGAATCAAACAAAACCTACCCTTACAGTATCTCTTACACTTGCAAAAGTTTTCCAATGCTATCACACAACATAGCTCTAATAAACAATTATGATATTATAGTAAACGATCCTTGTAACCACACACTTTTGAATTTAGAAGAGTGACTTGTGTTTCAAGGTAGACCTAGCAAAAATTCTTGTATTCATACATGCATACACACTAACTTAGTTTGTTTTTTGATTCTTGTATGTACCCTTTGTTTGAATATGAATAATATGTATCAAAAGGGTAGAAAACAAACAATGTCTACACGCCGAAAAGTGAATGATGCGGAGCCGGATAGAATTAGTTGTTTACCAGGTCATGTAATAGATCAAATTCTGTCACACTTGCCAATTAGGGAGGCAGTGAGCACAAGTGTTTTATCCAGCAAATGGAGGTACAATTGGACCACACTACCAAATCTTGTGTTTAATAGACAATGTGTCTCTGCAGCTTTCCAAGATCGTTCAGTTATTAAGAAAAAGCTCACAAGAAATATCGATCACGTACTCTTACTTCATTTTGGGCAAATCAACAAGTTCAAGCTCTCCCAGGCAGGTCTCATTCGTGCGACTGCTATTGATAGATGGATTTTTCATCTATCCAGAAGGTCTGTCAAAGAGCTTGTGCTGGAAATCATGGCAGGACAACCCTATAGGATACCTTGGTGCTTATTTTCTTGCCAAAGTTTACATCATATAACCTTATATAATTGTTTGCTTAAACCTCCATCGACTATTGAAGGCTTTAAGAACTTGAAAAGTCTTGATTTAAATCGCGTCACAATGGCTCAAGATGCTTTTGAGAACTTGATAACCGGTTGCCCTCTACTTGACAAATTGACACTGGTAGAACTCGTTGGTTTCACTCAAATTAACATTCACGCACCAAATCTCAAGTTTTTAGAGTTCGAGGGTAAACTTGAGGATATTAGCTTTGAAAACACTTTCCAATTGGCTGAGGTATATGTTGATTTAAATTTGTATTTGAACTCTGAAAGCAAGCAAAGTAGTTTGCATGGAAGCTCCAACAACTTGCTCAATTTTTTTGCTCATCTACATCAAGTACAATACTTGGATATTGACACCTATAATGCTTGAACATCTGAATGTTAAATTTGACAGCCCTAATATTGTTTAGTTTCCCCCACCCTCAAATCCCTACAAATTTAAAATGAACCACAATCATGAGTATGCAACTCTCGATCTGCAAGAATTAAAAACATTATATTCCGATTTATAGCAATTTTTCTTTTGTACTTCAGTATTTAGCTGCAGGTGTTGTGCCAACAAGGCTTCCTACACCTTGTTTTAATATAACATATCTTTGGTTAAGCATAAACTTCAACGACTTGAAGGAAATTTCAGCTGCTCTATGTGTGTTTAGAAGCTCGCCTAATCTTAAACAACTACAGATATTGGTGAGTGCTCGTTTAGTTTGGCTCGACTTTGTTTTTGCTTTTGTGTCATGTTTTTCAGCTCTAGAATTTGCAAACTTTGTCAGCCTTAAAGTATTCGTCTAGTGCCTTTCAAGTTGCCAATCTAGTCTTTTATCTATCAATTTAGTGTAGTAGAGTCCTAAAAATGTGAGACTCATGTACCTTCTTTTTCATCTTTTATCAATCAATATAATCTTTATATGTCCTTTTTGTGCGAACCTTCCCCCTTTGATTTTTGGATTTGTAACAATTGTGTGCAGGCACGACATGTGAAATAGTCTGTCGAGTTTTAATATGCTCTATGTCTCTCTTATGCATACTATCTTTCCTCCTTTGATCCATGAATTTGTAACAATTGTATGTGGCACGGCTCTATGTCTCTCTTATGCATGCTATCTTTCCTCCCTTGATCCATAAATTTGTAACAATTGCATGTAGGCACAAATTGAGGAGGAAATTGTCCCTTTGACACGCGACTCCTATTGTTGGCAAGATATCTTTTCAGGGCCAGCCACACCCATCGGAGTGCGATTTGTGTGGATAGATGGCATCTGTGGTAAAATATCTGAATTAGATTTTATCAGATTTCTACTTTTATATTCTAGGTCCTAGAACGTATGACTGTGAAGCCTGTTTCACACGTCGGATCAGAGGTGGTGTTAAAATTATTGCGGTTCAAGAGGGCCTCAGGACAAGCTGAAGTGATTTATGATGTGTAAGTCTCTTCATAATGTTTTTTTTGGTCACCGTTCATGACTTCGGTTGTTTTGTATAGACAAATGTTACTTTGGTTATTCTACAATGTATGTGAATCTTGTAAGTTTCGGGATAATTGGTTCATTTTCAATTCATAAAAAAAGAGAGACAAATAACTGAATTTCAATTGTGTTGTTTACAAGAAAAGTATGGAAACATATAATAGATTGAATGAATGTTTTTAAATCCGTCTTCTTAAGGAAAGGGAACATACAATTCTCAGATGATAAACGCTCAAGCTGTCAGAAAACAAGTCTCCATGACTTGAACCCATTACATGGAATCATCAAAAAGTTAAATTATCATTAAAGATTTGATATATAACTTTTAATACTCCTATGTTCTACTATGTTTGTAAATCCTGTTTTATTTGTAACATAAAAATACATCATTAGAAGATCGTTAAAAAATAAATTGCATAATAGATAGGACATGCATTGTCTTCAGGAGTATAACTCAGTTGATATGAATATTGCGATATGCAAATGTTGGGTTCAAACTACACATGCGGTGGAACTAATTTGGCATAATTGATAGGAATATTGCGATATGCAAATGTCGAGTTCAAACTACACATGTGGCGGAACTAACTTGGCATAAAAAGTTCCCCTAAAAGTTTCTATTTTTGCGTGGAGGCTGTTGCGGGATCGGTTGCCTACAAGGTCAAATCTGATGGATCGCGGTATTATTCCAGATGTCGATGCGGGGTGTTTGGCAGGATGTGGCCACCGGGAGACCTCTCAACATTTATTCATATCATGTGGCTTCTATGGCTCTTTATGGCAGGCGATGTGGTCTTGGCTCGGTGTATCAAGACCAAACCCTCACAACATACCAGATCACTTCTATCAGTTTACTCATTCGGCAGGTGACTTGCGTGCAAGACGCTTCTTTTTGCAGTTAGTTTGGTTACTTAGTGCTTGGACTATATGGAATTACCGTTGTCATACCCCAAATTTTGACCAATTTAAAACGGTTTATTTCGTATGTCGTTCGTATTTTAATTTTTTTTTGAAGAAATCAAAATGGAATTATATAAAACTCAAGGTTAGCATAACCCAAACACACGTTCGTATTTTAATAACTTTTCGTTTGCGCTCTAATTCCCATGATATCTGTTTTTATTCACATTTTGATCGCATTTTATTCATATTTTAATTTTTCACTTCGTTTACATTTTAATGTCACTCGCGTGTTAATTTCTTAATTTTATCCGCGTTTTATTTGTATTTTATTTATCGTATAATTTGTATTGTTAAAACCTATTTTGTTCACGTCTTTGAGTTACCATTTTATTAGTGTTTTAAAAGCCGTGTATTTCTGTCGTCTCAGACAAAATTTGGGCAGAGAGGTATTTTAAAATACCTCATTTTTTGGTTCCGAATGGACATTTTTTTATATTATTTAGTCATAATTATTATTTCTTTTATTATTTGTTTTAATTTTCGTTTTATTTATTTATTTAGTTGGTTTTTTATTTATTTAGTCTTTTAGTGCAAGTTTTATCCTGTCCATGTGTCACTTTGTTATTGGTCCTGGTCCAACTTTTTCTCCAAGTTTCAGTCAGGGGCATTTTGGTCATTCCAATGTATCAGAGAACTTTACTATTTAACACTGTTCACGCGTCAGAAAAGGGTCCCAATCAGTCAGAAAACGCGTCAGAGTCAGAAAAATCAGAAAATTCATTAACCACAGCACACAAACACAAATTCCATTTCTCTTTCTTCTCTTTTGGATCAAATCACAAAAAAAAATCAACAAAAAAGATGAACATGAAGAACACCACATGAACTTCATGAACTTTTAGACTCAAAATCCCATCACCACAACAACCGTCACCGCCGTTACTCCAATCCGCAACCACTGTTCATCCTTCATCACCAACCGAATTCATTCCAACAACACAAAGCCACTCAAAATTCGAATCCTCAAACTCACAACAACATTCAAACAACTGTGAATCATCACCATCACCAACCGTTTCGTGCATAACACAATACCAGCAGATCCGGATTGGATCCGAATCGAAGGTAAAGAGAAGAAGAAAAACAGAATCAAAGTAAGAGGCCATACCAAACCGAATCGAAGTTTAAAGAGGAAGAGGAAAGAAAATCAACCGGTCCGATCTAATCTCATACCACAAGAACAACAAGGATCCAAGTAGTGAGGTAAAAGCTTGTTTTATTTTCGATTTGTTTTTGTAGATCTAGGCTTGTTTAGTGATTCTTTGAAAAAACTGAGACCGGATTCGAGTAGAGGAGAAGAAGATGAAGCTTGAGGTGTAAAAAAATTTCAAAAAAAAAAACAAAAAATCTGCTCCGACGCGGCGGCGCTCCGGCCGACCACCGCGCCGGAGCTTCTCTGGTCACCACTCATCTTCTTCTCCGGCGCCAGTTTTCTAGTGAGAAGGGAGAGGAATTCATGTTTTGTTTTTTTTAGAGAGAGAAGGAATGGAGGAAATGACTTAAAAAAAACCATAGAATCATATATATACTCCTTTAAACCGGTTCGGTTCGCCTGTGAACCGATCCAGGCTTGAACCGAACCGGTTCACTCTCCCTAAGCCCAACCTTGCTCCTCTCTAGGCCCAACTGTTTTTGCTGTCCAGATTGCTATTTTCACCATTGTTGCTGCTGCTGTACCCCATTTGTTCATTTGCATATTTTCGTAGTTATACTTTCATACATTATAATTCAAAAAAAAATTAAATCATGCATTGTTTTATCATATAATTCTGTTTAATGTTAGTTACACTTTCATGCATTTTAATCCAAAATTATTCTTCATATCATGCATTTGTTTTATTATATGGTTTGTTTATCAATTTAATCATCATCTTATGCATTATAGTCTATATAGGTTTTAAACGAAAAATCATTATATGCATGTTTTATGTAGATTTGTTTTATTTAGCATATGTATTTTTCTATGTGTCTATTTTTTATTTTTGTTAGTTGCTTCATTATTTTGATTTCTTGATTTTAGTGTGTATAATAGGTTTTTGTGTAAATATTGCATGTGTTTTATTTTCGTCATTTTTTTTTTTCCGCAAGACCGTATAATGTATTTAGGGTATGTAATATGTAATCGACATACGCACCGACACACGCACCGACACTTCACCATTTTATTTATCGCTTGACGCTCATTTATTTTTCGCCGTTACGCTAGTTCACCGTTAGTTCAGAAAAATATTTTATCTCGAAAAATTAAAAAGATCAAATTTCAAATTTCTTTAAAGTAAACCTTGGCTTGTAACCCAAGTGTTTTCCTTTTATTTTCCTTAATCAAATGTTTAATCAATTTAATATCCATATTAGACATGGATTTCTTGCAATTAAAATTAACCAACTTCATCATATTTTTTCTCATGCCTTAAGGCCTCTTATCTCTTCTTAAAATCTTTGTTTCAAAAATGTTAAAATCAATTCAACCCATCAAAGAAGTTCTTTAGCCGAACTACTTGATTTTGATCCCGATTTATTCGGGTAAGTAGGCAAAAGGCTTTGGCCTTTCCAAATCAAATAAAAATAACCAAAAACATGCTTCATCTTCCCCCATTCTTTCATTTAAACTCTTAAACAATAATTTTTGAATAAGTAAAAATAATTTAGCGCAAGATTAAGAATAGGTAGAAGGTTCCTATGGGATACCATAGTCGGTTCGGGTGCTTAACACCTTCCCCAATCGAAACCAATCCCCGGATCCAAGGTCTTATAAGGGTTTTTACTCACTTTTTCCCTTCCCACGAATAAAAGTTGAGAGTTCAAAGATTAAAGGTTCAAATCCGATTAATGATTTTGATACCCGAAAATCGAGAGCGCAACCGTAATCATAGATTTTTAAAAATGTAGAAAATTCCATAACTCATTTGTTAGATAAAGTAAACCACTATTCCTTATGGTGGCTAAAAGCTAGTAACACAAACTTTGTTTTTGGTTTAGTTCATGGTGGTCAAGCCCCTTGTTATGTTTGGGCGTTGGCTAACCAAAATTTCTAACTTTGACAAGATGTAATTATTAAGGGTCTCCTTGGTACACCTTGTCCTTTGAAGATTGTCCATCTTTATTAATATATACCATTTTTTATTGTTAAAAAAAAAACTTCACATTTTCCACATATTCATGATAAGTGGTAAATTTTTAGCCACTTGGTTATTTGTTAAAAAAAGTAAAATAGAAGATGCATTGACGAGTGTTTTTTTTTTTACAATGATGAATAATTATTTAATAGCTTATATTATTAAGTATTAACGAAAAATAGTAAAGTCATGCTAACTTATGCATTTATGATACATGTTTTTTTTTAAAAAAAGAAGCTAAAATGAGATATATTACCACTGCAAAAGGGTCATCCCTAGCACAAAGTATGCCAAAGAAGAACACCAAAGTTACAACAAAAATTTACAAATATAAACAAGAAAACAACACAAAAAGAAAAACAGTAACTATCAACCAATGCCCAAAATGGTGTAAGGATTGAGCCACCAACCATGGTAGTTAAAAGGAAGAGAAGGAAACTTCGTCTTCAACCATGTGAAAGTAAGCGACTTAATTTTATCAACCACTTGAATAATTGTGCATTTTTTGCCTTTGAATAGTCTGTTATTTCTTTATTTCCAAATTTTCCACACAGATGCAAACCCAAAAACCTGAAGAATTGATCGACGAGCCTTAACGACTCCACCAACAAAAATGAAATGGTTAAAATGATCCCCCACACTCAATGGAGAAACCATCGTTATGCCCAACCACATGTATATATGATGCCAAACAGTACCAAAAAAATTACAATGTAAAAAAAAATGCGAAGAGTTTTCCTCAAAGCCACAACCGGTCACACATAACCTCGAATCATTAGGAATAACCCCACGCCTTATGACACATCTTAAGGAACACAAAAATAGAAATATTCTCTTAAGTTTTGTGCATTCAATACACACATTTAAATAAAAAGTTACTATATTTGATTCATTCTCACACACTTACAATTGTACCGCGGTTGTGTGGTACTTAACAAAATACGATGTCTGAACACCTTGCGAGAAAGATTTTAGACACAAGGTGTCGATCAAACCCTTGTCGAATCTTAGCTTTGATACCCTTGTAGGATCATGAGGGGAGTGTAGGAGATCAACCTTAAAACATTATGTTTATGGGTCTCCCTCACTTATAAAGTGTTAAACTTTCATTTATAAGTAATGTGGACCTTTTAACTCATACTTACTACACAACAAAAGTTTTCACCATATTTAACGACGACTCTTAACCACATTTTCTCCAAATGCAAGAACCATGGATCAAACTCCTAACTAATTACTTCAAGGGTTCAAATATCTCACCACTTTAACCAATCCATTAATAGTGTATTTTTGTTAATCCATTATCTTATCTCTGAACAAATTGGGGTCAATGGAATCGAAATACTCCCCCACGTTATATTTATAAGCAACTTTTGCTTTTTCAAATTTATTAAGTAACTGATGTGTCTATACTTTTTTTTCTTAGAATCAGTAAAATTTATTCACGTCGAGAGTGTACTAGAAGCACAACAAACTCGCGGGCAGGGATAACAAAAACAAAGGTCATTGACATACCGGAAAACCCCAAACCATCACCTTAAAAATTCCCAAAATAAAAACATGCCCTGCTAAAAGCCATACAACAGCCGAACCTTGCCTGTATTAAATAGAAAAAAATTGATGATGTCATATACAACACTGACAACAACACCAAAACCGCACCGCAGGCGCTGAATACCACAACTTCAGACTCTAAAACACAGCATCCCACCCACCTCCTACCTCCTACCGCAACATACATTCTTTAGGGTTCTACTTCCACTCATAGAATAAATAAGCCGACATTTGCAACCGACTTAATCCCATCTCCACGATAGAAATTGAACGTCCTCCACCACCTCCTCGCCACACACATCAAATTATTGAATATTCTATCATTTACTACTTTCCAAAGGCTCCACAAAACCGCATGTCAAATCATTATGAGACCTTTACAGACCATTTTATTACTCGGAACTCCCTCCCAAAAATCCCACAGAACGAACAGATTTGGTGGAGTCAGAAACAAAAATCCCAGCCAATTCATAACACCATCCCACACCTTCATCACAAGAGAACAATGAAGGAATAAATGATTGGTCGATTCGACCACCTCATCACACATCACACAAATTAAAGAGGTCTCTGGAGAAAGCACCTGCCTGTGAGCAAGATTCACTTTTGTCGGAATCCTATTATGAAGAAGTTTCCAAAAGTACGTCACAACTTTGGACAGAACCTCATTTCTCCAAATTTGAGAAAACACCGACCTTGTTCCAAAGATATTGATCCATCCTCAAGCATCATAACCTCCAACTTCTTGTACATATATATCACCGTGAATCTATACTATATTATAGTCCAGATAAATTAGTTATATGATAAATCTGAAAAAACAAAAGTTGTTTATAAATGTGACCAAATAGAGTAATATAAAGAAGCATTTAGGTTTGAAAGTTTTTGTATCCTTGTATAATGCAAAGAAAATATTTGAAGTTATAAAAGTTATTGACAGGAGGATGTAGATGGGGAAAATCAAAATTTCAAATGGAATTAATAGAGTTAATACTTGATTAAAGATTATAAAGAACACCACTAAGTTTTTTGAGAAAAAAGAACTACACTAAACACTAAGACCGTCTACAATAGGAAATCCTTCCCCTATTCAGCAGCATGCTATATAGACACCTATATTGTGACACCAATTAATACGGTGCTTATAGAGAAGGGTGCTTTTATAGACACCATCTCTCCTATTACTCATGGGTCCCACATGTGCAATTAATTATTTTTTTCTCTATTCAATTGTTGTATTATTTTAATATTAAAAAGTAAATTATATAGTAGTTGCAAGAGTAATATTTAATCGATCAACATTAAATTTTCAACCAAAACTTTTTTTAAAACAACAAATAATTTACCCATCCGAATGAAAAAAAAAACAAAACAAACATACAGTGATTGGATTTAAGCAAAACAACAAATAATTTACCATCACTTATTTTATATTGTTTTTTCAAGTTTCAACTTTTTTTTTATAATTTATAATTAAATTATTTCAATATTTTAAAATTATATAATTATGAATGAATATATACATTATTGTTAAAATTTAATGATATAAAGTTATTGCAGAGACCCAATTAACAATTATTTTGAGGTATTGGGTTGGAGAAATTGAGTGCTCATCAAATATTAATTACAAAACGAATGACGCATACAGTCGGGACCCGTTTAAGCACCCAAATAGAGTGCTGCATTGTGGATGGTCTAAGTTATAAACAAATTTTCTCTTAAAAAAATGAAGTTATAAACAAATTTTGTAAAAATGAGTTTAGTTTTTTAGAATTTATAAAGATTAATCTAGGAAAGTAAATGAAGCAAAGACAAACTCGAATTGAGTTGTACTTTGCTTTATTTATTATAAGAGAGATAGACAATAAATGAATTCCACCAATGAAGTTATACATTATCTAACATAAAATTTAAGAAGCTAAAAGATGGATATAAAAACCTAATTAAATAATTGGAAGGAATAATTCACCGTGTTCTTTTGTTGAAGTGCTTTCCAAAATGAAATAAGTTGCTGACACGAATTGAAAGACAAACTAGCATTTCTATGAATAGAGCTTCATTAAAAATGGTTTAGCAACAATTTAAATTAATGGAACGAAAGCAACGTATAAATATCAACATTATATGATAAAGTCAGTGAAACAGGTTGGCATTTTTCTTATAAATAGTTATTTGAATTGCCCATTTTGTGTTTTTGGCAATGAAATGCAATAGCTACCTTTCACTAAAAATATTGCTATATATTGTCAAATGTTTTATATACTTTTTTATTGTTATCAAATATGTTAAATGTAAACTTTTCTCTTTCAAGAGTGTGTCATGTTTGATACTATGATCCAATGAGATATAGTTTCGTGGAACATACAAATTCTGTAGAATAAAAAATCGGCTAAAAGGTTTGCATCCATCCCAATCACTTTTATTTTTGGTAAATGAAGCTTCATTATTTAACATTTATCTTATGAAAACTTTTTTGTATACCCAACACAGATTTGAAATTTTAAATATATATCTGATCCTTAAAATAAAAATGTTATAATCAAATTCCTAATCTAATATCTTTTTGAGTTGTAACACCAGTTATGATACCAGCATAAAAGCCCGTTTTTACATTGATTTTACAACCTTAACGTAAAAATTACACAAACACTTATAAAGTCTGCTAGCTTTACACTATTAACCAACTTTGTACACTAGTTTTATAAGTGTTTTTAGGATATTGTTTAAAAATCTAAAAGATCGATGTAACTTTGTATATAAAATTATGTATTTACTATTGGATTTCTAAGATAAGTTTTTCTTTTTTAGATTCCTAATACCGTTAAAACTCGATCAAGAGACTGAAGAATTAAACTCTTAATTATACACTATCAAAAAACAAACTAATCAATCTTAAATAGATCAATTATTAATCAAAATTTATTTACTTTTTAACTAAGTTCCAAGTTATCACACCCTTTTAATTGATGATTAGATAGTTGAAAGGCAAACAAAAAATCCAAGTATATATATGGAATGACAAAATTGCTATAATGTTTATGAGCAATTGTGGTGGTTAGTGGAGGGTGTGGGCTAGTTGGAACAAATGGGGTCAATGAGCAAGATGATTGTTGAATTCAGTCATGGATCTAAATTGGAACAATAATTACCATAAAAAGTTTTTCCTGGTGCCAGTGGAAACAGACAAGATTTTGTGCTTGATGATGATTAGACATTGATGGATCAAGCAATTATAGAATGGGGATGAATGTTGGCACAATAATGTTGATCATTGACACTAGATAATGTATTATAAGTGGTTTTATTGCTTTAGCAATTGGCTACCAGGGTGATAGTAAGATCCATTTGTGACTTAGATGGTTGAAAGGCATATAGTTTACTCATTAGTTTAACTTAGATGGCTACTTAGAGTTGGTCTTTTTTTTTTCCTTTATTTTTTAATGAGTTTAACGGAAAAGTTCACACACTTTAAGTGGTAAAAGGTTAAAAATTGTGGGTTCAACCCCACGTTTCAGTATATCAATTGTTTATGCAACATTGTTTTATCTAGCTGTACTTACAAACACAGTGTTATATAGTTTCTAATCTAGAGATTTTGGTTTGATTTCTGCAAAAAATATTTTTGGCAAGGGGCGTAGAATTTTAACTAAACAGTCTAACGTGTTATGTTTTATTTTAATCAAGTAATCTAGTAGTTAAAAAATCGCATTTTAAAGATGAATAAGTAATAAATTTAGGATTAAAATTTATATATATATATAATACAATGTCCATCTCAATTGAGTTAAGCTCATAAAAGTCAATGTGTCATGTTTTAATTGTATGGGAGA
Source organism: Medicago arabica (assembly GCA_946800305.1). Taxonomy (NCBI): domain Eukaryota; kingdom Viridiplantae; phylum Streptophyta; class Magnoliopsida; order Fabales; family Fabaceae; genus Medicago; species Medicago arabica. The sequence continues at coordinate 7,912,603 of OX326965.1, read as the reverse complement.
TTGAGTGGGGCAGGTTGATTCAGGGTGGTTACTAGATAATATAACCTGTCAAGTGGGGGATGGCGAGTCCACTTTGTTTTGGACATATCCTTAACTTGACGGGGAACCATTGTGTAAGGTATATGTGAGAGTGTTTGAGTTATCGGAGAATAAATTAGAGTCGGTAGCTAATATGATCGCGAGGGGTTGGGGCGCTGGCAGGGAGGCTTGGAGGTGGCGCCGAAGGCTTGTTAGTTCTGCTTATTCTTTTTTTAACATAAACAAACATTGGCCAGGAGCAAATCAATAACAACAACTTCATGTGGTTGAAAGCGGTGCCTTTAAAAGTATCTATTTTTGTGTGGCGTCTGTTGCTAAATCGGTTACCAACTAGAGACAAGTTGTTCCAAATGCGTGTGTTAGCGGAGTCCGATCAGAGTTGTCTTGCTAATTGTGGCCTAAATGAGGATAGAAACCATTTATTTCTAAATTGCGGTTTTTTTTTTGGAGGTATCTGGCAACATATTGTGGCTTGGTTAGGATTCTCAACAGTTTTGCATGGCTCTTTTCAGCACCATTACCATCAGTTTAGAGGGTTGTGCGACTCTTCGAAAAGGTCAATTGAATCCATGCACATTATTTGGATGTCAGTTGTCTTAACAATCTGGAAAGAGCGTATTAACAAAGTTTTTCAAAGAAAAGAAGAGCAGCTTCAAGCAATTAGCAAAATGGTGAAGCTTCAGTTTTTTTAGTGGTTGAAATCGAAATACGTTACATTCGATTTTGATTACCAATTATGGCGGCAGAATCCTGTGGCTTGTTTAATGTCTATATTTTAGCTTGTTTCTTCTGTTTTTGTTTCTTTTTTTCCTGGTTTCCTCCATCCGCTGTTGAGGTGATTGTACATATTGTTGAACTCTGTTTTATCTAAGCCTTTTGCACCTTTTATGCAAGAGTGTTGTTAGCGAGGTCCGTCATATAGCCTTTCCTTCTTAAATTTTCTAGATTATGTTTCACAAAATAGAATGCCTGATTAGGAAAAAGTAAGTAAAAGAAAAACATTGAATTGTCAAAATATGATTATCGTTTTCCCGAATTAGGGAATAACTAATGATGGGAGATGGGACCATGAATATTTTTCATGATGACCCCCGTGTGATTATTCTGATACAACAATGATTTATTTTTTCATTATTACTAAAATTTATATTATTTTTTTTCCCTCATGTTTTTTCAGGTAAAATGAAGACTAAAAATTCATCTACTAAGAAAAATGAATTAATGGAGTATTTAGGTTTGAAGTTGACGCTCATATATATTATACAATATCTCTACCAACTGATATAAGCACACTAAAATTTAGAATATATTAGCTAGAGAAATTTATCTATCAATCTATATTCAAATAATGAAATAATCATGAATTAGGTTCCGTGAATGCTTTCAGACAGGAAACAAAACTAGTACTATTGAACATTAACCGTGTGTTTGCTAGTTGGTTTTTAAAGAATTTTTGAAGAGTTTATATTTTGATATTAAAATAATTAAAAGAATATCATGTTACTCTATGTTCATGTATCATGTTTATTTTTGAAATATTAAAATATAGTTTAACCTTCTAAAATAGTATTTCTTTGCAAAAATTTAACTTACAAACACACCTTATTTTTTTAGTTGACTTTTGTGATAACTTGGAGGCTATGCCATGCTTTCAAGTGGTGCTGTAGTGTCAATGAGTTTTGTGTTCCTTTTAAAAAGGTGATTCATATTTGATATCTGTATATAAAAACAGATATTTTTCTATAAAACAGAATATTTGACTCTGAATACATGGGACATGTTTGAATACTACGGTATAAATTTTGCCGATTTAAATATACGAACATTTGATTTTAATCTCTCTAAAATATTCTTTAGGCTTTTGATGCCTCTAAAATTTTTCATTTATGAAATTGGTCTCTGCTCTAGTGTAATACTCAATGTAGAGCGGGGACTAGTTTCATAAATGAAATTTTTTAGATGTACCAAAAATCTAAGGAATATTTTAGGGGGACTAAAATCAAATGTTGATATATTCAAAGGGACCATTTACTTATTTAACACAAAAAACTATTATTTAAGCAATCGGAATTTAAAATAACAGGGTACTTAAGTAATACTCTCTTCGTCTTAAATTATAAGTCGTTTTATAATACAAATGAAACATTAAAAACTACTTTTTCTACTATAACCTCAACTATTTATTACTTTCACTTCTTTAATTCATTAATGAAAAATACTTTTATAAAACTACTTATAATTTCTCTTTCTAGACGGAGGGAGTAGCATCATTCAAAAAGAAAATGAATAATGAGCAAACTTGAGTTGTGTGCCAAAATCTAGGTTCGCAAGACATCATAGAAGAATAGACTCAAGTACCTTAACCAACTTGATTGCTTCGCATATACTACTAAATTGAAGCTCCAAAAAGAGTTTCACAAACTCAAAGTCCTCACCGAAGCAACCAAACTTTTCTGACATCGTTAATCTCAACGTTCATGTCTGTTAGAAATCAAGTGGGAGTGATAATGTCCCACATCGACTAGAAATGAAGCAAATCTTGAATATATAAGAGAGTAGACCCATAAACCCATTGACTTAGGGTTTTGAGTAAAAGTGTGGTGTCTCTCTCTTATCGAGTCCTAGACGTTTAGCTCATTGCCGCTCCAATCACTTCCCAGTCTCCCCAACAAACTGGTATCAGAGCCTAGTTAGGATTGCTGGGGGAGTAGGAGTGGGATCCTAGTGTGGATCGTCTTAGTGAAGTGGGTGAGTCACACTTGAGGGGGAAATTGTTGGAAATCAAGTGTGAGTTATAATGTCTCACATTGACTAGAAATGGAGCAAATCTTGAATATATAAGAGAGTAGACCCATAAACTCATCGCCTTAGGGTTTTTGGTAAGAGTGTGGTGTCTCTCTCTTATCAGGTCCTAGACATTTAACTCATTGCCGCTCCAAGCGCTCCCACTCTCCCCAACAATGCCATTGAAACCCATCGCCTTAGGGTTTTTGGTAAGAGTGTGATCTCTCTCTCTCTTATCAGGTCCTAAACATTTAACTCATTGTCGCTCCAAGCGCTCCACTCTCCCCAACAATGCCATTGAATAATACGATGATGATTATGTTTTGTGTGCTAACATTGGTTATGGTTTTGTTTGGCGGGTATCGTTTATTGTTGGTTAGAGTTTGATAGACATAAAAGGATTTATTTATTTTTTAAAAAACTCGCTATAAGGTTTACATACATTTCTTTAGAGGAATGCCTAAAAAAATCATTCGTTTATACTTTATCATTTTTCATATTCTTACAACAATGTAAATATTAAAAAAAGATTCAACAACAACCAACTAGCAATACGAGTTTCGTTGATATTTTTATACGTATCTATAATATAAAACTATTTGTGACTTGTTGATTTAATTATTTTTCGACAGTAAGAGTTTTACATTAATAAAAACTAGCTGTCCTTATACACTGGCGCAGATAATACTTCATTATATATATATATATATTTTTTATTCCAAATTCTAATTCAGATGCATCAATACTTGTAATCTGCTAGCATTATTATTTGTTAATCATGTAAAATTGTCCATATGCTGTCATATAAAAAACAAAGGATAGAGTCGTGCTCTTTGTAGCCTATGTTTGGCGGATGGTACAATTTTCACGTGTTGGCAGTAGGAATTCACATTTACACAGAAGCTATACAAACAGTAGCTTCTCAAAACCACGACAAAAAGTACTCTAAACGTGCGACAAAAGTGGTTTAGAGGTTTAGTGACAAATATATATTACTACTAAAAAACCTAAGGAGAATGTTAAACAGTATTCAGGGGCATCGGTTAAGGATACAAAACAAGCAAGTTACGTTTTTATAAAAAAATTGTGTAATTATTATTTGATCAAAAATAATGATTTACAAGACAAAATTCCGATGAGGAAAAACCTAAATAGAAGAGTAAGAAGCTATAACAACAGTCAGAAAAATCAGAAACATCCCTTTGATGAGGAGTAACGACAGTAAGACACAACCACCAGTCCAAACACAAAACACAATCCATCTATGCCAACCACGCCGACTGATACCTGCATGGGATGAGTTCCAATATCCACTTATAATGGGTACAAAGCTTACAAGATTTCTTAATTAAAACACTTCCAAAAGCATAATGATAAATATCGAATGACTTTAACATGTGTCATAAACAAAAAAACATAAAAAAAATGTAAAAGTAATATTAATAAGAACCAAATAAAGGTTTCTGAATATAACTGACATAAACAATGTATTATTAAATGTAGGGGTCGAATTTCGAATTCTGTTTGACAAAAAAAAAAAAAGAGTAAAAATAATGATGACTCAATCATTAAATTAAAAAAAGTGAAATGTAAAAAGTTTGGTACTTTTGTTTGATAGCTACGTTTATTTCGTGTAAATATTAAATGACAAGGTATTTGTCAATGGTTTAGTTTTCTACGTTTTCCTTTGCTATATTTTTTGATTTAGTAATTTTAAATGGCAAGTTGATGCTAACATTGACTTTAGAAACTCTATAAATAAACCAAACAATTCACATTCTTTCCTCCAATTGGTTACAAAGCCTATCTTTTAGCCACTACATACTCTAAACAATTGAGACTCAATATGGCATACCAAAACCCTCCTTCAATTCAAACATCGGATCCAGAAGCTCATGAAATCACTCCAACAGCTCCAACAAACCATTCAGCCACAAGTTTTAAACCCAAAGATGCAGTTCAGACACTGAAAAAGAACTTAGTTTTCCGTTCAAAATGGGCTGAACTTAATGGTGCCATGGGTGACCTTGGTACATATATACCTATAGTTTTGGCTCTCACTCTAGCTAAGGACCTCAACCTTGGTACCACATTGATTTTCACAGGTATATTCTGCTTTTTTTTTTTCTTCTTCTTCTAATGAACGTTGGGAAAATATTCTTCATGACGAGTTTTCAAAGATTTTAAGTTGTAAATGTAGTTGAGTCACAAACATTAACATTACAAAATATTATGGTTGAATACGACTGATACACATGTAAGTATAATCGTGCAAATATGAGAAACATGTTACATCAGTCATATTTGATTGTGAATTTTACGATTGTACTTATAGATATATTAGTCGTATTTAACCATGATATTTTGTAATATTAACGAGTGTACTTATGCTTATATCAGTCATATTTGATATTACGGTTACAATAAAATTTGTGATATTGCAAAAATAACGGTCAAATACGACTGATGTAATTGTAAGTACAATCGTTAAATTATGAGAAACTTGTTACAGTCATGACAAGAACTGTTTTTTTAAAACCTTGGAATTTGTATTGCTACATATATGTCTTTCTATATGTATGTTAGTACACAGACAATCTCTTTGTCTCATGTAATTCATGTTTGGTATGAGATCTTACAGGTGTCTACAACATCATCACTGGTGTCATGTATGGGGTGCCTATGCCTGTCCAGCCCATGAAGTCAATCGCTGCCGCGGCCTTATCAGACAAAGATTTCAACGTGCCAGAGATAATGACAGCCGGGATCTTGACCGGTGGCGTGCTCTTCGTTCTTGGTATCACAGGATTGATGCAGCTGGTGTACAAGTTGGTTCCTTTATCTGTTGTGAGGGGAATTCAACTAGCACAAGGTTTGTCATTTGCTTTAACAGCTGTTAAATATGTGAGAAAAGTGCAAGATCTTCCAAAGTCTAAATCTTTAGGCCAAAGACCTTGGTTTGGTTTAGATGGTTTGGTTCTAGCAATTGTTTGTGCTTGTTTTATTGTGATTGTTAATGGAGCTGGCCAGAAAAATAGCGGTTGTTGCGGTGCTCCGGAAGATGGTAATTTGGATGGCCAAATTCAAAGGAGTGATGAAGGTGGAAGAAAGACTAAGATGAATAAATTGAGAAAGATTATTTTTTCACTTCCTTCTGCTTTTATAGTCTTTGTGTTGGGAATAGTTTTGGTTTTTATAAGAAGAAGCGAAGTTGTACATGAAATTAAATTTGGACCCTCTTCAATAGAAGTAATGAAATTCACTAAACAAAATTGGAAGAAAGGTTTTATTAAAGGTGCAATTCCACAACTTCCATTGTCAATGTTAAACTCTGTGATAGCTGTTTGTAAATTGTCAACAGATCTTTTCCCTGAAAGGGAATTTTCAGTTACATCAATTTCAGTGACAGTTGGACTAATGAATTTAGTTGGTTGCTGGTTTGGCGCTGTGCCAACTTGTCATGGTGCTGGTGGACTAGCAGGACAGTATAAATTTGGAGGAAGGAGTGGAGGCTGTGTTGCACTTCTTGGTTTTGCAAAATTGGTATTGGGATTGGTTTTAGGAACTTCTTTAGCACACATTTTGCAGCAATTTCCAGTTGGGATTTTAGGTGTGTTACTTTTGTTTGCTGGTATTGAACTTGCTATGTGTGCTAGGGATATGAATAGTAAAGAAGATTCATTTGTGGCACTTATTTGTACTGCTGTTTCATTGGTTGGATCAAGTGCTGCTCTTGGATTTTTGGTTGGAATGATTGTTTATGTGTTACTTAAGCTAAGGAATTGGAGTAATGATAAACCACTTTCTACCATTTGGAACCAGAAAAGTTCAAACTGAATTTGAAGAAAGAGAGTTTATTTATGTGTAAAGATTTTTAGTGCAAATGAGTTAGTGTGTATGGTTTTCATAATATGTTGATTTTCTGTGAGGTTTGAGTCTTTTCTTTTTCTTCTTGAATTTGGTTTTATTTGTTGTCATGTGAGGACTTGCTAGGGTTCTACTTCTAGGACTCTGTATATTGTAACTGTAAAAAATGCAGACCATATAGTTAGCAGTAGTAACTTGCTCCATGTAACTTATGTATGCTATCACGTACCTAATGTTTATACTCTCAATAATAGTACAAAGAATTTGATTCAGTTGGAGGAAGTTTTTACAATTAATCTTTTTGTTGTTGAATGATAGTCTCTTTGGCCCAATAACTTAAGGAAAATGTTAATCGGTGTCCCCGGGGCATTGGTTAACATTTCCGTCAAAAAAAAAAGATTCCATTAAAAAATCATGAATAGTAGTTTCATAGAAGGTAAGTTTATCCACCCAACCAATATAGTGTGACACAATTGACAAATAACTTGTGTCAACTCCTTAAGTAAATCTCCGTATCTTGAAGAATTAGTCTCTAACTTTAGAGGAGGCAAAAAATGTTTATTCATAGAATTTTTGTCTTCATAACTCTACAAATTAAATGGAGTGTGGTGGGTGAATTAGGGTACATCAATCCATAGAATCGGGAAAAGTTGGAGCTGATCAGCTTCACGGGCTCGTGTTTGTTTAATAGGGTTGTATGACCTCTTATTTCATGATCTTTATATCTTTTAAACCGCTTATGGAAAATTCACTCTTAAATATATTGGGTCGAAAATTCTACCTCATATTTCTGGGCAAGTCAGCCCCTTATTTAAGACATGCTTGTTGTCAGGATGGTGTGTTGGCTTGCTTTTCCATCCATATGAAATGTCACTTAATTATCATTTCGGATATGTGCTACGAACAAATAGAAAACCATGCAAATTTAATAATCTGTCTCTAAACTTTGACCCAAAGTTCAATTATGTATTTAAAATTTGGGCTAAAGATCTACCCAGCACTATCTTCAATCTTTAGTCCAAAAGAGTCTTAATGTAGGTCAAAAGATTCTATCTTTTGTTCAAGCAATTTAATCTTAGAATCTAAAACATTTTAACATGAAAAGATTAGAGTAGTTAAACAGAACTATTCTTGCACTCATAGTAATAGTCCACTGGCATATCACCAATCATACTATTCAGATTGAATTTCCCATTAATTTAGAATGGATTTGGCATATTAGTTAATGGAATTATGTCCCGAACATTGACAACACTCCATTATACTTGTTTCCACTTTGGGATATGGCCACTTAAAAGAATCAAACTTTGGGATATGCAATTTTTTTTAGTCTTCATACTTTGGCTCTAAAGAAATCAAACTCAATGCTCACGGGTCACGATCAATTCGGCCTTAACTAAAATGCATTAAACATTTGAATTCAATTATTTAGTTTTGAGATATATATACCCAAATATTATATCCAAATTTTGGGAAATTTAATGTTTTCCCAATGAATAAGATACATTAACATATCAAATAAGATACAATACAAAACTGCTTGTCACGTGCGTCAACTATCAAACATCGTGGAGTATAAAAAGTTGTCATGTAACCATGTATTGTTTCTGTTCGGTGTCCGGTATCTATCTATTAATTTTTAGATCAAATGCACCCATAGTTTGAAATGAAAGCAAGGAGTGAATTGTTTTCATAAACTCAATCTGCAAGGAGTGAATTGTTTTCATAAACTTAAGTTTACAACCTTTAATCCTGGTTCCGTTAAATAACATTATACATTGTCCACATTATGATTAGCAATGTATAGTAAAATTATGATTAGTACCGTATCATTTACGCCAGACTATGCTGTCCACATTAGAACCTTTTCAACTAAAGATTGAAGATAGTGCTTGAATAATTTTGGTATGACTAGCGTTTGAATTGATGGCCTGCGACCTATCTAATATGGCCTTTATCCAACAATAAATGGTGGTGGCATGACTCTATCTCAACTTCGTAAGGAAATGAACATGGCTGCCTTTATCAAACATTTGTCTATTGCTATTAATTCACCGATACATGTTTCTATTTGAACCCAAATGAAGGCTTCGTAGGGCTCCAAAAAATTTAGAAAGCCGCTCTCCCCCTGCAAAATACACTTCCGTTCTGCAGGCGGGACGATTTTGCCCTTGCGCATATTAACTAGCGCATGTATAAAAGTGTGCGCTAGTTAACATGCGCAATGTGAGTTAACTAGCACATCGCTAGTTAACTCACGCAACAATATATCTTATACAAGACAGAACGCCTCATTCATCACCTAAATCTCAAAAATTCTCCAAAATCTCTCTAAAATCACCAAATCCAAAATTCCTTCAAGTTCAAATCAAACAACACTTCGATAACAAGTAAGTTTTCATAATCAAACACAATCAACCTTTATGTTAGATTTTTTCTCTTAAATTAGAAATTTTTAAGATTTAGGGTTTGTTTAAATTTTTGTTTTTTTGTCAAGAAATCATACAATGTTTACATGAAAATGATGTGTGTTGCTTAAATGTTTAGATGTTTGCATGTTTATGTTGTAAGTTTTGAGTTTTAGAGATTTTTTTTTTAGATTTAGGGTTTGTTTTAGAGAATTTTCATTGATTATTTTTAATTTCTTATTTTGTAGATTTGAAACAATGACCGGGTGGATCGACGTTCGTGCACAATTCAACGGCGGAGAACCTCAGAGGTTGAAGGTTCGGTGCCTTGGTGTAACGTTAAGAGGTCTCAAGGATCAGCTGGATGAATTCAACAAAGGAGTCAACCCCCGAGACACAAGGAAGGTGGAATACGTTTGGTATAAACGTCCAATGCTCGACGATGGAAGAGTATCATTCACTTGGGTGGAATTGACGAACGACGAAAACGTGACGACCATGTTTTGGGAGCACAACATGTTCCAGTGGATCGATATGCGAGCAACGTTGGTGAGATCAGTTGAAGATATCATCAAAAGTCTGATTCCGCCAAAAGATCTTGATTAGGTGGCGGTCGTGATTAGGTAGGGAATGCACCTTCAAACTACAACAATTGTGTTACTCTGGATGGGGCAATTCAAACTTGTTAAACGGCAGGACTCCAGCATTCGTCCGAAAGTGCTTTTGTTCCATTCGAAATGTTAAATTCTTGTTGGCTTCGTTTAAATGATGGTATTGAAGTGTCAAGGTATGGACATCATTCCGTTGGCACTTGGATACTATCATTTAAAACCAAGACCAATGAGAATTTAACATTTTGAATGGAACAGAAGCACTTTCAGGACGGATGGTGGAGTCCTGCTGCTTAGCAACTTTGAATTTGCACCATTCAGAGGTAACACAATTGTTGTAGTTGAAAGGTGCAATTCCGAATGTAATGTCATGTAACGATAGACCATATTTAGAAACTTTATGTAATGTAATTTAAATGTAACTTTTATTCGAATTTATTCAATACGCAACTTTATTCGATTTTATTTATTAGAATTCTTTATTCTATTTCACGTTGAGTTTAATTAGACTTTTTATTCGAATTTATTTATTCAATATGATAATAAATACAAAATTAGAAAATAAATCTGATATAAATAAATTCGATACCATTAAATAGAATATTTTTTTATTCAATACATAATCATAAACATAAAATAAAAGCAAATATAAATAAAAAGAAATTAATAAAATAAATACATATAACAACATCTCATTTTATTAATAGAATTGGTACAATAATTGATACATTTATTTGAATTCACTGAATACTCTACTTATTTTCTTTTTACCTTCTTGGGGTAAAAAATTCTTTTTACCCACTTGGGGTAAATAGTGATCAGTCTTGGGGAAGATAGCGAGCAGCCGTCTTGGGGGAACACATCATCAACCCTTGAGCTAAATCTAAATCTGGTTCTTTTTATATCCCAAGAAGATTCTTTTTACCCACGGTAAAAAGATTTTGGGTAAAAAGAAGCAAATTTAATTTTATCTCAAGGGTCGATCACTTCCCCAAGTCGGCTACTCACCATTTTCCTCAAAACTGATCACCATTTACCCGAAATGACTATAAACTATTGAAAGGAAAAAAAATAGAGGGAGAGAGTGAGGAGGGAGAGAAAGTGAGATGGTGTGAGGGAATAGGGAAGTATGAAGGGGTATTTATAAGTGTGAATGGTAGTATAAGTTATAAAAAACATAAATGTGGTAAAAAAAACGTGTAAATGGTGTTAAAAACGTGTAGATTGAATGTTGAACAACTGACCACCGTCCAAAAACATTTGATCATCTGTGTTGACCACCGGCCAACGTGCGCAAGTTAACTTGCGCACGTGCCAGAGGGTGCGTGAGTTAACTTGCGCAGGACGCATAACTTGCGGAAGTTAAGTCACGCAGCGTGACTTAACTTGCGCAGGGGCATTTTAGGTAGTTTGGCTGGGCAGGAGTGTTTTGTGCTGGGTGAAGAGTGGTATTCAAAATTTTATGTTATACTTGCTTCTTTGGTTATCTTCCGTGCTACCGCAAACCGGCCCGACTCAACACATACTCCCTCCGTTCTGGTTATTATTATAGCTAAATAACTCATATATTTAGTCTATATTATAAACAAGATTAGATACATCAATTTTTTTAAAGAATACATCAATTATTTAACGAACCTGAGAAAACAACTTTGTGTGTTCCTTAACGGAACACTAAACTCTATATATGAATGATCATTTTTCACAAGCCACCACCAAACTTTCTACCACCAACATGAAATCCAATTTGCAATAAAGACTGGATAACAAATTCATAAAAATAGATGGCTAGTTAACACAATTCCTTTCAAGTGAGGGGAAAAAATATCCCTTAGGTGGTTTATTTTTGGTTGTGCGGTATATACTTATGTTATGTAAATGACGATGGGGGAAAGCTTTATGAAGTCATGAGAAAGAACAAATGATGTGTTTGTTTTAAGTTTATCAAATTTATTTATAGGAATAACATTCCTTAGAATATAAAGATGAGAAATTTATTCTAAGGTATTTAAAAAAAAAGATGTTTGGTTGACATTATAATATTCCAAGGAACCTTAAAAATAGAGATTGTAATAGGTAATTAGAGATAATTTTATTCCCACCCATTTCTTTAGGAAAACTTTTCTATTCTCAGAAACATTTTATACCCAGGAATAAAATTTAGTAAACTTGTAACAAACATAGACATATGTATATTTATGATTTTATTCACAAGAATCTACAAATATAATTTGAAACAAACATACTCAAATAACAACAAATGGTCAAAAAGAATACATTTTCATTTGTTTCTAATGCGATAAACTTTTCAATTAATAAAGTGATAACGATTTGGGTTCTAAGATGAATCTACATGGGTGTTCCTTTATCCAACAATTAGTGTTGGGGGCATGACTCTATTTCACTTTTGGAATTCTCCAAAAACCAATAAAGTAAACTTTGAATTTTATTTTATTTTATGTAAAGTTGCTTATGAGGTCATTATAGTTTAACCTTTATTTTGGACCGGTCCTTTAAGGTTTACTTTTCTTGAATTACTTATTTATTTATGATACATTTTGTTAGAAATGTGAATTATTTAGGTTATCTTCTTGTTTAATTGTCACCCTCTATGTATATTTTGTGACAGTTTGAACTACAAGTTTTATCGTACAATTAAAGCTGAATAAACATTCTAGTGTCCTTTTATAACACCTCACATTAGATATAAACGACTCATTATTTTAGGTTGATAGATTTTAACCGTTCATGCTAAATGAAAACATGGTTGCGAATATTGAGATAATTTGGTTTTAAATTTTTTGAATTTGATAATTTAGGTATAAGAAAGAAGAAGTGGGATGAGAATTGATTTAGACATATCTGACATGTCTATGCAAGTTTTCTCAACATTAAAAGGTCACACATGCTTTATTTTAATGAAACTTGTTAAAAAGACTAACGGTGAAAGTATAATGTAACATAAATGATTAATTTAGGAAAATAAAAGCGTGAAAGACCAATAAAAAAAAAAGGCCAGACTTAAAGATCACAAATGTAATTTTGCCAATTTTATATATAACTATGTTATGTTTTAAGTACAAAGTATTTACCGCTATTTAGTACTTCATCCGTCTCAATTTAATTGTCACATTTCGGCATTGCGTGATTTTTAAGAAAATGATTTAGTTTGGTTGTTTTGAATGGTAAAATTTGTTGGAATAAAATTAGATTTGTACAATGTCTCTGAAGTTATGATGATAACAAAGTATCGAATAACAATTAGATATGCTAATATATTTTTAAGTGTGCATGACCATAAGTTAAAATTTATCAAGTTCTAAACATATATGAGAGCATCTGAAGCACAAGAGAAGCCAAAAACCTTATAGAAGATCTAAAGAAAGGTCAATCATAAGTCAACAATGTGATTAGAAGTGAAGAATCCGTCCAGAAGCTACTGAAGGCCAGACTTTGGATCATCAGATTTTGAGTCACCCAGACTCTGAGTCATCTAGACTCTGAGATCTACAGACTCTAAGGAATTAAAAGCTACATCAGTTTCGTCTTCTTCTGAGAAGGGTCACTTTTAGGATTTGACTACGTACAATTTGTCCTCTTCTGAACAATGTTGCGACAGTTTTAGTTTTCCACAATTCCAAACCTCAGACATGTGATATTTTTTTGACGGTTATATTTGGCTGGTTAGAGGAAGTTTACAAACATTCTAATTTGCGAGGGTTTTCAACCTCACTTATATTGTTTGTTATGTCAACTAAAAACTTTCCCCAATTAATAGTTGTACTATAAAACAAAACAATTTTGTAATTTATATCAGTTGTAAAATATGTAATTCATTTATTACAACTTAGTCTTCATTTTTTCGTGTGTAAGATTTTATGTTTATAGTATAATTTATTTTAGTGGTCCACCCAAGTTTTTTTCCCCTGCCTCCACCACCGGAGACAAATGGAGTAGAAAATCCGTTAAACACACAAACCAAGTTTCTCTCATTCAAACCAAATTTTTTCTATATAGAAGACTTAGAGGTTGAGCTCAACCACTTACTTAAGATACTTATAATTCTCTCACTACTTGGATCAACCACATGTTTTCGATTTCCAATTGGTATAAAGCTAATTTCAAAAGAAGGTTAAATATGTTTTTGCTCTCTATAAATATATCAAATTTTCGTTTTAGTCCTAATAATATTTTTATTTGACTTTTATCCCCAAAAAATTTCAATTACCACTGTTGATCCATATTCTTAAGTAAACACATATTTAACCTTCATATTATTGATTAAAAATTTCCAGTAATGTTTAAAACATTATAACAATCTTTCCTTACAAAAATACAATTTTTTAACAAAACCAAGAGACATTCCTATAATACTTTAAATATTTCTGTAAATTTTTGAAGAAATTTTTAAAAAAGGGTAAAACAAAAATTTGATATATTTAAGGGTTAATCAAGTTTTTAGTTCCTATAAATAATCACAGTTTTGTTTTTAGTCCCTACAAAATAAAATCACACTTTTTAGTCCCTGTGACATTTTCCTTAAGCATTTTAGGGTCCAAAAATGTTGATGAAATTTTTTGACAGGGACTAAAAATGTTGATCGAAATTTTTTATAGGGATTAAAAATGCTGATGGAAAATTTTATAGGAACTAAAAAGTGTGATTTTATTTTATAGGGACTAAAAACAAAACTGTGAATATTTATAGGGACTAAAACCTTAATTAACCCTATATTTATAGACAAAAAAATATATTAAAAACAATATGTAGTATGTTTACGGTTAATCCTTTAAAAACAAAAAGGTTTACCCCTTGGAGTGTGTTTGGATGAGGTAATTGAGAAGTTTTAAAGAATTTAGAATTCTAGGCAATTTAAATTATTGAATTAAATTACTTTCATTTCTCAATACTTTTATTTGGATGGAGTAATAAAAAATGTCATTGTCATTATTTTTGGACAACTTTTATCATTTTTTTTTGGCCAAATTTAAAAATTGAAATTAGGGTCAATTTGTAAATTTCATAAACTTGAGGGGTCAAATTATAATTTTTGACAGCAATTTTTTGGAAATTTATTGGGGTCATTTTGAAAATTTGAGGACCAAAATGCAAAATTTGAAAAATTATAACAATGAAGAATTTTGAAATTATTAGCTTTTAGGTGTCATTTCAAATTCTCTAAATTTGACTTGAACAAAATATTTTATAAATTTCAATTATTTTGAAAATTCTTCAAATTATTATCCGAACAATGGAATTCACCTCAAAATCTTTAAATTCTCTCAAAACATTACATTTTCTCAAAACATTCCTCCATCCAAACATACTCTAATGAACGAGGTTGTGATATTTAATTATACACCTTATCCACCTCATTTACACCTCATATGAGTCTCACACTCACACTCCACAAGACACAAAAAACATAAACATACGTAAGTTATAGATACACCGTGATTTAGGATGTAATTTGTAATTTAGGATTTACTCTCCGAAAAAGAAAAAAAAAACTTGCGTAGTTAAATTAATCAACTTGTCCTCGCATAATTTAGGGATAATGTATAAAATATGCAAGGTTTTAAATTTAAACCCCGACCACCACAAAAAATCAACCTAGCTCTGTAAATAGTACGATAAAATTTAGTGTAGGTTTGTTTCTATTTTTAAAGAAGTCAAACTTATATTTTTTTTAAAGGAAAGAGTCAAAATTGAATGTAAAACTACATAATTGATCTTGACATATCTGATTGCTTTAAATATTTCCAATTTCCCATTCGTTCTTGATAGGATAAAAAAAAATGGCGCCATCCGAAACTTTAGAGAAAGCGAGTGGCTCCAATGAACAAGGTATTTTCTCTTGCTCCATCTCTTTTTTATTTTTTTCTTTCTCTTCAGCGATTTTTTTCATCTTATTTGATGCAACCACTCTTTCACTTTCTTCTCAGTTGAACATTTCCTCCTCCATGTCTCTTCATGCATAACTTGCCTAACACTCCATTGAATTAGGTTAGGGTTGCCTACATACACGTTATCTCTGCATTGCATTGATATATATATGATACATTACTCATCTTCTAGGAAGGAATCATCAACAATTAACTCACTTACATTTTAGATCATGCATTCAAATAATGTGCAAATTTTGTAGGTCCAAGGTTGACTTATCTGACCTTATGGATAAATTTTGTGAAACAATTTGGAAGAACTTATGACATTGTTTATAAGTTGTTTTCAGCTTATTTTCATAAGTTATGAAAACAACTTATAGATTATACGAAAACAATTTAACTTTATTTATCTTCTATTATAAAAATGATTTATATATAAGCATTTATCATTATAAGTGTTTATGCTATAAGCTGTAAATAAGTTATTTATCCAAACGGGACATGTACATATCCTATGCAAATTAAATGTATTCTAATGATTGATTTATCGTAATAGGACAGAATAGACTTTTATTTAAGTAGATGATCCAGTTTTATATTGCTTTTAATTAGCTTATTGATATTGATCATCCCTAACTTTTTTTACGGAAATTGATCATGCCTATATCCCGAGCTTATTGATATTTAAGTCAATGTTGTTTTCATATGACTGGTTTGTTTTGTTGTGCCTGACTATGTAGCACAGACACTTTTTTATAGAAGGTATATCCGGTGTCCAAGCTTTGAATTGTCATTTTCTTAAATTGTTATTAGTATCGACCGGTTAGTGTTTGTGTATGTGCTTCATAGGTGACTTGCGGTAGGTTGTTATCTTTTTTATAAACTCCTTTTTTTTGTGCTTTGATATGCTCACTTATATGCTTTTCGAACACGAGTTGTCCAGGTTTACACAGATTTATTAGATAGAATAATGATACTGCGGGAGTATAATATGTAATTTTTTTGAAGATATTGTTACTCTTTCAGTTCAGTATACTTTCCTTTGACTTCAAAATCCTTTGCATAAGTTATCTGTGAATTTGTGTGTTGAGAAGTAATTTGAGTTAGTTTCAGTTTCAAAAGGAATGGTCTATACTTTCACTTCCTGGTTCTTGCAGAGGATCAATACTTTCAAATGGTTGGTTGGTTTGATCCTCCTCTTTCATGTTGTTTTTTCTATGTTTTAGTTTAATTATTTGATAGTCTTGTTTTGATCATAGACTATAATTAATAGAAACTTGAAATAAGATTTATATATTTATTTGTTTCATGCTAATCCACTGTTATATTCCAAAAACTGCAACTAGAAATTGTCCTTGTCCCCCCACTTTTTCTTCATCTTCTTTTTGGATTTTCATGTTATTTATTTTGTTTTCTCTTCCTTGATTATTCTATCACCATGACTTCATTACCAAAGTTCTGTTTTGTCTTCTCCTATTACATTTGCAGGAGGTTCTGTTTTGTCTTCTCCTATTAATTTTGGTCCATATATTTGGTTCATTAATAGAGCAATGAGAGTATTCAAATAGAATATATAGAACTGTTGCATTATGTGTTGATTCTATGTTATTCATAATCTTATAGCTAGGTAGCTAGGCCTCTAGGCGGCTTCTGTTTGCGTGGGTCATGTCTTCAACTAGATCAGTGCACCAACAGAGGAGACGGTGAGTGGCTGATCAGATGACTGCACGAAGGGAAGGTCCCGTGTGAAGTCGGTTCGCGGCTGTTTGGATGCGGCAGCGTGTTTCAAGGGCGCAGCGGCAATGGAGCTGCGCAAAGAGGAAGGCGCGGAAACAGCATTTTTCTGCAAAAACGAAGCGGCTGTGGCGGCAGCGCAAGGGAGGGGCGGCGGCTGCTATACGTGGGGTAGGGTTTGAGAGAGAGAGAGAGAGAGAGATTAGGGTGATACCATGTCAGATAATGGAATGCATGCCTTTTCATTACGTGAATAGTACACACACATGTGTGTGTAGGTCAACTATCTAATATGATACAATTTAATTACGGGAAAATCATTATAACTAATTATGACAAATATTATATTCTATCATCACCAAGTTCATAAATGCTAGATGATGATTCATGAAGCAAGTAGTGGACTCTCCTCTGCATTAAGGTCTGCATTGATCCAAGAGTGCTTATCCATTAACCTCTTTCCCTCCAATTCCATAGCCACTTCCTTCATGCTTGGTCTTTCCTCCCCTATAAGTCTCAAGCAGTTCGCCGCGAGAACAGCTACCTCCTTGATCTCCTGTTTGTTTTCTTCATTCCATATACCATCTTGAATAACTTCAAACACATTATCCTTTTTCAAGCAAGATAAAAAGTGCGTAGCAAGACTTCTTCTATCTTCCGGCCTACCAAAACAAAAAGGTTTCTCCCCCGTTAGCAGCTCCACAAGAACTACTCCAAAGCTATATACATCACTTTTCTCAGTTAATTGGCTTGTTTGCATATATTCTGGATCCAAGTAGCCAATAGTTCCTTGCACCATTGTGGCTACTTCAGTTTGATCAAGCGGAACCAATCTTGAAGCTCCAAAATCTGACACTTTGGCGGTGTTGGTTCCATCTAAGAGAATGTTAGCACTCTTGACATCTCTATGGATAATTGGTATTGAGGCAGCTGAATGCAGATATGACAGAGCTCCAGATACCTCAGCAGCTATCCTGAGACGAGTTTTCCAAGTTAGATCATTCGTCTTACCTTGTGTGCGAAGAAATTCAGAAAGAGTACCATTGCTAACAAACTCATAAACCAACAAAGGAACTTCTGTTTCTAGACAACACCCTAAGAGTTTGACCACATTCCTGTGATTTATTTGAGAGACAACATCCACCTCATTAATGAATTGTTCAATTTGGTTTTCATCTACTGTTTTGGACTTTTTGATAGCAACAATTCTATTATCATCAAGTTTCCCTTTGAAAACTGTTCCAAAACCTCCTCTACCTATGATTAAGCTCTCATCAAAGTTGTTAGTGGCTTTCTTTAGTTCATTTTCTTTGAAAATGTGAGCTATTTGAGACGAGTCTTTTCTTTGAAGAAGTTTTTGTTCCAAAATAGAACCTCCATTCTGCCTAAAGAACTTCTCTTTCAATTTGGTAAATTTCCTTTTTTGGTATATTAAGAAGAAAATTATAAATAATGCTCCTGCTCCTGTATTCAAAATATATTAAACCCAATTTTTGAATTAACTATGAATTTTTAAAACCCACTTGGGTTTGCCTGATGGTATTGGCTTGAGACTTAAAACATATTTAAACCAAAAAAATGAACGTAAAATACAATTAGGTATGCTTAGTTGCTTACCAAGGACAGTAGGTAGTACTATTGTAGTTGCATTTGGATGAACTGGCTGGCACACTCCTTCCTTTGTTCCATTTCCAGTTTGCCCCTCAGGACAGAAACAAGTGTGATTCCCAAAAGTGTTTCTACAATTTGCTTTATTTTTGCATACATGAGTTTTTGTTGCACATTCGTCAATGTCTGAAAAACCATAAAACCATGGTAATTACTATCTTACTACTATACATGTGATTCGTACATTGATTTGATACAAAAATGAAATTCAATATATCTAGTGTGTATTCTCATCTTAAATCTTTATAATCATTATAATAATAAATCTACCTTTCACTCTGATGAATCACTGCTTAAAAATTTAGTGTAATCAACCACTCTTATGTCAACTTTGTATAGTCAACCACTTTTTAAAATGACTCAATTAAGTGGAACCAAATTCAATAAAACATTGAAAATATGAAGCACAATCAATTAATTAAACTGCAAAAACAAAAACAGTGGTACAATATTATGCTTTGTTTGTTACCTGTGCAGCCTCCAGGAAGGTATGGATTTCCTTCAAAACCTTCTAAACACTTGCATCTGTAACCATCATAATCTAGATCGTCATCGACACATTCACTATTTTCCTTGCAGGCATAGTTATTTGTAGTTTGAGCTATTTGACATGATTCATTTGTAACAGCCCAATTAAGAACTATGGGGAAAGTTTTATAAGGTAGATTATCTATATGGTCTACAGAAAATTTATAGGATCCTTGTTTTGCAATAAAGGAATAGCTACAAGAATTTTCCTGAGATAGTGAAGAAGTTGGGAATTTAAATGTTTCAATTGTGATATTTTTCATACTAGAAGGAATATCCACTTGGCAACACCCTAGGCCTGTGCATTTTCCAGTGTTATTCCCAATTACTATTTTAGGATCATAATCATAACATCTTGTTAAGCACCCTGTTGAATAAGTGGCGCCTGTGAAATTACTGTTGAGATATCCGTAACTGTCGCAACCAACTGTTATGAATTTGTTTTCCGTACTGGAAATTGTGTGAGGAGAAACTCTGAGATAAGCTATATTCGCTTCTTCGGTATTATTACTACTACTACTACTACTATCCGTACAAAGATGTGAGACGAAAAAATTCATTTCCATTTGACCTTGGGGATTTATGTCTAGGACTTGTATAATGTTACCACGGATTAATTTTGAGTTGTTTACACAAGTGAGTTCAAATTTGGAATCCATGTAGCATGGTGTATGATCTTGTGCTGTTGAATTTCCTATGCCAAATGGATATGGAACTTTTACACCTCCACAAGTGTAATTGCAGCCTGGTAGGACTTGTTGAGGTTGATCAAACGGAACTGTTTCTATCAAAAGTGCTAATGAAACCATTATCAATGGATGCATTGCCTTTAGTTTCATTGCCTTGAATTGAATCCCAAATTTAGTAGAAGAAAAATTATAGGCCTTTTTAGTGTCTTGAGGCGGCATAAGGGTGCCTCGTTTATTTATAATAACACTTCAAATTTAATTAGTTTTTCTTTTGTGTCAATCGGTATTGCTAATTGCTAATTTAATAAGTAAAATTGAGTTGCAAGTTGCTAGGAAGACCGGCATTCATATTCATATAAATATATATAGATAATTTTATGGCATATTTGGCGATTTGATATTTAGATATGAGTGGGTCTCGGACTTTAGAAATATGTTCCACTTAAAGTGGTGGATCATACATTAGTTTCATCCAATAAAGGAATGAATGTTGAAGAGAGAGTGTCTCTAACATTATTTGTCTAGATACGATATATTTGGTCTTTAAATCAATAGTTAAATAAGTTTTTCTTTTAAATTATTTTCTATCATTTAAAAAATTAAATTAACTAAATATTATTTACCAAAAGTGTTGATGAAATAAAATTAGACTTTTTTAATTATTACTACTCATAAGAGTGAATATTTTTTAATTAAATTAACTAAGTATGCGAGTTTGCTTGGTTACGCCGGTGATTAGTGTACTTTTGTTAGGATAGATTAAAGTTGTTCTACTTGAACTGATTTATCTCGATGTATCTCCGTTTTGGTTATTTCTGGATCAGGTTAACATTTTTTTTTTGAAAGACAAATGAAATATATTTATTAATCAACAAAAAGAAAGATAAAATACAAAGAGTATTCCGACCGCCTCCAGGTACAAAGTACAAGGGGTAATTGACCCTAAAAACAAAGAAAAAGGAAAGGGCGGTAGACACTTTCTAACCCCACAAATTAACTTTTCAACATACAATTTTTAGGATGCATCGACCACTCATAAAATAAGCATAGTGTCTTTTCTTCTTTGCCAATAACCATTGCCAAGAGACATGTTGTATATAGTCTACCCTCTCGACGACGGAATATTTTTTCTTTAAAAAAAATCCAATCATTTTTAACCTTCCAAATAGCCCAAAAAACTATGTGTAAAACCAACATCAAATATTTGCGCTCCCAACCCAACACTATCGCAAACAGGTCCCAACTCAACACACATAAAGGTTTATGATGTATTTAAAGATGAAATATTTTTAATGAAAGCGACTTCAATCTATATATGAAATGATCATTGGTCACAAGCCACCACCAAACTTTCTTCCACCAATTACATGCAATCCAATTTGTAGAAAACATATATGGTAAAAGCTTGTTAATAAATTCATAAAAAATTGCTAGTTAATAAAACTCTTTAAAGTGAGGGAAAAAAATATTACTCTCCAAAAGTATCTATTTCCACTTTTGGAATTCTCCAAAAACCAACAAAATAAACTTATCATCGTTTCCAATATTTTTATTTTTTTATAACATTTTTTTTAATAATTATCTATAGACATCCTTTTTTTTTCATACCCCCAATATACACCCTCATTTGATAGGGGTATTTTAGTATTTTCACATTACACCACTCATCCTCTTCATCCCCTCATCTCTCTGAACAAATATCTCTCTCTCTCTCTCTCAAACGCTTCACCACCACTGCCCTCGTCATCCGCCCCACCGTCGTCTTCTTCCCCTCTTTCTCTCTCATTTTGTCTTCCTCAACTCTGTCTATCATCTTTCTTCCCTTCTCTCTCTCTCTCTCTCTCTCTCTCTCTTCAAGACCCTCTGTTGCCGCCACCACCATCCTCTCCTTCAGACCTCATAACCACCATTGTTGAACTACGACCTTACCCCAGATCTTCCCATCGCCTTAGACTCACCACACGCCCCTCCATCCACCACCACCGTCCAACACATTCACATACCTAAAAGTCAGAGATAAGAGACTGCTCACGACAGCAAGAGCATAACAACGAGAGTCGTAGATATGGGTGGGGAGGAAGAGAGAGGACAAGGATGGGAGAGAGATGACAATTATGAGGGTGAAGGTTAAGATGTTTGGTGAGAAAGAGACAAGGCAGAGGAGAATGGAAGAGAGAAATTTGTTATGTTTTATTTTATGAGTTGCACTGTTTTTGCCACATGTTACATTTGTTTGTGGGGATCAAAAGGGTGTATGTCATGATCCATGTATAAGCGCAGTTTCTTTTTTGACAATTTTTTATAACTATGTTACGCTATAAGTACGAAATATTTATCGTTGTTTAATACCCTCAATGTTAAAGGAATTGTTGGACATTCAAAATCTATTCTACCACTAAAGAGAGAAAGATAGTAAAATGAAATATGTCGTATGTGAGTGATGTGGTAGAAAGGGAGACATAGAGAAAATAAGGTGTTGAATGAGTGCATGAAAAGTAAGGTGTATAAATATAAGAGAAATGATATTTGCACAACAAATTTGTTACAACTTTTGTGATAACTTTCTATCTCATACTCACATTATGTTTTTATTTTTTCTCTCTATTGTTTTGGGTTTCGTGTCAATATCTACTTTTCTTTTTAAACTTATGGTTGTCAGATAAGTTGTTATGAGAATGGTTGTTCAAATAACACACTTCTAATAATAAACACCCTTAATTTAAGAGGTGTGTGATTTGAACAACCGTTGGTATGACAATTTATGTGACAACCATAGATTTACAAAAAAAAAAAAATATTGACACGAAAATCAAAACAATAAAGAGATAAAGTAAAAATATAATGTGAGTGAGAGAGAGATAGTTGATACTAATATCATTTCTCCAATTTTACTGTCACATTGTCATTGTTTGTGGTTCTTAAGAATACAATTAGTTTAGTTGATCTGATTAGTTTGATTGATTTGAATGGTAAAATTAGTACTTCCTCCGTCCTGTAATAGATGACCCATTTGAAGATATGAAATTTTGACCTAACTTACTTTGACTATATTTTTCTACTAATATACAAAGATAAATAATATCATATAAGATGTCGTTAGATTCGTCTCGATGAGTATTTTCAAAATATTAAATTTTCATAATTTTTTAATATATTATTCAAGTTATTTAAGCTCAAAATTATGCATTGACATGTGTAATAGGGTCAATTGTGTCATGTATTGTGGGACGAGTATCATTTACTAAGATATTTTTATTAATTTTATTAGTGGAGTAATTAAGTGGAATAAAATTCAATAAATAGGGGCATATGAATTTCATAGAAGACATCGTGTGATAAAATCTAAATGGGCTAACAAAGAACTAAGTATTTATTTATTTATTTATTTTTGTTGTTTTTGCATAACTAGTTAAAAACCCACGCAAAGGTTGAACACTATTATTTTAAAAATATTTGTTATATGTTTGAATAAGTTAATATGTTGTCAACCGATTAATTAAAATAATTTTACTAATGTGATTTTTTTTAGACGCAATGCACTATATCTTATAAATGCATAATTGCTTGAATTTTAAACTTCTGATTTTGCCAAAGACATGTTCTGAAACTACCATCGACGACAATGTAGCACATTTTTATTATACTTGTGCTCGTGATTTTCGGGTATCAAATTCATTGATTGGATTTGAACCTTTAATCATTGAACTCTCAACTTTTATTCGCGGGAAGGGAAAAAGTGAGTAAAAACCCTTATGAGACCTTGGATTCGGAGGTTGGTTTCGATTGGGGAAGGTGTTAGGCACCCGAACCGACTATGGTATCCCATAGGAACCTTCTACCTATTCTCTAATCTTGCGCTAAATTAATTTTACTTATTAAAAAAAGTTAAGAGTTAAAGTGAAAGAAAGGAGAAAGATGAAGCATGTTTTTGGTTATTTTTTATTGATTTGGAAGGGTTGAAACCCTTTGCCTACTTACCCAAATAAATCGGGATCAAAATCAAGTAGTTCGGCTAAAGAACTTATTTGATGAGTTGAATTGATTTTAACATTTTTTGAAAAGATTTTAAGAAGTGATGAGAGGCTTCAAGGCATGAGAAGAAAATACGATGAAGTTGGTTAATTTTAATTGCACGAAATCCATGTCTAATGTGGATATTAAATTAATTAACATTTGATTAAGGAAAATAAAAGGAAAAACACTTGGATTACAAACCAAGGTTTACTTAAAAGAAATTTGAATTTGATTTTTTTTGATTTTTAACGAAAATATTTTCTAAACTAACGACGAAATCGCGTAACGACGGAACATAAATAAACATAAAGCGATAAATAAAGTGATAAAGTGTCGGTGCATGTGTTAGTGCATGTGCCGATTACATATTACATACCCTAAGTACATTCTATGGTCTCAAAAGAAAAAAATGCGCGAAAATAAATTACATCAATTCCCTAATTATACACACTAAGTAGGATAAAAATAAATACATAACAAAAATTAAAAAGATGCATGAGATTATACTAGAGATAATGCAAAACACAATATACCGAAATATTAAGCATAAAAAGAACATCACATACTAGAATGACTACCAAATAAAATGCATGACATTAAGCATATTTAAAAAAGTATGAAACGCAAGTTTTCGAAAAGAAATATTAGTTAGAAAAATGCATGAGTTTGAAATTAAATTAATAGGTAAACTATACAATGCATGATACTTGAAATGCTAATTAAACAAAATGCATAAGATAGGAATTAAACTATTAACAAGTAATAAATGCATAATAATTAAAACATTAGACAAAAATAGAAAAATATGAAATGTTACTTCATAGCCTAAAATGAACTAAAACATAAGAGATAAAATTTAAATAAACAAATAAAAAAATGCATGATATGAAAATTAAGACACTAATAAAAATGCATGAAATATAATCCAAATCTTATGTGAATTAATTAAAAAGATAGGTGCATGAAATTGAAAAAAACAAAAGTTACTACAAAAATGCAGGGGGTGCAGTAGCAGATAGGGGGTGAAATTAGCAAGCAGAAGCAAAGAAATGGGCTGGGTCACGGGTACAAGAGCTGGGGCGGGTACTGGGTCAACCCATGGGTGACCCGCCCAACTCAAATAAATGAGTATATAAGTGTTTTTTTCAAGTGTTTCCTCATTTCTACCTTCTCCTTCTCTCTCTAACACAAAAAAAAAAACAAAACAAGTGCTCTCCCCTCTCTCAAAGTCCCCTCGCCGGAGAAGAGAAAGAGTGGTGGCCGGAGCTCCTCCGGCGCGGTGGTCGGCCGGAGGGCCACCGCGCCGGAGGTTTTTTCTTATTTTTTTTTTTAAAATTTTTATGCCAACCTCTTCTTCTCTTCATCCTCTATATGGATCCATGCTTGGATTCTCAAGAACATCACACATAAACCCTAGATCTACAAAAGAAAATCACTAAAAAAACACACAAAAGTTCATGAATATTACCTCTTATTTCTTCTTCTTTTCGGTTCAGTTGCTTTTGTTTGTTCCTTGGTTCGGCCTTCACGCGTTTTCGGTTGCCTTTCCTTTTTTGTGTATACCCTTTGCGTTTTCGGTTCTACCTTGTTCCTTTCGGTTTCGTTTTTATTTTGATGCTTTGAGGCCGAAAATGGTTTTAAATGAGATATTGATGTTGGTTTGAGGTATGGATTTGGTTGTGTTTGTTGGTTGTGATTCGGTTTTGATGTTGTTGAGGCTATTTTTTGGCCGAAAAAATGATGTTATGGTGGTTATGGTGTTGGCCGAAAATGGTTGAAGATGGTTTGTATGTGTTTTAGTGATTTTTGGTTCAATGGTGAGTTGAGGAGGTTGCTGGATTTTTTGTGTTCTTGGTGTTCATCATGATGTTCATGTGATGTTCATCATGTTCTTGAGGATTTTTATGAGTTTGATCTTGAATTTTGGAGAGAGAAAATGTTTTTGTGTTTTTTGATGATTTATCACTTTTCTGACTTGATTCTGACTGATCTGACTCTTGGGGGACCATTCTGACGCGTGAACAGTACTCTTATAGTACTGTTCACTGATACACTGAAAATGACAAAAATACCCCTGCAGTTTCTTGGAGAAAAAGTTGGACAGGACCAATGACAAAATGACAAGTGTACCAAATGACTTAAAAAATAATAAAACAGATAAATAAATAACAATAAATAAATAATTAAATAAATGATTAAATAATAAAAAACGAAAATTAAATAATAAATAAAAAAAATGTCCCGTCGGAACCAAAAAAATGAGGTATTTTAAAATACCTCTCTGCCGAAATTTCGTCTGATACGACTGAGATACGCGGCTTTTTTACGCTAATTTAAACAATAAAACGATGACGTGAATACAATGACTTTTAAGAACGTCAACGTTACGCTACACTAAAATACGCACAAAACGCGAGTAAAAATTACGAAATTAATACGCGAGCGACATTAAAAAATAAACAACGAACGAAAAAATAAATGCGACCACAAGTACGGACAAAAGCAGATATTACAGGAATTAGCGCCCGAACGACCAACTGAAGACGATCAACGTACGAATAAATAAAAATAAATTGGTCAAAAATTAGGGTATGACAATACTCTTTAAGGGCTGACCACAAAGCATTATAAAGTTTTGCTGCATAAAAAGTGTCTCTTTCATTTTGATCAAGAGAAAATGGCGTAGCTATATAGTAAACATTCTCCTGCTTTTCAATGATTAAGATTAGACGTCGTTGCATGAAAGCTATATTTTGTAGTTTGTAACATCATTGTTTCTATAAATGTATTTCCATGGAATGCTATAGACATTTTTATCTTTAAATGTAGACATCTTGTTTCAGCAATTTTTTTACAGATATGTTAATTTCCATTTGTTTCAAGTTTCAACAATGATGATGCATTTTTTCTAAGAATATAAGTTAAGATCATAGGCGAATCAATTGGGTGACATAATGCATTAATAAAGTTCATATTATCAGTCATATGCAACAAATTATAGGAGTTTAACTTTTCTTGTTAATTGGTGACCATACATATTCAACCAATTTTTTTTGTTTAAAAAGAGGCAGAAATAGAAATCATAAATTATGACCAATCCTATGTGTTTCACATGCTAAAAAATTTAAAATTCAAGAAATGTTGTTCAACTTACATACATGATTTCTTTATCAGATTAGATTTTGCAAACAACCATTATTTTCTGGTTAGAGATCCTGACTAACATCTCAGAACCTAATTATACATGCAAGTCAAATAACTTCGCATGAGTCGATGACATGTTTTCAAAAAAGTGGACAATGAAAAGGGCAGTCACTCCTTCTTGAAGTGTTTTTCCAACTTAATGGAAGACAATTGTGTTAGATTATAGACATCAGATGCAATGTCATCTTGGTATTTCTCAGCGGACGAATGCTTTGCAGGAGTACAATTCCCAACTTGTTCCAAATCATTTTCCCCACAAGAAGAGAAAGATTGTTGTCACAATAAGGATAAAATTTCAATACTTAACATGAAGATAATATTAATAATTACAATAACGCTATCATTCATTAAATCACACAGAAATTCAATGCGTTTATTATACCGTGAGAATGTTAAGGGAATCTGAGCACTCAGTTGAAGTATTGTTCTTCTCGAGAATGAATGACTGGGTTGGATTATCATAGATAACATTCTACAATAATAAAATTGAAAACCAAATATAAGTGAAAGAAAAAGAAACAGCCAAATCAATTATTAAAAAAAAGAAAATGACAAAACAAAGAACCTCATCAAGTTGTTGATCCTCTGGCTGAATTTCATCGGGTTGAAGATGAGACTTAATTTTCTTAATGACAACAAGATCACGAGAAACACCTAAAACAAATGATTGATGATACTATGACTCATACTTGACACATAACGCAAACTCAAGGGTGATACTTGACACGTCACGCAAACATAGATATTTTTGAAGAAACGACTTTTAACCACAAAAGATTATTGTTAGTAAGGTGACTGTTATCATTAGTGACATTACCATCTTCCTCCGTCAACTTGTGATAGGCACTTCTCATTAGGGATGGCAAAAGGAGCCAACTCTCCCCGTCCTGTCAATAACCCATCTAAAGAGGACCGGAGTGCGGTGGGCCACTAGAGATGTAGGGTTGGAAATCTCACTCCGCCCCATTTTATGGAGGACCAGCAGGTTGGCGGGTTGACCAATCAATATTTTTAAAAAAAATATTATTTAAAATCTTCACATAAACAATGTAAAAATATATAAATTTAAAGTTAAATCAAAGAAATCTAAATATATATAACTATTGACTCTGCTAAAAATATGAAGATAATCATTGAAACATATAAATTACATAATCTAGCTAGAAATCTATAATAAATCAATAAGACATTCAAAATAAAAACTTCATGAGTTATCATTTGACTAACCATTAAAAATATGAGTCTAAAATCAAGAAACAAAAGTGATAAAATTAATTGAATTTTTTTCTCCACTATACGGAGGAGAAAATTGAAAAATTGATTGTGACTTATAAATAAATTAAAGTGAAAAAGATAGTTCCTTTCTAATATATCAACCCAGCAGGTGAACCTTCCATGCCCCGTTTTTTAGCGGGTTAGGCGGAGTGGGCACCCTACTAGTGACGGGTTTAAAATCTTAACCTACCCCGATCAAAATGACGGGTTAAACGGGTCAACCCGATAGATCCAATTCATTTTGCCATCCCTACTGCTCACCGTATACCTATCGCTTCCACACCCGCATATCCTCATCATCAACCTGCATAACAACTGATATTAATTCTATAAACTTAAGAGTTTATAAACTTAGAGGAAATTAATAATTTATAAACCTTACATGTTACATCTATTTTCCCTTTCTCTCTCTTGTGAGCCTTCACCAAAACCCTAGTTTTTTCTTCTTCATCCACCAAAGAGAGGTGATTTAGTGTCATTTTTGACTCAAAATCACTCATCTAACTCATTTTTCTTTTTCCCTTTTGTTGAAATAAGTGATTTTCACATCTATTTCGTTTTTTTATTTTGTGATTTCGTCGTCTTTGTGTGACGTTGGTTTGTTCGCCGTCTTTGTGCAACATTGTTTGTTTTTCTTGTTTCTCTCAGGTATTTGATCGATTTAGATTGTCAGATCAATTTCGATTTAGTGCAGATCCAATCAATGACTTCGGCGTCAATCACGTTGCAGTTTCAAAGACATGGTTATTCCGGAGATTTAAATATAGTCATATGTGTGAGCATTTGTACTTTGCTGTTTTATGCTATTAACATGGATGTTGTGAGCCTGTTCACGGATTCATCCTTTTTGTTTTTAGCGAATTTACGTTATATCGATGTACTCTATCAATTTGAATGAATGAATATATTTTATTTTGTAAAAAAAAAACTTATAGGAAAATAATATATTTCATCCATCCCCAATTATAAGTTATTTTGTCAATTTTATACAAATTTAAAAAATATAATTAATTTTGTATAGTAAAAAAAAATAACGAATTACTTTACAAAAGTATCATTCATGAGTCTTTAAAAAAAATATCATTCATGAGTAGTATGTGAAAGCAAAGTCAACAGAACTGGTGTCAAACTTAATCTAATAACTAACCAATAACATTTCTCATTAAAAAAATTTGGTATAAGATAGAGTAGTAAATAATAAAAGATATGATAAGAAAAGAAATCTTAGTTATATGGAAAATTCATATTCTAAAACGATTTATAATTTAAATTTTACTTTTCAAAGTAACTTGAAGATGGTATGATACAATTTTAAGTAAAGTGGGAAAAATATAATAAGGATATTTTAAATCAAATGTATAGCAAATGATTGATTATTAACCAGTTGATAGTAACATATTGAGATGAGACTAGTTCACCCTCATCAGTCTTTGTCATAGTTTGCTTTCTCAATTATTGGTCTCAAAATGAGCGTTGGAGACCAAAACTTACAAAGTCCCTCTAACCGTGTGGAGGACAATATGTAATTTATGATGAAACATAATGGACGAAATTTGCATTCGTGATTTCAAAGTCTTATTAGGAGAAGACAGCTAAGTTCGTAGAAATTACCCGTCGAGTGACTTTTAGTGTTCTCTTGATCGGTCATAAATATAAAATTTTAGGCTTAAATGCACTTTTCACCCCCTATGTTTTAAAAAGTTGCGATTTTGACCCCTTTAAAAAAAATGAATATTTTGACCCCCTAATTTTTGGCCCTATTTTGATTACCTGATTTTGATGGAGATTATGACAATTTCACAGTCTCTGATGGTGTAAAATGGCATGAGGATAGAAGGATGCTGATAAATGGAGTCCAAACTGGCATGGTGTAACTTTTGGCCCCTTTAAAGAATGATCCACTTATCAGTTTGGACTCCACTTATCATGTCAGCTTGGACACCATGCAAGTTTGGACTCCACTTATCAGCATCCTTCTATCCCCATGCCGGTTTACACCATCGGAGATTGAAAAATTGACATAAAATCAGCTAATCAAAAGAGGGCCAAAAGTTAGGGGGGGTCAAAATATCTATTTTTTTTAAAGGGGTTCAAAATCGCAACTTTTTGAAACAGAGGGTGAAAAGTGCATTTAAGACAAAATTTTATTGATAGTATTAAATTTAAATAGAGTTTAACGATGGTGAGTTAATAGCTCAGAAATCAAGAGAGAATCCACTCTCTAACTCTCAAATGAGAAAACTCAAGTTTTGTATATTTCAAATTGATTATGATACATGAAGGAGGTGGTCTTATTTATAGCAATCCTAGATGCCATATGGTAGCTGAAATAGTACTGATAATTAATACATCAATGGAAACACAATCTAGTAAATGTCAAACATGGTGGCTTGTTGACCTTAATTATTGTCAACAGTAGGGTGGTGGAATTGGAAAGCTAGCATGTAGGGTGGTGGCTGCAAAGTCTATGCCATAGTAATGTCTTGCTCTGTATCATCCTCCCCGGGTTGAATATAACTCACCCTCGAGTTTATATCTGGTTCGTCATCCAGATATGGTGAAAGATCGACAACATTGAAGGTTGTTGAGACACCATAGGTTCCTGTCAATTCTACCTTGTAAGCATTGTCATTGATTTTTTGTACTATTTTGAAGGGACCATCAGCTCTTGGGGACAACTTGGCATTTGGTTGTTTGGGAAATCGTTCTTTGCGCAAATGTATCCCTACCAAACCTCCAACTTTAAAGATTTGTTGTCTTTTGTGCTTGTCACGATTAGTTTTGTATCTTGAATTTTGCTTAATTATCCGTTGACGAACCTGTTCATGCAGTTTCTTGATCTCTTTTGCTCCGCTTTCTGCATCTGCACTATACTGATGTTTATCTGATGATGGAGTCAAGTCTAACGGACTGTGTGGTCGAGTTTCGTATGCTACTTCAAAAGGGCATTTTCCGGTAGCTTGATTAATTGAATTATTGTATGCAAATTCAACTTGTGCCAAGATGAGATCCCACTGTTTTAGGTTTTTACCGACACAGCTCCGAAGTAGGTTTCCCAAAATCCTGTTAACAGCTTCAGTTTGTCCATCTGTCTGGGGGTGACTAGCACTACTGAACTGAAGTTTAGTACCCATCTTCCTCCATAAGGTTCTCCAAAAATGACTTAAGAATTTAACATCCATATCAGAAGTGATGGTTTTTGGAATTCCATGAAGACGAACAATTTCCTTGAAGTATAAGTCAGCAACTTGAACGGCGTCATTAGTCTTCTGACATGGGATGAAATGAGCCATCTTTGAAACTCTATCCACAACTACCATCACAGAATCCTTCTTGCGTTGAGTCTGAGGCAATCCAAAGACAAAGTCCATGCTAACATCTTCCCAAGGTGCTTCTGGAATATGGAGTGGCATATAAAAACCAATGTTTTGGCTTTTGGTCTTGGCCAAATGGCAGACTCGACATCTGATAAGTGCTAAAAATTAATATTTCAATTATATATTTAGGCACTTTTGTTACTTGTTTTGCAAGTTATTTAGGGAAAAGTCGAGAATTGAACTCAAGACACCAAGCAAGGAAGGAAAACCAAGAAAAAAAATACAAGAGGCAAAGATCAAGCCACCCATCCCCAACTCGCAATGGCGAGCAGTGAAAGACGAGCAACCAACAAACTCGCCACCAACTCGCAACGGGGAGCTTAAGGAGAGCACTTGACAGAAAGTTCATCATCCATCGCCTCCAACTCGCCATGGCGAACACAAGGCAAGAAGAAGCTCGCAATGGCGAGTGATTTTACTCGCGAGGCGAGTTAGGGCGGCCAAAAATCCTCAGAAGTGACGCGGCACAAACCCACTGGTGAAGAAACCTCAACTCTCCATGACGAATGATGTTACTCGCGAGGCGAGTTGATGCAGATCAGAAAGTCTATAAAAGCCACTTGACCTATTCATTTGAGTTATCTTGAGAACTTGAAAATTTATTTGTTGTAGTATCTTATAGAGAGAAATAGGGCTTGTTCTTCATAGAGTGAGAGTGAAAGGAAGGTGGATTTTTCATCCTTTGTTGAGAAATCACAACTTGTAATGAATCCTTCTCTTTCAATTCATTCTTGCAAAGCTTCCATGACAATGAGTAACTAAATCTCCATTGCTGGGATTAGAGGTACTTGATCTTGTTAAACATGTAATCTTTTGATCTTTCAATATATGGTTATAACATTTAATTTGATATTGAGATTACTCTTGCACTTTAATGTTTATTTTTTATTTACTGGCTATTGAAAAATACTTTTGAATCTAGATTGAGAATAATCATCTATCAAAACATAAATTCTAGACATGGAATTGATGGTTTGATAATCACTCTTGTGTATCTAAACTTAATGCTTTCAGATCGTTTAATAGATTGAGAAATCGTCGATTAAACGTTACGATTGACTCTTGGATCGTTTGATAGTTTGAGACATCGACTATTGAACGATTCAATTGATTACACAATATTATTTGGACACGAATTATATTGTCGAGGGATACATGATAATATCAAAGAAAAGCTAGAATTCGTATATGGTCATTAGGTTATATGTGATACTTGATTAAGGAACTCTAATCCTAACAAGTTTCACGCCTTATGAATCTCAACTTTTACTTTCGCAAAATAGTTAAACTTAGCCTAAATAAACAACAACTTAATCTTTTAACTTAAAATGATATTTGGTGTCGAACGGTCCATGATATCACACTAGTCCCTGAGGAGACGATACATATAATACTTACTTTTGATCGAGTGAAAAATACTACATCAACATCTTTGAATATGTTTGTATACATCTCTTTCAAGTCTTGGCCAATAGAAATTCTCTTTCACTAAAGCAACAATTTTATCTCGTCCAAAATAACCTGTTAATCCTCCATCATGGGCTTCCCAAATAATGGCTTCACGTAGAGAGCACTGAGGAATACATAAGGTTTTTCCTTTGAATAAAAATCCCTCATGTATGTAGTAGTCTAGAGAGGATTGTGAATCAGTGGCATTCCAAAACTTTTGAAAATCTGGATCATCTTTGTATAACTCCTTGACTGTCTTAAATCCAATTACTTTCATTTGCATAGTGGCGAGTAGGGTATGACGCCTGTTAAGAGCATCTGCAACAACATTTTGAACTCCCACCTTATATTTAAGTAAGAACGAATGAGCTTGTAAAAACTCACTCCAAGCGGCATGTCTGCGATTGATCTTTTGTTGAGAATTCCAATGCTTGAGGGCTTCATGATCAGAATAAAGAATAAATTCTTTATTCAACAAGTAATGACTCTAGTGTTGCAAGTCTCGGACAATGGCATAAAATTCTTTATCATATGTTGAGTATCTAAGTTTACCATTGTTGAGCTTTTCACTAAAGAAGGCTATAGGATGACCTTCTTGACATAGAACCGCGCCAATTCTTGAATTGGAAGCGTCACAACTTACTTCGAACACCTGGTCAAAGTTGGGAAGGACTAGTACTAAATTTTCGGTCAAAAGTTGTTTTAGGTTGTCAAAACTTTTTTGTGCTTGCTCGGTCCATTGGAACTTATCCCCCTTTATGCAATCTGTAAGTGGGGCAGCAATAGAGCTAATCCATGGAAACTTCTCACATCATGAATTGACTTTGGAATAGGCCAACTATTGATGGCCTCAACCTTGTCGGGGTCAACTCGAATACCTTCAGCAGTGATTATGTAACCTAGAAAAGTAACCTCATTGGTTAGGAAAGTCTTCAGATTTGCATAGAGTTTTTGTTCGCGAAGATTTTGTAGCACTTGTCGAGGTTGCTCTAAGTGTTCCTCTTTATGTTTGCCGTAGATCAAAATATCTTCAAAGTAGACCACTACAAATTTTCCAATGAATGGTCGAAGTACTTTATTCATTAGACGCATGAAGGTACTTGGAGCATTAGATAAACAAAAGGGCATCATTGTCCATTCATACAAGCCATCTCTGGTTTTAAATGCAGTCTTCCATTCATCTCCTGGCCTAAGCCTGATTTGATGGTATCTACTTCGAAGATCAATCTTTGAAAAGATGGTGGCACCATGCAACTGATCTAATAAACCATCAAGTCTAGGTATCGGAAATCGATACTTGATGGTAATCTTGTTGACAGCTTGACTATCAACACACATTCTCCAGCTTCCATCCTTTTTGGGTACTAAAATTGCAGGAACAACATAAGGGCTAATACTTTCCTGTATCAGTCCTTTCTTCAGCAATTCTTCAACCTGACGTGTGATTTCAGCATGCTCTTGTGGACTCATTCTATAAGGTGGTATATTGGGAATGACAACTCCAAGAATAAAGTCAATAGCATGTTGAATGTCTCGCATCGGCGACAATCCTTATGGAACGTCTTCCGGTACAACATCTGGGAATTCACTGAACATTTGTTCGATTTCTACTAGAATGACAGTTTATACATTTTCTTTGAACATTAGAATAAAGCTTATGGTTTGGACTTCATCCACGACTTCTTTGAACTGAGTCTTAGTGATTAAAGACACTAATGGCTTGGACTCATTTTTGTTTTTATCAAGTCCACTCGGTGGTAATGTAGTTAACTTGATTTTTACTCCATCTTTGACAAATGAGTATGTGTTGGAGTAACAATCATGATGGGCACGACGATTGTATTGCCAGGATCTTCCAAGGAGAAGATGACATGCATCCATTGGAACAAAATCACACCAAACTTGATCTTGATATTTCTGACCAATGGAAAAGTTCACAAGGCAACGCTTCGTATCCTTCACTTCACTACCTTTGTTGAGCCACTGTAGTTTTTAAGGATGAGGATGACTTTTTGTTGGCATCTCTAACTTCTCTACTATGTAGTTTGACACCACATTTTCACAACTACCACCGTCTATTATAACATCACAAACTTTTCCCGCAGTGGTGCAACGAGTATGAAAAATGTTTTTCCTCAACCAATGCTCTTCTTGGGCTTACATCGTGTGTAGGCTTCGTCTGATCATCAAAGATTTGCCATGATCAACAACAATGAGCTCTTCATCATAAACTGGCTCTAACTCTGCATCTTTTTCATGTTCATCTCGATTTGTTTCCTCTTCATCTTCTTCATAAGCTTCTCCTTTGATGATGGTGATGGTTCTTCGTGTTGGACAATTTGAAGCTATATGTCCAAAACCTTGACATTTGAAACACTTGGTAGCTTTGGGTTTATTTTCTGTGGTGCGTTTAAGAGAAGGCTTTGTAGAAGTACTGGGCTGATCGTTGTCTGTTTTGCGGGGATAAGAAGAATTCTCAGTGGAGGAAAAATTCCTATAAGAATGCTTCTTGGGTAAATGTTTCTCCACTCGCATGGCCAAACGAACAACATCGTCTAATGACCAGTATTGTTGGAGTTGAACTAGATGAGCAACGTCAGTGTTTAATCCACCAAGGTAACGAGCTATTGTTTGCTCTTCCCTTTCATGAATGTCGCACTTCATCATTAACTTCTCAAATTCTCTAGTGTATTCTTCTACAGACAAGTTTTTCTGACGAAGGTTCTGTAGTTGAATAAAACTATCTTGATAATAGTGAGAAGGTAAGAATTTTTTGGTTAGTTCTCGACACATCTTTTCCCAAGTCTTGATCTTGCTTTTTCCTTCACGTGCTCGCTTTGTTTTTATATTTTCCTACCAAATGGAAGCATTCTTCTTTAATTTGACAACAATTATCTTGACTTTCTTTTCTTCAAGTGTCTCTTTATACTTAAAGACTCGTTCAACAGTTTGGAGTCAACCGACGAACTCATCTGGATGTAGCTTTCCTTCAAAATCAGGAATATCTACCTTGATGTCGTTGTCTCTGAAGGATTGTCTTTGTGGACGACGACTTCTTAATGATGATGATTCACTACTTGATTCATCAACGTCTGATTGCATGTGTTGGGCTTCCAATTGTGCTTGTTGTGCATTTACAGTTTCTTGTAACTGTTGGATTTGTCTTCTCATTTCTTCCTTTTGAATATCCCTAAGTGTTTGGTCATTTTTTCTTGGAGGCATTTTTTCTGAAGGGCAAAATGAGTATACGTACTATAAAATAGAAAAATTCTTTTCTGATGTGGAAGATCATATTAAACTGAAACCACATAGCATAATAGGAATTGTCTATTATAATAGCACTAAAAAGGAAGGATTTCCTAAAAAATCACAATTTTTGAACAAGGGTAAAATTGTAATTCCAAAAAGAATAGGGACAAATTTGCAATTACAAAAAGTGTAGGGGTAGTTCTGGAATTTTTGGAAGTTGAGAGGTAATTTTATAATTTCTAAAAGTTTTGGGGCAAATATGTAATTTTTGAAAAATTTGGGTGACTGGTTGATGACGTGGCACTTGGGTGACACGTGGCAATGATATGGTGGCTGACTTGTCGATGACTGGACAGGCCAGAGGTGATGTGTCTGTTGACACATGGCAGTAAGTTATTGGTTGGAAGTGAGCACAAGTGGCAGCTGATGTGGCTGCTGACTGGTCGTCTTCAACCTCTAGACTTCTAGCAATTGTGCGTGGTGGTGGGTGGTGATCTGGCGAGGCGTTTGGCGGCTCGTGGAGGCTCCGTTGGTGACAAAAACCTCCAGTCCAAGGTTTTTCGGCCTTCCAAACGCAACGTCGGCGTTAGTTTTGCGAAAAATGGCCGCAAAGTAGAGTTTCGAGGGTGGCAGCTCTTAAACTTTAAAAACACCCTTACAAAAACTCAAACTTTCCGTTGATTCTTTCACTCAAACTCAACTCCGGATTTGGAACCTTGCTCTGATGCCAAAATGACTCAGAAACTAAGAGAGAATCCACTCTTTAACTCTCAAATGAGAAAACTCAAGTTTTATATATTTCAAATTGGTTATGATACATGAAGGAAGTGGCCTTATTTATAGCAATCCTAGAGGCCATATGGTAGCTGAAATAGTATTGATAATTAATACATCAATGGAAACACAATCTAGTAAATGTCAAACATGGTGGCTTGTTGGCCTTATTGTCAATAGTAGGGTGGTGGAATTGGAAAGCTAGCATGTAGGGTGATGGCTGCAAAGTCTATGCCATAGTAATGTCTTGCTTTGTATCAGTTAACAGTCCAAAACAATTTTGCACACACAATCGATCAAAACATTTAAAATCGTCACATCAATTAATGTTTTTAATTTATGTCGGTCAAACGTAACAATTCAGAATGTTTTGATAAGTTGTACTTGTATGTGTAAAGATGTTTTGTACCGTCAACCCACCATCATTAAACTCAATTAAATATTAATCAATCATGAAATATATGTCAACTCTCTATTAAGTATTACCACCATTAATAGTTTTCACTGTACAAATGCTTGTTCTCTCTCTCTCTATCTTTCAACTCTCACTTTTGTTGGTTTGTGAATGAAAGTGATGAAGGGGAAGCAAGTTTATGTGTTAATGGTTGCTGCATTAACCATGGTTGTAGTACTGGTAGGAACAACAGTTGCAGCTGATTCTGCACCAAATAACTGCAGTCACATGACTTGTGGAGGTAAAGAAATTCCATATCCATTTGGTATAGACCTCAACAACTCTTTTTCAAATTGTTTCATGGCTGGTAGATTAATTCAGCTCATTTGCAATGAATCCAAAATATACACGGATAAAAACTTGCAAATGGAAGTGTTAAACATAAACATCTCCAAAGCTGAAATGGACGTGTTATTTGACGTCTCTGAGTACTGCAGTGTTGATAATTATACTAAACCTACGCTTGACAGTGGTTCATATGTCATTTCAAGCAAAGAAAACAAATTTGTAACCATTGGTTATGACAGTTACGGTTATTTTAATAGTTACCCTGGGAACACGTATTCAACAGGGTGCTTAACAAGATCTTCTGGTGATCCAAGATCGATTGATAATGGAACATGTTCGGGTATAGGGTGTTGCCAAGTTGATATTCCTCCTAGACTGATGGGTATAAGTATAGAAGCTTCTAATTCCAACATTTCATCCAAGTTTTGCAGTTATTCATTCGTTGTTAGGAATGATAACTATACTTTCAATTCAGCTCATTTAAAAAAAGGTTTACCTTTCAAGCGATCACCTGTGGTTCTTGACTGGACCATTGAGGACAACAACTGCAGTACAGCTCCTTCCAATAATATGGGAATCTTCAATTACTATGGGTGCAGGAACAATAGCTATTGTGATGACAAGGACAAAGATTTTGGTTACCGATGCATTTGTAATATAGGTTTTGAAGGAAATCCTTATGTACCCAATATTGGCTGCACAGGTCAGTTTTTTAATTTGAATTTTTGCAAATTATCGTTTTAATTTGATCTTTACAATGCTTTAGCTAAGGGTTCAGTCCAAAATTTGATAGTTCAATAATAGAGTGTTGTCTGATATGGATCCGATTTAACAATGGACTCTTATTTTTAATAAATTTTATTAAAATAAGCATTATCCGCTATTGTTAATTATTATAAATTCATTCATTTTTTACTCAAAATAGTAAAAGTCTACTTTTGGCCATTTAACAGGTATTTTGGTTACTCATTATGGACCACATGGCTAAGATTTTTTTCTTCGTATAGAACTAAGTTGGGTATTAACTAACACAATAATATCGGAGCTGTCTAACTGAATAGGCAATGTAGATATTGTTAGATTAAACATTATTATTTGGGTTTGAACCAGGGTTCTCATATGAGTTTAAGATGGTATGTGTTGGGTGTTCATGACTTTGTCTAAAAAAAGAACATTTATAATAGACACTGTTCTGTTGACTCTAAGCTTGCGAAGTCTCCTATTAAATGAATTAGGTATATAACTCGTGCGTTGCACGAGTTTGATTAAAATTTCTTATAAGTGCGTTGCATAGATTTTATATAATATATTTTTGGGATTTTTTTGTTAGTAAAAAATAATAATATTAATAAATATAATCTAATGAATTTTATCGATTAATTATGATTGAGTTCATGTAATACAATGATCTAAATATATTTAACATTGCTCTATATTAATTAAATGAAACATATTAGCGAAAACTAACATATTTTTCTTGGTCCTATAATACCATATATCTCTCCATTTTTCTGATTTTTGTTTGGAGTTTTAATAATAACTAACTTGCATTTTGATTTTGAAAAAAAGTTAAAAAGAAAATAAAATAGTTCTAAACTAATAAGCTAAAATTCAATCTTGTATAAAAACAAATAGCAGTAAAGTTATAACTTACTCAATAAAAATAAATTGTGGAGTATAATTTAAAAGAATTGAAAAATAAAATTAATTTCATCTATACAATCATCAATTATATAAAGAAACAATTTTCACAATTATTTATTCATTAAAATAATAATGCCATTATTATGATGAAAAAAAACAATTTTCACAATGATAATTTTATTCAAATAATGCAATTGTTAAGATAAATTAAGTAACATAATATAGAAGACACTATGTTTGATTGACAATTTAAATTGCAAGAGTGTGATAACTTTAACAATAACCAAAATAAACTAAATATTCAGAGTGTGTTTTCAATCAACTCTCATTTGTAAGTAATATTTTTTTATTAGATCAAATATTTTGTAAAAAGTTTAAAATTCATATATAAACTTTACTCAAACATCCACGTTTAGGCACATTGTACATAAGATGATCTATTTTTTAAAAAAAATCTAAATTAGGTTACATCAATATTCCTCTTATATGTGAACTTTAAAGTCTTTATGTCTAATTTTTATTTTGTTTCTGTTATCCTCATGAGATCATAAATATCTTATAGATAACAATAGCATCAAGAATGAGACACATATTTATATTTCTAAATTCATTGGATTGTTCTCTTTTGAGGAAGGCTTCCAACATTAATTTCCTCTCAATTGATAATGAAACTTCAAAGTAGTGCTTATATCTTTCTTTCTTGAAAGAAGGTATGACCTATGAACAAGGAAATTAGGCATATCCATATTAAAAGATAAAAAAAATTATGAAAGAAAGATAAAAAAAGTAGACGAATGAACATTATATCAATAAAAAAAATGAAAGGTGAAATATTTGACAAATCTATATAATGGAGAAACTTGAGTCTTTATGGCTTGTCACAAAAATCAATAAATAGTCGAGACATATGTAGAAAGTAAGAAAAAGAAACAAAAACTATCATAAAAATATGTATAAAGTAGGAAAAAGAAACAAAAACTATCATAAAAAATTGAAGAGTATATCATCCGACAATTGTTTCGAAAAGACAACGATGATCAAAAACTTCACAATTCAACCCTTTCCTCATATTCCATTTTTTCTAATTTCATACTCATTTTGTTGGAATGGAGGGTGAGACAAAAAGATCCCAAATTCTCAACACATATTTATACATACAATGATCATGAATATGATAGAAAAAATACAATAACAATTATTATTAATAAAAATTATAAGTAACTAATAATACACTGAATGAATGTTCATATTTAATGATATAAGTTATAGAATATGAATCAAATTGTAGTTTAAAGGTTGAAGTGAACATTTATTTTTTTAAAATAATATGACATACAAATTAAGAAAAGCTTCAACTATTTAATTTATTAACTCATATATATTATTTTACTACATGTGTGTTGCTTGTTTTAAATTATATTATTTAACTAAAATTAATTGTTGCAAAGATGAATACAAAATTATCCTTAAAAAATGATTAGCTATGCTTAATGAAATATTCCATCTATTAACTGATAGACAATATATAGCATCATAACAACAATGAAATAGGAATATACCTATAACAATTCTTAGTTAAACCGGCGACTAACTTACATTAATAGATTATTATTATACAATTAATCTATAATTACACAACTTTCTCAACGTATGAATAAAAAATATGATCGGACATAGAAAATGAAAAATGAGATTAGTGTTTTATAGGTTTAGATAAGAGAGAGTGCGAGGCCTTTTTAAAGCATGTATTAGATTGATAAAGTGGAAAGTTGCAAAGTTTTTTCGAAAAAGATGTTAGACATTTAATTGAAATAGAGGAGAGCTGTATGATTTTAAGAGATACATATAACTCTTTGTAGAGTGTCACATCATCACAATGGAAGCCTAAAAATAGTTTAAGTTTGTAATTGAAAGATAGATAGATAGATTTGTCAACTAGGATGCACCGTAAACAACCGGTTACTATTCATGATTTAACAATTCTATGTAAATGGACATGTTTATGATGAAGAATATCTAAATCAAAAGAAGATAGTGCGTAAAAGAGAAAAGTTTAAAACTATATCAAGGGAAAACCTGGGTATATTTTCAATAATGGGGTATACCATCAAAATTCTATTTACTTTAGTGATATCACTGCTTGAAAATATGGTTACTAATCTTATCATATGGGTTTACAGACGTTGACGAATGTGAAAAAGATCTACATGATTGCAAAACTAAAGAAAATTGTAAGAACACCGTTGGGAAATTCAATTGTTTCTGTCCCCCAGGGCAATCTGGAGATGGAACAAAGGAAAAAGGGTGCCAGACAAAAACAACTATAATATTACCACTCACTGTCATTGGTAAGCAACTAAGCATGCCCTATTGATTTTGTTTAATTTTTTTTTCCACTTTATTATAATCCTTAGTTATATGCATGTTCATTTACTATAAAATTTATATAAATTAGTTCAGTGAACTATATTCATATATTGGGTTTGATATATTTTGAATGCAGGAGTAGGAGCAACACTTATTCTTCTTTTGGTTGGGACATTCTCGTACTTAATATACCATAAGAGGAAATTCATCAAAATGAAAGAGAAATTCTTTGAGCAGAATGGTGGTTTGATTTTGAAACAAAAACTCTCAACAAGAGAAGACTCCTCAACTGAAAGCACTAAAATATTCACACAAGATCAGCTAAACAAGGCCACCAAAACCTTCGACGAGAGTTTAATTATTGGCAAAGGTGGTTTTGGTACTGTTTACAAAGGATTTCTGGATGATAAAAGAATTGTTGCTATCAAAAAGTCAAAAATAATAGATAGAAGCCAAATCCAGCAATTCATTAATGAGGTGGTTGTTCTCTCTCAAATAAATCATAGGAATGTTGTCAAACTCTTGGGGTGTTGTTTAGAGACAGAAGTTCCTTTGTTGGTTTATGAATTTGTTACCAATGGCACCCTTTCTGGTTTTATACACACACAAGATAATAAGGTCAATAATGAAACATGGAAAACTCGTCTTAAGATAGCCGCAGAGGTAGCTGAAGCTTTGTCATATCTACATTCATATGCCTCAACACCCATCATCCATAGAGATGTCAAGAGTGATAACATTCTCCTAGATGGAACCAACATTGCCAAAGTGTCGGATTTTGGAGCTTCAAGATTGGTTCCAATTGATCAAACTGAAGTAGCCACAATGGTACAAGGAACTATTGGCTACTTAGATCCAGAGTACATGCAAACAAGCCAATTAACTGAGAAAAGTGATGTCTATAGCTTTGGAGTAGTTCTTGTGGAGTTGCTAACGGGGGAGAAACCTTTTTGTTTTGGTAGGCCGGAAGAGAGAAGAAGTCTTGCTATGCACTTTCTGTCTTGCTTGAAAAGGGATAATGTGTTTGAAGTTATTCAAGATGGTATCTGGAATGAAGAAAATAAACAAGAGATCAAGGAGGTGGCTATTCTTGCGGCGAAGTGTTTGAGACTTAGAGGGGAAGAAAGACCAAGCATGAAGGAAGTGGCTATGGAATTGGAAGGAATGAGGTTAATGGATAAGCACTCTTGGATCAATGATGATTTGAATGTAGAGGAGAGTCGATACTTGCTTCATGAATCATCATCTAGCTTTTATGAAC
Organism: Medicago arabica; assembly: GCA_946800305.1. Lineage (NCBI taxonomy): Eukaryota > Viridiplantae > Streptophyta > Magnoliopsida > Fabales > Fabaceae > Medicago > Medicago arabica. Next base: position 7,869,031 of record OX326965.1, on the reverse strand, counting down.
CTGGTGATAGCAGCACACATGGAGATATGGGATATGACAGCTTGAAAGACCATGTACTGATAGCATTGGATGATTGCAGATGATTGTTAGAAGACAAAATGCAGTACCATTTCATTATTTTAGGTGTTTTTGCATACAAATTTCAGTTTATAATTCTAATGTAATTTGTTTTTATATAATGTGTTGTGTTGTGTGCATGTAATCCAATTTTTAATGATTGTATAAGTGTAGAGACTGAAACGGAAGTGTTCTATAATAAGAATGTCAAAATTATGAAATATTCCTAAAAATTCAATTGTTGGTATTTTATATTAGACTCTTGTATCGTGTAGTTTTATTGCTTATGAGAATCATTGAATGATTGAAGAAACTATGTGACATTCAAAGAGAGTCTACTCATATATATATTTTGATTTCTTTTTTTCACTGAACTAAGAGTGCGGAAAACATCAGGGAGAAGCTTGGATATCCCGACTAGGTTGGCAACCCCACAACACCCCATACTCTGCCCCTCACTCATATAAATATTATTAGGAAAAAAGAAAAGATTTGTACAAAAGAGGGGGGACCAAACCAGAACCCTCTGGAACAAGGAAGAAACGGAAAAAGAAAAGAAAAGAAAATCTTTGGCCAGCTATATCTGTCTCAGAGTTGGAGGACCCTGAGATCAGGTTTTAATAGCTGCTCGGTTTGCCTTCTTCTTTTGCGCCTTGGATGCATGAGGAGTGAAGGCTCTTATGTGTTACTGCTTGAGACAGTTAAAGCTTGTTGAATGATATCTAAGTCTTTGATAGCAATCGGACAATGATGCTTATTAAAAATAAAAACAAGATGTTGACAAGCATGAGCATCACTATCAGCCTCCTGCGACGTTACCTCTTGCTGGTCGCATGTAGCCATCTCCAAAACTGGCATTTCCTTCAAAATTTCAGATGTAGGCCTTGCTATTTCATCAGTCAGATTATTCAAAGCAAGGTGGAAGGAGTTGTCGGGCATAGATGCATTGTTGAGTTGTATGAGCCAAATTCACACTAACCTTGGGAGGTTCAGGTTGCACAACTGAGGCATCTGCCAAGGCACCTGGAATAGGAACCGCAACTTCATTGCTTGCAGTCTCAAGATTGATAACATCGGTGGAAGCTGTGTTAGTAATTACGGGTTCCTCAAATGCTTTCGATGATCCTATTCCGTCCGGATTGGTTTTAACATAGTGTTGCTTATGCTTAACAGGTTTCTAAAATTTCTCTTTTTGTTTTTCTTTTTCTAACGCCGCAGGCTGGGCAGGGTGCACCCAACGGCAATTCGAGACATGATGCCCAATAATTTGACAATGAGAGCATAAGTCTGGGATCCATTCATAAACAACATCCATAGGAAATGCAAAACTTTCCCTTTCAACCAGTATTTCATGAAACAAGTGGTGGGAAAAGTCAATGTCCACAAGTACACGTAAGTAATGACCAAAAACACGGACTCCACAGTTCGGGCGCCGATTTAGCCTTTCCAGCAAACATCAATTTTGGCCTCCAAACTCCAATTTTGAGTCACTTTCACAACATGAGTCAATGAGGAGTAGTGTACCAATGACATCAGCAATCTCCAAGAGTGTGCGCTCCAACCAATACTCTTGTGGCAGCTCCATTAACCGTAACAGGCATTTTCCGTATATATTTTGATCTTATTATTGGTAAAAATTCAATTCCCACATTAATAAAGATAAAGTCTTATAAAGAGTGTTACTCCTCACCTTACAAGTTGATTTTGTAAAGATGAGTTAAAGTCAAAAAAAAAACTTCACATGGTATCAGAGCCTAACAATCCACATATCCACCATTTATATGTACGCACCAAGTCTAATAGTGATGGATGTGAGAGGGTGGATTGGAAAAAACCCAAACCCCACGTTGAATAGAGATAAGGCTTGAAATGAGGGTTTAAAGAGTGACATCCATTTCCTTACAAACCTTATAGTTATAAACCACTTATATGCTTTTTGAACATGTGTTCTTAGGTTTACACATGTTTATTTGATTTGATAAACCGACACCTTTGAAGTATAGTATGTAAATTTTTTGAAGATACTGTTACTCTTACACTTCAGTATACTTTACTCTCACTTCAAAATCCTTTGCATAAGTCATCTGTTTGGAATAAATTTACTTGTGACTATTGATCGATACATTTCATTAAAAAAATAAAAGAAGTGACTATTGATTGATGCATTGATTACCGAGGTTCTGTCGTTTTTCCTCCAATTACCTTTGTCCATAAAAGGTGATTTGAAACTTTTGTATCAATGGTGCATTCAACTACAAAAGCAAGTGAGTATTGTTTGACACTCATGGTTGGTGATTTCTATATTTTCAAAATTTCTAAAGATATAATAGTGCATCTACGATTACAGCTCTTTCAACATATGCAATCTTATCAATGATTCACATGATCCTTTACAAATATCAAATCCAAGAACATTTAACTTTTGGTGCACCAATGTAATAATTTCTAATAGACCAATGAAAGTATTCAAATAGAGTATATAGAACTATTGCATTACATTATGTGTTGATTCTATGATATGCATAATCTTGTAGCCTGTAGGTAGGTAGTTGGACCTCTTGGTGGGTCATGTCTTCAACTAGATCAGTGTTGCTAACAGGTTCTCCTCCATTACAACCCTTCACCTTTGCTCCTACCTCTGACTTCAAATCTCTTCTTAATCTGTCCAAACAAAGTCGGACTCACCGATTCGAGCAATTGGACCGGAAACCTGTCCCTGAAGGAGTGGTCCAATGGTTGGCTGAGAGACCGAAAAAATTATATGCAAGAGCTCTAGGGTACAATCAACGGAAAACCTGTCAGTTATCCTGGTCTAAAAGGTCCTTAAAATCGATGTGCTTGAAATCAACCATTCCTTACAACAGAAGTATGGAACAATTCTTTACAACACATTAATTCTATAAACAAGTTACATTACAATTACAAAATTAATTGGATCATTTATGCAAAATAAAATATGCATGTGAAACTAGTAAAATAAAGAAATGTAAATGCATTTTGTGACATCCCAATCATCTTCCATCATCAAAGGCAATCAACACATGATATTTCAAGCTGTCATATACCCAATATCTCCATGACTGCTGCTATCACCTGTAAGATAATGGAACGTTTACCTTTTCATTATGTGAAGAGAACATATATACATACATATATATATATATATATAGGTCAACTATCTAATTATGATACATCATAATTACAGGAAAATCATTATACTAATTATGACAAATATTCTATTCTATCATCACCAAGTGCATAAATGCTAGATGATGATTCATGAAGCAAATAGTGACTCTCTTCTACATCAAGGTCTGCATTGAATCAAAGAGTGCTTGTACACGTCACTAACCTCATTCCCTCCAATTCCATGGCCACTTCCTTCATGCTTGGTCTTTCCTCCCCTATAAGTCTCAAGCATTTCGCCGCAAGAGCAGCTACCTCCTTGATCTCCTGTTTGTTTTCTTCATTCCATATACCATCTTGAATAACTTCAAACACATTATCCTTTTTCAAGCAAGATAAAAAGTGCGTAGCAAGACTTCTTCTATCTTCCGGCCTACCAAAACAAAAAGGTTTCTCCCCCGTTAGCAGCTCCACAAGAACTACTCCAAAGCTATATACATCACTTTTCTCAGTTAATTGGCTTGTTTGCATATATTCTGGATCCAAGTAACCAATAGTTCCTTGCACCATTGTGGCTACTTCAGTTTGATCAAGGGGAACCAATCTTGAAGCTCCAAAATCTGACACTTTGGCGGTGTTGGTTCCATCTAAGAGAATGTTAGCACTCTTGACATCTCTATGGATAATTGGTATTGAGGCAGCTGAATGCAGATATGACAGAGCTCCAGCTACCTCAGCAGCTATCCTAAGACGAGTTTTCCAAGTTGGATCATTCGTCTTACCTTGTGTGCGAAGAAATTCAGAAAGAGTACCATTGCTAACAAACTCATAAACCAACAAAGGAACTTCTGTTTCTAGACAACACCCTAAGAGTTTGACAACATTCCTGTGATTTATTTGAGAGACAACATCCACCTCATTTATGAATTGTTCGATTTGGCTCTCGTCTATTGTTTTGGACTTTTTGATAGCAACAATTCTATTATCATCAAGTTCCCCTTTGAAAACTGTACCAAAACCTCCTCTACCTATGATTAAGCTCTCATCAAAGTTGTTAGTGGCTTTCCTTAGTTCATTTTCTTTGAAAATGTGAGCTATTTGAGACGAGTCTTTTCTTTGAAGAAGTTTTTGTTCCAAAATAGAACCTCCATTCTGCCTAAAGAACTTATCTTTCAATTTGGTAAATTTCCTTTTTTGGTATATTATGAAGAAAACTATCCCAACAAATAGTACTGCTCCTGTATTCAAAATAGGAAAACAAAATATATTGAACCCAATTTTTGGATTGTTCCCCAGACTAATATCATTAGCATACATATACTTAACGAACTCGTAAGATTTGATCCCTATAAATATATCAACTTTTCATTTTATTTCCTCTAAAAAAATTCTTCAACTTTTATTCCCTATAAAAATTTCAATCACCACTTTTGTTCCCTATTTTTAAGTCAATTAATGTGTAGCTTTTTTATTTTTTAACAAAATTGTGTAGAATATTGTAAAAAAAAAATCAACAAAATATGAATTAACTATGAATTTTTAACCGCAAAAAAATATAAAAACTCATATTTAATTCACGTTTCATTAAAAAATTCTAATTTCTTTTAAAGAGAAACTTATAATATTATAAACTGTTATGCAAGATTTTATTCAAAAATATGAACTCTACTTATGAGTTTACTTCAAGAGAGGGACCAAAAACCAAGATAAAAAACTTTTAAATTAAAAATTGAAGAGATTTTTAGAGTGACTAAAATGAAAAGTTGATATATTTTATAAAGAAAAAATAATATTTAAACAAAAAAAAAAACTCAGTTACTTACCAAGGACAACAGGTAGTACATGATAGACAACATGTAGTTGACACCCTCCTTCCTTTGTTCCATCTCCGAAATATCCCTTTGGACACACACATGTGTAACTCCCATCAGTGTTCTTACATTTTGCTATGGTATGGCATTCATTATGTTTTGTTGACGTGCATTCATTAATGTCTGTATCATATGATTATGATAAGTAACCATATTTTAAAGCAATAATATTACTAATTAGTAAATAAAATGAAATTCTAGCACTCGTTGGTTGGACGGATGTCCTACCTGATGATGTTTTAGACAACAATTTCGACAAGAATGATGTTCTAACAATAGGTATGACAATGTAGCATAATAAACAATAAACTGAATTAAAATAAAGTGCGATAAAGAAAGAAAATTCATGTCAAGAAAGGAAAATCACTCTTAATAGTATTAGTTCTTTAGTCTTATGTAAATAAACCTTGTTCACTACCCTTTCACCTAACACTACATGTCATTTTCTATCTAAGACTCCCTTCCCTCTCACTTTTTCCCAACCACAAACTCAATGATTGACTCAATCACGATTACAATCAAATAGGAGAACAAATGCAATAAACAAACTAACTCTTGCACGATGCACTAAAGTGGTATACAAATGACAACTTACAACTCAACTAAACAAACCAGCTTTATGCATCAAGACGGCACATAGAGAGTTTTATAATTAACAAAGCACAAAACACGAAACCCTAAAGACTCTTTCTTCAAAATGACGGCTTCAATAATCTTCACAAGGGTTTGAGTATTCCTTATATAGAGGGAGAATGCATGGGTATTTTTTTTTCAATAACAAACCGGTTGACCAGAAGGTATATTCGGTCGCAATATTATATGAGTAACATACATTATTACCAAATATGTTTAGGACATTTACTTAAAAAGCACGCCATGGAAAAAACTGACATGAATAAGCTTTTAAAAATACATTTGTTGGAGCACAAGCTACATGAATAAAATCTTCAATCAAATCTTCTAAAATCTCACACGAAAATTCAATCTTCCAAAAATGCGAAACAAAGCACTTCAACTTAAGCTAAGATGTTATACTTAAAAGTCTAAGACATTTGATACAACATCTTACTAAAACTACTTGTTTTGATAAAATGAAGCCATCACATAATCAAAACCAAACATAGAACTTTAACTTTTTCTCTTTCACTCACTAAAGTCTTTTGATTTAGATATTCTTCGTTGTAAATAGTTATCAAATTGTTTTTATGAGAAATGTTGATTAAATTTCAAATATATTAAATGCTAAATTTCATTTATACCCTTGTAGACTTGTAGTAATAAGTAATATGAATACTTTATAAAAAAAATGTCAAGTATGTTTTATTCACTACTATAGAATTTCAAAATTTAGCCATCATTAAATTATTGAATTTTGGAAGGACATGATCAAGGATGGGTCTGATTTTCAAAGCCTAATTAAAGCCTAATAAAGATCAATAATATTGTACTATAAACCTATTTGATTTGGTTTGATGTTTGACTTGAGATCTTGTTGTGTTTTTTGAAAGTCTCGGATTTAATCCTTCAATGGCAATTTTGTAGGTTAATTCATACAAATAGTTTTAAATAGGGCCATCACACATGGACAGTGAAATTGGACCTTCAAATTAGTACATAATTAAATCGATACCAAGTTTTAAGAACAAAAAAATAAATAAACGTAAATTGCCAAAATTCGAATAAGAAAATTGACCTGTGCAGCCATTGGGATGATAAGGATTTCCTTCATAACCTTGATTGCAACTGCATCGGTAACCAAAATCTGTGTCCTTGTCATCACAATGACTATTGTTCTTGCATCCATTATTCTTGGAAGAAGCTGTACTGCAGTTTCCCTCACCAATGGTCCAATCAAGAACCACAGGTAATTCCTTGAAAGGAAAACCTTGTGATAAATGAGTGGATGAAAAAGTATAGCTACCATTCTTAACCACAAATGCATATCTACAATATTGTGATGAATTTTGGTTGAAATTAGAAGCTTCTATACTTATATTCCACATTTTAGGAGGAATATCAACTTGGCAACACCCTATACCTGAACATGTTCCATTATCAATCAATCTTTGATCACCAAAAAAGCTTGTTAAGCACCCAGTTGAATACTTGTTTTCACCATCGTAACTATTAAAATAACCGTAACTGTTCGAACCAACAGTTACAAACTTGTTTTCTTTGCTTGCAATGGTATATGAACCACTGGCAAGCCTGGCTATAATATTGTCTGTAGTATTATCATCACCACAATACTTAGAGACGTGAAATAACACGTCGATTTCAGCTTTGAAGATGTTTATGTTTAACACTTCCATGTTACCTAAGTATATTTTGGATTCATTGCAAATGAGCGGAAGGAATCTACCATCCACGAAACAATCTGATGAAGTGTTGTTCTCGTATATTCCAAATGGATATGGAACTGCTCCACAGGTGTGACTGCAGTTATTTGGTGCTAAATCTGCTGCAACTGCTCCTACCAGTACTACCACCATGGTTAACACATACAAATGCTTCATCTTCATCACTCTCATTCACAAACTAACAAGAGAAAGATAACATGCCTTTAGAAAGTGAAAATTGTTAATGTCGGTTGTTAGCCTTGTGACTTCGGTGTGTTTCGTTTACTGTTACTTATAAAGAGACGGTGATTCTACCGTCGTCATTGAAATATCCATAGAGTTCAAAAGGTTATGCATAATAAAAATTGTTAATGAATGTTGTGTTTACTATGATTAATTTTGTCATCTAAAAAATTATATTGTTAATAATATTATAAACTTTTATGCAAGATTTTATTCAAAAACATGAACTCTATATATGAGTTTACTTCAATCGAAGAATCAAAAGTGAAGATGGAAAATTTCTAGTAAAATCAACTCCTCTTATTTCAACTTTGTATACTCAACCATTTTTCAAAATGACTAAATTATGAGGAACCAAATTCAATAGAAAATTAGTTTTAATTTTAATTTGATATCTAGATATATAGTTGGTCTTTAAATCAATAGTTAAACGAGTTTTTCTTTTAAATTATTTTCTATCATTTTAAAAAATTAAATTAACTAAATATTATTTACCATAAGTGTTGACGAATTTTTTTTTTTAATTATTACTACTCATAATTGCGAATATTTTTCTATGAAAAAATACTTAAAAAAAATAGTATAAAGCATATAAAGAATGAAAATGATTTTTTTATAAATTATTGTTTTTTTAAAATACAAAAATTGATTAATAATAACACTTGAATTCATAAAAATTATCTTTAATTTATTAATTTAAAAATAAATATATTTATTTATTTTTTGAATGGCAAATGAAATATATTTATTAATTAATTAAAAGAAAGATAAAGTACAGAGAATACTCCGACCGCCTCCGTGTAGTACAAGAGGTACTTGACCCTAAAAACAAAGAAAAAGCATAGGGCAACGGACACTTCTATCCTGCAAATTAACATCTCAACATGCAATATTTAAAATGCACTCATAAAATAAGCACGGTGCCCTTTTCTTCTTTGCCAATAACCATTGTCAAGAGACATGTTGTATATAGTCTACCTCCTCCACAACGGAATATTTTTTCTTCAAAAAATTCTAATAAAAATTCTAATAATTTCTAACCTTCCAAATAATCCAAAGAGCTATGTGCCAAACCAACATCCAACCTTTGTGCTCCTTTCCTTTACATGCAAAAGGCACCAAATTTGGAAGAAAAAAAAATTAGACATATGTCCGGGTAGCAAAAACTCCACTCCAAACCACTCAAAAATTAGACATATTTTGCAGTAGCAAAAAATCCTTTTCCAAATATCGAACGCAAAGTGTCAAGACAAAAAAAAAATATGGGACTCCTCTTCCCCCTTCCCTCGACAAAGGTATTTTCAACTGCTTAGTACTTCATTCGTCTCAATTTAATTGTCACATTTTGGTAGGGTGTGGTTTTTAAGAAAATTATTTAGTTTGGTTTTTTTTAGGTTATTATTTAGTTTGGTTGATTTGAATGGTAAAATTGATATAATTTATCAAAATACTTTTATTAACTATAGTTAGGAGAATAATTAAGTAGAGTTACAATTTAACATAAAAATATATATATGAGGGAAAATAAAAGAAATAATAAAAAAGAAAAATGTTGACCTTTGCGAGAAGCCCCTTCACAAATACTACCTCCGTCCCTAATTATAGGATCATTTTGCCAAAATTACGGATATTAAGAAAGTTGGTTGTAGTATTAAATTTGTATATAATTACTATTTTTTCACAATTTTATCCTTAATAGAGAGAGTTACTTTATGTTTTCAACATAATATTTATTGTTGATTGAAGAAAAAGATGCAAAATAAACAAGGGTATGTTGGCAAAGAAATAATTAATATACTTGAAAATATCAAATGAGTCTTATAAAAAGGGACAACTTTTTTTTTTTATTACAAAAAAGGTCTTATTATCAGGGACGAAGGTAGTAGTTTGCGAATGATGTGTCATCCATATTCTCTAACACCAAGTTGCATTATTTGATTTCATAGAAATGTTGAATCTCGCGAGAAGCCTCACACGAGAAATAATAAAATATTGAACAATGAGATAATTGTGTATGCATGAAAAAAGTACGATAAGATTTAACGTATTTTTGTTTCCATTTTAAAAGAAGTCAAAATTGGTTTTTATTTTAGGGTTAATTATTGAAATTGACCCCTGTGATATATGTGAAGTCTGCAAATTAACCCTGTAAAATAAAAAACAAATATTTTGACTTTGTAATTCGAGATTTTTATTATTTTTGACCATGTAAATATGTGAAGTCCAAAAAAGTGTCGTAGAGGTTAATTTTTTAGAGACGTGTTAAGCACGTTAAAATATGGTTTTACAAAAATTTTATTAAAATTTTCACCAAGCGACAAATTAATTATCAATATTTAAAGCGTCAAAAACTCAAAAAACAAAACAACGAAAATCTTGAACTAGAGATCAAATTTTAAGTTCATTGTTTGCAGAGACATCTATAAAAATAGAATCTACAAAGTTTCATAGCATTTCGAAGACATTTCAATTTATTTTTATTTTTCAACCAAAAAGCTCAAAATTACAATTTTGTTCATAGTAAGCGTATACTCACGGGTCAATTTTCATTCCCTAATCTTATAGACATGGTTAGAACATCATAAGAACCTTTACAATGAAATTTTGAAGTTTTTAAACGAGAGAAAAATTAATTATAAATTGTTTAATAAATTTATAATTATGGAGAATACAAATTCATAATTAATTTGTCCTTGTCAAAAAAATATAATTTTTTGTGTAAATCCATGTTTTAAAATCCTAAACTTGCATGGCGAAAATCATGAAAAGAAAAATCAATTTCTACTTCACTTTTTTGAACTACGCGTATATTATTGGTTAAAAATAAAAAGAATCTAATATTACAAGAAAATATATGTTTTTATTTTACATGGTCATTTTTTTTCAAAAGTGTTTTATATTATAGGGTCAATTTCAACTATTAACTATTTTTCTACTAAAGAAGTCAAAATTGATTGTAGAGCTAAATAATTGATTTTGATACGTTTAGTTTCTCCTAACTTTTTCAACTTCCTGTTTCTTCAAAAAAAAAAAAAAAACTTCTTATTCGCTCTCGACAATGTCCAAACAAATGATGCCACCCGAAACTCTAGAGAAAGCGTATTCTGTTGCTCCAATGAACAAGGTATCCTTGAAATTTATTCAATAAACCATTGATTCGCTTTCTTCTCAGTTGAACATTTTCTCCTTCATGCATAACTTGCGTATCACTCCACTAAAGCAGGTTAGGGTTACCTACATACACATTCTCTCTGCATTACATTGATATCTATGATACAATGCTCATCTTCTAGGAAGGAATCATCAACAATTAACTCACTTACATTTTAGATCATGCATTAAATAATGTGCAAATTTTGTAGGTCCAAGGTTGACTTATCTGAGCTTATGGATAAATTTTGTGAAACGGTTTGGAAGAACTTATGACATTGTTCATAAGTTGTTTTCAGCTTGTTTTCATAAGTTATGAAAACAACTTATAGATTATACGAAAACAATTTAACTTTATATTGCTTTTAATTAGCTTATTGATATTGACCATCCCTAATTTTTAGGGAAATTGATCATCCCTATTACTTTGTTATAGATTTTAAAATTAAAATAGTTGTTGTTCCATACGACAGGTTGTTCTGGTAAGAGTTGCTATGTAGCAGTGACACTTTTGATAGAAGGTATATCCGGTGTCGTAGCATTGAATTATGTCATTTTCTCAAATTGTTATCGGCATCGACCAGTCAGGGTCTATGTCGTGTTTGTGTATATGCTTCATAGGTGACTTGTGGTGTGTTGTTATCTTTGTTATATACTCCTCTCTTTTTTGTGCTTTGATATGCTCACTTATATGCTTTTCGAACACGAGTTGTCCAGGTTTACACAGATTTATTAGATAAACTAATGATACTGTGGGAGTATAGTATGTAATCTTTTTGAAGATATTGTTACTTTTTCAGTTCAGTATACTTCACTCTGACTTCAAAATCCTTTGCATAAGTTGTCTGTGAATTTGTGTATTGAGAAGTAATTTCAGTTTCAAACGGAAAGGTCTATACTTTTACTTCCTGGTTCTTGTTGAAGATCAATACTTTCAAAAGATTGGTTGGTTTGATCCTCCTCTTTCATGTTGTTTTTTCTATGTTTTAGTTTAATTATTTGATAGTCTTGTTTTGATCATAAAATATAATTAATAGAAACCAGAAAAAAGATTCATATATTAAATTGTTTTAGGCTTCCACTGTTATATTCCAAAATTGGCGAGTTAAGCAACAAACTGCAACTAGAAATTGCCCTTGTCCCCACACTTTTTCATGTTATTAACTTTTGTTTTCTCTTCCTTGATTATTCTATCACCATGACTTGAGTACCAAGATTCTGTTGTTTTTCCTCCTATTAAATTTGCAGGAGATTCCTGCATGTTTGAAACCTTTGTCCATAAAAGGTGATTTGAAACTTTTGTATGATCAATACTGCATTCAACTATGAAAGCAAGCGAGTGAGTATCGTTTGACGCTCATGGTTAGTTATTTCAATACTTTCAAAATTTCTAAATGTATAATAGTGCATCTACCATTACAGCTCTATAAACATATGCAATCTTTTGAATGATTCTTTGCAATCTTATGAACATTTAACTTTCGTGCACCAATGTACAAATAGACCAATGAGAGTATTCAAATAAAGTATATAGAACTATTTCATTACATTATGTGTTGATTCTATGATATGCATAATCTTGGAGCTAGGTAGTTGGGCCTCTTGGTGACCTGCGTGCATGGGTAATGTCTTCAACTAGATCAGAGTTGCTAACAGGTTCTCCTCCATTACCACCCCCCACCTTTGTTCTTGCATCTATGACTTCAAATCTCTTCTTCTCAATCTGTCCAATCAAAATCGGACTCACCGATTTGAGCAATTGGATCAGAAACCTGTTCCTGAAGGAGTGGTGCAATGGTCGGCTGGGAGACCGAAAAATATTATATGTAAGAGCTCCAGGGTTCAATCAAGGGAAAATGTGTCAGTTATCTTGTGTCTAAAAGGTCCTTAAAATCAATGTGCTTGAAAAAAACTATTCCTTACAACAGAAGTATGGAACATTTCCATCTTTACCTTTCTTAGTATATAAATCTTAAATAACAGCTAGGATACATGCACGCAACATTTTAATTCTATAAACAAATTACATTACAATTACAAAATTAATTGGATTATTTTTTGCAAAATAAAATATTCATGTAAAACTTATAAAATAATGAAATGGAAGTGCATTTTGTCACTTCCCAATCATCTTCCATCATCAAAGGCAATCAATACATGATCTTTCAAGCTGTCATACCCAATATTACCATGACTGCTGCTATCACCAAGTTCAAAAATGCTAGTTGATGATTCATGAAGCAAGCAGTGACTCTCCTCTACATTTATGTCTGCATTGATCCAAGAGTGCTTATCCATTAACCTCATTCCCTCCAATTCCATAGCCACTTCCTTCATGCTTGGTCTTTCCTCCCCTCTAAGTCTCAAGCAGTTCGCTGCAAGAATGGCTACCTCCTTGATCTCTTGTTTGTTTTCTTCATTCCACATACCTTCTTGAATAACTTCAAACACATTATCCTTTTTCAAGCAAGACAGAAAGTACATAGCAAGACTTCTTCTCTCTTCCGGTCTAACAAAACTAAAAGGTTGCTGCCCTGTTAGCAACTCCACAAGAACTACTCCAAAGCTATATACATCACTTTTCTCAGTTAATTGGCTTGTTTGCATATACTCTGGATCTAAGTAGCCAATAGTTCCTTGCACCATTGTGGCTACTTCAGTTTGATCAAGTGGAACCAATCTTGAAGCTCCAAAATCTGACACTTTGGTGGTGTTGGTTCCATCTAAGAGAATGTTATCACTCTTGACATCTCTGTGGATAATCGGTATTGAGGCAGCTGAATGCAGATACGACAGAGCTCCAGCTACCTCAGCAGCTATCCTAAGACGAGTTTTCCAAGTTGGATCATTCGTCTTACCTTGTGTGCGAAGAAATTCAGAAAGAGTACCATTGCTAACAAACTCATAAACCAACAAAGGAACTTCTGTTTCTAGACAACACCCTAAGAGTTTGACAACATTCCTGTGATTTATTTGAGAGACAACATCCACCTCATTAATGAATTGTTCAATTTGGCTTTCGTCTATTGTTTTGGATTTTTTGATAGCAACAATTCTATTATCATCAAGTTCCCCTTTGAAAACTGTACCAAAACCTCCTCTACCTATGATTAAGCTCTCATCAAAGTTGTTAGTGGCTTTCCTTAGTTCAGTTTCTTTGAAAATGTGAGCTATTTGAGACGAGTCTTTTCTTTGATGAAGTTTCTCTTCCAAAATAGAACCTCCATTCTGCCTAAAGAATTTCTCTTTCAATTTGACAAGTTTCCTTTTTTGGTATATTAAATAGGAAATTATCCACACAAATAGAACAATAAATACTGCTCCTACTCCTGCAGCCAAAATATATTGAACCCAAATTTTGGATTGTTCCACAAACTAATATCAGTAGCATATTTAACCAATAAACACAAGATTTTAAAAAAATGATTATAAATTAAAATTAGGTGTGTTTTCTTGCTTACCAAGGACAGTTGGTAGTACTATTTGATATGTATTTCGATCAGGTAGTTTGCACCCTCCTAACCTTGTTCCATTTCCAAATTGCCCGACCGGACAGAAACAAGTGTGATTCCCAACCGTGTTATTACAATTTGCTTCACTTAGGCATGTATGATTTGATGTCGCACATTCGTTAATGTCTGAAAGACAATAAAAAGCATGGTTGTTTACCAGTCAAATCTCTAGTCTGTATCTATTTTGAACATGATTCTCATTGTTATACATTAGTGAATCCCAATTCACTTCGATGAATTCAAATCATTTATTACAATGAATCAGTAACTACGTAAAAACTTAGTGTGACCAACCGCATTTTTTGTCGACTTTATATAGTCAACCATCTTTTAAAATGAGTTGCTTACTCAACATTTTAAAACGAGTCACATAATTAAGAGAAACCAAATTCAATAAAACATTGAAGATATGAAGCATAATCAATGAATTAAACTACAAAAGAAAAAAAAAAGTGTGGTATACAACTATGATCAGTTTGTTACCTGTGCAGCCTCCGGGAAGGTATGGATTTCCTTCAAAACCTTCTGAACACTTGCATCTGTAACCAACATAATCTGGATCGTCATCGACACATTCACTTTTTTTCTTGCAGGCATAGTTATTTGTAGTTTGGGCTATTTGACATGATTCATTTGTAACAGCCCAATTAATAACCAAGGGGAAAGTTCCATTAGGTGGTTCCTTTATATGTTCTACAAAAAAATGGTAGGATCCTTGTTTTGCAATAAAGGAAGAGCCACAATAACGATCCTCAGATATTGTAGAATTTGGGAATTTAAATGTTTGTATAGTGATATTTTTCATAAGTGGAGGAATATCTACTTGGCAACAACCTAAACCTGTGCATTTTCCAGTGTTATTTCCAATTACCATTTTAGTATCATAATCATAACATCTTGTTAAGCATCCTGTAGAATAAGTGGCACCCTTGAAATTACTGTTGAGATATCCGTAACTGTCGCAACCAACAGTTATGAATTTGTTTTCTGTGCTTGAAATTGTGAAAGAAGTAACTGTGAGAAAAGGTGTATTTGCTTCTCCGGTATTTCTTCTACTACTATTAGGACAAAGACGTGAGATGAAAAATTTCATTACCATTTGACCTTGGGGATTTATGTCTAGGACTTCTAGATTACCATAGATTAATTTGGAGTTGTTTGTACAAGTAAGCTTGAATTTAGAATGCATGTAACATGGTGTATGATCTTGTGCTGTTGAATTTCCTATGCCAAATGGATATGGAATTGTTACATCTCCACAAGTGTAGTTGCAGCCAGGTAGGACTTGCTGGGATTGATTTGCTGCAACTGCTTCTACTAAAAGTGCTAATGAAACCATTATCAATGGATGCATTGCCTTTTGTTTCATTGCCTTGAATTGAATCATAATTTAAGCAGTAGAAAAATGATTGGCCTTTTTAGTTTCTTGTGGTATAAGGATGTGTTTCGTTTATTTATAATAACACTTCAAATTTAATTAGTTTTTCTTGTGTCAATTGGTATTGCTAATTGCTATTGTTTTTTATTCTAAACTAGTTTGCTAATTTAATAAGTTGAGTTGACTTGCAAGTTGCAACGAAAATTTATATTTAGAAGAAACACGCACAAATGGTGATAATAAAAACAAATGATTATAGCTACATCACAACCTTTATATTAAAGAGAATGTGGTCGTCATCCACAAATGATTATGTAAGCTTCTAAAACTTAATATACTTAATTTCATATGCATGATGTATTTGGATATTAGGAGGGTTTCCATAGTATTTCATTAGTATTTTATCATTTCGGTCTAATTTTATTATTTGTTTGTTTTATTTTCAGTTTGTTATTTTTGACCCATTAGGTTTTGTTATTTCCCTATTTAACCTTAACATGTGTAGTCTAATAGACAACTTTTATTCATTCAATAATATTTTAGAGAGTTTTCTCAATTTCTGGTGGATTTCAGAACCCTATTTTCACAAGTTTGTCGTTTGCAAACTTGTCTCTTTTCAATCTAGGTTTAGTGTTTGCTAGCCTACGCTTATGACTGTGTCAGTTGGTATCAGAGCAGGTTTCTCATGTTTTTTTCCTAACGTGACCAGCTCTGTCAAATCAGATGGCTTGACAGCTAAGCTTGATGACCACAATATTATCATCATCATCGACAACAACAACATAAACAATCCGAACAGGGGAGGAGGACCAATTGCGGTTATTAGGGTTCGTAATAACAACCATACTATTGTTACGTACCGAAATTCAGAACATACCCGATTCAATATATCATTGTCCATTTTGGTACAACAAACATTGACCGACCTTTTGAGACATGCTTCTAGAATGACAGGTAACTCGCGTAAGACGATTAAAGATATTGCTAAACACTCTATTTTGATAGCGTATATTCAAAGGCATCTTAATGTTAAAGTCGATGAAACATTTAGCATCATCAATAATGACACAACTGAAATAAACGATGCATCTGTAGTTTGAACGAATCGAATTATTGAGGATTTGAGTTCTTCAGAGGCGGTGGAGACTGATGAGTCTCTCCTTTTGAGATTTGTCAATGCTCCATTCAATAATAAACCAGAATTCCGCGACGTGTTGCCGCCACCAGATGCTCCATACAAAGGTTTAGAGACACGGTTAATAGTTTGGTGTCACAATTATCATGAGACTTTTCCAACCTTTAGATGCAAGCTTGAGTCCGAATGTGCTATAGAGTGAAGGTTGTGACCATTATTCATGAGAAATTATATGATGGCGACACAATCGTATATGCTTTAAACTTTAATATGTTAGCCTTTGATACTTTAATATTTAATCTTAACCGTTGTAGTCTAAGAGGCAACTTTTATTCATTCAATAATATTTTAGAAAGTTTTCTCAATTTTTGGTGGATTCTGGAACCCTATTTTCATAAGTTTATCACTTGCAAAATTGTCTCTTTTCAATCTAAATTTAGCGCTTGGTAGCCTACGCTTCCGACTGTGTCACAAGTACATTAAGGTTTTTTTATAAGATAAAAGTTTGGGATAGTGTTTTTGATTGTAAGATAAAATTGAAAAATGTTAAAAGACGGGAACGGATGTGTAAAGAGAGAAATATTTGAGAAGTATCGTTGATTTAAGGTATTCTTTTTATGAGATTGGGTTATGTGAATTATATTTTGATGGCTCACTAGGGTAAAAGTCATAGTAGTTCTCAAAGTTTAGAGAGTATTAACATGTGTACTTAAAATCAACAATCAACAAAGTTCTAACACTGATAATGATGGTTGAATTCACCTCTTTGCATGATTGAGTTGATTTCTAACTTATTTTTTTGGTATGAATTAGATATTCATGTCGTGCAGCTACAAAGACTGATCTCTCCAACCGGTAAAGTTATTATGGATGACAAAATTCTCCCTCAAAAATTTTTATATTGTGCATTCTTATGATTGAATTCAAACTCAAAACATCTGATTAAACAACAGACTTCTTCCTATCTCATTCAAATGTTCTTTCTGGTAGGTTCTTTACTAATTTGACCTACATGTGTTGATAGTTTGAGGTCTTTTTTTTTTTTTGCTACAATTAAAGGATAAGAGAAATATAAAGAAGTCTATATCATTATTTTGAATGACAAAAATACCCCCTCTATAATAATTATTAAAGAATTCACATAATTTATTTCTATTTGTATTTTTTAAATTTTTTAAGGGTTATTTTTTTTTATTATTTGTAGATTCATCTGAACATTTATTTATAAACTACCGTTACTTATCTTCTGATCCCATTACATAGTAACTTCTTATCATTATATAAAGGTCAATTTTGAAATTTTTGGGGGTTTGAGAGTAACTGGGGGGCCAAACTCTAATTGGTTGGACCTATGTTTTTTGGTTATCCCTTTTCAATCTCTTTTCAAACTAAACAATATAGAAGTTTACTCTCTCTCTCTCATCTTTCTCTTTTCTCACACCCTCTCTTCACCATTTCTCTAAAAACAAACACACGCGTAAGTGGTGTTGGCTTGTCAATAATTCTCGATCAATGAACAATCGTATTTATTATTTAGAATCACTCAGTCTTTGGCTTCTGCTCATTCTCAATCAAGTTAAATAAACTTTTAATTAAAAAACGATATTTATTACAAAACAAATTCAATATCGCAAAAAATAAAAAGAATGAATATGTTAACAAACTCATAACATACAAGTTAATAGCATAAAATAGAAAAAGAGCATACATATAATGTGACAAACTCACTTTGCTTCACGTCCTGATGGTGCGACATGTTCACCCTTTTGTATGTCGCGTCATGGTTGTCCACCTTAATTTTTCAGCTGATTGTGAGACATGTGGCTCATAGCACGCAACACACTTCTTCCAGTAGTTGACGCCTCTGCAATTCTTCTTATCTTGTCCCATTTCACCTTACTGAAACGTTTATAGTGATTATACCCCAAGAAACCATTTTGATAACCTTGTAAAAAGTATAGCACAACCATGAAGTTGTCTAGTTTTGGTGAATTGACATGTTTCAAGGTCTTTGTTCTTCTATTTTCTCTCCCATGTGTATCCATCGATGTATTTACAAAAGCTCAACTAAAACAAATTGATTACTATCTTAAAAGACTCCTAATATGATGCTAAAATCTCTATATGATTGATTGTCATCAATCTCGTTTGTGTGTAATTATGTTGTTTAGGTATTTTGTAACAATTATGTTGTTGAAATTGTTATGTTTGATTTATATTGTCGTCGTAGAATTTAATTCATTTGTAGTTTCCTTTTCTAAACTTTATAATCTGAAACCTGTCAATCCCCACCCCCCACCCCCCCCCCCCCCCCCCCATCCCAAATCCCAACTTTTAATACATTATCTACACATTTCGGATTATATAATTCGAATCAATATTATAGATACGTGGTCCGATTATATAATCTGAAGCAATCCATAATTCAGATTGTGGTGTTACAAGTAAGGTTTGGACGGTTTGTGGTTTATTTTTGACAAGTTTAGTTAATTTTACATGTTTTCTTTTATTGTAGTTACAATCAATGGTTGTGGTGTGTGTATGAATAGTCTTGCATCAAGTCCGTTTATGAGATTTTGGTGGCCTACGGGTGAACTTGCAGTTCTAGCTCTAACTAATAAGTATATAAAAGACTTTTTTTTAGGGATGGTATATAAAAGACTTGAATTCCTAATTTGTGAAAATAATTTGTTTGAAGATGATAGTTTCTACTACGTTACGAAATAATCTAATAAAAACATACGATTTTATACACACACAAAAAAAAAGTTCATTTTTTACTTAATATTCAAATGTTCAAACAACAATTCTTGAGAGTATTTTTAGATGCAAAGTCCCTAACAATTGTGTCTACAACAATAGTTATATCATAACTTTCTTAATCCATAAAGTGGCTAGACTATTCAACCTTTCATGTGACATTAACAATTTCAAATAGTTTTTCAATATTTGTGATATGTTCAACATTATTTTGAGAAGTGGAAAATTCTCCTCGTTAATCAACTTTCTGGAAATATAAGAATATGAAAAATGCCTAGAAAGTCTGTGTATAAGAAATGTGAGATTCAATTCTCTAATAGACTTTTTTCCAATAAAAATGTCTCTGATTTTAGCATCAAATATATCATGTTTTGTAGGATCATAGATATCAAAAGGAGGGGAAGTGGTAATCGATGGCTACATCAATATTTGATGCATCAAGAACATTATCATTGTCCATGACGGGATTGCTATCATTTAAACTTTCATTAGATTTTTCAATATTTTCTTCCTATACGGCTAACTTATCATTATTTGAAGGCTCTTATACCCGTTTACAAACAAAGTTACCGATTACTCTCTTTATGTTAATTCTAATGCTCTTTTTTTTTTCTTCCCTTTTTTACTATCATATGCATATTTTTGTTGCAAGATTATACGATTAAATAATGAAAGAAAACTAAAAGAAGAATGGCATTTGAGCTCACTTTAAAAGCATCACCTGATAAATTCTAAATGGGTCAACAAAGAACTAAGAATTTAAGTTTTATTTTTTATGCTCAATGCACCCATCTCTTTGATTTGAGGGGCCTAGAACGGCCGTCATATTCGCACTGCCTCATATATGACATTGTCTTACATTCTTATCCATTTTCATTGCGCTCTTCTTTTCTTTCTCACTTTTCCTTTGGGGGTTGTTATGTTATCATGGTCATTGTTAACCATTCACACCATCCACAAAATTGTTGTGTGGTTTTGTGGAGATGGTATGATGGTCTTCTTCCTCTATGAACCTGTAAGAGGCCCCACTCACCGTATATCTAAATATCTAATGGAAGAATGAAGCTTCCACACCCACCTATTAATCAAGTTGATAGCAACATATTGAAATTGAAATGAGACTAGTTCACCCTCATTAGCCATCAGATTGACTTTGTCATGTACTTTGCTTTCTCAATTATTGGTCTCAAAATGAGCGTTGGAGACCAAAACTTACAAAGTCTCTCTAACCGTGTGGAGGACAATATGTAATTTATGATGAAACAAAATGGTCGAAATTTGCATCCAAACATGATTTCAAAGTCTTCGTCAATCATGTCCTATATGACTTAGCTGTGATTACTCAGCTTAGCTTAGCTTGGAAGTTGAATTAAAGTAAAATCAGTTGTTCATTTATACAAAAATCAAAGATTAATGATTAAAACCACGGATAAGAAAACGATAAATTGATGGATTAAAACCAATTTTGATGGATTAAAACCAATTGATAATTAGGCGAGTCAATTGAATTATCAATCTTATTTTCTCACAAAATTGATGGATTAAAACCAATTTTGCTAAAAGAAAAATGTTTTCGATTCAATTAATGGTTCAACTTAATCTTCTCACTAGCAAGAGACAAGCAGCTAAGTTCCTAGAAATTACCTGTTAAGTCACTTTTCTTTTGGACCCATTAATCGACTGGTAGTGGCGAGTAGTGCTGTCTCGATCGGTTATAAATATAAAATTTTAGTAGTATTTTATTTCCTTAAAAAAATAGTATTTTATTTCATTTTTTTAAAGAATAAATATAAAATTTAATTTTTGCTCAAAAAAAATATATAATTTAATTGGTAGTATTAACCTTAAATTATTAATCGAATAAATAACTGATTGTTTATATTTGAGTCCCAACTTAACAAGGATATCAGCACAAGAATTTCTTTCTCGAAGGATATGTTTAATAGAAATAAACCAATCCTTAGCAAAATAATTTTCAATGAGTTCCAAGAGATTTGCGTAATGATGAAACCTCAAGATGTTCTTCATCACCAACCGTACCACATGAAGAGAGTCGGAGAAATACATGAGCTTTCTATTACCTATCTCCCAACATAACTTTAGACCAGTCAATAACTCTTAAATCTAAGCAAATAAAATATTTGAGATCTCCATGCTACCAATTAAGGGGTAACTTCTATTAATTTATATATATTGAGGAGTAAAAAGACAACGTTGCACCGCTAATACTTAATTATATATTTATTTATTTTAAAAGAGAGAGTGAAATAATGTTGCATTTGTACAATCGTTTTGTGTCAATTATTGTTACAATTTTTTTTCTTATACTCATATTATATTTTTACTTTCTTTTTTTATTGTTTTAGTTTTCGTGTCAATATCTACTTTTCTTTATAAATTTATGGTTGTTTCATAAGTTGTCATACAAGCTGTTGTTAAAATAACACACCTTTTAAAAAAATATTTTTTTAATGGTTTAGAAAAACTTGAAAACATGAAAATCTCATACTTTTGAAAATAAGTTTATATCTTAAAGCAAAAATATTCAAAGTCTTCGTCAATATGTACACATGACTTAGCTTTTTTCTTTACTTTGTTAGATTTTTGTATCGTCGTTTAGTTTTTATCTCTTGGCTCTATTTTGCTCAATTTTGAAGTTCGATTAAAGTAAAATTGTTGTTCATTTACATATAAAAAAGGATTAATAAAAAACCTAGAACCCACTCACGAAAATACAATAAAATAAAAACCTTCAAAAGAAATATTAAAGAATATTTTTTGACAAATTAAGAAATCACTATTAGAAAAAGCAAAATTAGAGAGGAAAATTAGTAACGAAAAAAATAAAATTCCTCACAAATTTTTTGGTCGCAAAATTTAGTGACGGAATTAGAGAGGGATTTCACGTTTTCCCTCTCTAAAATTCCCTCACTAATTTTTGCTTTTTTAGTAGTGAATAATGATGAAAGCCACAAATAAAAAAATTAAAATCAAACGAAACGATTGAATTATAAAAAAAATAAGTTCACAAAACTAATGAAATAAAATCATTTTGCACAATTTATTTATTTTCTTACGATCAAATTAATAGTTCAACTTATTCTTCTCACTTAATAACGACAAGAAGTGTATACATCACATTTAGTTATCATGAGAGAATAAAATTAATGTTCCTAGATATTCCGTTGACGGAAAAAAATATTAAGTCTTCGTCAAGCATAAGTCATGCATAAGTTTAAGGATCCAATTAATAGTTCAATTTAATGTTCTCACTAAGAAATATAGACCATCAATATAAAACTTTATTTGTGTGGTGTAATTTTCCCTTAAAATTTTCTTTAAAAAACCTAATTATCGATTTCACTTTATTATGTGAACCAAAGTTGTAATGTTTTGAGAAAATATGGGACCAATCTAGATATATTCTACCGGGGCCGTAGAAGCTCTCTTATAAATAAACGAAACACTTGAGGCCACAACGCCAAGCAAGTATTACCACACCATTAATCATTCTCACTTTACAAAAAAAATAACATAATTTTTTATTTATTTAATATCCAAATAACTAGATGCAAAGTCGTTAACAATTGTGTCTACATCAATAGTTCTATCATAACTTTCTCAATACATAAAATGACTAGATCATTCAACTTTTCTTGTGATATTGACGATCTCAAATAATTTTTCAATATTAGTGATATGTTCAACACTATTTTGTTTTTTCACAAACAAAACTTATCTCATTTCATTAAAAATAATAGTAGCAATACAACTTGGAATTACATCAAAAATATTGCGTTAAGCATGAGATAAAGCTGCCTTTGCAAGAGAATAAGCGCTTCCGTTTGCTTGATGCCTAGTAAACACAACTTCATGGTTGTTAAAAGTTTGGAGTAAACTTCTGCAATTTTTAACTATTAACCCATACTCCAAATGATTCACATTATTGGAATGCACATTGTCATACCCCAATTTTTGACCTAAGATCGTACATTCATACACCAACACGTGTCATTTGACCCTACACTCGTACGCCGTTCGATCATGATCAGTCGCTGACTTTTCGGTAAAAATTTTGGCAGAGAGGTATTTTAAAATACCTCTTTTTTTTTTTTTGGTTCCGAGTCGGGCCCTCTTCCCACTTTTTTATTTTTTTTTATTTTTACTCATTTCCATCTTTTATTTTCAATTTCATTTTAATTAATTTTAGTCTACATTTATTATTTTGTGAGGTCAATAGTTTTTAATTTTATCATGTTTCGTTTTTAATGTCCATGAAAATCCAAAAAATGGTCCATATCCGAAACAGTCCGAATCCGAAAACCAGTTCGTAAGCCAACAAACAGAAACGCGTCCTTCAGTTCATTCCAATCCAAAACCCAGGTTTTTCTACCTTATTCAACAAACCCTAGAACCAAATCCAGCACTATAAAAGGGAACCTACACACACAGAGAAGGGGGGGCCGCAATTTACAACAAAAAACCTGAAAAATCCACAACACCAGGGACACACAAAAACGCACCAACCAAACCACAATCTGTCCGATTCAAACAACCATACGGACGTAGCCAATACCAAATCAAGAGCGCACAAGGACTAGGGACACACAATCATCACAAGTCATAACAAATCCAGAACCGAAATCAAAAGAAGTGAAGAAGGTAGTTTTCTTTTATTTCATATTTTGTAGATCTAGGACTGCTGCTTAAGTTTTTGAAGTTTTTGACATTAGAATTGGGCTAAGGAGGAGTAGTAGGAGAGAAAAGTACAAAAAAAATAAAAAAGGAGCTACCTTTTAGCTCCGGCGCGGCGGCGCCACCACCCTTGGCCGGCGACCACCGCGCCGGAACCCCAGCCACCGCCGCTACTCTCCGTCGGAGAGGATGAAGAAATTCTAGAGAGAAGGCAGAGCCTCTCTCTCTAGAATGAGGGAAGAAAGAGAAAAGTTGTAAAAAATGAATAAAAAAGGACACAACCCCTATATATATGCCATGTGTTCCCGTGCGCGTGGGTGCATGGTTTATCCTGCACCCTCACTTTCCCTGGTCGCATGATTTAATCATGTGGACCGTATTGCCCTGATCCATGATCAGATCCAGGTTGTCTGATCTTGATCAGACGGCCCAGATTTGATCCGTAAGCCCAACACGCGCTGACCTCACCCAAGGCCCAGTTTCTATCTTTTTTCATTTCTGCACCCTCCTGTTTACTGCTTACACCTCCAGCATCTCTTTTTTTTATCGTTTTCATGCATTATAAATTTCCCTTGCGTTTTTTTTACGTTTTTGTTTACGAGCATTCACATATTTATTTTATTTTTTTATTTATTTTGCACGACATTATAATGTAATTTAGGCTTTGATGTAAATCATTTAATTTATTTATTTTATCGCAGACCGTAGAATGTATCATTAGGTTTTTTTGTAATAGCTAGGTGCATGTGTGCGTGCGTGGGTTATGCGTTTGTCTTTTATGTTTCGTAGTTTAGGTTAGGGGTCCTCATGTGGTCCAACACCACTGTGAGTTCCCAGCGCTTTTTATTCTTTTCCGCTCCGTTAGTTATTTTATTCTAGTTCAAATTTTAAAACAACAAAAACATTCAAAATAACCAAACACAAAACATTTTCATAATAAACCTTGATTGTTTAAATCAAGTGTTCCTTTATTTTGTCATTTCATAAATAAAAATTGCAATCAATTTAAATTCTATTTTCACTCATTTTACTAATATAAAAAATACAAACAAATTTATTTTGCCACTTGGTTTTTTATTTCAAAACATTTTCAAAAAACATTAAAATCAACCAAACACATCAAACGTCAATTTTTACCCCGAACTACGAGGTTTTGATCCCTCACGGGTACGTAGGCAAAGGACACTCGTCCTTCCAAATCAATAAAAATGTAGATAATTAGGTCTCTTTTCTTAATCATTTCTTAATTCTTTTTTCATATTAAGTAAGTTATAGCACAATAAATTAAATAAAACCAAGAGGTTCCCGTAGAGTACTACGGACATGAAGGGTGCTAATACCTTCCCTTCATGTAACCAACCCCCGAACCCTTAATCTTTAAAATGTGGTATTTGAACTTTTTTCCACTATCTTTCAAAAATTAAATGTTCAGTCGTGAAATAAAATAGTGAGTCAAACGCTAATCAAATAGCCTTGATCTCCAAAAAATGACACGACACACATTATCAACTAACATATTGCAGCCCTCAAGCTTCACTCTCATCCGGAGACATAGAAGCCTTTAAAACATCTGTCATAGCCCCAACAAATCGTCCTTCACTATCACGTAAGACCGCTCTCATGCTAATTGTCTGATCAATGGTGGAAATTGTTGCGTCGACATTGCATTTTAACAAACCAGTCATGGGAGGCTGCCAAATTGTGGCATGTGTCTGCTGCTGAATCATGGTGTGAGTTTGATGTACTCGTCTAGCACATTCCCAAACGTTAAGCACTGCTTGTGCACGATGCAAAATCTAATCGAGTGATGCGTTTCCGTTCCTCCTGAAACTGTCTTGTCTAGCCTCCAAAATGTGATCCTTATGTGCAAAGCATCCCCTCTTTTTATGTTGTGCACTGCCTTTTACATTACGTGATACTCCACATGTAAGGATGGCAAAAAAATCCGCATTCGTGGATATCCGCAGATAAAATCCGCCACGGACACGGAGCGGATGCCTTAATGAATATCAATTGATAAAATAAACGGATATTTTAACTACCCTCTAATTAATGGACACGGATGCGGATTTAATTGTATCCACACCCGCGGATATCCATACCCGCTATTAAATCGAGTAAATTACATAAATAACTTTAATACCTTTCAACTTTCTAAGTAAAAATCTTCGATGTTGTGAGTGTTATTAGTTATTACATGACTATTCAAATCTATATTACGCTCTTTTAAAAGGAAGTGAAAGTGGTCTAGATTTTTGAAGCAAACAACTTTGTTTTTGTTGAATATGATGAGCTTTATTTATGTTTTTGTTAAACCAAATAACTTTATATTTACTAGCAAAAAGACGGGCACGAATCTTTCCGTTCTTTTTATTGCGTTAACGTTTGAAAATTATGAACGGTATTTTTTTTTATGAAATTTTGGTTTTGATTCAAAGTAAAAATATAAATGTTTGTTGCTTTTTTCAATGACACGAACAACGATTTTTATTATAGGAAAATTTGTTTAAGGGTATAAATGAGATAATAAAAAAGTAATTATAAATATACACATCTAGTTTGTTATATTTTATAAATGATAAAGGGGAAAAACAGATATACATATATTCATATCGTGTTTGTTACATTTGTTTTAATGTTTAAATTTATTCTTATATATTTGTTACATGTGCTATTTGTATTGAAAATTAAGGGTATTTTTGGAAAGAAAAGTTCAACTCAAAAGTGCTGAAAGGGGTAGTTTTCTTTATATATAGTATAGATTAAATGTAAGAAACTTTATTTATGTTTTTGTCGACTCAATGATCTTTGTTGTTATTGTAATGTATGAATATTATATTTTTCTAAAAAGAAAAGAAAATGCATGTGATGAACTTTTGTTTTTAATTTTCAGGTAAAAAAATATTAACAAAATATTTTTTTTATGAATGTTATCCATGAATATCTTTATAAACCCACAGATATCTCGAAATCCGTGGAATACTCGCTAAACGAATATTCACGTGGATATGGATAGGGTACGGGTTTTTATATTTATCCAACAGAACGGACACGGATATCACACTATTTTCATCCATGTTTATCTTCATCCATGTTAAGCTATAGAGTCAAAATGCCCACTTCTTTATTTCATATTCATACTTCCTTTTAGACCAGAATGATAATTGTTTCTTTGGTTCACTTTTCACTCCAAAACATGCTCTTAATTAAAGTGACACTACTTCACTCAATAAATATGAAAATGATATTTTATTTTAAATGACTTTAAATTAACTACTAAACTAATAGAAATAGATTAAATGCTTAATGACATTAATATGATAGACTGTCATCACAACCCAAACTTAAACTGTTATTTGTCCTCAAGGAACAAACTTAATAAAGTCAAACAAGAATGTGATAAGATCGTATTTGCATTACACAACATATCACGAACCAAGGTATCAAGTTGCACCAATTTCAAACATTTGGTAGTTGTATGTCAAACAAAGAATAAATGAATGTGTGTTTTAGTCAATACTTCGTAGTTTACACAAGACTCTTCATATTGGACACCCTTTTGGGTCAACCGGGTACGCGTAGGAAGGCAGCATGCCACAAGAAGGAACGAACTTTATGAGGAACAGGCTGCTTCCATTCACCATACAATTCCACACTTATCCGCAAGAGATCTTTCTCCCAAGAGGAATAGCAAGGATCACATTAGCATATGGAACGTTAAAGATATCTTTATATCTAATCCAAAGGTACATTTGCAAACAATACTAACAAAACCCTAAAACTAGCTTATTTGGCGCTAAACACATTTTGCCCCAACTAACCACACTTAATGCGGGCCTACTTGGTTAATCTGGCGCTCTCCCTCTTCCAAATTTGAATTTCAAATTCCCTTCAACTTATTGTTTGCATCGTAAATAACATGCATTTACTCTCATCTATATTCATTTACCATTTTGTCTCCCACGTTACTTTTTCTTAATTGTCCAACAAAGCAGAATTTATCTTTCTTCAAGTCCATCTTTTATTTACCATTCCATCTGTCTTTCTCTGAATTTTCTTCCTCTCTCTTCTTCCTTCCTCATCCCCTCCTTTCTGGATCATCTCCTCGCTGTTAACCGACGTTGAACTCGGCGGCAGATCCATGGCTATGAGTCTCGACGTTCATAACGAGGACCTAACACAACACATAGGGTTATTCTTCTCACATCTCGCCAGAAAATCTATTTCTCTCACTGATCCACGCACATCTCGCCGGCTCCGCAACTGCTGCCACAACAACAAATGGCCTTCGTAACTGTCACCGATAACTCACTTTCTCTCACCAATTCATGTTCATATTGATTGTGTGAATTTTGCTATTTTCGAATTTGACATTAGGGTTTGAAAATCGTTGATTTTGATATGTGATTGTGTGAATTACAGCTTTTTCTTCATTGTTAGAATAGTTGTTCTTTTTTTCATTGTTAGTTGTTGCATTTCGTTTCTTTCTCTGTGTTTCAGTCTCAATTCAATACCCTGTGTGCAAGAGCCCTGTGCAATTTTCATTTAAGTTTTAGTGCCCTTTTTCACTAAAACTAACCGTGCAAAAACAATAACAGCAGTTGCAATTTAACACAGGAATCATATATAAAATTATTGCTGTTTTTGTTCTTTTTTTCATTGCTTTCTGTCAATTCT
Source organism: Medicago arabica (assembly GCA_946800305.1). Lineage (NCBI taxonomy): Eukaryota > Viridiplantae > Streptophyta > Magnoliopsida > Fabales > Fabaceae > Medicago > Medicago arabica. Next base: position 7,840,088 of record OX326965.1, on the reverse strand, counting down.
TCTTGATGTACCATTTTTTTTTTGAAATTATTTAGAGCTTCATTTAAGTTTTTCGAATAGTAGGAATTGCTCAAACAAGATGATAAAAAAGGTATTCTTGAAATTAAGTATGAATCTGATATTCGATTCAGTTATATACCTTTTCCTTTTTATTTCACTCTACCAAGCTTCAAGCTTTTGTTTTGTGGTCCTGACAGTTGTGATCTTTGAGTTTTAGGGGTTGAATCTGATGCGATCAGAAAGTATTGTAGTTTGGATTGAGTGCAGAGGGATGCTTTTGATGTTGGACGGTGTTCAGCGGTGTATTCACAGAGAGAATTTACTATTCTGACAGCAATATGAGAGCCAGGTGAATTTACTATTCTCTCCAGAAATAGTTTTGTTAGTTTGGATAGATGAATTAGACTCTTGGCTTAAAGCTTTTAAATAGATGGTTATTTGATTTTAATAGTTTTTAACAATAACTATTTCCCTTCGGAGAGTGCATTGGAAAACCTAATTGTGAAGCCTTCTTATTTTTCTGACGATTCGGTTTCCACCGTTGAGGTAATTCTTACATGTGCTTATCGTATATTTTTCTTTGATTTTGACATTGTGAAATTATCAAATTTGAAGGCTACAATGTCAAATATCTATGGGTAAGTGATGACCGCAAGTCATTTTCTAAAAACTTTCAATCTCTTATTGTAGTGGTTGAATAGCTTCAAGGACTATTTAACAATTTTGTATAATGAATCTGATATTCTCTTTTTTGCCATTTGAGTTAAAATATTTGGTTAGTATTTGAAAGTTATATGTTCTTTTAAATACACTAAGTTAATATTGGACCGCATTTGTGTGATCATAAGCAAAATTTTAATGTTGTCTTGAAAGCCAATTCAGAATTGTTTAATATTTTTGCTTTTTTTAATTTCTTAAAATATAGGCTTCTACATTATTTTCTATGTATTTCCTTCAATTTAATAGGATTTAGCTGATGTTCTTTATAATATTTTTAGTATGTAAAGTGTTCTTTTTTTTTACTATGATCTTTTCATGATATGAGCCTAATTTACTTTCTTCAGATTTGGTTGTTGGGTTAATCTACAGCCTATGGAGAGAGTGAAGAATATGATGCTTTTGAAATGAATAAAATTGAAAAGTATGAATTACTAAAAAAATGAATCTTGATGAAAGTGGTTATAAATTCATTGCAACTGATCAAACTTTGATTTTTAGGAGTTTGATTAGTTATGCATCTGTCCATTTTGTTCTTGCAAGCATTCTTCTCAAATCAAGCCATCATGATTCGCATTGAAAATTAAAGAACCATGTATTCTTTGCTTATGTTGATTTTCAATATTTGCTTTGTGGTGCAATAAGCTAACTAGCATTGTATGATCTATCATTTCTACATGTTATTGATTTCATACTTTCTGAAAGTTTTACCTCATCAAATTATATGATAGCAATTTTTTTTCTTGAATTGACTTTGGTAGCATATGCAGATCTTATTGCAATCCACATAACATACATTAATTTGTGGGGTTTGTCTCGGCTGTTTGGGAGTTCCTGTTATTATGCAGTTCACTGCCTGCATTTCTGTTATGGTGTGATTCTGTACCAGTTTTGCTGCTATTTCTGGTCTGGGTTTGTGGCTGTCTTGCAATATTTATTATTCTAATTCTGAAAATATACATTAATTTGATTTTCACTCTATGAAAACTTCTAGCAGATGGCAAAAGAGATCATGTTATATTTTAGAGAAATCATAGACTTAATGGCAAGTGTATTGTGTCTGTCTTTTAGTTAGTTATCAATGTTTTCTCCCCTTATTCTGTTCTCTCTTAGATGTTACAATTTTTTTTATTTTGAAGGAAGATGTTACAATTTTGATGCTTTCTTTATCTTAATATATACCTGCAATTTCCTATCAATTGATGGAAATGTGACTGCATAATATATTTAGTGTATGAAATGTTGGACATGCTTCGGTCAAGGGTATGAATATGAACTAGCATTGGTATGTGTAGTTACAGTAAGATTTTGGGGGTGTTGTGACATAGTTTTGTTCACAGTTCCAATTTCTTTTTATATATTCTTGGTGTGCAGTGTAGGCTGGAGGGTGCTATTAACAACTTTTGTTTGTTCCTGCAAGGTCTGTTGTGGACAACCCATGTCTGTGTTTGCGCAGCCTACTGTTGTTGGGGGAGTAGGTGATGTTCATGGTTGGGTTCTTTTAGTTTTGTGCAGCCCGCTGCTATTGGAGGCGTATTGTTGTTAATGGAGTCAATCAGTCACCAATTATATAGTATCGATTCTATTTGCACTTGCAAAATTTTGATTAGGTTTAGATGATTGCAATGAAGAGAACCAATTGTAATTTGGAACCAACGGCAGTAATTTTAATATGTGAAGGATTGGAAAGTGAATTTTAGATCCCTCTTCATTGTCTAAATATTTTTGCATTAACTTTCATCTGTATCAACTAAATGATTTCATGCCATCTTCTACATCTTTATTATTTGAACTTGAAAAGTGCAATCACAACTATAAGTATGTTGAGGAATGTATATTGATTTTTGGATATGTAGGGGATCTTTTAGTTACTTTTGATTTATTTATTCTCCGATTTGAAGTCTACGTGCGACATAGTGAAATAAAAAAGCATTGAAATTGTAAATTCAAGTATTTGACATTTGAAGCTAATAAAGAAATAAAGAAAAATAAAGTCTTCACATGCCGCTAAATAAGACTTATATATTATTAAAAATACTATAAAGTTCAGACACGTCGATATTGATAATCATTTAAGAAAATGGTATATTCATTATAATCTTATGTGTCGATGTCGTGTTGATATCGGACAGATACATATCTGACATTGGGACATACCAAATATGAGAAGTATTTGTGCTTCATAGAAAGCACTAGAAAAGCATGTAAAATATATAGCCTCTTTTGTTTTTAACCAATACTTATTCATATATATTATAGTCAAAATGACCCGTGCGTTAGCACGGGTGGAAAGTCTAGTTAGAGATAAGATGAGTGTTCCACCAAGTCGTTGTTTATTAGATCACGAACACTAAAATCTTCCATGTTGGGGGGAGGAGGGGTTGGGGGTTTACTGAAGGCTACAGAACGAACCCAGGGATCTGACCAAACACGGATTAGAGAACCATCACCGATCTTGCATTTAAAACATAATTTAACAGGATTTTGAGATGCTCCTTGATGTATAGCTTGTTTGGTTTGGCTATGAGACACTCAAACTTGCATCTTAGCATGAGTGATTTTCGTGGAAACAATGAAATTTGGTTTTAATATTAACGTAAAGTGACTTTTTGTGAAATTTTGGAAAAATCAACGCCATTCTAAACAGGCATTTATTGTCGCTTTTTATTCTACAGAGAAATTTTATTTATTTTAATAAAGATAGGATTTTATTTAAACATTTGCAAAATTCAATACACTATTATTCAAAATAAAAAAAATTATACTAATTTTCTTAATATGTGTTTTTAAGGACAATCACCTGTTGTTTGTGGATAGAGAAAATCATAAAATAGCAAGAGTCATTGAACTACAACTTATGGACATCTCCATTGATAAAATTAAAAGTATTTTATTTCTTTTCAATAAATTTAAAATTAAGAATCACTAACCTTTTTAATAGAATAAAACCAGTTTTCCACTAACCCTTTCCAGTGTACCAAAAAAAAAAAAAACCAGTTTTCCACAACTTCTAATTTATTTTCGATTCAAAGTTCAACTTAATCGTCTCATCACACTGTATACCCGTGACACTTAATAATTCAACTCTAAGAAGGAAAAAGAAAAAGACCAATGTTCCTGGATGTTTACCCATTGACCAACGACTGCATCTTTTGTTCTACTTTTTGGATTTGGACATGTTTTAATAAAGGGAAATGCTAAAGAGTACCCTTACGACCATGGTTAAGATGATAAAAATAGAAACATTGTATTGGAAAATGGTGAAAAGTGAAGAATTTAACTTTTTAAAATCAAAACATTGTTGAATTCAAGGTAAATATACCATTTTGGTTTCCTTAACCACTTTGAGAGCACGGGTTAGCAAGACCTTTTAATAAATATTAGATATTATTTGTCAAAAAATATTTAAATACAAATAAATATTCCTTACAAAAATTACAAATAAATATTACAGGCATTAACATAAAACATTAAGAAGCAAAAAGTAAACGTGATATAGCTATAAAGAGTAAAAACAAAAACAAAAATTTTAAGCCTATATCATAGAACTAAAAATATGCCAAGTCTTCGTCAAGCATAACTCATTCTCATGGTACTCAATGTTCCACGAAGTTACCGTAATTTTTTTTACAAAATAAACGATATTCCTTCGTTTAAATTTATAGAGTACATTAATACATTATTATAAATTTAAAGTTGTTAAAAACAAAAGGATAGAATCTGAGAACAAATTTATCTATGTTAATAGCATAAAATGACAGAATATATATGCTATTAAATATGTATATATTCATGTCTCCGGATCTACGACGTTAACGCTGTCAAAGTCATTGATTGAATTTGCATTTACTCAAAATAAATCTTTCAACTTGAAACAATTAAACATTGTACTAAGACAGGAAACACACGGTAGACAAAGACAGAAAATCAAAACAAACAGTATGGTACAAAGACAACGAAATCACAGCAACAATTGAAGGAGTAGTGAAAATATGTGGAATCACTTATTTAACTAACAAAGAAAGGAAAAACAATTTGTATGTATAATTTCGTGTTAAAATTAACTCTAAATTACCTCTTTTTGATAGACAAGAATTAAAAAGATGGCGACAGGCGACAGCTAGTATTTTGAAAAAAGAGAAGAAAGAAAAGAAAAAAAAAAATGGAGTTTAACTCTACACCGCATTCGGCTGATGTTTTATTTGAAGGAAGTGTTTTTTATAATGTTGAAAATTGTTAGATTTCGATTAGAAAAAAAGTGGAGAATTGTGATCAACACAATTACTACGATTACAATTTACAACTACTACTGTTTTTTCAGGAGTACAACTACTATTTGAGCTTGATTTAAGGGACGAGTGCATTTTTTTAATAATAATAAATAATATGGACTAGTTCCTTCAAAAATAAAAAATAATAATATGGACTAGTATATATATGTAGTTTTTTTTGCTAAGGAGGGACGAGTATATTTCAATCATATTACTTGATTGGTCTGTCTCATAGTAAGTGATTTAGTTTATTGTTTTAATTGACAATTTTGATTTTTAATATTTTTAATTACCTATTGGTAAAAATTATAACAAATTTGATATTTAAAAAAAAAATCATGATAAATCCAACAATATTTTTTATGCTACAATTTTTAGAAAAATATGATTAAAATATGTTCGGTAAATAATGCAGAAAGTGAAACTGGGTCACCCGTCACGGGAGGAGCAACAAACAAGGCGGCTATCAGTTTTAATCTGAGAGAGAGAATATATGGTCAGTCTTCCATGCAACTTGCAAGTCAATGCAACTTCCATGGTCAGTCTTCCTTTCAAATACCATGAAAATTTGAAAGGGTTTTTATTATACATAACGAAACACCCTTAGACCACAAAATAAAACTCCAATTTGAAAATGAAGGTCCTGCAAGTATTAATAATGCTTGCTGCATTAGCACTTTTTATAGAATCGGTTCCATTTGCATTTGCATCTGATCAACCCAAACAAGTCTTACCAGGCTGCAATTACACTTGTGGAGGTGTAAAAGTTCCATATCCATTTGGCATAGGAAATTCAACAGCACAAGATCATACACCATGCTACATGGATTCCAAATTTTATCTCACTTGTGTAAACAACTCAAAATTAATCCGTGGTAAGAATATACAAGTCCTAGACATTAATCCACACGGTCAGATGGAATTGAAATTTTTCGTTTCGCATCTCTGTACGAATGGTAGTAGTAGTAGTAGTAGTAATAATACCAATGCAGCAAATACACCTTTTCTCAGAGTTCCTTCTCTCACAATTTCAAGCACAGAAAACAAATTCATAACCGTTGGTTGCGACAGTTACGGATATCTCAACAGTAATTTCAAGGGTGCCACTTATTCTACAGGATGCTTAACAAGATGTTATGATTTTGATCCAAAAATGGTAATTGGGAATAACACTGGAAAATGCACAGGTTTAGGTTGTTGTGAAGTTAATATTCCTCCACTTATGAAAAATATCACCATACAAGCATTTAAATTCCCAACTTCTACACTGTCTATGGAAAATTCTTGTAGCTATTCCTTTATTGCAAAACAAGGATCCTATAAATTTTCTGTAGAACATATCAAGAAACTACCTAATGGAACTTTCCCTATGGTTGTTAATTGGGCTGTTACAAATGAATCATGTCAAATAGCTCAAACTACAAATAACTATGCCTGCAAGGAAAATACTGAATGTGTCGATGACGATCCAGATTATGATGGTTACAGATGCAAGTGTTTAGAAGGTTTTGAAGGAAATCCATACCTTCCCGGAGGCTGCAGAGGTAACAAACAGATCATAATTGTATACCACAGTTTTTTTTTTTTTTTGTAGTTTAATTAATTGATTATTCTTCATGTCTTCAATGTTTTATTGAATTTGGTTTCTCTTAATTATGTGACTCGTTTTAAAATGTTGCGTAAGCAACTCATTTTATTAAGTGGTTGACTATATAAAGTCCACAAAAAAATGCGGTTGGTGACACTAAGTTTTTAGGTAGTTAGTGATTCATCGTAATAAATCTAAATTCATTGAAGTGAATTGGGATTCATCGATGTATTACGATGAGAATTATGTTCAAAATAGATACAGACTAAAGATTTGACCGGCAAACAACCATGCTTTTTATTGTCTTTCAGACATTAACGAATGTGCGACATCAAATCATACATGCCTAAGTAAAGCAAACTGTAATAACACTTTCGGGAGTTACAATTGTTTCTGTTCTATCGGGCAAATCGGAAATGGAACAAGTTTAGGAGGGTGCAAAGTACCTGATAGAAAAGCATATCAAATAGTACTACCAACTGTCCTTGGTAAGCAGCAGAACACACCTAATTTTAATTTATAATAATTTTTTTAAAATCTTGTGTTTATTAGTTATATATGCTACTGATATTAGTTTGTGGAACAATCCAAAATTTGGGTTCAATATATTTTGGATGCAGGAGTAGGAACAGTATTTATTGTTCTATTTGTGTGGATATTTTCCTACTTAATATACCAAAAAAGGAAACTTGTCAAATTGAAAAAGAAATTCTTTAGGCAGAATGGAGGTTCTATTTTGGAAGAGAAACTTCATCAAAGAAAAGATTCGTCTCAAATAGCTCACATTTTCAAAGAAACTGAACTAAGGAAAGCCACTAACAACTTTGATGAGAGCTTAATCATAGGTAGAGGAGGTTTTGGTACAGTTTTCAAAGGGGAACTTGATGATAATAGAATTGTTGCTATCAAAAAATCCAAAACAATAGACGAAAGCCAAATTGAACAATTCATTAATGAGGTGGATGTTGTCTCTCAAATAAATCACAGGAATGTTGTCAAACTCATAGGGTGCTGTCTAGAAACAGAAGTTCCTTTGTTGGTTTATGAGTTTGTTAGCAATGGTACTCTTTCTGAATTTATACACACACAAGGTAAGACAAACGATCCAACTTGGAAAAGTCGTCTTAAGATAGCCGCAGAGGTAGCTGAAGCTCTGTCGTATCTACACTCATATGCTTCAATACCTATTATCCATAGAGATGTCAAGAGTGATAACATTCTCTTAGATGGAACCAACATTGCCAAAGTGTCGGATTTTGGAGCTTCAAGATTGGTTCCACTTGATCAAACTGAAGTAGCCACAATGGTGCAAGGAACTATTGGCTACTTAGATCCAGAGTATATGCAAACAAGCCAATTGACCGAAAAAAGTGATGTCTATAGTTTTGGAGTAGTCCTTGTGGAGTTGCTAACGGGGGAGAAACCTTTTTGTTTTGGTAGACCGGAAGAGAGAAGAAGTCTTACTATGCACTTTCTGTCTTGCTTGAAAAAGGATAATGTGTTTGAAGTTATTCAAGATGGTATGTGGAATGAAGAAAACAAACAAGAGATCAAGGAGGTAGCCGTTCTTGCAGCGAACTGCTTGAGACTTAGAGGGGAGGAAAGACCAAGCATGAAGGAAGTGGCTATGGAATTGGAAGGTATGAGGTTAAAGGATAAGCACTCTTGGATCAATGAGGACTTAAATGTAGACGAAAGTCGGTACTTGCTTCATGAATCATCATCTAGCCTTTATGAACCTGGTAATAGCAGCAAACATGGAGATATGGGATATGACAGCTTGAAAGACCATGTACTTATAGCATTGGATGATGGCAGATGATTGTTAGAAGACAAAATGCAGTTCCATTTCATTATTTTAGGAGTTTTTGCATACGAATTTCAGTTTATAATTCTAATGTAATTTGTTTTATATAATGTGTTGTGTGTATGTAATCCAGTTTTTAATGATTTTTTTAAGTGTAGAGACTGAGATGGAAGTGTTCTATAATAAGAACTAGTTTGAAACCCGTGTCTTGTGCTGATTTTTTTTTTTTATGTTTTAATTTATGTTGATAATATTTGTTACCAAAAAAGAAGTAAAATACATGTTAAAATGTATGTATACTTTATATACAAAGAGAATACACACATCTTCGAAGTATTTTTTTTTATTTTTTTTATAATTTCATTGCTTACCTTTATCAAATTATTTTATCATTTTGGCCTGCAGAGGTTTGTCAAAGTAAGAGTTGGCCTCAAGACCCCGTAAACGTAAGTAGAGGTCTCACCCATCAAAGAGATCTTTTTACACTGACATCAGGAGTTAAACACACGATCTTGCAAGTAAGTTAACTCCATATCAAGTGTGATAACCTTTGTTGGCTATTTTTTAAAACATTATTAAAAATATTTATTATTTTTATGACATTTTTTATCTTATTTTCCCAGAATTATTCTTTGTATATTTGAGTGCAAAAGAAAATATTTATTTTGATTAATATAAACTGGAGTCGGTTCTAATTTAACAGGGTTTTAAAAAAAATCTAATAGGCTTGTTCAAAATTAAAAATGGAAGATCCTTGATTCAAAAATCAATGTGATATACACAGAAAGCAAATCTATTAAAAAAAATACCAACTTATAACCATCTAAATCAATTTAAATTGAAAAAACATAAGTTTAAAAAATGAAAAACTTATGTTTCATTGCATAGCTAACTTAAGAACGAATTAACAAACTAATATGTATTTTATGCAACCTTAGATTTTTCAATACAATTTTGGGAGAAAATCTTGAATCATCAAACCCTAGCAACATTCATGAATTGACTATATTCATGCACTATTTCAATAACAAAAAGTGCTTATCTATTAATGTTTAATTCTATGACAACAATTTTGGCCTTGAAGTTATTTCTAAAATATTCTCTCTTTTTTCCAATTATTTAACATGTAATGTCCGAATAGAATAAACAATAGAATCGTAGTGTGATATTTTATATTATTATGATAAAGATGTTTAATCTTTTAATATATATAAACAAATTCACCAACCAACATATCTATGTCAAATCATCTTAGAAGATAACAACCCGTGGAGTAAAATAGTACAAATTTCATGGTAAATCATTATTGCAAACTCTTGTAAATTTATAGTCATACACTCTGTCTATCTTAAAATTGTCTCTAATAATACGATATTGTTAAGTGTTCCTGACAACATGGAAGAAATTAATAGTATAAACAACACATTCTCTCAATTATGTTTGCAAACATGTATATGAGCATTTTTTTTCCTAAAAATAAATGTATATGAGCCTTTTATTGGTTATTGTAAGAGTCCGGTTTCATTGAAGAAAAAAAATTTAAATCGAACATTAGATTTACCAAGAAACACTTTTAATTTAGTATAAGAAAACTAAAAACAATAAATTAATCATAACTTCAACATCCATTAGGATCATTTTAAATGAATGTGACTCTTGAGATTATGATATTTCAGTCACATGACACGTTTTAACAATCCTCACCATCAAAATATGATCCCAAGTAGAGTCTATGACGTTAGAAATAATGATAATAGTTCGGTTAATTGTCATGTCAAAAAACTGACAAAATAAATATTTAGCAAAACCATGGTCGCAAATCATGAAAGTGATAAAAATATATATTGAAGGAACAAATACTCTTATGAAAAATAAATAGATAAAAACAAATGCTATTGTTTAACCCCGTTTTTTTGACTTGACGTTCATGGTTGCAAATCATGATCATATTAAAAAATATCAGTGAAAAAAGCATAAAAGAATAATAGTTTAGGAAAATAAGTAGTAAAAAAGCGCATCGTGATAGCAATGAAAGGACATGGAAATAACTTTTTTAATTTTTGTCAAAAAAAACGTTTTTTTTTATTAAGATGAGTTTTCCCATCATGTATTCTCACCTTTGTGCCTTATATATTAATTGGATACAAAGATCCCTCTTAGAGTCCAAAGAAAATTCAAAATCGATTAGAAATAATATGACAATTAAATGACATTTAAGGGACAAATCAAAATTGATTATCAATTACCATCAGCAACACAGATTTCTCTATGCATTAATTTACATATCCAATTTTATTCAATATAATATTAAATTATGTTTAAAATGATGTTATTAAATTAATATTGGCAATCCCCTATAAAAAAAACAAAATTAATCTTAGATCCATCCACCTAGTTTGTGATCAGCAATTCATTTTATGTTATGGACAGATAAGTCAAATTTCTACTTTCTAATAATTGAAGGTGAATGCTATGGTTGCATACTTGCATTGAATTATAAATTTTTGATGATTTTTCTTTAATGAGATGATAAATTACATTGAATGTAAAAGAGTCTCCATTTGTTTCCTTCAACAAAAAAAACAAAAAAGAGTATCCATTTGTGAAATCTTCATAGTTAGAAATAGTTTTTTTTTGGTGTATAGATAAAAAAATTGTAAACCCTCCTATGCCTATGGAGTGGGGCTATAATCTGAAATCCGATCAATAAATAAATTTTGACCAAGCATTATTCCATCAAAGAATTGAGAAGTTTTACCCTATACCCCTACATTTATACGTCCACCCTTACATTTTACTTAAATTGTCTATTTTACCCTTTTATATAAAAGTTTCTTGTTCACCCTCTCAAAGAGTTTCCGGAAAACACATTCTAAATTTCCAAGAATACATCAAATCCAGATTATCTTGACATGGACAAGATTCACAAAAGAGGCCCTTATAATTTCTCTTGTGTCCATGTTCAGATCTTCTTCATCATCAAAGTTGCTGAAATTATATCATTGTTAAATAATTAATGTCATCAAATATCAAAACTAATTATTTCCGGATTAAATGTAGTTGGGATAAGTCTCGGTGTGAAGGCTTGGAATAAAAAAATTGGAAAGCTTGGATTCAAATCCAACAACCAACTGACAAAAAACATAAAACATTGCCATCGAACCCAATGAGATCAATGTGAAGGCTTGGATTTAACAATGGCTTGGATTTCATAAAGCAGACATTTCTAATTTCTCATCGATGGCATGAGTGATCAGAATCGTTTTTGGTGTTTTCAGAAACACAAAAAAAAAAGACCGGGAATGATGAAAAAAGGTTTCTGGAAAATACATATTGTGTGGGGGTGAACTCATCTCCATCCCTAAATGTTGAGGAGGGTGAGAAATACGTTTGTTTGTGAAAAGTTAAATGACAATAAGGGTAGTATTGGAATTTTTAATAATTTGTAGGGGTGAAGTGAAGGTACATATGTAGGGGTATAAGGTAAAATTTTCAAAAATCGAATTTATGCTTTTTGGCACAATTTGTTGTAATCCACTATCCACTTAATAATCGTTCTATTTTTTCTGACTAAAAAATCGTTCTATTTATTAACGTCTTATAAGTGAGTTCATAAAATAAATAATGTATTGTAATTTAAACTTCAGTTTCAGACCAAAAACATTAAAAAAAAAATAATGGACTTTTTAGCTAATCCTTGATCTTGTTTTCTAGGCTAGTATTAAGGGGAGAGGATCCTCTCCAGTGCAGTTTTTGTCCTGTGAAATCTCAACCTCATATTTTCTTTGTAATCAATGCAGTTTTAATAATTAAAAATAAATTAATGGCGTGGATGTGCACCGAACATGCTCCGGTGAAAACTTCACAGGAGAAAATCCATGCCCAGTATTAAGACAAATGTTAAATTAAAGATGTCAAATTCGGAACAAGTTTGGTATTCTATCATAGAGTTGGAACATGTTTATATAAAAACACCCGTAAAAACAAAAGATTAAAAATATAAACAAAATATAATAATTAATACCAACCTTTAAAAAAATATAAAACCTTCAAACTCCCGACCTTGGAACCAAAAATAAAAAACTCTATCTTGGAACCACCCTTTGAGTTTCTTTTTAAGCTATGGAATGTGGTCCGTAAAAGAACACCTATTAAACAAAACAAAAAATCCAAAAAATTTAGACAAACCTTGCAAAAAAACAAAATAAGGACTAAATTAAAAATATTCGGTACATTTGAATTGTTGATTTGTGCAATTTGAATTATGTAAATAATCTAAATAGAAACTTATGCTAAGTCAAAATATTTTTCATTAAATGCACTAATTTATCTTGTCCCAACTGTTTTTACTGTTGTCTTAAATTTTAGCAATTGGACATGATTTTTAAAGGAGGTGAAATTGACAAAAAATGTGCTTAAATTTAGGAAAATGATGGATAACCCGTCTTTCAAAAATTAGAAAATTAGAATATTGAAATTTTTAAATTAGAAGTAAGAGTTTATTAATGGTAGATAATGATTTGGGAAATTACATGTTGAACTTGTGAAGGAGAGTTTGATAGAGATATTTTTTTTATTGAAATAATGGTGGCTGATGCAAGGGAGGTGGAGGTAAGGACAGAGAGGATGAATGACGAAGTGGGGAAGGATGCAGGGAAACTGATTCGTTTGTATAGGTCGTCAGAAGCAGATACCTTGTGGGCACGCAGAGGTGTTATAGCAACAGTCCGCAACGGTGAATCGATTCCAATCATTCAAACTAGAATTGCAGATGCCGGGTTTCATGATTTAAAGTTAGTACCAATGGGAGCAAATAAAGTTTTTGTCTCAAGTCTGAGTAGTCAAGAGGTGATGTCTGTGATTTCAGGTGCCAAAGTCTTCTTCCATCATTTTTTTGCAAACTTAGTGCCGTGGAAGAAGGAGGAGGTGTGTATACAGAGAGGTGCTTGGGTCCGTATTTATGGTATTCCAATACATGTTTGGAACGAATCTTTTTTTAAACTGTGTGTTATGGACTGTGGCCGTTTCTTGAGAACTGATGAAGAGGCTTTGGAAAAAGAACGTCTTGATTATGCACGTGTATTAATTGCTACAAAAAATTTGGAAATTATTAATGTTGTAGAGAATATTCTTGTGGATGGTTTTTTGATGGAGGTGAAGATAATAGAGGAGTGGGGTTTTAATTTAGGTGACGACGCATGTTTGTATGAAGAAGAAAGTAAATCGAAAACTTCCAAAGCAGACTATGAAGAGGTACAACAGCCTGAAGAGGATTGTGAAGCTGTAAACTTAGTTGTTGACGATTTGGAGAATCATATATTGGAGGAGGAGGTGGGGGAAGAAGAGGGGGTGGTATACACGTGGCTGATATTCCTGCAAGGGTGTCTGATAAGTCGGTGGAGGTAGTGCATAAGTCCGTTAGTTTGGAGAAGGGAGAGGGTGGAACAATTACACCGGTAAAAGAGTCGACGTCGTGTCCATTGAGGGAGGAGCGGTCTCTTTGCGGTGGTCCGTGGAGCATAAAGTGGTTGAAGGATCATTTTTCTGACGAGGCAGGTATCATTTTCTCTGCATCAAAAAATAGTCTTCCAAAAAATAAAAGAAACAATTCTTTTGATGCTGGTGTTATGAGTAAAGTCAATGTATCAACAAAGAAGAAAATCGGAGGAGCTTTACATCGTTCTGTGCTTAGTTTGAAAAAAGTTGCTCGAATGCCTCGGAAAGACCGTGATGATATTTTAAAAATTTTGAGGAAAAAGGTCAGGAAAAGGCGTGAGGGACGTGGTGGAAGAGTATGTGGGGGCGGTGAGGAGCCAGTCATCTGCTGATGATGACTCTTCCTCGGCATCAGTCAATAATGATTGGCAAAATTGGATGGTTATGCATGGTAATGAAAAAGTGGCGGTAGAGGATGTGTGGGGGGTTGGTAAGGCAATAGGTGTTAAATTTAATGGTGATCCAGCCAACATGTTTAATGTTTTATCTAGAGCAGGTAGGGGGCAGAAGAGGGTTGGTGAGAGTGTGTCAGGGGATGGGAAAAGAAAGGTGTCAGAAGGGTGTTAGGGTGAGGGAGTTGGTGGAGGGGTGTGCGGAAGTCCATAATGAAGATTCTTTCTTGGAATGTGAGGGGGCTAGGTGGAGTGGAGAAGAGAAAGGAGGTTCGGTCTCTAATTGTGGAGAAAGTGTAACACCCCGTTTTCCCAACTTTAAAATAAAGTAGATTAATCAGAGTTTTTCAACTTAAAATCAGAGTGTCACATTCAACTTTACAAAAATCAAACAAATATAAATATAGCTAAATTGCTATTTATTAAAACTTCTGCTTTTATAAAAATTTAACAAACATGCAGCGGAAATAATTTCAACATCTTAAATAAATTCTCATAAAAGGAAATACGTAACAAGGAAAACATGCAACAGAACAATCCCCATCCCGTTACGTATCAGAGCATCCTAGACGACACGACGGAGATTACTATCAACTACACTATTCTTGGCCACCTGCAAGTTACTCATATGAAGAGCAACATTTCCAAGCAAAGGGGTGATATTTCACATTCTATAATAATAAGCAACAATTCATGTAAAAGAATTAATCAACATAAAATAGCAACAATTCATATAAGATAATCAATCGACATAAAACAACAACAAATCATATAAGAGAATCAATCGACATAAAACAACAACAAATCATCAAGTACTTCATATAATTACAGATATAAATCATCAATTAACTTCAAGTATCAGGTAACATCATCATCTTAATCAACTTCATAATCATCATGAACAATGCTTCACATAAACAACAACATTTAATAA
The DNA here is from genome assembly GCA_946800305.1 of Medicago arabica. Classification (NCBI taxonomy): domain Eukaryota; kingdom Viridiplantae; phylum Streptophyta; class Magnoliopsida; order Fabales; family Fabaceae; genus Medicago; species Medicago arabica. The sequence continues at coordinate 7,824,883 of OX326965.1, read as the reverse complement.
TATTTATACTTCATATAACTCTTCATTAACAATTCATTGATGATTATTAACTTGACAACTTAGACAACTCGACAACTTCGACATCGACTCGAATATGCAACTTCAACAACTTAATCTTCTTAATCATGCATGTGGTACCAATCCAGGGCATCAAGCCCTCAACTTATTTTGAGCATAAATACACTTCAGGGCATCAAGCCCTCAACTTAGTTGAGCAAAAGCTCCAGGGCATCAAGCCCTCAACGTGGTTGAGCAAAAGCTCCAGGGCATAAGCCCTCAACTTAAATGAATATGCATGGACTCAACGTCTTACAACTTAGACAACACAACCATCTTATATGACTTCAATAATTTGGATCAATAACTCACAATTTAGACAGACACATGCAACTTTAAACAAATGTAAACAATGGCAGCACATTATTAGTCTCAAGATATAACAATAACATTTAAACATCATCTTAAAGCATCACTTAAAATTTGCATAATAAAATATCTATAAAAGATTTTCATGTCAAACCAAAGCTACTGGAAACATAATTTAATCATCAACAACTTTCATATAAACATCATATAAATAACTTTCATATAACTTTCATATAAACATCATATAAATAACTTCCATATAAACATCCTATAAATAAATTTCTTATAAACATCAAATAAATATCATATAAACAACTTTCATATAAACATCATATAAATAACTTTCATATAAACATCATATAAATAACATATAAACAACTTTCATATAAATATCATATATACAACCTTCATATAAATATCATATAAATAACATGTAAACAACTTTCATATAAATATCATATAAACAACTTTCATATAAATATCATATAAATAACATGTAAACAACTTTCATATAAATTCATGGGATTATCTATACTCTTAACAACCTAATTCAATTCAAAACCTAACTTCTACAACAACAACAAGATTAAACTTTTCAGAATTATATGCTTATGATTAAAGAAGGTTAGTCTCACCCTTACCTAGATTGATTGCAAGGATTATACAGACTTCTCTTCTCTGACTCTTCTCTTTCTCTAGGTTTCTCCTCTTTTTCCTAAACAGTTTGCACGTCCTCTTATTTTCTAACTCTTACTCTCCTTTTTATAATAACCCTAATTTCTCTTACACCCCAAAACTACTCTTTTCCTCATAATCTTATTTATTTCTAAATTAAATATATCTCTCCCCCACTTAATAATAATACACCAAATAACAAATATATCTCTACACAAAATAACAAATATATTTCTATATTAGATAACATATATATTTCCACACAAAATAACCAATATATTTCTTTACTAGATAATATATATTTCCACACAAAATAACAAATATATCTCTACACTAAATATTAAATATATTTCTATACTAGATAACATATATATTTCCACACAAAATAACCAATATATTTCTATACTAGATAACATATATATTTCCACACAAAATAACCAATATATTTCTATACTAGATATATATATTTCCAAACAAAATAACAAATATATCTCTACACAAAATAACAAATATATTATACAAATAAATTACCAACATATAACATAACAAAATATCACTTCATCAAAATAAATCGACTAAATTATAAAAAGACATCTAATCTCACAATAAATTAATAAATAATAAAAGTAGGGCGTTACAGAAGGGGCCGTCCATTGTTTGTATACAGGAGACTAAATTGGAGGTGTGTGATTCTGTGTTGTGCGCCTCTCTGTGGGGCGGTACTCCTCATTCGTTCTCGTACCGTCTGGCAGTGGGGGCGTCGGGTGGGCTGTTGATTATGTGGGACAGTGTGGTAGTGGAGGTGTGGTCGACTGTTAGCTTTGCACATGTGGTAATGATTCATGGGCGCTTTCGTCAATCAAATGAAGAGTTTTATCTGCTAAATGTGTATGCTCCTTGTGATAACGGAGCGAAACAGGTGTGTTGGGATACTTTGTCTACTTTTTTACACGGCCTCATGGGGAAGAATGTGTGTGTTTGCGGCGATTTAAATGTCGTTCGATCGTTGGAAGAACGACGATCCTTGCGCTCTTATAATAATCAGTATGATGTCGGCCCGTTCAACAGGTTTATTGATGACAATTCTCTGGTGGATCTTCCCCTCTGTGGTCGTAAATTCACTTGGTACAAATGGGACAGCTCTTCAATGAGTCGAATCGATAGATTTCTTTTGTCCGAAGACTGGTGTTTGGTGTGGCCGGGGAGTACACAGATTGCTCATTTGAGGGGTTTATCTGATCATTGTCCGTTGTTGTTAGTGGTGAGTGAAGAAGATTGGGGGCCACGTCCGTCTCGGATGTTGAAATGTTGGGCGGATATGCCGGGGTATAATCAATTTGTGACAGACAAGTGGAAATCTTTGGAGGTGACTGGTTGGGCTGGTTTTGTTTTACAACAGAAGTTTAGATTAATCAAAGTGGCTTTGAAAGATTGGCATGACATTCATGTGAGTAATTTACATGGTAAAATTAAAGCGATGAAGGAACGCGTGTCTGAACTTGATTCTAAAGGGGAGGACGGTGTGCTTACAGAGAAAGAGGTTGAGGAATTGTGTGACTCAACTTTTAAAATGCATTCATTGTCAAGGGCACAAACTAGCATCTCTTGGCAACAATCTCGCTTATTGTGGTTAAAGGAAGGTGACGCGAATTCGAAGTATTTCCATTCCGTTTTGAATAGTAGACGACGGGGTAATGCTATTTCTTCTTTGCTTGTTAATGGCTGCCGTATTGAGGGTGTTCAACAAGTAAAGGCGACTGTTTTTTATCATTTTTCAAAGCATTTTGAGAAGGAGGAGGTGGCTCGGCCATGTGTTGATGACTTGGCCTTCAGTAGGCTTGACCACGGTGATGCGGCTCTGTTGATTAGACCTTTTAATGCTGACGAGGTGAAAGAGGCGGTGTGGGAATGTGATAATTACAAGAGCCCAGGTCCAGATGGCGTTCATTTTGGTTTCATCAAAGAGTTTTGGTCTATTCTAAAAGAAGATTTTATGCGTTTTATCAATGAATTTCACAGGAATGGAAAATTAACCAAAGGAATTAATAGCACTTTCATTGCATTAATCCCTAAGGTTGATAGCCCCCAAAACCTCTCTGATTTTAGACCCATATCTTTGGTTGGGAGCTTGTATAAAATTGTGGCAAAGCTTCTGGCAAATAGACTCCGGAAGGTTGTTGGTAAGGTGGTATCTGAGACACAGTCTGCTTTTGTAAAAGATAGACAGATTCTAGATGGCTTATTAATTGCAAATGAGGTTGTCGATGAAGCTAGAAAGTTCAAAAAGGTGTTATTGTTATTTAAGGTGGATTTCGAAAAGGCGTATGACTCGGTTGATTGTGATTACTTAGATACAGTAATGATGAAAATGTATTTTCCTACTCTGTGGCGGAAATGGATGAAGGAATGCATCGGGAATGCGCGCACATCTATTCTTGTCAATGGCAGCCCCACATCGGAGTTCCCGTTAAAGAGGGGGTTGCGTCAAGGGGATCCCTTATCTCCTTTTCTGTTTTTATTCGCGGCGGAGGGTCTTAATGTTATGATGAAGGCGATGGTTGAAGCTCACTTGTTCACAGGTTATAGGGTAGGTGACGCAGAGAGGGTGTCAGTGACTCATCTTCAATTTGCAGATGATACTTTGTTGTTAGGAGAAAAAAGTTGGGCAAACGTGCGTGCTCTACGGGCTGTGCTGCTATTATTTGAAGGTGTTTATGGGCTCAAGGTGAATTTTAATAAAAGCATGTTGACGGGTGTTAATATTAGTGATTCGTGGCTGGTGGAAGCGGCATCTGTGTTACGGTGTCGAGTGGGAAGGGTTCCTTTTATGTATTTGGGTTTGCCGGTGGGTGGAGATTCTAGGAGGTTGGCATTCTGGGAGCCTGTTGTATCTCGTATTGCTGCTAGGTTGTCAGGGTGGAAGAGTAGGTTTCTTTCTTTTGGTGGCCGCCTGATCCTCATAAAGTCTGCCCTGTCATCTCTACCTGTTTATGCCCTTTCCTTCTTCAAAGCTCCCGCAGGTATCATCTCTTCTATAGAATCTTTATTTAATAAAAATTTTTGGGGAGGGAGTGAGGACCATCGAAAAATATCTTGGATTAGTTGGAACACAGTGTGTGACAGAAAAGAGGTGGGAGGTTTAGGGGTGAGGAGAATGAGAGAATTTAATTTAGCTTTGTTGGGAAATTGTGCTGGAGGTTGTTGGTGGAAAGGGATGATTTTTGGTATAGGGTGTTAGTAGCTTGTTATGGGCAAGAAGGGGGGATGGTGAGGGAGGGAGGGCGGCGGGACGTCGCGTGTATCCGTCATGGAGGTGGTGGGGTTGGAGGTCGTTGGTTCAAGGATAATGTCTTTAGAAAGGTGGGAAATGGGATGGAAACTTATTTTTGGACGGACCCGTGGTTAGGGGGTATTCCGTTGGCGGAGAGGTTTAGTCGCCTTTTTGAGTTAAGTGTTGTTAAAATTATCTCGGTGGGGGTTATGTTGACTTTGGGAGTGGAGGAAGGGGGTGGTGCGTGGCAATGGCGGCGGAGGTTGTGGGTATGAGAGGAGGAATTGTTATGGGAGTGTAGATTGTTGTTGTCTGACGTTATTTTGCAGGTTCAGAGTTCTGATAGCTGGAGTTGGCGCCTTGATCCCAATGGTGTTTACTCTGTCCGCTCTACTTACCATAGGCTTACCACTGATGATAGTCAAGAGTTGGTGACGACTTCGAAGTTCATTTGGCACAAACAGGTTCCTCTCAAGGTGTCTATCCTTGCATGGCGTCTTCTCCGTGACAGATTACCTTCTAAAGTTAATTTAGTGGCTCGTGGGATTATTTCTCAAGAGGCGCAGCTGTGTGTCTCTGGTTGCGGTGAAGTCGAAACGGTGCATCATTTGTTTATGTCTTGCGTGACTTATAGTGATTTGTGGCGTTATGTTCGTGATTGGCTTGGAGTTCATGGGGCTGATCCCATTGACTTATCTGACCATTTCCAACAGTCTATCTTTTTGTCTGGCAGCTCACATAAAAGGCGATCTTTTATGCAGCTTTTATGGCTATTATGTGTTTGGCTTATTTGGAATGACTGTAACAACATATTGTTTAAAAACAAAGTTGCGAGTATTCACCAACTATTAGAGAAAGTAAAAATGCACTCATATTGGTGGTTGAAGGCAGCTAATGCAGTTGTTGTGTTAGGTGTCCATAATTGGCTTGTTAGCCCTCTTGTCTGTTTAGGCATGTAAAGTTTTTTCAGTTTTTTGTGAACAGCTTGTAAACAGGGATTTTAATGGGTGTTTCTGCAGGCACACCTTGTGCTGAGGAAACATGTCCGTGATTGATTTTTTATATATATATATATATATATATATATATATATATATATATTTCATTTTGGCCTCTTCAAAAAAAAATTATCTGGACCTAATTGTAATATGTATAAAAGGAGTAGTATGTTTTGAAGGAGGAATATTCTTAGAAGGAATACTCAAGTGAGTGTGATTTCTAAGGTTTTTACATTGCAAGCACACAATCCACATTCAAACAATTCTCGCTATCAAAAAGTAATCATAATCGTATTTTTTTTAAAGTAATCATAAGCAAGACCCGTGATGTTAAAAATCATGACAATATTTGAATTGAAAGTAATTGGAAAAAAAACAACAAAAGAAATATATGAGATACATTATTGTACATCATATACGAAATTACCTATTAAGTTTTTCTTTAATTTGTCATTTTTTATTTCACATGCAATAATTTATACAATTATTTTCTTTTTTTGTCTACATGTAGTAATTTGTACAGTCATTTTCACAATATATTAATAGTATTATATTTTTTACATTAAAATAAATTTTAGGGTCGTTTTTCACACGGTATTTTTTTACGTGTAAAAATTTTCACTTGCTTTTAAAAAAATTGCACTAATCAAGAAAAAACATAAAAGAAATAAAGTATTTAACTAAATAAATAGTATCAAAAAACGTGTTTCATGTTTGAAAAATAAATTTCACAAATCCATTGAAGTCTTCGTTGCAAAACAAAAAAAAATGTAATTTTTGTTTTTTAATAAATCCAAGAAAGATAAAAAGATGAAGAAATAGAATAATTAACAAAATAATTAAAAATAATAAATATTAGAAAAACTCTATGATAGTTGTACTCAAAATAAAAGGATAGTTTTTTTTTCTTCTACGGAATTCAAGAAAAAATGTGTACTTTTTCACATTTGAGTTGTCTCTATTTATAGGTTGAAAATGCTACACTTTAGAGCCTAAAACTTGTTCAAAATTGAGGACCAATTTGAGACATTTAAAGCTATTAACAATATGTGATGTATGTACTATACCATTCTATCTATATGCATCAAATTTCAGTTTGTGAATTGTATAATTTGACATTATGAAAATCTGATCAAATTAATTGGTTTTATAGAATATTAATTGGTAATTCAAATCCTTTCGACTCAAACATCTAATTTTTTGTGATTTGTAAAATTAAGAACCAATTCCTTAACATAATCAACAAAATTTGGTACATATTTGGTACATTTATTTTTCAAGCTAATAATTTTTTTCACACGGTAAACTATTTTTAAGGTCGTTTTTTCACATAATATTATTTTACATGCAATAATTTATACAATTATTTTCTTTTTTTGTCTACATGTAGTAATTTGTACAGTCATCTTCACCATATATTAATAGTATTATATTTTTTACATTAAAATAGATTTTAGGGTCGTTTTTCACACGGTATTTTTTTACGTGTAAAAATTTTCACTTGCTTTTGAAAAAAAAAAGAAAAGGTTGCGCAGGTGAGAACATCAATTTTCGTTTCCATACGTATCGTACTATTTAGCAATTTTCTATTTTTTAACATCATCAACTTAAGCGTGCAAGGTCAAAATAATACCATAAATAAAAGATTTTATGTTGTTTGGTAATAAAGATAATTCACTTCTATTTGTATTATTTCTAAATGAAAGTTGTCTTGTCTCCTGATTTTACTAAGGTCAAAATAATACCATAAATAAAAGATTTTAAGTTTTTTTTTTTTTTTGGAAAAGCTAAAAGATTTTATGTTGTTTGATAATAAAGAGAATTCACTTCCATTTGTATTATTCCTCAATGCAAATTGTTTTGTCTCCTGACTTTTCGAAATTAATGGTTTCATTTTAGTCTATGGTCTTCTTCTTTTTTTTTTACGACAAATGGATCCTGATTTTGCAGCACCTATTTTATTTTATCTAAGTGATTATAATGTATTGTTAGAATATGTGCCTTTTCTTTGTTCAAATAAAAAACTAATTATTCTATATGCTAGATAGACATATATATTTCGTGACTCTTTTTTCATCTGTGCAGGCCAGGTACTAATTATTCTAATGGTATTATTTCAGGTGAAAATAATATAGGAGCTTTTTTCTTTTTTTCAAAAGATTATCAAGCATTCTTAGAATTACTATTTTTTATTTGATCAAATAAAAAAAATTAAGAAATTTAAATGACGACAGAGAGAAGCCATAAATAAAATAATATTTCTTAGAATTAACAATTTAAACGATTATCAATTATCAAGCATTCTTAGAATTACTGTTATTTTTTAGAGAAGTGCTATATAGTAGGGGAATTATTTTCACGAACACCTGAATATATAAGCAACCTGAACGATTTCTATTGAAGTTTTTTTGTTAGAATTACTATTTTTTGTTTGATCAAATAAAAAAATAACTAATTTAAATGACGACAAAGAAAAGCCAAATGGGAATTTAATCTTGCCAATTAATATTGCCTTTTATCGATTAGTGTCATGAAAATTGTTAAATTTAATCATCATCTGCCAAGTGGCACAATGCACATGTGGATAGGCTAGAGAGAAGCAGCATTTAATTTTGGGCAATGTAAAACATTTGCAATTGTATATAATATAGATATAGATATAGATAAAGATAGATGTCAAAATTATGGAATATTCCTAAAAATCCAATTATTGGTATTGTATATTGGACTCTTGTATAGTGTAGTTTTATTGCTTATGAGAATCATTGAATCATTGAAGTGTTGGAATATTTTATTGTTTTATTATATTCCAATATCATTATGTGGGTAAATATCGTAATAATAATTTGAAAGCTCGATACGGGGAGGCGGAAGGTAGGTGGATGGAGGGGGGCGGTGTTCGACTTGGTGGAGGACCATATGCAGGGTGCGTGAAGGGATGAGTGAGGGTGTTGGCAGATGGTTTGATGTTAATGTCAGGAGGGTGGTAGGTGATGGGAGGGACACGTTATTTTGGTATGATACTTGGGTGGGAGATTCTTCTTTGAAGATAAAATTCCCTCGCCTATTTGACTTATCTGTGAATAAAGAGAGTACGGTGGAGGAGATAGCTAGTTTAGGTAGGGAGGTTGGAGGGAGGGGGTGGGAGTGGAGACGTCGTTTATTGGCGTGGGAGGAGGAAAGCATGGAGGAGTGCTCTGGTATGTTATGCAATATTGTTTTACAGGGTACAACTCAGGATACTTGGTGGTGGTTACTTGACCCTATTCATGGTTATTCGGTCCGTGGAGCATATCAGTTTATTACTAATACATGGACATATGTCGACCGTAATTTGGTTGATGATGTGTGGCATAGGTGTATACCTTCGAAGGTTTCCTTGTTTGTGTGGCGACTCCTTCGTGATAGATTGTCTACTAAAGACAATTTGATAAGACGGAGGAGCATTCCAGCAACTGAAGCGGCTTGTTCGACATCTTGTGGTAATTTGGAAACATCAAAACATTTGTTTTTGGATTTTGCTATGTTTAGTTCCCTTTGGTCTCTTGTGTTACATTGGTTAGACATATCGTCGGTTCTTGGTGGTGAGCTACGACATCACTTTCTACAATTTATCAATGTGGCTGGTATGCCTAGATATAGTCATGTTTACTTTCGGGCGATTTGGTGTGCTTCTGTTTGGGTAATATGGAAGGAGCGGAACAACCGTGTTTTTAATAATGCGGCGTCGGAATCTTCTACTCTCCTTGAAAAAGTTAAGCTGAATTCATTCTTTTGGTTGAAATCAAAACATGTGGCCTTCAGTTACAACTACCATGACTGGTGGAAAAATCCCCTGATGTGCATGAGTATCCATTAGTTTTTTGTGTATTGTTTACTGTTTTTTTCTCTCTGTTTCTGTCGGCACTTTTGTTGTGGTTGTTTGGTTGTAAATACTTTGGTTGATTCACCTTTTACACACCTTGTGCGGGGTGTCTCACTTTTGATCATATATATATATATATATATATATATATATATATATATCATTTTAGCTTGTTCAAAAAAAAAATATTAGTTATTTATCAATTGTGAGCCTTAATTGATTAGTGATTAAATTAAGTAATAAGACTATTAGGTTTTTAAGTGAATAATTAATTAAATATTTAATTAGTTGATATGGACTCAATGAGTGGATGTCCGGATGGTCCATTAACGGAATAATGGGAAACCCTACGATTTCTGCTCTTCCCCTTGCACATTTCGCTCCCACCCAGTCAAACTGACCAAAATACCCCTACGTTAGTTAACTAACGCAAGTGTAAAATTAACATGACTTCAAATTTCGTTTGTTTTACACATGCGTGACTTAAGTCACGCCGTATGAGTTAACTCACGCAAGTGTTATACCCCACGTGAGTTAACTCACGCAGGTGTTATTGCCTAAGTAACCTCTGTTGCGTAGATCCGACTCAACCGAAGTTACAAAAGATGTAGTGTGTACTCATTTATGCGAGTTGTCGTCGGCCCCAAGGAAGACACAATTTGGTCGAATAGTTACATACATGTGATGATAAATGTGTGGTGATTATAACGTAATTTTCCATATGAATAATAGGATGCCCAAAGGTGCCTATTATTTGACAGAACTTATCACCAATGTTTGATCATTATATTGAGAGTACCGCTAGCAATTAATTCTTAGCAATCCAAAGATTGTGTTTTAATGGTGTGCTTGGTATCTTGTTAAGGTTTTTTATTTACAAATAAAGAAGCACTTTTCTATAATATTTTAGTGACATGTGTGATAATGTTGTGCGAGTGTAAAATTATTTATATATTTAAGAGTTTTTTTTTTTTTTGTGTACTATATATTTAAAAGTTTACAATCACATATATTATGATAAACGTATGACAATTATAAGAATTTATTCTTTGTCAAAGTAAATTGTCATTCTTTGATCATTGTAAAATACCAGTAGCAATTAATATTATTGTTGAAAAATTTAATATTGATGGTGCACTAGGTATTTTGGTGAGTACTTTTTATTACCTTAGTTCTCTTTAAGCTAATATAGGTTTATGTATTTGTTAATTTGAGTTAAATTTTTTAACTATCAAAAGCTTGAACTTTTAGGAATTAAAGAATACTATTAATATTGTTCTTGGATCTAGACCTTAGGTAAAAGTGGTGAAACTCACATTCTCTCGCAAATTCAGTACTTAACGTGAGAATCAAGTTTGACAAGTGAGTATACATCAAATCTCATAGGTCATATGAGATCATAAAGCTAAAATATCATATGTATTAGAGGTGTTATTTAAGATGACAAAATTTTTGTCATATTTTCTTTGCTTAAACTAAGGTGCTTTTAAAAGCAATATAGAGAAAGACAAGCTCTCATTGGATAGTGAGCATTTCATTAAGATTATTAGGTAAGGAAAATGTTAGGAGCGCATTATGTAAATATTTAATCTTGCTGAGAAACTATAATTTCGACTATCATGTGACTTGTTCGAAAATTCAGTAATTTCGACCATCATATGACCTGATCGAAAATTCAGCATTTAATACTCTCTTTGCAAAATTAAGTTTATAACTGTTAAAGTTAGAAATGATCCTTTGAAAGATCAATTCATAACGTGTGCAAATAAAGAAAAGTTGAAGCAAGAGAAAATAAAATAGTGCTCATTCGAAAAGTACTCTTGATTGTCTTATGTCCAATGATGTTGAAAGATATATCAATTTGAAATGGACAAAGTCGATAAAGATTGCTTTATTCATTTTTGAACTATTTTTTAGATTGTCATTAATGGATTATGTTTGTATTTAAAAGACAATTTGGTGAATCATTATTTGAATTAATTTTTTGTTTTAATTTTTCTTTGAATAAATCAAGATATTTTGAGTTTTATTTTCAAATGATGATTCAATGTGTCTTTTAAGTTCAATTATTAGAGTCAATCCAGTTATGACTTGTGATATTCTATATTGTTAAAGGTTTTGAATACTATAAGTTTTCGTCTCACAAATTAAAAAAAAATTGAGACATAAATTGTTAAGTTTCCTTGAGGATATTGAGTTTGAGGGAGAGATATATGGTTTTAGAACAAAATTGAATGAGGAAGAATTCGTTCTAAACTAATTCATATGATTACTATTATTATAGTATATTTGGATCCTCATGAGAACATTATTGTTCTTCCTCTCAATCAAGTTAAGAAATTAATTCATATAGATCAAACTCAACACCCTCAAGAACTTGGGCTTCTAGTGCCATTAAGAATTGACTGAAAAGAGAAATTCTATTTAGTTTAATTGAAAGACTCTATTAGGACAATCATGATACTAGTTTGCTTATTATAATTTTGGAGCTGCATAAGATTGATTTCAATATAGTGTTTCTTAATGGTGACATTAATGATACAATAATGTGCAACTAAATAAAGCTTTTGTGCCAATTTATTCAAAGTAGATGGTTTGCAAAATCATGAAATCCACTTATGTAATCCTAACACTGTCCGGATTATATAATCCGGACAAAGGGTATTTCGATCAAAATCACAGGACGCGCGAGAGTGCAACATGATGGAAAAAGTAATACTCCATATCTTATGATCTCATTAGATCATAATTTCTTATCGTTATATAAAGGTCTATTTTGAAATTTTTGAGGGTTTGAGAGCGATTGGGGGGCCAAACTATGATTGGTGGATATCCCTTTTCTATCTCTTTCAAACTACACAATAGAAGTTAATTCTCTCTTATCTTTCTCTCTTCTCACACCCGCTCTTCACTATTTCTCTAAAGGTTTTTATATGTGTTTAATATCTGCAAATAGGGGTTATTTAAAAATAGGTTTTTAGAGTAAACTAACCACGGTTTTTAAAAATTTCCTCATTACTCAACTTTATGGAAATATAAGAATATGAAAAATGCCGAGAAAGTAAGCATATAGGAAATGTGAGATTCAATTTCCTAATAGGCTCTTTTTTCAATTAAAATGTCTATAGTTTTAACATCAAGAATATCATGTTTTGTAGGATCATAAATGTCTAAAAGAGTGGAAGTGGTGATTGATCACTACATCAACATTTGACGCATCAAGAACAATATAATTGTCATTGATGAGATTGCTATCATTTATATTTTCATTAGATTTTTTTAATATTATCCTCTTCTACGGCCAACTCATCATTATTTGAAGGCTCTTATACCCGTTTACAAACAAATTTATTTATTATTCCCTTTTGCGATTATGTTAATTCTAAAGCTCTTGTTTCTTTTTTCCTTTTTCACTATCATATGCATGTTTTCGCTACAACATTATACGATAAAATAATGAAACAAAACTAATAGAAGAAAGGCATTTGAGTTGTGTTTTTCGATGAAGCCACCGTTGTAACCCTTTTTCTTCTTTCTCTTTAAGCTTTCACTTCAACTTTGTATTTCGCTTGTGTGTCTTTCTATTTTCTTATACGCTGCTACAATGATATTGTTGGAAATAAGGGATTTGAACTCCCTTTAAAACATCACGTGATAAATTCTAAATGGGCCAACAAAGTTTTTTTTTTGCTCAATGCACCCCTCTTTTTATTTGAGGGGCCTAAGACGGTCGTCCGCTTCGCACTGCCTCAGATACGACCTTGTCTTACATTCTTATCCATTTTCATTGCAATAACTCTCTTCTCTTTTCTTTCTTACTTTTCCTTTGGGGGTTGTTATGATATCATGGCCATCGTTGACCATTCGTACCATCTACAAAACTATTGTGCGGTTTTTGTGGGGATGGTATGATGGTCAGTAGATAGCTTTGATTATCTATTTTTGTTTTTTTTTACAGGATTCGTGTTATATAGTCTGAAGTGGCACAAATAGGATTCAAATTTCTGAGTATGGTGGGAAAAAATTCAAGTTTTATAAGGTAGATTATTTATATGGCCTAGTTAAGAAAAAAATTATATTCCTTACATCCCACAATATGTTATTCTGACAAAAAAAAAATCTCATTTTTATATCGATTAACGTTATCAATAAAACGTTTGACAATTCTTTTACTAATTTTTTTACGGACTTCTTTTACTAATTATTAATTTCTCAAAAAAACACCAAACGAATTTTTTTTCGAAATACCCCATAAACCACAAAACTGAGTTAGATGATCCGATAAATTCCTTGGAGCCACCGTTGAAAATCCTAGCCAACAAGAAATCGCCGCCCAAATTTTACCATAAAAATCATAATTAACACATAAATGATTCATATCTTCATTCAATCCACAACCTCCTGTATAAGACTGATCATTGGGAGATAAAATCACACACCGCTGAATTAAGTTGTCTCTAGTTGGAACTTGTTAAGAAGCAAGCGTCATGCAAATAGAGATACTTTTAAAGGAACGACTTTTAACCACAAAAGATGATTGTTAGTAGGTGACCATTATCATTAGTAACATGGTCATCTTCCTCCGTCAACATGTAATAGGCCTTGCTCACCGTATACCTATTAGAAGAATGAAGCTTCCACACCCACCTATCCTTATTATCAACATCCAAAACAACTGATGTTAATTTTGTAAACTTATAGTTTATAAATTTAGAGGAAAATAATATATTTCAACAGTCCTAAATTATAAGTTATTTTGCCAATTTCATACAAACTAAGAAATATAATTAATTTTATATAGTAAAGAAAAATTGTGAATTACTTTACAAAAGTATCATTCATGAGTGGTATGTGAAAGTGAAGTCAATAGAATTGGTGTAAAAAATTAATCTAATCACTAACCAATTCACGAGTGTTTAGTCAAAAAAATCTTATGTTTTATTCATGTTCTAAAACGACTTATAATTGAGAAGAAGATAGTATAATACAATTTTAAGTAAAGACTGAAAAATATAGTAAGGTTATTTTAAATCAAATGTACGCCAATTGATTGATTATTAGTCGGTTGATAACATATTGAGATGAGACTAGTTTATCCTCATCGATCATCAGTTTGACTTTGTCGTAGTATGCTTTCTCAATTATTGGCATCAAAATGAGCGTTGGAGACCAAAACTTACAAAGTCTCTATAACCGTGTGGACAATGTAATTTATGATGAAACAAAAAGGACGAAATTTGCATCCATGCATGATTTCAAAGTCTTCGTCAATCATGTCCTATATAACTTAGCTGTGATAGTCTGTCAAACAAAACAAAAAAATAACATAGCTGTCATTACTCATGTTGATTTTTTGTACTCAGCTTGACTTACCTTAGTTTGGAAGTTCAATTAAAGTAAAATCTGTTGTTCATTTATACAAAAATCAAAGGATAATGATTAAAGCCACGGATAAGAAAATATAAAATGGACTTTACCCTCTTTTTGTATAAAAAAAACGATAAAAAAAACTAAGCGAGTCAAATGAAATATGGATTACAACCAACTTTGCTGAAATGAAAAATGTTTTCGATTCAACTTAATCTTCTCACTGTGTCTGTTAAACAAAAATGATCTCACTAGGAAGAGACAAGGAGATAAGTTCCTAGAAATTACCCGTTGAGTACTTTTCTTTTGGACCCATTAATCGACTTGTAATGTGCCAAGTAGAGTAGTATTGTCTCGATTGGTCATAAATATAAAATTTAAGTAAATAGTCACTTTAGTATTTGATTCTGCAGCTCGCTGTCATATAAGTGTCTAACTCAGGATTAAATACAAATAAGTCTCCGACTATGCATTTCCGTTATCAATTTAGTCTATGGCGTTAAAAAATTTGTTAAGTGATGATGTGGTGCATGTGTTATGCTGACAAGGAGTATGAAGTGTCACAGAGACCAAAGTGAAAGTTGAAAATGGTCACTTTGGCCCCTAAACCAAAAATCAATATCCCCAAATTGAATATCAAATCCCTAAATCCATAAATCTCAAATCCTAAATGTCATCTAATTCTCTCTTTTGTTCAAAATCAATCTTCCATTAAACACCAACTTATTGTTAGGTCTCTGACTGTGCATACTTACTATCAGTTAGGTCTCTGATAGTAAACACGAAATTTCACTAAAGTCCCTGGCAGTTAGGGACCTTTTTGGCTTGAAAGCTGATCTTAAGGCAATGCTATGTTGGGCTAAGGTTTGGAGTTTAATAGTAGTGTCATAGTGTTGTGGTTTTGTTACCTCTTTTTCCCTTAGTATATAATGGCATCAGGATTACATATATAGAGAAATGAATTATGAACGGTGTGCTTAATTATAATCTCTGTAAGTATTTTAAAGTCAAAACTTGATTTTTGATGTGTCTTTCAACAACAATGTCCAATTTTTGGTGAAGAGATTTGAATAACTAATGCATAAATTCACTTACTAAAATACACAGGCATGGAGTTGCCTGTTGTGATTATTATTAGCATAGTTTAAGACATTATGCATAGACGATGACATTCAGATTTATATAAGAAGACGTTGATTCAATGATATCAAATATCATATTCATGCCATTAAGTTGCATGAAGTCGCCTTCTTATATGGTTACACGACTTCAATAATTATAAATGTCTTTATACTATTACTAAAATCGTATAACCATATAATAACTGAATTGTTTATATTTAGTTACACACAACACGATATAAAATTTTAGTGTAATCATTTTGTAAAAAAAAAAGTTTGTGTGAATGTGTAATCATGTAAAATGTGTAACTTCTATTACTTTTTTTTAAGAGGTGACTTTTTTTTTTAAATAATGAAGGGGTGACTTCAATTGCTTTATATTCTTAAAAAAAATAATCAATGGTTTAGAAAAACTTGAAAACATGAAATGTCATACTTTTGAAAATAAGTTTATATCTTAATGCAAAAATATTCAAAGTCTTCGTCAATCATGCACACGTGACTTAGTTTTTTTTTTTTTGAGTAATATTGTCGTTTAGTTTTTGTCTCTTAACTGTACAAGGGACGGATCCACATTGTGGCTATGTGTGGTTAAAGCCACACATCCATTTCCAAAGTTTTTTAAAAAATATAATAAAATGTACAATTATATCAAAATACTTCTCTCTTGCGTGTGAAACAAATAAATGAAACACATTGTTTTGATTTATAAGTGTTTTTGAAATCGATTTTGTTTTTGTAGATAGCAATTGTAAGTGTTGAGTGTGTATTTTCAGCTACAAAAGTTATAACAGTCAAATATGTTCTTTTCAAAATTTGCAATGTTATTTTAACTCATTTTCAATAAATAGATAGGTGACAATTTTCATTGTAATTTTATTGCATCAGACAATATTATTTATTAATTTTTTAATATAGTTTGCATTGTTTTTTCTTTAAAATTTTAGCCATAGATATAGTGAAAGTCTAGATCCATCATTGACTGTCCTTAGTTTAATTTGGAAGATCGATTAAAGTAAAGTTGTTGTTCATACATATAAAAAAGGATTAATAAAAAACCTTGAAACCACTTGAAAAAAAATAATGATTAATGAGTAAAGCCACGAATAAAAAAAATTAAAATATTAAAATCAAACGAATCGATTGATTTATCAAAAACAATTTCACAAAACTAATTGAATAAAATCATTTTTTGCACAAATTATTTTTTTTTTAAGAAACTAAAATGAATTAAATTATCACCAAAAATGTCTTTTCCAGTACAAGGAGTACTTAGGAAGAAACAACAAAAGTCAAAACAATAATTACAAAATTTACTGTTCACCAGAGAACATAAAAGAAAAATCTATTAGCTTATCCTAAGCATGGTGAACGGACTAAGCCATCATCCATGAAAATTGAGAGGAAGAGTAGTAAACTTCCCCTTCAACACCATATAAAAGTGAGGGACTTAATCTTGTCGACCACCTGAGTTACCGTAAGAATTTTATCTGAAAACAACTTGTTTCTTTCTTTCCAAATTTCTCCGACACTAGCAAACCATATAACCTATTGTTTTTGCACAAATTATTTATTTACTTAATATTCAATTAATTAATCGTTCAACTTATTATTCTCACTGAGTAGTGACAAGAAGTATACACATCACATTTAGTTATCATGAGAGAACCAGGATGATATTACCCGTTGACTGAAAAAGATATTAAGTCTTCGTCAAGCATAACTTTAACTGGATCCAATTAATAGTTCAACTTAATCTTCTCACTGAGAATGCCGAGTAGTGCCGTCTAGATCGGGCCATGAATATAAAACTTTATTTATTACTCTATATTAAGAAGAAGAAAAAACTACTACTATTTAGATTTATTTAACAAATAACATATTTAGTATACAGTATTGATTAAATACATCAATTATTTAAAAAATTTATAAAATAAGTTTTGCTTTTAATAGTGATAAAATGATTTATTAAAATTAGAGTCATGCTGATAAATGTTTAGAATATTGTTTAAAAAGCCCTAAAAAAAGAAATTGCCTTGAAAATACAATTTAAATATTTGCTAAAGTCATAACTACACACTTTTTTATGATAAAATATCTTTTTATTTTCCTTAAACAATGTCTTGAGGTTTTTGTTTAGAGGGTCTTAAGGTATTTGTTAGTATTGACTTTAAAAATAATTTGTATGCATCAACGATGTATTTTCTTTGAATATATTCAATCAAATTAGGACAATCAATATTTATAAAGATATTTTAGAAACTAGTTTTTTTTATAGAATTTTAAAAACTAACTTAAAAAGTGATATTATGAAACAATTTGATTAGATGCATATGTGTGAATAAGTTTTTGTTGATATATATAAATTAAATTCTTAAAATTAATGATAATTTAAGATTTTTACTCTTTTTTTTTTTGATATTATCAACGGCGATGAAATTTTTCAGTACAAGATGTACCAGAGAAACCACCCCGAAAAAATCATAGTATACAATATATTTGCAATAAAGGTCAGTCGATACCCAAACAAAATAGAGGGTTCGACCACCATCTCTGAGAACTGTACACAAAAGTGATGGTGTTAGCTTTCAACCACCACAACGAATTATATTTTGCTTTTTCTAATAGATGTATAATCGAAGTTTCAGTGTTATTGAACAACCTGTTATTGCGTTCATTCCAAATCAACCAAACACATAGAAGCCAAATTAATTGAAGGAATGACCGACGAGCCTTTGAGTAACCTGTATAGTGTATAAATTTGGATAAATGCTCACTAATATTGTGAGAATCTACTCCAGATACGCCAATCCATGATCTGATGTGCTGCCATAAAGAACCAAAAACGCCGCAATGAAGAAACAAATGGGAAACCGATTCTTCACCTCCACACCCTGAAGCACACGTGATTGCTGTCATTTCAAGGAGACCACGCCTTTGTAAATTAATTCGAGTTGGTAATCTGTCCTTCAACAAACGCCAAGCCACAATGGACGCCTTTAACGGAACCTGTTTGTGCCAAACAAGTTCCTCTTTTGCATCAGCGGTAGTTGTGGCCAAAGATGTTAGAGTCTGATAAGCTCCTCTCATCGTGTATCCGTCATAAGGATCCGGATCCCATTGCCACCTGTTGAAAACATTAGTCTGCACAACAACAGTGTCAAGTAAAGCTCTACACTCCTGTAATAAGTCCTCTTCTCAGGCCCACAACTGTCTCCTCCAACTCCAAGCCTCTCCCTCTTCCTCCCAACCAAGCAAACTCATATTTGCCACCGTGCTAAACTTATTTGTCGCAAGATCAAATAAGCGAGCAAATCTCCTACACAAAGGAACATCTCCTAACCATCTGTCTAACCAAAAGAGAGTGTTCATTCCATCCCCTACTACCTTTGATACCCTCTCTGCAAACCAGCCCCCATCAAACTCTCCAACTCCCTCCCTAATCTTTGCTACCTCCCTCCACCAATGAGACCCACTCCGGCCCCCAACCTCCAACCTCCCTGCCTCCTCACCATATCTCGTCGCCAGAACCCTATACCAAAAACCATCTTTATCCACCAGCAGTCTCCAACACCATTTACCTAACAATGCTAAATTAAATTCTTTCAACCTTCTTACCCCCAACCCTCCATACTCCTTTTTTAAACAAATATAACTCCAAGCGATCCAGGAAATTTTCCTGTTATCCTCACTCCCTCCCCAGAAAAAATAAATAAATAAAGATTCAATGAGAGAAATGATACCTGACGGAGCTTTGAAGAAGGAAAGGGCGTAGACAGGAAGCAAGGTCCGGACAGACTTGAGAAGAACTAAACGGCCCCCGTATGATAAAAAGCAACTTTGCCACGCAACCAATCGAGTTTTAATAGTAGACACCACAGGTTCCCAAAAAACCAATCTGCGTGAATCACCTCCAATAGACAGACCAAGATACAAGAACGGAATATTACCCACTTTACAATTTAAAATAGAGGCTGCCTCTCTCAACCATGACTCTCCGATATTAACGCCCACCAATAAGCTCTTGTGAAAATTCACTTTAAGACCAGACATATCTGGAAACAAGTTCAACATCGCCCTCAAAGATCGGACATTGGCCCACCTCTTTTCACCTAGAAGTAACGTATCATCCGCAAATTGCAAATGGGACACCGCAACCGAATTGGAAAAACCGACCCCATAGTCCGTGTACAAATTATTTTCCACCACCGCTTGCATCATAGCGTTGAGGCCCTCTGCGGCTAGCAAAAATAGGAAAGGAGAAAGTGGGTATCCTTGGCGTAAACCCCTTTGCATATTAAACTCATCAGTTGGACTTCCGTTCACTAATATAGATGCAGTTGCTGTACTGACACACTCTTTTATCCATTTCCTCCATAACACCGGAAACGCCATCTTTTGCATCACCGCGTCCAGATAACCCCAATCCACTGAATCATAAGCTTTTTCAGAATCAACTTTAAAGAGCATCAACTCTTTATTTTTCTTTTGGGCCTCATCAACCACTTCGTTTGCTATTAGAATGCCATCAAAAATCTGCCTATTTTTTACAAAAGTTGTCTGAGTTTTCGACACAACCCGATCAATAATCATTCTCAACCTATTCGCCAAAACTTTGGACAAAATTTTATACAAACTCCCTACCAGTGCAATGGGTCGAAAATCCTGAAGTCTCTGAGGGCTATCAACTTTCGGTAAAAGAGCTATAAAAGTAGAATTTATATCTCTTGTCAATTTACCGTTCCGGTGAAAATCAGATATAAAGCGCATCATTTCTCCTTTAATGTCTTCCCAAAAATCCTTGATGAAGCCAAAATTCA
The DNA here is from genome assembly GCA_946800305.1 of Medicago arabica. Classification (NCBI taxonomy): domain Eukaryota; kingdom Viridiplantae; phylum Streptophyta; class Magnoliopsida; order Fabales; family Fabaceae; genus Medicago; species Medicago arabica. Next base: position 7,804,400 of record OX326965.1, on the reverse strand, counting down.
CTCCATCTGGACCAGGACTTTTGTAGCTATCACAATCCCACACTGCCATTTTTACTTCCACTTCTGAAAAAGGTTTGATTAAGCCGCCGCATTCTACATGATTCAAGTGTCTAAACATAAACCGACCCCTGGCCTTAAGACATTCTGAACCGCAAAATGATCTTTAAAGTGAGAGAACATTGCGTTCCGGATTGGCTGCACACCTTCCACAACGTTACCATTTATCATTAAAGAAGCAATGGCATTTATTCTCTGACGACTAGAAATAATTGAATGAAAATACTTAGAGTTAGCATCTCCATCCTTTAACCAACGAGTCCGAGACTGCTGCCAACTAATGCTTGTACTAACACGAGACAGAGAATGTATGTCATGAGTTATACCCCTCAACTCCTCCAATTCATCCGCCGATAACCCATCATCCTCCCCTTTTTCATCTAAATCAGCTAAACGGATTTTTAAACCATCTATTTTTCATGGTAAATTTTGCACATGAACTGAATGCCACTCTTTTAAAGCCATTTTGATCATTTTTAATTTTCTCTAAGAACATAACCACCCTAACTTGGAAGGACTTCCATTTTTCTTTCACAAACTATTTGTAACCCGGCATATCTTGCCAGCACTTCAACATTCTTGTCGAACGGGGTCCCCAGTTTTCCTCATCAACAGACAAATGCAACAGACAATGATCAGAGAGACCCCGAAGTAAAGCTACCTGAAAACAATTTGGCCATTGAAGGCACCATTCTTCTGAAAGGAGGAAACGATCTAACCTACTCATGGATGTGTCATCTCCTTTGTACCACGTTAACCGACGACCACATAATGACAAATCTATCAACCCATTTTCATCAATAAAGAGGCTGAAATGTTGATCTTCTTGCGTTACAATACTTCCCCTTACTGACCGTCTTTCATGGACCTTACGGACCGCATTAAAGTCCCCACACAAACACACCTTCTCGCCTCCTAACAACTGTAAATGAGCTGACAAAGAAGCCCATGATTCTTGTTTTGCTCGATGTTCACAAGGAGCATATATATTAAACAGATAAAACTCCTCATTATTTTTTATGAACCTGTCATGAATTAAGAGAACATGTTCACGACTAACAGATGACCACACCTCCACTTCTTTAGAATCCCAAATATTAACAATCCACATGATGCCCCTATTGACGGGCGATAAGAAAAAGCATGATTATTTTCACCCCACAACGAAGAACATAAATTAACATCACATACTGCCAATTTTGTTTCTTGCAGACATAAAATAAATGGATTCTTTTCAGCCACCAATTTCCTCACTTCCTTCCTCTTTTCTAAACCACCTAACCCCCGAACATTTCAGGAAATCAATTTCATAACTCCCACCCTCCACGCCCACACCCCACAACTCCTAAACCTTCCCAACATCCGCATCTCCCCCATTCACCACAGGCGTCAACACCGGCCCTAACTGGATATTATTAGATCGAGATAAAACATTAAATTTATTATAATTGCTCCCCTCAAAAGAAACACCTATATGTTTACCAATATTTTGAACATCTGCCGCCTTTTCCTGCTCACTTCCATTTAACATAACCTAATTCGTCCAATCATTATTCACAGAAACTGAAGAAGAAGATTCATTGACAGAACTATGATTTACCTCCTCCAACGACCTTGTCACTTTCCTCTATATGTTAATTTTATTTTTCAAGTAGCTAGTGTTATTATAACGGTTATGCTAATAAGTGGCACAAGAACATTGTTTAAAAAATTCAAAAAGAATATCCTTCATACGTTCTAAAATAATAGTCATTTAAGTTTCTTATGCATAACCTTTAAAAAAAATACTTAGATTAAGAAAATTAATTAATGAACGACAATTGTTATGTATTAGAAAATCCTAAGGCATTAATCATGTATATGAGTCACCTCTCATTCATATCATTTTATCCACTAATAATCGACATGGAAACAACCACTCACACTCAAACACAATAATCCATGTAAAGTGTGAGTCTCTCACATCCTTACATCGTTATTAACACAAATGAAACATTCGTCTTGACTATACCGCCGCCAAGAAGACTCTCACCCCTCCTCCACTAAGCCAACCCAGAATTTGGTACTACCTGTTGAAGAGTTTGAGAAAGCGTCACGATAAACAACTGGTTAATACCAAGATGACAAGAGAAGGAAAAAGGCACGTGTTCTTCCAAAACCTTAAGCTATTAAGTCTATATATATATATATATATATATATATATATATATATATATATATAAGAATGAGATTTTTACATGAGAATGAAAATGAATCATCGGATTAAAACAACGAAAGATGGGACCAATCTTGATATTTTCTACTGGGGCTATAAAAGCTCTCTCATTTTACTTAAAAAAAAACTCTCTTATAAATAAACGAAACACCGAGGCCACAACACCAATCAAGTATGACCATTAATCATTTTCACTTTAGAAAGTCTTGTTCTCTCTCACTCTTACTCTTGTTAGTTTGTGAATGAAAGTGATGAAGGGAAGCAAGTGTATGTGTTAATGGTTGCTGATGGAACAATGTCTAAAGTTTGAATGAATAACACCAATAAAACTGTGTATAAATTGAAGAATCGTGGATTAGGGTTTCTAGGGTTTATTTGAGAGAGAGAGAGAGAGAGAGAGATATGAGAAAGGCTTGTGTAAATCTTATTGATGAATTGAACTATGTAATTACAATAGTGATGACTGTGCACCAACACTAGTTTTTAGTTATATTTATGTCTTGATTAAGGCATTTATAGAGTCAACTGCTTGTAATTCATGGTGAAATGAGACCAAATCAGGAACAAGAGCTCAAGACAAGAAACTAAGGAAAATAGAGAAAATTCCTAAGAGTTAAGCATCGTGCCACGATGAGGACAGTTCGTGGCACGATAAGTGAACGTGGGACAAAGGATGTGTTTCTGGAAATATCGTGGCACGAAGGATTATGTAACGTGCCACGATGTTATGTTTTGTCTGCTGCCACGTAGGATTAATGAAGCCATCGTACCATGATTGGATCGTAACGTGGCACGATGACGGGCTTTTCTGAAACCCTAAAATTCTTTCTATAAAAGCAAATTGCAGCCAAGGATTAGGGTACCGATTGAAGTTGCGATTTTGAGAATAGAAGACACCAGAAGACCGAAGAATCAGCCCTGAATCTCATACCAACTCATAGTTGGTCCGGATTTATGTATGTTTCTTATTGTTTATGCTTATAATTGCTTAGTTATGAGTAGCTAAGCTCTTAGTTTGATTGAGCCATGATGAACCTATTGTATCATGTGAACAAAGCCGTTGAACTCTCTTATTATTAATGTTATTCAGTCTTTATTCAGAATTACTTGTGTTTATTGCTTTTATCATAATTGTTTGCATGACTATTAACCCTAGCTTTATTCAATCATGTTAATTGATCTTAGGAATTGAATGACTACTAACCCTAGCTTTTAATCATGAAATAGTAATTATGTTTAATTCAACATAGGAACCTAGAGATAGGAAATTGAGGATTATGACATATGAATTAACGTTCTGACTTAGCTTCCACAGTTATTGAATCGGTTTAAAAGATTAAAAGGTTGTAGCTTAGGAAAGGGTTTTGAGTCAAGAGATTGATCAAAACTAATTAGTTAATTCGTCATAAAGAAGGAATAATCATTGAGAGTTAAGAGAGGTAAACGGATCACAAAGAGCAATAGCGGATTCATTGGCTTAATCATTCATCTCAAATTCATCTTTCAAACAAACTTTTAATTACTTTTGTTGCATCAAAACTCACTGCCTATGGCAAACAAAATAACTTTTACACATGCTAACTAATAACGTACTTGCTAATGTTGAGATTAATACAGTCCTTGAGGAATGATATTTATTACTACTTCGATAAGTTTAGTACACTTGCTAAATATCTATCAAATAGCTATGAAGTATATATACATGAACTGATGTAACAAACTTATTGCTTCACGTGCAAGTAACTTGAGTTAGTTACTTCACATGCAAGTTTCTAAACAAACTCTTAACAAAGATACGACTAATTCTAACTAAAATGAATTACTAATCTATTAGTTGCTGCATAAAAACAAAAATAGGCCAAGTCTTCATGGTACTCAATGTTCCACGATGTTACCCATTGACCGACTATAATGCCAAGTATACGTCCAAAACTCTATAAGTTTTTTTTTACAAAAAAAAAAACGATATTCTTTCATGTAAATTGATAGATTGATTAATACAATACAAATTCAAAGTCTTTAGAAACAGAAAGATGGAATATGAGAACAAATTCATGTTAATAGCATAAAATGACAGAGTACATGTGTCTAGAAATATGATTATATCTATGTCTCTGAATCTACGAAGTTGATTGTATCAAAGTCATTGATTTCACTTTGCTCAAAATTAATCTTTCAACCTGAATCAATTAAATACTGCATTATAACAGGAAACACACCTCACGAATTCGGGAAATCAAAACAAATAGAATGGTATAAAGACGATGAAATCACAACAACAATCAAAGAAATATTGAAATAAGTGGAATTACTTATTTAACTAGAAATAAGGAAAAACAATTTGTATGGGTGATTTCGAGTCAAAATTGAATTTGAATTACCCCTCTTTAATTGACAAGAATAAGAAAAGTGGTGACAGCTAAGGTTTTTAAAGAAGATAAGAGAGAGAAAAACAGGGGAATTTAACTCTCTTATTTTTTTTAGGGAAACCATTTTCATATTATTATACCACATTTGGGTTTTTAAATGTTTTAGTTGGTTCGACGACAACACTCGAAGGGTGGTTGGTGATGATCGTCATACTATGTTCTGGCATGACAATTGGGTTGGGGGCATTCCGTTGAGGATTAGGTTTCCCACTTATTTGTCTTGGCTGTGAACCAGGAGATATCAGTGGAGGAGATGGAGAGGTTAGGGTGGTCGGAAGGGGGGGCGGTGTGGGTGTGGAGACGCCGTCTGTTAGCATGGGAGGAGAAGAGTGTGAGGGAGTGCTTTGCTTTATTACATAACATTGTTTTGCAGGAGCAAGTTCATGACAAGTGGAGGTAGCTGCTTGATCTTATTCATGGTTACTCGGTGCGAGGTGTATATCACTTTCTTACTACATTCAATGAACCTGTGGTTAGGGACATTGATGACGACGTTTGGCACAAGCATATTCCATCGAAGGTTTCTTTGTTCGTGTGGCGTCTTTTTCGCAACAGATTACCAACAAAAGACAATTTGGCGCGAAGGAGTATTCTTCCATCTACAGAGCTTGTGTGTGCAGCCAACTGTGGGAATTCCGAAACAGCTCACCACATTTCTATAGGTTGCGAGATTGTTGATTGTGTATGGCTCCATGTGCGGACTTGGCTAGGTATATGTTCGATTGCTCCTAATGTGTTTCGACATCATTTCGTTCAGTTTTCTTACATGGTTGGCATGCCACGGTCTTCACACATATTCTTTAAGGTTGTCTGCCTTGCTTGTGTTTGGGTTCTTTGGCAGGAGAGGAATCACCGTATCTTTAAAAATATGGCTTTCGATCCATCCGTTCTCATTGAAAAGGTTAAGCTAAATTCCTTCTTGTTGTTGAAATCAAATCAGGTGTCGTTTAATTTTAGTTTTTACGACTGATGGAAACATCCGCTCCTTTGTATGGGCATCCACTTGTAATTGTTTTTTTTATGGTGCCTTCGCTTTTGTGGCACTAGTGACATTGTAACTCTTTCGGATGATTCATTCTTTACACACCTTGTGCAGAATGAATCGCCGTTGTTATTAATACATCTCATTTTGACTTGTTCAAAAGTGTTTTTTATAATGTTGAGAATTGTTGTTAGATTTCGATTAGAAAAAAAGTGGAGAATTGTGATTAACACAATTACTATGATTACAACTAGTGCTATTTTTTTTAGGAGAACAACTACTATTTGAGCTTGATTTAGGGGATGAGTGCATTTTTTTAATAATAATAATAATAATGATGATGATGATAATAATATGGACTAGCGTATATGTATTTTTTTTTCCCGAAGGAGGGATGAGTATATTTCAATCGTATTATTTGATCCGTCTCATAGTAAGTGATTTAGTTTATTGTTTTACATTTGTCAATGGACATTTTGATTTTTAATATTTTTAATCATCTATTAGTAAAATTTAAAAAAAAAATAGTATTTTAAAAATATTTTTTATGAGAAATCCGGCAACATTTTATACGCTACAATTTTTATTTTTTTTGTCAAGTAGTCTGGTGGTTAGAGCTCACACAATTCAATGTGGAGAAGTGGGGTGCCCAGGGTTCGAACCCGGCCCTTGCATATAGGGTGCGTTGGTTTCAACTTTAAAAAAAATAGATTTTGAGTTAAAAGAATCTAGAATTTTTTTTAGAGATTTTTTAAAAAAAAATCTTATTTCTGTTTGTTTACTATCATGAAAATCATTTTTTTAAGATTTGAAACCCTTACACTTGAGTTCTTTGCATTTAGAAAAAATAGATTTTGAAAAAGCTACTTGAAATATATTTTCATTTTGAGGCTAAAAATGATTTTTTTAGCAAAATAGATTTTTTTTTAAATCTAAAACAAACACAGCAAACCGGCCTATAATATACAATATCCCTACCAATTCAGCTAAGCTCACGGGGTTATAACCCTACCATCTAACTCTATACATTAATGAAAATATGATTAAAATATATTACGTGAATAATGGGTAAAGTAAAACTGGGTCAATAAATACGGCAGCAACAAACACGGCAGCTATCAGTTTTAATTTGAGAGAGAGAATATATGGTCAGTCTTCCATGCAACTTGCAAGTCATTGCAACTTATATAAAATAGCAAAATACAATCAAAATTTGAAATATTATAAATAACGAAACACCCTTAGGCCAGAAAACAAAACTCCAATTTGAAAATGAAGGTCATGCAAGTATTAGTAATGCTTGCTGCATTAGCACTTTTGATAGAAGCAGTTCCATTTGCATTTGCAGCTGATCAACCTCAACAAGTCCTACCAGGCTGCAATTACACTTGTGGAGGTGTAAAAGTTCCATATCCATTTGGCATAGGAAATTCAGCACAAGATCATACACCATGTTACATGGATTCCAAATTTAATCTAACTTGTGTAAACAACTCAAAATTAATCCGTGGTCAGCGTATCGAAGTCCTAGACATAAATACCCAAGGTCAAATGGTAATGAAATTTTTCGTCTCACATATTTGTACTAATAGTAGTAGTAGTAGTAGTAATAATACCGAAGAAGAAGCAAATACACCTTTTCTCAGAGTTCCTTCTTTCACAATTTCAAGCACAGAAAACAAATTCATAACCGTTGGTTGCGACAGTTACGGATATCTCAACAGTAATTTCAAGGGTGCCACTTATTCTACAGGATGCTTAACAAGATGTTATGATTATGATCCTAAAATGGTAATTGGAAAATGCACAGGTTTAGGTTGTTGTGAAGTTGATATTCCTCCACTTATGAAAAATATCACTATACAAACATTTAAATTCCCAACTTCTACAACATCTGAGGATCGTTATTGTGGCTCTTCCTTTATTGCAAAACAAGGATCCTACCATTTTTCTGTAGAACAAATAGAGAACCCACCAGTTGGAACTTTCCCCTTGGTTATTAATTGGGCTGTTACAAATGAATCATGTCGAACAGCCCAAACTAGCGAAAACTATGCCTGCAAGGAAAATAGTAAATGTGTCGATAACGAACCAGATTATGATGGTTACAGATGCAAGTGTTCAAAAGGTTTTGAAGGAAATCCATACCTTCCCGAAGGCTGCACAGGTAACAAACTGATCATAGTTGTATACAACATTTTTTTTCTTTTGTAGTTTAATTAATTTTATTTTTTTTGGAGAGATTTTGTAGTTTAATTAATTGATTATGCTTCATACCTTCAATGTTTTATTGAATTTGGTTTCTCTTAATTATGTGACTCGTTTTAAAATGTTGAGTAAGCAACACGTTTTAAAAAGTGGTTGACTATATACAGTTGACAAAAAATGTGGTTCGTCACACTAAATTTTTAGGTAGTTAATGATTCATCGAAATGAATTTGTATTCATCAATGTATTACAATAAGAATCATGTTCAAAATAGATAGATAGTAGAGATCTGACTGGCAAACAACCATGCTTTTTATTGTCTTTCAGACATTAACGAATGTGCGACATCAAATCATACATGCCTAAGTGAAGCAAATTGTAATAATACTTTCGGGAGTCACAATTGTTCCTGTCCGATCGGGCAATTCGGAAATGGAACAAGGTTAGGAGGGTGTAAAGTACCTGATCGAAATACATATCAAATAGTACTACCAACTGTCCTTGGTAAGCAACAAAACACACCTAATTTTAATTTATAATCATTTTTTTTTAAATCTTGTGTTTATTTTTTATATATGCTACTGATATTAGTTTGTGGAACAATCCAAAATTTGGGTTCAATATATTTTGGATGCAGGAGTAGGAACAGTATTTATTGTTCTATTTGTGTGGATATTTTCCTACTTGATATACCAAAAAAGGAAACTTGTCAAATTGAAAGCGAAATTCTTTAGGCAGAATGGAGGTTCTATTTTGGAACAGAAACTTCGTCAAAGAAAAGACTCGTCTCAAATAGCTCACATTTTCAAAGAAAATGAAATAAGGAAAGCCACTAACAACTTTGATGAGAGCTTAATCATTGGTAGAGGAGGTTTTGGTACAGTTTACAAAGGGAAACTAGATGATAACAGAATTGTTGCTATCAAAAAGTCCAAAACAATAGACGAAAGCCAAATTGAACAATTCATTAATGAGGTGGATGTTGTCTCTCAAATAAATCACAGGAATGTTGTCAAACTCTTGGGGTGTTGTCTAGAAACAGAAGTTCCTTTGTTGGTTTATGAGTTTGTTAGCAATGGTACTCTTTCTGAATTTATACACACACAAGGTAAGACGAACGATCTAACTTGGAAAACTCGTCTTAAGATAGCCGCAGAGGTAGCTGAAGCTTTGTCGTATCTACATTCATATGCCTCAATACCTATTATCCATAGAGATGTTAAGAGCGATAACATTCTCTTAGATGGAACCAACACCGCCAAAGTGTCGGATTTTGGAGCTTCAAGATTGGTTCCACTTGATCAAACTGAAGTAGCCACAATGGTGCAAGGAACTATTGGCTACTTAGATCCAGAGTATATGCAAACAAGCCAATTGACTGAAAAAAGTGATGTCTATAGCTTTGGAGTAGTTCTTGTGGAGTTGCTAACGGGGGAGAAACCTTTTTGTTTTGGTAGGTCGGAAGAGAGAAGAAGTCTTGCTATGCATTTTCTATCTTGCTTGAAAAAGGATAATGTATTTGAAGTTATTCAAGATAGTATGTGGAATGAAGAAAACAAACAAGAGATCAAGGAGGTAGCTATTCTTGCGGCGAAGTGTTTGAGACTTAGAGGGGAAGAAAGACCAAGCATGAAGGAAGTGGCTATGGAATTGGAGGGAATGAGGTTAATGAATAAGCACTCTTGGATCAACGATGACTCAAATGTAGAGGAGAGTCGGCACTTGCTTCATGAATCATCATCTAGCTTTTATGAACCTGGTGATAGCAGCAAACATGGAGATATGGGATATGACAGCTTGAAAGACCATGTACTTATAGCATTGGATGATGGCAGATGATTGTTAGAAGACAAAATGCAATTCCATTTCATTATTTTAGGAGTTTTTGCATTCTAATTTCAGTTTACAATTTTCATGTAATTTGTTTTATATAATGTTTTGTGTGCATGTAATCCAGTTTTTAATGATTTTATAGGTGTAGACAGATATGGAAGTGATCTATGATAAGAATGTAAAATTATGGAATATTCCTAAAAATCAAATTATTGGTATTGCGCATATTTGACCCTTGTATCGTGTAGTTTCCATTGCTTGTAAAAATCATTGAATGATTGAAAAATAAATATGCAACATTCAAAAAGAATTTGTATAGAAGACAAATTAATGATTTTGATTGTTGTCAACTTAGTATGGATAACTCCACCCGCCTTTTTCCACAACCTTTAGTTGTAAATTTAAATGGACAAACGATGTAATCTTCGCCGTCTGCATCCATACACAATTGTATTTCTTTTAACTCAGGTATTTTACTGCCACTACAGTAAAGTTGAGGTTGTGTAGTATTAAGAATGTTATTTGTGCTAATATATAAAAACATTGTATCATATAAATTAACTTGACTTAGCACAATACCATAGCTTCCAAGTCTCTTTATAAGATGAAGGGTTTGTTTCTTCTGTATCGCATGTTTGAAGTATGAATATTGCTCTAAGGTTGAGCAAGATCCATGTTTTCGCCATTGACGATTCCAAAATACCAAATTATCTTCACTCATATGAATATTTGGCCACCGGTAATCAAGTTCATACAGTCATGTTTCAAATCACATAATATACAAATCATCTGACACTACTAGAACCCATATCACTTGCTTATCAGTTGTATGTTCCTGCACATTTGTTCTTTTCAGGTGAAAATGTTGTTTTGCCTTCCCACTCTGATCCACCCCCTCCTTCTGGGCATTGTGAGAAATTTTCATACCCTGCTGAAGTGAATGACCTATATGCTGACAATGTGAACAAAATGGTATCTGCCTTTCATATTCCACATCAACCTGGAATGCATCGAGACAATTTTATTGGTACCCAAAGCCTTTTTTAAACCCCCCCTTGTTTATAATCATCATTTGATAAACCTCTGAGCCTCAAATTCAAGGTTTTGTAACTCGAGAGTTTACTTCAATTCGTTTTGTCTAGGTAAACTCGACTCGAAAACTCGTACGAGTTTAGCTAAAATTAAAATTATATAAAATCTATTATATGCATGACATATATAAGCTAATATAATATTGTAAATAGGTCAATAGCGCAACTATAATAAAATGTTATGCTCAACTTAGCATCAAAATACAAAAAATAACACACAAAATCATAAGTTTCATAAGTCTCTAAGTTTAAGCCATCCATAAAACCATCCAAAAAAACAAGTTTTACAAGTTCCTAATGTGGTTAATAAAACTATCTAAAAAATAAACTAGTTAATTTCTTCAAAAGGCCAACAAACACCACCACCGCAACCCTAACCGGCATCACAATCACCAACGTCGAAATCTGAATTTCCACCGTCGGAATCGCAACCCTAACAATTATGTGCTCCTCTGTTCATGGTTTGCGAACTCAGCGAAGAAAGAAAAATAAACGTTTCTTTTCATGAACAACGTGTTACTGTGAAGGTAACTATTCAGTAAACGTTTTAGTTTTTGGGTTGGTAGAAAAGGAATTGAGTTTTGAAAAAAAAATGGGCCCAAAAAAAGGGTCCTTTTTTAAGTTTTTCTAGATGGAAACTCAGTCGAGTTTACACAAGTTTATCGAGTGTTAAATCGGTCAAACTCGTCAAACCTTATGATTTTACCAGAAATCGAGTTTACTCTAAGTTAACACGATTTTGGTACCTAAAATCGTAAACTCAGTAAACTCGAAAAGTTAACACTCGATTTGCGAAACATTGCTCAAATTGTCTCATTTCTTTCGGTAACAAACTACATTATAAGCTTGTTTAACTGAAATTTTAATTCTTTTTACCCTCTTTAGAGTTAGGTAGACTTAGAAGTGTTAATTTTCTTGTCATTGTTTTTTATTTGTCATGGTTCGATATTAAGTTTTGGATTACTTCTGAAATTAGCAACAATTTAAATTTAGGATGGAGTATTAGAGACTAAAAGACACATCTAAATATGTCTTTTAAAAAAGTAATATAAAAAGCCACTATTCTCTAACACTATGGGAAATTTATTTTACATTTTTTTTTTGTCAAGAGTATAGGGAAATTTAAATTTAACTTAAAGAATATCAAATTAATATACAATTTTTTAAGTATAGTATTTTGAAGTAGACATGATGCCTAATTTTATATTTATTCAATACCTATTTTTTTTCTTATTTCTTACGCTATCCTATCAGCTTCTCTTATCTCTATCTCTCACAACATTTATTGGAGTGTTTAACAAACAATTTTCTTTAATTTAATATGTTCATAGAAATAGATGTAAAAAATTAAAAGAAAATCAAAACCAGCATTATGAGGTAGATCGATTTAAGAAGACTTGGTTTCTTATTCTGTTTACAAACACTATGATCTCTTTCCATCCAGTTTCGTATAGCCACCCCAACACTTCTTGCCACCCCCATGCATTGTCATGTCCCAATCCCACTATACCAAACAAATAAATAACCTTTTATTTTTAAAAATTGTTTGGACACGACCCTAAATAAAAATACATTATTACACACAGTGATGGATCATAATGGATACATTTTTTCAGAAAAGAAAATTTCAATCAATAAAAAAGATTATGTTAAAAAATACGTTAGAGTGTTCTGCAATTATAATTTGATATTAATTAACTATAAAATTTTACTACAACTACTCTTATTTGGTGAGTAAGGTTTTCCGGTTTTTGTGTCAAATGCACATTAAAAGTGAAGAAGTGAATAATCACATATTTGGATTGCACTCTGACACATCAAATGTTCTTACAATTATCAAGCGACTTATACTTAATGATTTTTCTTTAGGAAAAATATCATGAGTTATACTTATTGAATTGTTTCCTACTTTTTATCGATTGATGAGATGTGGTAGAATCAGTTCTTTTGATCTCAAAATAAAAAACCGAAAATCGTACTAAACTAAATCGGTTTAGGTCGATTTGGTACGGTTTCAAACCAAACCAAACAAGATCGCATACTTTTTAGGTTTGATTTGGTTTAAATTTTCGAGTTTTGTTGGTTTTGTCTGAATCTCTTACACCACTACACGTTACAATAGTAAATGCAAACCCATATGTGTGCATATAATTCATGTCATTTTGAATTAAATAGGTTCTCAAAGTCAAACAAAAACTATTCTCGTAATTCAACAAAAAATTGATTTCATTTATGATTTGTATAAGTATTTTAAATGTTTGATCTAATGGTAATAGGACACATTAATATGTTGTGTTTTTTAAGATACTGTATACGTAAATCCCTCTTTAAATGTTCTTTGACCTCAGAAAGAAAAAAAAAACTTGAACGAGAATCATTCTCTCACACTAAATTTTATTTATTAAAAGAATAATAGTACTAGTAGAATCATATCATATAATGGGGAATAAAAGAGTGGGAAAGTGGAAAATAACAGGTTATTTTGCTTTTCTTTTGGTTGAACAAATACCGTTGGCTATGCTATAAAATCTTGGACCATGCACACTTTATATGATGAGTCCCAAAAACAAAATCTCCATGGCAAACCAAAACTCTCATTCAATTCCCATTTCAGACCCTGAAACCAACATAACCAATCCAACCAAAAAATTCTCAGCCAACTTGATCTTCCAGAAAGTGAAAAACAACTTGGTTTTACATTCAAAATGGGCTGAACTAAATGGTGCCATGGGTGACCTTGGCACCTATATACCAATAGTTCTTTCCTTAACTCTATCAAGGAACCTTAACCTTGGTACCACATTAATCTTCACAGGTACATATTCTAATATTACAAAATCACTTAGAAATTTACATGATTTTCATGTGTTGCACAAATTATTTATATCTCCTGAGCAACAAATTATTTTGTCCACCATATGGCTGTTAGTTATAACTAACTTACATTAGTGGTTTAATTTTATTTTATTTTGATAAAATTAATAATTGAAATTTGAAACATAATTTTTTTTCACATGTATAAATCTTTGTAAAACACTAAAGCAAACAAGGATACCAGACATGGCACTGACATTTTCACGTGTGTTGTTTGATTTGATATAGGTGTATGCAACATTCTCACCGGTGTCATCTATGGGGTCCCTATGCCAGTCCAGCCAATGAAGTCAATCGCTGCCGAGGCCTTATCAGACGCCACCTTCGGTGTGCCAGAGATAATGGCAGCTGGAATCTTGACCAGCGGCACGGTGTTATTATTAGGTGTAACTGGGTTGATGCAGCTGGTGTACAAGTTTATTCCTTTATCTGTTGTGAGGGGAATTCAACTAGCACAAGGTTTATCATTTGCTTTAACTGCTGTTAAATATGTGAGGAAAATGCAAGATCTTCCAAAGTCTAAAGCTTTAGGTCAAAGGCCTTGGTTTGGATTAGATGGGTTGGTTTTAGCCATAGTTTGTGTTTGTTTCATTGTTATTGTGAATGGTGCTGGTGAGAGTGAAAATCATAGGTGTTGTAATAGTGAAGAAAGTGGTGAAAAAAAGAAGACTAGTAGAGTGAAAAAGATTATTTTTTCACTTCCTTCTGCTTTTATAATCTTTGTTTTAGGTGTCATTTTGGCATTCATAAAAAGACCTAATGTGGTGCATGAAATTAAATTTGGACCCTCTTCAATAGAAGTGGTGAAATTCACTAAACATGCATGGAAGAAAGGTTTCATCAAAGGTACAATTCCTCAACTTCCATTGACAATCTTGAACTCAGTGATAGCTGTTTGTAAGTTGTCAAAGGATTTGTTTCCTGAAAAGGACTTTTCAGTCACTTCACTTTCAGTGACAGTTGGGTTGATGAATTTGGTTGGTTGTTGGTTTGGCGCAATGCCATCTTGCCATGGGGCTGGTGGACTTGCAGGGCAGTATAAATTTGGTGGAAGGAGTGGAGGGTGTGTGGCACTTCTTGGTGTTGCAAAATTGGTATTTGGATTGGTGTTAGGAACTTCTTTGGCACACATTTTAATGCAGTTTCCTGTTGGGATTTTAGGTGTTTTGCTTTTGTTTGCTGGTATTGAATTAGCTATGTGTGCTAGAGATATGAATAGTAAAGAAGATTCCTTTGTGGCACTTATTTGCACTGCTGTTTCATTGGTGGGATCAAGTGCAGCACTTGGATTTTTTTGTGGAATGGTTGTGTATTTGCTTCTTAAGCTAAGGAATTGGACAAAAGATAAACCATAATATAGGATTTGGATTATATGAAGTAAGAAATTTCACGCGGTCAGAATATTGGTGGTCGTTGAATTGAGATCGAACTTTGCAGAAAGCAAGTAGATTTTTATTTATTTATTTTTTAACTTTAAAATGTTTGAGCTTGAAATCAAAACGTTCCGATATTAAGCAAATAGCCACCACTGTTATGTGGGATTTGTGAAGAGAGTCCAAATCTCCATAAAAGTACCTAGCAAATGTGGTTGTGAAGAGTCTTCAATAAAATGTTTGTTGTTAGTTATCTATTTTAGTATAGTAGTGAGTATGGTTTTAAATTGTGATCCAAAATTGTAAAAGTGGCTGCAACGTAATAGTTTTGGAGGTCTTTCCAATTGCGGCGCACTTTGTTGTCGACTTATCTTTCATTCTTGTCTACTTTTCTATATATACTATTTTAATGATTGGTGTATTGAAATTGCGAGCTGCATTAGTTTGCAGTGTTCTGCAATATTAAGAATGCTAACGCAACTGCAACCGCAATTTAAAACTACTATATATTCTATAATGTTCTATTTACCAATTTCCTTCCCTTTGTTCGTGGACCATGCATACATTGTTGTGTAAGTGATACTTAACTAACTGTATAAGAGAATTCATTTACTTGCTTTATTATAAGAATCTAGAATCTATATGTTCATTCATGTGCATGATGTAATACTGCATTCTTAAGAAATGAAAATCAAAACAACAAAAGGAATAACTTCCCATTTTGAGCTAATGTGATCACCTTTTCGAATAAAATTTGAAGACTAATTGGATGCTCGAATTTCCAAAAGGTTTGCAACTTATACTACATAAATGGAGCATTATGTTATGCCATTCCAACTTTTGAAATTCGTATCAAACCCAAAAAGATTCATCATTATTAATTATGTTATTTACTTCTTCTTTCTCATTTTTTCATCATTTATTTCTCAACTCAAAACCATGAAAGTTAGAACCATATAATCATCTACATGGCTATATGAAGAAGAACTATAGGACCACAATATAGACACATTATGAAGAAGAATTAGAATATGTATAAAAAATGATGATAATTCATATATGGAATATGGTTTGAATGAATCACAATCTTTTTAAAGCTATTGTATGGTTAGCTTATCTTCCACTAAGTTAGATTGCTCTAGATTTCTGTTCATCCACTTCGATAGGATAAAAAGAAAAAATCTTTGTAAAATCTTCAACACATGATAAAAGAAGCATTTAGAAATGTATGTACCAACCACTTATAGGACTATAGGAGTATCAAATGGTTTTTTCCTCTGATCATTTTTCATGCTGGATTTATCCCAAGCATTAGAGGTTTTTAATTCAAAAGCTTTCCCTCTATGTGTTACACAAAGGGCAAGAAGTTGAAAGGGATTAAAATATTTCAAACACTTGTTAAGTCTATAAGTTGAACTGCTATGTTCCCACCACTAGGCATTACTATTACCAAGGTTACCTTCCATAACTCCACTTTGTCTTTCAATTTCTATTAACAATGTTTTAAAATTGGTAAAGACCGTGTAATGTGATGCTAAACAGTATGAAACCAATTTTGATCTTTAAAATAAAGGACACTCCAATTATTTTGATATATTCTTAAGTTGAAGTTGAATATGATACAATGCTAATGTGCTCAAGACACTTTAATTTAAAAAATTAGGATTTGCATTCCCAACTATCAGCAATTTCAAACATTCACGCAATCGTTAGATCAAGATCGAACGGTTTAAATTTCAATGTAGATTTTTAAGTCTATAAAAACAACAATTGAAATACCAAATTTAAAATTGTACCATCTAATCTAACGGCCAACGACGTGTTGACTTGTTAAATGTATGGCAGGACTATCCTAAGACTTTGAGTGTCATGGACAGAATAAAAAAGGTGCCCTTATGACTCAGTTATTCATCATTATTGCTCTTTTAATGTTTTTTTTATAGTTTTTATACATAAACCCTCCACCCACGCACACATATTTCTATGTAATTATAATGAGTCAGGCTAACCGATACCCCGAGACACTTTGGTCAAGGATGCCAAAACAAGAAGTTATTACCATAAAAGAAAACTATTTTAATACATTTATTACACAATTTCAATACATTAACTACTAATATATAATTTCTTTTTTTAGTATTTTTAACCGGTGTCCAGGAACACCGGTCAGCATTTCCCAATTATAATTTTGTTTTATAGATATATAAAATTAAAAAAAAAAAAAAAAGAAACCGTGCAAGATTGCATAACTTAAAGAATAATAAATGCATCATTTTTTAGGTTTTTCAAGGGTTATTGATGAGTTAATTAATTAGCATCTTCTTAAAAACTGTTTTTTTCTCTCACTCCTATTTTTTTTTTCTGAAAGGTACTCTTCGGCAGTGTTCCTTTTTCCTGCTAAACAAAAATCCATGTTAAGGATTATGATTCTTTCCTTCTCAAATTTACTTTAATATTTTATTTCATTTTATACTATACAATATCGTAGGGTAATAGATAGATTGATGGGAGCCTGCATGAATCACTCACCAAAATGAACCTGATGGGTTTTTCTCATTGACACTAATTATCTAGGTTCCATTTCTTTGGCAATGGTTAATACGAGAGAGCTTTTCAAGAAAAAAAAAAGGAGAGAGAAAAAAACAATTTTTAAAAAAGGTAATGCTAAGCACCGGTTAAGGAACAATAAATTGTTAGATTCCATTTGTTTTACTACAATCAAAGTTAACGTAAATCAACTAATTAAAATTAATAAAAGTTTATTTCAAAAAAAAAATTAATAAAAGTTGTATTCAATATTTTCTCGATTTTCAAAAACACAGCTATTATATACTATACACGCACGTTATTTTCTTTCTTTCTACACAGCCATATAACTCTGCCAACATATATCTCTCTGAGGAGTTCCTTTTACACTTTGATTTAGTTCAGTTCCACAACATTTTTCTGAAGGTACTATATTCAACCTCTTCTTTTAAAACGCTCTTTCTTTTCTATGCTCAATCCACAACATTTTTCAGAAGGTACTATATTCAACCTCTTCTTTTAAAACGCTCTTTCTTTTCTATGCTCAATCGTTATTAGTCACTATTCAAACTTCTTTTTTTTTTTGAAGAAATCTATTTTTTTAGTTCTTGTTTTTATATATTATTGTTTTTACATCTCGTCTTTACGTTATTTTTTTGTATATTATTGTTTTTATTTGTAGATGAGAAATAACATAATGGATGATGTTAGTGCTACAGAGACCAACAATAAATTAAGTTTTGATTTGAATGAATTTCCGATAGAATATATTTTTTTAGAAAATTATTGTTCAAAAATAATTATTAGAAGTTAGAAGTTGATAAAATTAGAGGTGCTGAGAAAGACTTGTTAATGACTTGGTGGATAATGACTTGTTGATAAAATAATTATTTTCGAAGTTGATAAAATTAGAGGTGTTGAGAAAGAAAACTCTATTTGTCTGAATATAACAACAAATGAAGAAGTTGATAAAGATGGAACCGAGACAAATTGTGTTTCCTTTGTTGGTCAAATTTTTCTTGATAAAGAAGAAGTCTATGTCTTTAATAAGAGATGCTTATCCACAAGGGTTCTCGATAAAAAAAAAAGTTGATTCGTAAAAAAAATGGGATTATTAGCAGGTATGATATTCTTTGTCATCGTGAAGGTAAAACGTCATTGAAAATAATGGAACCATCAAAAGAGCAGATACATAGAGAATCGTCAAAGTGTGAATGCAAAGTTCATTTACGAATTAAATTACAAAAGTCTCATGATATATTTCCAACTGAGTGGCGAGTTACATCGTTTGTTGTTGAACATAATCATGGTTTGCTAACCCAAACAAAGGTGCGTTTTTATCTGCTTATCGAACTATCTTAGAAGACAGCCGTGAATGCATTTTCTTATTAAAAGAAGGTGGACTTTCGGTTGAACAAATAATGTGGGTTATAGAACTAGAGAAAAATGTGAAGCATGGTGATATTTCATTTATTGAAAAGGACATTCGCAATCTTTCTGTGAAAGCTAATAAAAAAGTTAAAGGAAGTGATATATGAATCTTGTGAAGTATTGTGAGGATGCAAAAAAAAAAAACTTGCTCTAAATTTCAACATGCTTATGCACTTGATGAAGAAAGAATGTTAGAGCATATTTTTTGATCCTCGGCTTTTTGTTTTGATTGATATCAAATACGGTGATATTGTTGTATTTGATACTACATACAAGGTCAATTTTTATGAAATGTCATTTGAGACTTTTATGGGTATGAATAAATATAATCATGAAAACACTATACTTTTTGGATGAAGTTAACTATTTCTTACATAATTTTTTATTAAAATTTTATTTGATTATATGTTCTTCCTAATGTACGCATGCTTTTTTCGTTTTTAATTAACAAAGAAAATCTAAATGCTTTTAAAAAATTTATAAACTTTTATATTTATGATGAAGAAGTTGCCAAAGACTATAATAACCGATCAAGATTCACGGTGGTTGCTTCAAGCATCATACCATGATAATGAAGTGGAGTTTCAAGTTAATGTTGAGGAGTAAGTGACTGATTGTAACAATGAATCTCACCCACAACATGTAATCATTTTGAGACTCCATTTCATTAACTTAAGACTCCACTTCATTAACTTGAGGAGTAAGTTAATCTAGTGCTTGCTCCTCAACATGAACATTAACTTGAGACTCCACTTCATCATTATGGTATGATGTTTGAAGCAACCACCGTGAATCTTGATAGGTTAGTATAGTCTTTGGTGGTTTCTTCATCAAATATATAAAAGTCTATTCAAAATTAAAAGCATTTAGATTTTCTGTTTTAATTAAAAATGAAAAAAAAAACATATGTACACTAGAAAGGAACGTATAATCAACTAATTTTTAATAAAAAAAATCATGTAAGAAATAGTTACCTTCATCCAAAAAGTATAGTCTTTCCATGATTATCCATACCCACAAAAATCCCAAACGACATTTCATAAGAATTGACCTTGTATGTAGTATCAAATACAACAACATCACCGTATTTTTGGTGCAGATCAAAACAAGAAGCCGAGGATCAAAAAAATATGCTATAACCTTCTTTCTTCATCAAGTGTATAAGCATATTGAAATTTAGAGCAATTTTTTTTCATCCTCACCATACTTCACAAGATCCATGACATCACTTCCTTCAACTTTTTTATTAGCTTTCACAAAAAGATTGTGAATGTCCTTTTCAATAAATGAAAGATCATCATGCTTCAGATTTTTCTCTAGTTCTATAACCTGTATTATTTGTCTAACTGAAAGCCCGCCTTCTTTTAATAAGAAAATGTGTTCATGGTCGTCTTCTAAGATAGTTTGATAAGCCGGTAAAAAACGCACATCTCTTTGGGTTAGCAAACCATGATTATGTTTAACAACAAACGATGTATCTCGCCACTCAATTGGAAATATATCATGAGACTTTTGTAATTTAATTCGTAAATGAGCTTTGTATTCACACTTTGATGATTCTCTATTTCTCTGCTCTTTTGATGGTTCCATTATTTTAAATGAGGTTTTACCTTCACGATGACAAAAAATATAACGTCTGCTAATAACCTTTTTTTTCTACGAATCAACCTTTTTTTATTGAGAACCCTTGTTGATAAGCATATCTCTTATAAAAGACATAGACTTCTTCCCTAAGAAAAACTTGACCAACAAAGGGAACACAATTTGTCTCAGTTCCATCCTTATCAACTTCTTCATTTGTTGATATATTCATACTTGAAATAGAGCTTTCTATCTCAACACCTCCAACTTTATCGGCTTCTAACAAGTCATTATCCATCAAATTATGATCAAAATGCTCAATAATTATTTCTTAACAACCATTTTCTAAAGAAATATCTTAACCGAAAATTCATTCAAATCAAAATTTAATTTACTTTTGGTCTTTGTAGTACTAACATCATCCATTATGTTATTTATCATCTACAAATAAAAACAATACTAATATACACACACAAATAACGGAAAGACAAGATGTAACAACAATAACATAAAAACAAGAACTAAAAAATTAGAAATTTGAATAATAACTATTAAGCATAAAAAAGATAGAGCGTAAAAAAAAAATTGAATAAAGTACTTGCAGAAAAATGACGTAGAACTGAATTCAATCAAAGTGTAAAAAGAACCGGTGGCAGAAAGATATGTTGGCATAGTCGTATGGTTGAGTAAAATTAAAGGAAAGGACGCGCATGTATATAATAGCCGTGCCTTTTAACAATTGAGAGAGTATTGAATACAAATTTTATTAATTTTAATTAGTTGACTTATTTTACACTTTGATTGTGGTAAAACAAGTGGAACCCAGCAATTTATTGTTCTTTAACCAGTGTCGGACACCGGTCAGCATTACCCTAATTTTAATAATATAAGTTTCTTATTTAAATATACGTATATACTAGTAAAACAATTATTTTGGTGCCTAAAAAACCTCGGCGGTCGCCCACCCTCTGGGCCACCACTACGTAGATCACTGACTGTAGGGAATCTAAATCCTATAATAGATATTGGAACACATGGAGTGTTATAGTGTGAATTTAAAAAAATATATAATAATTTCATGTCAACTTTTTTTTTAATAAGTTAAATTAGCTCACTCAAATTGATACCGAAGAGAATCAAACCTGAGACTTTGAGGAGAAGCACACTCTCAAATCTCAAGTCAATACCATCAGACCAACCCAAATGGGTTAAATCTCATGTCAACTTGTTTCAACAATGGATCCTTTAGGCAACAGTCACAGCAGAAGAGATCGTATTATTGCTTCCATAGTTATACTTAGTTCTTAGCCATGATGAAAAGAGAAAATAGTTAATTGCATTACTATGTAGGAAAAAAAATCATAACATACACAAAATTACAATGAAGGGCCAATTAGGCTTGCATTTCTATGGTTATACATATGCCCATGTCATGTGCTTTCATATTTACATGAGACAGGGAACTAGTGATTAACTGACTATCCAATTTTCATGTGACAAAAGAAAGAATATTGTGGAAATATCAAATTATTCAAATGGATTTCTTCTTGTATTGGAAGAATTTTGAATTCCATGTGTCCCATATACCCCATATGGCTGTTGATTAATGGTGTCTAGAGATCCAAAACCATTGAAAGTGTCAACTCTTTGTGATCTACAAAATATTGAAAAGCATTACAAATTACAATAATATAACCTTGAAAAATCAGGTGACATGTTTTATAGATTACTACTATAATCTAGTCACTACATAGAAATAATCTAATAATATAATGCCAAGAATAGAATTTACCTAAAATGTTGATCTTCATTATTAAGTTGATCAAAGCATACACCTGAGATTATTGAATCATGAATAATAACCTTGAAAAATCAAATAAACAAAAAATATTCAAAGGAAATGGAAGATAACAATTATAATACCAGTAATTGGAGATGGATAACTTGTGGAATAAGGCACCATTGTCTCTAAAGAGCCAAGACTTGAAGCATGCATTAGTCCTGTTCTTGTTGGTACAGGTGGAACCACACCTTGCATTGATTCCATGGTAGGACACTACAAATGAACAAATACAACCATGTTTTGAAGGTTAAAACTATTTATTGGATCCACTTGAAGATGTAAATTAAATAAACACAAGTTTGATAATACTGCAGAGAGAGGTTATGAAGAAAACTTCTACTTCAAGCTAAGTAAAACACATGCACTTGAAATACTGTTTCAGAGAGTAAATGGAAATGGCTTATGACATGTCCATAAGGCCTTTTCAGCTTATTTTCATACTTTCCACGACAGCTTACAGCTTATATGAAAACATTTTGACTTTATTTTATCTTTTATTATAGAAATGACTTTACGTAAGCACTATATGATAAGTGTTTATGCCATAAGCTATAAGCGATTAAAATGTTTGCAATAGAACCATGGCAAGGCTTACTACAATATAATATATTAGTTTAATTTTGTACATACTGATGCTGTATGCATTAGACTTCTCCCTTCAGTTACGTCAAACGGGTTCATGTATTTTGGTTCAATAGGAAGTGCTGGAGGAGGCTGCAAATGAAACATCATATCATTCAATCAGCATTGATATCAAAACCAAGAAAAACTAAAACTAAACTTGATAGAGTTTTATTTTGATACATCGTAAGTGTAAAAAGTTTTACACTAAAAATCTATATGAAGTCAAATGTTTTTTATTATCTGACGATTATGATTGATTGAAGGTGCAAAAACATATTTACACTAATGGTATGTATGAATTAAATCTAAATTGATAATGAGATGCATAGAGTGTACCATTGCATTAGGGTAATACTGCATGCCGCCATATCCCATGACATGATGTTGAACATTCTGCCAACCTGCATGTGGTGCAGGGCCGGATAAGTATCTTGTACTAAAAAGGTCCTGCAGAGAAATTATTTAGGTATTAAGGTTCCGGTATCTGCAAAAACAAAGAATGTTGTGACAAATGGATGCATCTATTACCTCTGGAAGTTCCATTCTTCCGCTAGACTTGGTTTCCATAGTATTAGGCTGAGAGCCAACATGAGGTCTGGTATCTCGAGTAGGATTTGGGGGGGTTTGTGAAGAAGTTTCCGTAAAAGCATGTGATGATTCATGTGTATTAGGAGAAAATGATGGCTGCATGTAATCAAATTATAGAACAAGATGAGTAACTATCAATGTTGTCAATCACAGATCACAAAAAATAACCGTTTCCTCAAATTTTGCTACATTATAGTAAAATAGTGCCACTATTTGACAACACTTTGTACTAATAGAATATCACATAACAATAGCAATTTGTTCGTATTGAAATTGATCCGTGTAGTAGCCTAGTAGGTTTGTAATATTCGTTTTAGTCTTTATGTAGCTCATATTGGAGGGACTATGATCAAATGTTCTACATATTACAGGGATAAATTTCAACATAAACAAATACTTTAGAGACTTAAAATATAATAACAAGAACCAAGAGCAAAACATAATATATTTGCAAGTACTAAAGACTAAAATTGTCATATTGTATGTCTCACCTCTTTATTTAAAGTCACATCATTGTTTGGTGAATTTGTTGGTTGTGCTGTTGAACTACGACCAACTGAAACAGAAGGAGGATATTGCATGCTTGGTGGTTCATGTGCATGTGAATCTTCAATGGAGTCTTCGGTCTTATGTAGCTCAGATTGTGATGGAGGAGCTTCATTAGAAGGTTGTGCCTCTATTGAAGTAGATGGAAAATCCCATGTAGAGTCCATTTCTAATGTTGAAGTTGTTGGAACAATGGCACCACTTGGAACTTCTGATATGCCACTAGTGGTTGGAGAAAAAGAGCCTGACAATTCAAGAAGTAAAAGGTCTAAAGGATTGGAGATTGTTGCCTCAGGTTTTGGTTCTGTTGTAGAAGATTTCATGGTCACATTTGGTGTTTCTTCTACAGCTACAATAGCAGTATCAGAAACTTCAAATGAGGCCCAGTTATCATCACTTTCCTGTGTCATACTTGGTGCTTCTTGTACAGGTACAATAGCAGTATCAGAAGATTGAGACTTGATACTCGAATCATTGAAGCTTCTTGATTGATTAGTTTTTTGTTCAGATGGTTTTTCCTCAATAGAACCTTCTCCACCAGAAGTTGTAACCTTTTATAAAGTACATCAAAGATTTAGTTTGGATCTATGAAGCACCGACATAGACAGGGACATTAAACACAACACCAACACTCACACGTCGACACTAGTAGTAAATTAATAAAATAGAATAATTGAGTGTGACCATGTGATGTTTCAGTGTTGTGTCGACGTCGGACACATATTAGATACGAGACACGCCTTCAATATAAAGTGTTGATGGGACTTCAAATAGTTTGTTCATAACGTCACAAAATTAAGGGTGTTTCAATGTTAAGCATGATAGGCTTTAGTAGAAAGCTACTTGGCCGTGCTGACATGACAACTCACTGCCGTGTGGCACCAAAATAGCATGCGGCGTGTCATACCAATGTGCCACGTGGCTTTTTGTTTGTCATTTCATCTAACTTGCATAGAAAGATGACTTCAGAAATTAAAACTATGAGAATTTTGAATTACAAGACATAATTTAATAAAAAAAGTTAGATGGTCTAAAACCAAAAAACGCTTATATTACAGGGACAAAAAGTGCAGTTTACCCTTCTTTTTTTTACTGAGAAGGCTCACTTACTTGTGAAGATGAATCATTCTTTGTTAATTTTTCACCCGAAGAGCTTTCAACCGGAGCTTGAATTCTTTCCACATTCTGCTGACCATCAAGTGAAAGTTGTTTTAGCTTTGATTCAAGATTTGAAAGCCTGCGGTTTCTATATTCATCGTCTCGAAACCTGTCATCAACAACCTCGATTTTTATAGGACTTCTTGTTACTCCCCCATATCTTGAATATTTTTTAACATATTTAGGACTTCTGCTTTCATCATATACATATCTGAAACTCGAGCTTCTTGGACCAGGACTGCTTCTTGCACCGGGACTTGACTTCGTAGTTATGAACTCTAAACGAAATGAACTACTCCTCTTACTCTCATGGGACTCCTCCTTGTCATTCTGTATTCAAAGAAACACCAAAAGGTACAAATTTTCAGTCATAGAGTTTGTTCCTCTTAAACAACGTATCAGGTCCGAATCTTGTGAATGAAGAAAACAGTCATTGAGAGAGTTTTGATCCTTAAATGGACCAACCCGACTCGTCTCAGATTAGTCAGTTCAATGTGACTTTCAGATGCCAAGAGCCTAAAATAAATAAGATAGTACATCTAAAAATGTAGATAAAAGTTACCAATTTAATCCTGGGAAGATTTTCTTGACTTTTTTCGCCAGTATATTTTCTGTCCACGTAGACATGTTTGATAAAATCTCTAAGTCTGTGCATATTACTGGAAATATATATCTGAGTTAGAAAATAAGCTAAATGGACCAAGGTTTTAAAAAATGGTTCATGATCACAATTGTGGTCGCGAACAAGGATTGTGACGTGGCTACAATATCGGATTGCCATTTTCTGCAATATCAAAGATTGTGATTCGACCACAATTTAAAGATGAAAAGTTACCTGGAATCGGGATAAGAATGTCGTAGAGGATCCCATCCTTTGAAATAAATTTGCTTTGCTCTCTGCATAAATTGAAGTTAGACATTTACTACCAAATTAATATCTAGTAACTTGGTTTTTCAGATAGATAAAAAAAATTAAAAAAATCATTCATACCTCATTGCCACCAGCTTGAAGAGCAGTAACTTCTTCTGGAGTAAACTTTGCCATTGAGACAGATTTTACTCTGTGTGTGAACTCTCGACTGAAATTTCATATAACTTAGTAAGTAAAACAAACAAAATCTCCATCAAGATACATATAAAGTTTTAGGGCAACGTTTACTACTAAATGAAGTGAATAAATGATAAAATAAACATAAACATATGTTTGTGTAAAAAGATTACATTGTCGGCAAATCACAACCTCTCTGACTTTAAAAATAAGTATAAAAAACTTGTACATCGACGATGTATAGAAATTAAAAATATTATATATGAATATAAACAAATTCATCAAAGGGCTCAATTTGAACGAAAAAGAAATCTTTGCTTACTGTAGTCCACTGCAATTTGTGCATACAAATGTTGAGAAAGTTGTACAGACATATTGTGGTCCCTAATTCATATAAACAGCCAATGTTATGCATGTCAGGTACAATTTCATAAGAATATGTTTCATGCATAAAATAAAATAAAATAGAATTATAGAATTGCGAAGGAATGATTAAATAATACCAAGATATTGCAGTTGATACATCTTCGATTTTCTTGAAGTTTTAAAAGACCTCGAATTATTCTTTCAACTCTTTCTTCTTCTTTCTTTGAATTTCCCATCTTCAATTGCTCAAATTGATTCCTCTATCAACATGCAACCTTCATCAACAATTTTTCAATTTGATTAATATAATGTATGGTAAAATATTAAGAATCAATGTATAAACCATCTCAAGAAAAACAAAATGATCAATGTTTTTGTTACCTAAAGTAAATTAAACAAAATTGAAAAATCATTAAAAAAAAACTAACCTTCTTTAATCCAATGGATAATGTCATAATATGATGTTAATGATAATGGTTGTTGTGTACAATGATGGAAATGAACAATGATAGCAATGGTAGAAACACAAAGGTTTGACAAATTTGGGACAAAGATTTTGTCCACTCAAGAAAATTTTGTTGGTGTTTGAGTCAAGGAGGAGGAGAAATTGCCGGTAATAAAGGTATCACAAGTTTCTTTTTACCTCTTTTGGTCATTGAATTGAACTGCTTTATAAAGTCTCCTAACATACGACATGAGTCTTCTTTTTTTAAGTATTATACGTAAATTGACAAATTTCCCATCTTAGATCAATTTTTGTTTTACTTGTTGACCGTTGTACCCTTGTGTATTTATTTCATTTAAAATCATAATTCTAAATAAGCTCTTGATATTGTCTCCACGATTCATCACTAGCGTTTGTTCATTGGAAAGAGATAGACAGTGACAAAACTCATTGTTAAAATCTTGCATATTGAAACCATTTTGATCGATCCCAACACTTAACATTTGTCATTTACAAACAACAAATAAAAGTGTGACACATAATTAACTTAAAAGAAAAAGTAAAATAAATCTAGTAAAAATCAAAGTCCTCTTCAACCATTGTTTTCGGCTCAAGATCATTGCTGCTATCAATGCTTAGAAGAAGAAAAAATCTTCATCTTCTTCCTATTAAAGCTATCCTTAAATCCAACCCAAAAATTCATCTCTTTCACCATTGTTCACTTCATAGTTCATAACGACCTACACATGCAAAGGGTACCCAAAACATTACCCATCGATGGATCAAACTTTAGCCCACATAAGCATTATTCTGTATTGTTGCTATAATTTACTTTAGCCATTACTTACTTACAAATTTATTTATTCATTTTTTTGTTTTATTTCTTTAACCCCGTTTTGCTAAAAAAAACATATTTTCTTTTTTGAATGGCAAGATAACATAATAGTATTTTCAAATGGGTTATCAGGCTTCATTAAGAATATGAATTTTCCTTAGAGGCATGGTAGGTCCGAAGGAAAAATAGCAGTGTTGTTGGAGAACCATATATGCCAGGAAAAAAAATGGATGATGGGAGAGAGAAGAAACGGTTTTTCATTTTTTTTACTAAACAATTATTTTTCAATTTTTAATGATGTGTCTGTTTTAATCATGTGTCACATTCTTATTCATTGTTTGTAAATGACAAGTGTTAAGTGTGTTTCTATACAAGATTATATATATATATATATATATATATATATATATATATATATATATATATATACATTCTTTTTTTATTATTTAGAAATACTTGATAAAAAAAAATTAAGGTAAGAAATATCTTTTTATGAACCAAGTGGAATTCATCTAAACGAAATAACCAAGTGATATTATTTATTTTCAAAATAACGTGTTTTCAATTAAGTTAGAAAATAAGGGCCCGTTTGTTATAGCTTTTTAAAAAATAAAATTACTTTTAAGAGTTTTGCATCTATTTGTTATAGATTAAAAAAAAATAGAATTTAAAAATAATCTAAAAACAGCTTCAAAAGAGATGCTGTTGAGAGCAGCTTCTCAAAAATTGAACTAATTTTGTAACAAAAAATCTCTTTTATATAGTTGTATCCAAACAAACTAGATTATTTGTTTAAAAAAAAGTTATTTTTATTACGGTAAACAAACACAAAATCTCTAAAATATAATCTCTAAATCATATTATTTTATATCAAAATTACTTTTATTTTAATCCGTAACAAATGGGTCATAGATCTCATGAATAAGAAGTTAGAAATTTGAGAGTGAAACATGAAAATGTTAGGTCATGGTATTTGGGTCTATGATTTGGCGCCTTCTAGCGTGAGATAGGCTTACAAATCCCCTATGGTGAGCAAGTTATGTTGCACCGGTAATTTCAAGTTCAGCAGGTATTTTCATTTAATTTAATAACTTATAATAGATATTTTCCCATTTTTACTTTTATGTAATGAAAATTAAAATTAACACTTAAAATCTTCATTACATACAAATATGCAACATATTCCTTATGAACAAATCTGTTCTGTTGTCTTTCAAACTGAGTTCAAGTGAAAGTAGCATCCTGCGATCCAAACCAAGCAAAGCTAAGGGACTGTATGTGTTGTTAGGTACTTACCAAAATTAAGTTTTATTTTTATTTTTTTATGTTCCTTCAAACTGAATTCTTGTGTTATTTATGTTTTTGTATCTTTGTTTTTGAAATTTAAGTCTAAATTCATGATTTTTCACGATTATCTTTGACATTGATGGCCATATGTGTATTTGGTACTTATTTATGTGTCAGATCTGTTCTTAGATGTAATTAGTTGTAAAAAAAAAAATTGAAGATGCTCAAAACAGCTTATACAATTTTAAACAGTTTTTTATTATTTTTCTTCCAATTCTCACCATTTAAAAAAAAAAAAATCTGTTACAAATAAAGACAAACTTCTAAATTTTTATCTCATAAAAACACTGTAACAAAGAGACTCTGTGTTAAGAGAACCCAACTTATTGATTCTAAAAAAAATAAAAAAATCGATGCTAATTATTGGTGTTTAGTAAAGACAAATTTTGTTTTGCTGACTTGTGTGCAGATTCCTTCATCCATGTGACAGTTCACCGTGTATATATTGAAAGTGTGATATTGCAGTATTTTCAGAGACTATTTGTCTCCCACATTAATTAAAAAGAGATAATTTGTTTTCCCATTAACCTTTTTCATTCCTTTTCCTACTGATGATATTATAGATGACCTGATTTGCAACTGCCTCAATGTTGTGGCACCTAGTTTGATCCCCTTAGACACATTTTCAACATTAAGATTTACAGAGTAGATGAAATTTCAAAATTGAAAAAATAAATACTAAATAATGTTAGAGTGATTAATAATTATTGAATCATATGTATTGTTGATTCAGGGAGTAGAAGGGAGTGATCAGTCTCTAAATTCATCAGATATGAATGGATGCATGGATGATGAGGAAGTAAGTAAAAAGTAATTATTAGCTATTTACATTTGAAGCGAGGTCTCAAATTTATGATTGTTAAAATTATGCTTCTATTGTAGATTATGGAGGAGGTAAGTAGGTAACAGAAAGTTCATCTGACAGTAATGACAATATTAACATGGAGGAAATGGACGAAGCTTCTGATGAAGGAGATAATATGGATGACAATGGGGATAATGAGTCTGATGGAGATTTAGAAGCGAGTAGCGATTCATCCGAGTCTAATGGGAATGTTATAGTCATAACAGCTGTTGGTATTGATGCTAGCACTGGGGTACACAATGTAGTCGTCGACGAAAGTTTATTGGACCCTACTTGTGTGAGGACTAAAGGGTGTGGATCTAATCCAATTGCTACGCCTAGTGGAAGTAGGCGTCCTCAATCATGTATTCAGTGTGGTGTGATAGGACACAATAAACGATCATGTCCTAAAGGAGTCAACAACGGTGAAAATGCATGCACTTCGAGTGCGACAATTTATGAAATAAATGAAGATGATGAAGAAGGAGATCTTGAGCTGTGATAAAGTAAGTTAAATAACATTGAAGCATGATTATGATTAAAGTTAGTTTAATTTAGTTTCAACTTATTATTTTATGAATATTATTTACTGATGCAGATTGGAATGAGCTCGTAGTTGATGTTGGTTAAAACCTTATATGGAGCAACTGTCAAGACGGTGGACACCGGTGGGTTTATGGTTAATGTATTGTTTGTTTGTAGTCTGGAAAACCATTTGTAGTATGTCTACTTATGTACTTTTGTTGTGTTAGTGATGTAATGTGGATTCCCCTCACCAAAAAGACAATGTGTTGCTTATATGTGCGTTGATGTATTGTGGTTTAATGGTATCAATGACATTTTCTTAGGAAATATTATGTTGTTTAGAATATTAAATGTGTTTTATGTGTTGGCATATCTATTTATGGATGCCTGTTGCGGCGCTTCTGTTATTAAAAGATACTAATTATGAAAATAATTAAAGGGGCTGTTTCTGGTTTTTTCCTTCTGCCGTCATGCCTTGTTGCCCTTCTGTTTAGTCAGCTGTGTTGGCAGTTGGTGGCTTTGGGTGTTTCGGTTGGGGGGATTTTTTTGGGTTGGGTCTCTGCTTATATTCAGTGCCTGTGTAGTTTCTTTTGTTTGCGAGTTTGTTTGCATCTTGCGACAACTACGCATAATAAATTAGCCGTTTCAGGAAGTTGACTTCATGGGTCAGTTCCTTGGTTCTAATGGAAACACCAGTTTTGGCATGCCATCTTATTTTCCTGCAAAATGATTTAGGAGCTTCAGCCGTTATGGTTTTTTATGACTTATTTTCCTCGCTTTCTATTTCAGTTTTCATTTTCTGAATACCTAAGCCATTGATCCCAATTGAATTCAGTGGTTGAATATTTAATACAGTGGACTCTGATGGTTCTTCAGCTTTCAGTA
Source organism: Medicago arabica (assembly GCA_946800305.1). Lineage (NCBI taxonomy): Eukaryota > Viridiplantae > Streptophyta > Magnoliopsida > Fabales > Fabaceae > Medicago > Medicago arabica. Next base: position 7,772,746 of record OX326965.1, on the reverse strand, counting down.
TAATAGCCATGGATTGTTCACTCTATCCCCCAACATTTGACGTGAGTTCATTCTCCGCAGAGTCATATAAAGTACGACCAAATTGCATTTTTTGTCCCTTAACTATTTAGGTAGTATCGCTTTGGTCCCTTAATTAAAATTCGATTTATTTTGGTCCCTTAACTTCTCTCCGTTACACAATTTGGTCCTTTCCGTTAGTTTTAATTCAAAAACGTTAGATTTTCTTCATTTTCTTCTAGAATTTTTCTGGGATTCCTATTGTTGAAGGTTGATAGAGATGATATGAAGATGAAAAAGAGGAGAAGAAGATGAAGAAAACCTATCGTTTTTGAATTAAAACTAATGGAAAGGATCAAAATGTCTAACGGAGAAAAGTTAAGGACCAAAATAAATCGAATTTTAATTAAGGGACCAAAGTGATACTACCTAAATAGTTAAGGGACCAAAAATACAATTTAGCCTATAAAGTACTTTGTATTGCTTTCAGGTTTGATATAATGATCTGATACAAAAAAACTAAGCGCAAAAGTGGGGGCAGATTCAATCAAGCACAAGTTCCTGTGCTAGGATCTCATCACTATGGGGTCTAGGAGTGGGGAAGGATTGGCATATAGACGGAACGCCGCAACCCAAAGGCCAACACAACACTCCAAATAATGAAGCAATACTATACATACTAACAACTGCACGCATAACACTGCTTCATCAATATGTGAACCAAAAAAAACATGCAAAACCCAACAGCAGCTACACCAGAAACCCTGCAAAACGGAGCACAACCAGCACACAAGAAAAGCCAGCAACTTGGCTGCCACACCATCTGTTCAAGGCCAAAACAGAATGAATTCCAGCAGTAGCCAATATGCACCAAATATAGGCGGAGAACTAAAAAAGAAAACACCAAAACCAGCTGCTAAAAACACCCTCCAACCGAGGCTGCTGCAGCCAGTGCAAAACAAGAGAAGAACCTCTTGCTGCCCAGCGAACAGCAGCACATGAAAACAAGACAGCTGCCAAAAAAAACTAGCAGAACAGAAGATGGAAAAAATGTGAAAGCAAAAGTCCACTTTTCATGCAAGAGTAAGTCCCCTTTGAAAGCAAAATCCTGCCACTGATGCACAGAGCAATTATGCAAGAGTAAGTCCCCTTTGAAGGACATTTCTTTAGTGCATATTTGGATTCAAGTGAGTTATAGAGATTTAAAATACACAGATATAACATACTGATGTAGTAGAAGACAAGGTAACCAAATATCATACCAAGAACAGTTCCACAACCATTGCACATATTTGATTGACATAGTCTTTTTACAAACAGACAAACACACATTGTGTCCATTAAGTGAATTACAAACACACCTAATATTTTCTTCAAACATAAAGCATAATAGATACTTTTCTTAGAGTAAGAACATACCATGTTCTAGTAGGAATTTAGCCAAAAAAAGAACATACCATGTTCCAAACACAGTAAGACCATTTGTCAAAATATATCCTTAATAGGATAACCTTAATTCAACCCTAAACTAGGATAACCACCAGACCATTTAAAACATCACAAGTTACTTAATATACTACAGAGTTAACCTAAGTGGTTTCCACACAAAATACACAAACTTGTTTCACTTGTTTGACTGAGCAGCAGTTCTTGCAGCCATTGCTTTGTTCCATAACTCAACAGCATTGTACTCCAGCATTTCCTTGCAATCGTTATGACCTACCAACAGCAAACGCATAGTTATTTTCATCCTAACTTTGTATTCATCCATCTGCATGTGAAAGAGATTTGATATTAATCAAATGTATAAAAGGAATTAATAATATAACAGCTGTCATAGATACAAGTAAGTGTGTTTGATGTTCGCTTACCACACCGTGAATCTGGCTGTTGAAATTATTCTGCATGTTAATCCATTTTGTTACCCACACTCCAGAATTATCACTACAAACATGTTAAAAGATGGTGATTAGATTTATTTATCCACTATTTAACCTCTTGCTAATAATCAAACACGTTGTTATGTTATTTACCTGGTACCACAATATGGAACGCCACGGGGCTCAACAATGTTCCATATGCTAAAGTCAGGTAACACACAAAAAGGAACTTCATTCCCATACACCCTTAACACAAGTTCAGACAACTTTTCAGCCTGCAATATCACAGAGAAAAAAAAGGCTGAAATGTGTTTTTGTTTTATTCAAAACTTCATATCCCATTCAGTTTAGGTTATCTTACAATTTTGTGAATTGTCATGCGTCTACCACTCTTGTTTCCATCAGTGAGATTTGAATCCACATGATATATTCTCCTTTCCCCTATGTGGACCACCATAAGATACCAGTGGCCTTCAAACACTTCTTCAATAGGCACATAAATCTACATATAAATTAACATAATTACTTAATAAAGAATTATGATTAAAGATTAGTTTGATTGTTAGCAGGTTATGTAAATTTCATTACCAAGTTTAGTTTATCAAATTTAGGCATCCAATCTTGAATGTAAGTACTCTCAAGTCTATCAACACTAGTTTCCTTTGCAACATCCATCTACCAAATAATGTCATATGTAGTTAGTGTCATGACATAGTTACTTAGAAGGAATTCCGAGGAAGCTGTCATGATATACTTACCGCAAATGATGGAGGGAAGTACCACACTGTTTGTGATGTAGCATTTTTCTGATTCCAAGTTGCTTTCAAAGTCATCGTGTGTATAACCTTGAAAACATATAAAATGTTACATTTGCTTGTTTAACAAGTAATTTAATTATTATCTTTACAAAGAGATCAATTACCATTTCATTCACCCTACCCTCAGGCATTAAGCATTAAAAATCAGTTCGCAAACCATAAAATTTTCCCAAACTAAACACCAAGTCAATGTTACATGTTTCAGACAAGTCAATAATAAATATTTTTGTTAACTCCTTGCTGTCTAATTTAAAAAAAAAAAGTAGTTTATATGTACGAAAACTAATTTATTGTGAGAAAGTACTTACAAATCATCAGAATTCACAGGTCGGAACATGTAAGCACAAACTTGAGCTTCTAGCAATGACAATTGCATATCAACTTTTGGCCTAAACTCACACATCATATACTACATTTTTCGGTAAATAAAAAGGTTTATCATTATTGAGGTTTAAGTAGACTGTAAAATAAGAAAAGCTTAAAAATAAAAAATAAGATTCTACCTTTGGAACTGTTGCACCTGTTACTTTAGGCTTTTGTGATTTTGCAGCCCCAATCTTGCCTTTCGCAGCAGGTGTGGATGACCTTGAGATGTTTGACACAGATGAAACACTCTTCCCACTTTGAGAATTTCCAGGTGCTGAGTTTTTAGGTTTTTTGAATGTTGTTTGAGACGGTGAAGGTGTAAAAGACAGCTTTTTTGCCACCATTGCAGCATCATTTGGTATAACCTTCATGTTAAAGTAACACTTTTTTTTGTTAAAGACAAAACAAATTATAGCTACAATGGGAAGTAAGCATATGTATATTTATGGCTGAAATTAGTTAGCAGAAACTATACCTTGTTTCTGGATGTTTGGTGGAAATCACTACCAACAAGTCTGTGAAAAGCAATATCGTCCATAACAGTGTCAACATAGGTCATTGGCTCTTTTCCTCTATCACTTAAGCCACAAGAAACAACAGTGCTAGTACTTGATATACCACGCTTGTGTGAGGCAGACTCATTTTGGTGATTTTCCAGTATGTTTTCATCATCTAATACGATTATGGTTGAGACATCATTCACTTTGTTCATAAAATCATTGTCTGATTGGATGGTGTTTTTAGTTTGGCTGGAAGGGGTTGGTCATTGGGCTTGACCATGAAATTTGTTCTTATCTTCAAACACTGAGTTATGTTTCTTAGGTTGAGGGTTAGTGTTTAGTTCTTCACCAGCTACAACAGGTTTGATGTTCACTTTAACCATTCCAATTAGGATTTCTAGAATCTTTGTTCAACTTTTGTGCTTAATTTCTACATGAATATAACAAGGACAGAAAAAAGAAAAAGAAAATTCAGTTTTTGATACATAATATAGCATAACATCAAATCAAAAGAAATAAAATTCAGTTTTTCATACAAAACAGAGCTTAACACCCAATCTAAAATATATAAACATGCATAAAACTTGCCTTTAGCTCAATGACAACTTCTTCAAGTTTATCAGTTCTGGTATGTTCATCAGAAGGGGTTGTCTGGTTGCTTGGAATGCAAGGTGGTATGACCACTTACATCAAAATTAACTCTTCATATTAGCATATGAAAAAACCAGTAAAAGAATGTTTGAATCATTTTGCTAAATAAACTCATGTTAGAATACCTTAGGGATGACAATTTCATTGACACTACTGAGCTCATATTCACCCTCAAAGTGTTGTTCATAATCCATCCTATTAAAACAAGGAAAACAATTAGCCAAGTTACTAAAAACATATTTGTACAAAACCTTCTTTTTATTTTTAAAATAACATTTATAGAAAATTATATCAACATTTTTTGAAATAAAATTTATGGAAAATCATATCAATAAATGTAGGCTCCTTACCCATACACAGATTGATCTTTAAAGTTGGTGTTTTCCATTTTCTTCTTGTTGCAGCAGGTGTTAGAAGTAACCTCTAGTGAAATGAGCTAAGACTTACTCCCACTCTTTATAATGATACAGTTTTATTATAATTGTATTTTTTAGCAAACAAATATTTTGACAACTGATTGATGTTCAATCAACCCACATCACGTTAAATGTTACAGACCTCTTAGCCTTCTATAGTGTAGAGTGGTAATGATCATATTTTGCTTTAATTTAGCCAAATGACAACCACTTTTATTTTTCTTAATCCGTCTAAATACCAACATTAGTATACGAGCAACCAAAAAAAGACTAGACCATAGAGTAAACCACCAAATTGGTCCTTATCTCTGTAAGTGATTCTCAAATTAGTCACTAACTTTAATAATACTTCAAAATATTCTCTGTCTATGTCAAAAGTTTCTCAATTAAGTCTCTCGTCATGTGCAAAAAAACATAGTAGCATGGGTCTAATTGAGAAACTTTAGACGATAATTCAAAATAGTCTATGTCTTTGTCAAAAGTTTATCAATTAGACACTTGTTTCTATGTTTTTTCACATTACAAGAGATTTAATTGAAAAACTTTTGACGAAAATAGGAACTATTTTGAAATATTATTAAAGTCAGTGACTAATTTGACAATCACTTACAAAAACAGGGACCAATTTGATGGTTTACTCGGAGACCATAACAATAAATAACCCAAATTTAATATAAATTACCTTTTATATTAAAAAACAAATATTTTTATGGTCAAAAAATAAAATAAACCAACATAACATAGTATATGATTGTTAAAAAAACATAACATATGACACTATGGTCAAGAAACACATAACACGTGAATTTAAAAAATCAAAATAAACACAATACATATGAAGACACACATGCATGCATAGAAATCATGACATAAGTTATTACACATTTGGCTAATTTTGTTTTTTTCCTTTGCCCTTCGTCTTTGCTACATCAACCTCAGCATAGCCAACTCCATTTTTAACTCTAAGTTTTCATTCTCAAGACTTTTAACAGTGTGTACCATATCCTCCAAGTTGTAATGGTTAAAATCATGAATCTTCCTACCACAATATAACAGCAATTGTCGAATTAACAAAACAGCAACATCCTCTTTTGCATCATTTTCTGTCTTTCCAAACCTACCCACTAATATAGTTCTTGTTCCTTTTGCACCAGCTTGTAAAGAGGCATTATACTTGACATACTCAACTCCTCCAAAGCCATGAACCTCTTGTAGTTCATACCTAGGCAATGGTATCCTCAATGTATAACAAATCTTATCAACCTCCTTCTGCATACTTTTTTGGCTTATCCAATCCAAAGATGAAGTATCTTCAGCAAAGTAAGGTTCAAACTCTCCTGTAAATTTTATATGTTCATGGAACACGTATAAAACTATCAAAAGTTAAAAAAATTGACACACACATGTTACCCACATATGCAGTTGCTGAGAAGATAAAACTTACGTGTACAAGAGATATTGTCAATGATTTCATAATTAACCTGATCAACGTGACTTTTCGCCTCATACTTACGGCTTGCTTCTTGCTCATAATGACAGTGTTGTGAAGATTCTCCATTGTTGCTGGAAAAACTAGAATGGATGTTGAATGTTTTCCCTTGAGAATCATGGTGTATGTTTTGAGCTTGTTTGCGTGGTATACCTCCTTTGATATACTCCTCGTCGTAACCTTGGTTTTCACTGTACAATATCCATTCTCTCACAGCCTCTTCATAAGTGTTGTATCCCACATATTTGTTTCCTTTGTAACGATACACTTGCATGTGACATAACGGCCATGATAGATAAACACCAGGAACTTTACCTCTAAACACAACATAAGCTACTGCCATTTTTCTGAATATTGTAGATAACACAATTGACAGCAGGTTGTGTGTATTTGTATGTGACTGTGAAAGCAACAAGATAAACAAAAAATATGTTGGTTGGTCTTGCATAAATGAACTCATTAATGGTGCAAATTGTAACACCCCGTTTTCCAAGTTTTAAAATAATATAGATTAATTAGAGTTTTTCAACTTAAAAACAGAGTGTCACATTCAACTTTACAAAAATCCAACAAATATAAATATAGCTAAATTGTTATTTATTAAAACTTCTGCTTTTATAAAAATTTAACAAACATGCAGCGCAAGTAATTTCAACATCTTAAATAGTCTTTGGCTTTAAAAGGCCACATCATCAACATCTTAAATAAATTCTCATAAAAATAGTTCAACATTGTTTAAAAGGAGATGCCTAACAAGGAAACATGCAACAAAACAATCTACACCCCGTTACGTATCAGAGCATCCTAGACAACATGGCGGAGATTACTCTCAACTGCACTATTCTTGGTCACCTGCAAGTTACTCATATGAAGAGCAACATTTCCAAGCAGAAGGGGTGAGATTTCACATTCTATAATAATAAGCATATAATTCTTTAAAAGAATTTAACAACATAAATAACAACAAATTTAACAATGTTAAACAACAATTATACAACATAGATGTTTCGCATAATTACTCGTTAATCAACTCATTAAATATAATGGCAACTTGACAACACGACAACAACATCGACTATTTATGCAACGACAACTTCATCAACTTGACAACTTATATGCATGTGGTACCAATCAGAGCATAAGCACTCGTCGCTTTTGAGCATAAATATACTCTTAGGGCATGAGCCCTCGTCGCTATTGAGAAAAAGTTCCTAGGGCATAAGCCCTCATCGTGTTAGAGTAATAACTCTCAAGGCCATCAGCCCTCATCTTTTAGAGCAAAGCTTTCAAGGCCATCAGTTATCATCTTTAATGACTATGCATGGACTCATCAACCAATACTTTGACGACCAACAACTTCAACGACATCGACAAACAACTTACAACTTAAACAACATTGACAAACTACTTACAACTTTGAAGACATTGACGACAATTGTGGTAACGACAACGACGACGACTTCACATCATAATTTCATATTCATCAATCATAAACAACGTCATATAACATCGTATTTAAAAATCAACAATTCATCATATAACATCACATCAACAATTCATCATATAAAATCGTATTCAAACGTCAATAATTCATCATATAACATCGTATTCAAACGTCAACAATTCATCATATAACATCGTATTCAAACATTAACAATTCATCATGAATCTTTGTAAAAACATAATAAATTACACACAACATATTTCCATATCAAACCAAGGATACTAGAAAGATATCACAATTATCAACAACTTTCATATTTATACCAAAGACCAATTTAAAACAGAGACGTATGAAAAAGACGCAAAAACATGAAACAGATAATGTTGTCACCGTACAATTTCGCTAAGACCTCCTTGGAGTATTTTCATCATAACTCAAAAACTAAAAGTCATTTTTACGTCAAACCAAAGTCACTAGAAAGATAACAAAATTATCTAAAACTTTCATGTTTACACCCAAGGCCAATTCTGTACCGATCAATACCGGTTTTCGTTTCAAATTCGAAAAAGTTGTGCATAAAGTCCATAAAAATTCACTGTGACCTACGTGCAGTAATTTGACCATAACTCACGTTCTATAAATCGTTTTGACGTCAGACCAACGGCATTAGAAAACTAGCATCCATACCTACAACTTTCGTGTTTACACCTAAGACCAATTCTGTACCAATCAATACCAGTTTTCATTTCAAAATTTGGGGCAGAGATAAAAAAAATTAGAAAAAAAGGAATTTATATTATTCAAACTTCACATTCATTCAAAATCATTACAATCAACAACAACAACTCAATATAATTCATACCCAATTCATAATATGACATTAACAACAACAATCATCAACAATTCATTTATCAACAAATTAACATACTTAAACATATCACTACAACTAGAGCACGAATTTCATCAATTAAATTGTAATTCAAAACCCTAACTTCTTTTCAAACCCTAACTTCTCTAATCATCAAAATAAAACAATAACAAACATGTTAAACCCTATTTCAGAACCATATACTTATGATTAAAGAAGGTTAGTGCCACCCTTACCTTAGATTTACTCCTGAATTACATCAACGTTCTTCTCTCCTAAGGTCTTCTCCATTTTTCTCCAAAACTCTTGTACGTGTTTCTGTTTTCTAACTTTTCTATTCTCTACCTAATATAAGAACCTTAATTTCTCTTACACCCCAAAACTACTTTTTTCCTCATAATCTTATTTATTTCTAAATTAAATATATCTCTCCCCCACTTAATAATAATAATACACCAAATAACAAATATATCTCTACATAAAATAACAAATATATTTCTATACTATATAACATATATATTTCCACACAAAATAACAAATATATTTCTACAATTTCCACACAAAATAACAAATATATTTCTATACCAGATAAGATATATATTATACAAATAAATACCAACATATAACATAACAAAATATCACTTTATCAAAATAAATCGACTAAATTATAAAAAACATCTAATCTCAATAAAATAATAAATAATAAAAGTAGGGCGTTACACAAACATTTCCTTTATCATTTATATGCAGAAGTTGAGTTTTCTTTAGCTGGTTTATGATTAAGTATCATGTGCCTTGTGTTGAATAGACTATAACTACACTACATTATATTATCCTTCAAAAAAATAACTACACTATATTATAAAATAAATAAATCATCAACGGTGTCTCCGGTACACTTTTTAAAAACTCTAAATTATAAGTTTTTATGATAATTTATGTAATCAATACATTGAAAATTAAAATATTTGATTTTTTTTAAGAATAATTTCTTATTTTTTGGATACTTAAAAAGTGTTTCGACGACACTTGTTAATAAAACTCTATGTAATAAAACTTAGATGTCTACGATTATCACCCTATGCTCAAATAAAAATAAAACCTAAAAAATTAAATCATTCAATTAGTCAACAAAGAAAATAAAATTATAAAATTTCCCACGTTCAAAAAAATAATAATATAAAGTATTTATGAACAATGAATTAAAGCCATAAAATATAAATAAAGTGGATGAATGTTTTTAAAAAGTTAACATTGAGATGTCTGATCATGTATAAAGTGAGGCCTTAGGGAATCAACACGTGTGTGCTAGCCCTATGAAAAGACATGACAATGCATTGATCCGACCACTTATAGGCTTCATCTTTAATTTCTTTTGAACTACTTTCATCCACAAATCGGTACAAAATATAAATTTAAGCGGTAAATTATCCCGCCAAAGATTAGACCCAATTATTAAATTTAGAGATAATTGTCATTTTGGTCTGAGTAGTCACCATAAATTTTGAATGCATTGACATTTTTAAATAGTCTTTTTTTTTTAAATAATGGTCAGGGTTTGAACCCCGGATCTTACATATTTTATGCATTGTCCTTACCAACTGAGTTATGTTCACGAGGACTTTTAAATAGTCTATAATTATGCATTTCGTTAATCAGAATAATCTCTCGTAACAAAATATTATGTTAATACTTTCATATCGGTCCTCCATCATATTTACATAATATTATATGAAAATATGTAAGGTCTTGTTAACCATTGTCATTGGAGCATTGATTAAGGAATCCATGAATAGAAATTGTGTCTTGGAAAGATAAGGTGTTAGGTTTCACCAAATAATTATTGCATCATAAAAACTTTATTGTTTTGGATGCTTAACCAATGTCGTTGGGCATTGTTTAGCATTCCCCAATTAAGTATTATCAACATTTAAGATGTATTTTTTCTTTAAAAAAAAACATTTTAGATATATTTTAACGGCATTGACTATTATGACTATTATGTTTAGTTAATGTTAGACATTCATCGACTAAAATGATTATCACCCCATTAGATTTAAGGTTTAATGTGTTTTTTCTCCTTAGAAAATAAGAATATATTTATGACCGATACTATTGATGATAGAATTTTTTTTTTGATATAATGAGTAGTTTGTTCAGAATAATTAACAAAATAATAAATAGACTATCTATTTTTTTAAAAATAAGATAGACTATCGGTATTCAATTCACCTAGGAGGTTGAAACTTCAACCTAGAACCTAGTATTTTAGTATTCAATTCACCTGGGAAGTCGAAACTTCAACTCATAACCTAGTATTTTAGTGAGAAAGTATTCAAATCTATTTGATTGACCTAAGAGGTTGAACCGTCAACTGAGAACCTATTGTTTCGGTATTCAAATCTCTTCAATTGACCTAGGACGCCGAAATTCAACTAAGAACCTAGTATTTCAGTATTCAATTCACCTGGGAGGTCGAAACTTCAACTCATAACCTAGTATTTCAGTAGTCAAATTTCTTTAATTGACCTAAGAGGTTGAACTTTCAACTCAGAACATATTATTTCAGTAATCAATTCACCAATGAGTCGAAACTTCAACTGAGAACCTAGAGATAATTGTCATTTTGGTCCGAATAGTCACCATAAATTTTAAATGCATTGACATTTTTAAATAGTCTTTTTTTTTTAATAGTGGTCGGGGTTTGAACCCCGGACCTTGCATATTTTATGCATTGTCCTTACCAAGTGAGTTATGTTCACGAGGACTTTTAAATAGTCCATAATTATGCATTTTGTTAATCAGAATAATCTCTCGTAACAAAATATTATGTTAATACTTTCATATCGGTCCTCCATCATATTTACATAATATTATATGAAAATATGTAAGGTCTTGTTAACCATTGTCATTGGAGCATTGATTAAGGAATCCATGAATAGCTGTGTGTTTTGGCAACTTCCATATTGTGGCAAAGGTTGCTAATTTTGACAAGGAGGCAGCTAAAGCGGTAGCTTCTGAGACCAAAGCTAACATTGTTGTTGATGTGGGGAACGAGGAACCGGTCGCTGTGTTGGCGCCTAAATCTGCCCGTGATGGAGGAGAGGGGTTGAACCACGGTAAGGCGGCGGGTGGTGAGGGACCTATTTTAGAACTGCGAGGGGCCACGGGCACCCAGAAGCCGGTTTCAGATGTAGGGGTGAGCGGCGAAGCTGTGGTGATGGATAAGAAGAATCAAGGGAGTGCACCGTTAGGTAGGAGGAGGACTGTGGATCAGGTGACGGTAGGTGATGTACCCGCGAGGTTGGGGGACGGAGAGCGTACCGATCACGTGTCAAAAGGGGGCAAGGGTGGTGCGGTCAGGCGTCCACGTGCTATTTTAAAAGTCGGAGGGCAACCTTCAATCCAAAAACAGGTGCGGAAGTACCGGTCCCAGACGGAAGATCTTCTTTGGGCCCGGAATGGCGTTACTGCTACTGTGCTTAATGACGAGAGTGTGCCCCTTATACAGGATAGAATTGCGGATGCGGGTGTGACCGATATCGACATCATTCTGTTAGGTGCAGATAAGGTCTTTGTACGCAGTACCTCTGATGTCAGCGTGACTACAATTTTAAATGATGCTAAGGAGTTCTTCGCCCATTTCTTCTCTAATGTTGTGCGCTGGGAGAAGAACGTCACGCCTTTTCAACGGGGGGCTTGGGTGCGGATGTATGGTATTCCGTTGCATGCTTGGAATGAGGGATTCTTTAAATTGTGTACCTTGGACGTCGGTAGATTTCTGCGTGCCGCACCTTGTACGGCGGAGAAAGTGCGGTTTGACTATGCGAGAGTTTTGGTGGCAACATCTTCTTTAGACATTATTAACCGAAAAGACGAGATTCTTGTGGATGGAACTTTGGTGTCTGTGCATATTGTGGAGGAGTGGGGGTTTCATCTAGGAGATGATGCGTGCCTTTATGAAGAAGATGATAACGCGTCCAACATTGATAAGGTAGATCACGAGGATGTCCGGAGTGAACATGTGTTGGTTACGGATCATGCTAATGTGTTGGTGGATGAGATCGTTAGAGAGTTTGCTCAGGGCGAGGGTAAGGAGAATATCCCTCACCAGGATGAGGACGTGCACTCCTCTGAACCTGTGACGGCTTGTCTTCATCAGAATCAGGGGGATAGGGATGATCGCCAGCCCGAGGAGGCGGTTCAGAAGGTCTCGGCTGGGCCGCTTGTGGATCAGTTCGAGGTCCAAGCCACTTTTTCTCAAGATCGCAATCCGGAGGGGGAAGCGGGGGTAACGATGAATGCGCCTAAACTTGTTCTGGACAAGACCCCTTCGGGAACTATTAGGTCTTCGGGCTCTGGACCCTGGAGCTTGGATTGGTTAGATGATCAGCATATTTGCGAGACCGAGGTTGGGTCGGTGGCGCGAAAGGATGTGAGTGCATGGGCATGTTCTGCAGGGAGCAAGGGTTCAACTGACGCGATGGTTAGCAGGCGAAAGAAGGTTAAGGGGGTGTTGCGCCATCCAGTTCATAGTCTGAAGAAAGTGGCAAGGATGCCCTCTAAAGACCGAGCGGCGGTCATGAAAGCTCTGAAGAAGAGGCCATGTAAGTTCAAAGGGTCAAATTCTCTCAAAAAGGCTGTGAGGATGATGTCCAATGCTACGTGTGACTCGTCATCGTCGTCTAGTTCAGCTGTTAATTCTGATGACTGGAGACACTGGGTTGTCTTGCATGGGAGTGAGAAGGTGGTTCGGGACGACCTGAGGAGCCTGGGCGAGACCATTGGGGTAAGTATTACAGGAGGTAACAATATGTTTGGTGTCCTGGCAGGGAAAGGGAAGTTGAAGGAGGTCGAGCTTGTTGTTGGGAAGGGGGGAGAGGAGGTCAGTGGGACTTCTTAGTTGTGGGTGAGTGGGTTGCAGGTAGGGGGTGAGGGTGTGGGTTATGAAGTTACTTTCTTGGAATGTTAGGGGTTTGGGAGGTTTGGAGAAGCGTAAAGAGGTGCGTTCTTTGGCGAAGGATAAAAGCCCGTTCATCACGTGTCTTCAGGAAACTAAGCTCCAATCGTGCGATGATAGGGTGTGTAAGTCAGTGTGGGATAGGCAGTCGGTGGGCTTTTCTTTTCGTCCTTCGCGAGGGGCGTCAGGGGGGTTGTTGACCGTCTGGGATGTTGATGAGGTGGAGGTGTGGTCGACGTGCAGTTTTAGCCATGTTTTGGGTATCCACGGTCGGTTCATTAAATCTAACGAGGAATTTCGATTATTCAATGTGTACGCTCCTTGTGATGGAGGCGACAGACAGATTTTGTGGGAAGAGTTATCGGTGCGCCTTGTCAGTCTAAGAGGGAAGAAAGTGTGTGTTTTTGGTGACTTTAATGCTGTTAGGTGTAGAGAGGAAAGACGCTCTGGGGTGACTCACGGTGGTATGTCGGAGTACAGTTCTTTTAATACCTTTATAGAGGATAATAAGCTGATTGATCTACCGTTATGCGGGCGCAATTTCACGTGGTTTAAGGGGGACGGTAGGTCGATGAGTCGGTTGGATCGGTTTTTGTTATCTGAGGATTGGTGCCTGGTTTGGCCTAACTGTTTACAGGTGGCGCAACTGAGAGGTTTATCAGATCATTGTCCTTTGTCGTTGTCCATTGACAAGGAGAATTGGGGGCCCCGCCCTTCCCGTTTTCTAAAGTGTTGGGCGGACACGCCGGGTTTTAGACCCTTTGTTAGTGATACTTGGAAATCGTTGCGGGTGGAAGGCTGGGGTAGGTATGTGCTAAAAGAGAAGTTTAAGCTTATTAAAAAAGCTTTGAAAGAATGACATAATTCTCATTCCCAAAATTTTGTGGAGGAAATAGATTAAAGAGTGTGTGGGCACTGCCACAGCGTCTGTTCTTGTTAACGGCAGTCCCACTGATGAATTTCACCTCCAAAGGGGTTTGCGTCAGGGGGGACCCCTTGTCACCTTTTCTGTTTCTCTTGGCGGCTGAAGGTCTTCACGTGTTGATGAAATCCATGGTGGATAATAATCTCTTTACTGGCTATTCGGTTGGATCTAACCCGGTTGATGTGAAGCATCTTCAGTTTGCGGATGATACTCTGCTGATTGGTCAAAAATCTTGGGCCAATGTCTGGGCTTTGAGGGCGACTCTTGTATTGTTTGAATTGTTATCAGGTTTGAAAGTGAATTTTCATAAGAGTATGCTGGTGGGAGTTAATATAGCTGAATCTTGCAAATCTCTTTTGTTACCCGTGTGTCAAGCGAATAGCTTGCAAACCTCCTTTGATTACCTGTGTGTCAAGCGAATAGCTTGCAAACACCTCTTTTGTTACCCGTGTATCAAGCGAATAGCTTGCAAACCTCTTTTGTTATGTGTGCGTCAAGCGAATAGCTTGCAAACCTCTTTTGGTACGTGTGTGTCAAGCGAATAGCTTGCAAATCTCTTTTGTTATGCGTGTGTCAAGCGAATAGCTTGCAAACCTATTTTGTTACGTGTGTGTCAAGCGAATAACTTGCAACCTTTTTTTTATTACATGTGTGTCAAGCGAATAGCTTGCAAATCTCTTTTGTCATGCGTGTGTCAAGCGAATAGCTTGCAAACCTCTTTTGGTTCCGTGTGTGTCAAGCGAATAGCTTGCAGACCACTTTTGTTACATGTGTCAAGCGAATAGCTTGCAATACCTTTGGAAGTCGGGTTTGATGTCCTGATTAATGCCTTTGAATCAGGTTAATACCCTGCAAATGCTCTGAATCAGGATAATAGCCCGCAATTACTTGTGTGTTAAACAACCATTTTACCAATGTCTTTTCAATCTCCCCGAATGACTATTCCAAAAGTGTCCTTTGTTAAATGCTTGAATGTTCGTCGTTACCTCAGTAAAGGTAATTGACAGTTTTACCCTTTCGTATGTTCGTCATTACCCCAGTAAAGGTAATTGACAGTTTTACCCTTTTCGTATGTTCGTCATTACCCCAGTAAAGGTAATTGACAGTTTTACCTTTTCGTATGTTCGTCATTACCCCAGTAAAGGTAATTGACAGTTTTACCCTTTCGTATGTTCGTCATTACCCCAGTAAAGGTAATTGACAGTTTTACCCCTTTCGTATGTTCGTCATTACCTCAGTAAAGGTAATTGACAGTTTTACCCTTCGTATGTTCGTCATTACCCCAGTAAAGGTAATTGACCGTTTTATCCTTTCGTATGTTCGTCGTTACCCCGGTAAAGGTAATTGACAGTTTTACCCTTTCGTATGTTCGTTGTTACCCCAGTAAAGGTAATGACCGGTATTTCTTTCGTATGTTTGTCTTTACTCCTGTAAAGGTAATAGACATCTTTTTCTCCCCAGTAACACTTTATTTGGTCCTCGAGTTAGTGTTTTCGTCGTCATTGCATTCGTACTTGCATAACAGACAACTCATATCATCACATCCATAGAGCTTTCTCGATTTATAAGTTGGTCAAAAATTGGTGTACTTGATATTTAAGTCTCTCCGACCCGTCGTTTCAAAAATCTTCGACTTTTTAAACCCTCGTGACGGAGAAACTTAAATAGGGGCATCTGTCGTACCCTAATTTTTGACCGATTTATTTTATTTTATTCGTACGTTGTTTGTTTGCCAGTCGTCTGTTCGAGCGCGAATTCCCGTAAATATCTGCGTTTGTTCGTATCTTGTGGTCGCATTTACTTGTCGTTCGTCGTTTATTTTTAATGTCGCTCGCGTTTTATTTTCGTAATTTTTAATCGCGTTTTGTGCGTTTTTTAGCGTAGCGTAGCGTTTGCGTTCGTAAAGTTTATTTCATTCACGTCGTTGATTTATCGTTATTTAGCGTAATTAAGCCGCGTATTTCAGTCGTATCAGACGAAATTTCGGCAGAGAGGTATTTTAAAATACCTCATTTTTTGGTTCCGACGGGACATTTTTTATTTTATTATGTTAATTTTCGTTTTTTTATTTAATTATTTATTTTTCCATTTATTTAATCTGTTTTTATTCATTTATCAGTTTTATTTTTTTAAGTCATTGTACACTTGTCATTTTGTCATTGGTCCAGTCCAACTTTTCCTCCAAGAAACTGCAGGGGTATTTTTGTCATTTTCAGGGTATCAGTGAACAGTACTATAAAAGTACTGTTCACGCGTCAGATTGGTCCCCCAAGTCAGAAAAGGTCATAATCAGTCAGAATCAAGTCATAAATTATCACTAACACCAAATTACTTTCTCTCTCCGAAATTTTGGATCAAAACCACCAAAAACTCAAGAACACCAAGAACATTCATGAACATTCATAAACACAAAAAAATTTCCAGCAACAAATCACCTCACACAAACCCATTTTCGGCCAAGATAAACACACCACACATAAATCCATTTTCGCCCAATCTCTCAACACCACCAAAACCTATTTTCGGCCAAGCCAAACACCACAACCATAACTCATTTTCGGCCAAGAACAAGGCAAGGCAAAACACAACAAAATCCGAACCCAAACCATAGGGCACAACCGAACCGAAAATCGAAGAGAAGCAAGGCATTAACACAAAAATCGAATAACAAGGAGAAGAAGAAAAACCGAATCGGAACAAAACAAAGGCAAGGCAAGAAACCGAATCCGAAAGTGAACAAAGGAAGAAGCAAGAAGATAAGGTAGTTTCTTTTTGTGTTTTGTGTGTTTTTCTTTGTGATTTTCTTTTTTAGATCTAGGCTTTTTTGTAAGTCTTTTGAAAAATCCAAAGCCGGATCTTGGAAGAGAAGAAGGAGGAGAAGAAGTGGGTGAAAAAATTTAAAAAAATAAAATAAAAGGGGGTGCTCCGACGCGGCGGCGCTCCGGCCGACCACCGCGCCGGAGCTGCTCCGGCCACCCCCCACAGCCGTCTTCTCCGGCCAGCTTTTCCTCCTCCGGCGAGGAGCTTTCTAGAGAGAGGGGAGAGCAAATTCTTATGTTTTTTTTTAGAGAGAGGGAAACAAGAGAAAAATGGGCAAAAAACCTTATATATTCATTAATGGGAGCTGGGTGGGTCGACCCAGTACCCATGCCCAGCTCCATACCCATGCCCAGCCCACTTTGTTTCTACTGTTTTGCTATATTTACCCCCCTTCTGGCTGTCTGCACCCCCTTCTGTTTTTGTAGTAACTTCATGCATTTCTTTCATTTTAATTAATTAATTCATATGATGTTTAAACCATATTTCATGCATTTTTTTAATGTCTTAATTTTAACATCATGCATATTTTTTGCTTAGTTCATAGTTAATTTTCCCCTTCATATAATTTTTATTCATTTAAACCTTTAAAAAAAATTCATGCATTTCTGTTTCTTTTAATTTTGTTACTTTGCATTTAGGTTTATTTCATATGTTTGCATTTTATAGTCTTGTTGTCTTAATTTGTTTAAAATTGCATTTTAGTTTATAGAAATAATCCTCATTAGAAATATTGCATGCATATTTAAATTTCTTGACATTTATTTTGTTTTATTTTTGGCTTAGTGTGTATAATTAGGGAATTAATGTAATTTATTTTCGCGCATTTTTCTTTTTTTTGAGACCATGGAATGTATCTAGGGTATGTAATATGTAATCGGCACACGCACTGACACGCGCACCGACACACCACTTTATTTATCGCTTTACGCTTGTTTTATTCCGCCGTTACGCGATTTCATCGTTAGTTTAGGTAAAATATTTTCTTCAAAAAAATCCAAAAAAATCAAATTCAATTTTCTTTTAAGTAAACCTTGGTATGTAATCCAAGTGTCTTTTCTTTTATTTTCTTTAATCAAATGTTAATTAATTTAATATCCACATTAGACATGGATTTCGTACAATTAAAATTAACCAACTTCATTGTATTTTCTTCTCATGCCTTGAGGCCTCTCATCTCTTCTTAAAACTTTTCTTTCAAAAATGTTAAAATCAATTCAACTCATCAAATAAGTTCTTTAGCCGAACTACTTGATTTTGATCCCAAGTTATTTGGGTAAGTAGGCAAAGGGTTTCGACCCTTCCAAATCAATAAAAATAACCAAAAACATGCTTCTTCTTTCTCCCTTCTTTCACTTTAACTCTTAACTTTTTAATATAAGTAAAATCAACTTAGCGCAAGATTAGAGAATAGGTAGAAGGTTCCTATGGGATACCATAGTCGGTTCGGGTGCCTAACACCTTCCCCAATCGAAACCAACCTCCGAATCCAAGGTCTTAAGGGTTTTTACTCACTTTTTCCCTTCCCGCGAATAAAAGATGAGAGTTCAATGATTCAAGGTTCGAATCTAATCAATGATTCTGACACCCGAAAATCACGAGCACAGAAATGGCGACTTCACTGGGAACCTTTTTGAGGGTTAAGCCTATTTTATCTTTCTTTACTTTTGCGCTTTATTTGCTTATACTTTTGTAAATACGTGCCTAATTGTTTACTTTTTTCGTGAGTGACGAGATAAGTCCCCCTACCCGGACTTGAGAGGAAATTAGGATAGGATGGTGGTATAATCATAGTACCTTACCAAGAGTGATTTTTGGTGGTGGTACATGTGATAACCCCACTCAACTAAGGAATCTTGGAAGTATAATTTGTTGACATGAGTATTCGTGTTTGGCATGTTATTTTCAAGTGACCGTCGAAGTTGAGAACCTAGAGTTACATTTAACCCATCTCAGCCTTTTAGGATGTAGTGCGGTGGCTAAAATCATGAGTCAGTCTTGGTTTAGTCGTTACGCGATACTACACTCAAACTAGACTTCCTTGTGAATGTTATAGGACTAGGAGTATTCCTAGGCCTCAATGTATTCAAAAGGGGGTTGTAATTTGGGAACTTGGTAGAACCCTGGTTACAAGTGTATATGAAACCTTAGTCCCTACCAAATGGCGTTTTTACCCTTGACTCCAACATTGTGGACTTAACCTCCCATGTTTTCTATGTTCTTTAGCATAATCATGCATACATGCATTCATTTATAAACCTTTTTCATCAAAAATCGAAGGATCTAGACAAGTCGTCTTGTAAACATCAAAGGTATGGACCTTGTAAGAATGAACACCGAGAAACACGGCTTCAAAAATCTTAACTAAGCTTTAGCTTTTATTAAGAATTTCTCCCTTGGTTTCACTCTTACCTTTTGAAAAGGAACCAATTGCAATATCTTTATGAATTTTCAACTGAAACCATGTTCCTCTGCGATGTTTACAATTCACTTTGACAAATCCTTCGATAACAAAAATTGTATATTTTTGCATAAACATATCATGCATCATTTGGCATTCATAGTTTCTAGTTCGTGTCTCACATGGTGTCTTCTCAATAAAAGGTCAATCCATCAGTCTACTCGCATCTACAACACTCGGGCAAATCAGAATGGATCACCTTGAACAAGAGAACCACAAGCTTCGTGAAGAGGTGACAACCCTCCGGGCCGAAAATGAGATTTTGAGGAACTTAGTATCTTTGACGACGGTTGCACAAAGTCACCCATTATCTCATCCTATTGCTAACACTCAAGCTCAGCCGGTTGCTTCCACTACCCCGATTTCAACGGTGTTCGCTAGTACTCCTCAAAATGCTATGCTGGAAGGTTATCTCTGGAGCACACCCTTAAGTTATGGTGAAGTATTCCGTCCCGTCGTCTCTAAGGTTCAAGCACCTTTTGTGCAAATGACAACGCCTATCCCTCAATTGGGCCCTTTGTTCCCTCAAGCTGCTATGACCTACTCATCTCCTTTGGTCAACACTGTTAAGCAAAACCATGAACCCATCCATCACTCAGAAGGTGTGGCTGCATGTGACCGGATAGATGAACTGGAAGAAAAGTTTGATAAAATACAGCTGGAATTGAAAGCTCTCCGTGGGACAGAACTGTTTGGCCAGGATGCTTATGACCTTTGCTTGGTTCCCAATGTCGTGATACCACCCAAATTTAAGGTCCCCGATTTTGAGAAGTACAAAGGGAACACTTGCCCTAAGGATCATCTGGTGATGTATGTGAGAAAGATGTCTGCTCATATCAAGGATGATGAACTTCTTATCCATTGTTTCCAAGAGAGTTTGATTGGTGCCGCACTGATATGGTACATGGGTCTGAACAAGGTTGATATCAAAACTTTTAATGATTTGTGCGAGACTTTTGTCCAGCGATACAACTACAACTTGAACTCGGCCCCAAAAAGAGGTGAATTGCAGGCCATGACCCAAGATGATAATGAATCCTTCAGAGTTTATGCCCAACGTTGGAGAGATTTCGCCGCACAAGTCCGTCCATCTCTGGAAGAGAAAGAATTGCCCGAGATTTTCCTTGATACTCTGGATCAATTCTATTATGAGCGTATGTTGACAAGTGCATCCGGCAGCTTCGCAGAGATGATAACCGCGGGTATGCGCATTGAAGAACTAGTCCGAAAAGGACATTTGGTCAAAGGAAGTTTTCCCACTGGTGGATCAGAGGATGAAGACCAGGAAGCAAGTATGGTGGAAGGTTGGCCTCAACAACAGTATTTGGCTTATCACCCTGTTGCCTCTATTATGCCAATCACAAACGTTGTTTCAAATCCAGTGTGTGAACCCCAGTTTCAACAACAACCTCGACAACAGGCTCCAAGAACACAGATTGATCCTATTCCTATGAAATATGCAGATTTGTTTCCAATATTGCTTGAAAGGAATTTGGTCTACACCAAGGCACCTCTTCCGTTGCCAGCAAAATTGCCAGCCCAGTACAGGCCCGATCGTTTTTGTGCCTTCCATCAAGGGGCACCAGGTCACGATATTGAAGACTGCTTTGCTTTGAAGAAGATAGTTCAGAAACTGGTCCAAAAGAACCTCTGGTCATTCTAAAGTTTGAACTCTGACAGGGAAGTTAACTGGATCATGATATTCGTTGATACGTGGAATGTTTAGTTGCACTTGGGTCGTTGCTGATGTTTCTTTCTACTACTCATTTGTTCAATAAATATGTTTGTTTGCTGTTCTATGTTTTTCAAAAAAAATCCTTTCGTCCCACCCGAGGCGAAAGTGAACTGGTTTAGGGCTTTTTGCTTTATGTATTTTCATCATTAATTAAAAGGTCGCTTTGATCCCGACTTTGTCTTATTTTGTGCTTTTTCTGGAAAAATGGTAATACAAAAAAACCAAAAATTTCTTTTTTCTTTAATCATATTCGCATAATCATAACTTTCACTTATCTGTCAAAATCAATAATCAAAGCATGCATTAATAAACCCGTTGAACACCTTAATCTTGTACTCTCTCTCGACTTTGAGTTCCTTGTGTCTGAAACTGAAGAAAAGGAGGATGGATTCCCAATGAGAAATCTTGCCTACTGGGGCATCTCAGCCATTGAAGCTACAAAGAAATATCAAAAAAGATTGTCCAGAAGTTGGCATTCAATTACAAAAGTTGGCAATGAAATGTTAACATTTGCCTTGTATAAGAATTGTACTCCAAAACACACTTCAACAGGGGCAATCCCTCCCACCATCCCTCAGTATACAACATGAAGTTCAGAGTCCCGTCAATGGAAGTTCTGATGAAGGTTAAGCTTGTTGCACTTAAATGCATTGTGGTCTTATGTCATGGACGGTTATATCAAAAGGATGAAGCAAGTTTCGACAAAGAAGGCTCGTCGCCATGAATGTCAAAAAGTGGCCTTGTGCTCAAACATATGTTATCTGATTTTTACCAGACTCGAGGGGCAAAAGAATGCCTAATTGTAAAGAATGGTGATGAACTTGTACGTCCTGTGAATACCGATGCAGTCAAGAAATACTTTGTTAAAGTGAAAAAGCTCGATAAGTCGCAAACCTGAAAAGGCGGCTTAGGCAAAAAAGAGCGTCTCGGTGGACTGAAAACCCGAAAGGGCGGTCCACGCAAAAGTTAGAGACATGTAAAAAAAAGAGAATGATGAAAAATGGAAAATGTATATCCTGATAGGTCGAAACCCGCAAGGGCGATCTATGCAAAAGTTAAGGATTGTGACAAAGTAACTGCATCTGGTTGGACATGATTCACTTGGGGCATTTCAGAGTCAAAAGACCTTCGCCTCGTGGCAAAGCAACTGCATCAAATCAGATATAGTTCACTTGGGGCATCCTAACCGTCGGAAGACCTTCGATCTGGAGAGTCCACAAATCAGTACTTGGAACGGTGAAATTCAAAGTTGGTAGGGAGAACAACGGTTATTGTGTTCAATGTACCTTTCCTATATAATTACCATTTTCCAAAATTTTCAAAATCTGTGGAGCCACGCTTTTGGCGGGCCACCACTCCATTTACATTAATTTGAGCCTGTGCCAATTTATTTGAAATTCTCATTTATCCTTTATTTGCGAAATTTTCTTCTATTTTTGATGTTAATATTTAAAGCAAAAAATTCAAAAATATATTTTCCATGTCTTTTGAAATGCATAAACAACAGGTACATCTTCTTTGAACTTATGAGTAGTTGAAGCATACATCAATATCCGTCTCAAGAACAGTTAAACTCTGCAAGTTAAGTGTGACCAAAGGCTATGAGATGACCTCTGTCAAAAAAAAAAAAAAAGTGAAAAAAAGAAAAGCTCGCTAAGTCGAAAACCCGAAAGGACGGCTTAAGCCAAAAATGAGCGTCCCGGTGGATTGAAAACCCGAAAGGGCGATCCAGGCAAAAATTAGGGACATGCAAAAAAAAAGTATTCCTGGTGGATTGAAAACCCGAAAGGGCGGTCCAGGCAAAAGTTAGGGATTCAAAAAAAAAAAACAAAAAAACAAAAACAATACAAAAATGATGAAAAGAAAACAAAGACAGAGGCATCACAATTCAAGTGGGCCAAATGGAATAATGCGCTTCACGCTGGTTTACAATTGGCGACTTCTGCCAATTTGTTGTTTGATGGACTTGGTTCCTAGTGAATGGCGACTTCTGCCAATTTGTTGATTGACGGATTTTGTTCCCAGTAAATGGCGACTTCTGCCTGTGGTTTGATTATTGGTTACTTCTTCCAGAATGATTGGTCAATGGGTTGTTACCCTTAAGTGGTTTGATTAACGGGTTGTTACCTTTTAGTGGTTCGATTATTGGGTCTTTCCTATCAATGGTTTGATTATGGAGCTTTACCCCATCAGTGGTTCGGTTAGCAGGCTGTACCCCGATAGTGTTTTGATTCATCCCCAGTAATGATATCCCCATTGAAGATTGCCGAGTGTTTGTACTGCGATGTCGGTCCACCTCTTATCTTACTTGTCCAGTCTTGTTTCATCAAGTTATATACAATTATATGGTCGTACAAGTTTCCTGCATATATTCATACATTCATTCATATACATATTCATGCATATAAACATTCATGCACGTAACATGCATAATATCATTTATACATTATTGCTTTGACCCTCTTGTGTCTTATTTCAAGTGCATCGCATAAAAGTGTCATCCCCAATGTGTCTGATCAGTGATGTCACCCTTAGTCTTGATGGGTCGTATCCCTTCAGTTTGGTCATTTTTCATCCGTGTGTGTCAAGCGAATAGCTTGCAAATCTCTTTTGTTACCCGTGTGTCAAGCGAATAGCTTGCAAACCTCCTTTGATTACCTGTGTGTCAAGCGAATAGCTTGCAAACACCTCTTTTGTTACCCGTGTATCAAGCGAATAGCTTGCAAACCTCTTTTGTTATGTGTGCGTCAAGCGAATAGCTTGCAAACCTCTTTTGGTACGTGTGTGTCAAGCGAATAGCTTGCAAATCTCTTTTGTTATGCGTGTGTCAAGCGAATAGCTTGCAAACCTATTTTGTTACGTGTGTGTCAAGCGAATAACTTGCAACCTTTTTTTTATTACATGTGTGTCAAGCGAATAGCTTGCAAATCTCTTTTGTCATGCGTGTGTCAAGCGAATAGCTTGCAAACCTCTTTTGGTTCCGTGTGTGTCAAGCGAATAGCTTGCAGACCACTTTTGTTACATGTGTCAAGCGAATAGCTTGCAATACCTTTGGAAGTCGGGTTTGATGTCCTGATTAATGCCTTTGAATCAGGTTAATACCCTGCAAATGCTCTGAATCAGGATAATAGCCCGCAATTACTTGTGTGTTAAACAACCATTTTACCAATGTCTTTTCAATCTCCCCGAATGACTATTCCAAAAGTGTCCTTTGTTAAATGCTTGAATGTTCGTCGTTACCTCAGTAAAGGTAATTGACAGTTTTACCCTTTCGTATGTTCGTCATTACCCCAGTAAAGGTAATTGACAGTTTTACCCTTTTCGTATGTTCGTCATTACCCCAGTAAAGGTAATTGACAGTTTTACCTTTTCGTATGTTCGTCATTACCCCAGTAAAGGTAATTGACAGTTTTACCCTTTCGTATGTTCGTCATTACCCCAGTAAAGGTAATTGACAGTTTTACCCCTTTCGTATGTTCGTCATTACCTCAGTAAAGGTAATTGACAGTTTTACCCTTCGTATGTTCGTCATTACCCCAGTAAAGGTAATTGACCGTTTTATCCTTTCGTATGTTCGTCGTTACCCCGGTAAAGGTAATTGACAGTTTTACCCTTTCGTATGTTCGTTGTTACCCCAGTAAAGGTAATGACCGGTATTTCTTTCGTATGTTTGTCTTTACTCCTGTAAAGGTAATAGACATCTTTTTCTCCCCAGTAACACTTTATTTGGTCCTCGAGTTAGTGTTTTCGTCGTCATTGCATTCGTACTTGCATAACAGACAACTCATATCATCACATCCATAGAGCTTTCTCGATTTATAAGTTGGTCAAAAATTGGTGTACTTGATATTTAAGTCTCTCCGACCCGTCGTTTCAAAAATCTTCGACTTTTTAAACCCTCGTGACGGAGAAACTTAAATAGGGGCATCTGTCGTACCCTAATTTTTGACCGATTTATTTTATTTTATTCGTACGTTGTTTGTTTGCCAGTCGTCTGTTCGAGCGCGAATTCCCGTAAATATCTGCGTTTGTTCGTATCTTGTGGTCGCATTTACTTGTCGTTCGTCGTTTATTTTTAATGTCGCTCGCGTTTTATTTTCGTAATTTTTAATCGCGTTTTGTGCGTTTTTTAGCGTAGCGTAGCGTTTGCGTTCGTAAAGTTTATTTCATTCACGTCGTTGATTTATCGTTATTTAGCGTAATTAAGCCGCGTATTTCAGTCGTATCAGACGAAATTTCGGCAGAGAGGTATTTTAAAATACCTCATTTTTTGGTTCCGACGGGACATTTTTTATTTTATTATGTTAATTTTCGTTTTTTTATTTAATTATTTATTTTTCCATTTATTTAATCTGTTTTTATTCATTTATCAGTTTTATTTTTTTAAGTCATTGTACACTTGTCATTTTGTCATTGGTCCAGTCCAACTTTTCCTCCAAGAAACTGCAGGGGTATTTTTGTCATTTTCAGGGTATCAGTGAACAGTACTATAAAAGTACTGTTCACGCGTCAGATTGGTCCCCCAAGTCAGAAAAGGTCATAATCAGTCAGAATCAAGTCATAAATTATCACTAACACCAAATTACTTTCTCTCTCCGAAATTTTGGATCAAAACCACCAAAAACTCAAGAACACCAAGAACATTCATGAACATTCATAAACACAAAAAAATTTCCAGCAACAAATCACCTCACACAAACCCATTTTCGGCCAAGATAAACACACCACACATAAATCCATTTTCGCCCAATCTCTCAACACCACCAAAACCTATTTTCGGCCAAGCCAAACACCACAACCATAACTCATTTTCGGCCAAGAACAAGGCAAGGCAAAACACAACAAAATCCGAACCCAAACCATAGGGCACAACCGAACCGAAAATCGAAGAGAAGCAAGGCATTAACACAAAAATCGAATAACAAGGAGAAGAAGAAAAACCGAATCGGAACAAAACAAAGGCAAGGCAAGAAACCGAATCCGAAAGTGAACAAAGGAAGAAGCAAGAAGATAAGGTAGTTTCTTTTTGTGTTTTGTGTGTTTTTCTTTGTGATTTTCTTTTTTAGATCTAGGCTTTTTTGTAAGTCTTTTGAAAAATCCAAAGCCGGATCTTGGAAGAGAAGAAGGAGGAGAAGAAGTGGGTGAAAAAATTTAAAAAAATAAAATAAAAGGGGGTGCTCCGACGCGGCGGCGCTCCGGCCGACCACCGCGCCGGAGCTGCTCCGGCCACCCCCCACAGCCGTCTTCTCCGGCCAGCTTTTCCTCCTCCGGCGAGGAGCTTTCTAGAGAGAGGGGAGAGCAAATTCTTATGTTTTTTTTTAGAGAGAGGGAAACAAGAGAAAAATGGGCAAAAAACCTTATATATTCATTAATGGGAGCTGGGTGGGTCGACCCAGTACCCATGCCCAGCTCCATACCCATGCCCAGCCCACTTTGTTTCTACTGTTTTGCTATATTTACCCCCCTTCTGGCTGTCTGCACCCCCTTCTGTTTTTGTAGTAACTTCATGCATTTCTTTCATTTTAATTAATTAATTCATATGATGTTTAAACCATATTTCATGCATTTTTTTAATGTCTTAATTTTAACATCATGCATATTTTTTGCTTAGTTCATAGTTAATTTTCCCCTTCATATAATTTTTATTCATTTAAACCTTTAAAAAAAATTCATGCATTTCTGTTTCTTTTAATTTTGTTACTTTGCATTTAGGTTTATTTCATATGTTTGCATTTTATAGTCTTGTTGTCTTAATTTGTTTAAAATTGCATTTTAGTTTATAGAAATAATCCTCATTAGAAATATTGCATGCATATTTAAATTTCTTGACATTTATTTTGTTTTATTTTTGGCTTAGTGTGTATAATTAGGGAATTAATGTAATTTATTTTCGCGCATTTTTCTTTTTTTTGAGACCATGGAATGTATCTAGGGTATGTAATATGTAATCGGCACACGCACTGACACGCGCACCGACACACCACTTTATTTATCGCTTTACGCTTGTTTTATTCCGCCGTTACGCGATTTCATCGTTAGTTTAGGTAAAATATTTTCTTCAAAAAAATCCAAAAAAATCAAATTCAATTTTCTTTTAAGTAAACCTTGGTATGTAATCCAAGTGTCTTTTCTTTTATTTTCTTTAATCAAATGTTAATTAATTTAATATCCACATTAGACATGGATTTCGTACAATTAAAATTAACCAACTTCATTGTATTTTCTTCTCATGCCTTGAGGCCTCTCATCTCTTCTTAAAACTTTTCTTTCAAAAATGTTAAAATCAATTCAACTCATCAAATAAGTTCTTTAGCCGAACTACTTGATTTTGATCCCAAGTTATTTGGGTAAGTAGGCAAAGGGTTTCGACCCTTCCAAATCAATAAAAATAACCAAAAACATGCTTCTTCTTTCTCCCTTCTTTCACTTTAACTCTTAACTTTTTAATATAAGTAAAATCAACTTAGCGCAAGATTAGAGAATAGGTAGAAGGTTCCTATGGGATACCATAGTCGGTTCGGGTGCCTAACACCTTCCCCAATCGAAACCAACCTCCGAATCCAAGGTCTTAAGGGTTTTTACTCACTTTTTCCCTTCCCGCGAATAAAAGATGAGAGTTCAATGATTCAAGGTTCGAATCTAATCAATGATTCTGACACCCGAAAATCACGAGCACAGAAATGGCGACTTCACTGGGAACCTTTTTGAGGGTTAAGCCTATTTTATCTTTCTTTACTTTTGCGCTTTATTTGCTTATACTTTTGTAAATACGTGCCTAATTGTTTACTTTTTTCGTGAGTGACGAGATAAGTCCCCCTACCCGGACTTGAGAGGAAATTAGGATAGGATGGTGGTATAATCATAGTACCTTACCAAGAGTGATTTTTGGTGGTGGTACATGTGATAACCCCACTCAACTAAGGAATCTTGGAAGTATAATTTGTTGACATGAGTATTCGTGTTTGGCATGTTATTTTCAAGTGACCGTCGAAGTTGAGAACCTAGAGTTACATTTAACCCATCTCAGCCTTTTAGGATGTAGTGCGGTGGCTAAAATCATGAGTCAGTCTTGGTTTAGTCGTTACGCGATACTACACTCAAACTAGACTTCCTTGTGAATGTTATAGGACTAGGAGTATTCCTAGGCCTCAATGTATTCAAAAGGGGGTTGTAATTTGGGAACTTGGTAGAACCCTGGTTACAAGTGTATATGAAACCTTAGTCCCTACCAAATGGCGTTTTTACCCTTGACTCCAACATTGTGGACTTAACCTCCCATGTTTTCTATGTTCTTTAGCATAATCATGCATACATGCATTCATTTATAAACCTTTTTCATCAAAAATCGAAGGATCTAGACAAGTCGTCTTGTAAACATCAAAGGTATGGACCTTGTAAGAATGAACACCGAGAAACACGGCTTCAAAAATCTTAACTAAGCTTTAGCTTTTATTAAGAATTTCTCCCTTGGTTTCACTCTTACCTTTTGAAAAGGAACCAATTGCAATATCTTTATGAATTTTCAACTGAAACCATGTTCCTCTGCGATGTTTACAATTCACTTTGACAAATCCTTCGATAACAAAAATTGTATATTTTTGCATAAACATATCATGCATCATTTGGCATTCATAGTTTCTAGTCCGTGTCTCACATGGTGTCTTCTCAATAAAAGGTCAATCCATCAGTCTACTCGCATCTACAACACTCGGGCAAATCAGAATGGATCACCTTGAACAAGAGAACCACAAGCTTTGTGAAGAGGTGACAACCCTCCGGGCCGAAAATGAGATTTTGAGGAACTTAGTATCTTTGACGACGGTTGCACAAAGTCACCCATTATCTCATCCTATTGCTAACACTCAAGCTCAGCCGGTTGCTTCCACTACCCCGATTTCAACGGTGTTCGCTAGTACTCCTCAAAATGCTATGCTGGAAGGTTATCTCTGGAGCACACCCTTAAGTTATGGTGAAGTATTCCGTCCCGTCGTCTCTAAGGTTCAAGCACCTTTTGTGCAAATGACAACGCCTATCCCTCAATTGGGCCCTTTGTTCCCTCAAGCTGCTATGACCTACTCATCTCCTTTGGTCAACACTGTTAAGCAAAACCATGAACCCATCCATCACTCAGAAGGTGTGGCTGCATGTGACCGGATAGATGAACTGGAAGAAAAGTTTGATAAAATACAGCTGGAATTGAAAGCTCTCCGTGGGACAGAACTGTTTGGCCAGGATGCTTATAACCTTTGCTTGGTTCCCAATGTCGTGATACCACCCAAATTTAAGGTCCCCGATTTTGAGAAGTACAAAGGGAACACTTGCCCTAAGGATCATCTGGTGATGTATGTGAGAAAGATGTCTGCTCATATCAAGGATGATGAACTTCTTATCCATTGTTTCCAAGAGAGTTTGATTGGTGCCGCACTGATATGGTACATGGGTCTGAACAAGGTTGATATCAAAACTTTTAATGATTTGTGCGAGACTTTTGTCCAGCGATACAACTACAACTTGAACTCGGCCCCAAAAAGAGGTGAATTGCAGGCCATGACCCAAGATGATAATGAATCCTTCAGAGTTTATGCCCAACGTTGGAGAGATTTCGCCGCACAAGTCCGTCCATCTCTGGAAGAGAAAGAATTGCCCGAGATTTTCCTTGATACTCTGGATCAATTCTATTATGAGCGTATGTTGACAAGTGCATCCGGCAGCTTCGCAGAGATGATAACCGCGGGTATGCGCATTGAAGAACTAGTCCGAAAAGGACATTTGGTCAAAGGAAGTTTTCCCACTGGTGGATCAGAGGATGAAGACCAGGAAGCAAGTATGGTGGAAGGTTGGCCTCAACAACAGTATTTGGCTTATCACCCTGTTGCCTCTATTATGCCAATCACAAACGTTGTTTCAAATCCAGTGTGTGAACCCCAGTTTCAACAACAACCTCGACAACAGGCTCCAAGAACACAGATTGATCCTATTCCTATGAAATATGCAGATTTGTTTCCAATATTGCTTGAAAGGAATTTGGTCTACACCAAGGCACCTCTTCCGTTGCCAGCAAAATTGCCAGCCCAGTACAGGCCCGATCGTTTTTGTGCCTTCCATCAAGGGGCACCAGGTCACGATATTGAAGACTGCTTTGCTTTGAAGAAGATAGTTCAGAAACTGGTCCAAAAGAACCTCTGGTCATTCTAAAGTTTGAACTCTGACAGGGAAGTTAACTGGATCATGATATTCGTTGATACGTGGAATGTTTAGTTGCACTTGGGTCGTTGCTGATGTTTCTTTCTACTACTCATTTGTTCAATAAATATGTTTGTTTGCTGTTCTATGTTTTTCAAAAAAAATCCTTTCGTCCCACCCGAGGCGAAAGTGAACTGGTTTAGGGCTTTTTGCTTTATGTATTTTCATCATTAATTAAAAGGTCGCTTTGATCCCGACTTTGTCTTATTTTGTGCTTTTTCTGGAAAAATGGTAATACAAAAAAACCAAAAATTTCTTTTTTCTTTAATCATATTCGCATAATCATAACTTTCACTTATCTGTCAAAATCAATAATCAAAGCATGCATTAATAAACCCGTTGAACACCTTAATCTTGTACTCTCTCTCGACTTTGAGTTCCTTGTGTCTGAAACTGAAGAAAAGGAGGATGGATTCCCAATGAGAAATCTTGCCTACTGGGGCATCTCAGCCATTGAAGCTACAAAGAAATATCAAAAAAGATTGTCCAGAAGTTGGCATTCAATTACAAAAGTTGGCAATGAAATGTTAACATTTGCCTTGTATAAGAATTGTACTCCAAAACACACTTCAACAGGGGCAATCCCTCCCACCATCCCTCAGTATACAACATGAAGTTCAGAGTCCCGTCAATGGAAGTTCTGATGAAGGTTAAGCTTGTTGCACTTAAATGCATTGTGGTCTTATGTCATGGACGGTTATATCAAAAGGATGAAGCAAGTTTCGACAAAGAAGGCTCGTCGCCATGAATGTCAAAAAGTGGCCTTGTGCTCAAACATATGTTATCTGATTTTTACCAGACTCGAGGGGCAAAAGAATGCCTAATTGTAAAGAATGGTGATGAACTTGTACGTCCTGTGAATACCGATGCAGTCAAGAAATACTTTGTTAAAGTGAAAAAGCTCGATAAGTCGCAAACCTGAAAAGGCGGCTTAGGCAAAAAAGAGCGTCTCGGTGGACTGAAAACCCGAAAGGGCGGTCCACGCAAAAGTTAGAGACATGTAAAAAAAAGAGAATGATGAAAAATGGAAAATGTATATCCTGATAGGTCGAAACCCGCAAGGGCGATCTATGCAAAAGTTAAGGATTGTGACAAAGTAACTGCATCTGGTTGGACATGATTCACTTGGGGCATTTCAGAGTCAAAAGACCTTCGCCTCGTGGCAAAGCAACTGCATCAAATCAGATATAGTTCACTTGGGGCATCCTAACCGTCGGAAGACCTTCGATCTGGAGAGTCCACAAATCAGTACTTGGAACAGTGAAATTCAAAGTTGGTAGGGAGAACAACGGTTATTGTGTTCAATGTACCTTTCCTATATAATTACCATTTTCCAAAATTTTCAAAATCTGTGGAGCCACGCTTTTGGCGGGCCACCACTCCATTTACATTAATTTGAGCCTGTGCCAATTTATTTGAAATTCTCATTTATCCTTTATTTGCGAAATTTTCTTCTATTTTTGATGTTAATATTTAAAGCAAAAAATTCAAAAATATATTTTCCATGTCTTTTGAAATGCATAAACAACAGGTACATCTTCTTTGAACTTATGAGTAGTTGAAGCATACATCAATATCCGTCTCAAGAACAGTTAAACTCTGCAAGTTAAGTGTGACCAAAGGCTATGAGATGACCTCTGTCAAAAAAAAAAAAAAAAGTGAAAAAAAGAAAAGCTCGCTAAGTCGAAAACCCGAAAGGGCGGCTTAAGCCAAAAATGAGCGTCCCGGTGGATTGAAAACCCGAAAGGGCGATCCAGGCAAAAATTAGGGACATGCAAAAAAAAAGTATTCCTGGTGGATTGAAAACCCGAAAGGGCGGTCCAGGCAAAAGTTAGGGATTCAAAAAAAAAAAAACAAAAAAACAAAAACAATACAAAAATGATGAAAAGAAAACAAAGACAGAGGCATCACAATTCAAGTGGGCCAAATGGAATAATGCGCTTCACGCTGGTTTACAATTGGCGACTTCTGCCAATTTGTTGTTTGATGGACTTGGTTCCTAGTGAATGGCGACTTCTGCCAATTTGTTGATTGACGGATTTTGTTCCCAGTAAATGGCGACTTCTGCCTGTGGTTTGATTATTGGTTACTTCTTCCAGAATGATTGGTCAATGGGTTGTTACCCTTAAGTGGTTTGATTAACGGGTTGTTACCTTTTAGTGGTTCGATTAT
Source organism: Medicago arabica (assembly GCA_946800305.1). Classification (NCBI taxonomy): domain Eukaryota; kingdom Viridiplantae; phylum Streptophyta; class Magnoliopsida; order Fabales; family Fabaceae; genus Medicago; species Medicago arabica. Next base: position 7,740,004 of record OX326965.1, on the reverse strand, counting down.
TGGGTCTTTCCTATCAATGGTTTGATTATGGAGCTTTACCCCATCAGTGGTTCGGTTAGCAGGCTGTACCCCGATAGTGTTTTGATTCATCCCCAGTAATGATATCCCCATTGAAGATTGCCGAGTGTTTGTACTGCGATGTCGGTCCACCTCTTATCTTACTTGTCCAGTCTTGTTTCATCAAGTTATATACAATTATATGGTCGTACAAGTTTCCTGCATATATTCATACATTCATTCATATACATATTCATGCATATAAACATTCATGCACGTAACATGCATAATATCATTTATACATTATTGCTTTGACCCTCTTGTGTCTTATTTCAAGTGCATCGCATAAAAGTGTCATCCCCAATGTGTCTGATCAGTGATGTCACCCTTAGTCTTGATGGGTCGTATCCCTTCAGTTTGGTCATTTTTCATCCGTGTGTGTCAAGCGAATAGCTTGCAAATCTCTTTTGTTACCCGTGTGTCAAGCGAATAGCTTGCAAACCTCCTTTGATTACCTGTGTGTCAAGCGAATAGCTTGCAAACACCTCTTTTGTTACCCGTGTATCAAGCGAATAGCTTGCAAACCTCTTTTGTTATGTGTGCGTCAAGCGAATAGCTTGCAAACCTCTTTTGGTACGTGTGTGTCAAGCGAATAGCTTGCAAATCTCTTTTGTTATGCGTGTGTCAAGCGAATAGCTTGCAAACCTATTTTGTTACGTGTGTGTCAAGCGAATAACTTGCAACCTTTTTTTTATTACATGTGTGTCAAGCGAATAGCTTGCAAATCTCTTTTGTCATGCGTGTGTCAAGCGAATAGCTTGCAAACCTCTTTTGGTTCCGTGTGTGTCAAGCGAATAGCTTGCAGACCACTTTTGTTACATGTGTCAAGCGAATAGCTTGCAATACCTTTGGAAGTCGGGTTTGATGTCCTGATTAATGCCTTTGAATCAGGTTAATACCCTGCAAATGCTCTGAATCAGGATAATAGCCCGCAATTACTTGTGTGTTAAACAACCATTTTACCAATGTCTTTTCAATCTCCCCGAATGACTATTCCAAAAGTGTCCTTTGTTAAATGCTTGAATGTTCGTCGTTACCTCAGTAAAGGTAATTGACAGTTTTACCCTTTCGTATGTTCGTCATTACCCCAGTAAAGGTAATTGACAGTTTTACCCTTTTCGTATGTTCGTCATTACCCCAGTAAAGGTAATTGACAGTTTTACCTTTTCGTATGTTCGTCATTACCCCAGTAAAGGTAATTGACAGTTTTACCCTTTCGTATGTTCGTCATTACCCCAGTAAAGGTAATTGACAGTTTTACCCCTTTCGTATGTTCGTCATTACCTCAGTAAAGGTAATTGACAGTTTTACCCTTCGTATGTTCGTCATTACCCCAGTAAAGGTAATTGACCGTTTTATCCTTTCGTATGTTCGTCGTTACCCCGGTAAAGGTAATTGACAGTTTTACCCTTTCGTATGTTCGTTGTTACCCCAGTAAAGGTAATGACCGGTATTTCTTTCGTATGTTTGTCTTTACTCCTGTAAAGGTAATAGACATCTTTTTCTCCCCAGTAACACTTTATTTGGTCCTCGAGTTAGTGTTTTCGTCGTCATTGCATTCGTACTTGCATAACAGACAACTCATATCATCACATCCATAGAGCTTTCTCGATTTATAAGTTGGTCAAAAATTGGTGTACTTGATATTTAAGTCTCTCCGACCCGTCGTTTCAAAAATCTTCGACTTTTTAAACCCTCGTGACGGAGAAACTTAAATAGGGGCATCTGTCGTACCCTAATTTTTGACCGATTTATTTTATTTTATTCGTACGTTGTTTGTTTGCCAGTCGTCTGTTCGAGCGCGAATTCCCGTAAATATCTGCGTTTGTTCGTATCTTGTGGTCGCATTTACTTGTCGTTCGTCGTTTATTTTTAATGTCGCTCGCGTTTTATTTTCGTAATTTTTAATCGCGTTTTGTGCGTTTTTTAGCGTAGCGTAGCGTTTGCGTTCGTAAAGTTTATTTCATTCACGTCGTTGATTTATCGTTATTTAGCGTAATTAAGCCGCGTATTTCAGTCGTATCAGACGAAATTTCGGCAGAGAGGTATTTTAAAATACCTCATTTTTTGGTTCCGACGGGACATTTTTTATTTTATTATGTTAATTTTCGTTTTTTTATTTAATTATTTATTTTTCCATTTATTTAATCTGTTTTTATTCATTTATCAGTTTTATTTTTTTAAGTCATTGTACACTTGTCATTTTGTCATTGGTCCAGTCCAACTTTTCCTCCAAGAAACTGCAGGGGTATTTTTGTCATTTTCAGGGTATCAGTGAACAGTACTATAAAAGTACTGTTCACGCGTCAGATTGGTCCCCCAAGTCAGAAAAGGTCATAATCAGTCAGAATCAAGTCATAAATTATCACTAACACCAAATTACTTTCTCTCTCCGAAATTTTGGATCAAAACCACCAAAAACTCAAGAACACCAAGAACATTCATGAACATTCATAAACACAAAAAAATTTCCAGCAACAAATCACCTCACACAAACCCATTTTCGGCCAAGATAAACACACCACACATAAATCCATTTTCGCCCAATCTCTCAACACCACCAAAACCTATTTTCGGCCAAGCCAAACACCACAACCATAACTCATTTTCGGCCAAGAACAAGGCAAGGCAAAACACAACAAAATCCGAACCCAAACCATAGGGCACAACCGAACCGAAAATCGAAGAGAAGCAAGGCATTAACACAAAAATCGAATAACAAGGAGAAGAAGAAAAACCGAATCGGAACAAAACAAAGGCAAGGCAAGAAACCGAATCCGAAAGTGAACAAAGGAAGAAGCAAGAAGATAAGGTAGTTTCTTTTTGTGTTTTGTGTGTTTTTCTTTGTGATTTTCTTTTTTAGATCTAGGCTTTTTTGTAAGTCTTTTGAAAAATCCAAAGCCGGATCTTGGAAGAGAAGAAGGAGGAGAAGAAGTGGGTGAAAAAATTTAAAAAAATAAAATAAAAGGGGGTGCTCCGACGCGGCGGCGCTCCGGCCGACCACCGCGCCGGAGCTGCTCCGGCCACCCCCCACAGCCGTCTTCTCCGGCCAGCTTTTCCTCCTCCGGCGAGGAGCTTTCTAGAGAGAGGGGAGAGCAAATTCTTATGTTTTTTTTTAGAGAGAGGGAAACAAGAGAAAAATGGGCAAAAAACCTTATATATTCATTAATGGGAGCTGGGTGGGTCGACCCAGTACCCATGCCCAGCTCCATACCCATGCCCAGCCCACTTTGTTTCTACTGTTTTGCTATATTTACCCCCCTTCTGGCTGTCTGCACCCCCTTCTGTTTTTGTAGTAACTTCATGCATTTCTTTCATTTTAATTAATTAATTCATATGATGTTTAAACCATATTTCATGCATTTTTTTAATGTCTTAATTTTAACATCATGCATATTTTTTGCTTAGTTCATAGTTAATTTTCCCCTTCATATAATTTTTATTCATTTAAACCTTTAAAAAAAATTCATGCATTTCTGTTTCTTTTAATTTTGTTACTTTGCATTTAGGTTTATTTCATATGTTTGCATTTTATAGTCTTGTTGTCTTAATTTGTTTAAAATTGCATTTTAGTTTATAGAAATAATCCTCATTAGAAATATTGCATGCATATTTAAATTTCTTGACATTTATTTTGTTTTATTTTTGGCTTAGTGTGTATAATTAGGGAATTAATGTAATTTATTTTCGCGCATTTTTCTTTTTTTTGAGACCATGGAATGTATCTAGGGTATGTAATATGTAATCGGCACACGCACTGACACGCGCACCGACACACCACTTTATTTATCGCTTTACGCTTGTTTTATTCCGCCGTTACGCGATTTCATCGTTAGTTTAGGTAAAATATTTTCTTCAAAAAAATCCAAAAAAATCAAATTCAATTTTCTTTTAAGTAAACCTTGGTATGTAATCCAAGTGTCTTTTCTTTTATTTTCTTTAATCAAATGTTAATTAATTTAATATCCACATTAGACATGGATTTCGTACAATTAAAATTAACCAACTTCATTGTATTTTCTTCTCATGCCTTGAGGCCTCTCATCTCTTCTTAAAACTTTTCTTTCAAAAATGTTAAAATCAATTCAACTCATCAAATAAGTTCTTTAGCCGAACTACTTGATTTTGATCCCAAGTTATTTGGGTAAGTAGGCAAAGGGTTTCGACCCTTCCAAATCAATAAAAATAACCAAAAACATGCTTCTTCTTTCTCCCTTCTTTCACTTTAACTCTTAACTTTTTAATATAAGTAAAATCAACTTAGCGCAAGATTAGAGAATAGGTAGAAGGTTCCTATGGGATACCATAGTCGGTTCGGGTGCCTAACACCTTCCCCAATCGAAACCAACCTCCGAATCCAAGGTCTTAAGGGTTTTTACTCACTTTTTCCCTTCCCGCGAATAAAAGATGAGAGTTCAATGATTCAAGGTTCGAATCTAATCAATGATTCTGACACCCGAAAATCACGAGCACAGAAATGGCGACTTCACTGGGAACCTTTTTGAGGGTTAAGCCTATTTTATCTTTCTTTACTTTTGCGCTTTATTTGCTTATACTTTTGTAAATACGTGCCTAATTGTTTACTTTTTTCGTGAGTGACGAGATAAGTCCCCCTACCCGGACTTGAGAGGAAATTAGGATAGGATGGTGGTATAATCATAGTACCTTACCAAGAGTGATTTTTGGTGGTGGTACATGTGATAACCCCACTCAACTAAGGAATCTTGGAAGTATAATTTGTTGACATGAGTATTCGTGTTTGGCATGTTATTTTCAAGTGACCGTCGAAGTTGAGAACCTAGAGTTACATTTAACCCATCTCAGCCTTTTAGGATGTAGTGCGGTGGCTAAAATCATGAGTCAGTCTTGGTTTAGTCGTTACGCGATACTACACTCAAACTAGACTTCCTTGTGAATGTTATAGGACTAGGAGTATTCCTAGGCCTCAATGTATTCAAAAGGGGGTTGTAATTTGGGAACTTGGTAGAACCCTGGTTACAAGTGTATATGAAACCTTAGTCCCTACCAAATGGCGTTTTTACCCTTGACTCCAACATTGTGGACTTAACCTCCCATGTTTTCTATGTTCTTTAGCATAATCATGCATACATGCATTCATTTATAAACCTTTTTCATCAAAAATCGAAGGATCTAGACAAGTCGTCTTGTAAACATCAAAGGTATGGACCTTGTAAGAATGAACACCGAGAAACACGGCTTCAAAAATCTTAACTAAGCTTTAGCTTTTATTAAGAATTTCTCCCTTGGTTTCACTCTTACCTTTTGAAAAGGAACCAATTGCAATATCTTTATGAATTTTCAACTGAAACCATGTTCCTCTGCGATGTTTACAATTCACTTTGACAAATCCTTCGATAACAAAAATTGTATATTTTTGCATAAACATATCATGCATCATTTGGCATTCATAGTTTCTAGTCCGTGTCTCACATGGTGTCTTCTCAATAAAAGGTCAATCCATCAGTCTACTCGCATCTACAACACTCGGGCAAATCAGAATGGATCACCTTGAACAAGAGAACCACAAGCTTTGTGAAGAGGTGACAACCCTCCGGGCCGAAAATGAGATTTTGAGGAACTTAGTATCTTTGACGACGGTTGCACAAAGTCACCCATTATCTCATCCTATTGCTAACACTCAAGCTCAGCCGGTTGCTTCCACTACCCCGATTTCAACGGTGTTCGCTAGTACTCCTCAAAATGCTATGCTGGAAGGTTATCTCTGGAGCACACCCTTAAGTTATGGTGAAGTATTCCGTCCCGTCGTCTCTAAGGTTCAAGCACCTTTTGTGCAAATGACAACGCCTATCCCTCAATTGGGCCCTTTGTTCCCTCAAGCTGCTATGACCTACTCATCTCCTTTGGTCAACACTGTTAAGCAAAACCATGAACCCATCCATCACTCAGAAGGTGTGGCTGCATGTGACCGGATAGATGAACTGGAAGAAAAGTTTGATAAAATACAGCTGGAATTGAAAGCTCTCCGTGGGACAGAACTGTTTGGCCAGGATGCTTATAACCTTTGCTTGGTTCCCAATGTCGTGATACCACCCAAATTTAAGGTCCCCGATTTTGAGAAGTACAAAGGGAACACTTGCCCTAAGGATCATCTGGTGATGTATGTGAGAAAGATGTCTGCTCATATCAAGGATGATGAACTTCTTATCCATTGTTTCCAAGAGAGTTTGATTGGTGCCGCACTGATATGGTACATGGGTCTGAACAAGGTTGATATCAAAACTTTTAATGATTTGTGCGAGACTTTTGTCCAGCGATACAACTACAACTTGAACTCGGCCCCAAAAAGAGGTGAATTGCAGGCCATGACCCAAGATGATAATGAATCCTTCAGAGTTTATGCCCAACGTTGGAGAGATTTCGCCGCACAAGTCCGTCCATCTCTGGAAGAGAAAGAATTGCCCGAGATTTTCCTTGATACTCTGGATCAATTCTATTATGAGCGTATGTTGACAAGTGCATCCGGCAGCTTCGCAGAGATGATAACCGCGGGTATGCGCATTGAAGAACTAGTCCGAAAAGGACATTTGGTCAAAGGAAGTTTTCCCACTGGTGGATCAGAGGATGAAGACCAGGAAGCAAGTATGGTGGAAGGTTGGCCTCAACAACAGTATTTGGCTTATCACCCTGTTGCCTCTATTATGCCAATCACAAACGTTGTTTCAAATCCAGTGTGTGAACCCCAGTTTCAACAACAACCTCGACAACAGGCTCCAAGAACACAGATTGATCCTATTCCTATGAAATATGCAGATTTGTTTCCAATATTGCTTGAAAGGAATTTGGTCTACACCAAGGCACCTCTTCCGTTGCCAGCAAAATTGCCAGCCCAGTACAGGCCCGATCGTTTTTGTGCCTTCCATCAAGGGGCACCAGGTCACGATATTGAAGACTGCTTTGCTTTGAAGAAGATAGTTCAGAAACTGGTCCAAAAGAACCTCTGGTCATTCTAAAGTTTGAACTCTGACAGGGAAGTTAACTGGATCATGATATTCGTTGATACGTGGAATGTTTAGTTGCACTTGGGTCGTTGCTGATGTTTCTTTCTACTACTCATTTGTTCAATAAATATGTTTGTTTGTTGTTCTATGTTTTTCAAAAAAAATCCTTTCGTCCCACCCGAGGCGAAAGTGAACTGGTTTAGGGCTTTTTGCTTTATGTATTTTCATCATTAATTAAAAGGTCGCTTTGATCCCGACTTTGTCTTATTTTGTGCTTTTTCTGGAAAAATGGTAATACAAAAAAACCAAAAATTTCTTTTTTCTTTAATCATATTCGCATAATCATAACTTTCACTTATCTGTCAAAATCAATAATCAAAGCATGCATTAATAAACCCGTTGAACACCTTAATCTTGTACTCTCTCTCGACTTTGAGTTCCTTGTGTCTGAAACTGAAGAAAAGGAGGATGGATTCCCAATGAGAAATCTTGCCTACTGGGGCATCTCAGCCATTGAAGCTACAAAGAAATATCAAAAAAGATTGTCCAGAAGTTGGCATTCAATTACAAAAGTTGGCAATGAAATGTTAACATTTGCCTTGTATAAGAATTGTACTCCAAAACACACTTCAACAGGGGCAATCCCTCCCACCATCCCTCAGTATACAACATGAAGTTCAGAGTCCCGTCAATGGAAGTTCTGATGAAGGTTAAGCTTGTTGCACTTAAATGCATTGTGGTCTTATGTCATGGACGGTTATATCAAAAGGATGAAGCAAGTTTCGACAAAGAAGGCTCGTCGCCATGAATGTCAAAAAGTGGCCTTGTGCTCAAACATATGTTATCTGATTTTTACCAGACTCGAGGGGCAAAAGAATGCCTAATTGTAAAGAATGGTGATGAACTTGTACGTCCTGTGAATACCGATGCAGTCAAGAAATACTTTGTTAAAGTGAAAAAGCTCGATAAGTCGCAAACCTGAAAAGGCGGCTTAGGCAAAAAAGAGCGTCTCGGTGGACTGAAAACCCGAAAGGGCGGTCCACGCAAAAGTTAGAGACATGTAAAAAAAAGAGAATGATGAAAAATGGAAAATGTATATCCTGATAGGTCGAAACCCGCAAGGGCGATCTATGCAAAAGTTAAGGATTGTGACAAAGTAACTGCATCTGGTTGGACATGATTCACTTGGGGCATTTCAGAGTCAAAAGACCTTCGCCTCGTGGCAAAGCAACTGCATCAAATCAGATATAGTTCACTTGGGGCATCCTAACCGTCGGAAGACCTTCGATCTGGAGAGTCCACAAATCAGTACTTGGAACAGTGAAATTCAAAGTTGGTAGGGAGAACAACGGTTATTGTGTTCAATGTACCTTTCCTATATAATTACCATTTTCCAAAATTTTCAAAATCTGTGGAGCCACGCTTTTGGCGGGCCACCACTCCATTTACATTAATTTGAGCCTGTGCCAATTTATTTGAAATTCTCATTTATCCTTTATTTGCGAAATTTTCTTCTATTTTTGATGTTAATATTTAAAGCAAAAAATTCAAAAATATATTTTCCATGTCTTTTGAAATGCATAAACAACAGGTACATCTTCTTTGAACTTATGAGTAGTTGAAGCATACATCAATATCCGTCTCAAGAACAGTTAAACTCTGCAAGTTAAGTGTGACCAAAGGCTATGAGATGACCTCTGTCAAAAAAAAAAAAAAAGTGAAAAAAAGAAAAGCTCGCTAAGTCGAAAACCCGAAAGGGCGGCTTAAGCCAAAAATGAGCGTCCCGGTGGATTGAAAACCCGAAAGGGCGATCCAGGCAAAAATTAGGGACATGCAAAAAAAAAGTATTCCTGGTGGATTGAAAACCCGAAAGGGCGGTCCAGGCAAAAGTTAGGGATTCAAAAAAAAAAAAACAAAAAAACAAAAACAATACAAAAATGATGAAAAGAAAACAAAGACAGAGGCATCACAATTCAAGTGGGCCAAATGGAATAATGCGCTTCACGCTGGTTTACAATTGGCGACTTCTGCCAATTTGTTGTTTGATGGACTTGGTTCCTAGTGAATGGCGACTTCTGCCAATTTGTTGATTGACGGATTTTGTTCCCAGTAAATGGCGACTTCTGCCTGTGGTTTGATTATTGGTTACTTCTTCCAGAATGATTGGTCAATGGGTTGTTACCCTTAAGTGGTTTGATTAACGGGTTGTTACCTTTTAGTGGTTCGATTATTGGGTCTTTCCTATCAATGGTTTGATTATGGAGCTTTACCCCATCAGTGGTTCGGTTAGCAGGCTGTACCCCGATAGTGTTTTGATTCATCCCCAGTAATGATATCCCCATTGAAGATTGCCGAGTGTTTGTACTGCGATGTCGGTCCACCTCTTATCTTACTTGTCCAGTCTTGTTTCATCAAGTTATATACAATTATATGGTCGTACAAGTTTCCTGCATATATTCATACATTCATTCATATACATATTCATGCATATAAACATTCATGCACGTAACATGCATAATATCATTTATACATTATTGCTTTGACCCTCTTGTGTCTTATTTCAAGTGCATCGCATAAAAGTGTCATCCCCAATGTGTCTGATCAATGATGTCACCCTTAGTCTTGATGGGTCGTATCCCTTCAGTTTGGTCATTTTTCATCCGTGTGTGTCAAGCGAATAGCTTGCAAATCTCTTTTGTTACCCGTGTGTCAAGCGAATAGCTTGCAAACCTCCTTTGATTACCTGTGTGTCAAGCGAATAGCTTGCAAACACCTCTTTTGTTACCCGTGTATCAAGCGAATAGCTTGCAAACCTCTTTTGTTATGTGTGCGTCAAGCGAATAGCTTGCAAACCTCTTTTGGTACGTGTGTGTCAAGCGAATAGCTTGCAAATCTCTTTTGTTATGCGTGTGTCAAGCGAATAGCTTGCAAACCTATTTTGTTACGTGTGTGTCAAGCGAATAACTTGCAACCTTTTTTTTATTACATGTGTGTCAAGCGAATAGCTTGCAAATCTCTTTTGTCATGCGTGTGTCAAGCGAATAGCTTGCAAACCTCTTTTGGTTCCGTGTGTGTCAAGCGAATAGCTTGCAGACCACTTTTGTTACATGTGTCAAGCGAATAGCTTGCAATACCTTTGGAAGTCGGGTTTGATGTCCTGATTAATGCCTTTGAATCAGGTTAATACCCTGCAAATGCTCTGAATCAGGATAATAGCCCGCAATTACTTGTGTGTTAAACAACCATTTTACCAATGTCTTTTCAATCTCCCCGAATGACTATTCCAAAAGTGTCCTTTGTTAAATGCTTGAATGTTCGTCGTTACCTCAGTAAAGGTAATTGACAGTTTTACCCTTTCGTATGTTCGTCATTACCCCAGTAAAGGTAATTGACAGTTTTACCCTTTTCGTATGTTCGTCATTACCCCAGTAAAGGTAATTGACAGTTTTACCTTTTCGTATGTTCGTCATTACCCCAGTAAAGGTAATTGACAGTTTTACCCCTTTCGTATGTTCGTCATTACCTCAGTAAAGGTAATTGACAGTTTTACCCTTCGTATGTTCGTCATTACCCCAGTAAAGGTAATTGACCGTTTTATCCTTTCGTATGTTCGTCGTTACCCCGGTAAAGGTAATTGACAGTTTTACCCTTTCGTATGTTCGTTGTTACCCCAGTAAAGGTAATGACCGGTATTTCTTTCGTATGTTTGTCTTTACTCCTGTAAAGGTAATAGACATCTTTTTCTCCCCAGTAACACTTTATTTGGTCCTCGAGTTAGTGTTTTCGTCGTCATTGCATTCGTACTTGCATAACAGACAACTCATATCATCACATCCATAGAGCTTTCTCGATTTATAAGTTGGTCAAAAATTGGTGTACTTGATATTTAAGTCTCTCCGACCCGTCGTTTCAAAAATCTTCGACTTTTTAAACCCTCGTGACGGAGAAACTTAAATAGGGGCATCTGTCGTACCCTAATTTTTGACCGATTTATTTTATTTTATTCGTACGTTGTTTGTTTGCCAGTCGTCTGTTCGAGCGCGAATTCCCGTAAATATCTGCGTTTGTTCGTATCTTGTGGTCGCATTTACTTGTCGTTCGTCGTTTATTTTTAATGTCGCTCGCGTTTTATTTTCGTAATTTTTAATCGCGTTTTGTGCGTTTTTTAGCGTAGCGTAGCGTTTGCGTTCGTAAAGTTTATTTCATTCACGTCGTTGATTTATCGTTATTTAGCGTAATTAAGCCGCGTATTTCAGTCGTATCAGACGAAATTTCGGCAGAGAGGTATTTTAAAATACCTCATTTTTTGGTTCCGACGGGACATTTTTTATTTTATTATGTTAATTTTCGTTTTTTTATTTATTTATTTAATTAATTATTTATTTTTCCATTTATTTAATCTGTTTTTATTCATTTATCAGTTTTATTTTTTTAAGTCATTGTACACTTGTCATTTTGTCATTGGTCCAGTCCAACTTTTCCTCCAAGAAACTGCAGGGGTATTTTTGTCATTTTCAGGGTATCAGTGAACAGTACTATAAAAGTACTGTTCACGCGTCAGATTGGTCCCCCAAGTCAGAAAAGGTCATAATCAGTCAGAATCAAGTCATAAATTATCACTAACACCAAATTACTTTCTCTCTCCGAAATTTTGGATCAAAACCACCAAAAACTCAAGAACACCAAGAACATTCATGAACATTCATAAACACAAAAAAATTTCCAGCAACAAATCACCTCACACAAACCCATTTTCGGCCAAGATAAACACACCACACATAAATCCATTTTCGCCCAATCTCTCAACACCACCAAAACCTATTTTCGGCCAAGCCAAACACCACAACCATAACTCATTTTCGGCCAAGAACAAGGCAAGGCAAAACACAACAAAATCCGAACCCAAACCATAGGGCACAACCGAACCGAAAATCGAAGAGAAGCAAGGCATTAACACAAAAATCGAATAACAAGGAGAAGAAGAAAAACCGAATCGGAACAAAACAAAGGCAAGGCAAGAAACCGAATCCGAAAGTGAACAAAGGAAGAAGCAAGAAGATAAGGTAGTTTCTTTTTGTGTTTTGTGTGTTTTTCTTTGTGATTTTCTTTTTTAGATCTAGGCTTTTTTGTAAGTCTTTTGAAAAATCCAAAGCCGGATCTTGGAAGAGAAGAAGGAGGAGAAGAAGTGGGTGAAAAAATTTAAAAAATAAAATAAAAGGGGGTGCTCCGACGCGGCGGCGCTCCGGCCGACCACCGCGCCGGAGCTGCTCCGGCCACCCCCCACAGCCGTCTTCTCCGGCCAGCTTTTCCTCCTCCGGCGAGGAGCTTTCTAGAGAGAGGGGAGAGCAAATTCTTATGTTTTTTTTTAGAGAGAGGGAAACAAGAGAAAAATGAAGAAAAATGGGCAAAAAACCTTATATATTCATTAATGGGAGCTGGGTGGGTCGACCCAGTACCCATGCCCAGCTCCATACCCATGCCCAGCCCACTTTGTTTCTACTGTTTTGCTATATTTACCCCCCTTCTGGCTGTCTGCACCCCCTTCTGTTTTTGTAGTAACTTCATGCATTTCTTTCATTTTAATTAATTAATTCATATGATGTTTAAACCATATTTCATGCATTTTTTTAATGTCTTAATTTTAACATCATGCATATTTTTTGCTTAGTTCATAGTTAATTTTCCCCTTCATATAATTTTTATTCATTTAAACCTTTAAAAAAAATTCATGCATTTCTGTTTCTTTTAATTTTGTTACTTTGCATTTAGGTTTATTTCATATGTTTGCATTTTATAGTCTTGTTGTCTTAATTTGTTTAAAATTGCATTTTAGTTTATAGAAATAATCCTCATTAGAAATATTGCATGCATATTTAAATTTCTTGACATTTATTTTGTTTTATTTTTGGCTTAGTGTGTATAATTAGGGAATTAATGTAATTTATTTTCGCGCATTTTTCTTTTTTTTGAGACCATGGAATGTATCTAGGGTATGTAATATGTAATCGGCACACGCACTGACACGCGCACCGACACACCACTTTATTTATCGCTTTACGCTTGTTTTATTCCGCCGTTACGCGATTTCATCGTTAGTTTAGGTAAAATATTTTCTTCAAAAAAATCCAAAAAAATCAAATTCAATTTTCTTTTAAGTAAACCTTGGTATGTAATCCAAGTGTCTTTTCTTTTATTTTCTTTAATCAAATGTTAATTAATTTAATATCCACATTAGACATGGATTTCGTACAATTAAAATTAACCAACTTCATTGTATTTTCTTCTCATGCCTTGAGGCCTCTCATCTCTTCTTAAAACTTTTCTTTCAAAAATGTTAAAATCAATTCAACTCATCAAATAAGTTCTTTAGCCGAACTACTTGATTTTGATCCCAAGTTATTTGGGTAAGTAGGCAAAGGGTTTCGACCCTTCCAAATCAATAAAAATAACCAAAAACATGCTTCTTCTTTCTCCCTTCTTTCACTTTAACTCTTAACTTTTTAATATAAGTAAAATCAACTTAGCGCAAGATTAGAGAATAGGTAGAAGGTTCCTATGGGATACCATAGTCGGTTCGGGTGCCTAACACCTTCCCCAATCGAAACCAACCTCTGAATCCAAGGTCTTAAGGGTTTTTACTCACTTTTTCCCTTCCCGCGAATAAAAGATGAGAGTTCAATGATTCAAGGTTCGAATCTAATCAATGATTCTGACACCCGAAAATCACGAGCACAGGGGTAATCCGCGGAGACTGTCTTTTTGGGATCATGTTGTGAATCGCATTAGATCTAGACTGTCGGGGTGGAATAGTCGGTTTCTTTCGTTTGGTGGTCGCTTGGTACTTCTGAAATCTGTTCTGACTTCTTTTCCTGTCTATGCGCTTTCTTTCTTCAAAGCTCCTGCAGGTATAATCTCTTCCATTGAATCTTTGTTAAATAAATTTTTTTTGGGGGGGGAGTGAGGAGTGTTCTAAAATTACTTGGATCAAGTGGAATATTGTTTGTTCTAAAAGGGAGTTTGGGGGTTTGGGGGTGAGGAAGTTGAAAGAGTTTAATATAGCTTTGCTAGGGAAATGGGGCTGGAGGATGCTGGTGGATAGAGAGGGGTTGTGGTACCGTGTTTTAGCCGCCCGTTATGGCGATTTGGGTGGGAGGTTGGAGGTTGGGGGCCGGAGTTGTTCTACGTGGTGGAGGGAGGTAGGGAGGTTGCGTGAGGGAGGGGGAGATGTAGGGGGTGATTGGTTTGGTGGCAGTGTGTTTAGGCAGGTGGGTGATGGGGTTGGTACTTTGTTCTGGTTACATAGGTGGTGTGGAGATGTCCCCTTCCGAGAGAGGTTTCGTCGGTTGTTTGATCTAGCTGTTAATCAAGCTATTTCGGTGGCGGAGCTGTTCTCTCGAGGTGTGGAGGAGGGAGGGGAGGGTTGGGTTTGGAGACGTAGGTTGTGGGCGTGGGAGGAGGAGCTTTTAGCGGAGCTTAGGACTTTATTGCTTGATGTTTCTTTGTTGCCTGATGTTTCAGATAGATGGGTGTGGCTTCCTGATCCAGTAGGAGGTTACACTGTCCGTGGTGCTTATGATCTTTTAGCGGAGGGTAGCAGTCCTTCCGTGGATGAAGCTTCTGAGTTAGTTTGGCATCCCCAGGTTCCTCTGAAGGTCTCTATCTTTGCTTGGCGTCTTCTTAGAAATCGTCTTCCTTCAAAGACAAACTTGGCAGTTCGGCGGGCTCTTTCTCCAGATGTGACTTTATGTGATTTAGGATGTGGCCTTGAGGAAACATCCGAACATTTGTTTTTGACTTGTCCGAATTCTGTATTGTTGTGGCAGCAGGTGCGTAACTGGATAGGTTGCATGGGAGTGGACTCCACTCATTTGTCCGACCACTTGTTGCAGTTCACTTTTTTGATTGATGCGGGAAAAGCGAAGCGCTCCTTTTTGCAGTTGATTTGGCTCCTGTGCACGTGGGTCTTGTGGTTAGAACGCAACAATAGAATTTTTAATAATGTTGTATCTGACGTACTCAGATTGTTAGATAAGGTTAAATTGGTATCCTTAGGTTGGCTCAAAGTTAAGAAGTCGTTGTTTATTTTTGGCTCTCAGATGTGGTGGTCAAGTCTTTTGGCTTGTCTAGGTATTGGCTAAACCACAGTTTCTGTTATTACATTGTGGTTGACTATTTTGTACTTTTGATGGCAGTTGTATGCACACCTTGTGCTTGCAAGTTCTATGGTTTAGTAATATAATCCCATTTTGATTTCTTCAAAAAAAAAAAAAGGAATCCATGAATAGAAATTGCGTCTTGGAAAGATAAGGTGTTAGGTTTCACCAAATAATTATTGCATCATAAAAACTTTATTGTTTTGGATGCTTAACCAATGTCGTTGGGCATTATTTAGCATTCCCCAATTAAGTATTATCAACATTTAAGATATATTTTTTCTTTAAAAAAAACATTTTAGATATATTTTAACGGCATTGACTATTATGTTTAGTTAATGTTAGACATTCATCGACTAAAATGATTATCACCCCATTAAATTTAAGGTTTAATGTGTTTTTTCTCCTTAGAAAATAAGAATATATTTATGACCGATACTATTGATGATAGAATTTTTTTTAAATATAATGAGTAGTTTGTTCAAAATAATTAACAAAATAATAAATAGACTATCTATTTTTTAAAAAATAAGATAGACTATCGGTAATCAATTCACCTAGGAGGTTGAAACTTCAACCTAGAACCTAGTATTTCAGTATTCAATTCACCTCGGAAGTCGAAACTTCAACTCATAACCTAGTATTTTAGTGAGAAAGTATTCAAATCTATTTGATTGACCTAAGAGGTTGAACCGTCAACTGAGAACCTATTGTTTCGGTATTCAAATCTCTTCAATTGACCTAGGACGTCGAAACTTCAACTAAGAACCTAGTATTTCAGTATTCAATTCACCTGGGAGGTCGAAACTTCAACTCATAACCTAGTATTTCAGTAGTCAAATTTCTTTAATTGACCTAAGAGGTTGAACCCTCAACTGAGAACATATTATTTCAGTAATCAATTCACCAATGAGTCGAAACTTCAACTGAGAACCTAGTATTTCAGTATTCAAATCTCTTCAATTGACCTAGGAGGTCAAATATTTAACTGAGAACTTGCTATTTCACTCTTCAATTGATATAGGAGGTCGAAACTTCAACTGATAACCTAGTATTTCAGTATTCAAATATCTTCAATTGACCTAGGAGGTCAAATATTTAACTGAGAACTTACTATTTCACTCTTCAATTGATATAGGAGATCGAAACTTCAGCTGAGAACCTAGTGTTTCAGTATTTAAATCTCTTCAATTGACCTAGGAGGTCAAATATTTAACTTAGAACTTACTATTCACTCTTCAATTGACATAGGAGGTCGAAATTTCAAGAACATAGTATTTCAGCATTCAAATCTCTTCAATTGACCTAAGAGGTCAGATATTTAACTGAAAACTTACTATTTCACTCTTCAATTGACATAGGAGGTCGAAAATTCAAACGAGAACCTAGCATTTCAGTATTCAAATAATCTCTTCAATTCATCTAAGAGCTTGAACCTTTCACTAATAACCTAATATTTTAGTATTCAATTATCTTCAATTCACCTAAACAATTTTGTACATTTTCTACAACTTCTCCCACAATAATTGATTTTACAATATAATAAAAGTTCAATTCACAATAATTGGTTGGATATACTCATCACCATATAATCATTTAAGGGGAAACATCTATTTTGATCATGAATGTGCACCTCGTTGCCACGATAGTCGACCACTCATAAGAAATACAAAACAGTCCTTCGCTCCAATTTTCGTTAGTCATTTTAGTCCCTAATGTTATCTTTGGCTGTTAAAAACTGAGTTGATTTTTTTTCTGACAAGGATGTATGACGTCGCATAGGCACTAAAGTGATAGAAACCAAAAGTCGTTTTATGAGTAACCAAAGGTTGTTTCCCATTCTCCATCCAAACAAAAACTTGTCATCTCCCTTAACCCATTCCGTCGGAAAAAGCAAAACATTTGTCGTTGTTCGTTCACTACGTTTCTCCACCAGTCCTACCCTCGTCGTCGTTTCACCGTTGCTTGGCCATCAGCTTCTTTCATTTGAAACCCACAACCACAAGGTTAGTGATAGTAACTGAACATTGTCAATGATCTAACCGATAGTAAGTGAAAACTGTCAGGGACCTAACTGGCAGTAAGTGAACGCTACCAGGGACCTAAGTAAATTCTGCTAATGACCATATACCTGATATTTTTTGTTTATGTATTCTGTTTGTTCAAGGCCTTATCCCTGCTTTACAAGAAGTGAATGTTTTCACACTTACATTTATTTTGATCATAAAGTTTTTAGTGAAAAGGTAAAACATTCATGTGATTCGATTTTTCACCACCGCCCTATTCTTGACGAACGAGCAACGCTATTTTAGGAAGAGTTTCCACCACCACCCATCATCATGTAATTCGATTTTGGTATTTAATGTATGACGTCGCATATGGGCTAAAGTGATAACTTTGAATTTTTTATGGCACATTAATTCTTATGTCACATCATACATCATTTGTCAGCCAAAAATTTTGTCAACTCGACTTTTAATGGTTGAATTTAACATCAGGACTAAAGTGACTAACGAAAATTGGAGTCTATTTTGTATTTTTTTTCCTCGGCCATAAACCATTATGACAACGAAGTGCACATCTAGGGACCAAAATGGTTGTTTCTCCAACCATTTAACGTCATGTCATATTTTTATATTAATTTATTTTAAAAGAAATTAGTTTTTAATTAATTTTGTCCACAAGATACAGATACCCGGTCAAATTTCAACTTCAACTGATGAAATAAAATAATATCTTTTAGTATGGACAAAGTATTTAGTGTCTTTCTACCCAGAGGCGGTGGACAAAAGGTTGTCCCAAAAGTTATCTAAAAAATGGTTATACAAATATCAATTTTTAGTTAAAAATACATAACGAGTGAAACATAAACTCTAGAATCCATTTTTTATCGATATCGACAACAACATAGGCCCCCAACTTAAAAAGAAACACAATATCGCAAGAACATGAGGGGAAAAAGTGCTATTTCGAATCGGCAAGAACAAATATTTTTGTGTATTCAAACCTAAGAAAGAGCATAGATAAATGAATAATGCTACTTGGTACGAAGTAGAGCGCAACGAAATTTGACAAAAATATAATAAAACTAATCATAGATGGATGAAGTTGTAAATAAAAGATAATTAACGGATGAAAAAGTAATTATCATGTAAATATGCTTGATTCCGTATCTTTTCATCCCTCAATCATTTTATGTTTACGACTTCATCTATGTATGGTTAGTTTTATTAACGTTATCAAATTATATTTCGATCTTCTTCACACGGCTTAACATAGCGCATTTATATTTGTGCCCGTAGTTTGAATACATCAAAAAAATTGTTCGCGCCGATTCGAAATGTCATTTTTCTAAAATTCTTGCGATAGTGTATGAATCGGGGGCACTAAACCTACATTTACACCATGTAACACTGGCTTATGTGAACTTTGGCTACCTCTTCCTCGTCTTCTCCAATGTCAGCTCATCAAACCATAACGGCCATTTCATTTTAAAAATTGTTTTGGCAAAATCTTACAGGTTTGATTTTTCTCTTTTAATTATTTCAAATCAAATCTGTTTTGTTCATATACTATTAATCAATTAAAAAAAAACTTTTTTTTTTCAGAGCTCTTCCTAACAGAGTACTCTATTGAAGAGACTTCAACGCAAGGTTA
Source organism: Medicago arabica (assembly GCA_946800305.1). Classification (NCBI taxonomy): domain Eukaryota; kingdom Viridiplantae; phylum Streptophyta; class Magnoliopsida; order Fabales; family Fabaceae; genus Medicago; species Medicago arabica. The sequence continues at coordinate 7,721,157 of OX326965.1, read as the reverse complement.
GCTACTATGAAAATCAATATAAAGAGTGATGGCAATTTATTGATAGTGAATTACACATTTGGTTGTGTTAGGTTTTATTTTCGTGTATGTGCATATCAATGTAACTTCGCTATAATGATAATTCTTGTTTGTGCATATCCACGTTACTCATTCATTCATTACATGCAAGGGGAAAATAGTTGTCCCCCAATATAAGAACTCTCCCCTAGTCAATCAATGTAACCAACATAGTGTTAGGAGAGTTGGCAACATAACTCTCCAAAAAACAAATTGGCTCGATTCTTAAAAATTAGAATCAATGATTTGGAATGTAATTCAGCCCTTATAAAAACAAAATTAATCGCTACCGACCCGATTAATAGTCTAACAGCATATTCAAAGGGCTAAGTCAAGTAAGAATACCTTGTGGGTCCCTCTTAGAGTCAAAGATCTTAATTTCATTGTTTTAAAAAAGCAGAATAACTTCTGTTTTTTGTTTATAAAGTAATTTTTTGAAATTTGGATTTTAGTTTATCCAAATGACTTAGCCAAGTAAGAATACACTAAGGTACTTACTCGGAGTCCAAGATTTTAATTTCATTGTTTGAACAAAACGGAATATAGGCTTGTTTGAGTTTTGACAAGAAAATGAAGTTATAATTTTTTTTACAAAAAACAAAGTAAATAAACTAAAAATATTTTTTTTTTTTAATTTCACAACAATAATTCTCAAAAACAGTAATCAAACAAGCCTTTGGATGTCTTCGTGAGTTTTTAGGGACAATGCAGAATATATGCAAGGTCCGGGGTTCAAACCTCGACCACCAAAAAAAATAAAACCTTTGATTTTCGAAAGTCACACAATCGTTGATCTCTTTTGTTGGACAAGAATCAGACAGCTTGTATTTTGAGTGTTTTGTAAACACAATTTGATGAAATTTACATACAAACTGTCCGATTTTCATTGAATCGAAATCCCTTGGACTGAATTACTGTGTACTTCGTCTGGCTGCAGAAAATATAGTACCAAACAGAAGCGATTAACTTCAGCTTGCCATATGCGATATAGTCTAACCATTCGCCAAAAAACTTCCAAAGAAACACGACTAAATTTCAGTTCAAACTGGTGTTGTGTTATTGGCCAATTTCTATTTTCATTTTGAATATTTGAAACTGAGAAGGGGAGGAGGGAGCCGGAAGGAGGGCACAAACGCCAAATGGGGAGGGGGAGAATCTGTACAAATATAGGTATCCAAAAATTTAAAAGACCTATACCATGAGATCAATGCAACAGTAAAATCTGAACAGAGCAGATCTCAAGCTGGAAAACAAAAAAAGGTTCAGGTAGACAATGATAAAGAGACGAACTTCGCAGCAACAAAATCTCCTCTTCGCAGCTTACATTTGCAGACGAAAGATTATTAAAGTTATCAGAGCTCAGCTGTTGGTTTTACTACCACCACCAACCACTTTGTTGGAAGCCTTTATCGCGTCAGCAGTCATAAGAGCAACCATTGCCCTGTGAATTGACACCTCTGCCATAGAATGCAAGTTGTTAGCCCTGTGTCTCTTAAACTTAGCTGTGTTACGCACACGGAGAGAAGCATTTTGTGCTTCGCGCAGTCTAAACTCCTCATCTAATTGCTGCGGCACGCAGTCTGAACCATCCAATTGTTCAACCCCATGCTTCTGAGGGCCATCCGGTGCGTACTGCCTGTGACCTGGTAAGTCATGATTGATCATGTTGGGTCGAACTCCGTTTCTTTTTTCTGACACAGGCATTCTCTGACTGTTAGAACCTGACGTCTGTGAACCATTATTATACATAAATGATCCATGTTTCTTGGACTTGCTCCTGTGAAGTTTCTGCATATGATTTCTGTAGTATGCATCATTGCTCATAGAATAATATTTCATGCTAGCAGCATCCTGTGGGGAGAATACTCTTGGTGACGTCAGAGGCAATGGAGAATCATCCAAAGAATCGTAATTATGGCCTGGGTATACAAACCTTTCATCAGAAAATGCCAGGCCATTTGGTCTTCTACCTGAGGTTGCAACAGAAAAATGTAAGGAGAAAGTTCTTAATTTATTTTTTAAGTGTAATAATAACAAATAAAATCAACTCTTACCAGTAGTGTGGAAGCCATCATGATATCGAAAACGGTTTGTATGCCCAGAGACTGATATTTTCTTTTGAGATCGATGCTTTAATCCCTTGTTCTGTACTTCCAAACCCCTTGGTTTCAAACAGAAAGCAAACATGGTGGGCTTCTCCAAAATTGCACCCTTATCCAGGCTTCCATTAGAAGAAAGGTTATTCTTGGTCACGGCTACTTCCCACTCTTTCAGCTGCTGTTGATATCGTTCCCACATAGGGGGCTGAAAACCACATGAAAATTTCAGGCAAACAATAACCAAGCATACATATACAGGTCATCCCCAGAAAAAAGCAAGGTATACTACATAAAGTCATCATGCTTTCACCCAATCAAATACATAATTACACCGATTAATAAATCATCCAAAGCTGTATCCAGCAACTAAATATATGCAACATATGTAACTACAGCCATCCAAACATTTGATTAAGGAACTGACACTTGAATTAACGCTATAAATAACATATAACCAATGAAAGCATCCTAAGATACAGAAATTACAACTAATCACCAGATCAAGCCAAACTGATTACAATATACCATTCAATAATGAGCACAACATAAACCTTTTATTTTGAGACTTTTTAGGAGCGTTGGTTAGTCCAGCTTTCTTAGTCTATTTTGTGTTACAAATGCTGGAGTCAAGGATTAGTCACCCTCGTGTGGATGAATTGACTAGATATCAAACAGTAGGTAGGAAGAAATCCAAATAATTGTTTTAACTTGGAAATCATCACATCAATACTGTGAAAAGCATTTAAAATTTAAATCAGAACAACAAATAACAAGCACCGCAATTCAATGGCCCGAAATGCCAAAACAATTAATTTTTTTTTAAAAGCCTCCAAGACATATTTTAAGTGTACTGCAGTATTAATTTCTCTTCCTACTCCCTTCTCTCATCCAACTCTTCAAGTATCTCAGAAAAGCTAGACTATCATTTTAATGAAGGCATTAAAAAGAAACAGACATTCCTGGAAATAAAAGTATAATAACATAACAAGAGAGGTAATTGAACAGTACCTGAAAGTGCCGTATTAAAGCCATTCCCTTCTTCTGCCTTCTCTGGTGCCAATGGTCATAAATGATTTTGACGATACACAAAGGTCCGACATGAAGCGCAAGTTCCTCTATCTCATTTGGTGTAAACTGATCACGCAGCTTAGCAAATGCAGCCTTTTCAAACAAGTCCATTGTCTTCTCAAACAACTCCTCCGTGATCCCATTCAAATCACCGTTGTAGTTCTCAGAACTTCGAATGTTTGAAAACCATTGCTCATCCTCGCTATCCATGTCGTACAGTACACGGGATGAATCCAGAGCCATCTCAAAATCTGTTTTAAGCTGTCGGAAGTACATAGTGCCTCGAACAAAAGTTGCCTCAGATACATCATCATCATTTTCTTCTATTAAGTGAACACCAGGAATAGGTATGTTTTTAACTGAAGCGGCACGGAGGTTACGGTTGTAGCATTCCTCATGCATCTCCTTGAATAGAGCCCACTGGCTCCTGTCAGGAAATTCCAAGATCCAATCCTTCCCTCCTTTCCACATCATTGCATGTGTAAAACGATTTGTTGATCCGAGCTGCATAAACTGATGTGCTTTGTATGAATACCTTGTAACTCCTGAAATTTTTACAGAGAGTTTCCACTCATTTTGTTCAAACAGCTCTAATACAACATGGGACCCGTATTCTCTCCACCCTTTATCACCAACTGTAATCAAGACATTTGCATCACAAGATAAGCATTCAAAATCCTTTTCAGGGACCCTAGCAACATCTGAGGACTTCTTTTCACTAGCCTTTCTAATGCGTTTGTTAGGAAGCCCTTTCTGATTATGGCTTTTGTGCCTTGAATTTAATTCATACCCTGCAAAAGGCACTGAATATGATACTTGGGTGCGTGGCTTTTTGGGTCCATTGCTAAAACGATTGTAAAGGGAGTCGGTCTTGCTGTCAGACCATGCAGGTGACTGGAATCCCAATGACAACGAATTATTCCGGCTCTGGTAAGAACTTCTTGGAGCAGTTCTATTGGAGCTTGGAATAACGCTTCCATTCATATTCCAAGACAAATTAGGAGACTGTTGAGCATTAGGTTTCTCACATTCATCAACTGAAGGAATCTGGACACGTAGATCACCATTAAATGGAGAACCATTGTCCACCTTATCCTGGTGTATTAAAGAACTTGAAGGTAATGATCCTGGCTTCTGTGCTGAATGATGGGATTGCAACTCTGGTGAGTGAATACCAAACCTCTCAGACCCATAGGAAATAGAAGTTCCAGTGCCAAGAAGACCAATATTCTGGTCATTTTGAGAGACAACTCGATCACCACAAGTAGAGGGACCGGTTAATTGATCTAACACAGCACATGACCATCCATCACCTGCAGCGTCATTCGACAAAGTTGTATCTTTCTGCAGAATAATTTCTGGATTCCGGTTAGAGCAATCATCAATGCTGGAATAACCATCTGTCCCCAAGTCAGCATCATCTTCCTGACCATCTTCTGGTACATGATTACAAAGGCCTAGATGAGCTGTCGACTGCTCCATCAGCAACTTGAGATGCAAACAGAGAAAAAATGAAGGAGCAGCAGCAAAAGAAAGAGCAAATGGAGGAAGCTTCCTCTCGCCGGCATCAGAAGATTGATGAGTATCAACTTGAGTGGACACTTTGGAAATACCCATGATGTTAATCCCTGGTCTACTCCTCTTCCTCGCTACCTGTTCATCCAGAAGTTGCATGATTAGATTCAAAACAAAACCCAACATAAGCTAACTTGCAGTGATTTTTAGAAATTTTTACATGATGCACAATGTTGAATCAATAGGAATAAGTGTTAAATAATTACTAACAAATTAACTACTAACATTTGCCTGTAAAAAAAATATGGCAAGTTTTCAAAAGGGCCAATGTGAGAATACCAAACTACCAATCAGGAAATAGATAGAAAAAGAAAAGGGAAGAAGTACCTTGACTGATGAGGGCTCACTGATGGAAGCTGCCGTCAACTTGCTTGATCCATGCTGAAGTGCCTGAATGTTATCGTATGTGCATTCAGATAGATGGAGCTGCTTACTGAGTAGGCAGTGCCTCTTAAGCTTAGAATCCAAGTACACCCAATTTGAATTCTTCAATCTGGAGAAATTATATAGTGCAAACACAAGTGGCTGCTTGATAGCATGAAGACTGGAAAGCTTGAATCCAATTGATGTAAATGGAAGCTGCAAATGCAAGTCACTGTTCCCTAGGGGAGCAGGTTGATGGAAAACCCTAAGGACAAAAAAGAGAAGGGTTGCAGCCATCTTCAAGCAGCCTTCAAACAATAGAAATCTCAACCCAACCACATTATCAACAAAAAGCATCTCTAAACAAACTCTTGGCCACTTGGTCACAATTGTCCCATACCGAAGCAACAAAACAGCATTGAGCAGCCACAAGTTTTCGGATTGAAAAGCTTCATTTAACATCAGCTTTATAGGGAAGTGTAAGTCAAATTTGAATGATGCTGACTCCATGTCCCAAATCATTTTTAATATTCCCTCATTATAGTTGAACCACAGTGGCCCCTCAAACCTCCTGCCACTTGGTTCTTTTACATTCTGAATCCCACCAACCACATGATCACCGGATATAGAACAGGGTGTACTTACAATGATGTGTTTCTCTTTAGGCGCAGGAGGCGACATTGGATCTGGCTTTCGAAACCGCCTTCTAAAATAAACAGTGGGCTGTTTGCGATCTTGAATTTGAGTGGTGCTTTGCAATGCGGACTTCTCCCTCAAATTATCACCCAACTTATCTTGTGCTAAAGAACCACAAGACAGATTATTTGCAACACGCCTGGAAGAACTTTTAGTTGCATTTCCCTCTACTGAGACGGGTTCGTCATATAGCAATGATGAGGTTGTACTTGGATGTGTGACAGAAGTTTTCTGTTTCTTAATGCCATGAAAAGAAGAAGATTTAAGCCGATGAGAAGATCGAGCCAACCATGAAATTATAGGCTCCGAGTCCATAGAGCTCCCACCACAGCTGTCATCCTCCTTAATCTCTTCTCCTCTTTGCTTTTCTTTTCTCGACTTGCTTCCATTTTGCTGATCAGACCTTCTACTTTTTGCCGAATCCCTTCCCCCCTTTGCACGTCCAGGAACTTCATTACGAAGTAACAAGAGTTTGAACCTCTCAGTTTGGAGATTAATCCATTCTTCATCTCGGTCGTCATATTTGATATGGTGAAGCCTTTGCGCCTCATCATAATCATTGACAAGGCCATAATACCAACTCTGGTCCAAAGGCCAAAATACTTTAATTCTACGGTTCAATGCCCAATATGCATCTACATGAGCAGGGAGAATTTCATAAAAATGGCGCCTCTTCCGTGACTTTTTTTCCTTATCATTGTATTGTTTCCTTGGCCTCAGATGTCTGCCAGCGGTGTCAACTGAAGCTGATTCCGAACCCGACCGAGACTTTGAGCCATGATTAACAATATTTTGACTAGAAGATAGCAAAAAGGACAAACCATTTGCTGATGGCAGGGGAGAAGACCTGCTACTAGAAGAAAACCCGGTACAGCTTGGATCAAACCTTGAAGAAAGCATCCTTGCGGCATTCTCCTCAAGATTTTCCTCATCGTCTTCATGCAATTCAACGGATATTTTACAGCTATCAATCAAAGGCTCAGCCTCCTTGGAAACCCTAGGTTTATCAGAAGCCAGAACCTTACGCTTCCTATCCCTTTTTTTTGACTTTTTTGATGATGAACGGCCACTATTTACAACAGAATCAGGGGCATGATCCCCGTTCTGCTTCAAATGCTGAGCTGAAACTGAATTTGAATCACTATTCCTATTTTCCTTAAATTCATCAAAACGTTTCTTCGAATTAGCCTTTGAAGATTGAACTGCCCTACCCGAATCATCACTACCTACCTTAGGCCCCAGATCATCGCTGCCAATTTCCTGCCTAGGATGCCCTACAGGATTCGATGATTGACCGTCATCAGATTTCTTCCGCCCCACTAAAGTCCTCTTACGCTTAGGAATACAAACATCACTAGCAACACCTACCAAAACTCCATTAAGCCCACTAATGCTATGAAACCCTTCACTCACCCCCAATTCCGGTTCACCCAAATCCTCCTCATCAGCAACCTGCTTACCACTACCATCCGCATTATCTAAACTACTTAAAGCCACCTCCTTTCTTACCTTCTTTCGCTTACTCCCCTTCTCATCACCACCCCCGTGACTACCACTACCCTTTCGCTTCAAATTTTCCTTTGGTACTCCTTCGGTCAATTTCGAATTATACAAACTTTTAAGATCCAGAGATCTTGATTTCTTAGGAACAACAACACCATTTGAGTTATCCTCCCTACCGTCCATGAACAATTAATCTACACTACACACACCCCCAACCAAAATTCACACAATTTTCACATTCCCTCACACATAACACCAAATGCATTACCTTCAGATCTGAAAAAACCAAACCAAAACAAAAATTCACAAACAATACCTCAAAAAAAATTACCCAAAACTAAAAAAACTAAATTGATCATATTCATATATAATAACCCACATGCAATGTACTTCAAAATTGATTCAAACAAAACCCACCCATCAAATCAACAACAAAATTAATCAAAATCAACCAAAAATTAACGAAAAACTAATCAAAATTGAAAATTGACACACATACCTTACGTAGTAGCCGATTGATTTAAGACATCGGAAAGATCAAAAGCCCCAATTTCATCAATTAGGGTTTGAGAATCCCATCCTCGCCGATTTGAAACCCTAAAATTGAAAATAAAAATAATTTCTTTTCCTCTTTTTTTTTCTTCTGTGTTTTTTTTAACCGTGAGAGAAAACTAGGGTTTCTTTCAGGGTAAAGAGTTTATAATGAAAAATTGAAAATACCCAAAAAAAAATGAAAAAATGATAGAAAAGGAAAAAGAAAATGCTAGAAAATATGGATCAAAGGGATTAATGACACGTGGATAAACATAGAACCGTTTGATCAAAATATTTTGCTGGGTTGTGTTCCACTGTGGCGTGGTCTATGAACTTATCATCAAATTATGACTATATCCTTTTTTTTTGACAAAAAATTATGACTATATCCTTGTAATCTACAAAATACAAACAAATATTTTATTTTTCTTCTCAATTAAGTTTTGTCTTCATTATAAAAAATGGAAAAAAATTCTTCTGAAAGAACTTATTTTATTTTTAAAAATATATATTTTTATTGTCTAAATATTAAATTTTAATAAAGGAATCAACAATATTTTGAAGAAAATTGCAGTTAAAATTTCAAAGATAAAAACTTGTTTGATATTGACACATATATTTTGTTGTTTCTAATTTTACAAAATGCTAATACAAATTAATATTAAAGCGGTTGTAACTAGTTTTTGTTCTCGATTTTCTATTTATATGTTAAAAACTAGTAAAACATGGAAAGAAAGAAAAAAAGTGTTTTTGTTAATGGTTATGTTTTAAATATGTACGAAGTAAAAATCAGAGTTTAAGAATAGAAAAGCGTGGTGTGGTGTATATGACAATGATGGTATTCGTGCTAGATTAATAAATGGTACAGTTTGATCGTTCTAAGTGATAAATATTAGGTTTGAGAATATGATTAAAAAATGGTACATGTACAAAAAGTAATTTTTATGATGTAGTGTTGAAGATTGGTGCTTGATTTTCGGGATTTTTTTTTTTACTTTTTCCGTTAGTGCTTGTATTTTTATCTTACGTTGTTTGTGATGTGTTTGTTTATATTAATGCTTAATACATTACTTGGTCCCTTAACTTATTTTTGGTTTTCACTTTGGTCCCCTAACTATAAAAGTGTTTTAATTTGGTCCCATAAATCTTCTGATATTACCTCTTTTAGTCCTCTCTGTTAGTTTTTAACATCAAAAGTTTCAGGTGAATTGTATTTAAAGGTGGTTCACCATAGACCGTATTAAATTTTTTTATTTTAACCATTTGATTTTTTCTTTAAAAGATGACTGTTGAATTATGTAGGGTCTATTGTATTTTACTGTGAACCACTAACACCTAATATTTTTCTCACTTTCTTCATCTTCTTCACCTTCATCAATCCTACCCAGAAAAGAAAAAAAAATTATCAATAGCACAAAATTTCAAATCGAAAACTCAAACTAAAACAACAATAAACTTCATCAAATTAAAATACATAAACCTTCAAATCGAATTAAAACCCATATTTTTTTTCTACAAAATCTAGAAATCATCATCAATAGCAGCAACAACACATCAAGAAATTAATATCCGCGTTTACTGAATGGACAATAGTTTTTGACAAAGAACACCTTCAAGCTTATGTTTTCAAACGAAGAGGGTTGAATGATGAAAATTAGGTTTTTAAAAAAATTGGAGTGTGGAATTTTCGAACAGAAGGAACATTAATATGTTCAAGCTTCTGAATCCAACCCATTTCAAAAATAGGATTCAACCACCTAAATGTAAGTTTAATCCACACACCATAAGCTCATAATCTCACGAACTCATTAAACCCATAAGATTTTCCATCGTTCAAGAAATCAAGAGAAATGGAAAGGAAAAGAAGAAAATCGAATAAAGAAATTCCCATAAATCCTTTCACGTTAATTCCTCAACATAACAGATCTCTGTCGCTCTTGGGTTCGATTTTGATGAATGGAGACGCAACTCACAGCTGACAGTGGAGATTCGCACACAACAGCTGACAGTGAAGACGCAACTCACATACCCGCGAATCGAGATGAACACGGCGGAGTAAGGATAAGATGGGGAGGAGAGCCGCAATTGCAAAAGAATCTGAGCGATTGAATAAATTTTGCCATTTTAATCATTATAGATGCTATTTTGTAAATGAATCTAGGTTTTATTTGTTGGGTTGAATTTGAGTTTTTTTATGGTATATTGTATGAATGGTCATGAATTTTGAATGAATATGAAGAAGTGGTGGAAGGATGAAGATGAAGAGATGAAAAAAATTACGTGGTGATGGATCACTATTGTACATAATGGACCTGCAATCGAATGGTTGAAATCATATCAGAAAAGTTAGACATTAAAATCATACAAGTAGATTATCTTGGTTCCCGTCACAATCCGAGGTTAGTCCATTCCTCTTGCACTTCTAAATAATTTTTCACTATAATCACACAAAATTACAAATTGCTCAAACACACAACAAGAGACTTCATTGCCTCACACAAGAGGACTTATACAACCAGAGTTTAACAAATAAAAGAGACCGTGTTTACATTTGATATACAATCAGAGGTGTGATAAACTTAAAATGCAATAGACTTCTTAACACTTAAGAAATTCTATGATTGAGAGTTTATAAGAATTTTATTGGTGTTTGAGCATTATTGAATTTGACATAGTAATTACACTTGTAAAGTGATAGAAGTCTTATTGTAGCTCTTCAACTGCGGAAGTCCTTTTATATGATAGAATAAAAGAGTTGTTGTTGAATGTGTGTCAGCGCATTAATTTTGTACTTGGAAGCTTGATAAAAGTTGTTGAAACTTTGCCTCTCATGATAATGCCATTGAATAGTCACACAAAAATCATTTGCTTCTAAATGAATGATTTGTTACATTCTCTTTGTTCTTGAACTTTATTGTCTGTTTCTGCATGTGGTCAGACGAAAACATACTATACTACTTAGAGTCTAAAAGCGACATTCCATCAAAAAGAAGACAACCCAGGTCAGAGTCTCCTAAACGTTTGACGTCATTTTAAGATGCATCTTCCTTCAGAGTTAAAGTCCCCCACATCGCTGCCTATAAACTTAGTCACCTTTCAAGGGTTCACGCATAAAGCCACAATTCACAGTTGGCCAATTGAAGGAATCCATTCCATCATATTTTTTTGAATGTTCCATTCTATTCTTATTCTTCTATGTTATTTTTTACTTTTCAACAAGCTTCTTTCTCTTCACTTGCACTACTTACTTCCACTCCCTCCCTCGCCATTTTCCCTTCATCCTTTAGCCTATTTATTGACTTTCTCCAAGGTTGCAATCTCACTGGTGTTTAGGTGGTAGCTCATGAATGTGGTCACTATGCATTTAGTAGTTACTACCAATGGCTTGATGAACCTGTTGGTTTCGTACTTCACACTTCACTTTTAGTCCTGTATTTCTCATGGAAGATTAGTCATCGTTGACGCCATTCGAACACACGTTCTATCGAATGTGAGGAAGTTTTTGTTCCAAAACCTAAATCAAATGTTAAATGATATGATAAATACTTAAACAATCCACTAGGAATAGCTTTAACTCATATTATCACGCTCACACCAGGATGACCCTTGTACTTAGCCTTCAACGTTTTCGATGGACATTACAATCGATTCGCGAGTCACTATCACCCTTATGCTCCAATACATTCTAAGAGGGAAAGACTTCAGGTTTTTGTTTCTGTTGCAATTGGTATATCTGCTACTTGTTTGGTATACTTTATTGCATATTTGAAAGGGCTTGTTTGGTTGATATGTGAGTATTTTGTGGCATTACTTATTGTGAAAGGTTCTCTTGTAAGAATAACTTATTTTGCAACATGGACGCTTTTCTTTGCCTCATTATGATTCAAAATAAGCCTATATTGGGCGAGTATTACCAATTTGATGATACATAATTTTATAAGGCATTGTGGAGAAAAGCAAAAGAGTGTCTCTATGTGGAGCCAGATGAAAGAACATCTAAAAAGGTTGTTTGTCAGTACATGAACAAGTTTTGATGAATAAAGTATGCATGGATCATGATGTGAGACTTGAAAATCATGTCTTGTATTGTATCACTTAATTAAAAAGCTAAATAAGTGGATTTGTCGATGTTATGAATAATGTATTACTAAATTTTATGAACAATATATCATTAAATATATGGCTTCCATAAGTTTTGAATTTGAGGGGATATTTGCACAAGCGTTTTATTTTGAAGGGGGTATTTGCTACATAAATTTTAAATACGAGGGAGGTTTTTGTCTATTTTATATAATGTTTTATTTTAAACAAGATATGATTTAATTTTATATCAAAAAACTTTTTCATCAAATAGTTTTTTTAAAAAAAAAAATTGATTGTAAAGTATGTTACGTGTAAATAAAATATTTATTTTTATTAAAAGTATGTTTATTTTGTTATTTTTAATTTAATACATGTGTACTTTCCTAATTCACTTAAAAATAAAATAAAAATAATTATAATATGTTTTTGTTCTTTATTTTCTATTTAAATTCTTAAAAATTGTTAACGCACATAAATGATTTCATGAATAAAAATATTTTAAATACCACATAAAAAATAAATGTTAGGGTTTCAAAACAAAAGAATATTGTTGTGAAAATACATTAATGATAGACTAATCGATATTAATATTTGATTTATGAATTTTGTCCCTTTTTTGTTTCATAGTTGCACACTTTTAAATTAATATTTTATATATATCATCTATTTGATGTGTTATTACATGAATCTACGAAGTAAAATGTTTTATATTGTTTGGTATGTGAATATATTTGTTATTAGCTTAGCATATAATGTTTGGTTTTCACCATTTGATTATTCATGATCATAAAACTATGTTAAAGTAGGAGAATATAAGACCAATTAAATTTTATTTTAGATATAAATTTTATAGAAAAATATTGAATTGCAAATATTACATCTACCAACAAGCTCTCACTGTTGTATTCCTCTGGACTATGTAAATAAACATTCACACATACACTAACGTGACATATAAATTTCACATTGTCTTGTACCTTGTTAAATTTTTATATTATGTATCTATTATCTATCAAATAACTATTAGTCTTAAGTAATCATATTTTTTTTTGTTACATGAGGAAAAAGGAAAGAAAAAGGATGCTAAAACAAAAACAAACAAAGTCCCTAAAAAAAACACGCATAAAGCATCGACTAGTAAAGTTGATGATAAACACATAAGAGGTTCATTAAAGGTAACAAGATAATATAAGTTGTTAGCTCCTATCTTAGCAAGAACAACAACATAAGAATGAACTCCTCTTGATGGATACGATCAATCGAAATGGATCAATCCTTAGCAAGATAGACCCGAATGAGTTCTAAGAGATTTGCCTTTCTATTATTTTTAAGTAATCACATATAAATATTGTAACATTTATATTATTTTATAGAAAAATTATATATTTCATAACTCACCATTTTGAAATTTGATGACAAACATCGACAACGTTAATTATCTCTTTGGTCTCTCGTTTTTTCTTCATCTATGTATTATTTCATATTTTCTTCCATTTTTTTCTTTCTATCTTATTTTTGCACATATACGTAAAATAAGAAATACATTTGTTACACATTGGTACAAAAAATTGCTAAGGGTATAAAATAAATGGCATAATCATTTATGGATGTACTCAAAATTTGATTTAGAAAGTTTCTGACATTGACTTCTTTGTCTAAATAGCATAGAATAAATTCATTTTTAGATGCTAGTTGTTAGGCATAAGGCTTAATTTACAATCACAAACTATTACGAGAACTTAATGATATCATATCGATTAATTGGGCGAGATATCAAACATTAACATGTACAATAGATCTCCCATTATTTGTTATACATGAAGATGCGTGGTGAGCAAAATGCGAAGGTATGATGACCGAGACACTAAGGCTGTATAATTGACCACGGTTGCTCAAAACTTGTTGATACTATCTATATTGGTTAACTCCGAAGAATATCCTGACACTCCATTTGAAGATGAACCAACTACAACAACAACTATTTGAGACCGAGAGATTCTAGCAAATACCTTGAGAAAGAAAGGTACAAAGTTATTGCACGGACACTCCCATCATTATAACTATAACTCAAGTAGGACTCACTAGATCATTGGAAAACCTTATTACTTGCTTAAAGCAACCCGACTAAATTACACTCATGCATGGTCTAGCAAGAGTTACACATTTGGGGCTCTTAAAGAAATGGACCATTGTAATTCCCTTTTTATCAAGATCGAATTCTTGTATAACAACCATTCGTTGGAAAGGTTAAGGCAGGTAAAACAAAATAAATACAACAATGGAAATGAAATAATGCTTTATAAATGCACAACAACAAAAAAGAGACACTAAGAAACATAAAGTACAAATTTGAAGCAAATGCAAAACAAATCAGAGGTAACACAGCAAGTAAAACAAACTTAAGAGAGATTGCATTAATTTGACATATATAGGCACCAACGAGGAAAAGGAATGACACGTACTATTAAACGAAACGTTGGAACCTTTTTTTGCACAGTCAATGAAGTGTTTTTTGACTATTGTGCAACAAGTGTCATCATCGTTATGAAAGAAATATCTCGTGGCTATTCCTAAGGAAGTTCGGATAATTGAAAAACAAAGAATCAGACTGCACCATTTAATTAAATCCGAGTGAATCTTGATATAGAGGGACTAAGACACATCGTCACTTATTTCGAAGTGCCTTACATATATTATGTTGCACAAATTGCTTTGCTAGAATCACACATTTTCCCTTAAATGCCTTATCCTTGAGGGGCTGTGGATCAATACCAACCTATTACTTCAAGCATTTCACCATATATGGCTCATGCTTGTGTAATGGTGTATTTTTCGTATATACTTAACTCTTACTATACATGATATTTAGGCCCAATGTTGGGACATAAAGACCCATTACAAAGATGGATGAATCCAATACCGATATATACTCATATCTCAGATGGAGACTGAGTTGCACTACATGCTAACACATGTCGTTTACTTGGCCAAGGAACAACAACCTCAAAGAATACAAAGGGCGAGTAGGCACTAGCGATTACTCGAAATCATGGGCCACAACAATAACCGTGGCAAAAATATCCGCACACCTCCCTTTGTATACACAACAACAAATGTGAACCTAATCAATCCAATCTTCATCACATAAACAATTATTCTCAGACTTTGATCACGGTACATCACCGATAAAGTACCCCGCACATATTTTAGCAAAAACAATTATATAGTTACAAAATCAAAATCAAAATCATCTAAAATTATTTCAAAATTGTTGCGTCACTGACGAAAGGAAAGAAGTAGGCAAACAATGTTGTTTGATTTTTGAATCACAAGGTTTTTTTTATTTTTGACTCAAGACTATAAATAAATTTAGTTTTTGAAACTTTCAAAGTATAAGATAGAAAACTACCCTTAAAATAAATGTTATAGAGACTAAAATAAAAAATTGTCTAACCAACATCAAGTGATTAGTAAACTTTTCCGAAAAACAAATTATCAAGATTTGCAAATTGATCCCAATAAACTTTCAAACATTATAAATTGACCCTTTTTTAATAAATTACATTTTTCTCCTCATTTTTTTCAAAATTACAAACCGACCCCTCTAAATTTTTAAAATTTAACCATGATTTTCAATTTTCAAAGTTGGCCCCAAAATTTCAAAATTTATAAAAGTGGCCTAACAATATTGACAATGAAATTATTTACTATTCTATCAAAATAAAAATATTTAAAATTAAAAGTTATTCAATTGAATCATTTGAATTGTTTAGAATTCTAATTTATTAAATTTTTTTAAATTCTAATCACCTCAATCAAACTCATTATAAAAAAATTAAATTTCAATAAACTTTACTTACCTCTTGATCGAGTTAAAATCAAAATTCTTTTCAATTTCGCGGATACAATACATTCGCACTTAAGCAAGTAGAATGTCTCTTGTTTCTTTTTTATTTTTCCACTTCATCCAACCAATTTCAACCTCTCTCTCTCAATCAAAATCATTCATAGCGGAGAGTTCCATAGCCATAAGCAACAATGAGCAACAAGCAAACCCAACAATGTAGCAGTTACAACAATTTCTAACTCTTAAAACGACGTCGTTTTCCCGCTTCGATGATTCTTCTGAATCACTTCTTCCCTAGACCCTACAATGATTCTCAAGAATCATCACACTTTGTTTTTCGGAACTAACCTTCACCCTTTTCAATTTCAGCGAAAAAAGCTTCAAAACAACGTTTTTTGCACTTGCAAGTGTTGCAATTACTCTAAACGGTGTCGTTTGGTAAGCCAAGCGTTAAATTTCCCGAATTTTTCTGCTCAAAATGTTGGTTTATTTAGAAAAAACTTGATTTTGAGAAATGGGTCAAGCTTAAAACGTGCTAATAAATTAGGAAGAGATTTTTCTGGTCAAAAAGTTGGGAATTTTAGGAAAGACTTGATTTTGAGAAATGGGTCAAGATTAAAATGTGCTAATGAAAAGGAACCATGGTTTGTTAGTGAGAATTTGGAGAATTATTTGAGACCTTTGTTGAAAGAAGGGCTTTTGTTGATAAGGGCTTCTGTTTATACTGCTGTATTATGTGGTGTGTGTATGTTGGTGTGGTATGGTCAGAATAAAGCTAAGGTTTTTGTTGAGAATAATTTGTTGCCTAGTGTTTGTTTGGTGATTAGTGAGTATATTCAGAGGGATGTTGAGTTTGGTAAAGTTAGGAGGATTTCTCCGTTGAGTATTACGTTGGAGGCGTGTTCAATTGGGCCGCATAAGGAGGAGTTTTCATGTGGGGAGGTTCCGACGGTGAAGATTAGGATACGACCTTTTGCGAGTTTGAGGAGGGGGAGGGTGGTGGTTGATGCGGTTTTGACGCAGCCGAGTGTGTTGGTTGTGCAGAAGAAGGATTTTACTTGGTTGGGGATACCGTTCACGGAAGGGGGGAGAGAGAGGAGATTTTCGAGTGAAGATGGGATAGATTATCGGACTAGAACAAGGAGGCTTGCAAGGGAGGAAGGTGGTGCAAGGTGGGAAAGAGAAAGGGATGAAGCGGCTAGGGAAGCTGCTGAGGTTGGTTACTTTGTTTCTGAGAGGAGTTGTGGTGTATCTGAAGGTGATGGTGCAAAGGAGATTCCAAGTAGTTCAACTGAGTTAAGTGAGGCTATGCCGTTTTTCTGTGTGGATGGTGGGAAGCATGATCATCGGTTCATGGACACAGGTGCTGATTATGATACGAAGCACGCAGATTTGGAAAAAGCATTTGGAGTGAAATTTCTTGGGTCAGGGTTTCGATTTTGGTCTAGAGTATTATCGGGGCATAGGAAAAACAGATTTAAAAGGAAGGCTAATGGGAGTAAGATCTATGCATCTGGTGTTGCTACAAAAAAAAGAATGTTTGAACGTAGCGCATCGGCAGCTCGTGCATACTTTCGTGATCAATCACAAGGGAAGGATGGGGAGCCTCCATCATCTTCTGAATGTTTTCATTTTATGAATCATGACGATGTACATGCGGCAGTAAGTGAGGTTGATGGAAATGCAAAATCTGTTACCATTGGTGATGAAAATATTAGTGATGATAGTCAAAGTGCTGCACGATCCAGAGATCTGGGAATTTGGTCCCCCTCAGTAGATGGAAATGTTGGTGGTCAATCAGATTATTTGAAATTTGTCCGTGAGCCAAATTTACAGACAGGAGAGAATACTTTTGAAAATTTGCAATCTTGTGAGGATGTTGCAGTACCTGCTAATGCTAATAGTAGAACGGATAAAATTGAAGTCTTGGTACCTCCTGTTGAAGATGACGATTATGGTAATGATAATTTGTTTGGGGGCCAACCAGATTTTACATCTGAAAATTTGGTTGGTGCCAAGCCAAATCCTCAATGGGCAACTTATTTTCAAACTCCATTTGAGTCCTTGCTTGTGAAATTTGGTCTAACCTCATTTATGAGAAATACGGAGGAGTCAATATCTTGCTTTCTTTCTGGTCCCATTGAAAAGTTGAAGTCTGATGCGAGTGTGAAAGTGGAGGATATTATTGCAGAGCCTGTTGATGGGCTAGATTTTGTGCAGTCTGAAGTCACTAATAAGACGCTTCCTGTTATATTGGATTCTGTTCATTTCAAAGGTGCAACAGTGATGCTACTTGCATATGGTGACGGGGAAGTTAGGTAAGGGGCAATCTTATCATTTACTACTTAATCTGTAATCGCTCAGAGAGGATTGAGAGGATTTGTCGATTCTCTTCTTGAAGTGTATAGCAGTGGCAGTTGGCCTGCTAAAACTTATAGCTTATTTTTAAAAAATAGTTTGACAATTATTCTTCTAGAGGTTGGGATATATATTTGACATGTCATGAGCCATCCTTATAGATATTTATCTCAATATTATAAAAAACCCTTTAATATGAAGATTTAATATATGTTGAATTAGATAAGGATCCCTCTGAGCTCCAGGCATAGGATGACTAAGTACCCTAAATCAAGCTACTCATATGTCTTTATCTTTGGTTGCTCCTAATTGTTCCTTTCAAAATTTATTAGAAAATACATTTTTAAATTTTCTTTTTCCCTCTTCCACGGGTCAAGCATGTGCATATTCTCATGATGCAGATGAATATTATGAAATTCAGATATCTTATTTATTTATTTTAAATAATCTTCATGCTGAAATTGAAGATACTAATTTGCTATTGTAAATCTTATTATTATTGGTTATTGAATACAAGCAAAGTAAAAAATGGTAATTGAATACAAGCAAAGAAAAAAAATCTTACATTAGAAAATGATAGTCGAATGAAACTATAAACATTCTTTGCTTATACTTCCAGGGAGATGGAGAATGTCAATGGGCATGTAAAGTTACAAAACCACTATAGTCGCATACATGTGCATCTAAGTGGAAATTGTAATACTTGGAGGTCGGATATTCTATCCGAAGACGGGGGCTGGTTGTCTGTTAATGTTTTTGTTGACATCATTGAACAAAATTGGCACGTCAACTTGAAAATTGACAATCTTTTTGTCCCGGTAAGCTGTTCAATATTATGAAGTTCCTATATTTCCTGCTTTGCTATTTAAGTTCGAAAGATTTCTTACGTAGTTCGTCTGAATTGAATGATGTGCAGCTGTTTGAACGGCTCCTAGAGATTCCAATTATGTGGTCTAAAGGGAGGGCTAGTGGCGAGGTGTTTCCCTGACTTTAAGTTCATTTACTTTTATATTCTATTTGATAGTTTAGGAATATTGTTTCTTGTTTGGGTTAAACACCATGTTTCTGACATATTATGTCAAGTAACGAACACACACACATATATATATATATATATATATATATATATTTGTGAGCATTGAGAAAGTATATTACCTGTATCCAACAGTAGCATTGGTATATTATTACTTGATGAACTCTGTATGTTATTCTATATAGACATGCAAGTGCTCTTTTTTTTTTTTTTTTTTGTCTCAGATTGTGATCTCATCTTACCTTCGTTTTTTCAGACTTTTTTACGGTTATGTTGGCATGATACTTATTTTTCTTGATATATATAACTTCACCAATATAATATACTTTTACTCAATGTTTAGGTTCACCTGTGCATGTCTAAGGGAGAGACTTTTCCAAATTTGCATGGACAGCTTGATGTGACAGGGTTGGATTTCCAACTATTAGATGCTCCATCAAGTTTTTCTGTATGTCTTCCCATACTCTCCTCATTTGACACTTCATTTCCTTATATTTCATAGGATATATATGCATCAGCTTGAGGGAGAGTGTTGTTCGGAAGTTGAGATATGTCAGGAGATGTTTTCTTCCTTTTTATCTTCTATCTAAATATTCTGTATATAATTATGGTGTTATTAGGACAGATACAGGATATATTTAATCCCTATAATTAAGGGGTTCTATGTCTACAGTATTATCGTTATAAATATATATGGCTGAGTTAATCTCTCAAGCTCACTCAGTACCAAATTGTAGGACATGGACACACTTAAAAGTTAGGTCATGTCTAACTCATAAAACTGACTTGCAAGATGAGGGATGCCTCCCCACTTAAAAACATATTTTTAGGCCACATCTCATCCAATATGAGACTCTAAACACACCCCTATGACACCATGATTGAACATCTAGAGCATAAAATATGATTTTACCCCCATGCTGATTGTGTAGTTCATGCAGGCATTTAGGTCTGCAATTTTACTAAATGTTATTCATGTAGATGAGCATGAAACTAAAATGTGATATTACCCCATGCTAATTGTGCCTTTTGTATTTTGTTTCAGAACATATCAACAAGTTTATGTTTTCGCGGTCAAAGAATATTTTTACACAATGCAAATGGCCGGTTTGGCAGTGTTCCTCTAGAAGCATCAGGAGACTTTGGCATTCATCCCGAAGAAGGAGAGTTCCATCTTATGTGTCAGGTACTTTTTTCTCTCTTTCCCCACACCACACACACAGTTTGGGTCAAATACAATTTCTACTTTGTTTTAAGAATTGATTTAGATTATTAGATCTTTTTAACTTTCAAGAAGTCATCCTTTGATGATGGCAAACATTTTACATGGGCGATTACAAAATTCTCCTGTAATCTGCAGTCATACTAGTTTTATTTCTGAACATAATTTTTTTAAGGAATCACCTATCAAGAAAACTTGTAATCTGTGACATGTTCCTTAAAATAGAATCTTAATGGCTCATGTTATTTAAAGTAAACGTGATCTGAAAAACTTTTGCTAATATTACTTTTGTGGCTGTTCAATGAAAATACATGTTAAAATTCATTCTAGATAGTGAGTTTGTATTCATATTTCATACCTCGCTCTGTTTTATGATAGATAGTTGGGATTCTTTTTTATCTGTACTTCAATATTTTGTATGATCGAACTTCCAGGTTCCTGCTGTTGAAGTGAATGCTTTGATGAGAACTTTTAAAATGAAACCGCTCTTATTCCCGGTACGTTCATTTCTTTACTTCGGTGCATTAACTCTAATGCTTTCAAGTTTCCAAAAAACTAGAATTTGCATGAGTAAAACCTGAATATTGTTTCTGAATAGTCTGAAATTGTAAACAACATTACAATATATAGCTAAGCTAAATATTATTTTTGTAAAATAAAGCTCAATCTATGACAATCAGTTAATTACATTAATTACAAATGCAACCAATGTGGGACTGTTACGTCACATTTACAATAACTGGCTATTACCAATATTTTTGTAGCTCATTGTGTATGGGGATTTTTCAAGGCAACTTTGAGAAATGCATAGGTGTTTGATATTTGCAAATTCATGTTAAGCTGTATTTCTGTTACTTGCAATAATCAAATTTACACAGGCTTACCTTCTGCCCATCCTCTAGTTTTTTTCTTATTTTTCTTTTAAACGTTACGTTTTGCGACTATCGGTTCATATAACTGATATGCATAGCTGATGAGTGAGTTTGAAAATCAAATACGACAAATTTATTAAGCTATTTATGATTTAATAATAATAATAAGAACAAAAACAATAATAATAAAATGTATATTTTAAAATTTTGGAAGTCATGGAAGATACCCATTGAAATCAATTGAATTTTTTTTCCCTTTCTTTAACAAGGAAATCGAATTATCTTATTTACGCCCTTCATTTTTTCTTTTCGCATAATGGTTGGTTACAGCTAGCTGGATCAGTAACTGCCCTATTCAATTGTCAAGGCCCGCTGGATTCTCCAGTATTTGTAGGCACTGGAATGGTTTCTAGGACATTCTCTAATTCACATATTGGCACCCCTGCATCTGTAGCATCGGAAGCACTTGCTGCGAGTAAGGAAGCCGGAGCACTGGGAGCATTTGACCGCATTCCATTGTCTTATGCATCTGCCAATTTCACTTTCAACACTGATAATTGTGTAAGTTGACAGGGACAGTAGTTCAAAGTAGGGACTCATTGTAAATTGTGATGTTATGGTAACACTTGCTATGCATGTTGTAGGTTGCCGATTTATATGGAATCAGGGCTTGTCTTATAGATGGTGGTGAAATTCGAGGAGCTGGGAATGCATGGATATGCCCAGAGGTATAGAGCTGCCTGTTCGTGATTTGCTTTTTTAATTTTTTTTCTTTCTAGAACTAGAACTGCTTGAAAACATTAGCATGATTATGTATGTAGAATCAGCATTATGTGCACCCACTCTTTAACCTATTTTTAGGGGGGAAATAAATTTATCACCAAAATTTGTCATTTTTTGTTAGTTTCTGGTTATCTACGGGTACTAATTTAATATTCTTCGTCAACTTTAAAATGTCGGCCATATCACACAATGAAGTGATACTCAAACATGGAAAGTTTCTGATTTTCACACCCACAATAATGGAAATTAGAGGTTTCGTTCATTTGGCTAAAAATAACTTAGGTGTGTAAATATCTGTTATTACTTTCCCAAAGAAAAAGAAACCATTTCTCTCCAAAATTCCTGTCCTACACCTACTAATGTATGCTTATTTTGTTCTCAGGGTGAGGTGGATGAGACAGCAATAGATGTGAATTTATCTGGAAATTTGGCCTTTGATAACATCGTGCTTCGTTATATGCCAAGTTATTATCATCAGATGCCACTAAAATTAGGGGTATTAAATGGCGAAACAAAACTGTCCGGAGCTCTTCTAAAACCGTAAGATGAACCTCTCTTCAGTTTTTGATAATATTTACTTGGGACGCTGATCCTTGGTTTGGGGTAGTAGGAGGATTGTTGCCTTTGGACCTTGTGTAAATTGAGAACTCCTGATGCCAATGATATTCCTTATAGTTATATGTATTTTCTCCCCATAACAAAACTTTTTCCTTTATGGAATTTTTCAATTTTACTGCAGACGGTTTGATATAAAATGGACTGCACCTACCGCAGAAGGGTCTTTTGGCGATGCTCGAGGAGATATCATAATCTCACACGAGTTCATTACTGTGAATTCCTCTTCAGCTGCATTTGATCTGTGTACGCGGATCCAAACATCTTATCTTGACGATTTATCTCTTAATAAAGGAGATCCTTATGCACCAAGAGCCATTCCATTTACTATTGATGGAGTCGAGATGGACTTGCGTATGCGTGGGTTTGAATTCTTCAATTTGGTTTCTGCATATACTATGGATTCTCCAAGACCTTTGCATCTGAAAGCATCTGGAAGGGTCAAATTTCAAGGGAAGGTTTTAAAACCTAGTGGCAGTATTAGCGAACAAAATTCTGATACAAATAGGCAGCATGCACACACATTGGAGAAAGGAATCTCAGATAGTCTTGTTGGTGAAGTTTCAATCTCTGGTCTTAAACTGAATCAATTGATGCTTGCACCACAGTTGTCTGGGTTGTTGACAGTTTCTCCTGAGTGTATCAAGGTGATGCAGAAAACTTTTACGGAAATTGATGAAGTTTATCATTTGATGATCTGTTCTTGCCATACATAGATGCACAGAGACAATTATATAGATATAAGCTGCACATCTAGACACAATTTACATATTTTCCAACAATAACCAATTTGTCATTTAACAGTTTTTATTTTTTGAGGTAGGTTTGGTTATTTACCACGTTTTAGCTCTGCCTCTCTTAGAAAATTTCAGATAATTTGTCTGTATTTAATTGAATATCTATAGTTTTTGTAACTTTTGGTTAAACTTGGAATACAGTTGGATGCCTCTGGTAGGCCTGATGAAAGTCTTGCAGTGGAGTTTGTTGGTCCACTGCAGCCAAATAACGAAGATGGCCTACAAAGTGGAAAACTGTTGTCTGTTTCTCTTCAGAAAGGACAATTAAGGGCTAATGTTTGTTTTCAACCATTTCATTCTGCTAACTTGGAGGTAACCAAATTTAAATTTTGGGCCTAGTATTTAAATCTTCATACGTTTGTTTCATTGCTTGCATATTTTAGGAAATTGTTTATTGGACCCAAAGTCTGTATTGAAATTTTCTGTTTTCTTTCTCCATCCTGGTATGGGGTGTGCTTGTAGGTACGTCATTTTCCACTTGATGAGTTGGAGCTTGCTTCTCTTCGGGGGACTATACAGAGAGTAAGGCATACTGGCCTATTTAATTGCATCTTTTCTTATCATCCCTGTTCTTTGCTGTCCCCTATTACACACATTTAGATCATTACAAAGTTAGTCCAACCCAGATTCAGTGCCTTGGCATCTAAGGAATCGTTGGAGAAACTTTACCTTTCTTGCACAGCAGATGAGTGTTTTGGTTTCTCATATTTTTGGGGAAGGTAGTGCTTGCACTGATAAACCCAGCTATCTATGGCATTGCTCATTTCGGTTTTCACTGGTGGGACTCCCTTCCCCACTTCACTGTAGAAGACTTCAAGAAAAAATAATTCAGGCTTTACATATAGATAACATGGCAATGTTGTTTATCTCAGATAGCGCCGAATCCCAAAAATGCTATAGCGGATAGCGGAATGACTGCTATTGCGAAGACTAAAATACATTGTACAAAGTAAGCATAAATTCCAACATATATACTCAAAAATAGAAAAATACACAAAATTGAAGGGACAACCGACAACCATACTTAATAGTTATAATCAACTTCGCCATTATAAGAAAAATACACAAAATTAAAAGGGAAAATCATACTTAATAAGCATTTGAACACGGTGGCCATGATGCTATTTCAGGGACCAACTATCCCAAAAGCTTCAACTGATATAAGGTCAAGAAATTAATATCCATGATATAAAGTACATTAATTACGGAGAAATGGGCAGGTAGAATAAAGTTTAGTGTTTAAAGTTCTACTGTGCAAATTTGACATTTCAATCCACTTTAACTGTATAACTTTCCCTCGTCTTTGTCGTTTCTTTTTATTTTCAATCCTGCCTTGATGATAACCTGGTTGAGGCATTATTCAGTGGTTATGTCGTGGAAACAATATATGGTGTTTTCAAACATAAGCTTTTTTCTTTCAGGCAGAATTGCAACTTAATCTTCAAAAAAGAAGAGGACATGGAGTCCTATCTGTACTTCAGCCGAAATTCAGTGGTGTGCTTGGTGAAGCTCTAGATGTGGCAGCTAGATGGAGTGGAGATGTTGTGAGTGCATAAGATCATCTTATTGTTATTTTTTCACGGAAATTGAGTCCATATTTTTTTATTTGCTGCTATTCTGGGAATAAAATGAAGTCTGCTAGCTGACCAGAGTGTATAATGAATATCAGTCTATAATTGGACTCGCACAATATTAAGTCTTTAACAGTAACTCTTCAATGTTTGCTACTGATTTTTGTTGGCAAAAGATTTATAGCAACATCCGTTTAATCTAATGGAAATAATAGGCGCTCAGTTGATTATCTATCCTTCACTACGGTATCCACCCACACACACACCCACACACACACACATACAAACACACACACACAACACACACACACACACACACACACACACACACACGTAATGGACCATAATTTTCCAACTTCAGGCCGTTGAATGTATTATTTTGATTACATTGGATGAAAAATGTTACAATTTAATGAAGTCAATGTTTTTGGATCTGTTAATGACGTTTTTGTCTAGTACTGATTCTCAGTTGTTGCATTGTTCAGATCACTATTGAAAAAACTGTTTTGCAACAAAACTACAGCTATTATGAACTTCAAGGTGAATACGTTTTGCCTGGCACTCGAGATCGTAATCCTATTGACGGAGGAGGTGGCCTTTTTAAAAAGCTAATGTCGGGTCATCGCGTTGGTAGTGTTATATCCTCAATGGGCAGGTGGAGAATGAAACTTGAAGTTCCCAGAGCAGAGGTTGCTGAGATGCTTCCTCTTGCGAGGCTTCTTTCTCGAAGCATGGATCCTGCTGTTCATTCAAGATCTAAGGTTGCATCATTATATATGTCTTTGGATGTTACATATATTCATAATTAACCATCTTAATGCAGCTAGTTGATGTTACATATATTCATAATTAACCATAATAATGTATGTTATGTGCTATGTATGCAGGATTTTTTTCTTCAAAGTTTACAGTCAGTGGGAGTATTTTCTGAAAGCCTTCAACAATTGCTTGAGGTATTGTCAGAGAATCACTATATCTTGTTTTCCTTTCGATTAATGCAATACCTGATGCCTGAGTTTCTATTCAAACATGAAGTGCATTTTGGAATTATTTTATACAGATGATGTTAATTAGCTGAATAAAATGTGTTGCAAAAATTGAAGTTTCTTTCGTCTGATAATCAA
The DNA here is from genome assembly GCA_946800305.1 of Medicago arabica. Taxonomy (NCBI): domain Eukaryota; kingdom Viridiplantae; phylum Streptophyta; class Magnoliopsida; order Fabales; family Fabaceae; genus Medicago; species Medicago arabica. Next base: position 7,694,957 of record OX326965.1, on the reverse strand, counting down.
CATGTACAACATGCAGAAAATGAGGGGGCTCCATGCTCCATCAAATGATGTTGTTCTTGAGGATTTAACCCTGCCCGGTTTATCTGAATTCAAAGGTCACTGGCATGGATCTCTCGATGCTAGTGGTGGAGGAAACGGAGACACCCTGGTAAAAAAGTTTAGGTTTTGTATTCTTTGGAGGTCCATGAATAATCTATTTCTGAATATTGACTTTCTTATTCTGTGTCATTTCAGGCAGAGTTTGACTTTCATGGGGAGGACTGGGAGTGGGGAGACTACAAAACTCAGCGTGTCGTGGCAGTTGGTGCTTACAGTCATGATGATGGTATGCACCTGGAGAAAATTTTCATCCAGAAGGATAATGCAACCATCCATGCAGATGGAACATTGTTAGGGCCTAAAACCAATCTCCATTTTGCTGTCTTAAATTTTCCTGTTAGTTTGGTCCCCACTGTAGTTCAGGTCTTCGAATCTACAGCAACAGATGTTGTTCATTCGCTGCGGCAACTGTTGGCACCCATTAGGGGCATATTGCATATGGAAGGTGATCTCAGAGGAAGTTTAGCAAAACCAGAATGTGATGTGCAAGTAAGGCTCCTGGATGGTGCCATTGGTGGCATTGATCTTGAACGAGCAGAACTTGTTGCTTCTCTAACCTCAACCAGCCGTTTTCTATTCAATTCAAAACTTGAACCTGTAACCCAAAGTGGCCATGTACTCATTCAAGGCAGCATTCCTGTTGCTTTTGTCCAAAATAACACATCACAGGAAGATGTAGAATCAGATAAGAGTCGGACGAGTTGGGTTCCTGATTGGGTGAAGGAGAAGAATAAAGGAGCCATTGATGATGTCAGCGACAAAAAAGTTTCTAGAGATAAAAATGAAGATGGTTGGAATACTCAATTAGCAGAAAGCCTTAAAGGTTTAAATTGGCAAATTTTAGATGCTGGAGAAGTCAGGATTGACGCTGATATAAAAGATGGGGGAATGACGTTGGTAACAGCTTTATCTCCTCATGCCAATTGGCTTCATGGTAATGCTGATGTCATGCTTGAGGTGAGTGAAATCACTCTTAATATTCTCACATATTTTATGTTTATTTCTCTTAAGTCTTATCATATGGTGTGTTTAATAGGTCAGAGGCACAGTGGATCAACCAGTACTTAATGGACGCGCCTCTTTCCACAGGGCATCTATTTCTTCACCTGTGTTCCGAAAGCCACTCACCAACTTTGGTGGAACTGTTAACGTGAAATCAAATAGGCTATGCATCACATCACTGGAGAGTAGGGTAAGCAGAAAAGGAAAGCTTCTTGTAAAAGGCAACCTACCACTCAGAACTAGTGAAGCAGCCCCTGATGACAAGATAGAATTGAAATGTGAAGTTTTAGAAGTCAGGGCACCAAAAACATTAAGGTTGATTTCTTAACTTTTGTAGAAGGTTTCTCAAGTTAACAATTTGACATATTCATGGATATAAAGTGGTTGATTTAACCAATAAATAACTAGTATTGGTTTTTGCAACTGCATCCTTTTTTCGTGCTATAAATGATTCTTTTAAACACATTTTCTACTTTTCCCAGTGGTCAGGTTGATTCTCAACTGCAAATAACTGGTTCAATATTGCAACCAAACATATCTGGGAATATCAAATTAAGTCATGGAGAAGCATATTTGCCACATGATAGAGGTGGTGCTCCTGCTTCAAATAGATTCCCATCGAATGAGTCAATGCTTCCTTCCGGCGGTGTTAGTCAAGTTTTTGCTTCAAGATATGTTTCACGATTTTTCAGCTCAGAATCTCCTGCAAGTGCCAAAACTTCTCAATCTTCTGGCTCTGGTATTGCTTTACTAATCCATCAGTACAGTCTTACATTTTTCACGATAGCCATTAGTGTATATTATGATCTCTTTTCTTTCTGAAAAATTATGGCGGCAGTTAATAAGTCAAGTCAGGTTGAAAATGAGATGGAGCAAGTGCAGATTAAACCAAACGTAGAAATATGCCTTAATGATTTGAAGCTTGTCCTTGGACCAGAGTTAAAGATAGTATATCCTTTGATTCTCAATTTCGCTGTCAGTGGAGAGTTTGAGTTGAATGGTCTGGCTCATCCCAAATGGATAAAACCTAGAGGCATACTGGCATTTGAGAATGGTGAAGTCGATCTAGTTGCCACCCAGGTTTGTGTAACGTTTTACTCTGCAACTCTCTAAATTGTATCCAGTGGTTTTTTCTTGGCAAACTTTGCTATGGTTTTGCTTGTATGTTTCTCAATCAATGCAGTTGATACAATTTATTTCAAATGCAGGTGAGGTTGAAAAGAGAGCATTTAAATATTGCAAAATTTGAACCAGAGTATGGACTAGATCCAATGCTAGATTTGGTTTTGGTTGGATCTGAATGGCAATTTAGAATCCAAGGTAAAGCCAGCAATTGGCAGGACAAACTTGTGGTGACCTCAACTCGTTCTGTGGAACAGGATGCGCTCTCACCCACTGAGGTAAGATATACATACGCCTTCATCTGTGAAAGTAAATGTGTTCATGATATGATATTCGATCAGAACGGTCCTATTAATTGTCTTCATCTACGCAGGCTGCCAGAAGATTTGAGAGTCAATTGGCCGAATCCATTTTGGAAGGCAATGGTCAACTTGCATTTGAAAAGCTTGCAACTGCGACTCTTGAAAAATTAATGCCACGAATAGAAGGGAAAGGAGAGTTTGGCCAGGCTAGGTGGAGGGTAGTGTATGTACCTCAGATTCCTAGTTTGGTTTCTGTTGATCCTACAGCAGATCCTCTCAAGTCACTAGCTAGTAATATATCATTTGGTACAGAAGTCGAAGTCCAACTTGGGAAACGTCTTCAGGTAATTTCACTTGACTTGGGGCAATTATATACCAACAGAGGGAAGAAAATAGAATACCTATAACACTGCTTTATAAATAAAATAAAACAACAGATCATGTAGTTGTTAGATGTTACTACATCATATATAATAGAAGCATCTATTAGTTGTTATCTAGTGAAATACCAAATCCCTTCTCAGATTTTATTTAATAACCTCCGTCAATCGATGTTAAAATGCTGGTTTCTGCTATCTAGCTGTCTTGTACTAGTTTATAATTATCTAAAGCACTATTTTTCTTCCAGGCCACAATTGTTCGGCAAATGAAGGAATCCGAGATGGCAATGCAGTGGACCTTGAGCTATCTGCTTACAAGTCGTTTGCGGGTGCTCCTACAATCTTCTTCGACCAATCGTCTTCTTTTTGAATATTCTGCTACATCTCAGGATTGACTTGCAACTAAGTAACAATTTCGAAAATTGGTCACGCCCTAGATGCAGCTTACATCAGATATTCCTCGTATTTTAAGTGGAGGGGGAATTTTGGGACATTCTTTGAATGTAAGAAAGTAGGGTGTAGATGCATATTATTTTTTTGCTCAAATTGAGCGTGTTAATATGTAGATGCTTACGTCATGAATAATTCAGCCTATTAGTTTTGTACAGAAATTCAATTTTGATGAAAGAAAATGTATAGTATGATCACATGTTTGATGACACATGAAGGTCAGATGTTTGTGTGTTGAAAGAGCAGTGCTTTTCTTTCTGCATCAGAACCATTTAATCCTATTTGCACCCTTAATTGTTCAATTTAATGACTTAATTGCTTCTTGAAGCAAAGTAACCTGAAATGTATTATAAACGTTGTGGTAACCTTTGGGTACAGTTTACACTACCAATAAGAATATATATATTATAAAACTAACTTTTGAATTGAAAGTTATCATTATATAGATCATCTCTATAGATTTTTATTATGTTAAAAAATAATCGTTTGATATATCTTTTAGATGTGTCAAAATTAATGTTTAATAGCAGTGCATAAGAAGTTATATTTCACGTATCTTAATGGTATATCATATGACTTATTGTTGTAAAAATTTATAGGCATGGTTTATATGATAACTTTTAATTTAAAGGTTCTTCTGAAAAAACTTTTAATTTAAAAGTTGGTTTTGTAAATATATATTTTCTAGTAGATGGGTTGACTAATTAACTTGATTGAAAGTGTTCAATTTTATCACTGAGCTGTGCATACAAGACTAGCATATAAAAAATAATAGTTTCCTCTGAAAAAACAGTGTTTAATTGACTTACATTGTCATCTTGCGGAAAATAAAACTGCTGGAAAATTTTATGATCAATTTTATAAAAGGAAAATATAACTACAAAATAACTATCAACTGTAATGGTTGATGAAAGTTTATTCCGTTGGTAACAAGTTGACTTCCGATAAGATTGTGACTTCAATTCTTGCTGTTAGCATAATGACTTTTTTAAAATTTTACGAAATTTAAAGATTGTGACTTCGTTTCGTTTAATAATATGTTTTTTGTTTAATTGATATGGATTACATTATGACTAGATAGGTGTTGAAAAATTAGGAATATTTGGTCATGCTGCCAATTTATGAATTATTATATTAAATAATAAGATTAATTTATGTTAAACCTAATAATGTATCATCATATGGATAGCTTATGCGTTTTTTTTAATATTTCATTTTTTTTAGTCAAGTAGTCTAATGGCTAGATTCACACACATTATGTGTGGAGAAGTGGGAAATCTGGGGTTCAAATCACGGTCCCTACATAAATTGTCCATGGTAGCAATCATCTGAGCTACACTTACGGGATTATGCCATTTTTCTTAATTGATATCGATTATCGATTGTATGACAAGTCGGGATAAAAAAACCCCCACAAAAAAAGAAGAAAAGAAAGTCGGGTATAAGAAAATTAGAAATATATGGTCAAGTTACTAAGTAATCCAAGGTTTTTTTTTAAGGATTAATCAATTGGTTAATAAAGAAAAAAATAAATCCAAAATTAATATTGATTAATCCAACTCACCCAAACATTTTATTAGGACAAAAAAGTTAATATTATGATCATCTATAATTTGTTATGTATGTGCATATAATATTAAAGGTTAATTTATTTATTAGTTATCATCATTAGTTATGAAGGATTGACTTGACTTGATTTGTTATTTAAAAATAAAATAAAGATGAAGGATTGATTTGTTGGCGAAGGTTTGAGAAATTTTTTTTGCTCCTATCTAAATTCTTCAATTATTCTCATATTAGCTTCAATTTGACCTCGCTAGTAGATAGTAAAATTAATCCACCAAATTAATCGATTATTGAGTCTAATACGAAATATTTTTTTAATTTCTTTTATATAAGATTATAATCGAAGATTGAGCTTAATCAAAGATTATAATCCTTGATTGTTATTATTATTACAATCCTTAATCAAAGTAGCCTGTCCCTTTTTTTCAGGTTGGTCATATTCAGACATCTCAAGTAAGCACTGCTCTTTATTATTTTTAATAAAATATAAATATAAATACTGAATAATTCATCAAAAAATAAAAATAAAAAGCATTTTCACCTTTCTCTTACCTTTCGATCAGATCGCTCTCGAAAAATTAGGGTTTCATCATTTTTCTCTATCTGCTTCGCTTTGGTTAGTTCTCTCTCCCTCCAAATCGCTGCTATTTTATTCATCATTCATCGTTGCAATTCAAAATTTTACTATCAAATCATCATTGAAATTTGAAAAAAATGAAGAAAATTATATGAAAAAATTCGTTTTTTTTACTGTTTTGTTTGATTTAATGGTTTGATTTTGTGAATTTCTTAATCACTGAATTTTTTTTTTATTTTGTAAATCTGATTAAAGTTTTGATTTTTGTTTAATCTTGGAAATGTTCAAAGGGGGTTAGAAAAAAAAAGTAAATTTTCAATTTTTTTATTGTGATTTTAGATTTTTAATTTTCATAATAAGTTCTTGATATGATTTCATGCCTAAAGTTATAATCTTTGTAAATGGGTTGCAAGAATTTGTAATAATTGAAAGCACCATGTTGTAGCTATTGATTTTTGCATATATGAATCTTTTGGCTTTGAATCTTTGGTTTAATGCTTGAATATGTGCTTTTGATTGATTGAATTGAAGTAAAATGTTGACTAATTTTTTATATTTTGATTTCCTTAGGAAGAACAAGACGAGGGTTGTTTATCTCTGATTTTACAGCAACATGATGAAGCCGCGAAAGTCTTCTTTGAATCCGTATGCAGCTGCGTACGTTCCTATGGCTAAAAGGGACACTAGTGTTAGAAGTTATGTGACAGAAGATTCTAAGGACTATAACGGGACTGTATGGTTTCAGCCTCCTCAATATACTACAAATGATGTGCAACTTGTTGAGAAGAACGCTCAAAGGCTCTCTCCGGGGAAAAACCAGCCTGCTTCGAGCTCTTACTTTTCATCGCCACAGAGTGTGGCACAGCTGACAGAGAATCAGTATATGGATGAAGAGCTTGATATTGATTTGGAATATCTTAGGATGACATTTCCTGGTATATCTGATGAGTCACTTGTAGATGTCTACAATGTAAACAGTGGTGACTTGGAAGCTGCTATTGAGATGCTAAGCCAACTTGAGGTATAATCTTAAAATTACTAGCTTTTGGGATTTAACTCTGTTGTTAATTCAATGCCTTTTTTCATGTATTCCAATCAGTTTGGTGACTGTAAGTGTAACTATAAAGGTTGAATAACATCATATGCTTCGATTTGACTGGAAATTTTGGTTAGGATGTGTGCTTATTTCCAAGCATTTCAGTCACTGTTTTATTCGGGATTTGTAACTATAATTGTAACTATAATTATAATTCAAACTTTTTCTTCTGTTCATATGTGTGAGGGGTCTAGTTAATTATTCGGGATTTGTAACTATACGTGTAACTATCAAGGTCGAATAACATCATATGCCACAAATGGACTGGAAATATTGGTTAGAATGTGTACTTAAATGTGGATGAAACAACTACTTGATAACACACCCTTCCTGTGTCTACTCCTTTCCTTTCCTGAAGACTGTATCTCCTGATGACATGGGACAGTAGAAAAATTTATCATCTTGGTTGTTGAATCTCACAGGGCTGAGAGTGCTGGCTGGGACAAGTTTGAGTTTCTTTAAATTCTATTTTTTTTCCTCCAAATTGTCTGATATTTATATTTATTTTGCACATTCCCATTTTCTGGTATGTTTGTTTTAACACTTGGTGTTTTTTCTGGTAGTTAATTTTTGTTTTCTTCCCATGTGTAATGCTTTGTGGTTCATACCTTTCTCTGTGAGATTCGTTTACATGTTCAGTTTATGTTTTGGGTGGAAGGAATGTTGAAATATTACATATCACTGATTTGAATCTAGTATATAGGAAAATGTTATAAATAATATACCGCTCTTTGTTATATATACAGATGAAAATAGGAACTATATGCTAAAAGACTGTCTAATAACTTCTTTGCTGATTAATGCTGATATATTGAATTGCTTGCTAGAAGCATCTTAGTTTAATCATGTCAAACATTTGCTTAGAGAGAATACTTTTTTGGTGGTTATACTCTCATAATCATGTTAATGGATCAATTCTGAAACACGTTAAGTTGCAAGTCCAATTTTTGAGAGTTTGTTTTTTTCATCTTACAGTTTGATGATGCTGTTGACGCTCATGGAAGTCTTCCAGAGTCGTTGGATATTGGTGATGTTTCAGAGCCTGTTATGCCGGCTGATTCTGCTTCATCAAAACAGAAGAATGCAACAGCTGGAGCCAGTACTTCATCTCATCACCTGTGAATTGGTCCAAATGTGAATAGTGAATTGATTTGCTACACACAATTGGTTTTGGTTGGATATAAATAGTGTAAAACCAGGAAAGTTTTACTTTAGGTGAAGACATTTCACATGTCGATTTATAGATTGTATAGTCCTCAACTGCGTCGTCTTGTTTTGCATAATATGGTCTAAAATGTTTTCTTTTTGATGAGTTGGCTGTGCTTCTCACAATTGTGCAGCTATCAATTGTATGAAATTTGAAGGTCAGTGAAAACAAAGTTGGCCAAACGAGTTAGAAGGAAAATACACATCCAAGTGAAGGTGGTTTTCCCTTGGGATAAATAGGTGGCTTGTTTACTGCCTGAATTGTACCTTGGTGAGCAACTTTGGGGCTTTTACAATAGTTATATAATACATTAGTTTTATTTTCTGTTCTTTTCAGTTTTGTTTGATGGTGTTTTGATGCTGATGGTAATTGCGCGAAATTATTTATATTACAATTTTCAAACTTAACGGGGGTTTAATGTGGAAGATATACGCTATACGCCATTTTGAAATCTTCAATTGACCAAATCGGAGAAATAAAGATGATACCAAATGATTTGTGGCAAATATATATTGTTGAACCGCTCACTTTTTTAAATTAGGAGCAAGAGGATGTGATGTCAGTTTTAGGGGGGATTGTGATTCAGTTACTTTCCCAACTTGTGTCCATCTATCTCTTATATTTCTCTTTCATTTTTCTCTCAACATATTTGAAGGTATTAAAATCTACTCATAGTCAATAGTCTGTTGCATGCGTGAGCAATGAGGCATTAAAATCTCGATCCCAATGTATAACATGTCGAGTTAAATATATTAATATATGGAATTGATTTTATGTTTTGACTCTTTTTTTTTTTTTTTTGAGAGGGAAGTTTTGTACTGAATTTTTTTCAATAAATGAGTGTTGATTAATTGAAGAATATGCATATTCAAAAGAAAACATATGGGAACTTCCTGATGATAAGGAAAATTGATTTCAGCTTTTTCAAGTTATTTAAAATAAGGTTTAATTAATCTATAAATCTCTTAACTATTTGAGAATTTTTAAATAAGTGATTGAACTAGTTACTCTTGGCCTGTATCCCTCCTCAAAGAAGTAGAAAGAAATGTCAGAAATTTTATCGGATAAAGATTTGCAGGCCATCTGCTAAAGGTGGTTTAAATCTCAGATCCTTGCAAAGTTTAAATGCAGCAAAAAACTTAAACTTGTGTTGGAGTTTACTGACCTCTGAGAAGTCTTAGGCAAAGATTTTTAAAAGATAGAGTTATAAGAAACAGAAGAGCAATACAACATCACATTTATTCATCTGTCTGGAGTAGCATTAAAGAAGAGTTAAATGCATCACTCTCAAGATAAAATTTCTTCTTTAGATTTCTTAACAAATGCTTTAAAAACACTTGTTAGCATTTCCTTTGAATTATTTATCAAATTGAGTTATGTGTCTTAGTTTCTTTGAAAGTGTGTACTATTCTAGACCTCAATGGTTCAACCTCAAATTCACTAAAAACCACAATTTGTCATTAAGAACTAAAGACGTAAGTTCTATTAAATTCATAACAATATAAAAGGGAAGTTTGTCACTATCTCAAATTTCACTAAAACAAAAGCCAATCTTGAGACAAATAGAATCTGTTTCCTTACAACATTCTAAGACTGCTATTTAAGGAAGTGAAAAAAACAATCTTTTTTTCCACTACCAAATACTACTCCGGTCTCAAATGTAAGCAACTTTTTACTTTTTAGGTTCTTTCAATAAATGATGTATGTGGTCTATATTATATACTACATACATAATTTTTTGAATGAATCTAAAAAGTGAAAAGTTTCTTACATTTGAGACCGGAGGGAGTTTGCTATACAAATAAAATGCAAATGAATTTAACCAATAAGTTTGCTATACAAATAAAATGCAAATGAACTATTCAAGGACTCCTAACCTTTTCTCCTCTCAATTATTTTTGCATTAGGATTCTAACTTCCTACCAAAATGTTTCCCTACGATTAAGATACATTTCATGTAGTTTTTTTTTGTGCCATTGCCATATCCTTAGCACTCAATTTGTCTTGCTGATTTTCTGCCATTTCCTTATCCACAGGCTCCATTTCCTAGAGATGGTCTATTGCCATTTTCCTATCCATATACTTCAAGTCTCTTTTGACAGATAAAAGCCGCTTGCTGGAGCATACATATATATGTTTGTGGTCAAAAGAGCTTGCAGTGTAAAAACATCAAGTGTAGTATTTCCTTGATGGAGCATCTAATGGTAACCCTGGAAATTCAGCTTGTGGAGGGATTTTCAGAGATCTCATGAGGCTACTTTCCTGCTTTGTTTTGCTGAACCACTTGGTATTGCAACTTCTTATCTTTCAGAAATGTGTGGAGCATTACGAGCTATTGAGACAGCTTACCAAAAGAGTTGGAGGAATATACTCTTCTTTGGTGGTTCTTTCTTTCCAAAATGAAGGACAGGTCCCTTGGTGCCTCAGGAATAGATGGAAGAACATGCATGAGGACCATTCTTAGACATATGAACTGTTTGGAGTGAAATGCCTAGCTTTATTAGGTCATAGTTTGTAGGGATGCCTTCTTATTAATGGAGTTTTGGCCTAGTCCCCTTCATTGTGTTTTCCTTATCTCTTTAATATATATATATTTTGGTAGGGTAGCTTCTTGCTTCCTACAGTACCTTTTTGCAAAAATAAAAATAAAAAATGATTCAACTATTAATTTTTTTTTTACCAATTGCGTTCTTCGGTTTGCTCAACTGACTTGGACCATGACAGGGAAACTAGATTTTACACATGAGCACTTAATTTCCGCACCATTAAATCATTTTAATTATTATATATTAAAATCGCTAATATTCTCAACAAAAGAATACTGAAATCCTTAATTTCTTTTGCTAAAATAATTGTTCCTGGCTTCTTCTGCTGTATCTAAGTTTCAGCCAAATCAACTGCATTTCTTTAACTATTTCCTCATTGCTAAAATAATTGTAAGGATGCACTCTCCGTTCAATAGAAATATAAATTCAATTGTTTGAAAATCATAAATGTACTAATATTTTGACATAAAATTGAAGTTATAGGCTTTGAAGTAAAATATTTTTATTTTCAACTTAGCTATTACAAATATTCTTATTGTTGGCATTGTTGAAAATAAAATGTGATATGTCTAAACAAGCGGCCATGGCAACACATCTAAAATTAAGAGAGAAAATCAATCTTATTATAATACTCTTTAGTGCCTTGTTTCATTTTATTATCAAAATCTTAAGAGTACAAATCCATAATAACAAGGTCCGTGAAATAAAAATAAAAATAATAATAATGAAAACATACAATTATTCAGTGCCAGTACAATAAGTAAATGTCAATTATGAAATATTCTAACAAAAGGTATCTGGTACTCATACAATCCACAATTTATGATATCTACATATGTTTTTTTGGCACCTATATATCTTAAACCTAGTATTTGGTGGACAATCAGCAACAGTTGTACATTCAACATACGCTGTAATGAAAAATAAGAATAAAACAATGTTACTTAATGCCATAATATATTGTGTACGACCTACAAACTAAAGAAGGAATTTTGAAAAAGCATAAAAATATGGATTATCGACAACGTTCTTTGCAACAAGGAAAAGAGAAAGGAATAAAATAATATCATGCACAAACTTTAGAGTTTTAGCAATTTCACTCTCTTTGCGTGTAACAAATAGAATATGATTTGATCAAATTATAGGGTATAAAACACCTTATGTGCTAAAAAGAATTTAGCTCTTAAGGAGTTGTAAAAAACTCTCCCTAAAATTAGAACATTGTTAAGTGATTCTTCAATATATCAATATATTGTGTTTGTCCTTTTAGCGCACTTACTAAAGAGGTAACATAAAAAAGAAATGTTAATAATTAGAATTCATTATTTTTTAATTAACTTTATATCCCCTCTAAATGCTTTCTTCAATTCCTAATTTGATTCATGCATAAAATAATTGCGTTGTTATGAAAAATAATGTGGTATTGATTACTAAAAAGAGCTATTTTTATTTTTAAAATGATTCATTTTTCGAAACAAAAATTGGAAGTGCAAAGACATCATTATGACCAACTAACATCCCAACTATGTCGGCCTCCGACCAACCAACCAACAACCACTTACAATTGCTTAAAAATATCATCACAGTCCCAAATTATAAGACACTTTAATAAAAAAAATGTTCTAAAATATAAGTCGTTTTACGATATCAATGAAACATTTTGATCTACTATACGCTTAACCGCATGGTATTCCCTCTTCTTTAAATTCTTTAATTTGTCTTTTCCATACCATTAATTAAGAATAATTTTGTAAAATAACTTATAATTTCTTTTTCCTACACAAAACTAATAACATTTCTTATTATGAGAGGAAAAAAAAAACAAGGAGTGACATAAAACAAAACCCATTTAAAAAATAATAGTACGGTAGCACCTAAAATCTGCAAGCCAAATTGTCCTTTTGAATGACAACATACACACACAGGAAGGAATGTAACATAGATACATCGAGTATAAGAAGTAATCATTTTAGGACAACATACAACTAAAGACGATCACCCTTAACAACAAGACAAATAAAACAAAAAATCTTGTAGCATGACTAGAGGTTTAACCTTACCGTCAAAGTTCTGTGCAACAAGGAAAAAGTTATGTGCAACAAGGAAAAGAGAAAGAAAGAAAATCATAAAATTCACAAACTTTAGAGTTTTAACCATTTCCTTTCTTTCTATTTGTATGTAACAAATAAAATATAATTTGATCACTTTATAGTAAAGCAAGCACTTGATGTGTCACGTAAGGAGCCGTAAAAAGTCTTCCTATAAGTGTCTCTTAAATAGATCAATGTGTTGTGTTTGTCCTTTTAACACCTGAGTTAACATAAAAAAACTTGTTAGTCATTAGAAAAATATACCAACAAAAATATCAAGGACCGTAGCTTTAGACATAAGAAACACTTTAAAGAAATGAAGCTTCTACGGTACATCCGCAAATTAAAGTGTATCGATACTCATACTTCAAAAATATTTAAATTAACTATTATTTTTATGGAATAAAGAGCTATTTGTTGATATTTATATTTTAGAAAATGTCATTTCATAAGAAAAAACATCATTTCATTGTTTATAAAAATCATACTAATTGAAAAATTAAATTCTATTTCGTTGACGATTTTGGTAAATAAGATTTAATTATAGGTGATAGAAAATAATTTTTCTCTTTAAAAAATAACACATTTAACTATTAGTTTATTGATTTGGTGTACCAATATATTCAAATTTTTTGGTGTACCATAAAATTTGCAATAAAATATACCAAGATTAAAGAAAGAGTTGTGGGTGTATTATTTCGGAAAATGTATAATGAGAAAACCGCAATTAATCTACGTATCAAACATCTTTTCAAAAAATCTACTTATCAAACATGTCTCCACCAAATTTATCTCTCCCCCACACACTCAAATCCAGCAATGATAATTTTGTCAATCAACGAGCCTATAATGACCAAATTTCAGCAAATTAAAGTAGCAGCAATGCTCATCTTGAGATCCTAGCATCATACCGCTATACTCTAAACCATAAACTACTCGTAAGAAAAAAACATTATTTGAGTGCAAAGGATGTAATGCGTGCCAATTGCATGAGCTAAAACAGAAAATACAGACTTAGCTGTTTGATATTGATTATTAAACCCTTACCTTTTAGGGGATGGGCATGGATTTGATTAGCAAAATACATCCTCCATTATCCAAGAAAAAAACTTCATCATTGTCGCTACAGATTATTTTACGAAGTGGGTGGAGGCTTACATCAGATTGTATATCGGTTTGGGATCCCTGAAACCATTACAACCGACCAAGATACCATGTAATGTTCACTGGGGAAAAAAATGTTCCCCTTCATGCACGGGCATAATATCAAGCTCATACACCTCCTATTACGCTCAAACAAATGGGAAAGTCGAGGCTACCAACCAACCATCATTGATATAATCAAGAAGAACTTAACATATCAATCAAAGAATTGGCACGAGACATAGCAAGAACTGCTAAGGGTTGTAATAAATTCTAAAACGGCTGCCACAAGTTTTACTCTGTTGTGAATTCGTTAAAAATCACATCAATAAAATACTTGATGTTGACGTGTGGAGCAAAGTAATCAAGCAACCAATATTAACGTGGGAACAATACTGACCTAGTCTGGGTGAAAGCAGCTCACGTTCCACTATAATGATGAGTAGCTTTACAAAAGAGATATCAAAGTGTTACAAAAATAAGTTTTCAAACCTAATTCTACCCAAAATCTCAATCTCTTCCTGTGACCAAGACTCAATCCTCACAGAGTTTCCCATAATGAATCACTCACAATCCTAGTGTCTCCCGCTTAGAGGAATCTCTCTAAACCCTAGTTTGTTGTTTGTTCCTAAACCCTTGTTTTCAGCACCCTCTCTCAAGGTTTACTCTGATACAAGATCTATATTTATACAGAAATATAACTCATAAATTTGGAAGGAACGTTTATTTTTTTTCCTAATATTTGCATCAAATATTCCCTTTCAAAATATGTTTATTGTCCATAAATATATTTTCAGCACAAAATATATTTGAAATTAATCTTTTATATTTTTAGCAACAATATTCTTCATCCAACAAATTTTGAGTCATACTACAACATACTCTTTACTCGTTGACTTACGGACATGATGCAATGTTGCCATTAGAAATTGATGTGGCCTTATTGAGGGTAGCCCTTGAAAATCAATCGTCTCTTGATGAATACCAGCAGGCTATGCTAATGGAGCTCGATTCTTTGGATAAGGATTGACTTATGAAGTTAGGAATATCAAGAAGTCTAAGCAAAAAATGGCTGGAGCTTACAACAAACAAGTAATAATTAAGAAATTTGTTGAGGCAGATTTAGTCTGGAAGACCGTCCTACCAATTGGAATGAAAGATCATAAGTATGGGAAATGGTCACCAAATTTGGAAGGACCTATCGTTATTAGCAAGGTGTGCGACAAAAGGGCATATCAGTTAACAAACATGGAAGGAGAAGAGTATTCAAGAGGTATAAACATAAGGTATTTAAAGAACTATTACCCTGCTATATGGAAAAGCATTTAAAATTTAGAAAAATAAAATTCCATTAACAAAGTAGGGGTGATAACCATAAGCCTTAGATATCTGGTTGTTTTTGGTAATACATTAAAAGGAAAGAAAACGCCTAAAAAACCTTCTTAAATGAAGTTCCCTTAAGGGTCCGTTTGGTTCAATGGAAGGGAGGGGATGATGATGTAGATTTATCAAAAATAGGTATTTTAGTATCGTTTCGTTTTCACAAGGACTATTGCGATATTATAAGTTGTTCAACATTAATTATCATTCTAAGTTAGGGTTTACATGATTGTTTGTGATGAAAACCTATTCGAACTATAATGCGGCAAGTAAAATGAGATTTGACAGAGACTTAAAACTGCTGGGATTAAACTTCATTGACAAAACATCGACTATGTTCTCAAGATCATGCATATAAATTCTAGCTATTACTCAATATTACCACATATCTTCGACAACATCATTTATGTCTAAATAATATTGTGAGCTCAATCATATTGTTTAATCGACGATTTCTCAGCCTATTAAACAATACAATAGCATTAAGATTTGATAGATAATGTGATTACCAAAACCTACAACCATTTCTAGTGTTTAGGGTTTAATAGATGTTTTTTTAGGCAAAAAGGTGGAGCAGCAGGAACTGCAAACACCCGAAATTCATCCCAAAGAAAAAAAAACATTATATATATGCATTTTTTATAATCTAATAAACATTTTAATTGTTTTATCAAATATGAAGGAAAAATGTACATAGAAAACATTAACCCCCAAGTCCCTCCCTAACCAAATTATGCATGCAAATCACTCTCCATGGTCATTATGCCTTCATACTCTTAATGAACCCATAGAAGAAAAGGAGAGAACGAAAAAGAGAGGAAGATTAAGGGAAATACTAGTGTTGAATATGGAAGAGGTTGAAGTGTGTTATTATGCAGTGGAGTGGCAACAATTTTGTTTTTCAGTTTTAGTGTATTAAAATTTTGTGAACTTAGAAAAATGGAGAGAGTTGAATAGCTCGGATAAAGCAAAAGCAAGACATTCTAATAGGTTTAACTCACTAAAACTTGTTATTCCCTAATACAATTAATAAGCTCTTTTGGACGAACTAATTAATTATCTGAACCTCCAAATTAATTAAATCAATAATTTATCATCTCACAAATAATCATGCAGGAATTAAACATGCCATATAGGTCATAATATTTTCAATTGTAATGATGTACTCACCATTTAAAACTAATATAAATTCAATTGTTTAAAAATTATTAAATGTAACAATATTTTGATATAAAGTTATGGGTTTTGCTAACAAGTGTCCTAAAGACACCTATTAAGTTAAAAAATGAAATAATTGTTAAATTTCATGTAGAAAAAGTTGTTTTTAAATCTTTCAATAAGTTGAAAGCACAATTTCCATGATAAAGTTCCTACTTTAAGCTTCTTATCAAGTGCCCTTAAGGCACTTGTTAGCATTTCCCAACAAATATTCTTATAAGTGGTAGGGGTGTTCATGTCTTATCCAATCCAATGCAAACCGCAGTAATCGAACCAAACCAAACCAAAAATTGAAAATCCAAAACAAAACAAAACAAAAAACCGCAATTTTAAATGGATTGAATTGGTTTTTGGTTCTATTAGTATAAACCGATCCAATCCAATCCAAACCAAAATATTTATACTTTTATATAAATGTTTCATTAATATACAATTCTGTAACTATTATCTAAATTTTCTCTTTAAATCTGTTGACTTTTTTTCTTTTTCTTTTTTAAGAAATATTATTAATTTGCGAACTATTTTCTTTAACCTACTATTTTATTTGCTCTATTTTGCTTTTATTGTCTACTTATTCATCTTTTCGTGAGCTTACTTTTTTTATGAAATGTCATAAAAGAATATATTTTCTCAAAAGAAAACGGAAAATCAATCCAATTCAAACCGATTTTTTTTGGATCAGATTGGATTGGATTTGATTTTAAAACCAAACCAATTAGATAAACAAATAAGAAAACTGAAGACATTAGATCAATTGGTTTTTCCTCCCAAAACTGAACCAAACCATTCAGCAAACACCCCTAATAGGTGGAATGGTTGAAAAAAATATATACAAGAGACCATGACGATATATCCAAAATTAAGATAAATGAAAATAAACTAATTATTACACTTTTTAGTGCCTTGTTTCATTTCGTTACCAACATATTAGAGTACAAATCCATAGTTGCAAGGTTCGTGAAATTACAAAAAGAAAAATAAAGAAAACATACAATTATTGGATGTGAACACAATAACTAAATGACAACTGTTGAAATTCTAGCAAGAGTTATACCGCATAGATTTTTTACTAATATAAGAGTTCCTTCTTCCTTGCATAGTGTAATCGTACTCTCTTAGGTTTGGCATCCTTAAAATTCACACTCGATTATGTCTATTTTTTTGGTGGTAAAAGGGGCCTAACCCTCTCTGAATTAAAATGATATCTACATTTGTTTTTTTCGCACCTATAATGATAAGCCCAATGCGTTGGACAATCAACATCAGTTTCACAGTCGAGAGAAATGCTGTGATGGAAAAATGAAATAAAACAATGTTACTAAATTGAGATAATAGATTATGTACGGACTGTAAATTGGAGAAGGAATTAAAAAAAAAAACATGAAAATATGGATTACCTTCGACATTCTTTGAGACAAGGAAAATATACATAAATAAAATAATGGCATACACAAACTTTAGAGTTTTAGCCATATTTTTTTAGATTTGCATGTAAAAAGTAAAATATGATTTGGTCACTTTATAATAAGGTATAGAGAACATGTTATGCTAAAATGAATTTCCTCTTAAGGAGCTGTAAAAAATCCTCCTTAAATTTAGAATCATTATTAAGTGTCTCTTACTTATGTCAATGTGTTGTATTTGTCTCTTTATTGCACTTACCAAATAGGCAACATAAAAACTTGTTAATCATTATAATTTATGTTTTTTTAATTAAATTTACAACCTTCGATGATAGAAAGGAGAAATATTAAAAAATAATGTACAATCAACTTAACAACATAGTTATACACGTTTGAACATATTGTTGTTGCATTATTTTAACAACACTCCCGTTTACATAAATTCTTTGATTCACATTGATATACAAAATATATTAGGATTTATGTGAACACACTAAGTGTTTTTATTTATTTTATTTATTTTTTATGAAATATGCTTCTCGTTGATTCTTTCTTGAAATCCTAAGTTGATTCATCCTTAATATAGTTATGTTAGTATCAAAATAATGTGGTATTACTTATTAATGAATTTTTTTTTAAATGATTTATTTTATTAAAAAAAAAATTAACGTATGTGCAAAGATATTATTACGACTAACTGACATCTCAACTATGTTAGCAATACAACTAAACCACAACAACTCACAACACCTTAAATAATATATTAATATTAAGAGGAAAAATATAAAGTGTGACATAAAGTAAACCCCATAAAACAAACAAAAAAAGTTATCTAAAATTTGTAAGTCAAACTTTTTTTAATGATAATATATGTCTGTGATAACCGGCAATATTATAGGTTATTACATTGCACTTATCCCCCATAATCTATGAAAAATTGAGTGTTAGAATGACTTGTATCATCTAATCGGTGGTTATTTATGAATTTATGGTTTTAAGTAGTTTTTAATGTTAGTTAGTCATTTTAAACTTGTAATGCTCGTTGTGGATGTTTTGTGGAACAAGTTTAAGAAATGCTCTGAAGATACAAGAAGACACATCATGAAAACAGATTCTGGCGAAGTATAAAGATATAACGCAAGGATGTGATCTTAAGATATATAGATGTGGATCGTCTAACGATTGTACGAACTTATGTGGTCCTTGCTTATCATTGCTCAAGTGCTAAGTTCTATGAGCTGACGCCAAACATTGCAGTACGAGGAATAAAGGAATATGCTATGTACTGACAATATAAGATAAGGACACCTCGTTGGGAAAATTACCAAAAGGTACAACTTATTGTGGTTTACCTTGTACTATAAAAGGACAACCACATGTTAGTGCCAAGGGTACGAAATTTGGTTAGTTGAATTGAGCAGCCAAGTTCTAGCTAGGATTAGCAGCCACTAGAGTTGTCACTTCATCTCATCTTCTTCATAGATTAACATGAGTGCTAGTTCTAAGTGAACTATAACTAAGATTACTTTGGTGATGCTTCAATCTCACCTCTTTTCTTGTTTGAGTGTAATATATCCATAACTATTCTTTATCTATTAATTTAGGTTTTTCATGTTTTCATTTGTGTCTTCTTCCATCTTTGTTTTTTTGGTTAAGCTCATCATGAGCTAAACCACTTTTAATAGTTTAGACATGATGAGGTTATGATATTCTTTGCTTAAGATTTAAAGAGCTACAACTTCAGGCTTCTTTAAAACAAACTGTTTTAACGCCAATCTTTGAAAGTAAAACTTGATAACTTTTATGCGCTACTTGAACTTAAACCATTTCTTAGAAAAGCCTAGAGATGTGTCAAGATCTATCTAGGATTCTTGTCACATGCCATAACCCAGTCTCTCCATGATGGAGAGCGACTGATGACCAACCTAATAATGTTGCATGTTAAGTATTGTGATTGTACCCTGAAATATGTGTCTTCCTATACTTAACGTGATGGTTGTGTTATCAATACCCAAATGATCTTGACTATCGACTGAACCAAGGAGGAGATAAAGTTGATCTATGATGAGGAGGGTCTCTTTTTCTTTGTGCTTCATCTCGATTTTGTTTTGTTTTTATTACTTTTGTTGATGCCTAACCTCAAGAAGCTGCACCTTCAAAGGATTGCTATGCAGAGAGGTTCCTTGTATCCCACTCTTAAGGCAGTTCAACAAGCGAATGCCACCGAACAGCCTGCAAGCTTCTCAAGATGGGGTATTGGTGGAGTATTCTTCTAGGTAGTCGACAAGTTTGGGCCTTGAGCAATCAGGTGAGCAAGATCTTTTGACTAGAGACATGAATGACACTGATGATGATGCTCCTAAAGAGAGACTAGCTCCAAAGAGAAAGAAAGTCGGCAACGAAGGTTGATGACAGTAATTTAAAAGTAATATGAACTTCAATTTTCAAACTATGGTCTTACGTACCTTTGGGTGGAGGAGAACTATCACAAGATCTACCTATTTGTTTCAAGGATGTGATGTAATGTCTTACTCCATCTGTTTCAAATTAAGTGTCTCTTTTAAGTTTTACACGGATATTAAGAAAATGATTAAAAATGTTGATTTTAATGACAAAACGTGTTTTATTTACCAAAACACCTTTATTAATTATGTTAAGTTGAGTAGTTATATGATTGAACTATTTAACAAAAGAAACGTCTTAATACTACTATAACTAATAAAAGACACATTTGTATATGGTTTTTGTAATTTTAATACATTAGCACTTAACACATTCAAAACCAAAATAGAGTACTCCTTAATAAACAAATATCTGCCAAAATAGAATGCAATCTGTAGTTTGGTACCCTATTAATAATCCTCCCCAGCGATATGCAAATTAACACATTTACAGAGACACCACAGTTGTGTAACAAAATAAGCAAATGGCAGTACTTCACACCATATATTTCTGTGAGGCTGTGACCCATTTACATGAAACTATGGTTTAACAACGATACCAACACCATACATCTCTGATTCGTGTTGGGCGTCATTTGAACAATCAGCTAAATCATACCAACTTACAGTTCCAACCAAAAGAAGAAAATATATAAACAAAAATGATATAGAATTGGAATGGATGACCTCAATTCATCCATGGAGAAAAAGTGAGTATCATAGAAAGGAAAAAAGAAAGAAAAAAAACTTTACAAGAGTACTAGTGTGATATGTAGTATAATAAGGGTTTTTCTAGATAATTTCCTTTTCCTTCAGAAGATGAGCGTCTGTGTCATGTTATGAGAGAGAAAAACACAAACTTATTGTGTATGAACCTACCACCATACCTGAGTAAGGTCTGCCAATTTTATAAATAGGTGACTTGTTTTTTCTCTCGCAAAACATGCAAGACGAGCTTGTCCATTTCCCGGTTCTTACGGATAATGAGAGGAACCAAACTGTATGTATTGTGTATAACTAGATTAAACCTAGGGATTGGCGACGCCATTTACAACTCTGCTCTCATCCCGTTGTTTGGGTGGCATCTTCTCCAGACCCCAATCCTGTTAGGTCTTCACTAACCTCACTCTTGCAAAGCGGGCACAATGCATTTATCTTCAACCACTTATCAACGCAATCTTTGTGGAAAAGATGAGAACAAGGCAACTCTCTCAGCTCATCGTTGTTTTCATACTTGGCCAGGCAGATGCAGCAAACCTGCAGAGAAACACAGAAAATGCCAACATTTCAGTCAGCATACAAGCTCAAGACACGAGCAAGCATCTTTCTTACAAAATGACAAAGGTAGCATTATGCTTGTAACATTTTTAATCCAAGATTCCTCGAGTAGCTTACACAACAGTGTAATTCAACAACAGCACCATACAAAATCAATTTTTTATTACCTGATGGCACAAATGCTATGTTCATAAATGAATTTTTCAATATACAATGGCTAAAACGTTTTCAAGATACAAACTATCCATTACCGAAAAACTACAAATTACTGAATTTTTAAAATTTAAACACAAATTATAGCCTACAATCCTAAAGTTGTTCCTCCATAACCCAAAGTGTGATTAGATATATCATAAATGGTCCATTTTTATTCAAAGAAAGTTTTCATTCACATAACTGGATATGATGTGACTAGACAAATAATGCCAGGATATTACAAAGTTCAATTATATATATATATATATATATATATATATATATATATATATATATATCCTGAATAAATAAAGTTTGGATTGTACTTACTGCATCTTCTCCAGAAATCACACGCTCTTTTTCGGTTCCTGCGGCAACAGTTCCACCTTCTATATTAGCAGAGTTGTTTTCACTATTTTTTTTATTTTTCTTCATCTTGAACTTGTAAATTGGTAGAGCATTAATGGATTCAGAAGTTGCTCCTCTGTTTTGTGTCAGATCCTCTCTAACGCCAAGGATGGAAATTATACACGGGAGACAACAGCAGATGGTTGAACAGAGAATGAAAGGCATAGCATAACCAATACAGCTAAATGCAAGGAACACTATACACAACCTACCAAGCAAAGGGAAAATGATATAATTTGAAAACCCTGGAAAACTAGAAGATTAGATGTAAAAGTGTACGACAGGGTATACCTATACAAGTTAGGAGCTTCATCAGCAGAAGATCGTCCTCCAAAGATCCATACGTTTCCAACAACAAACCACACAGCAAAAAAGCAATCTAAGGATATTTTGAAGTATTCCACAAGTATCTTCATTCTGTGTTGCAGTTACCATAAGAATTAGCACCTTAATAAACAACTTACAAATTACAATTCATTAAATGAATGACAGGGAAATTGAAGTGAGAGGAACAAGGCAACAAGCATGACATAAGCAAAGGATTAATAAAATAAAAAAATGAATTTTAACTTGGGGAATCATTAATAAGTTATCTAGAAGTTTCTATTACTGTAGCTGGTTAATACATATAACACCAAGTCCTAATCCTAGAAGCTATTGACCAGTTAACTAGGCAGCGTTCAGCATGCTATATAGGCAGCGTGCAAGTTAGTATTCCTCATTAAACAGGAATGGCCACTCCACTAATTCTGCATATTTCTTCACTACTAAGTTAACTGCATCAGGCATTCCTATTTTGCCTATAATGTGTGATGTATGATAGCATAATTGTTTAGGTGGGATGTGGCTGCTAATAACAGCATGGTTGCTAGAAGGGCTGCTCCCGGCTGCTTTACAGGAGTTATCAATTTCAAATGAAAGCAAAATAGTGTTCTTGATCTAGGAAGTTGTGCACGATTTTTTTCTTGGAAAATTCATTTACCCTTCAAGTTGATGAGGTTATTAACTGATTATGTTAGGCTGCTAACTAAAGAGCTTAGTTGAATTTTCTTTCCTACGCTTTTCATATTAAGTAATTTTAAGTAACTATAGGCTATGATGGCAGGGATGGATATAGAATAGTCCTAAATCAATAACAGGTGGAGGGAAATATGCTATAAATAATACACTGAAAGCCATAAGATGGTTTGGAGAAATTGCTAATTTCATTAGCCCAAGCATTACACATTTCCAATTCATGATAAAGAAGAAAGTGTAACCGAAGCTTCTAATAAATAAGGGGAAGATAAATATACAGCTCAAGAATTGTGTCCAAAAGCAAAATAGTATGTGGAAGGCCAAAATATAAGACATCTTCCTAAAAGAAAGCAAAATTCCCCAAAAGTGAGAATAAGAAATCCACATCAACTAAACAAAGCCTGCTAGCCACAAACATTTGTAAACCACTAAACCTATGTTTTCTTTGAGCAAGATACAAGAAGTTGCGATGGCATCAAAAAATTTGCACTTAAATAAATAACATTTCTAAAACAAATCGTGGTTCTAACATTGCAAGAAAAAATCATTTAACAACAATAGCAATTGATTGATTACCTTCTATTCATCAGTATTGAAGTTTGATTACTTCTGGAGGATGCAGCAGCAGCCGCCTGACCAGCATCTCCATTATTTCTGGAAATTGAAAGAAATGTCCCAGAAGGATCACTAATCCGAGGAGACGTTTGACGTGACTGAGCTGAATCTTGTTCTCGCAGATGGTTATGATTATAATACCGCCAAAAAAGAAGAGGGAGGGTAGCAACACATCCAGAAGCATAGCCTACTATCCATTGAAACAACGGGGTTTGTGGATGCTCATTCCTTGACAGCGACAAAACAACAATAGATGCAACAATCTGACTTACTAAGAGGACTAGCTCAATAGATATCCATAGCCCAGAGTGCACAGGACTCCGACTCCGACGGGCGTCCCCTCTCCTTACAGACGAAGAATTCCTCCTATTTGATTCAGTTGATATGCCCGAGGTTGAAACTGAATGCTGACCAACAGTTAACCGCACGGCACCTACTCTTTCTTCACGATGCGACACATCTACCCCATTAAATGGTCTATCACGAGACGAGGCGGATGTAGACGCCTCGGCACTCCCAGCTATTTCTATAATATGTTGACCGTCATTGACACTCAATGCTCGCTCCATTAGCGACAAGGAAGCTTCACTTGAACCTTTCAAGATACAGTTCTGGTTAGACAGTGTTCAAGTATGATCTAACTCCCCCACCAACACATATGACTGAAAAGAAAGCATCGAATAATACAAAAACAGAAGCAAAAACAAAAACAAGCAAACAAATATATGTAGGGAAATGCTAACAAGTTCCCTTGGGGCATTGTTTAAACAATCGATAGTAGTAACATTTGCATATAAATACGTGTGATTATTACTTTTTCATATGTTTGACTTATGTTTTCAAGAGAATATTTCTATTTACGGTTTCCTTAAACAATGCCCTTAGGGCACTTGTTAGCAAGACCCATATATGTATTACCTTTAAATACAAATTTCTGAAGTGTGTCTGTGACCGAAAACAAAAGCTTCTCCTAGCACAAGCAAAACCAGCCTAATTACTTGCAACATCTGAAGCAGCGAAATCAACTACTTCCATTGGCAATAGCAATCTGTTAAAAAGCAATATTTAATTCCAAAACCATATATATAAATAATTGTGATCTTTAATCACACGCACGCGCGCACACACACACATGTAAACTATTTAAAATAGATTAGTGTTCCCAGTGCACAAAAACAACATAGTGTGATGCCATAACTATAAGGAAAAATATAACAACAACAACCAAGTCTTATCCTGTTAAGTGACGTCGGCTACATGGATCAAACAACGCTAGAATGTTCTATCATATAATAGTTGTCATCTTTAATCAAGTCTTATCCTGTTAAGTGACGTCGGCTACATGGATCAAACAACGCTAGAATGTTCTATCATATAATAGTTGTCATCTTTAATCACACACACACACGTAAACTATTTAAACTAGATTAGTGTTCCCAGTGCACAGAAATAAGCTAGTATGATGCCATAACTATAACTGAAAATACAACAACAACTAAACCTTATACCACTAAGTGAGGTCGATTACATGCTCTATCATATATCATATCTCTATCCAACTCATAAACCTCTATATCCTTCCTAACAGTTACGGTTACGATTTTCTAGGTCTTCCTCTATCTCCAGTGATCTGACTACCTTGCAAGTTGCAATACATGTCCAAACCACCTAAGCCGAGTTTCTATCATCTTTTTTACAGCAGGTGATCCTCCAACTCTCTCTAATGTCGTCATTTCTAATCTTATCCTATCCAGTCTTACAGCTACACTAATCATATTCTCGAGCTCTCTCTACCATACAACTTCGCCGGTCTAACAGTTGCTACAACTATGACGAAAAGTAAATTAATATATAAAACAAAAAAACATAACTTTGTAAGTTTACTTGCAAAACGAGAAAGGAACAATACCTAACCTAATTCCAGCACATAATAGCTTGATTATTGAATTAAAAAGCTACATATGAGTGATGAAAACCTAATTACGTAATTGAATTGAAAATATTAACTATATCACAGTAATTTTGCATAATCGAAAAGTACGTTTTGTTCGAATTGAACAATCGATTAACAGAATTTCATGGAAAAGAAGAGTTACCTGAGAACGTGATGAAAAAGCGCGTGAAAAGGTGAATCGACGAAATTGTGGAGAAAAAGCGTTGACTGAGTGAAATAGTAAGCACGATGAAGCAAGAAAACTCAAAACGGAATCTGAAGAGAGGTAAACGACAGAGAAAGAGAGGAAAGGTGCGAAACGGCGTCGTAGTGACGGAGGGAACGGTGTTGTCACAGTCAAGAAGCTGGCAAGTTGCTTCCTTCTTCGTGTTACCTCTCTCTCTCTCTCTCTCTTTCACTAGTAGTATCTTTTTTCTTTTACTATTTTTTTTTTGTTTCTTTCTTTTTTTATTATCATTTTTTTGACCAAATTTCTTTTTATTTATTGATTTAATCAACGAGTTTTGTCTTTTTTTTCCTCTTTTATAAATTGTATTTTTCTTTTTTGAATCTCTTTGATTTTTTTTATTGCTAAATGAAAAAGAGTTTAATGCCGTCAATTGTTCCATATTTGAAGTTAGGACAAATCGGAAAGCTGGTCAAAAAACTTTTTTGATGAGGTAATAGTCGTTTTTGTTCTTACATTTGTAACAATTAATTTTTTATTTTATTTTATAGATTATAACAATTTAGTATAATATCCGAATGAATTGATATTTCAAACAGTTCTTGATCGAACATTTCATTAATCAAATTAGTCTTTCATTTTTTTCTTTTTTTTTCTTTTTTTTATTATCATTTTTTTGACCCAATTTCTTTTTATTGATTAATTAACGGGTTTTGACTTTTTCTTCTTCTTTTATAAATTGTATTTTTCTTTTTTGAATTTCTTTTATATTTTTTTAATGCTAAAGAGAAAAGAGTTTAATGTTGTTAATTTTTCCATATTTCAAGTGAGTCAAATCAAAAAGACGGTCAAGAATGATTTTCTAACGAAGTAATAATTATTTTTGTTATCGAATGTGACACAATTAGTCGTAATAGTCGATATTTCAAAGTAATATCTGATTGCGCATTCTATTAATCAAAATAGTCTCTTACATTAAAAAAGATCGTAAGAAAGGAATTATTGTCGATATTGAGAAATTATTTTTTTAACTTTATGGTCTATTTTGATTAATAGAATGCCCAGCGAAAAACTCTTTAGTAATTTCGATACTTTTATGGAATATTGTGGCTATTCATTACACATCTAGTTTTGAGACAAAATTACTATTACTCCAAAGAAAAATGTTAGCAGCACATATTTTAACACACACTTTTCAACGCACTCATTTTGATTAGTTAAAATTTACACGAGAGCCACTAAATTTATACGGGACCCACATGATTTGGTGGGACACGTGAAAATTTTAACTAACCATAGAGATATGTAAAAAAAAATGTGTGTTTAATCGTGTGTCGCTAGTATTCCTCTTACCCCAAATACTAACTTGTTTTTTAAAGGGCTCCTCTAAATTAAACACTTACTTTACAGTTTAAAGTGAAGAATATCAATTTTTAATTAGAAAATTGGCTTAAATGCAATTTTGATCCTTCTATTTTGATTTTTTTGAACTTTTGATCCCTCTTTTTTTAAAACCAACTTTTTAGTCCCTCTATTAAGAAAGTCAACACAAATTTTTAGTCCCCTCTATTTTTTATGACATGGCGTTATCATTAGTGACATGGTAATGATGTGGCAAGTTGACTTGGTCAAAAATTAAATATACATGAGCATTTTTATTAAATATATAAATATTAATCATTTATAACTTTAAAATTTTAATGATTTTTTTCACAACCAGTATCATTGTCTACAATTAATTAATCCTTATGAAGAAGAAAAAAAAACAAGATCATCATCTATATCATCGGGGGGAATCTTTTCCCCATCGCTCACCATCTTTGATTTTTTTATCATCTTCTTCTAGATATTTCTTCTCATGGCCAAGCCTTCACGTTCCTGACATTCCTAGATTTGTTTACCCTAATTCTCAATTTTTTAAGGTGGGAAGAAAGTAAAACGGGTAAACAAGAAATTAGAAAACGAAACGAAGTAGTTTGGGGGTTTTTCTTTGGGAGATTAAAGGGTAATTAGAGGAAGAAAATTGTCTAGTTTCAAGAGAAAAGCAATAGATGTGGTTGGTTGTGCTAAGAAGAAAATGAAAATCAAAAGAAATTAAGAACAATTTTTGCAAGCATTTGAAGATGAAAATTTTGTATATTGAACGGGGATGATGAACTCACGAAGAACAAAATAAATCTAATTTTTCAACCAATATATGTTATTTTTGTAATTGTTTTTAATTTCAGTTTCTTATTATTTTATTTTAGTATTATTAAATTTATTTTTAAATGATATTAATATTGATTAACAATATTAATTCACTTTTATCCAACTTAGCAATGCCACGACATTGCCACATCATTAAATCTTATGGGACCAAAAAATTATGTTGACTTTCTTAATAAGGGGCTAAAATGTTGGCTTTTAAAAATGAGGGATCAAAAGTTTAAAAATATTGAAATAAGGGGATCAAAATTGCATTTAAGCCTAGAAAATTAAAAGTACATATTGTAGATTAATTAGCAAATTAAATGTAAATACGTCATATTAAATCATGAGTTTTGGTAACACAAGAAGTACGGGGTTTCCTTTTCAATGAAGGAAGGACCCGTTTTAGATAAGCTTGTTCATTTAGAAGATGTGGCAGTGAAGGTAAAGGCTCAAAAGGAGGGAGAGAGGTTGTGTTAATGATTGTTACAACCTTCAATGTGGGGTTTAGGGGGAAGGGAGGTTGTGTTAATGATTGTTACAACCTTCAATGTGGGGTTTTGGGGGAAGGATTAAGAAAAACAAAATTCACGAATTGATTTTTCAAAATAAAATTGATTTCTTAGCTCTTCAAGAGACTAAGATGGTTGAGGTAACTCCGTCTTTATGTTATGCTATATGGGGTAGTCAAGATTGCGAGTGGGTGTTTAGACCTTCGGAAGGTAGTAGCGGAGAGATTCTCTCTATTTGGAGTAAATCCTGTGCTAGATTGATTTCTTCTTTTCAAGGGGAAAGTTATGTGGGGGTGTGTTTGGAGCGGGGAGTAGAGAGGACAAAATGCATAATCATAAATGTTTATTCCAAGTGTGATTTGGTGGCTAAGAGGAGGTTGTGGGAGTGTTTAGTGGAAGAAAGGGAGATTAGAGGTGAAGCGGCCTGGTGTGTTCTTGGAGAATTTAATGTGGTTTGTAGGAGTGATAAGAGGAGAGGGGTGAATGATGAAGCCTTGGCGACGCAAGTTTTGGAAATGTATTTATTTAATAATTTTCTTGGAGAAGTGGAGTTGGAAGATCTTAATATTTTGGGGCGGCGTTTTACTTGATATCATCCTAATGGGAGATCGATGAGTCGCATAGATAGAGTCCTAATATCGGAGGAGTGGTCGCAAGTGTGTAGGGAGAACTCGCTTTGGGTCTTGCCTAGAGATGTCTTGGACCATTGTCCGTTGGTGCTTAAAAATGGAGGCTGGGATTAGGGGCCGAAGCCTTTTCGCTTCAATAATTTTTGGTTGGAAAACCGGAAGTTTAAAGGGGTTGTGGAATAGGCATGGAGGAACCAAAATGAGAGTGGATGGATGAGTTTTGTACTTAAAGAGAAGTTGAAAGGTTTAAAAACGGTTATTAAGGAGTGGAATAAGGTGGAGTATGGTGGTATGGAAGAGATGGTGGAGAGGTTGGTGGAGGAGATTAGAGGGTTAGATGAGAAAGGAGATGAGAGTCGGTTGTGTGAGGAGGAGTTAGTGGCCCGGAAGTCTAAGTTTGAGGAATTATGGAGGCTCCTAAAGGCGAAGGATGCGTTGATAGTTCAAAGGTCCAAATCTAAGTGGCTTAAGAAGGGTGATACTGATTCGAAGTATTTTCATAATTGTGTTAAGTCAAGGAAGAGTAGGAATTCTATTAAAGCTCTAAGGGAGAATGATGGATGGGTGGTTTCACCTTTTGAGGTGAGGAGGAAGGTAGTGAATTATTTTTCTAATCTCGTGGCTAATGATAGGTGGGAGCGTCCTAAATTGGATGGGTGAACTTCGAGACCCTGTCCGATGGTGATAATGCTCTCTTGGTGGCTCCTTTCTCGCTTTTGGAAATTGAAGATGTGGTGAGGGATAGTGATGGTGGTAAGAGTCTGGGGCCCGACGGTTATAATTTTGCTTTCATAAAGAATTTTTGGTATTTGATCAAGGGTGAGGTGCAGATTATGTTCGATCAATTCTTTGCAAATGAAGTGTTGCCGAAGAGTATGCTTGCATACTTTGTAACTCTTATCCCAAAAGTGTCATCTCCGTTGGATTTGAAGGATTATAGGCCTATTTCTTTGCTAGGATGCCTTTATAAATTATTATCCAAAGTGTTAGCAAGAAGATTGGCGGCGGTAATGAACTCTATTATATCTCCATCTCAATTGGCCTTCCTCAAGGGTAGACATTTGGTGGATGGGGTCTTGGTGGTTAATGAGTTGGTGAATTATGCTAAAAAGGTAAAGAAGGAATGTTTGATTTTTAAGGTGGACTTCGAAAAGGCTTATGATTCGGTGGTGTAACACCCCGTTCGCCCAACAATTATTAATTAACAAATTAAATCAGAGTTTTTCACCAAAAACGGAATGCTACATTTTCATTCAAATAAAATCTCCAAATTAACGGATGAATAAATATTCTCCAATAAAATAGTCAATAATAATTAACTCCAAAACTTCGCAGCGGAATTAGTTTAAAACAACTAAACAAGTCTTTGGCACGCAGGCCTCATCAAAAGTTTCATAAATCATTATTAATACGTAAGGAAAGAGAAAACAAGCAACAATTCCCGTCCCGTTACGTATCAGAGCCCTAAGACACTTTGAGCCGACATCTCTACTAATCTTCGTTACCTGCACTTGCCCACAAGGCGGCAATTCCAGCAGAAGGGGTGAGATTCACAAACAACAATAGATATCATAATTCATCAATTAAATTCAACAACATCAGTATAATGAATAATCAATTATCAATTATAATGAACAATTCAACAACATCATCGACAACGACACTGACAACTCAACCTACAACAACAACAACGACAACAGCTACAACGACAACAATGCGACTAATGCAAATGCATGTGGTACCATTTTACGCGCGTTGAATGCTAAGCATTCTGGGGCATAAGCCCCCAACAATTGAATGAAATAACATTCCAGGGCATAAGCCCTCAACGATTGAGTGTTAAACACTCCAGGGCATAAGCCCTCAACGGTTGAGTGAAAACACTCCAGGGCATGAGCCCTCAGCAAGGTATGAGTATGAATGGACTCACTAGTGTATATCTGCATACAACTCGACAACGTCTACGACAACAACATATGTGCCTAATCATTTATGACACACTCCATAACTTAGTCAAAATCTGACACAACAACTCTTACGACAGAATTCATCAACATAACACATATACATTAATCAACTACATTCCTATCAGACCAAAACATTCTTCAAAAAGAAGCAAGTGTGATCAATAAGCCATAAGTCAAATACTCATAAAACACTTCAACTAAATCTCTAATACCTAAGTTTGAAGTTGGGAAACCAACCATAAGTTTTGGACTAACTCAGAATTAGTTATGCTAAGTTTTCTTAAAATTTTCTAAGTACCCACTTGGACTATTTTCATCATAACTCAAAATCTAAAAATCCTTTACACGTCAAACCAAGGCCATTAGAAAGCTAACTCAATTATCTACAACTTTCATGTTTACACCGAAAGCTAATTCAAAACAGAAACGGGTTAAAAAGACGCAAGAACGCGAAACAGAGAAAGCTGTCACAGTGCAATTTCGCTAATAGCGAAATTCTGGCTAATAGCGAAAATGTTCCAGACAGATTTCGCCAATAGCGAGTTTCTAGCGAGTTTTCCCCTGTTGTTACGATTTTTACACCATTTTTCACCCAAAAACCCAAATTTCGACATCCCAAATCCCAAAATTGTTAGGAAACATTGCCTACTGATAATCTACAACCTAAACATCACTTTTTACATCAATTCAACGGATTACCTATGTTTTTGACAATTCTAATTTAACTTAAAAACGTAATTTCTCCACAACAATTTTCAACAAAACATGTTAAATTCAATTTCAGAATTATGTAAACTATAATCATTGAAAGTTAGTCTCACCCTTACCTTAGATTATCTTCCTGAATTAAAAGCAGCGTTCTTCTCTCCTCTTGCTTCTTCTCTCTTCTTCTAGGTTTTTCCCCCTTTTCTTGTTTTCTCACTGTTTCTACGTAAAACTGGTTCTGACTCTTTCTTTCCTTCTATTTCCTATTAAAACCTATTAACTTCTCCTTAATTATAAATAACTCCTATTAAATTATTAAATAATTCATTTTAATCCCCAACCTTCTAATAATTATAATTCTCACCTATTTTAATTAAATAATCAAAATAACTATATAATAAAATATATAACACACCAAAAATAAACATAAATTATTTAAAATCACATAAACTTATTAAAATCAACTGAAATTAAATAAATAACAACTAGGGCGTTACAGGTGGATTGGGTGTTCTTGGAGTATATGATGCATAGAGTTGGGATGAGTGATAAGTGGGTAGCGTGGATGAAGGCGTGTGTATTTGGAGGGAGCATGTCCATTTTAGTGAATGGTAGTCCGATAGAGGAGATTAGCATACATCGTGGTCTTAAGCAATTGGACCCACTAGCTCCGTTTCTATTCTTGTTGGTTGCAGAAGGTTTGAGTGGTTTAATGCGGAATGTCGTTGAGGGTAATTTGTTTGAGGGGTTTAAGATCGGAGGAAATGATTTGATTGTTTCTCATTTGCAATATGATGATGATTGTAACGCCCTATTTTATTATTTATTTATTTTATTGAGTTTAGATATCTTTTTATAATTTAGTCGATTTATTTTGATAAGTGATATTTTGTTATGTTATATGTTGATATTTATTAGTATAATATATATGTTATCTGGTGTAGAAATATATATGTTATTTGGTATTTGCTATAGAAATATATTTGATATTTGTTATGAAAGTAATTTATATATATTTTTAAATAGAATATTGAGTTGTGGGGCTGTTTTTGAATTAGTTAGAATTATGAGGGAATAAGTGGAATAAGATAAAACAAATAGAAGAGGTATAAAAGGTAAAACCTAGGTTTAGGAACAGACAGTACGTACAATCAGTTTTGGGAGAAAAAGGGAGAAAACTAGAAGTGGAGAACCAAGAGGCTGCTGCTCCAATTTTATTAAGGTAAGGGTGGGATTTCCTTCAATAATCATAGTATAAAATTCTGAAATTTGATGAATTGTTGTGTTCTTGAAGTAGGGTTAGAAAGTTTATGTTAATTAATAAAATGAGATGAATTGTGTTGTTTGATGTATGTTCCTATGTTGTTTTGATTTCTATATTGCCTATTTGATCTGTAAACATCATTGTAAATCATTTTGGGTGATTAAGGGATCAAAAATTGGGTTTTTGGAATGAAAACTGTTCTTTCCCGTAAGCGAATTCGGCCACCGATTTTCTGAAAGCCAAAACTGGAAAAACACTCACTTTTCACCCGTTTCTGTTTTGAATTAGCTTTCAGTGTAAACACAAAAGTTGTATGTATTGATGTTAGCTTTTTAATGCCGTTGGTTTGACTTCTAAATGATTTATAGAACTTGAGATATGGTCAAATTACTGCACGTAGGTCACAGTGAATATTTATGAATTTCAGCACAACCATTCCCGAATTTGAAATGAAAACTGGTATTGATAGGTACAGAATTGGTATTAGGTGTAAACACGAAAATTGTAGGTATGGATGTTAGCTTTTTAATGCCGTTGGTTTGACTTCTAAATGATTTATAGAACTTGAGATATGGTCAAATTACTGCACATAGGTCACAGTGAATATTTATGAATTTCAGCACAACATTTCCTGAATTTGAAATGAAAGCTGATATTGATAGGTACATAATTGGCCTTTGGTGTAAACATGAAAGTTGTAGATAATTGTGTTAGCTTTCCATTGGCTTTGGTTTTACTTGAAAATGATTTTTGGTGTTTGAGTTATGATGAAAATACTCCAAGGAGACTTTAGTGAATTATTATATGAATGTATATGTTGATGATAATATATGATGTTTTTACTGATTGATGAATTAATATATGAATGTATATGTTGATGAATATGATGTGTTCATGATTGATGAATTATTATATGAATGTATAAGTTGATGAATATGATGTTACATGAAGTTGTTTATAATTGTATTGTCTTTCAGTGAGTCTGAATTAATATGAATATTGTTGTTGAATAAATTGAGATACATATATAATTGTATATGCCTTTTGAGAACTATAAGCGATGAACTATGTGATTGTTTATGATATTGTCATATCTTGAAATATTTGATGTGCTGTCATGTTGTTGTTTATTATTGACTAAAAGCCGCATGTGTCAATCTAAGATTATGAGTTGTTGATCCAAATTGTTGGAATCCTAAGATGTCGATGTTGTGTAAGTTGTATGATGTTGAGTCCATGCATACCCATTTCAGTTGGAGGCTTGACGCCATGTGAGTTTTTACTCTACACGTTGAGGGCTTGATGCCCTGGAGCTTTAGCTCATTTGTGATGAGGGCTTGACGCCCTGGAAGTATATTAATACTTATTACGTTGAGGGATTGACGCCCTGGATTGGTACCACATGCATGAATAAGATGTCTAAGTTGCATAGTCGAGTTGAAGTTGCGTAGTCGATGTCGAAGTTGTCGAGTTGTCTAAGTTGTCGAGTTGATAATTATCAATGAATAGTTAATGAAGAGTTATATGTTGTTGTTTATGTTCTTTATGCGAAGTATCGTTAAAGATGATTTGAAGTTGATTGTTGCTTATGTTGTTTATATGAAGTATTATTAAAGATGAACTACGTGGTTATTTGTATTACTAATTGATGTTGTTATGATGATTACATAATGTTGCTTATGAGTTGTTAAAGAAGTACTATATGAAGAATTATTATTATTAATTGATGATGTCTATGTTGTTAAATGCATTTGATGAATTATATGCTTATTATTATTGTTTGTGAAATCTCACCCCTTTTGCTTGAAAATGTTGCCTTCCCTATGGGTAACTTGCAGGTAACCAAGAATAGTTGCGGTCGTGTGAGGTATCTCTCGCGTGTGTCTTAGGTGCTCTGATACGTAACGGGATGAGAATTTTGTTGTCGTTTTCTATTCCTTACGTATTGTTTTATGTACATGTTGATGAACTAAATTTATGAGATTTTGTGTTGAGGCCCTTGTGCCAAAGATTGTTTTGAAAAGTTGAAATATTTCCGCTGCGATGTATTAAAGGAATTTTATTCTATTTATGATTTTATGAAAAGAAGCGTGACATTCCGTTTACGTTGAATTACTCTGATATTATGCAAAAAATTTCAAGTTGGGAAAACGGGGTGTTACAATGATACTCTTTGTATAGGGAAAACCTCGGTCCAAAACCTTTGGACTATGAAGTCGGTGCTCTGTGGTTTTGAGATGGTATCGGGATTGAAGATTGATTTCTCCAAGAGCTCTTTGATAAGGGTCAATCTTAGTGATGATTTTATGGAGATGGCATGTGACTTTTTGAATTATAGTAGGGGTATGATTCCGTTCAAGTACTTGGGCCTTCCGGTGGGAGCTAATCTGAGGAGTATGGTGACGTGGGAACCCATGGTGGATTGTTTGGGCCGAAGGCTAAATACGTGGGGCCATAGGTATATTAGCTTTGGAGGGAGAATTGTTCTCCTTAATTCGGTTCTTAATTCTATTCATATTTTCTACCTCTTTTTTTTGAAATTGTCGGTTCAAGTTTGGAAGAAGATAGTTAGGCTTCAAAGAGAATTTCTTCGGGGTGGAGTGGGAGGTGGGAAGAAGATTAGTTGGGTGAAGTGGGAGTCAGTTTGTCAACACAAAAGTAATGGAGGGTTGGGGTGAAGGATATTCGAGTGATGAATATTAGTTTGTTGGCTAAATGGATATGGAGGTTGATAGATGGGGGGAAGGCTTTGTGGAAAAGGGTGTTAGTTGAGAAGTATGGTAGGTGTGAGGGTACTTTGTTGGATGGGGGGGAGTAGTTTGGAATGGCCGAGGCATTCTTCTATTTGGTGGAAAGAGGTCGTGAAACTTGGTGATTTTAGCCGCGTCAATTGGTTTAATTTGGAGGTGTTGCATAAGGTGTGTAATGGTTTGAACTCTAGCTTTTGGAATTATCGGTGGAGAGGTGATAAATGTTTCCGCATCAAATATCCTGGACTTTATTTGATTTCAAATGATAAGGATGCCTTGATAGGGGAAGTGGGAGAGGTCCGAGAGGAAGGTACGGTTTAGAGATTCAATTGGAGAAGAAATCTTTTTATGTGGGAGGAGGAGTTCTTGTTGAGCCTCAAGGAGGACTTGGAAGGATTCATGTGGTCTCGTGAGGAGGATGTGTGGTGGTGGAACCTAGATGAAAAAGGGGTATTTTCCGTTAAACTGGCTTATGTTAAGTTGTTGGAGTCGGTGTTGACGGAAGAAGTGTGGCAAGATGGAGAGAAAATGGTGTTCCAAGAGTTATGGACTATTCCGGAGCCCTTGAAAGTGGTGGCTTTTGGTTGGAGAGTACTTCTCAATCGTATTCCGACTAAGGTTAATCTTACCTTACGGAAGGATCTTTGATGTGTGTGTTGTGTGATAGAAGCGAGGAAATGTCGTTACACCTCTTTCTCCATTATGATTTGGCTTGTGCGGTTTGTTTGAAGCTAATGCGTTGGTTAGGTGTGGAATTCATTACACCGCCTAACCTTTTTATTCATTGGGAATGTTGGAGAGAAGCCGGTGGTAATAAAAAGGTTAAAAGGGGTCGTGGCATCATTTGGCTTGCATCAATATGGGCTTTGTGGAAGGCGCAGAATGATAAAATCTTCAAAGGTGTCAATTATGGGGTGGATGATATAATTGAAAATGTTAAGGTGTTGCCTTGGCGGTGGATTTTGAGTAGGACCAAGACTCCGACATGTCTCTTTTATGAGTGGTGTTGGGACCCGATTGAGTGTGGCATTGTTTTGTGCTAGCAACTTAACCGTACTGTTGCTGCTGCTTCTGTGTTCAGAATTTTGGCTGCGCGTGTTTTGTTTGTCACGGGGTTGTTGTCCTGTTTTCCTCTCCCTGGCGCGCTATTGCTCTTCTGTTGGTGTGTTTTCTTGGGATTTTGTTGTGCTGCTGGTGTTGTGTCCTTGGGGTTCGGCTGCAAAACCAACTATTTATCTTTGACTTTCATTTGGTCAGGTTTACGGCTTTTGGTTTCCTGTGGTGTGTTGCTAGCGGTTAGGCTGTTTTTTTTAGCAGGTTCAGCCGTATTTGGTGCTGACGCAGGGGTATGCTTGTGGTTTGTCATATGTATATGCCTGCGTCATTACTCTTTTGGTGTGTTCTTTTTAATGGGGTTTTGTTCGAGCCTGTGTTTGTACGGCAACCGGTTTCCCATTGTATGATTTTTTTCTCCACCCGGGCTTATTAGTGCGTCTTGCACGGGTTTGTTGGTTAATAATATTTTGCCGATTAAAAAAAAATCACGAGTATGTTAAAATAACGATATTTGATTTTCTTACGTTACAATGTACTCATTTAAACTGAACCGAAAGACCATGGAAAACCAGCTGGGACAAATGTCCACTGCACTTGTAACAAGACTAAGTGACTCTTTACCAAGTCAAACTAAAGCACCAACTGAGAGCAACATAGGTAAAGAGAAATTCAAGGCAACTGGATTGAGGAGTGAAAAATATATTCACTGTGTAGAGAAGGAGAAACAACTTTGAACCAAGGTTCTTCAACTTTAGTGAATGATGAAGATGAGGTCTGTTCAACCAAAAACACAAAGAAACAGGATGTTAAACATCAACTCCTTATGCTACATCATTCAATTGAAATCGAGCAACACTCATAAAATGACACCATAAAGGTCGTCCATTCCTTTTCCAAAATCCATGAATTCCCTTAATTAAGGTTTAAAAATATATGATCAGAACTATGTATTCTTTAGTCCACAAACATACGAGCAAGCTGTGCCAATTTTTTTTAGATAGACGAGAGGATAAAATCGTCATAAACTCATACGCAAAGTAGAGGTATTGGAGTTCGAACCCCGGTCATGACGTCCGGCTTAACAATGTTGACATTTTTGTCAGTTGAACTAAAATTTATAAGACGTATCAATTACATACACACGAGCAAACGGTGTCAAATTTTTAAGGGTTAATAGAGCTTTACCCCCCGTAATATAGGTCATTTCCGGTTTTACACCCTATAGTTTTTTTTTTTGATTTACCCCATATAAAAGTTTATTGTTTTGATTTACACCCTAACAGGTCATTCAAAAACCAATTTTTATTTTATTTTTTTCCAGAAATTTTGGTTTTTAAATGACCTATTAGGGAGGTAAATCAAAACAAAAAACTTTTCTAGGGGGTAAATAAAAAAAAATTATTTACACGGTGTAAAACCGAAAATAACCTATATTACAGGGGTAAAACACCATTAACCCAATTTTTAATGAGATGGATCAATTACAAGAAGAGAAGGTGTCTCACCTAAAAAACAGAAGAAAAAAAAACACATATGTGTTCATTTGATGTAGTGTTTAATGTTTAATAATGAAAAAGACAAATAGAATTAAAAAATATACAAACTCAGCAGATCTCATCAGTTCATGCTTGCAAAATTCTACTTCTTCTACTCCTTCTGACCGATCAGTGAGATGGAACAACATCTGTAATATCTACGCCATTCTAAATGTTGATGGCAGTTGTATCGGGAACCCCACCCGTACGGGCTTTGGTGGTATTATCCGCAATAATTCAGGCAACTATCTGTCAAGCTTCTCGAGTTTCATCTACAACTCTAAAGATATTTTTTTGGCTGCACTTTCTGCAATTCACCAGGGGCTCAAGCTGGCTATAAACATGAAAATTGAAGAATTGGTGTGCTACTCAGACTCCCTCCTCTCCATAAACCTCGTCTCTGGTGTCACATCGCAGTTCCACATCTATGCTATTTTTATTCAGGATATTAAGGACCTTTTGGCTACTCAAAATTTCTCTATTCAACATACTCTTAGAGAAGGCAATCAATATGCGGATTTCATGGCTAAGTTGGGAGCTTCAACAAATGTTGAGTTTACAATCCATACTCCTCGTTCAGAGGTTTTACTCTCTCTTCTCAGGACGGACGCAATACTCTTCATGAGGCGTTAGTTCCCTTGTTTTTCCTTTTTTCTTCTGTCTTTTTCTTTTGTCTATGTTTCGCTTTGTAAATTAAAAAAACAAAAAAACAAACTCAGCATGCCACATCAGCTGTTTTGAACAATCACGTGTCATGGTCCATGAGGTCTAAAAAAAAAAACTTTAGAATTTATAGGATTGAATTCTAAAAATAATAATAATAAAAACAGGGTAATTCACAATATCCATTTTCCCATTTTAAAACCCTTGCTTTCTCCCATCGCCACCCCCACTCCCTTTCTCTTCCCATGTAAGATTTTGCACTCTTTCATATCTGTTTTTTCATTCTTTCTAGGCTTTAATATGTGTTTCGTCCCTGTAATTAAGGGTCATTTAAAAATTGGTCCCTGTAATTGTTAATCCTGACAAATTACTCTTTCAAAGTTTAATCATTTAAAATTTGGTCCTTGAGCCCAATTAATTACTGCCACGTCACTGATTAGCTGACGTGGCAGTTTTGATTAGCTTATTTCATGTGAACGGACCAAAATATTCCTGAAGCTTTCAGGGACCAATTTTTAAATGACCCCTAATTGCAGGGACGAAACATATTAAAGCCTTATTATTTTAATTTTTTAAATTGGCTGGGACACGTGGCAGATGATCATTGGGGCAAAGGCACATGCCTTTGGCGCCCAAAATTCACTGAAGTGATTCCCTTCACCCAACTATTCTTCTTCCCACCTCCCACTCCACCCCGAAGTAATTAACTGGGCTCAGAGACTAAATTTTAAATGATTAAACTTTAAAAGGGTAATTTACCAGAATTAACGATTATAGGAACCAATTTTTAAATGACCCCTAATTGCAGGGACGAAATACATATTAAAGCCTTTCTTTCTATTTGTTACTCATTTTTCTCCTCTAATTAATGTTTTTATTCTGTTAGCAATCACATTTGGAACATTGTTGCATGCTTTTCCTGAAGCTACGATCCGTAGCTTGACATGGTGATTTCTGTAAGTCTTCTTCTTTGTAATGTTTTAATTTTACCATGCATTCTATGAATTGATTGAAATGTTGTCTTGTTATAGATCAGTACATGATTTAGGAAAAAATAACATAGTAATATGATTTTTTTAACACATTTCTAATTAAAAAAAATGTTTTTTTATGTAAGTGTGAAGATCTATTTTTGTCCTTCACAATTTTTGTGCGGGCCAATTAAGTCTATAACAAAAATAAAACCTAAAGTAGTCAATGACATTGTCATATGGACAAATAAGTCCTTGTTATACTAACTAATTTGTCCTGGTATAAAAATGTCATACTACTTTAGATTTTATTGTTGTAGGGGCTAAATCGGCCCACACGAAAATTGCGGAAGACCAAATTGGATTTTCACTCTTAATATAGAGCCCTGTCTATAGTTTTCTCATCTTTGTTTGCAAAATGTTCTAATGCTATCACACAACATTTAGCTCTAATGCAAAATTATGACATTATAGTAAACAATCTTTATAACCAAACACCATTTTGTTATTTGAAATCAAAAGAGTAATTTGTGTTTTAAGTATCTATAGACATGGATGTACACTAACTTAGCTTGTTTGTTTATTCTTGTATGTTCCCTTCGTTTGAATATGGATATATTTATCTAAAGGCAAGAAAACCATCAAAGTCTACCCGGCTAAAAATGATAGACTTATTTACCTGTTGATGTATTAGACAAGATTATGTCACACTTGCCAATTAGGGAAGCTGTGATGTGAGAACAAGTGTTTTATCCAACAAATGGGCCACAATACCAAATCTTGTGTTTGATAAACAATGTGTCTCTGCAACAAGTTTTATGAAGGGAAAGCTTATGGAAATTATTGATCATGTACTTTTACTCTATTCTGGCCCAATCAACAAGTTCGAGATCTCTCGTTGTGGTGTCAATCTCATTAGTGAGACTGCTCTTGATAGGTGGATTTTTCATCTAACCAAAAGGTCTATCAAAGAGCTTGTGCTGCAAATATCCGAACGAAAACCGTATAAGATACCTTTGTGCTTATTTTCTTGTCAAAGTTTACATCATCTAACATTATATTACTGTTTGCTTAAACCTCCATCGACGATTGAAGGCTTGAAGATTTGGATCACGTTAGCATGTCTCCGTATGCTTTTGAGAATTTGATATCTAGTTGCCTTCTGCTTGAAAAATTGACATTGACAGAACTTGATGGTTTCACCCGAATAAACATCCAGGCACCAAATCTCAAGGTTTTGGATATCTGTGGTAAATTTAAGGATATTAGCTTTGACAACACTTTCCAATCAGATTAGGGTGCTTTTGGCCCAGCTTTTTGAAGGCCTATAAGCTACTTCAAAACTAAAGTTGCTAAAAAGAACTTTATAAATTAACTTCAAGTTGTTTGGTAATATCCATTTGATATAATATACAATTTGTCTTTTATCTTTATCTTTTGTTTTTTCCCAATTTAATCATTTATGGTATAAAATATAACATTGTGATCCTTCCTTTATTAAAAAGATTAAAACTAAAAAAAATAATCGTAAACAAACTCATATCTTCACCGAAAAACCTATAAATCCATATTTCACTAAAAAAACCTTACAAACCCAAAAATACATAAATCCGTTTTTCTACATAGCCTTAATCATCTTTTTCCCACTCATAAAAAAAATTAATCATAACCAAAAAAATAAAATAACCATAACCAAATTCTAACTTGGCACCAAAACAAAAGAAACTGAAGAAAAATCAAAGAAGAAAGACCAGAAAAAGAGGAAGATATGTTTATGTTGTTGGAGTGTCGGGTTGATTAATGTGAGATTTTTTTTTAAAGAATTTTAGTTTTTTTCTTAATAAAAAAAGTATAACGATGTTGATATTTTATAATATAAAGGATTAAATAGAAATTTTTTAAAACAAAAGTGTTATATGAAATTAAATTAAAGAATAAATCGAGTAATTTTACCTATCAATATTTTGTTAGCATAAAACAAAAGCTTAAGGTGAAAAACTTGAGGGTCTAAAATAAATAGTATTGATTAGGGAAATGAATAATAGATAAATTGAAGTAAACTATCCCTTAAAAAATTGAATAAAGTGGATGATATGTGAGTAATATAATAATAAAAAGCTGTCTTTAGCAGGGCTCGAAGATGGGAGCACATGTAAATTAATTGCATTTTTCTTCTTTAAAAATAAGTGACTTGTTTTAGGAAGAGCTTCTCCCAAATATTGTTTGGCCCTGCTTCATCTTTAAAGTAGAAGAGAAGTCAAGAAAAAGGCAGGCCAAACAGGCTCATATGTATTTGTTGATTTAAGTTTGTATTTGAACTCTAAAAGCAATCAAATTAAAGTAGATTGCATGGAAGTTCCAACAACTTGCTCTATTATTTTGCTCATCTACATCACATACAAGGCTTGGTTGTTAACGGCTATTTTTTAAAGGTATAATGCTCGAGCATCTAAATGTTGAATTTTACTATGGAATTGGAAAGTGACTCACCTAAATCCCCACTACAAATTTAAAATGAACCACTTTCATTAGCAATTTAACATGCAACTCTTGATCTGCAAGTATTTAAAACATTATATTCTGATTTAGAGCAATTTTTCTGTTGTACATCAGTATTTGGCTGCAGGTGTTGTTCCAATAAAGCTTCCTACACCTTGTATTAGTCTAAACTTCTATGACTTGAAGGAAATTTCAACTGCTCTATGTGTGTTCAGACTTCAGAAGCTCGCCAAATCTTAAAGAATTAAATATATTTGTGAGTACTGCTCATTTAGTTTGGCATAACTTTTCTTTGCTTTCTGATTTGTGGTTGCACTTCCACACCGTGTTTTTGCACAATTGTTTTTTTGCTTTAAGTATTTTTTAGTGTCTTTCAAGTTCCCAATCTAGTATTGGAGTTATTTTCTAAAACTTGTACACTTGAGTTACGATTTCCTGC
Source organism: Medicago arabica (assembly GCA_946800305.1). Lineage (NCBI taxonomy): Eukaryota > Viridiplantae > Streptophyta > Magnoliopsida > Fabales > Fabaceae > Medicago > Medicago arabica. Next base: position 7,652,122 of record OX326965.1, on the reverse strand, counting down.
AGAAGTTACAAGTCAGGTTCAGTTTAGGTAGAGTTAGTTACAGATTTAGTGCAGTAGAACCCTATAAATCAGAGACTCGTGCAATATGATTTTCAGAGTATAAATATACTTTTTATTTTTCCTATGTGCACGAACCTTTCCCCTTTGATTTATAGATTTGTAACAATTGCATGTAGGCAAAACATGAGAAGAATAACGTCCTTTTAGCACCTGCCTCATTTGGTTGGGAAGATATCTTTCTGGAGCCATCCATGCTCATCCGAGTGCGACATGCGGGGATTGAAAGCATCTCTGGTATCAAATCTGAATTAGATTTATACTTCTCCATTCGCCTGTGCTAGAAAAGATGAGAGTGAAGCCCAATTTCAACGTCGGATTCGGATCGAAGTTGATGTCAGAATTGTTGCGGTTCAAGAGAGCCTCAGCACAAGCTGAAGTTGTTTACCTTGGTGGAGTCAATTGATGATGTTGTTTATTCAACTCTTAAAAATGTATATTACCATTTTCTCTCTTTTTAATGAACCAACAATGGTCACTATCCACAACTTCAGTTTTTTTTTTAATAGGGAAATGTTTTTTATTTTTGTTTATGTTAGTTTCCAATGTTCAAATTCTAAACCCAATGCTTAAAACTCCTTAGGTATTGTTTACCTCACTAACCGAGTTACTTAAGCCATCCACGACATGAGCTATTTTTACACTTTAACTATTAAGTCAGGCCGTTCTACAACTACAATAAAAACAAGCTAAGTTTGCTCGGTATCTATTTGACTTTAAGACAAAAATATACTCCATCCGTCTTACAATATTAGTTGTTTAAGATTTATGCACGATTATTAAGGAAATGATTAATTGTGTTGATTTCAATGATAAAATTAGTAGCATTTACTAAAACACCCTTATTAATTGTAGTTAGTGGAGTAATTAAGTTTGATGACATTCAATAAATAAGGGTATAATAATGGAAAAAATAATAAATGCTGCATTGGTATTGTAAAGGGACAATTATTTTGAGAAAAAGAAAAATGTTAAAGAGACAATAATTGTGAGACGGAGGGAGTATAAGAATAAGCTGCTTTACATGGGTTGCCAACTAATGTGAAAAATCATTTCTGCAGTGGTGAGTAAATTGCTTTAAAGTTTAATGCTTGGACTATCAATATCATCATGACTTAGAAGTTATCAAAAAACTTTTGCAAACGAGAAAATTTGTTAGTAGTACAAAATATGATGTTTTGCACGTAGATAAATTTGTTAGTACCACACAATAAATTCTAACATTTGACCTTCTCACCCTTTTGTCACGCAATGAATTTCATTCATATCAAATCCGAAAATTCTCTCCTCATTTAAATGCAATTGTTTGACCTTCTTCTTTAAGATCAATCTTTTAAATGCTCCTTTACCACACAATAAATTCTAACATTTGACCTTCTCACCCCTTTGTCACGCAATGAATGTCATTCATATGCTAAAGTCTATCTCTTATTATTAAAGCTTTAACCCCCTCAGCAGAAATCATCTTTACCCTCTCACGGGTCAGCATAGTCAAGGAAATGTGTGTGTTTTTTTTAGGTATTTTAGATACATCATATTTTCTTTGAGTCAATCCATGTTTTAGAAATTTCTAATTGTGGTTTTTTAAGTTGTAGATAAAATCGAATTTTGATTGTATTACACGACATTCAGATGTGGTTAGTTCTATGTATTTTTCTTATATGTTTTTAAGTTGTTTCTGTTTTTAATCTCAGAGTTGCCAATGATGGTTTAGAGATGTATTTTTGTTTTATGTTTTCAGTAACAACGTGTAAGATGTTTCCTTATCCCAAGAAAATCTAATGAATATGTCTTTTTTGCTTTAAGTTATATGTCCACCTTTATTTTGATTCAGTATAATATACTGTATTTGCAAATTATCCCATCTGATATAGCGTTAGAAGAAAATATAAAAGACAAAAAATTAATGCGCTGACATAGCGTAAACAAAATTTAAATAAGTTCAACAAAGTTTGGATACATCGTTAAAACTCAAATTTGAATAAGTTCAACTTATTTTATGATTTTAAAAGATAGAAGCAAAGCTATAAGACATCAAACATGCTGAGACATAGTGTAAAATTTGAGCAAGATGTTTCGACACCTCAAAGAATATAATTAAATCAACTTACTTCTCTACAAGTTAACAATTATCGGACATCACATAATATATAGTTTAAGCAGGTCACCTGCATATAAATTTGGAGGATCTAAAATACTCAAGTTTGAACAAGTTCAACTCAATTTGGATACATTAATAGTACTCAAGTTTTAAAAAGTTCAACTTATTTTATGATTTTAACATGCATCCATATGGAATTTCAATCTGAAAATGACCAAGATACTTTTCTATCATTAGTAGTCCTTTTTTAATGTAAGTTAGTTGGTCATATGGTAAAGCACACATGACTAGGATTGAATGTATATGTTTGAAACCATTTATTTTAAGTAACATAGTGTTGAATGAACGTGTAACCTCTCTTAAGTCTTAGAGGTTAGCATGTCTCAAACATTCGACCTCCACTATCTTCATTCCCAATCAGAGTTTATAAAAATCAAAGATAGTTATATATTCTAATGTAGTAAAAATTTGCTTTGTAAATTGTCCATGTAAATCCAAGAACGTGTTTGCATAAATTGTCCATGTCTCTTATTTGTACTTTAATGATGTCATACTCTAACGATGTCAACTTAATACTAATTATGTAATATATCATATTCCTTATGGAACTATTAAATTACAACCCAATTAGATGATATAACTTATTCATCACTTTTTTTCGTTGGTTGGACCCGTGCATCGATGTTGTAATAAATATAGTTTTCTATTGTTATGGTATGGAACCATATAGTAGACTCAATTTTTTTAGATTTGTCTTCTTAAAGGAAGCCTACATACAATTCTCAGAAAACATATAAGCTCTAACTCACCAAAAAATCAAGTGTAAGACCTATACCAATGATTCCAAGAAAAAATGTGAAGTGTAAGACATATTGACATAATAAATACTTTAACTTATTACTATTATATTTCTGCAACCAAAACCACACTATGCAAAAACTGATGTAAAATTTGAAACTAAAAACAAAAGGTCATTCTAATGCAAATTTCCCCATTAGGATGTTGGTGTAAGCCCTATAGGCCAATAGTTTAGGTTAAACTTATGTTATGTATCATGACATTTATTATTAAATAATATATGACACTCTTTATTATATTTGTTGTAATATTAATAAAGTCCTTATAATAGATAGTTCATGTAATGGTATATTAAGTGTAACTTAATCATGAGATTACATTAACATGAAGAACGCTATTCTTAAATGTATCCCAGTCAAGCTTTAATATAAATTGAGATAATAATAAAGCGCATAGACTATTATATATGTAGACTGATGACCATATCTCATGGGTCATATATATGAGATATTAAGTCTATACATAAGTATAAATATTATGAGTAATATTTATACCGGATTGACCCACCATGAGAATACTACACAGTTTACTTAGTTTATGTAAACTGAGTTTACATAAGTTAAGTTAACTAAGTTTACGTGTATATGTATAAATTGAGTTCACGCGTTCACACACATCTATATATACGTAAACTCGGATGACTTAGTTTATGCAAATTGAGTTTACATAAGTTATGTAAACTAAATTTACATGTACAAGTGTAAATTGAGTTCATGCGTTCACGCGCATTAGTTATATATACGTAAATTGAATTCACATGTGTGCTACGTAAACTTAAATTCCCCTACCCCTGCATGTTGACGTGAACTTAAATTTTAACTTACGTAAATAATACATGTTTAATCTAAACTCACATCTACCTTATATGTTGCACACAGATCTGAACAAAACGAAAAAACGATATCGAACAAACAATAAATAGAAACTCTCCAATGAAGAAATTTATGAAATTCACTTACTTATATGAATAGAGTACATATCAATGAAAATAAATGTTGATTCGATCTTTAATTTTGGTAGATATTGGTTGCACATCCATGATGGTTTATAGGTGAAAAGGGATGAAGGTTCAAAATGATTAAGTGAATGACAAAAAAGGTTTTAAGAAATTTACATAAGGTACAGTTGTAAAATTTTAATTAAATTTGAATGTAACTAGAATTAAATCGGATGACACTAGAAAAATCATTGGATAAATATACCATTATTTTACTAGATGAAAAATGTGCATTATATTACACTAACCGTAAAAGTATCAAAACCCATAAAAGAAAGTGTCATCCATTATAATTTGACATAAATTGTGTATTAAAGTAACAATCAATATCTTATCCTTGAAAAATAAAATGAAAAATAGAAACACATTAAATTATTATACCCCTTTGTTTTCTTTCTCTTTTTCTTTTCTTTCTTTTTCCATTTTTTATGGCAATAGATCATTAACACCAACAACAAGAAAGCCCTCATTCCTTTCCAACCATCACCGAAAAAATCTTGCATGCATTTCATTTTCTTCATTCCTCTCTAGATCCATCATCATATTCCAAATTCATCTAAAAATAGTTTTTATTTTATTTTATTTTTATATTCCAAAGAAAAATTGGAAAAATGTTAACAATGTGAGATTTGATTCATATGTAACATTAACAACATAACATTGTTCTCATTTTCGTTGTTGTTCTTTTTGTTTGTTGTTGTTTTTGTTTACTTTGTTTGTAACAAACGTTGTTTTTGTTGTCTTTGGTTTCAACTTTCCTCTTTTGGTTCACGTGTTCTTCAAAACACAAAGAACCACAATTTTCAAGATTTGATTTTTACATCAATGCATGGTTCAAAATCGAAAATTTCTTCAACCCCATTTCATATGTGGATCTCAATTTCACGTGGAGCCCTGCATTTCTTGAAAATTTTACTTTTTTAGGTGAACAAGATCTAGGGTTTTTGAGGTTCAGAATTGGGAAAATTTTGTGGTTTAGGTTGATTTTGATTGTTTCTTGATGGGTGAAATGTAAAAGATTTGGGTTTATTTCAGCTTCTGGGTTACAATGTTGAAGCAAATTTTCAACAAACTTCCCCGGAAGACATCGAAAACCGATTCGGTTGAGTCATCTCGAGTTGATTCTCTGCGTACCGCCGGTAAAAGCCATCAGCGACCGCAGGGTGGTGGTGCTTCATAGAAACAAGCTTCTTCGTCCGCTGTGTTTCCTGCCAGCATGGTTTCTGGTATTGAACCTTTGGTGCCATTTAAGGATGTTCCAAATGCTGAAAAGATGAATTTGTTTGTGAGCAAATTTAGTCTTTGTTGTGTAACATTTGATTTCACTGATCCTGGTAAAAACATTGCTGAAAAAGATCTGAGAAGGAAAACTTTGGTTGAACTAGTTGATTATGTGGCTTGTGGATCAATGAAGTTTAGTGAGCTTGCTATTCTTGCAATGTGTAGAATGGTGATATTAATTTGTTTAGAGTTTTTCCACCTAATTATAGGGCTAATGGTGTTGTTGCTAGTGGTGGTGAGACTGGTGATGATGATCCTATGTTTGATCCTGCTTGGCCACATTTGCAACTTGTTTATGAATTGCTGCTTAAATTTATATCTTTGACTTGTCTCGATGCTAAGGTAGCAAAAAAGTATATTGATCATTCGTTCATTTCCAAGTTGCTTAAATTGTTTGATTCTGAGGATCCTAGGGAAAGAGATTGTTTGAAAACAATTTTGCATAGGGTTTATGGGAAGTTCATGGTGCATAGACCCTTTATTCGGAAATAGATTAACAACGTATTCTACCGATTCGTGATTGAAACTGAGAAACATAATGAGATTGCTGAGTTGTTGGAGATTTTCAGGAGTGTGATTAGTGGATTTGCTCTACCTTTTAAAATAGAACACAAAATCTTCTTATGGAGAGTTTTGATCCCCTTGCACAAGCCTAAATCTTTGGGGGTCTACTTTCAGCAACTGTCTTTCTGTATTACGCAGTTCTTAGAAAAGGAATCGAAGTTAGCAAGCATTGTTATAAGCGGTTTGTTAAAATACTGGCCAGTAACAAATAGTCAGAAAGAGGTGATGTTTTTGGGTGAATTGGAAGGAATTAACATGGTAGAGTTCCAAAGGATCATGGTTCCACTGTTTTTGCGGCTCGAGTGCTGCATTAACAGGCTACATTTTCAGGTAAAATTGTTACACTGAACTCATTTTGTAAATTCTCATTATTTGCTAAGCTTGCTCTTATGTTATTATTCCACTCAAAAGGATCAGATCTATTCCATGCTCTATTGTTTGCATGGTGCTACTATATGCTTTCTTTCACCTTCGAACTAGTTAAACATTACTATACTCGTTATTTACCAATTATATTTACTTTAAAGTTTTGATACCTACCCAACTATATGTCATTATAAGTGTCCACTTGATGTATAATACATGAAGCATCTTTTTGGGAAGATTTGCAGTTGCTTCATTGGATAGCGATAATTGTAGATGAGTTGTTCATCTCACTGTCCTTTTTCTGTTTGAAAACTAATTTGAATTGTAATTTATTCTGGAACGAGGATAAAACTAGCATTCTATCCTGTTTCTGTAAAGCACTATTTTCTTAAAAGTCCACGATCCTAGAACCGCTATTGAGTGAAAGCTGACATATTTACCTTAGTTTGAGTGAATGATTTAAGTGCTGCAAATTTGTTTTTCCTTCTTTATGCATCTGTAGCATTTTTGGCACCTTTTCTCTAGTAATCTTTTGCCCGTATTTTACCACTTTTTAAGAATTGGCTATTTCCGTTGACATGCTAGTTATAATGAAAAATACATTATTTTTTCTGTTCAACATGGACGATTTCAGGTAGCTGAAAGGACCCTTTTCTTATGGAACAACGACCACATTGTAAATTGGATTGCTCATAACTGTCAAGTGATTCTGCCCATCATATTTCCAGCACTAGATAAGAATATCAAAAGCCACTAGAACCCAACAGTTGTAAACTTAACTCATAATATCAGAAATATGTTCTTGGAGATGGATGAGAAGCTTTTCATATCTTGTCATACTAACTTTAAGGAGGACGAAGTAATTTTAATCTCGGAAGCCGAGAAGAGAAAGGAGGCATAGAAACAACTAGAGCAAGCCGCCAGTCTCAAACCTGTAATTGGAAATATTGTTGTCTTGGTGTCTCCTTTGATAACATGAACTGCATGCTAGCTGTGGATTTCCAAAAGGCAGGGGTATCTCGGAATCCTCAAGAATTGTTGGATGTCATTTTGGTTTTGGAGCCTATGGTGTTACTTCTGGCAACAAAATTTAGCGACGTTGTTTTGATTACTACTTTGTGGTACGTGGTTTACCTCACGGATAGTGTTGAAAAGGTTCATGCAATGGATGTGGATCAAACGATTATATGTCTAAGAAGCTTATTTGTAATGTCTTCCTTCTTTCTGTGTATGTACCTTCTTACATTACAGTCCTTAGTTGCTCTCCATTAAATACAAGTACTAACCCGAGAGCCTGTTTAACAACTGCCCAAGTTTATTTGTTTTAGATTCTAGTTGAAGCAAACAGGTAAATTGCTCTTCAGTTCACTGTTAATTTTTTAGCAAAAGGAGTTTTTCTTGTTTTTTACTTGAATTATGTTTGAGACCTCTCTAAAGACGGAACTGGTCTCTTCTAAAGCGTATGATTCACACTGAAATGTGCATCAAGTAGCATCAATGTTTGATCAACAAATCAAAGGTGAGAGACCAACAAAATCGGATAGGTCTCAAGTCCTTGCAGTAACTGTTCCACTTGGGTCAGTTGAACCCTTTAGATGTTCATCAAAATCTGACTAGTAGAACCCTTCGAGACTAAAAAGAGATAATTTACAAAGAATTTGGTAGGGATATTGCATTTTATATGCAGGGGCCGGGGTTCGAACCCCGGACACTCCACTTTTCCACAATTAAATTGTGTGAGCTCTAGCCACTAGGCTATTTGACAAAAAAAAAGTTTCGTCCACCTTGACCAGAACTAAGGGATCTAGGAACCAGAGTTCTCCACATCAAAATACTATGGCTAGAACACTCTCAAGGGCTAATACATACACAATTATTTGATATGCATGAAGAGGTGAGGTCTAGTTTGACTAAGCATTCTCTAGGACAAGTATGACAAGCATGAACTCTCATTTTAGCTTTCAAATTACACTATGTGAATGGTTTTCTAAAGGATAACTTGCAAAATCACTTTGGTAACAACTTAGTATGTTACTCTGGATCTCACAAATATATCAATTTGCACGTCATTTATAAGAAAAAGCAAAACTAAACAAAATTACGACAATTGTTTTTGTTCATTATAACATAAATAAGGATGATTGTTTGTAACAATACAAAAGTAACATTATTAAAATACAATTCTCAACTGTCATTTTATAATTCACAAGTACAGAATAGCCCGTAATTGGAAATGAATAAAAACAATTTGAAGTCAAAATAACTGCAATCAGACATAATCTCACCTTCCATATATATCTTGATTCAGATATTCCTAAAGTCATTTTCCAGTCTTTAGCTTCTACAGTTGATCCTAGAAAAGAGATTCCACCAGTTTCGGAGACAAATTCGCCACACCATTGAACTATCACAGGAAGAAAGTACATTGTCATTAGCTTCTTCATCATGTTAAAAGAGAAACAAATTTAATTTGGTTAACTCAGTTTAACCAGAGAGAATAGGTTAATGAAAGAACAATAGAAAGAAAAAAAAATTCTAACCTTCTGATGTTGATATTTTTCACGTACTGCACTGAGACGACAACCTTTGGTGTTAAGTTGCAAATCCAGCAGTTTAAGGACAGTAGTTTTCAGCTCTGATGCTTTGTAATTTGTATAGTGCTCCAGAGTTGGATTCTGCAAATAAATGCACATGTGAATCTAATTAGATTTATGTTTATTTAAGTAGAAATTAATAAGGTAATTGTACACTTGCAAGTTAATGTTCACACACCCATGGATGCTCTGACTGGTTGAGGGTCCATCTGGCAAGTAACACAGCAGATGCAGCTATCTTGGAAGGTTGAAACTGCAAGAAGTTGTATTCAACAAGTGCTAGCTCTGCTAAATAGTTTGCCAGAAATTCCAGATCAGCTTGAGCAACCTGATAACAGAAAAAAAAAATTACAATCAACTTGACTTTGTTTGTTTTCCTAATTGGAATGATAGAAGTGCTCTTTGAAGAAACTGACACGGTTTGATTAAGATAAGACGACTCAGATTTCAAATTTGTATATTGAATTTGATTTATTAAAGTTGAAATGTGAGTCGTCTTAATCCATCAGTCCTGATCTCATTACTATAGTGACTTCATGCTTATTTTAACTGCAGGGAATCTGGTTTGGATATTTTAGATACCTTGGAAGAAGTTTGTGCTACTTGAATGAACCTCCTGAAATCGAAAGAAGATGGTTATAGTTCCATTAAGCTTAAACTAAATTTCACATTGGAACAGAAATAATTTTGATATAATATGTACCTGAGAAATGTCTTGATTGTGGGAACAGCTAATTGAAAATGCAGAAGATTTAGTACCTCTTTCTCCATTTTCAATACCTATCAATATCAAGTGTCAATGATTAAGTGTTTCATATATCAGCCATTATGAATGCAAATTAAAAAGCTGAAGTTTCCAGCAATAATACCAAAAGTGATTTATACCTCTTGTCTGGAGTATGTATTATCTGTGATGATGCAAAAGTCTTCAACTCCAGGAGCACAAATCTCTTCATACTTACTTAAATCCATGAAAGAAAATAGGAGTTATTTAGAATTTCCTCATGATAAGTCGATAACGGAGAAAAAGAAGACGACATTGTACATTATCTGTTGTCATATCAGATTCATCAAATGCATTCAAGATCAAGATTTTGTGGAATAAATTATAACACCATATTTATACTCTTTTCTAACTCTTCATGGCTATGTAATAATAGCAAAACATGGTAAATCGGATTGCTGACATAAAAAATATCAGGCATTCACCACAGTCGGTAAGTTGGAACCATTCGATGAAGATCAAACATTTCATATTTTTAAACTTGGTAAATCGGATTTCAAATCAATTTAGTGAGCTGTCTGACTCATCCAACAGTTCTGATTAATTAACTTCAGTGCTATGTGTAAGCTTGAATTCAAGGAATACATTTTCAAGAACTTGCATCTGACGTAATCAGGACCAACTAGGAAAATTACAAAGTATTGTACTTACGATGAAATCAGCATGCAAGTAATACCAAGCAATTGCAGCCTTCGTTTGGTAATCAAACGTTGGGAAAGGAATCGATCAATGAGATTCACAGCAAGGTAAAGTGTGTCAGGAACTAGCTTATATTCATCAGCAACCTGACAAAGAATATAAGAAAGCTTCATCAAATCCATTAAATAGCCAAACATTGATGTGATTCAATTGATAGTGCTCATAGTTTTAATGTTGCTTTGTCTAATAAACAAGGATATAACATACTAAGAGTCTGTTTGGATTGAATTATTTAAGATTATATACTAACATAAACATTTGAGAGACTGTCTAAAAGAACTTATGAAAATAGCATATGACATGTCCATAAGCTCACCTGGATAGCTTATGAAAACATCTTGTAGCTCATATGAAAACAACTTATGCATAATCACTAATATAATAAGGGCTTACACTATAAGTGTTTAATTAAGTTATTTATCGAAACAATGTCGAATACTATAAATCTATAATGGTACTAACCTCCACAAGCCAGTCAACCAGAATTCCCCTCATGCCGGGAGTGATGCCTTGCTGCAATGTTTCCATGTAATTGGCTAATGGCCTCCTTTCACACTGAATATAATTAAAGTTTCACATTATGCAACAATGTTGTATAATATTAATGAATAAATATGTTGGTTATATACTCTTGACAGAAAAGTAGCAGTAGTAAGAGTTTTCATCATAACAATTATTGATAAAGATGCAAACATCAATATAGTATTAGTAGCTATAATCCAAATGAAAAAAAAACTGACATTTTACAACACAAACCTCTCTGACATGAATATTAGTGTATATATCAGGGGCATAAGAAGTCCAAATAGGAGAATCCTTTAACTTTGAATCAATGTCCACAATTTCCAAGCCAACTGAGGCTTTTAGTTTCTCACATATCAAATTTATGTCTGCATAATCCAATCAAGATAAAAAATAACAATAACTAATAAGTAATTAATGAAATGCTAGTAACTTCTAATAGTTGGTTTTTATCCTATGTTTGCGGTGAATGACTGAATACTAAACTTCGTATTGTAACTTATTTGTATTGTATGCTTCAGCAAATCACATAAAATTGTAATTCCATGAACTTTAAAGTAATTATTGTTGATATAAAACTTGGTTGTGTAAGTAATGTATTAATTATTAGTTACTACATTATACATATATTATGCACTTGAATGTGATATAAGAAATAGGTATTCACTATCAATGAAAACTTTTTTTTTTACATGCATCCAATCACATCTCACCATGTAATAATTTCGAGATATTTTACGAACTAACATAGAAAAGTGATTTAATAATGAAATGTGTATGTGATTGAATGCATGTGTAAAACTTCTTTATGCCGATAGTGCATACCAATTATATCCAATAAATGAAAAGTACCTGTATTTGGAGAGTTGAGAGTGTCCTGCATTGAAAGCATGAGATTTTCCATAGAAGGTTGCACTTGCAGCTGCAGGGACTCTTTCTTTGTCATTGTTGACGTTGAAGAATCTTTAGCTAACTCTGCCTTTGCATCCTCTTTGGTTGTCCAAACTTGCAAGGAGACATCACCTTCTGAAGCTACATTGATCTTTCTCTTCTTAGAACCTTCTTTCTTCTGTGTAATGAATAGTATCATCAAATCACTAGTTACAAATTACTCTAAACAGACAATGTAGTTCAAGAAATTATTCACTCCAATGTTATAAGATCTCATTCGATTAGTCATTTTATGGAGCAACAATGAGTCGGTGTTTCACGACCACAAGTAAGGGAGACACCACATATCCATCCAAAACCTTAATTATTTGCTATATGGGTCGACTCTTTTATATATACAACATTTTTCCCATTCATAGTCAATGTGAGATTAACCACCGAGACTTGAACCAACAAATGAATATAATAGGTGGCACAACTTATTGACCATCCATTCAACACAACTAACTACAATTTTGAACGTCATTAACCACAACTTTCAATTGCACATTTGAATTCAAATCATTGTTAATTAATATCGCGTATATTTGAATACCAAGAAATCATGTATATATTTTAACACAATTTGGGTGGTTAATGGACGTATATGCATCTTTGAATTCAAAATCATGATTGATTGATAAATTGCAATATATTGTTATATTCATTAATCATCTATTGTACGTAAAAACTCATTTGAACCATGTTAACCATTTAAATTATTAAGAAATTTTGATCTCAAACTTATGGTCAAAATAACACAACTATTTAAAAATTTATACTATATTTTATAGTAGACTTTCAATGAGGTGGTACAAGAGTTCAGATCTCCATATAAAATGCTTGTTTTTATAGTACAAACAAACATGTAATAATTTAATACAAATCAATTCACTTCATACTCAATTTTTATAAAAAAAAAAAAAAAAACATCCAAACACACATGAACAAACCAATCTCAATAATAATAATAATAATATAAAAGAACATAAAGTTGCATTTATGTATGTATTATACCTGAAAATTTGATGTATGAGTACGCTTATGTGATTTTGCAGGAATGTTGGTCACATCTTTGAGTCCAACAGCAACAACTTGTTCATTTCTTGAAGGCTCCTTCAAAGCTCTAGCCCTTGCTCGAGTCACCCTCACAGTGACACCATTTTCTTTGTTCATTTTGTTCTCCCTCACTGTATCAGTCACAATATTAATGTTAATTCACATAACAATATATAAATACTTATATCAATTCAAAACCAAATAAAATAACAATAGTCAATGATAAATATTATATAATTGAACAAGAAGTTTCTCTTTCATTTTTATAACAAAAATATAATATAAAAAAAAAATCATTTATTTTTTTCATAGATGAATTTCTGTAACAATGTGAAAGTAAAAATAATAATAATTGAATACAGATCTATATTACATGAAAATGAAATAATCAAAACATAGAAGAAAGTAGATATTTATGCTACTATAAGCTTACTGAAATATTGAATGTTCAAAGCTTATAATATATCATGGAAAATTCAGAGAGAGAGAGGATGAGAGAAAGTGAAGTACCAAAATGAAGTGTGTGGAAGTAGAAGAAGAAAAAAAGAGTGTGATAGTAATGATAATATTAAAAGCTTAGCGTGACCGTAATAGTGAACGAGTGACTATGAGCAGGAGACACGGTGGCAGTTTAAATTTACAAAATCCAAACACTAAAATTTGTTTGTATTATAATAACTTGTTTGGTTGGATTCATTCATGTCTTGAAAAAGTTACTTTCCAAACACATGCTAGGTTTTTGTTTTTGTTGGTTTTGGGACGACGAGTTTGCCGTGTTACGTACGTAACCTCCATTTTCTAGCTTCTAAAAATTCCGACGACTTTGTATTGGTATCGTCGTAGATGTGTGTATTTGGTTATCAAACGTGGGACCAGAAAAGTGCTAAGTGTATCTTTGGATTCCGATGGATTTGCTAAAATAAAGATGGATTATTCACTTCTTTGGTTTGGCGTTACAGTTCCATTTATCGTATTCCAATGCACATTCACCGTGAAAAGTACAAAGTTACGATTGTTGGGTTGTAGCCGTGGTCAAACGTGTGGTGGGGCCGTGAAAACAAACACATACTATGGCGTTTTCGATAAAAATTACTTTTTAAGATTTTAATAAGATTACGGCATTACCGATGTTATGTCAAACTCGCTACGAATCTATAGATACGCTTAGATCTGATTCTCATGGCCGCGCTGCATGGTGGTGCAGTCACACCTACCGATAAATTAGGCGGAAAAAAAGTTTATACTTTTGCTTATTCATAAATGCTATGATATAAACTAAAGAAGAAATTAATTAATAAATAAAATATTATATACAACAATCTTATCACCAAACCATATAAATAAACAAAACATAATTTATAAAGTAATATAAAAAATTCCTAAAAGATTATATCTAAATAATGTTAATTACCATGAATGAATAGTTGCTAAAAAAAATAGCTTATAATCACTTGTTTGGATTCATATTTGTTTCAACATTTCATTTCTTGAAAAAGTTACTTTTCAAACATATGCTAGGTTTTTGTCTTTGTTTGGTTTTGCGATGAGTTTGCCGTGTTACGTACGGAACCTCCGGTTTCTAGCTTCTAAAATTTAGGACGACTTTATATTAGTATCGTCGTAGATGTGTGTATTTGGTTATCAAACGTAGGACTAGACAAGTGTTAAGTGTATTGTTAGATTCCGATAGATTTGCTAAAATAAAGATGGATTATTCCCTTGGTTTGGCTTGGCGTTATGGTTCCATTTCTCGTATTCCAATGCACATCCACCGTAAAAAGTACAAAACTACAATTGTTGGCTTGTAGCCGTGGTCAAACGTGTGGTGGGGCCGTGAAAACAAACACAGACTACGACATTTTCGATAAAAATTACATTTTAAGATTTTAATAAGATTATGGTGTTTACCGATGTTTTGTCAAACTCGCTACAAATATATACATACACATAGATATGATTCTTTTGGCCACGCTGCATGGTGGAGCGGTCACACCTACCAATAAATTAGGCGAAAAAAAGTTTATCCTTTTGCTTATTCCTTAATGCTATTAATATAAACTAACTAAGGAATTAATTAATAAATAAAAGATTATATACAACAATCTTATCAACAAACCATATAAGTAAACAAAACATAATTTATAAAAAAAAAATCCTAAAAGATTATATCTAAATAATGTTAATTACCATGAACGAATAGTTGCTAAAAAAAATAAATAATACCATGAACGAATAGTCGTTCAAGACACAATATAAGATTAGGAATTAAATCTTTAAGAGTATCACAAAAAGGATATGAGTGTTATATAGTTGGCGGCACCAAGAAGGTAAAGACTTTAAGTGGTATCATTAAACTTTAGTGTTATATAATCGAAATAGTCTATCAAACCAATTTGAGTGGATATCAAACACAATGCTAGTGTCCTATAGTTATTTGATCAAAGATGCAATCGAACGGGCAATGATGTCAATAAATCAATTGTAGATTTAATTGAATTGGTAAAACTAGATATGTGATTTTCAAAGACACTTGATTAAGGAGCAAAAATGGTTCACTAAAAAAAGAAAAAGACAATACTAAAAAACACAAGAGAAAGAACAAAGCTAGAACGGAAAAAGTATGTATAAGAAGAAAACATGAAGAAGACACATATAAAAAGAAGATAGATGCACTTCACCACTATGAGAAGGGCAGGAAATGAACACCACATCCAAGGCGTCACAACTGCCACCACTAGGAGAAGGGCAAGAAATGAATACCTGATCCAAGATGCCGCAACCGCTTTTTTTTCGTGAATGTTGAGTAAAACGATGGGGATTTAGGGTTGGACTTGGGTTATGTAGGTTAAATATATAATGCTAAAAAAACTGAAATAGTTTACACATAGAAAATGCAAAAATCACATTGTCGTTGTCATTCAAAATTAAGAGACGTTACAGACTCTTGAAAAATATGAAAATTATGGTGAAAACAAAAACTTTCCCCAATATCGGTCTCATGTGTTGGAAGATGAAGAAATCACATTGCCACTATGCTATTCAAACATTTGGTATTCAAGGTAGTACAAATATACATATATTTAATACATTATCGACTTATTGCTTAGACCAGTGATCCATTGACCTAGATCAGAAGTTAATAATTGATTCGAGTCTCATAATACAACATATACTTATAAATGGCAAGGTTTATTTTAAAAACTTATTATATTGAAATAAACAACTTTTCTTATTATTTAATTTTTCTAAGTTTCCAACATAATTTATAAACTCCTAATTATCCTAAGTGTACTTTGTTAAGAAATTACAATGGTCTATAGCAAGTATGAACATAACTTTAATGAGATAGGAATGTGCTCGGGCACTGGTTGTACTAACAATTTACTTAATGGGAGAAGGTGAGAGTGGCCAAGGTTTCAATAAAAATGAAAAATTATGAATACATTAGTTATACAAAGAATAAATAGTTAAGCATATAAAGACAAGATTACCCTTAACCTAGCTATAATAAAAAGTCCAATAACATATTATCTAACACCTTTTCTAAAACTTACAATACATTAACACGACACATCATGAGTTTGTCAATTAAAAAATGAAATCATTTAATAGAATGTATTTTCATGAACAAGTCGGTAATCTACAAAGAGGAAGCAACACATGACAATGTAATGGTGTCACGTTGAAGATGGTGACGTGTCAAGTGACAAACAATCTCAATGTGTTTAGAGCATCCCCGAAAGATCGAAGTATGGACAACTTAAATGAAAATTTTGTTATCACGATACATAGGAGTTGGTTCAGAAAGATAGATACTTAGATTTTGTAGAAAAACAAGACAATTTCTTGATTTTTACTCCTCCAAAAGATGAGAAAATTTCCAAAAAATAAAAAATACAAAATCATGTGTTAGACCTACAACCAGTCAAATCACCAACTCAAGCAGCGAGTGAGTAAGCATGTAACTCCAAAAAAGAAGGTGACATAAACAACACCTTTAAAACTAAGTTCCCTAAAGACAATGAAGAATACAAAGTAATATGTAAAAATAAGATAAAAAAACATTGCGTCCAACGATAGCTGAATAATCATAGACACTCAATTGAAATAAAAGGGTTCATGAATTACATAGTTTAAGTAGCTTTAAAGAGACTCGTCTACATCATAATATAGGGAGACATAAATACTCAAAATAGGGACAACATTTAAAACTAATTTGTCTGTTACAAGGTGTAAGACTTTCTGGCAGACAGTGCGTTAGTGCCTGGCGGACAAGGCAGTAGTTTCTAGGATGGATTTTCTTTTATAATTGCGGCTGACAACCTAAGTTGATGCATCATGAGTTTGATACAGTGACTTCAAGAATGATCTTTTCAATATTTTTTGTTAGGCGATCGATACCGATGCGCCAGGCATTTGAATAAAAAAGTCTCTTGCTTTTTAGATTATTTTTTTCAACTATATCACGACTTTGAATTTTTGTAACTTCCATAATAGTGATGATCTCGATTGATCAACCCATTTGAAATTGTACAGTCTATTACTACTCTCACCTCACCATGGCCCTTCACATGGTGGGGAATAGACATCCTTGAACCTTTACCATTAGGATAACCCAAATACATTACTATAATTGTAGACTACTACACAAAGTGGAGATAAGCTAAAGCAATGGTCAAGATAAATGTTAATAACATATTTAGTTTCTTTAAATGAAACATATTGGTACGATTTGGTACTCTCGGGGTTGTGGTCAGGATAGCAAAACCCACTTCACGGATAAGAAATTTCAAGAGCTTTTAAAATGGTTAAAATCCACACAACACTTCACTTAAGTAGAACACCCCCAAACCAGTTGTTGGGTGAGGCCACAAATTGTGTTGTTTTCCAAGGTCTCGAGACATATAAGAAAATTCAAAAGGTAATGGTTAGGAGAGATCCACCACAAAACCACATGTTGTGGGCATATGGAAACCATTTGACCTAGATCATTCAGGTGGGTTATATCAATACGAGGAACCGCAACCCTTTGCGTATAAACACCATTGTTATCCCAAATCACTAGAAGACATTAGTTGTCCTTATGTTGTCACCCACAGGTGTTCACATCCAATCTGATTCAAAATGAAACCGCGGTTGGATCCAAAATAATAATAAAAAACATACAAAATCAAAATTCATTAAATGTATTTGAATGTGCTTTCGTAACAATCACTCGAATCAAATTGAATTTTGGATATTCCTTTTTCAAAACTGAATCGAACCAAATCGAATGCATAACTATTAACTTATTTCTTTATTGGTTTAGTATACTGCATAGTGATGGAGGAAATTGACAATTGAATCAAATCGTAACAAGTAATAAAGTAGTAAGTTTATCGTTCTCCACAGGAATTGATGTTCAACTTAGCAAAGAGCAAAATTTATTTTAGAGAGTGGAATTAAAAGAGATTAAGAAAGGGTTGCAGGGTTTAATTGTCTTGCCCAATGCGAGATTAGGTTTGTGATTCAGAGGTTTAACGACGATTAGGGAATCATTGAATCCCCCTTCATCTATGTTGGACTTAACTTAGTAAAACATATGTTGTGTTATGTCTACTTATGATTTAAGAAACTGAATTTAGAAATCCTTATTAACCCTATCGACAACATGTGTGGTAAGATAACCTAGTTAAAATTACGACATTGCTGGAAGGAAAATTTAGAAATTATCAAGATTCATACTTAATTTCATTAACTATAATTACAAAATAAGCAATTAGAACTGTCATGAACAAATGAATAATTTCGGGTTGTCAATCCTACTAATTCTCTACGGATCGATTTTCAAGATTACCGATACATATTCTCAATTGAAAAAACGTTAAGCACATGCAAGAACGAATTAAACCGGACACAAGAAAAGAATAATTAAATAGAAACTTTACTAATTGAATCCAACAAATAAGAAGGGGTTCATCTTAGAACTCTAATCAAAGAGGTTTACTTGCACATGACAACAAAAGCATCATAACAAAACAATAGAAAAACATACCTTGGAACTCTGATGTTTGACCCTTGCCTTGAACCGTTAGCTTTATGAATCAGTAATAATGTGTGCAAGGGTCTATATTTATAGCATATGATTACTTAAGGTTTAAGAGAAGAAAACTGAGCTTTTTCCACCGATCTAGCTTGAAAAACATGCAACATACATTTTTTGCCCACAGAAAAGCGCAGAGGCACATGACATGGGCGCAAGAGGCAGAAGGCGCATGACATGGGCGCATGAGACATTAATATTTTGATAAAAGCTTTAGGGACACAAATTCTTACAACCACACCGTACAAAAATACAAATCGGCTACCTTTTACTGTGATTTTTTTAATATTTGTCTGCTCACATTTGTTTGAGTTTCAGGCTTCTATTTGATGGATGGGATACGGTGTCTATACAAAGTGTACACTTTTTGTGTTCATATAGCATGCTTGTAATATTTTTGTGAGAAATTATACTTTAACAATTATATTGCGACAATATTTATAATAACTTTATCTCTCATACTTATATTTATAGGTGAAAATAGATTAGACCGTCCGTCATGGACCTATGACCCGACCTATTTAATGTATGACTTGACCAAACTCGTTTATTAAATAAATTAGGCTCAAGCTTTTTAAAAAGCTTATTAATTTAAACAGGTGAGACTAAGACTTATTAATTAGCTTATGTTGGAGGAGGGGTTTTTGAGGTGTTTTTTTTGCTCATTATTGTTTTGCTGGCGTTAGTTCTTTTATTTTCTTTCCTTGGCACCTATAGTGCGAGGACTTTGTTTCTGAACTTGTTACTTTTGGGTTTAGTCCACTTTTCTATATATTTATGGGGTTACTAACTTATTCCCACCTAAAAATATGAATGAGCAAGTTAGCAAGCCTACTCCACTTACATTTTACTAAAAAGTCATTTCTATTAACTTAAAATTTGTTTTAAGCAAGGAATAAATTTGTAATTTTCATTTTAAAACCGAAACGTATTTCCTTTGGATCTGTTTGGTAAAAATAGTGGATAGTTTATAAGCTAGCTGATGACTGATAGCTTATAGCGGATAACTGATAGCTGATGACTTATAGCTGATAAACTAGTTGAAGTGTTTGGTAAAATAAGCGGTACAACTAACTTATAAACGTAAAATGACATATTTAATTTATAGTAAAATTTATATTTAAGTGTTTATACTTTAATGATTTAATATACTAATTTAACATATTTTTTATGTATTATTATTAAAATATAAAAAGCAACAAATATAAATCATTGCATCGAAGAATATATATTCAAACCTGCCATTTTTATGAAAAAGCTATAATGTAATTTATGAAGAACAAAAAATATATATTTAAATAGAAGGAACAACGTAATTTGTGAAAAAGCTATAACTGAAGGTATATGCACCGAAGAAACAACGGAAGGAATAGTTTTTTTTTTAAAGAACGAAAGGCAATAGGTATACAACAACGGAAGGTATATCACACTAAAAAAATTATTATAAGTTTCAGTCTTTAAAAAAAAAACAATGGAATGTATATATATATATCGAGAGAAAAAAAACTTCCATTAAAAACAAAAAGATCTTTCATATATGTCTATTTAAAACATAGGTATTTTACTTCATAATATAATAAATGATAAAGGGTAAGAATGGAATTTAATTAGAATAATAAGGGTAAAAATGGAATAAAAGATGATAAGGTATAAGCTATAAGCTCAAACGCTACTTGGAATAGCGTCTGAAAAATAGCTTATAAGCTCGTGAAATAAGCTATAAGCTCGTTGTAAAAAACTGTTACCAAACATAGCTTTTTTTATCAGACGAACTTATAAACTATTCGCTATAAGCTATAAGCTCGTTCAGTAACCTTACCAAACAGACCTATATTTGTTATGTCTCACACTGCTATCATAAAAGTTTCCGTGGCCTAATTTATTTAACTTTGGTACAGCTTGTTTTATAGTGAAGCCAGCCACCTACTTAATTTCTTTTTCGTAAATTCCTCTAAAAAATAATCCCGAAGTTTAAATTTTGTGGCATAATCAAAACGTGAAGAATCTTTTTTTTTTTTACAAAAAAAACGTGAAGAACCTTATTGTTTTAAAAACAAAATACATTTTTTATGTGGATAAACATGTGTATTTATTATATGATCTGCAATGTAAATTCATAAAAGAAAAATGCATGTGCAAAGAGTTTTATACCAATTTTTTTTTAATTAGCAAAATATCATTAAAAACCCGATCCCTGTACAAGACGAATAGAGACCGGTGAAGTACAAACAAAAGACGTCATATATAGACGGAACACCTGAAAACAAAAACCTCAACAAAGACACCCCTGCGATCAACACCCATAAGAACAACACCCACTAAAAATAAACATCCCCACCTAAAATAGACTCCTATACAACCAACCACTGCAAAACGGCATCCAAAACACCCATCGTTACTATTCACCCCCAAAAAGAACACCCTTGTAGCAGAAAACCCAGTCCTTATCAGCCTCCACCACCGTGCAATCTCCGGTCCACCGAAAGAACACCTAACAAAGACCAAAACCAAATTTGAACCAAAGAACTAACTTCCGATCTCGAATCAAAAGCGATCGGTCCACCAAACTTCAAGACCAAATCAGAAGGCCAACCCTCGGTCCACCAAAGAAACACCAGGCTAGTCAAAACAAGATTGCATAAAATTAAAATAAAAATATATAACAAAGTACTTGTATGGTATAAAAGTTATTGGCTTAAATGCAGTTTTGGCCCCCTATGTTTGCCGTCGTAGCAATTTTGAGCCCATAACAAAAACAATGCAATTTTGACCCCCTAATTTTCTCAACTATGCTGAGAAGCCGCCACGTGTCCCAAAAAAGGGGCCAAAATCGCAACTTTTTTGCAAAGATAAGGGGACAAAAGAGCATATCTCTCTAAACATGACAAAATTAGGGGGTAAAAATTGCATTTTTTTTGTTAGGGGGTCAAATTTGCTACGATTGCAAATATAGAAGGCCAAAAATGCATTTAAGCCAAAGTTATTTCTACGACATACTCCAGTTTTTTCGTCTTAAAACAACAACGACAACAGAAAAAATGTCAGCAACAATAAAGAAGCGTGTTAAAAAAAGAAAAGAAAACAGTTTTGACTAAAAAAAGTTATTAGAAAAAGCAAATTACATAAGTACCCTTTGTTTTGAGTGATGTTTATTAATGATATAATGAAGTTTTTAGTAAAATACACGTGGGAGTACACTTGTTAACTTACTTCTTCATGTTTTTAGGTGGAAGTAAGTTAGCGACCCCATATTTATATATCATATTTGGCCATTCAAAAAAAGAACTTTAATTTTCTTAACTAGGCCTGATCTATTTACTTGTCTGCAATGTCTAGGGAAATTGAATAGAGACATTCCTTCACAAACTCAACGATATTTAATTAATTGGACATTCCTCTATCTCATACTCTCATTGTGCCAATTTTGTGACAATCTTTTTTTTTTCCCTCTATTGCTTTTAACCAATAAAAATCGAGGAAAAGAAGGTTGTTCTAAAATTTGTTATAAAATGGTTATACAAATATCACCATTCTTAACCAATTTAGTCACACCCGCTTCGGTAAAGCTTATAGTATTTAGAATATTGATGAATGAAATCTTTTAATAACACCATTTATTTATTTAGAAACATTTTTTACACAAAATCCAACATCAACGCAACACATTTATACGATTTCTTACTTATATATATATATATATATTCTTTTTTTTTTTACAACTTGGCTACTCATCAATAAAATGTATGTAACACAACTCATGCTGAGTTGACATCAATTAAAGTTATTTATTTATTTTTTATTATTTTTAATGTTATATAAATACATAGTAGTTTTGATTGGGCTAATTACTCAGCATTGATAATGTTACCCATCTTTTATCGATGAATAAACAAGAATTGCCATTTTTTTATCTCACCTCAAATCCTTTCTCTTTCTTCGGATCCGACATCCACACTCATTCGTATACAATGTCAAGATACCTGTTGATTTTCATATGTTTAAATAACACAAGTACCTTTCATGCTTAGCTTAATTACTTCCATATTTGATCCCCTATGAGAATTATTTTCCAAAATGACCCACTTTCAATTTTTTTTTTGTTTGTCTTTTTCCTCATTACCGCCATTTGAAATGGCGGTAATGAGCCACCACCACTGACACGTGTCAGAGGGTGACAGGCCACAGCAGGTTTTGTTTTTTTTTTTTGAATTTTTTTTGTTCAATACCGCCATTTGAAATGGCGGGAATGGCTTTATATATATTTTTTCGTTTTTTTATTTTTTTGGGACAAAGTGTATTTATTTAAAACAAAAAATAAATAAATAAATAAATATTAATGATGATAATTATTAATTTAAAAACACTAATTATTTTACTCATAAGAAACAGAAGCAAAAACTACTTTCTCCGCGGCAGCCATTTACGCTAATGTAAACTATGACCTCCTGTGGCACATAATTTATCTTTTTTATTTCGTACGGGTCGTTGATCTTCCTTTTCTTCTCCCTCGTGTTCATCTTGTTCCACATCGTCATCAGGAATTTCAGCATCAACATTAGTTTCCATAGTGACTTCATTTTGCACTTGTGAAGCTGAGTTTGTCCAGATTTCATTAACGAAGTCATCGTCATTAAACCCTGCAGCCAGACTTTCTATGGTATTAGTTTGTGAATTTGGCCATTGAGGTGTGTAGTTTGTTTGAGGATAGTTTACAATGTGTGGAGGGGTTGGTAGGTTGAATGAGGAGTATTGTGATTGGCCTGGGTAACTGGTTTGTGTGGTGTACTGAGTTGGATTGAAGTCATCAAATGAATAGTTTGATGTTCGGGAGCTTTCTCCTTGATGACTTTGTTGAGAATAGGTTGGATATGGGATTGGGGTGTTATGTAAGTTTTGGTTTGTGGGTTGTGGCGGTGATTGGTAAGTTTGGTTGTAGTTGGTGTATGAGTCAAATCTTTCGTCAAAATAAGTGGGTGGAGGTGTCATGAATTGGTTGTACGGTGGAGGTGTATTTGACCACATATTTTCATCTGGAACCGCATAGGTTTCTGGCGCTGCAGGATAGTCATGCGACAATCCTGGTAAAAGTCTTACACATTCTTGCTTTGGGTTTGCCAATAATACTTCTCTAGAAAGCCACAGATGATCTCCGAAAAATTCCCAGTACCATGCAAAATATTGACGATTTGGATAAACCTCATGGATATACGGAACACCAAGTGTTAATTGATGACGTTGGTTCCAGTTTTGGACTTGACGATGATGCTTATCTTTCCACGAGCCTTTAATTTTATCTTTGACCAATGAAATTTTGTGGAAATCTTTCAAATTATCTGGTAAGGCAGGTGGATGTTGTGGTAAGCCAAATTGAAGCTTTACTCTATCCGTCTTATGCCTTTCGACTATCTGAAAACAGATGAGATATGTGTTTGCAGACCAAATTTGACTTTCTTCTTCGTTAGTGTAATAAAAGTGGAGATAAGGCCTCCAGGAGAACTATTTAAAAGAATGAATATTAGTCTTTAATTGTTGACTAAAAAGCAATCACAAAAGAAAAATATAATACATGATCATATGTCATTGTGTCGATTTTTAAACGTGAGATACGAGATTATGCCGAGGATTTTCCACGAATTTATTACCATGTTCTAGCCATCTATTTAATTTATAAAATGTTATAATTAATATAGGCTGGATAAATGTATTTAAAAATTAATAAAAAATAACATTTATTTTACTTACATATTTGCCAAAGGAAGTTGTGTATCAGCTTGTGGTGGTTGCCTGGGCACGGGAGCTAAGCATGACATTCTTGACCACGCCCATGCTTGTAAGAGAATTGTACACCCAAGCATGTCGCTAGTGCCATATATTGCGCCGTCACACAAGGATCTATATAGCGTGGCCAAACAAGCTGAACCCCAACTGTACTGTCCAACCTCCTCAGGTGATTTATCCAACAATTGCAAAAACGATAAATGTACAAGGTTACCACTATAATTAGGCATTATTCGAGAGCCTATCAAGTATAAGACATAGGCTCTAAACATATGTAGAGTCGTGGGGGGACCTGCCATACCAACACCGTTGATATAATCTTGAAGCCATGATAATCTTATACTCTTCCCGTCACGTCGAATGTTTGATGGCTTACTTCCTAAAATAGGTTCAACAATCTCCCACCCAACTTCTGTTTTACTGGTAACCGGTTCACCATTAATCTTTAAAGCAAGAAGCATATGAACGTCTTCCAACGTTATTGTACACTCGCCTGATGGAAAGAGAAATGTGTGTGTCTCTGGCCTCCATCTTTCACATAACGCGACAATTAAACGGTTATCAACGTTGTATTTGTTTAATTTAGTAAAGTTCCATAATCCAGCTGACCTTAAGCTATCTTCAATGGTTGGGGGCGCCGGAAATATCTTACGATGACAGCGAACTCGAAGGTAATGTTGGTCTTCGTTCTACAAATAAATAAATACAATGAAAAATTAATAATACAAGGAAATAAAATATTAATAAAGAAATAGTATTAATTATACATAAATGGACTCAAAGGCAAATCAATGTGCATTAGATTGGGTGGACAATATACCAAAGGAAAAATGGACTCAAGCATATGATGAGGGTCGACGATGGGGCCACATGACAAGCAACATCGTTGAGTCGTGGAACTCTATGTTTAAGGGAACCCGCAACCTACCTGTTACACCTATAGTCCAATCAACCTACTATAGGCTGGCATGTCTCTTTGCTGATAGAGCTCAAAAAGCGTTTGCAAGGGTAGGCTCCAGAGATGTGTTCAGTGAATATTGCCAGAATGCGATTAAGGATGACATTGTTAAGTTCAACACCCATCATGTCGAACAGTTTGACCGAGAAAGATACACCTTCTCAGTCCGTGAGACCGTCAACTACAGGGAGGGAAGACCAATGGGAACTTTCAAGGTGGACCTACAAAAGGGGTGGTGTGATTGTGGGAAATATCAAGCTTTACATTTGCCTTGTTCCCATGTCATAGCCGCGTGTTCTTCATTTCACCATGACTACACAACCATTATTCCAGGTGTGTTCAAAAACGAGAGTGTTTACTCGATCTACAACACATCATTCAAAGTAGTCCACGACAAGAGTTATTGGCCCCCATACAACGGTCATGTGCTTTGCCATAATCCAAACATGCGAAGACTAAAGAAAGGTCGACCCAATAGTACTCGCATAAGGACTGAAATGGACGAGGAGGTGGTAGAAAGGACTCCGACACCGAGACAGTGTGGGTTGTGTCGACATACCGGTCATATTAGGAGAAATTGTCCGAGTATAAATAACCGGTAGTTAATAATGTTATGTATTATGTGTTCAAATAAATTAATATTTTAATTATCATTATCATTAATATTTATTTAGTTATTTATATTTATTTATTATTATTTGTGTTTTAAATAAATACACTTTGTCCCAAAAAAATAAAAAAACGAAAAAAAAATATAAAGCCATTCCCGCCATTTCAAATGGCGGTATTGAACAAAAAAATTCAAAAAAAAAAACAAAACCTGCTGTGGCCTGTCACCCTCTGACACGTGTCAGTGGTGGTGGCTCATTACCGCCGTTTCAAATGGCGGTAATGAGGAAAAAGACAAAAAAAAAAAAATTGAAAGTGGGTCATTTTGGAAAATAATTCTCATAGAGGGTCAAAAGTGGAATTTTTTTGGGAAAGAGGGTCGGCAAAAAAAATAATTCGTGTTTCTTGAGTAAGTCCAAGAAAAAGGTTCAAAATTAAAAACTTCACCAAAAATGCAAAGGTCAATTTAAAGCAACAACTTTTTGCCCCCTCTTTCGTTGTTGAAACAGATGTAACTTTCAAGGTCCCAAACCTCAAAAAATTTAAATTTTGAAAACATGTTTCAATTTTGGAGCTTGTACAAGTGGTCCATAACTTTTGAGAGAAATGAGTAAATGATATTATTTTACTTGCAGCTTAATGTCTAGCACCTACTTTTTACTATTCAATGATTGCTATATTTATTAAATTATAATTTATATTCTTAAAGTTGATTCAATTTTAAGAAGATTTAAATAGGTCTTTCGTCCTCGTAAATATACCATTTGAATTTTCGTCCTTGAAGTTACTAATCATTCCAATCTGCCACTGTAAAATTTAATCATTTGACTTTTGGTCATAATTATGTTTTTTTTGCTGAGACGAAAGACCTATTTAATCCTTTTAAGAATTATTGAGAGATCCTTGGAGAACTCACTTCCCTCCACCCTTAGTTGGAAACAGAATTTTCAAATTATGGTGGATTTTAGCATATACCAACCATGAAATTAATAAAATACATGTTTCTTGATTTGACAGAATTAATTAAGTACATGTACATGAAATGAATTGGAAGATATTTGTGAATAACTCGGGAAGTATATGGATTTAGTGACCAAGTCAGCAAGTTATTTTTTGAAATCACAAATATTACTAGTTATTAGTTGATCACATGAGGGATTAGGCAGCAAACCAGCAACTTAAGTAAACTAGAAGCAATATGTTCACATTTCACACACAAATGGAGTAGTATGGGTTGGTTGGAGTGTTCTGTTTATATCTCTCAATAGATCAACATGCATCAAATCAGTGTTTGATTATATTGTATACAAATTTAAACTAGGGTTTCAGCCATTTAGTTTCAATATTTTTGGATACAAAGTCAAATATTTCATATTTGATTATTATTATTGTTATTGTTATTATTATATTTAATAATTGCCTTGAGATTTTGAGTGTGCTCATTTCAAGACTTCAAGTTCGATTTCCTCCGATGTTAATTTCGATGGACTAGTCCATACATGACACATAAGATCTCAAGTTCGATTCCTCCCGATATCAATTTCGATGGACTAATCTAAACATAACTTTGCTCTGACTTTAAAAGATACCGATTTTAAAAGAAATAAATAATAATCTACAAGATCACACAATAGAGAAAATTAATTAGAGCGTTTCTCTTTACTAAATTATCAAGATTGTTTGAGAATGGAGTGTAAAATCCAAATAGAAATCCGTTGGGAACAAAAGCCCAATAAAAATCGAGGCTTGCAAGACTTGGGCGAGGGTGTCACCATCCACACCCTAAGAGTGTGTTTGGATGGGGGAATGTTTTGAGGGAAAGTAATGTTTTGAGGGAATTTAAATACTTTGAGGTGAATTCCATTGTTTGGATAATAATTTGAAGAATTTTTAAAATGATGGAAATTTATGAATCATTTTGTTCAAGTTAAATTTAGATAATTTCAAATGACACCTAAAAGCTAAGAATTTCAAATTTCTTCATTGTTATATTTTTTCAAATTTTTCATTTTGGTCCTCAAATTTTCCAAAAATTTCAATTTGACCCCAATAAATTTCAAAAAATTTTGCAAATTGACCCCTCAAATTCTTTAAAATTTCTCAATTACCTCATCCAAACACACTCTAATAGAAATCCATTGCACCTCTCCTTTGTAGTCGTCCGATTAGGATCAACACCTTTATTTATCTTTTTGAAAAAGCCAAAATTGAATAATGTAAAAGGCTTACACACACCCTTAAAATATAAATAGGAGAGGATTTTGGAATTTGAAGAAAAGAGAGGAGTTATTGTGTTTTCCATTGAAATTTTGAAAATGAATGTTAAATATCCTTCATAAACAAGTAAATAGATGCAAAACAAATAAAATGTAGTTAATCATGCTATAGAACAAGCTATTATTGCAAAAATTGGCAAAGACAACCAAATGTCATTAAGAATCTCATCTTCAGGCAAAGCTGAAGATTTGACATACGAGAAAGTATATTACGAAAAAAGACGAGAATCCATTTTTGTAATCGTCAGTTTGAGTTTGTAACAATCCTTCTCCTTTGTGGTCGTCAACTAGTATGTCACGAAAGACTTTGATTATTTGTTTAATAAACTAAGAAAAAAAAATATTAATATGAATTAGCTATTCTCAAGCACAAGCCTTGCTAAAGAATAAAGACTAACAAAAGTAATTCAAGATGCAAAACAAAACATCAGCAATATTTTACCAAACGAAATCCATGCAGACAAGTTAACAACCAAGACAATAACAGAATCTTGCATGTGACTTCCCTTTGCTATGATCTCCAAGGCCAGACACCACTTTGCTTAATATATCTCCAGTATACTTGATGATAGGACTAGACATAGTTTGATGATATCTGATTAAGAAACACATTAATTGTTGTTTCTCTTCAAAAGAATCAAAACTAGTAAAGTGAATGTTACAAATGACTTTGATATGTAACATTTTTTGTTTTCCATCTAAAAATTTGATTTCATTAATTAATTCAATGTGCTTTGCACGTTCTGCATTTTGGCTCTTGAACTGAATAGAGCACATATTATATTATACTATCATACAAAGATTTGTAGCGTAAAGAATAGTAACCAAGCGACAATGATTACAACAAACATATAAGGGAAATTATACATTATACAAATATATATCAGCAAGCTTGCATAAAATCAAAGCCAGATTTTTCATAAATCAGTGCTGCAAACTGTATAAAATCCAGGATGTGCTACATGGCTTGGTATGTTACTTCTTCCATTGAGGAATCCTTTGAACAACAACCTAAAAGCCATCATAGAAAACATAATATATGAATTCATTAGAGCTATTGTACTTCATGAAAACCAGTCTTGATAAATTTTAGAATAAATCATTAGTTTATTCTTTTGAAGATAACCATACAAGTTGGAGAAGATTCCCTAGTCACTAAATATCGTTTGCATTAGGTAAAAAAGACAAGCATGCTCATATTTACTTTCTCCGTGCTTTAATTATCATTACATCCAAGGGTCAATTTAATTGACTTAATTCATATAAGGATAGATATGTTACTGTTACTTACAGTAGATTGTAATCAACTTGACAGCATATAATATATAATGAAACTTGATGATGTATGGCACAAATGATTATAAAACCATATATATATTGAACATTGTTTAGAACTCAAGTCTGCCGCACCGGAACAAACTTAGTTAAAAGTGTACCGGAACAGTAGCCCCCTTTAGGCTATGGGGCTAAAAGGCCTATCGACCATCGTGTGTGGCTTATGTCCTTACTCTAGCTTCATTATTCTGACCTCAAATCCGAGACACCACTTTTCTAAGGTATTGTCTGTATTGAGTATTGTTTAAGCCCATTCTTAGTTGAAAATCATCTCAATGAGTAATGAGTTGAGGAGAGAGGTGTATATATATTATATATATATTTTTTTAAACGTTCAAGGACCGACTAATTCGAGGGGATCAATCACACCGCCCACTTGCGGAGACCCCTTTCTAAGCCAGAGTTCTAAGCTCTGTATGGACTTACCCACCGATATTAGCACCAGAGGGAATCAAACTTGAGACCTTGAGAGGGAGGTGTATATATACTACTCTCAATTCTCAAGTAATGTGTGAAATTTTTGGTGCACTGTGACAAGAGTAAATCATGACCATGGTATATGCTCTGCACTTGTATGTAACTATCACTCCTGGCACCACATTTGCCACACTAAACATGAGATATAAGATAATTTTGTATTTCAAAATTTATCTAGTACAATTATTTTGAATGATACCTTGCCAGAGTTTTCTTTGTTCCCTACAATAGTTTGACAAGCCAACCTCCAAGATTCAGGTTTCTGTTTACAAATGCCAAAGCTCAAAAGATTAGTTAATTACAAAACATTTTGGTAAAAAAAATTAATTTCAACTAATTTGAGCTAAAGTTTAAAAGAGTTATAGAACGATGATGCAAAACATGATGAAAGAATAGAAATACTAATATAACAACTAATTTATTAACATTTGTCAATATAAAAACTTAAACATCGTTGCCATCAGATAGGTTTGAAAATGAGTTCAATTCGAAGTCCGTGCTTCAAACGACTTTCAAAGACAACTAATTTATTAACATTTGTCAATATAAAAACTTAAACATCGTTGCCATCAGATAGGTTTGAAAATGAGTTCAATTCGAAGTCCGTGCTTCAAACGACTTTCAAAGAAATTATAATACTTCTAATTGGCTTAGGAACTTTGAAGACAATGTATTAAAAGTTAAAACTGATTCCAATAATGCGCTAAGCACTTTTGGAATCATCATTTCTCAAATACAGGCAAAATTAAGTACAAAGTCAGAGAACATGCCTTCTTAAGATATTTTAGTTCAGTATTTGTCCTTTCATTTAAAAGATCCTTTCCTTCAATGATCTGCAACAGAACAATTTATATGCATAGCAGCAATTAGAGATATAAAAAGTATTAATCTGTAGTAAACGAAAAGTTATATAAAATTATTCATGTTTTGCATATGTTATGCTAACTGACCAAGAGAACATATTCATACTGATGATTATTAAACTCTAATGATAACAATAGAAATGGATCATGTTAGTATGATATGAGAAGACGAAAATTCACACCTCGACTATGCAAGTTCCGCAGCTACCCCCTCCACCGCAGTTCATCAACTTCCCCTGTTGTAAAGGTTAAAATTATATTGCAAAAACTATAATAAATAAACGATTTATTCCTCTTTTTAGTTGTGCTTGTTCCTTTTATCTCTACTAATAAAATGGACCCTTTTGGTTGCATAATCTGAAATGTTCATTTTTTAACCAAATTATTGGTAAGAAGTATCAATTGACTTTGCGATGATTAATCTAGAAGCCTAGTTGACCATCATCTTTAATGAGCTCTTTACTCTCAACCACATTTTCTCATCCACCAGACTCTAATATGTGACCTTTAAGTAAGATATCTGAGTTCAGTTTCACTCAAACCAATCGTAACGTTCGTTCATATTTAAAATATATTTTTTCTAACATAAATCAATGAATTTTATATATACACAGAAAATTATACACACACAAATATATATATATATATCGAGAGAGAAGAAATATTCAATTAATAACAATGAGTTGGGAAATTCATAATTTTTTTAACTATGACTATTATTTAAATTTTATTAATAAATAATTTATAGTTTTTATCAAAATATAAAAGAATAATAATTAAAAAGAGAAAAAAGTACATGTTGGTGGAAGCATGTGGTATGATACATACATACGTGGCATAAAGCTCAATCTTGTTATCCGACATGATGCTCCTCATCAGCTTCTCTCCGCTTATTGCTTTCACTTTATCCACCGGAAACGATCCATCACCGTCTGGTTTTGGCTGCACCGACCAATTTTTTTATCACATTTTCATTTCTAACTTTAACTGTAAATGATTGAAATGATATCATACCCCAACGAACTCCAGCTCTATTTCGGGAGGAGAAGGAGATTCAGGCGAATTTGCAACGAAACAAACTGAATTGGGTCGCCGCCGGGGGAAATAAATGGTTGGATTCCGGTTACCGGCGGTGAGTGGAACTGGGATGAATATATTCATGGAAGACATTTCCTTTTCTGCTTCGCGCCTTCTGCTGTGTTCCTAAACTACAATTATTCTTACAACTCCAAGTGAAGTGAAGACCAATATTGTATATTTTTATAAATAAAAAAAACAAAAAATATACTTTATCTGCCTCATAATAATAATAATCACAAAAGATTGTTTTCAAAATAATGTCATTTTGATTTTTTTTCCCTTACCAAATGTTACACTCTAAGTAATATTATGTGCGTCATTTTCAAATTATTATATATTATTTACATTTATGATAATAAAAATTCACCGATAGATCCTTAGAAAAGAAATTCATCGATAGATAATTATAATAATCTAGTAGCTCAACCACTTCACAATGGTTCTCTATAAGAAGCATTGCAATATAGTCATTGTTAATACAACTTTAATTATTAGAGCAGCTTCAACGGTAGGTTATTTTGTGAAATTATCAGCATATAATTTCAACTTTTTTAACTTTTAATCACTTTTTCCATTGGAGTCCGCCACTGGCGTGACCATTGCTTTATGAAGCAACGTTATTTTGTGGGGCCAGCATGCATCAATGTTTGTTAACAAACTTGTGTGGGACAAAATATAAATAAAATAGTAATATGTGAAGTAAAATTGTGGAACCAAAAATGAATTTTTAAAGTTACACCATTTGATTAAAAAACAGGTGAGATATTTCAAGATGATGTGACTTTAACGGGACCCACAAAATAACTTTGAGTGAATTCACCATTGGAGGTGCTCTTAACAAATTCTCTTTTGTAGTTGACGATGTGGACCAGTGGCAGGGACACTGTTGTCGCAAGTTATACAGTTAAGGTGCATATTACTTCCTCTGTCCCATAATACATGACACATTTGACTCTATATGTATACCAATGCATAATTTTGAGTTTAAATATCTTGAATAATATATTATTAAAAATTATGAAAATTTGATATTTTGAAAATACTCATCGAGACGAATCAAACGACATCTTATATGATATTATTTATCTTTGTATATTAGTAAAAAATATGATCAAAGTAAGTTAGATCAAAATTATACATTTTCAAATGGGTCATATATTGCGGGGGACGAATGGAGTAGCTTTTAACTACTACTGAACCTTAAATTTACCATTCTTTATATCAGTTAATTTGCCTTAAGGAAACTTCTCTGAAGGTCTATGTTTTTCTTTGGTGGTATCTTCGAAATCGTCTTAACACTAAAGACAACTTACACAAATACCATATTATTCATCAAAATGCTCTACTGTATGTTAGTGAATGTGGTATCCTTGAATCGACAAATCTTCTTTTGGTGGAATTTGGCATCTTGTTCCTTATTGGCTTAAATATGTAAATCGTCCCTGTAAGTTCGCGTGTTTTTGATTTTCGTCCCTGTATATATTTTTATTCTAAAACAACCCCTGTAAGTTACAAACGTTTTGGTTTTGGTCCCTGCCGTCATCATTTGTTACAAAAACGTCTATGTGGCAAACAGAGGATGACGTGGCGACATATGACATGGCAGACGACGCTGATGTGTCGTTCCATATGCTGGGCCACAGAGTTAGAGGGACCAAAATCAAAAAACAAAATTCGCAGAGGGACCAAACTCAAAAATTCACAAAAACTTCATTTTTATCATCTTCCTTCATTTTCTTCTTCATTCATCTTCATCAACAATACAAATTCATAAAATACTCAGAAAAAAAAACAATAAAATTAACAGCAACATATAATATCATCTTCTTCTCATCACTGCACCACTAAAATTAACAACAACAACACATAAAATTGAACACAACATCTTTAGTAATACAAGTTGCTTGTTCTTGTAGACAATGACTTAAGGTTAAACGAAGTTGTTCTTTTTTACATGAACCATGTTCTAACACATTGCAAAACACCATAAAGGTTTCTCCTTTCACGGTTTTCTCATCACCCTCTTAACATTTTTGTGTTCACTATTATTAAGTGAGGGTCAAAGAAATAGTTCAAATTTTTCTTTCTTATTAGGGAAAAATTGTGGTATTTCATAGAGAAATTGTTGGTGGATTTTTTAGATTTTGTTGACTAAGTTTCTGGGTTTATGGTGTAATTGAGAGAGAAAATAAAAAAAAAACGTTCATCACATTCCAACACCATAAAAAACCCTTTTCTTCTTCTCTTCTCTCGTTCTTCATCTTCTATCAATCTTTCTCTATGCCAACATTCTTTGTTTCTTTCATGTTTCCCTTCTTTTTTTTTTCTGTCCAAAGTCCACACTCCCTCTTCTTCCTTCTTCATTTTTTCTACTCTACGAAAATTCAATTGAAGTTGTTGTAATTTTTGGGTTATGTTGTAGTTGGTTTGCTTTCTGGTTCTATAAATTGTAACGGGTTAAATTGAAAATGGTGGTAGATGCTTCTCAACAATCATCATCGGCATATTAAATTTTGAACTCAGATGATGTTGATAAAATTTTGAACTTGGTTTCAATTTTGATTTTGGATGGTAAAAATTGCATGCCTTGCTAGGTTAATATTAACCAATTGATGGGTCTTTAAGAGAAGAAGAGATGGAAATTAGGATTTTAAAAACATAATTTAAGTTTTTAATTTTTTATTTTCTGGGTTTTTAATGTTTATGGTGAAGATGATATGAAGATGAAGAACGGCATGAGGGAAGAAGATGAAGTTTTATATTAATTTTTGGTTTTGGTCCCTCTGCGAATTTGTTTTTTGATTTTGGCCCCTCTAACTTTGTGACTCAGCATATGGAACGACACATCAGCGTCGTCTGCCACCTCACAAATCGCCACGTCATCCTCCGTTTGCCACATGAACATTTTTGTAACAGATGATGACGGTAAAAACAAAAACCAAAACGTTTATAACTTACACGGATTGTTTTATAACAAAAAAGATACAGGACGAAAACAAAAAACACACGAACTTACAAAGACGATTTACATATTTAAATCTTCCTTATTTGATTGGTATTTCATTGGCATATCTGATTACTGTTTCATACCATTTTTACTTAGTTTGTTTATTTCATATGTCATTCTAAATCTCGGCTTCAATTTATGATTTTAGTTTGGTTTTCGTGTGTTTGGATTACTGGATAAAATCTTTAATGCAATAATAGCTTTCGGACTCTTACTTGTGGTTTAATCCTCTAATTTAATTAGTTCTTTTTGAAGGAAGTATTCCTCTCTCCCGCTGCTACTGTGTTCCGTTCTTTCTTCTCCTGCTTGAGTTCAGTCCCTGCAACAAATGCATTCACAAATTCCCCATCGTATCCTTCGTTCAATTCTCTCATCAACCCTCAAACCAATCCATCTACGCCCATTCTCCTCCTCATGGTTATCCGAACCCGGAAACCCACTCATCAACTGGCCCTCCCTCTCATCCAAACCCACTCCAATCCCAACCCAAACCCCAAACCCGAATTCAAAACCCGAATCCTCGACACCCACTTTCTCCCCTAACGACTTCACTCTGGTTTCCACTCTATTCACCAACCCATCCATCTCACCCGGTTCATCTCTCCACACCAACCTAACCCAAACCGGAATCAAACCTACTTCCCCTCTCCTCCGCGCCGTCTTCGACCACTTCGCTTCGTCGCCCAAGCTACTTCATTCGCTTTATCTCTGGGCGAAGAATCAACCCGGGTTTAAACCTGATTCTAGTTTGTTTGATTCCGTAATCAATGCTCTTGCGAAGATGAAGGAGTTTGATCATGTTTGGAATCTTGTTCTTGATCGGATTGATAGCGATGATGATGAGAGGTTGGTTTCTGTCGGTACTTTCGCTATCATTATTCGACGATATGCCAGAGCAGGTAAATGAAATGTTTTTCAGTTTTCGAATTTTTGTTGCTTGAATTGAAGTTTCTGTTTTGATTAGGATTATATGAAAGGTTTTATTAAGTTGATTATAGGCCATGCTAAGCGCTTATGTATAGGTTATTTCTATAACAAAAGAGAAAATGAATTTTTCATATGGTTGTGTTTGGTTAGAAAATAGTGGATAGTTTATAAGCTGGTATATAGCTCATAAGGGATAAGCTAGTTAGTTGAATTTGTATTGTTTGCTAAAATTAGTGGTTGAACTAACATACACCCTCGATCTATAATTTAGATTCATTCAATTAATAATGTATACGGTCATATATATCATTTAATGAATAAATATAAAATGTTGATTTTTGTTTATAATTGTGACCGGAGGGTGTATATATATGAAATATATTTAATTAATAACTTTTTTCAATTAAGATTAGAGGGGTAAAAATTGGGGAAAAAATGATAAGCTTTAAAGCTACTTGAATTAGCTTGTCAAAACGTGTTTTAAGCTAGTAAAAATAAGTTATAAGCTTATGAGAAAATGACAGTTACAAAGCGGGTCTTTTTTAGTCATATGAGCTTATAAACTATAAGCTCAAAAAGACTCATAAGTTGTTTTTGTAAACTGCTACTTTTTTTTCTTTGAATCGGCAAATATTATTAACAATGAGCTCGTGCAAGGTGCACTAAAAAGCTCGCTAAACCAAAAAACATTACAAAAGAGCCGCAAATATGCGGAACACTTTAACCCGAAAACAAAACAGCCCCACCAAGCAAAAGAGGCAAGGTACCAACTACCAAAAGCTACTAATAAACCATCATGGGAACACAAACAGCAACAGAAACAATTCCTGCCATAATGGAAGATATAAGAACCAACCAATAGGACATAAACAAAGTAGCTAACCTCCCTGTGCATAACCAGAAAACAGCAGAGCCCTACATGGAGACCAGCCTCAAACAGCCACTCTTACCTCATCAAACAATCACGCGGACACCAAATCCATTCATAATACATACAAGTTGGAACGTCATATCTTCCCAACCACCACCACCACAATAATACCTTTATCTCCTCTACTAGCTCGTCCGGTGTTTTAGATACATCATTAAAAATACGGTCATTCCTAGCTTTCCAAATCACCCAACACGCCGCATGTCAAATCATTCTCAAATCCTTTCGCATCTTCTTGTGAATTGATCCCCTACTCCAACTCTCCCAATGGAAAGCAAATTAGGCGGAATAATAAAAATAATATCTATCCACCGCATCAATTGCAACCAAATGTTTCTTGCCATATCACAATGTAAGGAAAGATGAGATGAAGATTTAGTCCCCCTTACACACCAAAAGAAATTAGTGCCAACATCCAAGGGTACAACGTTCCTATTAGCCAAATTGATTCTAGTCGGAATACGATCTAGTAGGAGTTTCCACGAGATGGCCACCACTTTCGATGGTGCCGTGGATTTCCAAATTTGACGAAAACCCTCTTCTTCCGGCCAAACTCCCTCACCCACACACACTCCTTCCAACTTGTTATACAAAGACTTAACCGTAAAATCCCCATCATCCTCCAACTTCCAAATCCACCTATCTCTTCTTTTTTGTAAACTACTACCTTGTCCCTAAATATAGAACCCCTTGAATTGGTTACTGTATTAAATTTATTGACCATTTGTATTCTTTTACAAGTTTATTTTTTAGAAAAAAGAGCTAGTTTTTGACAAAAGAAGAGAGAATTAGTTAATGTTTGCTTAAGTTTGTTATTACATATTGCAGAAAAAGATGTAACATAATTCGTAGCATGTTGGTATTAAAATAGTAATTAATACACTTTGAAATTTGAAAGAGGTCTTATAAAAAAGGGACAAGGAAAAAACTCAAGAGGGTCCTATATTTAGGGACAAGAGTAGTATCCTGCAGAGTTTATGGAAATGAGTTGAGAAATGCTTGTGGACATATCAAAAGCTATTTTTATATGTTCTCTCAAACAGTCTCACAAGTGTGTATGATAGTAGATAAACTCAATCAAGCCAATCCGAACAGATCCATCCTGAAAGTGAGTATATAGATAGTGATTTTTGCTTGAAAATATTTAAAGTTGATTTTGGCGCAAATAATGTTTTTTGGAATTTTGTTGATGAAAATTAATTATTATCGTTGGTGTTTAAATTATGTTGGATTAGTTATTTAACGTTAAATTATGAGAATAATTTTGTTTTTCACGTCAAAATCAACAAAACAAGTCATTGTTTTACGTTAACTGTTGGGCGACAAAACCATGCAATTTAGGGTTTTCAAAACCTTCAATAGCTTATTTGAATCTGGTCGATCGCAAGTGATGATGCAGTTTTGCCAACTATTCTCTTGCTTTATGTTATGAGGAATCAAGTTTTTTATTCACTTACAAATTTGTAGGTATGCACAAGGCTGCTATTAGGACGTTTGAGTTTGCAAAAGATAAGAAGTCAATTGTGGATTCGGTGTCAGAAATGAGTTTATTTG
The DNA here is from genome assembly GCA_946800305.1 of Medicago arabica. Lineage (NCBI taxonomy): Eukaryota > Viridiplantae > Streptophyta > Magnoliopsida > Fabales > Fabaceae > Medicago > Medicago arabica. The sequence goes on along the minus strand of OX326965.1, from coordinate 7,613,433 downwards.
AGATATTAATCGATTCACTATGCAAAGAAGGGTCTGCAAGGGAAGCTTCAGAGTATTTCCTTAGGAGAAAGGAGACAGACCTGGGTTGGGTTCCTTCAATTCGTGTTTATAACATAATGTTAAATGGATGGTTTCGTGCGAGGAAACTCAAACATGCTGAGGGACTTTGGGAAGAGATGAAAAATGAGAATGTTAGATCGAGTGTTGTGACATATGGTACCCTTGTAGAAGGATACTGTCGGATGCGCCGTGTTGAAAAGGCACTTGAGATGGTTGGTGAAATGACCAAAGAGGGAATTAAACCAAATGCAATTGTATATAACCCCATAATTGATGCATTGGCGGAAGCTGGGAGATTTAAAGAGGCTTTAGGTATGATGGAGCGTTTTCATGTTTTGGAAATAGGTCCTACTCTTTCAACTTACAATTCTCTCGTGAAGGGTTTTTGTAAGGCAGGAGATATTGAAGGTGCTAGTAAAATTCTTAAAAAGATGATAAGTAGAGGTTTCCTTCCAATTCCCACTACCTATAATTACTTTTTTAGGTACTTTTCAAGATGCGGAAAAGTTGATGAAGGGATGAACCTGTATACCAAGATGATTGAATCTGGACATAACCCGGATCGTCTAACTTACCATCTTGTGTTAAAGATGTTATGTGAAGAGGAGAAGTTAGAGTTGGCAGTTCAAGTTAGCAAGGAAATGAGGCATAAAGGATATGACATGGACTTGGCTACGAGTACCATGTTAACTCATTTGCTGTGCAAAATGCATAAGTTGGAAGAGGCTTTTGCAGAATTTGAGGACATGATAAGAAGAGGTATTATTCCTCAATATCTTACATTTCAAAAATTGAATGTTGAGTTAAAGAAACAAGGTATGAATGAAATGGCTCGAAAACTTTGCCACTTGATGTCGTCTGTTCCCCATTCTGACAAATTGCCAAATACATATGGTGAAGTCAGAGATGATGCACATGCACGTAGGAAATCTATAATTCAGAAAGCCAAAGCAGTTTCTGAATTGCTGAAGGACCCCAAAGAACTTGATAAGTTTAGAAGTTCATCAGAAGATGCTGTCTCAAGTTTGAATAAGACGAACTTGCCAAATACATAAGATGAACATCTGCGATTTCAGTACGATCAGGGAGGCAGTTGTGACCAGTTTGAAACACATGGGAATCAGAGGGTGTTTTGTACAAAAATGTCTGCTGTTCTTTCCTATGCTGTTAGTAGGCATCACAGCAGTAGTCACCGATCTACTGTTGTGTAACAGACACTAGCATATGCAAATTAAATGGAGTTCTTTATGCCGATAATAATTCATTGGCTAAAATTTGGATATTTGTCAATGGAGATGGCAGCAACTGAAGTTAAATTCATCAGTTAAAGTGGCCTTATAGAGGTTGTGGCGTGATGAACCTTTGTTTTTAGTCGGAGCCATGCATAATCTAGAAGATGTGACTGAAGATCAATATCTCTATTGGGAATTTTGCTTTTTCTGATAATTTTCTAACCTGGCTTGATGTCTCAGGTCAACTTTCTTGTGTACTTTATTCTTGCCGTTTGGAGGAGCTCAGTAAACACTTATACTGCCATGTGTTTCCATCACAAAAGGGTGATTAAATCCCAGTAGTATCCAGATGGACCAGACTGAAGGGGTTGTTTAGGTGAAATTTGTTATATTTTGTCTTTCATTACTTAGATGATACTGATACATTTGCCGGGTGACCAAGGATAACCACGTAGTATGATTGTCCTTGCGAATGAAGCTTAGTTTAAGGAATTTTGATACTTGTTCTTCCACGAAAGTTTGCTTCCATAGAGCGATCGTTGTGTTCTTTAGTGGCATAAGTTTGAATTTAGAGTCATTCATCAATCTATGATAGCAAAAGTTGGGGTCCAAACCTGACATTCATTAATATACGCCAACAAGTATTTATTTCTTCAAGAACATTAATTCATCTGTCCATACTCTTCCCTTTTGAGTTCCAAACCAAACGTTTGTAATGTTTTCCATTTTTGTGTTAGAGGAGTTGCAACTTGGAAGTCATCATTCTATCAATATCTGGATGCTTCTTATGTTACTACTATATGTTGTTCACGTTGAGGCTTTCCTTCTATTCTATAGATCAGTTTGGCCCTTGTTTGAACAAACCTTTTGGGAAGTATCTTAGGCTGATCAATTCACTATCAAATTGCATTCTTGAGAGTGACTTATAAAACGTGTTGGCCGAGGTTCTTTGGTTGACAGAGAGACTTGTATGCAAACCAATTATGATTGTAAAAATCAGGGGATTATCATCTAAGATTGTGATCAAGGTATGACTAGGACTGCTTACTTCCCAATTACAATAAATATTATTAAAAGTAACTAGCGTTCAACATGGCCGTGTGTCCACTTTTCTTATTGCGTTAATGCATATAAATTACAACTGTTGTTTTGATGAAATCGTGAATAAAATTATTGTACATATCTTGCACTTTCCTATAATAACAAACTATGCTTATATTTTTCAAAAACACCAACCATGTAGCAAATATAATATAAATTCTAATCTTTTTGAGGAACACCAACAATATATCATTTTTATAGTTGAAAGTGAAAAAACCGCCGCCCCAAAATCTTGTTTTCCCGTTTTATATAATATAAATATATGAAATGTGGCACCATAGTAAAGTCTGATTATGAATAAGTAATGTAATGTGGAATAACCATATGAACATACATATAAACGGATCTACGACATGTTGATCTATCAAAGATTATACGAATACAATGATTGATGATGAAAAGTCTCTTAAGATATAACAATGATAATCCTAAAATGGCAAAGAGGAAAGAGACGGGTGACGAAGTCCGTTGACTTAAGGTTCTTCTTTAAAATGGATTCATTTGCCTTAGACACTCTTTAGATGGTGAGAGGAGACAATTAAGGTTCTCATTATTTTGAAATGAGACATCTTGACATCCACACATATTGATCTCATATCAATTAATTAAATATTAAATCAATTATTCAACTATAAATCAAATTAAATTTATTACTTAATTTAACAACTAATTAATTAAAGCTCCTAATTAATAAATAGCTAATATAATTATATATAGGTCTCCTAAAAATATTATTATAAAGAAAGGTGTGTGTGTATATATATATATATATATATATATATATATATATATAATGACATTGAAATATAATAAAATACTTCCGTCTCAAATTATAAATACATTATAAATATGAAATAACATAAAAAAGTACTCCATGGTTAACAACAATGAAGTTTTGAGAAGAATTTAGTATATTAAGAGCTTAATTGTCCAACAATTTCCTTCACCATTGTTGATAGCATCAACTAGAGTAGGTTAATTCCAATTCTTAATCACATTGTACGATCCTTCGTGCATTTCAACTTCAATAGTGTCTCCACGTTGTTAATTAGAAAGACTTGTCCACATCTTAACATTGTGGACACATCATGAACATGTCCCACATTACTTAAAATTGTAAAGGAATAAGTAGCGCAAGAGAAGCTTGTTTGTTTCTTGAAGTTCAAGATAAGTAAGATGATTCTTTCACTTGTTTACTTTCTTCTTGCAAGTCTTGTAAGCCACAATGTTTTTTCTTAAAGTGAAAGACAAGTAGAGAATTGTCTATATATAGGCTCTATTTTTTGTTTCAAGATGCACAAGTAAAAAATACTTTAAGTTTTTATTCGTCTCTTTTCATTTTTTTTCCTATACTCTTATATTAGAGTATTGTGAGATGTAGTTAGGTATTTATTTTGGATGACATGTGTGTTTGATTGTAGTCTATGTGTTGTAAAAATTTGCACGTGGTGTTATTCTTTGGTTGTCATTAGATAGCGATCGTGGGGTTTCTCTAATTTTCGAGTTTTGATTTGTTTGGTCCAGGGATATGAATTCTTAGTATGGTTTATGTTTGCAACATTGTATGACCTTCCACATCATGAAAGAATAATATTACTACGAAAGCATTGCAGTCATAAGTTGTGATGCGAAGTTTGGGCTAGAGAAAATTGATGGAAGAATCAATTTTGCCTTGTGGAATTTTCAAGTCAAAGATATGTTCATACAATCAAGATCACACAAGAAGTAGATTAGTACATGTGAGTTTATTAACACTAATGCAAGGTGTGTTGTGAGATTATCTCAGGGGTAAATTTTCGGCCTATTTTTCAATATGTGAAAATTCTCATAATTGTTTAATTTCAAGTCACTATACTTTTTATGTTGTAGTATAATATTTCTTATAAACTATGATTATCGGCGACGACAATAGAAATGAATGTACCATGTTCAATCAAGGTGAGATTTTGGTGTTGATTGAAATATACATGTTAAAGAAGTCCCAAATTGCTTAGAATTGTAAAGGAAGTAGTGTGGGACAAGCAAGAGTGTTTCTTGAAGTGTAAGACAAGAAATGTGATTCCTTTCAATTGCTTAATTTTTTACTTGGCATGTCTTGTATGCCGCAAGGTTGTTTTTTTGTAGTGGAAGACAAGTAGATCAGTGCTTATATATGCTCCATTTTTTTTGTTACAAGATACACCGGTCAGAAACACTTGAAGTTTATATCCGATTTTTTTTATTTTTTCTTATACTCTTGTCTTAGAGTGTTGTGATATGTAGTTGGATATTTTCTTAAGAGGGTGTGTGTCCTGGGGCTGGTGAGTGTTTGAGATTAGCCTATGTGTTGTGCAAATTTGCATATAGTGTTATTATGTAGTTGTCATTAGATAACAATCGTTGTTTCTTTTTATTCTCCAGTTTTGAAATTACAACGTTATATTCTTGTGTTATGATTGTGTTCTTTTATTTTCTCTATGCCATTTTTTCCAACATGATTAGGATTAGATGACTTTGTGGAGAGAAAGTTCTAACAACTTTAGTATATTTTAGGGTATTCAAGAGAGAGAAAGATGAAAGAAAAATGATATTTAAGATGACAGAGAGATAGAGATAAAAATAAAATCATGCGGACTTTTCCTCCACAAACTCATCCTATCCCAACTTAAAATGTTCCTATAAAATGTTTGTGATCTTCATAAACCAGTACTTTACTTGATGACATAACTGAAAATGGATAAACACTTATAAAATACAAATTTTGACACACGTTTGATATGACACAAACAATAACACATTGAGACTTCTAATGTAAAATATGTGTGTGCGTGTTATTTGTATGTATGTGTTACAGTGTGTGTGCGAGCGCACACGAGTGTATGTTTGTGGACTTAAATAAAGAAATTTATTTAATTTAATTTTTTTTAAACATGATATACTATAATATTTGGCCTTCAGTTATCTATCGATTAAAAAAGAAAATTAAAATGTTACAATCTTTAGTAATCCTTTTTTTTTTGACAAAAATAAAATGATATTCATTCATTTAAATAGAGAGATTATATCATTCACCACCGCTAAAAACGTAAAGGATGAATCTAAGAACAAACGCAGAACATCCAAGTTAATAGCATATAACGACATATGCCTACAAAAATATATGATAAAATTAAAGTGACCGGAATATCCATGACCTCTGAATCTGCAACGTTGACGCCCAAATTTTTGATTGAATAATCGATCTTTCAATATGAATAAAACGAATACCGCAATAAGACGGGAAAGCAAACAACGTCGCACAAAACGAAGAACACCAAACCACCACACTTAGATGATGAAATCACAAAGAAAAAACCTAGATCTATGTGAAAATCACTTATTTAGATTGAAATAGAGAGAAAAAGATGAAGAGGGTGATTTTAGGTCAAAAATTGACCTAAAACCACCCCTCAATGAAGAAACTGAAAGAGAAAACCTAGAGAGAAAAAACTAGGGCCGGCTTGTTGGAGGGGGAGGAGAAGAGTAACCGTGTTTTTGCATTCAATTTGCCATCTCTCTCATTTTTTCAATAACCAATAACCAATGAAAATTATTTTGACATCTTTCTATAAAACTTATTTCAAGGATAACACAAGAAACTATGTTGCAAACTACTATGTTTTAATTTCCTTATAATATGGGACGGATGAAGTATTTCTATGTTGGTAATCCCTTATTGATTAGTATTTCATTTCATCAACGCATTTTAAACCATTGTAGATATGATTGGGCAATGTTTAAGGTATTTTGGAACAAAATAAAATTTGGGACATCGATTCAAGGAGTATCTAAAATAAAAATAAAATAAGAAAAAACTAATTTTTAGGACACTTATTTGATTTTTTTAAATTTTTGTTGTACGAGTGTCTAACATGTGTATGTCGTATGAGTGTCAGACAATGACACATGCCGAACATTGCAACACGCCTAATGTATGTGTTACATAACTTCAAAAGCTCTCAAGGTTTATATTTCGAAGGCAGGCCTTTAGAAATAAATATCGTAAAATAATTTTCATAAGCAATATTATTCCGTGTAACGCGCTTCGCGAGCGCTATAAGGTACCACTTTTGATGGTACCTACAAGAAAGGGACTAAAAACTACAACTACACTAATGCAACACAACTAAATTCTTCATTAATTTCTTGATAATGATTACAATCACCAATCATTTATTTATAGCATAACAACTTAAACAATGATTCATCATAATGGATGGCTCTATATCCTTCTAGAACATGATGACTCGTTCACTAAAATATCAAATACAACTAACTCATCATAATTTTTAACTACTTAAACTACTCTATTATATTGGGCATATCTTGAATCATTACAAGCGTGCTAAGAAAATCCTCATCAAAGCACACTCAAATGTAAGATCATTTCCAATCACAACCCTATCAGATTAAACAATGATAGATTTTGCTTTGTTCAAGAGAACTTGATAACCAACAAAACTGCAATCATTGAAGATAGGACCATCAAATAGGTATGCATCAGTCGATTCCATGATCGGCACATAATGCATTACTCACTGCACCCTAAAATATTCCAATGAAATGTTTGTGATCCTCATTAGTTAGTCCTTTAGTATATGGCATGACTGAATATGGATAAGCACTTTTATCAGCTAGTTCAATAAAAGCTTCACATGCTTTTGCAACTCTTAATTCTGAACGAGCTACCAGTTTTGGTTTCACTGCTTTGTCGAGAAACTCGGCAGCTGTTTCCACTGGTGCCTCCAATCCCATTTGATTACTCAATCTATAAAATCAAAATAAATTATAAATTAGAGTTGTTTGTTAAGGATTATAAACTTTAATGTAAGTTTTCGTGAACTTAGCTCAGATGATAGAAACAATGCATAATGTATGTAAGGTCTGAGTTCAAACCTCAGTCACCACAAAAAAAAAACTCAAATGTGAGTTAAATCTATAAAACCCTGAAACAATTACAAAAAAAAAAAACTTTGGTACTGAAAATCAATTTTTGTAATGTAAGACATTGACACTCACACGAGACTCAAACATAAAAACTTTTAATATAAAATAAAATTGGACATCGACGATGGTACACACATGTGCATGTGTGTGTTTGCGAATCTAAATTAAGAATTTTTTTTTATATTAAAAAATAAAAACAAGATACTATAATAACTGTCCTTTAATTTAATTAAATTATCTATCTATTGTCGAAAAAGCTGAAAAAATGAACGTTACTTCAACATATATTTAACTATTATAGATGTGTTCAAGGAGTTTCTAAGGTGTATCATAGCAACGAAAATTATTTTTAGGGCATTTGTTAAAGTTTTCTGACACATGTCATACGAGTATCATATGAATTTCGGACAGCGATCCAACAAGTTTCGAAGATAATAGAAAATCATTTTTGTGGGACACTTGTCTGAACTTTTCAACATGTGTCGCACGCGTGTCATTTGAGTGTCACATATTGACGTGTGTCGGATATAGGAACACGCCTAATAACTACGTTTCGTAGTTTCAAAGGCCACTAGATTCAAATTTCACAGGCAAACCTTCAGGAACCAATACCCTAAAATAATTCTCATAAGCAATATTATTTCACTTAACGAGCTTCCTTCCGTAGGACCATTGCGAATCACAATCCTACGGTTTTAAAAAAGCGAAAAACTTACACCGTGCGAGACATTTTTTTACCCTCGCACACGCTATACTCCACCTTGAAACAAAGGCAAACGAACAAAAAGAGAAAAAGTTGATGAAGGAATGAACATGCATATGTTTGAAAGCTTTCCTTGTTTTGGGTAGCATTGAAAACAAAAAGAATGAAACATTTTGAGGGGAAACCCATTGAGATTTTTTTTGTTCAAATTCGATAAAAGCATTTTGGATGTGATCCGGCTGCGATTCCATTCTTCTCACTTAATTTCATCTATTTTTTGTTTACTTTCAGAAATCATATAAGAAGATACTCTTTGACTAGGTTGAGCCCTTTCAAAATTAAATTTTATTAGAGAGTTTTTACGAAGAGATGCAATAGCATAAACACACAATATTTAATAGTCATTTCGATAACATTTATTATAGAAACTTGTTAAACAAGTTTTAGTAGTACACTTTTTATTTATTAAATTGAGTTATAACTATAAATCATCCCAAATTTAACTCATTGCCTTCTTAATTGCAGTTGCCAATGCATCATAGGCTACTTCCCAAGCGGTGCTCAATTCTTCGCTCCATTTATCTCCTGATGCTTCCTTAATTGTTTTCAGCAAAGCTTCTTTAACTACCTACAAGGCGCCAAAAGCATGGATTAATAATTTAACACTTAGAAAATAGGCATGTTAACAAAAATGGAAAATATTTTCAAAAATAATTTATTTCACTGAATAAAAAAACCACGAGTGATTGCAATATCGACCTTTTATTTTGTTGAATAACTATTTAATGATTTATTACGATATCAACCACTTATTTGTCACTTTACCAACTATCCAATTTAGACTAATCAAATCATGTTTTATTATACGATTGTTTTATCTTTAAAATTTAATTTTACATAATTTTCTTTAGTTATGATTCCACTATTTCTATCATAATATAAAAATGTTGTATGAAATGGAAGTTTCTTATTTATTGTTATTTTATTGAATTAGGGAATAAATAACCATTAGACGGTAAAAAACACTCAAGAACATATCCTTTAAAACATTTACCACAAAATGAGGATCAATAACTCCTTTCTGAACGTGGATTGCACCCAGTGTAGCATCTCCCAAAACTACTCCACCTGTTGCTCGGAGTTGAACAGCTGAATCGCGCACCTATAATTCAAAAAGTTGATTTTATAAAAATAAAAATAAAAAAAAGTAGAAATATCTTATGATCGATAATATTGTCCATGTTGATAAAAACTATGAAAAAAATATAATCTGTTGTTATTTCTATTATTAGAACGAAATTTGTGGAAGATCAAATTTGCACTATTGGCCATATGTAGGATTGTGAACTTAGAAATTAGAAGGTAATGCATGATTTGATTATTAATTGAGATTGTGGAAGATCTAATTTGTACCATTGAAACACACGATTAACAAATTTATAATTGTGATAGTTATGACACTCAAAGTGGGATTAAGCATCACATATATAATTATATATTTGTCCTAATAGAAAAAATATACTTATAAACCATTACAATAAGACATAAATAATAAGCATATTCATAGTTATTAATTTATGTTTAGTTACACTCACCATTCCAAAAACTTTTTCAGCATGGCTTTGGAGTTTAGGACTATCCTGTACTCCAGCCGAGTCCTTAAGAAAAGAAAACAAGCCCTTTGCTGCAGGGGCTTTCTCCAATATACTATTATAATCAAAACAACCAAAATTATTCTTTTTAATTTACACCATCTCTTTCAAACTGACAATTAAGAAAAAGTGAAAACACAAACACTCAAAAAATATCAAACTTACATAGTGTAGAACAAAACACTATAGCCAGGGTTTTGTTTAAATGATTCCCATGAACTATTCACTAAAGCCTCTTGTTTCTCTGTGAAACTCATATCTCTCTTCTTCTTCTTGTTTTTTTGTTGATTTTATTTGATATGTATTAATTGTACATTCAATACTTGTTTATATAGAAAAACTTGGAGGTGAAAGGAGATGCAATTGATTTTTTATAATTGTTTTTTTAAAGAATCTATTGGCCTGTGGAAATGGCCATTCACATTATTAAAGAGACAATAATAATTTAAAAAACTTAATCAAACAAGTTTTCATTGAAGTTAATAAATATTTTAAATAAAAAATCTAATCATTAATGTAATTATTATTATTATTATTATTATTATTATTATTATTTTGGTACATAAGAGAGCCTGATCTAAAAGGAAAAAAAAACTTAGTTACACGCAGAGTCCTAGGCATGCAAGCCCCGCATATATCATAAAAATTGAGTCTTTGAAGTTCACTACGTGGAGACTCCAATACAAACAAATTCCAAGAATCTAAAGATATGCTAAAATTTGCTAGCCAGTCAGCTCATCTATTGCCTTCCTGCCAAGTGTTAATAACTTGAGTATGACAATCTCGTTGGAGGATCTCTTGAATACGCCGAACCAGAGAAAGGATGGTTCCATTCAACTTAGAATTGTTGGTAACCATATCACTATAACCCAAAATCAAGCCCTAAATAAAGACCTCAAATCTCAACAATCACGTGAGATAAACCCTCACTCCAATCACATGAGATAAACCCTCACTCCAAGCCAAATCAAGCCCTAAATAAAGACCCCAAATCTCAGCATGCACAACATCACAAAAACTCCACTTTTGCGACTAAAGCCCTTAATCCACCTTCCATTAGATTGATGTAAAATACCACCACACCCAACAAGCTCCCTTTTACCTTTACACGCTCCATCACAATTGAGTTTCACCAAACCATCTGTAGGTATCTTCCATCCAATTTACACAGTTTTCCTTTGATGAGGATTGTTTTTCAAATGATCTTGAGAGACTTCTTCAATAGACTTGATGAACTTTTAGATTACATAAGTTGGATTATCCGGTCTTTGGAATCCTTCCTCAAAAATACATTTGTTTCTCCATGTCCACAAATGCCAACATGTAGTCATGAACATTGGCTGCCACCTAGAGTTGATAACTCCATTCCATCGTTTACTAAGGTTTTTAAAAACCCATTCCTTATAATCAACAAAGGAAAAGAAACCAGTTATAAAATATGGAGGCACAAGTCTAGTCCATACTTGAGATGCTGATGGTCGAATATGGCAAATGTACCAATCGTTAACCAAGTAATAAAGTAATAAGTAGAGTATCATCTCCACATGGATTGTCCTTTCGTCCAAACAATTTACGTTACTTATTTTTGTAAGTTGTGTGTGTGTGTGTGTGTGTGTGTGTGTGTCTTGTTGGATAGTAAGTAATAGAAATGGTGTGTGTGTGTGTGTGTGTGTGTCTTGTTGGATAGTAAGTAATAGAAATGTCGTGTTTATTTATCTTAGGTAAACTATACAAGTGATGAGGTTGTTGGGACGTTTACTAATCTATTTTGGTATATCCCTCTGATGGTTAACTGCGCCTGCTGACCGCACGGTGATCCTTACGTGCAGGATCTTGCTAATTCAAAGGTAATCGAAACACAAACTTAAATTGGCTTTCCAGTGTTTCCCAAGGCAATGAAGGCCAAGGTTCCCTTAGGTCTACCCATATATGAATCTTAGGACACTCATAACACACTCTTTCTACGTTCTTAGTAGTTCTACAAACAGTCAACCCTAATCTACGACTACCTTACTAAAGGTTTCAAGAGAATGGTTCTATTAGGTTACGACTTATTTCCTTCAGTTAGACATTTGTTTCCCTAATTACTTACCAGTTAATTCCTAGGTTCGATAAGGCACCACCCAACTTAATAGTTTCACCTACTAAGTACCTACGACTAGGGTCAATAATTCATATGACATCTTTGACTAGTTAATAATCACTTACTTCCTAGATAGATAATTATCAGTAAAGGGATATAAATATCAAGATATAAGCATTCAATTAGTGATAACAATATTAGGCTCTATCACAACCTAAGTACCAAATCTAGGGTTGCACCTATCACAAAAATAAACTATTTCCTAATAAAACTTAATATCAAACAAAAGAATAAATAAATAAAATAAACGACATATTATATTAAATAAATATCCAACAAAAATATACAGAGGTTCATCTTAGAACTCTAACCTAAAAATATTTAGTCACACATGGTAACTAAAAACAAATTACTAAATATAAAAACATACCCTAAAAAATTAAAGAGAAGATAGAAACTCTCCCGAAGCTCCAAAGTAGCCTTCCACTTGAACTGCCACAGTTCTGAACGAAAAATTCTGAATGAGGAAGGCTGATATTTATAGTGAGAGTTTCTACCTGGGTTTGGGCTAAAAGTGCGGGCTTTACCCAAAATCAAAGCAGGAAAAGACGTTTGTGCCCCGTATTTTCAAATGCACGAGGCACATTGCTAGTGTGCCTAGCACATGAAAGAGAGGGAAAAACCATGCCCTAGGCGCATGAACAGTTCCCTAGCCGCATGTATGCCTCTCCATGTGCTAGGCATATTACTCTTGTGCTAGGTGCCTGACATCTCTTCCTGGGCCAAAATTTTCCGATTTTTCGTCGTTTTAGCTCTTCGTCTTCAAATAACTTGCCTCAGGACTTGGGAACATAATTCCTCCCATTTGGATGTCTTTTGAGGCCTCTTGAATCTTCATTCTTCGTTTCCTTGAATCTTCACAATTCTTCAGATGTTCTTGATTTTCCGATTTGCATGATTTCTTCGTGAATTACTTCAAAGACCCCCTGAAATTGCTATGTTTCGGGAAAACTAGAATTACAGACTCAATTATAGAAAACATTACAAAAGTTTCGAAATCATAGACAATCGTTCTAATACTCCTCCTTTTTGCGGTTAAAACCTAATGAAAATTATTGAAAAACATGCTAAGAATAATGTAAGATGACCTGTCATCATATGCATACGTGCAATCACGAAACATATGAATAAGTGTCTCATTTGCATTCCCACAACAAGGACAAGTAGGCGAAATTCCTATCCCCAACCTACTCAGACGGTAGTTAGTAAGAAGACGACCATGGACACCAATCACATGAAAATTCGAATACGATGAGGGCCCTTCCATCTCTAAAGAAATTTTCAATAATTTAATCTAGGTAAATGTTAATGAGTGCTCCCTGGGCACTCCTTCAAAACCTTTAATAGTAAGTTTTGATGAAAACTTGTGTAATTAATGTTTTGGAATTTGTAACATTTGAATTTTTTGAAAAATATTTTCTAAATTTGAGATCCTTAAAGAGTGTCCCGGAGAACTCTATAACAAGACTCTATAATTTAATTTGATTTTAATCAATGTAATTATTAATTAATCTGATAAAAATAACTACTCTCCACTCGTCTGATGATAAATATTTCACTTGAGTTGTGCATGATTTTTATTAATAACAAGTTATTTTGATTTTAATGATAAAATGAGTTTCATTATAAGCAAAACAGAGATAATTAATAAATGAGTTTCATTATCCAGAAGTTATTTTGTGGATTTAGATATTGTAAATAAATAAGAATTAGTAGAGAAATAATTAATGCTCGTAATTGATATTTGAAAATGACAACTAATTTAAAACAGAAAAACAATACTTCCTCCGTAGTCAATTATAAGCAAGATTGACAACAGACAAAGTACAAATGGGACACTTATAACAAATTAGATGAAGTAACAAATAATAGCATTTTTCTATTTTTAATATTTCCTAAAATATCGTGATTACCACATTGTTAAACAAAACATCATGTTTTTGGGGCCACCACATAAATTCTTACATCAATGTTGAGAAAAAATCGGATCTAGATTTGATGTTGTACAAAAGCATAAAGTTTCACGTTGTAATTAATCACGACCATTGATATCAGATCGGATGATCCAGATTATAACACAGTTGAATGATCTGGACCATTGATCAAGATCAAACGGTCCTTAACTATTACAACGTCTTGCTGTAATAGTAGGAAATCCAAGTTTGAAAAAATCACTGTTGTGTACTGATGTTAAATGTCCTTGGTATATTGTTTAATGATCATGTACAAAGAAATCAACATTAGCCATTCGATCAACACATACATTGTATTCCCTATAAATGTGAGAAACTCATTATAAAGTAATTAATAATATGCAGACAATTATTCCATTTGTTTTGCAGCTTCCATATAACAAGATTAATGTTAGAGATAACTTGGACAGTTAACAATCAATCATATTCAATTCTTCCCTTTTATACAAAAAAGAATGTAACTGTTGAAGCAATAAAGTTGGAGAACAAGACAAAAGATAGTACAAAGAGTCATTGGATAAATTCAATAGTAGTAAGCACACGGCTTGTACTATAATACTTGTTGCACTATTTTCTCGTTATCTTCAAATTCTAAGGTTGGATTTCTTTGAACTTTATATGTAGAGGATGCCGCTTTTAGGGGGAAACACTTCAACAAAGTATTCAAAGACTTTCCGAGTAGAGGATAAATCTTCATACTTTCAAGAATTGATTTCCATTTGCCAAAGTTTTCCAGATGCTTAACACTTAGAGCTTTATGACCTGATCCTTACTGGTTGAACTTCCAGAGAATAAAGCCACCGAAGCTTTATGGATGAGTCTTGACTTAAGGATGTTAGATGTGTTGACTTATGATGTTACGTTGACCAGATGAATGTAGAACCTTCAAAGGATTTCTGTAATCAGAGTATTGTCCTTGATTTTATTTCGTGTAAACCTATTAGAGGGTTGTTTCACTCATAATATTGGTCTTATCTTTCTTCTGTTTGAATCGTTCAGGAGATTGAGTCGCTAAGAGCTTTGAGTAAACATCATAGGATTCTCTAAATTGTGTGGGCTTTGCTTGAACATTCTTGACTTATCCTTGAAATCTATTTTTCTAGACTAACGTGGTTTACTTGATTCAAACATTTGCTCCTGTGTTCAACTATCTTAGCTAGAAGATTGTTGATTCTCTTGTTATTATGTGTATCATACACACTTTAACACACCGTTAGCTTAGCTTTGTTATCATTAATGCTTCAATTATGAGACAATGTAGTTAAACCAAATTTGTTCTTACATTCCTTTCTTTTCAATGTTTAGTGTATGCTAGTTTTGCCGTTAGGTTGTTTATGTTGGAGATTGATATTTTTCTGTTTTGTTAATTATTTTTTATTGCCGTTTTTTGTCATAATTAAAGTGTAGCTTGTTTATGTATAGGTGCCATGTAACCAAAAAAAAAATGTATAGGTGTCATAATTAGATTGTTGCTTATTTAGTAAGTAAAACACGAGTCCATCTTTGCTCCATTTAAGTTTCCTCAATTTACTTCATTTCAAGTCATAGATGTATGACATGTGGAAAAAATAAAACCAAGGGCTGAGATTAAAAGACTAACATAAAACATTTCTTTCCAAAAAAAGAATCCCACGCACATCTCTCTGAAACAATAGAAAAGTTTTCTTCTCTCTCCGTTTTTCTCGGATCTCAAATCATGATTTAGTTGTTCAAATTTTCAGCTATCAGATCAAAAGAAAAGATGGAGCATATGGATATTGTTGCAAAATCAAAGGATGATACTATTCTATTTTTGTTTCTTTCCTTTTGTTCCGATTCGTTTTCATTCAACTCTTGCACTTCCCTTTCAGTATGTTTATGAGATCCAATAACTTTTGCACTTCCCTTTTTTCTTTGTGGCTATCGGAGACCAATCTTGTTGTTGAGAGGTAACTACGGCGGCGATGATGAAATTCGCGACAGTGACAGAGGATGACGGTGGCACCGGTGTCGGCGGTGCCGGTAAGAAGGTGAGGGATGGGAGCCTTGCAACTATGAGTAATGAGAAGAGTAGAGATCATAGACATGCGCGTGTGATTTTTTTTGGAAAGAAATGTTTTATGTTAGCCTTTTAATCTCAGCCCTTGGTTTTATTTTTTCCATATGTCACACATCTATAATTTGAAATGGGATAAATTGAGGAAACCTAAATGGAGCAAAGATGAACTCGTAAAACAATCTCTAGGTAATGATGTTTATTGTTCTTAGGTAATGATGACCGGTGCTTAAGAGTAGATTTAGTGCAGATTTTATGTTCAACCTTACAAGCAAGCTTATGGCTTGGCTCTATAAATTTGTAGTATATGACTCGGTTTAATGTATCAAAATATCTTAGTTTATTTTACTTTGTTCATAAAACATTGTTGTCTTCTCTAATTTTCCGATTTTTCTTCTTTCTTCTCCACCATTTTCACCTTTAAGTCCTTTTTTCTACATGGTATCTAGAGCCCCATTGATCTTAACGGACATGTGAGGTTAGAAAACGAATGTAAAAAAATTTAGGGTGAGAGAAAACCATCACAAAAACCTTTTAAAAAAACTTTTAAACACAAAAATGGCTTCTAATAGTGGTTCTTTACCTCCACCTTTTGTGTTTTCAGGAAAAAAACTATGACTTGTGGGCTGTAAAAATGAAGACTTATTTGAGAGCTCAAAGTTTATGGGATGTGGTTGAAAAGGGAAGCAACCCACCACCTCTCCCAAACAACCCAACATTAGCTCAAATAAGAAATCATAGCGATGAAGTGGCAAAAGAAGGTAGAGCTCTTACCATAATACATGCAGTTCCACATGATGATATTTTTATCAAGATTTTGAATCTTGAAATTGCAAAAGAAGCTTGGAACAAGCTGAAGGAGGAGTACCAAGGAAGTGAAAGAACAAAGAAAATGAAAGTGCTGAACTCGAGAAGAGAGTTTGAAGCACTAAAAATGAAAGAATTTGAAATTGTTAGAGAGTTTTCTAACAAAATTTCTAAATTTGTTTACACAAATCAGATTGTTGGGAGAATATCTCAATGATCAAAGAGTTGTGGAAAAAATACTGGTGTGTCTTCCAAAGATATTGAAGCAAAAATTTCATCTCTTGAAGAAAATAAGAATTTTTCTGAAATCACAGTTGCAGAGCTTGTTAATGCTTTGCAAGCTTCTTAACAAAGAAGATCTTTAAGGATGGAAAAAAATGTTGAAGGAGCCTTTTTGGCTAACAACAAAAACAAAAATCAAAGCTCTAAAAGTTTTGGGAAAAAGAAGTTTCCACCCTGTCCACGTTGTAAAAAAGATACTCATTTAGATAAGTTTTGTTGGTTCATGCCATAATTTAAATGTAGAGCTTGTAACCAATTTGGTCATGTGGAGAAGGTTTGCAAAAACAAAACAAACCAGCATGAACTGATAGATTTTTAGCAAGTGTACTAAAAATGCATCGAAGTAATAAAATTTATAAGTTCGTATCCACAAGGACTGTTTCAATTTCTACCCGACAAAAGCCTTAAAATAAAGGATGTATTAAATTTATGGGTTTCCCTAGGCAGTTGAATTCGGCTGCATAAAACTTAAACAAAGTAAATAAAATGGTTTGATAATTGGATTAAAACAGATGATCAAGCCTTTCGAATCCTCTATTGCTCACTGTGAGTAATTTGGCTCTCTTCAATCTCAAAGAAATTAACCTAGCTTTACGACGGATTAACTAAGTGGTTTTGATCAATCTCTTGACTCAAAACCCTTTCATAAGTTATAACCTTTTAATCTCTTAAACCGATTGAATAACTGCGGAAGCATGGTGAGAACGTTAATCCATAAGTCATAACTCTCAATTTCCTATCTCTAGGTTCCTATGTTGAATTAAACAGAATTACTATTTCAGGATTAAAAGTTAGGGTTAGTAGTCATTCAATTCCTAAGATCAATTTATATGGTTGAAAGAAGTTATGGTTAGTAGTCATACAAACAATCATAAGAAAAGCATTAAACACAAATAATTCTGAATAAAGACTAGGTTTTCATTGAGGTTAAAGAGAGTTCTTAACAAATTACACCATCACAGATCATAAAGATTCATCTCATGGCTTAATCAATCTAAGAGTTTAGCTACTCATAACTAAACAATCAAATACATAGAAAATAGTGAACATACATAAATCAGAACCAACTATGAGTTGGGTGAGATCCACTGCGTGTTCTGCAGTTTCCTAGTGCCGTATATGCTCTATTTAGGTCTCCAAAATCGTACACCAAGCTTCGGATCGCATCTGGCTTTTATAGAAAAAGAATCAGGGTTTCAGAAAAGCCCACCTTCGTGCCACGTTTCGAAACCATCGTGGCACGATTTGCTCATTAATCCTACGTGGTAGCAAATTTACTCAACCATCGTGGCACGTTACACATCCATCGTGCCACGGTTTTTCCATCATCTTCAGGTAAATTCCACGCTTCAAACGTGCCACGATTCATGTCCATCATGACACGATCCAGTAGCTAAATTCTTGCATTCTTCTCCAATTTGTGCAAAACTTCTCTTTTATGAATCTTGATCTACTTAACCATGTATACAAGCATTTGACTCTCGAAACATTTCAAAAAGGACACAAATATGACTAAAAAACTAGTGTTAACGTACTGTCATTAGGAACCACAAGCCCGAGTTGTTGAGCACCACCAAGAAGATGAGGATCCATTGTTGAAGGCTTCTTTCTATTTAACATGTAGTTACAAAGAAACATGGCTAATAGATAGTGGATGCACCAATCATATGACTAACAATGTTAGTTTTTTTTAAAGAACTTGATGAATCTTTTTACTCCAAAGTTGCCATTGGCAATGGACAACATGTTGAGGTCAAATGCAAAAGAGTTGTGGCTGTTGAAACTCACTTAGGTATAAAATATATTTCAGATGTTTTATTTGTGCCTGAGATAAATCAAATTATTTTGAGTGTTGGAATGCACTATTTTTTATCCTTCTGGATCTAAATTAATGATTGTTGAAATGAGGGGCAAAAGCATTCTAGTAGAGTGCAAGCAAACATCCTTGCGTGTTAGTAGAGTTGAAGCAAATTTTTCAGCTCAAAAAAAAGGGAACTTTGGATGGCAATTATGTTAGATACAATATTGCTATGTTAGAGACTATAAGGTATACTGAAGCTGCTAATTTTGAGGGTTGTAAAGTTACCATGCAGGAGGAGAAAAAGATCATAGAAAATGATGTTGATTGTAATGTTGTTGATGCCTCTGTTTATGACTTGTGTGTTTTTCAAAATGAAAGTGGAGACCTCCTAGATTATGCAGAAAGCGACGATGTCAAGACTGCATCTGATTGTGTTTTTTCACTTGGTTGTGTTGTGTCCGGTTGGAATTCAAAGAAGCAAGAACGAATCACCCAATCATCAACTAAAGTTGAGTGTGAAAAAACTTGTCAATGAAGTTTTATCAGATGAAGGTTGAAGAGATGAGGTCAATGCTTGGAGTTTTTTCAAGAAAAATATCAAGGAGGAGTGTTGGAGATTGATATTTTTCTGTTTTGTTAATTATTTTCTACTGTTGTTTTCTGTCATAATTAAAGTGTTGCTTGTTTATGTATAAGTGTCATAATTAGATTGTTGCTTATTTAGTAAGTAAAACGGTCCCTAGGTAATGATGTCTATTGTTCTTAGGTAATGATGACTAGTGCTTAATAGTAGGTTTAGTGCATATTTTATGTTCAGTCTTACAAGCAAGCTTATGACTTGACTCTACTCTATAGATTTATAGTGTATGCTTCAGTTTGATGTATCAAAGTATCTTATCTTTTCTTACTTTGTTCACAAAACATTGTTGTCTTCTTTTCTGGTTTTTCTTCTTTCTTCTCTACTATTTTCACCTTTAGGTCCTTTTTTCTACGATTTAGAGCTGCAAAAATATTGCATTTGGATATTGTTATTTAATCACTGTTGTTTAATTTTAATGTCAATAGAATGAAACTTAACATTTTAATTTTTTTATATATATATATATATATATAATTGTTTAGGAGATTTTTGTTCTAAACATTACTAAGAGCATCTATAATGGCCTAATATTTTGGTGTTTCCCTTGTCCAGTACCAAAATTAAACAAGAACCTCCTCATCATAGTGACAAATATTTGGGTGTCAAGTTAGGAGGTGGTGCCACATTGAGCTCTCTGTCTCTTTCAATGTGGATGGCTGGATGCTCTAAAATCGCATAAAGCTCCAAGTTTAAATAATACTTACCCTTTTCTTTCTCTTTTTAAAAACACTTACTCTCTTTTTTTGAGCAAGCTTAAATAATACTTTTTTTTTTGAAATACTTAAATAACACTTGTGTACTTACAAATACTCCACCAATAAAATCATCAAAGCTAAGTTGTTTCGTGCGAATGAAAAATATAAAAATGTAGTTGCCTAGAGTGGTATAATTTTTATCATTGTAGTTAAATGTATTTGAGTTCTTTAAATATGGTGTGACATTGTAAGTACCACTTGATAGTAGCTTATAACAGTAGTATATAAAAACTCAATGAATTCTTTAAAAAATAATTATTGAAGATGCTCTAACGATCTTATTAACTAAACAAATATTGTTAACTGAACATGCCGATTTAAAAATCTTAAATCAATTTTAAAAGTGTTGTAAATCAAGTACGAGTAGTTAAGATTCATGTTGATTAGAAATAGAAGAAACTCATATACCTAAAATCTTAAAGTTTTAGATTATGTTGTGGTTTCAACTCACTTGTATGGTAGCTTTTGATCTAATAGAGACGAGATGATCTTTCCAAAAAATAGTACCAGAGTCGTGATTTTGCTCAATTAGGGAACATGATCCTAGTGTGTATCAAGCTAGTCATATGTAGGTGACCTACACCTGAGACAACGATTGATGGAAATCTAATCATACGTAGGTGACCTACACGTTAGAGAGTGATTGTTGGAAATCTAATGTGAATAGTTAAGTCTTGCATTGACTAGAATTGGTGAAAATGTTGAATATACAAGATAAGAGGTTTATATACTTAATATATTAAGATTTTAGGTTAAGAAATGATATTCAACTCACTTACACGTTTGCTTTTGATCTAATATGGATGATTTCAGAAGCTCCATCAAGATAAATTTATTTTTTTCAAAGCACAAAGCATATGATTTTATGATTTTTAAGATGGTGAATATGTTTGATTGCATCAATTCATGATAATAAGGAATCCATTTCTAAGATGCAATCTTGAAAGATACAGAAGTCGGTACCGACTAGCTTGCTGCCATTGTTAATAATATATTTCTTTCTTTTTATTTTGTAGCAATAATACCTCTGCTCTGCATTGAACTTCAATCTTTGTCTGCATATATATAATGGTGCATTTTGACTGCTTCCCTATGTTTTAACCGTGTCACCTTTCTTCCAATATTATCACTACGCAGTTATTTTTTGACACAATATATTCTTTTTGGTAGACAAATTTGACACAATATTCTATGTGTCTACTAAATTGTTCACTTTTAATTACTTAATATTACTAGTATTTTTTTAATAATTCAGAGGAACTATTGACGACATTGACAACTAGACGATTTCATGATTCATGCCGATGAAATATTTTGATAAATAGTACAAACTTAATTATCAATGGGGTAGGTGGGGAAGATGGATTCTTGAAATTTATTTGGTATAACAGAATAATTTATTTTTTATTGTTAACTCGCCGATTTTTCAGACAAATGAAGTTCGAGTAATCTAGTATTTGATCAAGAGATAAGTAAAACTCGACCAAAATTATTATATTAAATAATTGAATTTAAATTTTTTCGAACAATTCGTTTTTTGTGAAACTTATTAACAATTTAAACTTAATTACTTAATTATGGAATAGTATAATTTGACTTTTTTGTTGTTATTAAAAATTTATTGTCTCATTCCTTGTTTTGTCGAACTAGGTCGACTCTAAACTTCATTTATTCATCATGTGTGACTTTTCTTTTGCCTTTAGATATAAAGAGTGTAGGTAGTTATGAGTTGTGGTTGTCACGTTAGGTAATCGGTAACATCTTTTTTTAGTGTTACTCTCCTTAGGGACTATATGGATTTGACATTTAGTGTTTGGGATATTTGAGACCTAAAGAAACAACTGTTGATTCTCCAGTATTGGTGGAGCACATATTGTCTTGAAGGGTGGTCCTTGCATGTTTTATGAATGTAATGTTATGTATACCCATTTTTTACATGTCACAATTGTAATATACTGGAAGAAAATTCATGTTTGTGTCTAACATTATCACTTTTTACGTAAAGAGAAAGATAAAGAAAGTGATATGTCGGATGTAATATGTTGATGATGTAATATAAGAAGAGAAATAGAGAGAAACTTATGTATTGAATAAATGTATAAAAACTAAATGCATTATAAATGTTCAAGAGAAAGAGCAACAACATAAAAGGAAAAAAAAAAGCTATTGCATAAGATAAATCACTCGTATCACATATGCTAAGAGAAGATTATTCAAAAGGGGGGATGATCCCTCACAAGCACCAACTATGAATTACTTTTCAACTTCATCTTAACAAGTATATCGGTCCAAGAATTCTAATATTTAGCCAATTTTTTTATAAGGTAAATTAGTCCTCCCAAATTAATATTGAGAGAATCAAATCTGAGACATTGAGGATGAACATACTCCTAAATATCAAGTCAATACCATTAGCTAAAAGGTTCTTGATAAACTGAACCTCTTGAAAATTGGATTAATGTATGAAATTGTCACCCCCTACATACCATTAAATTTGCTAGGCAATCGTTTGTGTATGTATTTAGACCTTTATTAAGGGTTCTTGTTCTTATATTGTTCTGGTTGGGTTCTACTATCTTTTGCACTTGCATCTTATTTTCCATTATATGTGTGTGTCAAGAGTCAATATCTACCACCAAATGGAACAATAAATTTTTGGCTTTAATATGTTATTTGTCCCTGTAAATATGGGTCGTTTAAAAATTGGTCTCTGTATTTGTTAATCCTTGCAAATTAGCCTTGCAATATTTAATCATTTAAAATTTGTTCCTTTGACCCAGTTAATGACTGCCATGTCATGTGATTATTGACGTGGCACTGTTTAATTGCTTTTCACTTGAATGACTCAGCAGAAGGGCACATGAAAGGACAAAAATACCCCTCCTCATCTGAGACGTGACGGAAATGATCTCCCACCTTCTTCTTCAAAAAGCCCACCTCTTCTTTTCTTTTTCACCGCGCTCTTCTTCCTCAAAACCGAAAACCCAAAACCCACCTCTTTCTTCTTCCTCAAAACCCAAAATCCACCTCTTTCTTGTCCCTTTCTTCTTCCTCAAAACCCAAAATCCACCTCTTTCTTGTCCCTTTCTTCTTCCTCAAAACCCAAAACCTTCATTGTTTCCTCAACATTGAAAATATCTACTGATACCTCATCAAAAGACAGTTATGAAACCTACTTCAATGGTGGCAAGTTTCCCCCTCCCTCATTGCCCACATCTCGAGGGATGCTTCCACTATGCCGTTGTTTACCTCCAAAGCCGATGGTTATTTACATAGCAATGACTTTGGAGAATCAAGGCAGGAGGGTCTGGAGATGTCGCGATTGACAAGTAAGTTTTAAGAATTTTTCCTTTTTATAGTATTGTAAATACATTGAATAACATTGGTAATGGATTGGTATGTAGAAAAAAAAAAAAAACCTGTAATGAGTGGATTTGAGATGATGAACTTGGTCCAGCTACCAGACCAATGGTGCAGTGCTATTCAGCTGTTTCAAACTCAAGGGAAGCAGAGTCTGCACCTTTGAATGCACATGTAATTCGTGAAGCAAATTACACCTGTGAATGGACCTGTGATTGGTGAAGCTGATTCTGCAAAGTCTGCAAACCAACATTACAACTGTGGTGAAATATAAGAGAAGAAGAAAGACAAGTGGAAAATGAAGGTGTTGGCTGAAAAGAAGGTTGACTGACTTAGGTGGATTATCATAGCTAGCTGGTTGATCTTTGTTGTTTTCTTTGTTAAGAAGTAATGACATGTAGTTCGTAAGCTTGATGTTAATTGTGGTGTGCTATGGTGTAATGTAGTGTACACCTATTATGTAATGTGATTGTGTAATGTGTACATCTATTATATATGATTAGGGAAATTGTGTTTGTGTAATGTTGTTGGCACCCTATTATGTAATGTGATGTTTATGAATGAAATCATGCCTTGTTAGTTTGTTTCAATGCTTGTCAGATGATTGCTATAAAATTTTCAAACATAAGTTATAATAGTTGAATACTTAAAAACCATTCATTCATAAATAACTGATGTTCATACTCAGTGTTACAAAAGTTGGACTTAGCCAAGCAAATCTCAGAGTTATGTCAATTCAAGTAGTGTTGTTACATAAGTTGGACATATCCAATCACAAAATACAAGTCTTAAAAAAGTAATATTAGTTGGAATTTGCCAAAAACAAAATACAAGTCAATGGAAATCACATTACATAATTAGCACTAAATATATTTCACATTCTCAACACTTCTTAACAAGGCCAAGCAGCTTCCACCTTCATCTCTTAATTTCCTTGGGGTAGCTTCCACAACATATTTCCCTGATCCAGTTGCCTCTGCAACTTATTCATCAACCAACTCAATTGGATTTTCCATATCTTTCCCTGAACCATCTTTGATTTTAGGACCTTTCCATATTGTTCTGCTACTCCTCCTAACTTGTTTCACTTTCACTATTGACTCCACAATGGCTCTAACAACATCTAAGGTCTGAACAACAGGTTTTCTTGGTGGCTTTTTGTGCATAATAGGTTTCTTCATGACAAGTTGTTGGGCATTGGGTGTTGGGTTCACAATTGTGGTGACATTAGCTGAGGGCTTGATAACTATGTGTGCATTTTTTGATGTGTGCACAACAGTGTTGACATTAGCAGTTAGCTTCACAAAGGTGGGTGCATTTTTTGATGTGTGCACCATAGTGGTGACATTAACAGTTGGCTCTATTAAGGTGTGTGATTTTTTGGTGGTGTGAACTGTTGTTTGAACACTAGCACTTGGCTTGACAGATGAAGACATAAAGACCATTGGATTTTTTTGAGGTTTCTTACCTTGTTTTGGAGGAATGAATGTTGTATTACTTCCAACCTTCCTTTTCTTACTTGCATTCTGCACAGACTCAGTTATGTTTGGGGTACTCAGTACATACTGCACAGTCCCTGCTTGACTCTCACTTGCACTTGCTCCATCAACAACTTCACTTCCACTTGCTTCATTTGCATCACTTGTTCCATTCCCAGCTTCACTTGCTACGTTGTCATTACCCCTTGTTTGTCTTGGTGGCTTTCTCCGTTTTCATTCATAATCCTATAGCTCCAACTTTCTAGCTTAAGCCTATTGGTTGACATCCTATTCATTAAATATGTTCTAATCCATTCAGCCATGGTAAGTATTGGTTTGTCTCTAGAAACTAATATTGTTGAATTAAAAGCTTTAAATATGTTGTTCATTAAGACATCACATTTAGGGTAATAAGAAAGAGCATGATTACGCCACATTTTAGGGTCATGTGCCATTAACCACTCCCAAGCTTTCAAGTCAATCTTCTTCAGCTCATCCATCTTCGACTTACACAATTGATAGTAAGTTGTTTTGGCTGCACCCATCATCAAGCCCCTGATCAAAGCACCACCTCCGAATTTCTTTTTAAAGTTTGCATACAGATGCCTCAAATATAGTCTGTGTTCAACTATGTCCGACCTCTCTTCTAGACTGATATGAGACCCTGAAATTAAGAAAGAGTTAAACAATTTTTTATCCAGCTATACAATTTAGATATAAATAAAGGAAGCAACCAGATCTTAGACAAACACCTAACCTTTTGTTGATCAAATATAAATACCCATCTCTTGTTAGTTCCAATATCTTCAAGAAGTAAGGTAAGGAACCACCTCCATGAATCTGTTGTCTCAGTCTCTACAACTCCAAATGTCAAAGGGAAGTATTAGTCATTTGCATCTCTACCCACAACAACCAATAAAATACCTCCATATTGGGTTTTCAGATGACACTCATCTACCCCTATGAATGGCCTACAACTTGATAAAAAAAAGTCTGCTTACAACCATCAAAACAAAAATAGAACCTGCTAAACCTAGGTTGAACACTTAAGGAAAATCTCTCAACATTTATCTTGCACCTATTTTCTTTGAACACCCTCTGAAGCTCAGCGACATATCTCCACATTAATGTATATTGTTTCCTTGCATCCCCTTCTATGAGTTCCTTGGCCTTCTTTTTTGCCATCCAAGCTATGTAAAATGACACTCCAAGTGACTGATGTGTTCTCAGATCTGTCATTATATCACTAACCTTTATCTCTGAGGTCCTCATCTTATCAAGGGCATATTTGGTAACAAAGTTAACATCAGCACTACGGTTATCTAAAACCCTAGCACATGTGTGGTCCCCATTCCATGTCTTTAATTTAAATGAATGGATGTATGCCACCTTGCTGCAAATGGCTGTAAAAAGACATTTGGAATCTTTGCACACTATCGTACACCTATCTTTATCATTTTTCAATATTTAATATGGGTCCCATTTAATACTCACAACTCCCTTACACCATCCTTGAACTCTTTAAGACTCTTAAAGTCCATTCCAACTGTGAACACATAATCCTTGGTTAGTTGGTTGGGCTTAAATACATCATAAGCATGTGCTCTCTCATCACCACTCAAATCAGGATCTAACTCTTCACTCTCATACTCCTTCCCACAATCAGTATCATCCACATCAGCTATATTAGCCACATCAGCATTATTGTCCACATCAGCATTATTGTCCACTTGCATATTTTTTCTTTTATCAGTCATCTTTGCCCCACTGTCTTTATTCATATTGTCATTATCCACTTCTTCAAACCCATTTTCAAATTCCAGTGCTTTCTCTTTTTCACTGTCAATATACCTATCATTATTATCTTCATCTTCATCTTCACTGCTACTATTACCACCAACATCTCCTTGTTCATTATCACTGTACACTATTAGCCTTTTACCCTTGTCACTATTTACTGCCTGAGAAATCTCACCTTCTCATTGTTAACTACCTGATAACTCTGTCCCAATTCCTCACCAACAACATCATAATTAGGAATATCAACTACATCAATACTTTCATCCACATTATGTTCAACAAAAAGATTCACAACAGAGTTTTTTTTAAGTGCATATTCTTTTACAACTTCAGCAGTGCCATCATCTTTAATCACCCTAAAATTAACCTCTTTATCTAACATCCACCACAACCTATAAGGTTTTTTAACTAGTAAAACAGTTTCGAGAATTCTCTTTAACTCAGAGAAACTCCACCTATCAGGATCTAAACCTTCAATCAATGTTTCTTCTCCCCCAATGTAACAAATAACCCAATCCCTAACAAACCTACCCCCGTAATGAAACTTAACAGCAATACACATATCTGGAAAATAATAAACCCCAATTTAGAAATGATGAAAAGAACAACAATACACATAAATCTTGAACATTTACTCAAAGAATCACTCAAAAACAACAACTAATGACACTGACATTTACTAAAAAACAACAACTAAAGACATAGTTAATCATTTCGAATTCACATACCCGTATTATGTCGTGATGATTCTCCAGACGTTATGTTCTTCGAACTCGAATTTGACACCTCCTTTGGATTCGCCATCGAAAACGAGTTAGACCACTTCATTTGGTTCGATTCTATCACAGAGCAATCACAATCTGAAAACCACGTTTTTCCCCTTTCGAAACC
Organism: Medicago arabica; assembly: GCA_946800305.1. Classification (NCBI taxonomy): domain Eukaryota; kingdom Viridiplantae; phylum Streptophyta; class Magnoliopsida; order Fabales; family Fabaceae; genus Medicago; species Medicago arabica. The sequence continues at coordinate 7,585,755 of OX326965.1, read as the reverse complement.
CTAGATTTTCGAAGCCCGGAACTCAGATCAAGCCAAATGAAGAGAATGAAGGGTCGAAGAGCATTTTTGTCATTTTTGTCACGTCTCAGATGAGGAGGGGCATTTTTGTCCTTTTGTGTGCCCTTCTGCTGAGTCAGTCAAGTGAAAAGCAATTAAATAGTGTCACGTCAGTAATCAGATGACATGGCAGTCATTAATTGGGTCAAGGGACCAAATTTTAAATGATTAAATAATGCAAGGCTAATTTCCAAGAATTAGCGAATACAGAGACCAAATTTTAAATGACCCTTATTTGCAATGACGAATAACATATTAAAACCTAATGTTTTTTAAAAGGGACGAAACAATAATTATAATATCCCCTTTATATTTCTACGAATATTAGGAAACACTTAAAAAGGTCAAATTTAAAAACTAGTTCACTAACTCATTCAATTAATGCGATTATCTTTGAATATGATTTTGAATTAATTTGTCCTCATCATGTTCTAATTGACTTCATTCTTGTATTTCCGTCAAATCACTCATCATTCAAATGATGTCTCCTTTTTTACCTTTGAAACCTGCAGAAACTTAAAGCTTTGCTATCAAATTTTTTTAACATATACCAACATTACCTTAGTTCATGAAGAACTTGACTTTGATCCTTTAAATAAAATTTCTAAGTCGAATGAGTTTTTGTAAAAAATAATTGTGATTGGGAGAGAGACCTACAAAAAGCGATCAACTAAATTTTCCAAAGGAGATTGATCATTGACAAATGGAAGTATTGCCCGCACAACAAATGGAAATGTTATTATATAGTAAAATATATAACCTCAAAAGCATTTTCCACCTCCACTTTCCAACTTTTAACCCCATCTATGTCATGGAAATGGGAAGCATCCTTTTTTGTGGCAAAGGCTTAGTATCACAAAAGTTCTCCGTATGCTTTGATAGTGGCAGCCTTCATTGATAAATATATAAAAATATTTAGATGGGGCACTAATATAAATTGCTAGATTTTCTCAATCAATGAGATCTCAAATTCAACGACTTTTTCCCTCGGCAAAGACCAACTTATAGTGAGACAAAAAACCCTATATGCAAAAACTTGACTAATATACAATCTTATATATCATCATTGTGTCTAAGAACCAATATCTATCTATCTATATATGTATGTAAAATGCATTCCCCCTTTCTTCTTATGAAGACGAAATGATAAATATCGTCTAAAACTTATATGTATAATCTTGAGTTTAAACTCGAATGAAAGAGTTCAACCTAACACATTGCCACTTCAGTTAGGTCTTATAGACAGACACTATATATATATATGCAAAAACTTGACTATTGTACAATCTTATATATCATCATTGTGTCTAAGAACCAATATCTATCTATCTATATATGTATGTAAAATGCATTCCCCCTTTCTTCTTATGAAGACGAAATGATAAATATCGTATAAAACTTATATGCATAATCTTGAGTTTAAACTCGAATGAAAGAGTTCAACCTAACGCATTGCCACTTCAGTTAGGTCTTATAGACATACACTATATATATATATGCAAAAACTTGACTATTGTACAATCTTATATATCATCATTGTGTCTAAGAATCAATATCTATCTATCTATATATATATATATATATATGTATGTAAAATGCATTCCCCCTTTCTTCTTATGAAGACGAAATGATAAATATCGTCTAAAACTTATATGCATAATCTTGAGTTTAAATTCGAATGAAAGAGTTCAACCTAACGCATTGCCACTTCAGTTAGGTCTTATAGACGGATAATATATATATATATATATATATATATATATATATATATATATGTATATATATATATATATGGTGTATATATATGGTGTAAGCTTATGCTTTCACAAACCCAATATCATAATATTACCTTAGTCTATGTTCTTTTCAAGGGGTATATTCATAATAAAAAAACATTAATACAGTTCATCATCCAAATTAATAATACTATAACTTACACAAATCATCATCCATTGGGTAATTTTCTAGCTACTACAAGACAAAACATGCCCTATTATTTTATCCACAAAAAGCTAAAGGGCTACACAAAGGGATCCTAGCAAATTTCTTATCGTTTTCTCCCTTTGGCGTTTGTTGATCAATGAGTGAAACATGCATTATCATGGAATAAAGAAAAAGTTCCATATTTATTTATTTACTTTTTTCTTTTTAAGTCTTTGGGATACCACAATCTTTCAGAATTGTTTGTTCCTTCTTTTGTCGTACCCAAACCATGCATCTTTGTCCTAAACTCAAAACCCGACACTACTAAATCCAATAGCCAACCTTCACCCATGTTTATCATTTTAACTTAATCTCATATACTTCTTATTATTATGATATCAAATATATAGTTTTGCTAACAAATGTCATAAGAGTATTGTTTAAAAAATGCGTAAATGAAAATTTTGTCTCAATAATAAAGGCAAATAATTTTCAAAGTATTAACTACATCATTATTTTTACAAAAGTTACTTCTTTAGAATTTTTAAGCAATGCCCTAATGATATTTATTAACATTCTACTTAAATATATAGATTAGCTTTGATTCACTATCAATGTAATTTTTTAAAATGCCAACCATTCAAAAATCACCATTTTGTATGCTTTCAAGAGAGAAATGGTTGGTTTGCTTCTGTATTGTAACCAAAAAAAAAACAGAGAGAGAAATGGTTAAAGTCAATCATTTTTACTATCCAATGATTATAATGGAACGGCGATGTAAAAAATCTTTAAACTGTTATTGCATATCAATTAAGTATATATATATATATATATATATATATACACACACACACACACAATCAATCAACCATATATAGCTAACTCTCTAGCTAGCTTAAAATCCTAAATTATCGGGAAAAAAAAACTCTACCTACTTCTTTTATCTATAGCTAAATATTTCACCTTAGAAAAATGGCTACTACTCTTTCTGAAGCCTATCGAGATCACCCTCTGCACCTTCATCATATCATCCCCTTAGACTTTTCTTCATTTAGAACTTTACCTGATTCCCATGCTTGGTCTCAATCTAATGATGATGGTAGTGATGATTTCACATCCAATGGATGCTATGACAATGATGAAGATGGATCATGCATACCAATTATTGATCTCAATGATCCTAATGCTATGGAACAAATAGGCCTTGCATGTGAGAAGTTGGGTGCCTTCCAATTGAAGAATCATGGCATACCCTTAAATTTTATTGAAGAGGTTGAAGAAGAGGCAAAGAGACTCTTTTCTCTTCCTTCCAAGGAGAAACTTAAGGCCCTTAGATCGGCCGGTGGCGGCACCGGATACGGTAGAGCTCGAATATCACCATTCTTCCCCAAATTCATGTGGCATGAAGGTTTCACAATTATGGGGTCCCCAGCCGATGATGCTAAAAAGATCTGGCCTAATGACTACATACGATTTTGGTAAGTACAAATGTTACAATATATCATGCACTTTCATGCAACGTGGACAATCATAGGTTAACATAGAAATCAAGCATAGAAATCAAACATGCTTTCATATAACATTCAAGTTTTCAATTAATGAAAACCATTACAAATTTATGATATTGGATCCAGCTCCTCTAAAGTGAGCAACCGATCATTCTAGATTGCAAAGTGAATAATATCAACCGTTAATTAACAAATCAAAATTAGATATTATAGTTACATTATAAAAATCATAAGTTTAGTAAAATAACAGTTCTTGACTTTCTCTCTTTAAACTTTACACGCTTTAGAGGATCCAAATCCTATAATAATATGGTTGACTTAGGTACCTGAACTACTATATATCACAAATACAAATGCTCACAGATATCTCTATATAGGATCGAAATCCTATGATATAAGGTTGGTTTAAAATATGTTTGTCTTCGTTCCATAAAGCATTTTTATGTATATTTAATCTCCATAATTTTTTTTGAGGTGACTACAAACTTTGTAGTTGTTTTTTTTATTAAACTAAAATAAAAGGTTTAATAATTTTAGTTCCTCTATTTTTACTCACTTACGAGAATGACTCTATATTTTAAAATCACTCGATTTTAATTCTCTTTGAAATTTTAAACTTGAAAAATGGTAATATGTCATATAAATTGAGGTTTAGGTTTTGTTTTTTATACAATGTTTGTTGATCATTTTACATGTCAGATTGCATAACAAATCTATTTAAATATGTCACATAGTCTAAAAATAAGTAAATTAAAGAGACCAAAACTAAATATCTTGAAATAGGAGACTGATTCCATAAGTGGATGAAAATAGAGATCAAAAGTGTAACTAAAACTAAACAAATTATGTCAAAAAAATGCATTAGGTAGGTAACCGTTTACCGCCATCTTGTGTTGCCGACCGAGCATGCCCACCCCCACAAACATGTCTTCATGTATTCATATTTGCCCCACAAAAAGTAAGTAATAGGGATGTGAAAAACAAACTAATGACTAACCAATCAAAGATTCAAACTGAATCAATTTATTCGGTTTACCTTATTTTGGTGTAAACCAAACGAATCATATCCCACCCTTATTAGTTTGGATAAAAAGTATATTGTATATTTTATTTTTTAGTAAAGTATATTGTATACTTGTATTTGTCAATAGTAGCATATTATTTCTTTAATAACATATGACATGATATAAAAATAATAATATAGTATCGTCTTATAAGTGCATCTTAATTGATAGTTTTCTAAACATTTGTATATAGGAGTTGAAATTTGAACTCTAAATTTCTCACCTTTTCACACATATAGTGTGTGAGAGCTGGCCTTTGGGTTATTTAAACAAATAAATGTCTACAATGAAAAAATTGAGATGCTTTCAACTTTTTAACTCTAATTCATGTATAGTTATTTTAAATCAAATTTTATTCTGTCTCTAAATCTCCATTTGAATAGAGGTGATAAATTTCTATATAACAACCGGAGTATTCTTCTCCCTTCATTTTTTCAAAAATAAAAACCATTTCATTTTTTTATTTAAAACTAAAAGTAGATTGAAAATAAATGTGCTTTTCATATCTAATTACTTTACACACTAAACAACAAAATTGTGTTTTTTTTTGTGTGTAGTGACATAATGGAGAACTACCAAAAGCAAATGAAGACCCTAGCAGAGAAACTAACAAACATGATATTCAACATTTTAGGAATTTCACAAGAACAAAACAAATGGGTTGGTTCTAACAACCATGTTGGAGCAATGCAACTAAACTTCTACCCATGTTGTCCCGACCCAAAAAAAGCAATGGGATTGGCCCCACACACAGACACATCCCTTTTCACAATCCTCCATCAAAGTCAAACAAATGGACTTCAAATATTCAAAGAAGGTGTAGGGTATGTTCCTGTGGACCCTCATCCAAATACACTTGTTGTTAACACTGGTGACATTCTTCATATATTGTCAAATTCTAGGTTTCGATGTTCTCTTCATCGTGTTGTTGTGAATGATATTAGGGATAGATATTCAGTGGCTTATTTTTATGGACCCCCAGTTGATTATTTGGTTTCTCCTTATGTTGGTGATAATTCTTTGCCACGTTTTCGTGCTTTGACCGTCAAGGATTATATTGGGATTAAAGCCAAGAATTTAGGGGGTGCTTTGTCTTTGATTAGTGCATTACTTGATCATGATGATTAATGTTGAATGTTTAATCTTTCTTTTATATTTTTGTAAGAAAATAAATTGTACATCTTTTGTATACATATGTAGCTGCGAATTTCGATTGTAGTTTTTTTTTAGTGTCTTTTTTAGATTTCATTTTTGTTTCTTCTACTTGTCGAGAATGATAACATACGGTCTAAAAAGATACTTGTAATTAGTGATGGTATATCTTTCCTGTCCAAAAAAAAATGGTGGTATTTCTTTTCTTATTGGTCGATTTGTTGAAAGTGAATTTGAACTCTTTAAAAATGTCTTAAAATTCGAGTTGTGTATAGGAAAAAAAATAGTTGAGAGAGTAGAACTCACTTAAGATGGCTAATCAGAAAGATTAATCTTTTATAAAGACGATCGACACTCGTACACCGTTAAAAAGCATATGTTAATTAACATTTATTATAAGTGAGATTAACATATGAAGGGACTATGGTTCAAACCTCGGATATCTAACTTATTCATTTTAAAGTTTATCCACTAGACTATTTGACAATTTATTATATTCTTCTTTTTGAAATAATCATTTTGGTTAATTGGAAACTAAGGTTGAAACTAGGTTTCTAATTCATCTAAACATTTTTGTTATAATCAAAATTGAATTAATAGGAGTAAAAAGGTCCAATCAAAAAACAAATACAATCAAACTGAGTTGAAACACATAAACTAAAGATATTAAAAATGTTTAGGTAAACTTCTTAATAATAATTTATAAAAATTATTAATAAAAAATTCCATGTTGATGTTAGTTCTATACTCAATCAATATTTGTAGAAAATTATTATATCAAGTATGAATATAATGGTGTTTCATATTGAATTGAAATATGGACGTTGAATACTATATAAATGAGAAAACTTAAATATAGTATTTTAAGATTTTGGTTTAAGATATGGTGTTTGATTTCTCTTATATTATTGCTCAAAGTCCAACATATATATTCCCAAACGCCTTCAGTATCTCAAAGCCAAGTTTCTATCTGCTCTCCTTGTATCATATAAGTTTTCTTAAACAGTGTTTAAGTGGAGTACATTAAAGAAAAAAATTACGTTCAACACAATATAAATGAGAAAACTTATGAAATTTCTATCAACTTGATAATCTCCAAAAATCCTCATAACCCAACACAAGCCGACCTTAATGGTTCTTTCTTAGGGTTTCAAATGACTTTTTAAGTATTAATCATCAATAGGACACGTTGATACCTTGCCGACACTTTGATCTATATGTATCGGCCATATTTGTCCCATACTAAGTTTTTAATAATCTGATGTTATGATTCCAAATGAAGAAAGAAGCAAGCACTACAGATTTCTGCTATATAGGACGATATATGTGATATGTGGCATTAAGTTACTGCAGTGCCTTTGGAATTAGGGATGGCTAGTAGCTAGCTAGGCAGAATCAGGAATATATCTCTTTTGATTCTGATATGAAGATCCCTTTGTCTTTTCTATTTGTCTTTATTCTCATATGCTCAAGCCAAAATTTATTTTAATAAAGGCTTAATACATCCTCCGGTCTCTTAACTTATTTTAATTTTTTAGTTTGACCCCTTAACCATAAAGTGTCTCAATTTGGTCCCTTATATCTTTTGTTATTTATTTTGGTCATCGCAGTTAGTTTTTTTATGTTTAATATTTTTAATATGATTATAAAATCCATAATATACTACGATGAACCATCCATATCTGATTTTTTTCATTCTCCTTCTCTTAAAAGAAATTAAGAATTTTTTTTTGTTTGAAATTCAGAAAAATAAAAATAATCAGATTTTTTTCTAAAATTTTAAAAATCGGAAAAAACATTTAAATTTATTTCGAAATTTAATTTTCAAAATAAATGAAAAAAAACAAAAATTAAAAAAATCAAAATTTTTAAAAAAGGTCAATTTTTTATAAAAAAAAAATTCTGAAAAATTAAAAAAATCTTAATTTTTATATTTTAAAAAAGTAATATTCGCACATTTAAGAAAAACAAACCATTCAGATTTGCTTCGAAATTTAAAAAATCAAAAAAAAATTTGTTTTTTTTGGAAATTCAGAAGATATTTAGAAATTTATGAATTTAATTTTCAAAATAAAAAAATTGAAATTTACAAAAAGGTCAGCTTTTTTTCAAAAAAAAATGGTAAAATGTTTTATTTTTATTTTTATACCAAAAATAATTTCTGGAAAATAAAGAAAAACTTAATTTTTACGATTTTTTTATTTTTAAAAAGTAATTTTCACATTTTTTATTTCTAAATTAATATAAATAAATTTATATTATTTTTTGAAAATTAATTTTCAGATTTTTTAAATTGTTTTTTATTTCTAAATTAATATAAATTGTTTTTAAAATTAAGTGTTGATAGCTCATGGTAACATACAATAGATCTGAATGATCTAACGGTCTTTATTTTGATAAAAAATCAAATGGTTAAAATTCATAAAATTAATAAGGTCTATGGCGGACTACTTTTAATGTTGTTTCATCTTAGACTTTTAAGGTTAAAAACTAACAGAGAGGACCAAAATAGTAAACGGCAGAAAATTTATGGGACCAAATTGAAACACTTAATAATTAAGGGGTCAAACTGAAAAATTAAAATAAGTTAAGGGGTGGAGGATGTTTAAGCTTTTAATAAAACATTGAAAACCATAAAGGAAACAGAGAAGATAACATTTGTTTATTTTGTTTGTGTTTTTTTTACTCTTCTATATATGCCTTTTTTGAAGGAAAACAAAAAAGACAAACTGAATAAATTATATTTCAATAAGGAAAAATTATTTGCAAAGTACTTTTTTTTTAGAGAATTTGCAAAGTACGTATAAAGTGCGATTTTTTCATCCTAACCTATGAAACGAAGCAAAAATATTTTATTAATAAAGAAAAACGAAACAGGAGTGACATTGGCATGTATAAAGGATCCATAAATTCTAACTCAATCAATAAAAATATTAAAAGTATCAATCTTGCCAACATGTTGTAAAAAAAAAAAATCATCTTTCATTATCAATGTCATGAACAAAATTGCACAACGACTTCAATGCTATGTCTTACTTGGTCTTTATTTTATGCTATTGTATTTCCACATAATTTTGAATCACACTGCAAATACCTTTATCATACTCATTTCTCACACAAAAGGAATTTATTGACTTCAAAAATAAGTCTGTTGAATTACTCCCATTCACATCGCTTCATTTTGTTTTAATCAAACTATGTTAATTAATTATTAAATCATCTCACATGATCAAACACAATTATAATTCTAGAAAATTTTATGGTGAAGTCATGAGAATGACTTTTCTGGTGAAGTTGACACTATAACATCAAAAATTTAGTGAATAACACCCCACTCTTTGTACAATGGCATCAAAAGTTCAATCTTCATAGTATCATCAATTCATGAGATTAACAATACTACACTTAATCTAATTTTATCCTACCTTGTTTTAGGTGTAACACCCCACAAAGTGTAACACTTAAGACTATCACATAATATCATTAACTTTGTTTGTATGTTAAAGACGTCGTCACTAAAATAGTACGTGTAAGTTCAAGATGTTGCAAGCATTACTAGCTTAATTACTATTGATCATTATTCAGTAATCAACAATTTAAAAATGAATCAAACATTAAAATCAAAATTAACTTTTTCAAAAAAGTCAGTTTTCTGACTGCACCATAAAAACTCCCTTATATTCCTCTCACTTGTTAACTTGTCGTGGCTTTGCTGTAAAAAAAAAAGACTTTGTCACCTCTTCTTCCTCAATCTTGCCAACATGTTATAAAAAAAATATATCATCTTTAATTATCAATGTCATGAACAAAATGGCACAACGACTTCAATGCTATGTCTTACTTGGTCTTTATTTTATGATACTGTATTTCCACATAATTTTGATTCCATATCAATCTAGTGACTTTCTACAATTTCTTACCAAAAGTTTTATTCTCCTTTTCTTTGAATAATATACATAGAATTCTCATATTTCAATCCATGCACAAAATTCTCGTTGAGTAGAGCCGAAGTTTTCTACTCCTTGGAAAAGTCCCTCACGAACATACGGTTTGACCCTGAAATATAGGTTTTCCTTCTAGTGGTTCACTTAACCATCATTATTTCTGAAATTAAATACTTTTCCTCATCAAAAAATTAAATACTTTTCCCATTTCGTATTTTCCTTAGTTAACACTTACTACATCTTGTGCTTAGTTGCTCTTGTTTAATAAAAGTTTTGCTTGTAAAAAAAGATAACACGTATTATATGTCTACCATGAGTTTAGCTTAATTAGTAGAGACATTGCATAATACATGTAGGATTGAAGTTTGAACTTCGGACATCTAACTTCTCTACATTAAAAATGTATGAACTCTATTTACTAGACTACACATAAAATAAAATTATGTAGGCTTTTTTTAAGAAAAATTATGTGGGCGCATGTGCCCTCACTATCATTTATTTTTTTTCTTAATAATTAAGTATATCATTATCTACCTAGCGATGAGACGGGCATCTGGTGCCCTCTACTTACTCTTTTTATTGTGCTAACACGTATAAGTTACAAATAGTTGTTTTTATTAAAATTTTGATTACAATAATTTAATTTTTATTAAAATTATAGGTATAGATAATAGATATTTTGCACTTTCAAATTGTAACAAACTATGCTTACCTTTTGATCGTACTTGATTAGAAGGTGGATGTTGGTGCTTTGTTTAATGCGGTGGTTCACGGTGGTGAGAATACTTCGGTGAGCGTTGGACCGAATGGGGGGGGGGTGTACCTGCAAACACTCTGACGCTCAAGTCAGTAGAGGTTCAGAATGAGGGTTTGAGAGTGAAAGACATTCTATCTTGGAAGCTGCGAGGAGCCTCCTATTTGTAGAGGTGGGTGAATCAAGAGCCGTTGTAATGGCACATGTGAGTCCGGCGATTACGAAATCAGGGGGAAGTGTAACCTCCGGTGAGAGAATCATGGGAACGTGGGAATAGAGACGTTATTGTTTGTTTGAACATGTCTCATTTGCTCCGTGCACCCCCTTCGCGAAGAAGGGGTTTGTTGCGAGTAAAAGGTCAAATGCAGCATTTGGGCTTGGTTTGTTATTCGGCCTAGTTCTTTGACTGGTCCAGAACAGTAGCCCCCCAAGTCGAGGCTCTCGATAAAGAGTGATGACTTAAGATTGAGTGAGGGGACTGATCGCATAGGTCTTATGAAGTTTTTTTGGAGAACATCCGAAGGGAATAGTACGAGCTTATGCACGTTACTGAAACCATTATGATACATATGCGGAGGGGTGGTGCTTGCTCGCTTATGGGGTATCTTGAAGGTTCTACGACGATTGAGCTAGGTGTCGCTCGTTTACGTAGCGTGCTCAAAGGCAACCAACTTGGCCGTAATTGACGAACGTCGCTTAGGACTTAGCATCTTAGTGTTTATACCGATGTTTTGGGTCACTGGAGTCGTGCGCAAGATTTATGCTCGCTAACTTTTTGCATGTATTCTCCACCTAGCCTTGGGCTCATCGTTTAGTAGAATATGTGTTCGACATTGTTATGTTCGCCCATAATGCTCAGAAGTAGAAAAAGATTCCCTTGTCAGAGAGTTGGTCGTTTGTCATTCAGTAATTAATGTCCATGTCTCGAGAGTGGGACTGAGGGGACATGACCTTTGGTTCCTGAATTCCACGTGTAAAGGCTATGATAGTACTTAAGTACCTAGCACCTTGATGGCGTCTTGGTTTATGTTTCCAAGATGTTATCAAGACCGTTGATTTAATCCTGGCAATTGGAAACCAACTGCATTTGATCAGAACTGTTGGATGCGTTGATTGAGATGATATGGATCATTGTTTCGCTTTATTAATGAAGAGTCGCATGTGAAGGGCTACACTGGATTTTGTTCTCCTGTTTTCTGAAGGATTGCGAAGAGAGTATAAATATGTTCAAACGCATGTTTGGAACACTTTACACTTCTTCGTTTTTTAGCAACTCTATAGTTTCAAGAATTCCTTTGAAATCTCCAGCGCATTTTGGTCCTTCAACTCATCATCACCAAGTTGAGTTCTTCATCTCTAACACAGGTTCGTCATTTTCTGTACTTTTCCTTCTGTTTTTATGGCTTTGATCACTGTAGTTTTTGCTTAAAAACAACAATATTGCATAAATGATTTAGGGTTACTCTGATACGGTGGTTTTCGCCGTTGTTTTTGGTGGTTTCCATTGTGTACGAGGAGTGTTAGGATTTTAAGCATGTTTGAGTGTTGTTTTTTGGAGGAAGGAACCACCGGCGATGGGTTGAGTTTTAGTTAATAAAATCTTTGACCCGTCGCCGATTGGGAAAAGGTTTCTTTGCTATTGGAGAAAACACTTTTGTCGTGAAGCTGCTTTTCTTGTGGAAAGTTATCAGCTTTTGGATTTTTCCCTCTTTGATCGTTTTGTGAAGATGTTCAATCCCTTCCTCGTCATGGTTAGTCTGATAGGTGAAGGAAGGGTGGATTTGATTGTTAGATTCACTTTTTTCCTTCCTTATCTTTTAGGTTCCTTCTGGTCGATAAATCTTGGATGGGGGATGAACCACAAAAAGTGATCTCGTCGTTTGCGCCGGATGGAGCGGCGGAAACCACTTTTCGCTTAATCGGGAAGAGCGAAGATTGGGAAGTCGACCTCTCGAGTACTTCGGAGAAGGTGTGTTCACAGTTTCCGAATTACTCATTCCCCATGTACGAGGTGGTGTTTAATGTTATGGGTCTCCGTTTGCCGTTCTCCGCTTTCCAACGGTAAGTTTTTCAGTGGAATACTTAATGTGTGGAGCAAGAATAATCAAGCAACCAAAACAAAGTATATGGAAGTTATAAACACAAGCAAAAGTAGAAAATAGCAATAGAAAGAAATAGAGAACACAAAAGGATTTGTTTACCCAGTTCGGTGCAAAATAGACCTAGTCTGGGGGAGAGAGCACACCTTTTTTCCACTATAATGATGAGTAACTTTACAAAAGAGATATCAATGGGTTACAAAAATAAGTCTCCCGCCTAATTCTACCCAAATTTCTAATCTCTTCCTGTGGCCAAGAGACTCAATCCTAATAGTGTTTCCCAAGATGAATCAACCCCAACCCTAGTGTTTGTTGCCAAGAGCAAACTCTATACAAACCCTAATTTTGTGTTGCCTCCCAAACCCTTGTTTTCAGCCCCCTCTATCTCAAGGTTTACTCTGATACAAAGTCTATATTTATAGTAAAAGTATTCCTCAAAAAACTGGAACAAATCTGAGCTCAAAATATGATTCTGTTTTATTTTCTGTCTGTCAAATTCGGCCACCAAATTACTCCATTCGGCCACCGAATTTTCACGTACCAACAGCCAAATTCGGCCACTGAGCTATCCAATTCGGCCACTGATTTTGACAACATGGCAACTACAATTTCTTCAATTTTGAGTCACTTTCACAACAATACTACAACCATATAAAAATAGAAACAATATTGATTTAGGTTTGTGTCCATGGAAGACTTTCTAATCAATCAAATAAGTATCCAAAGTTTTCAATGAAGAACTAGGCCAAACATAAACATGGAAGCTGCACTCAAATAAAACTCATTTTTACTGCATTGAATCAGGGGTGTCCTTGAGGGTGGGCTCGAGGGGCGGCAGTTCAGGGGCATCAAAATTGTTATTTTTACTTAGTAGTTAGCGATATATACATATATTTCTTTTAAACTTGCTTTGATTAATTCTATTGAAAATATATTTTTAGAGAATCTTGATTATGAATGAATTTTATGCAACAAAAAATACAAGAAGAAAGACGTTCAAATAATTAAAAGAACACAAAAAAAAATATCAGGACCGGCCTGCATTGAATCATTGTTAAAATGATCTTCTTTATTCGATCGATCAATTCTAAAATTAACCGCCAAAAAAGAAAGATCAATTTCTAAGATCAATATTTTTTTGCTATGCTCCATCCTACTTCTCAACAATTATAACTATAAACTTATAATCAATCGTTTAAGAAATAAAGCTTGTGCAAACGAAATGACAAGAAAGCAATTCTAGAGATACATAACTTTGCATATAATGCAGAATCTTCGTATATTAACCTTGATGATACAAATGTCAATTTAAGAGAGAGACTCCTTACAACATATATTTATTAATCTTTCTCCTTATTCCTCGTAACTGTTTTATTTTATTTTTTAAACGGCAAACAATTTATTCAATCAAGCTACCCTGCACAAGCAGTACTAGGCTAGTGAAATAACAATAACTATCATATCATATGATATTTATTTCCAAGACGTCAAGGAATCATATGATATAAATACACACATCAATCAAATTCCTGCAAATGCATCTATTGCATTTTCTTTGCGAGTTGAAAAGAAGTACTCTACGTAATCCTCATAAATGAATGACCGGTAACGAAGAGGATGCATTTTATCATCCACCAGGTCATGTGGCACCTCAACTTTCACCTTGTCCTTTGGGAATGCAAAAAGTCCAAATGAATATCTATCTTTGTCTCCACACATTGTCACTCTATGTGTAGGTGCATGAATTCTCCCATTGCTCCATGCCTATAAAAATCAAATTTTAGTGAAGTTATAGAAAGACATATATTCATAGTAATGTTATACATTTACATGTAAGAAATTAAGAGCAAGTGCATTGCATTTGCATGCTTGAAAGTACCTTGAGTGTGTCACCAACAATGACAACAAAGCTTCCTTGGGGTATGTTTACATCAATCCATTTGTTTGTTTTGGTTAGAACCTCAAGACCTTTGACTTCATTTTGGCATAAAATGGTTAATGTAGATTTGTCGGTGTGAGGGAACAAGCCAGCTTCATTTTCTTTGTTGATTTCAGGAACTTTGTATTTCATCAACCGAAGTTTATTACAACTCAGTAATTCTTCCATGTCTGAAGTGTATTGTTTTGGAAGACCATAACCATCTAGAATCATCTTGAAAATGAGGAAACTCAGTTCAAACATCTTCGAGCTCATGGTCTTTATTGTCTCACTATATATCATCACAAAAATCCACAAGAAAAAAAAACATATTACAATGTAGATATGGGTATACAAACTAGACTGACCCACATAGCTTGCAAAGAGTAGTATATGAAATAAATAAATAAGTAAATCTAAATAATATGATAATAATTCAATAAGAAAAGAAAGAAAAAAAATACCAAAAAGTTGGATTTCCTTGAGGCCACATGAGATTAGTAAAGGCCAAAGAAGTATCTCCACCGACAATATCATCGATCCCAAAGTTTTCACTTTGAGGACGATCACTAGTGTAGCCACTGAAACGTCCATCACTTATGTGTTTCCTCTTATTTTCTTCAGGTAAATCAAACGAGGATTTCATCCCCAATAACATGTTTTGAAATAAACTCTCTGAAAACTTATTCTTGTCATACATTAAGATGAAACAACCAGGATTCTCACATGCATCTCTCACTTTTCCGCTCATTTTTTTCCAATCCTCACTTTCTTGATCAAACGCTAACTCATACATGGAAAAATCTAGACATGGGATCATTTCACCCTCACTACCCATTTTCCCTTTCTCTTGGTTAATTTTTCTTTCACAAGATTCTGCTCTAAATGTAGATGCTCTATTCTACGTATTTATAGTGACGAACTTGAGATTGATCATTGATTTAGTCACAACAATAAAATAAAGCCAAGTTGTGGAAAAGCAGGACCAAAACTAGCTACTATATAGGAAAATGGACAGGCTTAGAAAAGAAGAAAAAACTAAGAGACTATACACGGTGTCTCATACTTTGCTTTTTAAGTTATCTTGTTTGTACATATAAAAATAAGTAAAACCGTGAGGAAGGTGGCAAGTGAATTTATGGCAGCAATGAAATTTTCAACATGGAGATAGTGATAGTGGTGAAGATGTTTCCAATCTCATATTTGTTTTGGTGAGAGAATTTAAAAAAAAATGTAAAAAAACAGCAAAACTTTTTTTTTTTAAGGAAAAAAAAAAACAACAAAACTTGAATAGCCGGTAACCAAGCATTGAGTGGAAACGTGGACCAATATGCAAGGTGTGTTGATTGGCGTGTGACAAAACGTTTGTCCGTAGCATTTCTCAACCTTAGAAATCTGTCTATTCGGATTTTTTTATTTATTTGGATCTATAATCAACTTACTCTTTCTCTCTCTTCTCTCCTTTCAAAAACCTAACCGTCACCACATTTTCTTCTTTTTGTCTATCGAAGAGAGGTAATTTATGATCAATTTTGACCCAAAATCACTCATCCGAATTGTTTTTCCTCTTTTTAATTAAATAAGTGATTTCCACATATTTTCAGTTTTGTTTCGTTTGTTTTTGTGATTTTGTCGTGTTTATTTGATTTAGGTTAAAAGATTGACTTTGAGCAAGTGCAAATTTAATTAATGAATTTAGCGTCGTCAACATTGCAAATCTAGAGACATGAGTATTTCAGATGTTTGAATATAGTCATATTTTTAGGCATAAATACTCTTCCATTTTATGTTATTAATCTGGAAGTTGTAAGTTTTTTCGCAAATTCATCTTTTTTTATTTTTAGCGGTTTTAAATTTGTATTGTATCGATGCACTCTATCAATTTAAATGAACGAATATCGTTTATTTTTTAACCTCTAAACTCTTTGATGTATGAAACATGTTTGGGTATATTATTGATAGGTCAAAGAGGTGTTTGGGGATTTCATCCCTTTAACCTTTCAAATAGGTGCAAATCAAAATCAAAATCAATCTAAAAGTCAAAAACCATGCAAAATTGAATATTATTGTATGGTCAAAGAGGTGTTTGGTTAGAATTTGACTTTGTAACATGAAGGGATTGAGTTCAAATCAAATCCCACCTATTATAAGTCTTAATATGACTATTGATGTCGTTGTTATTAATAAAATTTCTCCTTCACCAATATTTTTAAAAACAAAATTATTGGATGTAGTTTTTTTACAAAAATAAACGATATTCATTCATTCAAATTGATAGAGTACATCGATACAATATAAATTCGCTAAAAACATAAAATGATGAATATGTGAACAAACTCACAACATCCATATTAATAGCAAAAAACGGAAAGTCACATATGCCTACAAACAAATATGACTAATATGACTATATTTAAGTCTCCGGAATACTCATGTCTCCGGATCTGCAACGTTGACGACGTCAAAGTCATTGTCATTGATCGGATCTGCACTTGCTCAAAGCTAATCTTTCAACATGGATCAAATAAACACCGCACTAAGACGGGAAACCAAAAACACGCTGCACAAAGACGGGAAATCAAACAAATAGAGTCGTGCAGAGACGACGAAATCACAAAAACAAACAAAAGAAAACAGAAAATATGTGAAATCTCTTATTCAATTAGGATAAAAGGAAAAACAACTCAGAGGGGTGATTTTTGGATCAAATTGGGTCAAAATTGACCCTAAATCACCCCTCTGACAAGAAGAAGAAGAAGAAGAAAGGGGTGACGACTAGGGTTTGAGAAGGAGAGAAGAGAGAGTTGATATTTTGAAATCGAATCAAATCGCATAAACATATTTCATATTTTAGTAAATATTAATATATAATTTATTGCTTTTAAATTTTTTTTTTTGGTAGTGTCGGGTGTTCGAACCTCGGACCTTGCCTATATTATGTGTCCTTACCAGCTGAGCTAAGCTCACGGGGTCTTTTAAATTTTCTTTTAATAATACTTATTAGCTTAGTTTAAACTTTTCTTTTTTAATATTTCATATATTTCAAATATAATCGATTATTGCACTAAAAAATATATATAATTGATCATTGTCTTTCTGTAATATTGTTTTTAGGTATATTATGTTATATTTTGCATCAACTTTATTTCTTTACAGTAATTTATAATATTAATTTCTTCAGCAAAAATATATATAATATTAATATATATTATGATTGTAATTTAGATATCTAAAAAATTATCTAAATTAAACCATATCAATTTGGATATTTTAAATGGGCCATCTAAACTGAACTCCTTGTGATTTTATCTTTTAATAAGATGATTTTTTGTCTCAAAATAATTTAAATCACACTGCAAATACCTTTATCATACTCTTTTCTCACACAAAAGGAATTTATTGACTTCAAAAATAAGTCTGTTGAATTACTCCCATTCACATCGCTTCATTTTGTTTTAATCAAACTATGTTAACTAATTATTAAATCATCTCACATGATCAAGCACAATTATAATTCTAGAAAATTTTATGGTGAAGTCATGAGAATGACTTTTCTGGTGAAGTTGACACTATAACATCAAAAATTTAGTGAATAACACCTCACTCTTTGTACAATGGCATCAAAAGTTCAATCTTCATAGTATCATCAATTCATGAGATTAACAATACTACACTTAATCTAATTTTATCCTACCTTGTTTTAGGTGTAACACCCCACAAAGTGTAACACTTAAGACTATCACATAATATCATTAACTTTGTTTGTATGTTAAAGACGTCGTCACTAAAATAGTACGTGTAAGTTCAAGATGTTGCAAGCATTACTAGTTGAATTACTATTGATCATTATTCAGTAATCAACAATTTAAAAATGAATCAAACATTAAAATCAAAATTAATTTTTTCAAAAAAGTCAGTTTTCTGACTGCACCATAAAAACTCCCTTATATTCCTCTCACTTGTTAACTTGCCGTGGCTTTGCTGTAAAAAAAAAGACTTTGTCACCTCTTCTTCCTCAATCTTGCCAACATGTTATAAAAAAAATATAACATCTTTAATTATCAATAGTCATGAACAAAATTGCACAACGACTTCAATGCTATGTCTTACTTGGTCTTTATTTTATGCTATTGTATTTCCACATAATTTTGATTCCATATCAATCTAGTGACTTTCTACAATTTCTTACCAAAAGTTTTATTCTCCTTTTCTTTGAATAATATACATAGAATTCTCATATTTCAATCCATGCACAAAATTCTCGTTGAGTAGAGCCGAAGTTTTCTACTCCTTGGAAAAGTCCCTCACGAACATACGGTTTGACCCTGAAATATAGGTTTTCCTTCTAGTGGTTCACTTAACCATCATTATTTCTGAAATTAAATACTTTTCCTCACCAAAAAATTAATAAATACTTTTCCCATTTCGTATTTTTCTTAGATAACACTTACTACATTCCCTCAAAAAAAAAAAAACACTTACTACATCTTGTGCTTAGTTGCTCTTTTTTAATAAAAGTATTGCTTATAAAAAAAATAACACGTACTAGATGTCTACCATGAATTTAGCTTAATTGGTAGGGTTGCATAATACATGTAGGATCGGAGTTTGAACCTCGAACATCTAACTTCTCCACATTAAAAATGTGTGAATTATATCCACTAGGCTACACATAAAATAAAATTATGTAAGCTTTTTTTAAGAAAATTTATGTGAGCGCTTGTGCCCTCGCTATCATTTAATATTTTTTCTTAATAATTAAGTATATCATTATCTACTAGCGATGAGACGGGCACCCCAGTGCCCTCTATTTGCTCTTTTTATTGTGCTAACACGTATAAGTTACAAATAGTTGTTTTTATTAAATTTTGATTACGATAAATTAATTTTGATTAAAACTATAGGTATAGATAATAGATATTTTGCACTTTCAAATTGTAACAAACTATGCTTACCTTCTTATCGTACCTGATCAGAAGGAGGTTGTCGGTGCTTTATTTAATGTGGTGGTGAGAATACTTCGGTGGGCGTTGAACCGAATGGGAGTGTGTACCTGCAAACACTCTGACGCTCAAGTCAGTAGAGGTTGAGAATGGGGGTTTGAGAGTGAAAGACATTCTACCTTGGAGGCTGCGAGGAGTCTCCAATTTATAGAGGTGGGTGAATGCAGAGCCGTTGTAATGGCGTATGTGGGTTCGACGATTACGAAATCAGGGGAAGTGTAACCGCCGGTGTGAGATTCGCTGGAACGTGGGAATAAAGAGGTTATTGTTCGTTTGAACAGGTCTCAGTTGCTCCGCGCATCCCCTTCGCGGAGAAGGGGTGTGTTGCGAGTAAAAGGTCAAATGAAGCATTTAGGCTTGGTTTGTTATTGGGCTCAAGCAATTGGGCATAGTTCTTTGACCGGTCCAGAACAGTAGCCCCCCCCCCCCCCCCCAAGTCGAGGCTTTTGATAAAGAGTGATGACTTAATATTGAGCGAGGGGATTGATCGCATAAGTCTTATGAAGTTTTTCGGAGAACATCTGGAGGGAATAGTACAAGCTTATGCACGTTACAGAAACCGTTCTTATAACCATGCGGAAGGGTGGTGCTTGCTCACTTGTGAGGTATCATGAAGGTTCTACGACGATTGAGCTAGGTGCTGATCGTTTACGTAATGTGCTTAGAGGTGAGCAACTTGGCCGTAATTGACGAACTTGGCTTGTGACTTAGCATCTTAATGTTTATACCAATGTTTTAGGTCACTGGCGTCTAGCGCATGATTTATGCTCGCTAACTTTTTGCACGTGTTCGCCACCTACCCTTGGGCTCATTGTTCATTAGAATATGTGCTCGGCGTTGTTCTGTTCGCTCATGAAGCTCAGAAGTAGGAAAATATTCCCTCATCAGAGAATTATTCGTTTGTCATTCAGTATTTAATGCCCATGTCTCGAGAGTGAGACTGAGGGGACATGACCTTTGGTTCCTGAATTCCATGTGTAAAGGTTATGATAGTACTTAAGTACCTAGCACCTTGATGGCGTCTTGGTTTATGTTTCCAATATGTTATCAGAACCGTTGATTTAATCCTGACAATTGGGAACCAACTGAATCTGATCAGAATCGTTGGATGCGTTGATTGAGATGATATGGATCGTTGTTTCGCTTTATTAATGAAGAGTCGCATGTGAAGGGTTGCATCGGGTGTTATTCGCCTGTTTTCTGAAATATTTTGAAGGGAGTATAAATACGTTCGAACGCATGTTTAGAACACTTTACACTTCTTCGTTTTTTAGCAACTCTATAGTTTCCAAAATTCCTTTGAAATCTCCAGGGCATTTTTGTCCTTCAACTCATCATCAACAAGTTGAGTTCTTCATCTCTAACACAGGTTTGTCATTTTCTGTACTTTTCCTTCTGTTTTTATGGCTTTGATCACTGTAGTTTTTGCTTAAAAACAAAAATCTTGCATAAATGATTTAGGGTTACTCCGATATGGTGGTTTTCGCCGTTGTTTTTGGTGGTTTCCACTGTGTACGAGGAGTGTTAGGATTTTAAGCATGTTTGAGTGTTGCGTTTTTGAGTTTTTTGGAGGAGGGAACCATCGGCGATAGGTTGAGTTTTAGTTAATAAAATCTCTGACCCGTCGCTGATTGGGAAAAGGTTTCTTTGCTATTGGAGAAGCAGTTTTTTTCGTGAAGCTGGTTTTCTTGTGGAAAGTTATCAGCTTTTGGCTTTTTCCCTCTTTGATCGTTTTGTGAAGATGTTCAATCCCTTCCTCGCCATGGTCGGTCTGATAGGTGAAGGAAGGGTGGATCTGATTGTTAGATTCACTTTTTCCTTCCTTATCTTTCTTGTTCCTTATGGCCGATAAATATTGGATGGAGGATGAACCACAAAAAGCGATCTCGTCATTTGCGCCGGATGGAGCGGCGGAAACCCATTTTCGCTTAATCGGGAAGAGTGAAGATTGGGAAGTGGAACTTCCGAGTACTTCGGAGAGGGTGTGTTCGCACTTTCTGAATTACTCATTCCCCATGTACGACGTGGTGTTTAAAGATGTGGGTCTCCGTTTGCCGTTCTCCGCTTTCCAACGGGAAGCTTTTCGGTTGAATACTTGATGTGTGTAGCAAGAATAATCACGCAACCAAAACAAAGTATATGGAATTATAAACACAATCAAAAGTAGAAAACAACGAGAGAAAGAAAGAGAAAACACAAGAATTTGTTTACCCAGTTCGGTCCAAAATTGACCTAGTGTGTGGGAGAGAGCAGCCCTCTATTCCACTATAATGATGAGTAATTTTACAAAAGAGATATCAATTGGTTACAAGAATAAGTCTACCGCCTAATTCTACCCAAAGTCTCAATCTTTTCCCGTGACCAAGAGACTTAATCCTAATAGTGTTTCCCAAGGTGAATCAACCCCAACCTTAGTGTTTGTTGCCAAGAGAAAACTCTATACAAACCCTAGTTTTGTGTTGCCTCCCAGACCCTTGTTTTCATCCCCCTCTATCTCAAGGTTTACTCTGATACAAAATCTATATTTATAGTAAAAGTATTCCTCAAAAAACTGGAACAAATTTGAGCCCAAAATATGATTCTGATTTATTTTCTGTCTAAAAAATTCGGCCACCGAATTACTTCATTCGGCCACTGAATTTTCACGTACCAACAGGCAAAAAAACCACAGCCAAATTCGGCACCAAGCTATCCAATTCGGCCATCGATTTTGACAGCATGAGAACTACAATTTCTTCAATTTTGAGTCACTTTCACAACAATATAAAAATAGAAACAATATTGATTTAGGTTTGTGTCTATGAAAGACTTTCTAATCAATCAAATAAGAAAATTAATATTAAAATACCGTCCAGTCATATTTAAC
This sequence comes from Medicago arabica, assembly GCA_946800305.1. Lineage (NCBI taxonomy): Eukaryota > Viridiplantae > Streptophyta > Magnoliopsida > Fabales > Fabaceae > Medicago > Medicago arabica. Next base: position 7,563,467 of record OX326965.1, on the reverse strand, counting down.
AAGTTTAAGGGTGTTTTTTAGCTCATAATTAGGATCTTGATTGACATAGCAAAACCCTAAAAATATGAGAGACAACAAATTGAGTTTGAGAATACAATTATAAACCCTTTCCCGTCAATTATTTTACCTCCACAAAATAGTTGAGAATTCTTAAAAGTCTTCACTACAAGGAAGGACGAAATTCCAACCAAAGACAACGTCAACCTTATCAAAAGTAATTTTAATAGCCAAAAAAATATTTGTTAACTCTGCTTGAAAAACAGATGTTTTTCCTAAGAAAATAGGAAATTAAGCAACCAACAAAAGAAGCTCTAAAAGGAAGCTTTCTCTTTGATGCCTTGAGGAATTCACCAAGACTTATGAACAATGTAGTCACTTACTCTAGAAGTCGTCAAAAACTGTTGATTGCCTTATAAAAACTGTTTTTCTGTTTTTAAAAATTAGAGAATTAGATCTATGAATCTTTCATTCACGCGTCTCCTTCCATTCCCTTTCACGCGTTCAGCCTCTTCCTCTTTGTCTATTCAGTTCTCAATAAAGAATCCATTTTCAAATGGGTTACTGCTATTATTGTTGTTGAAGAAGTAGTTGTTGCTTGTTATTGTTGTGAAATAAAGTGTGTGGATTTGAAATTAAATCTATGGTGTTTGTGTTTTGGTGCATGAGAAAATTGTCTGGTAAGGGAATAATATTATTCACATTAACAAAGTTGTTGTTGTTATCCAACTCGGGTTTGAAGAAAGGGAAAGAGGAACCAGCCATAGCAATAGGTGTGGTTGTTCATGGTTGTTGTTGTTGTGTTTAGGTCCGTGTGTTAGGTGTGGACCATGAAGAAGGTGATTGTTGTTGTCGTGTTTATGAATTTGAAATTTGATGTTACTTTTGATTGAATGTTGTTAATTTCAAATCCTCTTTTTCATTTGAATGAAGAATTTGGGGTTTTTTATCTTTCTTTTTTTAAGAAATAAATAATCCTCTTTTGCTTTTGATTGAATTTTTTTTTTTTTGAAAAACACCTATTGCATATGAAAAAATAATTTGGGATTTATGAATTTTTGAGAGAAGAATAGTTATTAAGTTTTTAAAAAATAAAATTGTGATATTAATTTCTGATTTTCTGGGTTGAGTTTGAAGATGATTTGTATGAAGAAGATGATAAAGTTGAGAGGGAAGAAGATGAGAGAATATTAGGTGTTGTTGCTTCACCATAAAATACAATAGACATGCATGGTCATACGGTGTTCTTTTTTGGAAAAGATCTAATGGTTAAAATTTAAAAAATTATTAAGGTTTATGGTGGACTATCTATATTGTTGGTCTACCATAGACATTTGGGGTTAAACTTAACTGTGGGGGTTTATTTGGCAAACGGAGGAAAAAGTGAGGGACTAAAAGGTACGTTTCATTAATTGTGGGACCAAAATGAAAACTTGAAATTATTTGAGAGATCATTGAATTAAATAAGCCTTATAATTTTGTTGTTAGAGCTTTGTTATTTTATACTATAAGTTTGGGCAAAAAAATAACATGAATAAATTAAAAGAACCAAAAAAATAAGAACAAAAAAAAAAGTTCTAATGTATTTGTTAATAATACAGTCCCAAGAAAAATAATTAAAAGAAAAAAAAAATATTAATCCTGGGTGGGAGTTGAACCTAAGAACCATAGTATCAACACATATTGCATATATTTACTTCAACATGCATTGTAAAAAAAAATAAAAATATTTGGACCTCAAATTTTGGAGGCCCGATTCGGTAGAGCTGTTTGCACTTCATAGGGTCTAGCCCTGGGCTGTTCATGTGTTCTTTCTCTCATTTTTCAAAGCGCCGCCATGTATCATTCCAGATATCGAATGTCTTTTTTTAAAATAAAATAAAAAAAAGTAGGGGCGAGTGGAGAGGCGAGGAAAATACATTAGGTAAAATATGGGATAAAATTTCTAGAAGTAGGGATGAGGGAGGGTTAGGCATTAGGAATGTCAAAGCTTTGCAGCCAAAACGTAAATCATAGAAGTAAAATGTAAAATGCATAAGCAACACGTAAAACACAAAATCTCTACTCCTTTCTGGAGACTAATTAAATTTACTTTTTATTTTGAGGATTTTTTGGTGTTTCAAATTGAATCGAACCTGGATTTGTGTTTAAATTTAATAATATAATAATATGACTTTCATCATGAAAGTTTTATGCTTGGGACATCAAATTTAGTCTTGTGTGATAAAAGGTTTTCGTGTTACTGAAAGTGACGGACATGCATTTTACTTAACTATGTTTGGTTTGGTTCGGCCCAAAAAAAAATTATTTTGTTATTAAAAAAATATATGACGAGATGTATTTGACACAATATTTTGGGATGTTAGAATAGCTGAGATTTTAAAAGATTGTATTATGGTGATTTGTGGTGGCAGCATAACTGAGATGTCAACTGCCATGATTAATGTATGTCTCATTCGTCGTTTATAAAAAAAATGATTTATTATTCTATAAAGGGTCATTTTCTCAAACTTGACATAAGACCTATAAAATACTAAGAACGTCTTTGTATTCAATGATAATATTCTTATTTCTTAGACAATGCGACCATTTATATAATTTTGCAACAACTCGAGCCCAATCGAATACTTAATACTTACCAAAAATTCGAGTTTGGCCGATTAATAATCAGAAAATTGTGGGCTTAGCTTGTTAAACACACACACACACACACACATATATATATGGTTTTGCTAGAAGCCATCTATGAAGATGTCTTTTAGCAATTCACACCTTAAGGTGTGATTTTCACTTTTTAGTTATAACTTTGCTAAAATACATCTTCATAAAAATTAGTTGGTGTCTTTTAGCAAATGCTTATAAAATAACTTGTTATAAGACATCTTCATAAAAGGTGTCTTCTAGAAAAACTCATATATATATATATATATATATACTTCTTTTCTTTTCAATTCTGCACATTTTTCTTATTCTTTTGACTACAATAAAATTTTAAAAGTTAATTTTAACACTATCAAGTCTAATAAAGTTCTGCATATTTATATATGTCTATGATGTAAATAACAAAAGACTATTAAAATATCTTGTGAGTTGTGACTAGTACGTGGGTTTTGAAGATCTCAGCTGAAGTCAAAGTTCAATAGACTTGGCCAATGGGACTAAAAACTCACGGTCCATTTTTATAGTGTTACTAACCGCAAGAAGCGGTTTGTAAGGTTGTACACTCTAGAGAAGATTCTGCATTAAGGACCTTGTCAACATATCATTTTGTAAATAAAGAACTCGACAACCCAATATGGGGCGCCATAAACCCCTCAACGAAGGAGATCCAATATACTACCCATCAAAATAGGCAAGCGAAGCTAGACATTGTAGGACATATGGTTTCAGGCTGTATGAATAGTTTTTCCTTTAAATACCAGCTATGTACAATGTAAAAATACATAATCAATCAAACACAGTTATTTATCTCTATCAATATACTTTTTACATGCATTTTATAGTCTTCAACGTTGATCTCTTGAGGAAAAGGAATCACAGTTGAGGATTTCAACTGATTCCTCGACTCAATTCTTGTTTCACCAACGATTATACACACACACAATCAATCAACTATATATACTCCCTCCAGTCACTACTGTAAACAAAAAAAAACATTGTTTATATTCATTGAATAAATGATGTATTTCATCTATAATATAGACTACATACATCATTTATGTAATAAATCTTTTTTCTTATTTTTATAATAGTGACCGGAGGAAGTATATACCACAAAATGCTTTTGAAACCCGGTGGTGGATTGTGTGAAAAAATTGTTACCAGAGTGGAAAAGTTAAGAACTTGCCAAATAGGTGATCATATCATTTCTAAATTCTGAATATTTATAGGGACCATTTACTTAATTAACCCTAAAAAAAATAGGGGCAAGTGGAGAGGCGAGGAAAATACATTAGGTTATAAAATGGGATAAAATTTGTAGAATTAGGGAGGAGGGAGGGTTAGGCATTAGGAATGTCAAAGCTTTTAATTTTGCTTTAATCTGCAAATGGTTGTAGAGGATGAAAATAGATCAGTAGTGGGTTATGGGTGAGAGTCCTTCAAGACAAATATAGTGAAATTCTTCTGCTTCATTCCTTATAATTATCATATGTGATTATTTATATGTGTGAAAGACACAATAATTCTAATGCATATACGTATGATTGTTTTAGTAACATCATATATTCATATACATCAATCAAACACCTATAAATGCCTCTAGTGTATTTACTTTATTTTCTTTGAGACCTAACATGAAGTAGTCTAAGTAATCATCATAATTGAATGACCGGTAACGAAGAGGATGCATTTTATCCTCCACCAATTCATGTGGCACCTCAATTTTCACATTTTTCTTTGGGATGGAAAATAGTGCAAATGAATACCTTTCTTTATCTCCACACATCGTCACTTTGTGTGCAGCTGCATGAAGTCTACAATTGCTCCATGCCTATCAATAATCAATTATTATATATAAGCATGCATCCTATCTTTTAGTGAAAAACAAATGTACATTCACAATAATGTTTTACAAGTACATTATGTATCGTCCTAAAAGCAATGCATGCATGAAAGTACCTTGAGTGTGTCACCAACAATGACAACAAAGCCTCCTTGTGGTATGCTCAATCTAATCCATTGGTTGGTTTTAGTAAGAACCTCAAGACCTTGGACTTCATTTTGGCATAAAATGGTTAAGGTATTTTTGTCAGTGTGAGATACCAAGGCAGTTTCACAATCTTTGTTGATTTCAGGAACTTTGTATTTCATCAATCGGAAACTACTACGGCTCTTCAATTCTTCTATGGTTGAAGTGTATTGTTTTGGAAGACCATAACTGTCTATTATCATCTTCAGGACGAGGGAATGCAATTCAAGCATCTTGGAACTCATGGTCTTCATCGTCTCACTATATATCATTACAAAAACTCTCAAGAAAATTATTGTCAAAAGTGTTCACAAAAAAAATTGTGAAAAGAAAAAGACTCTTTCTTATCCCGACAACCCTCGCACACTTCTCCCCCACCCTATATTATTTCAGATTCTATGTTCTAAGGGGTCAAAATAGACAAAATGAAAAACTTATTTTTTCAGATATTAGGATCCAAAAAGTAGAGCGTGTGTGTCGTTAGAAGGACCAAAAAGATATTCTCTGATAAATTTATCAAAAATTTGTGAACACTTTTACACATTTATTTATACCATTATTAATATCATATATAACAAGAGAATAAAAATTATGTTTACTAAAGATACCATTTTTGTAAAACATAAATGCACATGAAATTTTGAAAATGGTCTTGTATAATTAAGTAACAAAGAAAAATTAATTTCGCTAAGTTGATAGGGACAATCCACAATATATGCCAGAGTTGGGGTTCAAACCCTAAACCTTATGTGAATTTCTAATCACTAAACTACTTAACTAAAAAAAGAGGATATGTGTATATGCAAAAGCACACTATATATTACTCATGGAACGTCTCTTTCACAAAAAACAAAAAAATTACTCATGGAATATACATATGTGTAACAACCTGATCAATATAAACAAGTACTGCATAGTAGAAACATTTTCTACACATAAAATAGTGAAATCAATTTTGAAATATTATGCTAACATGAAGGAAAAAAAAATTGGAGGAATCATGAAGTTAATTAGTTCTTATCAAAAAGAATAAATGGCTAAATAAATAGATATAAATACTATAATAAATTATACATAAGAAAAGAAAAAAATTAGTACCAGAAGGTTGGGTTTCCTTGAGACCACATGAGATTAGTAAAAGCCAAAGCATTATCTCCAATGTAAGCATCATCAATTCCAAAGGTTTGAGATAGAGGAATTTTGGGATCATCACTATTGTAGCTACTAAAAGGTGTGGAGCTTATGTGTTTCCTCTTAATTTCTTCAGGTAAATCAAACAAGTCTTTCATTCCCATGAACATGTTTTCACATAAACTCTTTGGGATCTTATTCTTATCATACATTAAGATGAAGCAACCATGACTCTCACATGCTTCTCTCACTTTTTTGCTCATTTTTTTCCATTCATCACTCCCTTCTTGATCATACATGGAAAAATCTAGACATGGGATCATTTCACTCTCACTACCCATTTTTTCTTAAGTTATATCTCTTGGTTATTCTTTCACATGATTCTTCTCTATATATTTATAGTGCGTGACGTACTTGAGATTGATTTAGTTACAATAAAGCCAAGCTGCGGAAAAGCAGGACTAAAACTACTATATAGGGAAACAGATAGGGTCCCATCATATATCTATATTTAATGGAAGAAAAAAAATTGAGTTCACACATTTATTTAATGGGACATATATATCTGTAATTAATTTCGTTAAATTAAAAAAAAATATTAGAAGCAAAGTTTGAACTGCTGTCTCAATTATGGTCATGCAATTGAAATTGTACAAAAACCTACGACTTTATCACATTGAGGAAAAAATATTGAATGTGTATAAGAATTTATTTACACCACCCTCAGATATTATTTTATACGAAATTAACGTGTGATAAAAACATGCATGCCAAAAGAGTAGTTAATGTTAATGTAGTAGTTAACATTTCCCAACTCAAGTATCTAATTTTTTTTTTATAACTATAGACTCGACATAGCAACCAACCCGCCTGGTTTCCACCCTATTTTTTGACAAGCTAAGATGTTGTATCAGATTTAAAATTACTTTCTCCGGTCTTAAATACAAATAAATATTATTTTTTCATATTCTTAAAAAAAAAATGTTTATATTTAAGACTAGAGAGAGTACATCTCATTCCGCCTAAAACAATGGGTTAAACGGGTCGACACACAAGCACAATTCATTTTAACATGCATCCAGGCGGTAATGTACTAAACATTTAGTGTTTGCTTAGTCATACTATGTGTTTGATATGGTTATTACATTGTGTGTGTGCGTAAGCTAGTAGTAGTGCTATAAATGTGTAAGCTAGAGAGTATTTCTCATTCAGGAATTGAAATGTTTAGAAGTTTTCAAAATACAGTTAGATATTATTCATGAGGAGTGAGGTATGGAGCAAGCCAGAAGGGTTCCACCCTGTAAAGTCGGATTATGTTCATGCATGCAAGCCATTTGTATATATAGATATTGATACGTTATTAATTAAACGCTATCTGTTAAACATAATAAATGCTTTATACTATACTACTACTACTATGAGTTTTCATTTATGGAGTACTTGACGGTGAATGCTTGGTTGGCAATTGCTACCATCTGTAGCCATATATTTTCATTTAATCGAAGATCTGATATTGTTAAGTTGGACACTTGAATGTGTGACGAATGAATATTAAAATATTGTTTCTATTTTGTTGTGGTTCATACAAAAACGAAATAAGATATAGTATAATTTAGAGACTAACACCGCAAACAAATGTAACATAAATAACCAATTAAAGGTTCGCATACTTGATTTTGCCTTAAAAAATTTTATAGTGTGAATAAACGAATTTATTAATTTTATAAAAGAAATTTTACAGGGTAGCTCATCAACCCACTATAAAAAAGGATAGGATAGGATTTTCAATCTTACAAGTTACAACTATAGTTATTTAGCCATGCCCTGGTAGTCTATAAAAATAGAAACAACCATAGAGGGGCAGGCTAGCTGGTTTGGCATTTAGGGTGTCTATAAAAATAACCGCAGTTGATAGGATAAATCTCTTACTATGAGCATCGATATGGACACAGGTAATTATTTGAAAAATTTAGCGGTAATAAATACAAATACGGAACCGAAAAGAAGACGAGTCTTACTTTATGTAGTCATGAACATACAAATACATAGTTAAATATGTTTGATTTGAAGCAATTATGGGATGAATAGTCTATGAGAAGTTTTTCTTATAATGTGTGAGGGAAAAACACATTGAAGAAATATATCGGTTTGTGGGGAGAGCCAACAATCTTAAATTAAGTCTGAAGCGTTGCAAATGGTATCATAGCGAGCATCATCTCCTAGTAAGATGTGATGCATGGAGGAACCAAATGGAAATCGGTGGGCATGCAGCGCATTAGGCTAATTGGGGAAGGAAAATAGTCGTCAAAATCAATAATACATTAAAAAATAACAATACTAGTTTAGAAGTACTAACTCAACCGGTAAATGCCGAAATTGCAAGGTCGAACGTCGTGACCCAGGATCTCACACTTGTGTGTGAGTTTAATTTCAGTGATTACCACTTCATCTAAGACAAAAAAAAAAATAACAATTATGTTATGTTAGAAAAATGGAAATATAGTAACCAAAAAAAGAAAAATCGAAATATAGTTTTTTTTTTTTACAAAAAGAAAATGAAAATATAGTAATGATAAACATTATGCTAGATATTTGACTGTGATAATCACGTTCATACCTACCCGAATATGCAGAAAAAAGGTAATATTCTTTTCATGGACCAAAAGAACATTTTACAAAAACAGCAAATTTTATATCGTTTGGAATTGTGTTGTTACCAATATTATTCTCTTTCCTATTTGCATTAAGGGCTATGATTCCTATCTAGTTTGGCTGTCTCAACCACAACATTACTAAGTTACATAATAAATACGTGACCAAAAATTATACTCAATAACTATAACTATATGATGGAAATATGGTAGAATACTAACTAGTGTAAGTTGTAACACATTTTTAGCATATTATTTTTTATTTTTTTTTGCCTTGTCTTATACACGCAGTCACACAGTAATAACGCATGCATATTTATTTTCTGATCAAGTGGTCCAAATTAACAGAACCATATGGACATTTTCTTCATTTCCATTCACTAGTCGCTATTGATATCTTTGATTTATGCGTTTATATAAATGCACAAAAAAGGATTCATGGAGTTGAAGGGTCGTAATCTTGATTATGGGGGACCAGAAGTATATATGTGTAGTACTCTTCTTCTTCCAAAGTTATAATCAATATTTATTTTTCATCTTTTTTCTTCTTAGACATATCTTCCTATTTAGGTATATAACTAAAAATGTAAGAGCTATAATGTAGATTCCTTGTACGGTGTCAGCTGGTTAATTATGGATATATCCATCTTTAAAATGTGTTTTCTTTTAATTATATTTTTTTGTATGATCAACTAAATAGTTAATTTAAGGAAAAAATTAATACACCGATTGATCAAACTTTGTTATTAGTTTTTTTTTGAAACAATCAATGTTAGTATCATGCGATTCAAACCCTCAAACTTCTTATCACTCTGCTCCTTAACTCTTCGTCTAAAAAGTCTTCATATCTAATGCGTTGATACTAGTTTTAAAAGAGTATTTGATAATTGGGAGAAAAATAAAAGTTCGTATAGAACTAAAATTGAGAATATGTCTGAATTGATCAGGTGTACTCAAGTTTGATCGGTGACTAAAATAACAATTTGTCAAATTTATCTTATCTTTTGATCAAAGGATTATGATCATTAATTAGATTTAATTTTCATGAAATTGGACATGTACCTTCACTAAGGAGTATACTAGTACAGAGTTCTTTATTTGCACTACTAACATGTTTCACTATGCCAATAAAAATGGGCAAATGAGGATTTTGATTCCTATAATGTTTTAATGAGTTTCTATTTATTGTATATTTAACCAAAATATTTTTTTTTGTTAATCTCTCACATGACCCTTCCTAGGACTATCGGCTAAAAAACATTTTAAAAAAGTTATAATGACTAAGATAAACATCAACCTATTTAATGGAGTTCAAAAAATATTTTAACCCATTGAGGCCAATTATTGACAAATAGGACCACAATGAGGTTCGTCTCTTAAGTCCTAACACATGTTTTTTCATCCTCTTAAACACAAAAGAACAATGGTATTACAGAGAGAGATATACAATCATAGAATGGATGGTGAAAATCAAGATAAAAATTGAGAGAGAAATATAAGTGATGAAAAGATTAATATAGTATTTGGGTGAATATAAGCCAAATTTGGCTGCAATTGTAGTTGTGATGTTATCACAAAGAATATTAACTTCAAATAGAAATAATTGACTTTGTGACTCCGTACAAATTTTGATTTCACTGTCAATGCATAGTTTAAAGAAATAATGGTATACTTAGGGTCGGATAATGTTGAAATTTCTATCTACCAATTTAATCTTTATTGTTTGCTTCTTCTATAGGTCATTTTCCCTTTCTTTAAAGTACAAGGTAAGAAATAACATGATGTATGTGTTTATTAAATCATGCATCCTTCTAAATTTTCTCAAGAATTTATACAAATAGATTTGAATTATAAAATAAAAATCAATAGAAGTCATAAACAAATTTCTCAAAACATGCTTCAATTTGAGATAAGCAGGAAAAAGGTACAGAATAATATTATAATGTCCAATTTGAGGATACAAAAACATGAATTTCCAAAGTAAACAAGAATGGTGATAATGTTACAAAGGTTAGAATCTATTGTTACATAGAAAAGGAGGGTGGTTGGTGGATGAAGCAAAAACCAAAAACATAAAAGGGGAATGAAGTACATACATGTTATAATCAACACTGGTATAAAAAAAAAAAAAAACATTATATTGTACAACAACGGTACACCGGCCAGGTCAGGGTCACTTCCAGAGTTTGACAAACTTGTCATGACTGGCTGAAGCAACCAATCCGTTTACAGTTGATACGGCCAGCGCAGCAATAAGACCGTCGTGAGCAGACAGAGTCATCGTCTTGTTCTCGGTCATGTTCCACAGCTCCAATGACTGCAGATCATAGTAGGAATGATGTTATTTGTGTTAATGTTTCAAAAGTAAATACATGTTATTTGGTGAAAAATTTCATTCAAATAATTATAGCTAAAATCAAATCAAGTTCACTCAAAATCCAACCAAATAGAGTGGATTTCGGAACACAATCTATACAGAAAAGGATTTCAAGAGTGGTTCCCATAATATAAGTTTTACGTATAAATCAATACCAAAAAAACTGTGAATCCAAACATACTCAAAAGGAAAAGAAAAGAAAAACAAAGGGAATGTAGACTTGCCTGGTAACAGCCAATGACCAGCAATGAAGAATAAGATGGATGGAAAACGCATGAGTGAAACTTATTTCCGTTACAGCTAAGCTCATGAACACATTCCCCTTCACTCCCAGATCCAAGAGTCCAGACCCTGACAGAGTCCTCACTGACAGACGCCAGGAACTCTCCAGAAGGATCCCAACACACGGAATGTATTGACTTTGTGTGACCCTGCAATTCATAGGTACATATTCCGAATAGTAAAATCAGCATGTTGTTAAGAAGGGTATGAAAAAGACGAAAATTATTATAGTATTGAGTTACAAAACATCACAGTTGAAGTGACCAACACAATATCCATGCTACAAAGCTGTTCGGTAATACATATAAAATACTGTCAGAAGTGTTTGATTCTTATTAAAAGTATGAGTAGTTTTCTTTTCTTAGACCTGAGTCAAAAACTATAAATAATGGCCACATGAGCAAGCTTAACCTACATCCATCTATACGTACTTTTACATTACAGCTATAGACATACAGATCAAAAAGAAGAGATCAAATCACACCGGTGTAACATTTGGATAGTGTTGCACCATTCTATGCATATTTTACAAAACTCGCTATTTGATTGATAGTTAATATCATATAGATAATCTATGTAAATTCTTAAGTAAATCTAAAATCATTTGAAATGTCATTGAGGTGCGTCAAAATCAATGTTTGCAAACAATGAAGGGAAAAATTAGCTTTAACAGACATGATATAATCATATAGTGAACTGTATGAGTGCAATATGTTGTCCTTCCACCGGGTAACCACCTTCAAACATCTTGTAATAAGCTATTACTAACGTAAGAATTACCTAGACATGAGTGGGATCTTTACCTTAAATGAAATTCAACAATCAATTTACTTAAATTGGTTTTTGATGTTAACCAGATAGAACGGAAAATGTTCCAGACTCGAGACGAAATGCATATTTCATTGAAAGATTTTATCCTAAATCCAACAAAAAGACTTGAGATTTCTATTTCAACCAACCTTTAGAGAATATCGGCATGCTTGTGTCTCAACATCAAGTATAGAGACAACGTTCTCTGCAGCTGCAGCAAGGAATCTCCCTAGCCGAGGTTGAAATCTCATCTGTGCCATGCCACCCTAATTGGTGAAAAAATATAAATTGTCAGTTTCAGCAAAACGGAAATGAATACTCTTTCACCTCAATACGCAACTACTAAACCATACAAATGTGAATGAAGTGAGATAATACTAAAATGCTACCTTTGACACTCTAGCACAACTGCCATTGTTAATACTCCAATATCTTATCTCGCCATCAAAATCACAAGAGCAGATAAGGTCATCTTTATTAGGATGAAAGTCTAGTGACATAACAGATGCAGAATGCCCAGTGAAGGTACGAAGAGAATACCCAGGCTGCATTGGTAATTACAAATAAGCATTAAGCATATGTAGAATAACAAAGAAGAAGAAAAAAAAGCAATCCATCAAAATTTATAAATAGGAAAACAAACTATCATAATCATTAGCAACTTACGACCTGACATCAACTATGCCTGTGATAATATAAAGAACGTTCCCAAACCTTAAATAAACCTAAATGAATGAACCTCAATCAAAAGTTTGTGCATAGATCAAAAGATCTAGGACATTCTAATTCATGATGCAATTGAACATATGTTGATCACAGTAAAATATCCATAAACTTCTATTATCTACAGCTACTTTCAACAAAACATATTTTTAGCTACTTTCAACAAAACATATTTTTATATCTGCAGATGAGCCACATTTCAAAGGCGGGAAAAGACTGTAATTGTGGACTGCACAGTCAAGTTACTTCAAATATAGATTTAGAATATGCGGAAACCATTTATCTGTACAAGATTCGATAAAAACAGACAAAATCAACTAACATTTTCAACATCCCAAACCCGAACAGTTTTGTCGTATGAAGATGTTGCAAGACGAGGCATGCTTGGACTAAAACGGACATCAGTGATTAAAGATGAATGTTCTTCAAGAGTAGCTTTCTGCTTTAGAGAATCTGTGTACCATAAAACAACCTGCATTGTGAAACAAAGGAAACATTACAATCTATGTATAAACAGAATAAATGATACAAAAGTTCTGGATTTTGTTTTGCAATTTTCAAGCAGGTCAATCACACATATGTTCAGTGCAAATTTTTAGAAATCAATTAAACAGAGAAGGCATTAAAACATGCTTTTCCAGAGTAATGAACGAACCTTTTTGTCATGACCACCACTTGCAAGCAATTTTCCGTCGGATGAGAAATGGTTACAAACAACTTTACTTGTGCTTGCACGAACCGAATTTACTTCAGAAAATGTGAAACCTAGAAATAAAGCAAACTCATGCTATCAGTTTCAAAATCAATTATGAATCATCTTCAAAAACAAAAGATTATAGCCCTTTCTAACTGATATCACTAAGAATATTGTTCATGTAGAACGGTTAGGGGTTCCCTCAACAAAAATTGAGGGGTTCATTGGCCAGCTTAGCTTTGCTCCTTAGATGTTTTCGTTTTGTTACTGTTTGTGTGATCCTTTTATGTTTCCAATCCCCCTAGTGGAAAAAGGCTTCATTTGTTGTCGCTGTTGTATTTTCCTTTTACGCCAACACTGATTCCTTTCCTTATCAAAATATTAGATGAATAAAGAAGTGAATCAGCATCCTGATTGCTAGCGAACAATTAGTAATCATCATAATCAAAGTTGAATATAAATTTTAGTTTAATTAGCTAAAATTCTACCATTCTCCTTCAAGCTTGAGCTTACTAAACTTTTGGCTTGTTATATAAACCCAGCCAAAGCTAGTCAAATAGACGCAGCCCAAGAACTCAGCATCATCGAAGAAATAAGACAAAGCAGATTCAAACCAGGAAAACATCACCAAAACAAGGCAAAAACGCAACCAAACAGGAGAAGATGCTATTGATTGTAGATATATTGTATCATTGTATGTGTATTATTGTATATTTATTATGCAGCTACTTTTTTCAATTATTAGGTTATCATAGTTCTCTAGCTGGTGATAGGGACTTGTGTATTATGGGGAGTCTCAAGTCCCACATCGAATAGTATGGGATGTTTGTATCATTGCTTGTTTATGACATTTTATATAATCTTGATTGATAGTTGAATTCAAATTCCATTATTTATGCAGTTTATGATATTTAAATTTATTTTGAGCCAAGCCCATAACTAAACTATAAGTTTTTTTTGTCAAACCTACTCTAAGTCTTCAAGTAGCTTTTTGTGTGTAAAAAAATTCACAAGCTGCAGCTCCAGTGGGCACTTAAGTTCATTGCGGGCCAAGCCCAATATTAAATAACCCTGAGTATTACTTGCCTACTGTTTAGAAATTTTACAAGCCGCTGCCAGGGACCAAATCTTCATCACTCCATCTTCGTTTCTGCAATCTCCGTCGCTGCATCTTTTATCACGCCGTTTCTGCATCTTCTTTGTCGCGAAAGTTTTTTTGTAGAGTATCGAGCCGTACCAGAGATGAGTATCAAGTGCAGAAAAAAAGGTATGTACTCAGTTCTTACTTTACGCGAAACCATATCCGGTATGTATCCAGTATGGGTACTCCTCCATTTCTGTCGTACCCATGCTTCAGAGTTAGATACTTATCAATTGGTATCAGATCTGGTTGTCAGTGGCTCGGAAAGTGCTGCCTACAGAGGGGGATTAACCCGAAAAGATGAGTAAAGCGTCGTAGAGAGCAGATGTATGGACGTCAGCTCTCAAGTCCCACGTCGAGTAGTATGGGATGCTCGGTGGAGCATCTAAGTGGTTCCCCCCCCCCCCATGCTTTTAAGTGAGGGTTCCAAAAGTGCTTAAATACTTATCAGTTCGTATCAGAGCTCTCTAGTTTGTTACTCATTTTCATCTTTTGTTTCACTCGTCTTTAATAGGGTTTCAGCTGTTGAGAGAGTTACTCGTTGTCTATTCATCTGGTGACAATCCGAAGAAAAGCATGCCACCGTCAGCCTCAAGATGAAGGAACATGAATGGTCTTAATGTGCAACACAAGTTATGAAGATAAATTGAAGTTGTGTACAAATATATATCAACAACAGTATAACACAACTCTTACATTCAACACATCACAATCAACCATTCAAAAAGAAACTTCTAATAAGGTAAATTTAACATATGCAAATGTAATGGCAAAAAAAATTATGATAGATAAAATTTGGTGTTTACTGCACCTTTGCTTACATCCATACGCCCAACTGGATCTCTAGGGTCTGTATCATCATGCGATAAAAAAGACTCAACATTGTCATCGAGAGATCCATCCTCTACAAAGCGGTCCACATCTGCCTGCAATTCAATATCCTTATCATCCCACTGCCAAAACGGAATGGCAATGAGTCTACATGCAAGGAACTTAATATTCCTTCCATTAATTGAAATCAGATGAAAGAGTCACTCACCAATTGGTTTGAAGGTGAGGTAAGAGTTCCGGTGCCATCAGTGCTAAACATCATTAATGGCTTAGAAGAACTACCATTATGAGGTAAAGAAGGCATTGATATCACATCACCAGGCGTATGAGTTGAGCCTGAGGGAGTTGAGGGTGCTGAACTCGGAGATGGCCCTGCTGTATTAGCCGTTCCTGAGCTATTGGCAGGACCAGAAGAAGATACAGGCTGCTTTCTCTTTCTTCCAGGCTGGCTTTTGGAAACCTTGAGTTCATTCAGAACAAAAAAAAATGTTAGAAACCCATTTCAGACTCTACATTATTTTACAAGTCACAGAATATTTAATGGTACACACTGCCCAATGATTCCTTAAGATAAACAAAACCAAGAAATCACGCATGGCTCAATTGCTTGCACGGAATAGAAGCCACAATAAAAGGACTGACCTGATCGTTTCCTCTAAAGGAGTTTGACATGCTACCATCGCCAGTGACACTGCCACCACCTCCCCCTACTTTATTATCTTGCTGATGCATGTTATGATTTGCAGACTGAGATTGCTGATTTGAAAGAGAATGCTGTTGTTGAAGTTGCTGCTGTTGTGGATTGGCATTCTGCTGTTGTTGATGTTGTAACTGAGCAAGTTTCAACTACATAAATACAAACTTCTCAACTCACAAAACATTTTGACTCTAAGGATTTTTTAAAAGGGCAATTTGATGAAAAACTGCAAGATCTGAATTATTATGAAAAGATAGATTGTGAGAACAATTACCTTCATTAGCATATCTGTATCCCCACGAGGAAATGGAGGACCACCTGCTTGAAGGGGGGATCCAACATTTGACACTACATCACCAACAGGATTTGAAAGGCCATCCTTACCTACGCCCATATTTCGATTATTCAGTAGCATTCTGAGTCTTCTACTATCATCACTGGCAGAAGGTGATGCTAGGTTTTGCTGAGCTAACATAAGTTGTTGCTGATGTTGTGCTGACAACATTGGAAGTTGATGAAAAGGCTGTGGACTCTGTATGAAAGGTTTTTGTTGCTGGAGTAAACCAGAACGAAGTTGCTCCAAACCCTATTACGGAAAGGAAAATGTTAAATAGTGATACTTCATAACTCAATTGTTTAGTTTCATCATTTATTAGATACAAATATTGGGAAGGCCCTAGTCCCGCATTGAGAGTAAATAAGGCCTGAAAAGAGTATAAAAAGTGGGGTGACACCCTTCACATTACAAGCCAATTTTGTAAGGATGATTTAGACCCAATATAAAATGGTATCAGAACTTATTCACTCGGATCACCCACCAAATTATCGACGCACCAAGTCCAATAGCACTAGGTGTGATGGCATGTATTGAGAAAAATCTAAGTTCCACATTTATAAAGAGCAGAACACCTCACTCACAAGTGTAGTAACAATGAGTTAGGCCCAATATAAAAACCAAATGACAGAGAACTTAATATGACAATTGCTAGACTCATTCACTTGGTAATAGCCCAAGGGAAGGATACAGTTAGGGTAAAGACCATAGATTCTCTTCCTATGTACAACATAAAATCAAGAGATAAAAGCTGCATCCTATCTCACTCCAAACTACTCCAGCACACAATCACTTTGAAGAATGGTATTTATATTGGCAATAATGATCAAGTTTAGGAAAACATAATGTTAAACAACGGCAATAGTTGAATTAATATTAAAATAAAAGGTTTACTCACTGTGAGTGGCCACCCTTTCAGCGTCAAATTGTTGCCACCTTGATTTGATCCTGGAACAAACAAAAGTATCCTGTTAACTTAATCTGTGAGCACAGATAATCACAAAACTTCATAACGCCTTCGCATTAAATCCCAAAATATCCCCACGCAATAAGGTAATGAATAAATTGCAAAGAATCAAATACAAGGAAAAAAAATACTATAGCATGCTTGCGAACCAGTTTTTGCAGTAATAACACAAACTATTACATTAGAATAATAACTCAATGAAAGATTACCAGGAATTGCCATCAATGATCCTTCAGGACCCGCAGCTCTAGGATTCAATACAGGATTGATCTCAGTTTTTATATCCTGATTCCAAGTGGCAAGTCAGGAAAACCAGCTAATAAGAAATATATCAAGAGTAAAGTGAACACTTTTTATGATAGCGTACCGGAGTAGACCCTGGTAGTTGCTGACTACGAGCCTGAACTTGTGGAGACATCGCACCAGCAGCACCATGCAAAACTTGCCTGAAATCAAGAAATTTAGTGCTAATAAAGTCACCATTTGTTGCTATAAAGAATAACACATGCTAAGAGAAATAGAGAATATAGTTGTGGTGTTACTGTTAGCATAGCAGGGATGTCAATTATCATAGTGATGCTTTGTGGTATCAATTTTAGTTAAAAAGCTATCAAAATTATAAAACAATTTTAAAAATAAATAAATTAAACTTTATTCTTTAAGGTCATGGAAGGAGCAGACCAATTTTAAATAATTGCCGAACATTCAGCACTCACCCTCCCCTCCAAAGAGAACTATCTGACTGTTTTAGCGGTTAACATACAAAATCTTCTTTTAGTTCACATTGATGAAGTAAGCATCAAATTTTACTAATTCAGTGATTGCGAAAAATAGCGGTCGGTTCAAATAGTGCTATAGCGTAGTTATAGCCGCTATTTGACAACATTTCGTATTAAATAACACATCGCAACACAGTTGCAATTTGCTCAAATTCCGCAACGCTATGTAACAACACTGATTTTACACCAAACTCGCAACAACGGGGATGCACCAAGCATTACTACCTTCTGTTTTGGGGCATAAATCATGCTAATTTAAAACTGAAAAAAGAAAAATCAATAAAGGCCAAGTTCTAAAGAAAATTACCCTGACGGCTGGCCAGTAGCTGCAGAAGACTTCAATATTGAAGCATGATTTGGATCCAAGAGTTGGTCTCCAAATCTTTGCTGTACAGAATAACATAAGATAGCTATGAATATATATATCATGAGATTAATAACTCATCTTATATTTACACAACCGGAACACCCCTGTACCTTCATTGCAGCATCTTCCAAAGAATCCCTTTGAAGGGGAAGTTTTAACCTTTCCTCGTACATCTTTGTTGCTATAGCATTTGCAGTGCTAGGGTTTCCAACTAATCCATTTGCACCGCCATTATTCAAGAGATGAGCCCTATCCCTACCCTGCTGTTGCTGTTGCTGTTGCTGTTGCTGATGTTGCGGCTGCTGTTGCTGCTGTTGCTGTTGTTGCTGTTGTTGCTGTTGCTGCACTTGCTGCTGGTGTTGCCTCTGTAACAGCATCTGTTGCATCTGCATCTGATGTTGTTGCTGTTGTTGCTGTTGCTGCTGTTGATGTGGTGATTGCTGAGGTTGTGGCTGCTGCTGCTGCTCCCTGGCCTTAATTAACTGTGTCTGCAAAAGGAGTTTTATAAATCGAAAACTTCAAGCGTGGCAAATATACTTAGTAAAATATAAAAATATCTCTATCTGTCTAAAATAGTTACCCAAATTGAAATTTCTTATTCCTAGGCAAAAAAAAAAGTACATAATTTATGCAATTTAATAAAGCATGGAAAGTAGGCTTTTATACAACATTGCATGTTTGACACGTTAAGGGTATTGAAGAAAAGACAAATCAGAGTGGCTTTGCAAAAATATAAAAACAAATCGGTACACTAAAATAAAGACAAGAGATCAAAAGTAATATAAATTGTCATCATAAATTCGAGACACGTTAAGTACCAAAGTAACCAACTTCTCCTTTTTTTTTTTTCCTAGCTTTGCATTCAAAGTTACCACGCCATTGTAGTTTTACATGACAACGCAAAAACAATTTTCTCTGCAATTTATGATTTAATCAGTAAAAGTGAGGACATCATAAACCACTAAATAGTCATGATCACAAGTAGACAAATAATCACTTTTGCAAATATGATTCATTCTACAATCCTGTCCAATATTGATTGTTAACTTCATTAATAATCAGAAGAAATTCAATAATTAACTTCATTCTACAATCCTGTCCAATAAAAACTGATTATTAAGAAATGATTCCAACTTCCCCTAACAGCTAAACGACATATCGAATAATTTGAAAGTTAAGATGCACAATTTGGAAGTTACGACACGTCAAATATACAAGATTCCTTATTCCTTATTTAATAATGCATGAATAGATACAGCGAAAAAGGTAACCAACTTCCTTATTCGATTGCGTGTTTTATTCGCTGAACTTCTAGTGCAATCACGCTACTCGGATTCAACAGACTAGAAGTAATCTAAATACGGAAAAAACAGCGTGGTTTTTACAACCAACCTCGATATAAGACGCGGCAACTTCCGAATGCTTCTCGTTCGTCCTGGCAATGAATATGTCCCAGAAAACCGACCACCACTCAAACAAAAATCCTCCCGGAGCGTCAATAGCTGCAATCCAACATCACCATTACAAAAACAAAACAAAAAATCCAAATTAATAAAATGAACAAAACATAAACACAAAACCAAACATTCTTTGCTTCTAGGTTATAACTCACCAACAGGATCAGAAGACACTTTCCCTTCGGCTTGAAAAGCCTGAGCAGAAGCTTTCAAATCCCTTTTCACAAGGTAATCATGGATGTAAACATCCAACCTGAAATATCACAACACAAGCAAGCAAAAGTTACAAAATCAACTTCAACTTTGAGAACCAAAGCTTAGATCTTTACATCAAGTATATCACATAAACATCAATATCAACAACCCTAATGCAGGAAACAAACATTTCAACAACCAAATGTAACAATTTCATTCAATCTAAATTAACAAAAATATAAAACCCTAACATACCCGTCAAAATATTTTCACACATTCATAAAGAAACAACACATATAGAACCATAAACAATGAAATAAACCAACCCCAAATCATTAAAACATACAAAATCATAACCTAAATCATCAAAAAACAAAATTTAGCATTAATTAAAACCCATTTTTAAAAACTGAAAAAAATTATATAAAAATGAAGAACACAGCAAAACTTACATCTTGTCAGCCTCCCAGTTAGTCTGAGACATGCTGAAAGAAAGAAAGGAAATTGAAGGGAATTGAAGAAATGAAAGAGGTTGATGAGTTTTTCTAAAGAAAATGAGAAGTAACAGTTACAAAAGAGAAGCACAGAAACATGAACACAAAGGGAAAAGACAGAGGAATTTGAGGAAGAAAAAAAATCGAAAGGGAATGAAACAGAAACGATTCTTGTAAGACTTAAGACACGGTAAGAAAAACATTAGAAAAATGTGTTTTTATATGGTCAATCATGACACGTGAGGCTGATATTTTGTTTACAACACTTCAACTAGTTGTTGTTGTCCTAGATTTTTGTAGTGGTAAATGTTTTTTTACTCGGTTTTTTTATCTTTAATTAACTCTAGTTTCACCGTTTTTTGAAGTACAAATTGGTGACTTAGGGACCAAAATTAGATGATAGGAGATCAAAACTACATGTATATTTCTTATATATCTAATATCATCAACAAATAAAGCTCTCTCTTCTTTTTACTCTTTGTGAGTCATCGACAAAACCCTAATTCCTTCTCCTTCATCCATTAGAGGGGTGATTTAATGTTAAAATCACTCATCTAACTCATTTTTCTATTTCCTTTTTATTGAAATAAGTATTTCACATCTATTTCGTCTTTTCTTTCGTGATTTCGTCGTCTTAGTACGACGTTGTTTTGTTTGTCGGCATTGTGCGACGTTGTTTGTCTTTTTTTATCATTCAGGTATTTGTTCGATTCAGATTGTCAAATCAGCTTCGATCCAGTGCAGATCAAATAAATGATTTTGGAGTCGTCAACGTTGCAGATCCGAAGACATGGGTATTCCGGAGACTTAAATATAGTCATATGTGTAAGCTTTAGTACTTTGTTATTTAATGCTATTAACATGGATATTGTGAGTTTGTTCAGAGATTCATCCTTTTTGTTTTTAGCAAATTTTCATTGTATTGATGTACTGTATCTATTTGAATGATTGAATGTCGTTTATTTTTGTCAAAAAAATATCATCAACAAATAAAAAGAAAACTTTCTCATTTCTTGTTGTATTAAACTAAAGTATTTATTTTAAAATGTATTTTAGAGTTTTTAATTATAAAATATTAATCGATATATTAGTACTATTATAGATAGTTGATAGAGTTTGGGATATGTTTCTTGTGGTTTACAATAATGTTTAAAATTTGTTCAAATTTTGACGACAGTCGATGATTTCTTATTCGAGTAGAAGTTTACGGTTGTTATTATCTTTATAAGGTTGAGAAAATAATTTGATTGATCCAATTTTATTTAAAAATGTACTCTTTGATCCAGTCTTTAGGATCCCAAATTATTTGTTAATATTTCTTTAATTTTCTCATATCCCTGCAAATTATTGTACGAGAACTTTGCTAATAAATGACTAAAAAATACACCGAGAAAGGAAATCAATCAAAGATAATATTTTTAATTAACTATTTTGTTTTTTTTTTAAGAAATGTTTATTAACCGGTTGAAATACCCTCAAGGAGGTCAACAATTTTTAAAAGTGAGATGAAAATAAAAATTGTATCAAGAATTTTTCAACTACATGTGTTAGCTATATCAAATGAATTTATGGTTATTCAAAAAAAAAATTACCAAAATTAAAAATCTCTATGATATAACAAACTAACTTAATTAAGTAAATGTAAATAATATAAAAAGAGTATTTTATCTTTTTTTAGGGGAAGATAACTCATTTCATCCAAAATAATAGAGTGGATACAATATGGAGGACGATAGAAAGTAGCGGGACTATCATGTAATATAGACACTCGAGCAAGATTATGAGCGACTCTATTAGTTTGTCTCCTAACATAAGTTAGAGCCTGACTAGCATTAGAAAAAAGCAAAGTCCTGCAATCACAAAGTAAAATTCCTAACTCATTCAAATAGGAGCTATTTCCATGGACTGCATTCACAGCTAGCTGACAATCAATTTTAAATACAACCCGATTGAAGCCAAGATCAAGAGAAATTTGGAGGGCTTGTTGTATAGCAGTAGCTTCACATTCAACTGCAATTGGAATAGAGGGAAAAACCATTGAGTGAGTTTGGATAAGTTGTCTAAGACTGTCTCGAAAACAGATACTAACACCAAATTTTCTTTCAGCTTCAAAGAGGGAGCAATCAACGTTACACTTGATCTAATCTGCATGCGGTTTAGACCATACTAGAGTAGCAGACTGCACATTATCATTGGGACGATTGCACCACTTAAAGTCTCGAACAATATCCAATGATATGACACAAGATGCATTTGCATTGACTGGTTTTTGCTCCCATAAACAAGCATTACCCACGCGCCAGATGACTACAAATCTAGCACGATTTTCTGTCTCAAGCGCTTTAAGAATGGCAAAGATAATAGAGGAAAAATTGTCACTGGACGTCATGTGTGGTGTTATCATACCCCAAAGATTTGCTTCTTTCGAGCAATCCATAGCAAAATTACAATGCATAAATAGGTGCATTTCATCTTCCAGGTCGTTATTGCATGTCACACAAGCTTACAGGCAATGCTCCACGACCTTGTAAATTAAACCGTGTAGGTAAATAATTGTGAAGCTATCTCCAGCAAAAATGTTTGATTTTAGGCGGAACATGCAAAGATCATATCAGCTTCCAATCGCCAGAGACATGATAGTTTGATCGTTGGTTTGAAATGCTCAAACACATCTTGTAGGCATATTTGACTATGTACGAGCCATTAGGAGAGGCATTCCAAATAATTGTATCAGAATCAGTTCGAGAGTGCAAAGGTAACTTACAAATATCATATGTATCTTGTGTGTTCATGATAGAAGCAATAAAGTCTCGATCCAAGTGTTGGTGGTTGGGTTGAAAAGTTGGGAGACAGTTATATTGGTAAGATTACTTGTTGGTGTTGTGAAAGGCCGCAAGTTCTAACAAGTGCGGATCCAAGGGTCATTCTATACATTAATATCGTTATCGTCAGCAATTTTCCACCTATAACCAAAAGAAAACATTAGAATAGTGCTCCAGATACTCCTCCACGTAAAACTTGGACTATGACCAATAGTGGCGCCCGAAAAATCGCTTCTAGAACAATATTTAGCTTTGAGAACTCTAGTGAGTAGAGAGGAAGAGTTTATGATGAGCTTCCATCCTTATTTACCTAACATAGCAAGGTTAAAACCTTCAAGATCACGAAAATTAAGACCACCATGGTCCTTACAAGCAGTCATCTACTTAATTTTATATATGTGTTTATATATATATATATATATATATATATATATATATATATATGAGTTGTTAAATAATAGTCTAACTCTTGTAATAATAAAAAATAATAGTCTAACTACTTAATTAAATATTTCATTATAAGATATGTTTTTAAGTCAACCTAACTTTTTTTTAGTAAAAGTCAACCTAACTTTTTAACAATACGAATAGTGTATTATAAAAAGCGTCAAACAAGATGGAAAAATTGCATTTCAAGTAATTACGTTAAATTTTAACTTAACAAATATTATTGATTGTGAGAAGAAGAAAAAATAAAGGTTTTATAGTAAAAAGAAATAAAATTATAAAGTTTTTAGGTATGATATTTGATGTGTAATTTAGTGAGTGGGAGAGAGATAGAGTGAGAGGAAAAGAGAGTAGAGGATATGAGTTTTTCTTTTCTTGTTTGGTTGGATAGAATATTAGAAGAGCAAAAAATAATTACTCTTAAAAAGCAATAATAATGTTGAAGTAAAAAATAATCATATGGTATAAATTTCCTTTTATATAGAATGAATTTAATTAATTTAATATTTTATTTTAATAATTTATTTCAACTAATTTTTTAATTTACTATAACTAAATGAATAAATCTTTCGATTTTTTCTTTTCTTGTTTGGTTGGATAGAATATTAGAAGAGGAAAAAGTAATCACTCTTAAAAAGCAATAATGATGTTAAAGTAAAAAATAATCATATGGTATGAATTTCGTTTTCTATAGAGTGAATTTAATTAATTTAATATTTTATTTTAGTAATTTACTTCAGCTAATTTTTTAATTTACTATAACTAAATGAATAAGTCTTTCGATAACGAGAAAATAAGTGTCTCTTTCAATAACGGAAATATTGAAATAGACCGTATGAATTTACTATGGGTTTTTTTTTAACTATGGAGGTTATACTTTTTTATGGGATATACTTATTTTTAATCTTTCACTTTCTTACATTTTTTTCCTACCAAATAAGTGAAGTTATATCTACAATTTCTTTTCCACCGCTCTATTTAGGTTGTTATTTTTACGATCATGAATTCAACTTATTTTTTAGATGCGTACAAGTCGGCATAATGTTTATAATAACATATTTGGAAGGAAATGTGGCTTATTGGCTTACCATTAGAAAATACTTATAATAGGTTGTTTGAGTTATCGGAGAATAAGTTAGCTACAGTCACGGGTATGTTTTTGTTGGGGTGGGAGGTTAATGGTGAGGCGTGGAAGTGGCGTAAACGGTTGTTTGCGTGGGTGGAACGGTTGGTGAGAGATTGTGTGGGGCGATTGTCGGCTATTGTTTTTCAAGCTAGAGTAGATGATAGGTGGGAGTGGAAACTTCATTCATCACACCACTATGTGGTCTAATCAAGATATAATTACTCAACTACAACTTATATTGTTTCCAATGAAGGTTTTCATCAGGTGTTGTGGCTCAAGGCGGTTCCGCTAAAGGTGGATAATTTTGTGTGGCGTTTGTTTCTGAATCGACTAGCAACAAAAGACAATTTGTTTGGGTGATATGTCTTGGATGAAACCCAATCTTTTTGCTCGACATCTTGTGATGGGATGGAAGACATGGACCATTTATTTTTCAAGTGTGGTTTGTATGGTCATCTCTGGTTTTCGATCTCAGGTTGGTTAGGAGTCTCAATGGTTCTCCATGGGAATCGTCTAGCTCATTCTGGAGTCTTGGTAGTTTTTCTAAGAATTCTCGATTGGCTTTTAATATAATTTGGATTTCGGTGTGTTTTACTATTTGAAAACATCGCAACAGGGGGATTTTTCACAATCAGACGAAACATATTTTTTCCCTAGAAAAAAAGGTTAAGCTCCAAACTTATTGGCGGTTGAAGTCGTACTTCATTCTAATTGACTTTGACTATCCTTCTTGGAGACTAAGCTCCAAATTTATGCAATATTATTTTTGGTTGTTTTTCTTCGTGGCTACTTATGCAGCTAAGACAACTGTATTTCCTCTAGCACTTCTTGTGCTTGAGGGGCTGGCTCGTTTTTAATATATTCCTCTTAGTTTCTTCAAAAAAATATATTTGTTCTTTTTAAGGTATTATATTAAAATGACAAAATCAATATAAAAATCACAAAATATACCAATTTTAGTGGTATGTGTAAATAATTTTAAAATGGTAATTTTGTCAACAACAAAAACAAAAATAAACGAATAAAAACAAATAGAGGTAGTAAGATAAAGCAAGGATTATAAATGGGATTAATATCAGGTTCATACCTTTTATGGATATTTATTATAGGATATGATACTATTCTATAAATATTTATAAACTAGTATTATAATAGTGATGTGATATTATTTGATACATACATTGTTTTTTTTAAATATAGTTTTTATGCATTGAATGAAATATCAACTAAATCTTTAACCACGCCACATGTTTTTTCCTTATCAAAAATGAAATCAATTGTTAGAGTAAGGCGGAATGATAGATTCTTTATTATAAGAAGATTGGATTATCACGTAACCAATATGCATTTGGTGGTGCCTTTAGAAGGAGCTAATTAATCATTTTCTGGTATTGTTGTGTGATGCAAATATAAATTGAGGCTCAAATTAATTCAAAGTGAGATAGAGGGTTTTCTTTTACAAGAAGCGAGACGGTTGTCAATTGTTTGTTCGGAAGTGATATATTTTTTAAAGTAGAGGGTTGGGGTGCATATGCGTTGAAGGAGAAGGTAAGATTGAACAAAAATAAGTTAAATGTATGACATAAGCTACATTGTCAAAACTAGAGTGACATGTTAGTGGAGCTAAAAGAATAAATTAACAAATTTGATGAAAATCTGAAAGTTATCTTAAATGAATTTTAAAAAGGGTGAATTGCTTCGTTTATCGTTCTAATTCCAAAGAAATACAATTCTCAAGGCAAATATAGACTTGTTTCTCTCATTGGTTGCATGTACAAGATCTTGGCTAAAATAATTGTACAGGATTCCTTGTTTTATGTTGGCTTTACACAAACATTATTGACTTGTCCTTGATTGCCATTGCACATAAGATAAAATGACGTGTTTTTTTATAGTCATGTAGGTACATTTAATGTTTGCTTATACATCTAAATATAACACGTTTGAACTCTTTTTTTGTTATTTACATCCTCCATCATAAAGAGTATACTTCACTTGAAACTGAACCATTCCAAGAATTTCTTCACGTCGAAACCTTGCTGAAAGATTATGGCGCAACTCCCTTGTTGGCTTTTAAGAAGTTCTTCAGCCATCGACATATCTCACTATTGTGGTATGTAATGCTAAGAGCACCTCCAATGCAAGTTGCCAAGTTGCTACCTGCTTAGGTGGAGGTACAAGTTATGTTGCTTATATTTTTCAGCATTAGAGGAGATCTAGTTGGAGTTCTCATTATTTAACTTTGAGTGTCAGATTTTTATTTAAGCAATGAAAAAAGTGTGTTGCTTATCATTAAAAATAATAAAACTTGTGAAATCTCAATAGAAATTCATGGATAAAAGGGAAAAAAACACATCAACATGATTAATAATGAAAAATCTATAAAATTTAAGACAGATTTTTCCCATAAATAGATTCACATGTCTCATAAATACAAAAAAAAAATATATAAAAAATGCAAATTTATATAAATGGAGAGAAAATAGATCTTGACAAGGATATTTGTATGTGGGTGAAATTGATTGAAGAAGAGGTGAAAGTTTTAGAGAAATTGATTGAGGTTATTTATGTGTGGGTTTGGATTTGAATGATATTAATGAGTGTGGGATGGTTTCAGAGAAAGAAATTGTGAGAATGTTGTTCTTTGGATTGAAAAAATGGTGAATATGTTAGGAAATAACATGGTTGAAGAAGAAAAAATAAGCACAATCACTATACAAGAATATAACGTGGAAACTCCAAAACCGGAGACAACTAGAAGATTACAGATGTACTTCTCTCACCCTCACCCCAATACAACCACACTCTCATAAAGCAAATATTTAAATTAAGTCAGATATAAGCTTAAAGGGCTACTGACTAGTGCATCTAAAAATAAAGAACATATGTTTAATATATAGCATTGGTCTTCCCCTTGCTTCACCAAACTAAGCGATGTGGGACTTCTCCAATAACTAATATTTTTAGCCTCCTTTTATAAAAACTTGACAATCAAACTCAACAATCTCCACGTTGATTGTAAAAGTTTCATCTTCCGCTTCCATTGTCTATACCGACAATCATACTCCATCATAAAGAGTATACTTCACTTGAAACTGAATCATTCCAAGAATTTCTTCACGTCAAAGCCTTGCTGAAAGATTATGGTGCAACTCCATTGTTGGCTTTTAAGTAGTTCTTCAGCCATCGACATATCTCACCATAAACCTTGCATCAATGCCAACCAATGCCCGTGTGTTGTTTTGAATTTGCTAGCAATTACTTGTCATTTTGCATGGTATAGCGGAAATACCATAAGGACACACTTTCTCTTTTAGATAAGATCACCATCATATCCCAAAACAAGGGAGACATTGCTAGCACTTGCCTCAGAGTCTTTTTCAGAAACTGCTCCACCTGGACAATTTCTCTTTAAATGCCCAGACATTCCACACTTAAGCGTCTTGTGTAATCCCGATTGTATCAACACATCCTTGAGTTGTACTTTCAATAAGGCAAAATTGATTCTTCCATCAAACTTCACTATGTCAAACTTCATTGCGCTTGAATAAGACATAACAGCTGCCCTATACTGCCATTCTTCAACACCTTCACAATATCACACTTCTTTTTTCTAATGTGGAAGATCAGACAATGTTGTAACCACAGAGGATACTAAGAATTGTGATATCTCACATAACCGAAGCTCTTGATACCACTATTGGGAAATAACAGGGTTGAAGTAGAAAAATAAGCACAATCACTACACAAGAATATAACGTGGAAACTCCAAAACCGGAGAAAAAACCACGACCGTTGTCTAAACCGACAACCTAGAGAATTATTACTATGTGAAATGTTTCACAACACATAGACTTCTCTCACCCTCACCTCAATACCCCAGTACAACTACACTCTCACAAAGCAAATTTTTAAACTAAGTCAGATATAAGCTTAAAGTGCTACTGACTGGTGCATATAAAAACAAATAACATATGTAATATATAGCCTTGGTCTTCCCATTGCTTCACCAAACTAAGTGATGTGAGACTTCTCCAATAACTAATATTTATAAGCTCATTCTTTTATAAAAACTTGACAATCAAAACCCATCGTCGCTTTCGACGCTCCCTGGTCTCCCCAACAACTGTATCAGAGCCCTGGTTAGTTAGGCTCGGTGGGGAGTGGGAGTGGGATCCTAGTGTGGATCAGACTAGTGACGTGGGTGACTCGCGCTTGAGGGGGAGATTGTTGGGAAATCAAGTTTGAGTGATTATGTTCCACTTCGACTGAGAATTGAGGAAACATTGGATATATAAGAGAGGGGACTCATATACCTGATGCCTTAAGATTTTAGGTGGATATGTGGTGTCTAAGTCTCTTAAGGTCCTGGACATTTGACCCATTGCCCAGGGCTCCCCAGTCTTCCCAACATAATGTGTATTGTAATTGGAATGATAAAGATGATGGGGAAAGTTTTTGAAGCAAAAATTATTTTTACATTGTGTAATCACATTAGATAATATAAAAAATAGTTATAAAATTGTCTCGTATTAACATTATGTATGCAACGAGAATGTAAAAAAAATAGTGATATGGAACAATATTACTTCCTTATTACATAAATCTTCTGACCAATGTTGCTTGGTGACATTATTATATATATCTCTAAGATGTATTTTAGGGTTTCATGAATTAGCATTAATGCAAATAGATTTAGAGGAAAATAAGTAGGTTTAGATGTAGCCAAACCTAACAAGCTTTTAGAATAAGGGATGCCATTTTTAAGCTCTAAAATGCATAAAAGAAAAGTAACTTCTAAATTAATTAATCACACTCTTAAGCTATATGAGAATTGACAAATAAATTATATATCTCATTTTTATGATAATTTCGTAAAGATCTTTTATGCAAAAATATCATCTAAAAATCAATTAGTATTGAATGGATATAAAAATTAATGTAATCTTATTAAAAATTTATTATTTCATGCAAGTTCTCATTAAAGTAATAGTTGTAGCTTATAAAAACAATGACAAAAGTGTGAAATTGATAAAAAAAAAATAAAAAATATCAAGAGCGAGTAGAAACAATGAAGAAAGTTAGAAATTGATAAAAATAAATAAATAATAGTTGTAGCTTGATCAATCTTCTTGACAAACTACATCATCTCTGTTTCTAGAAATGTCACATTCTTTTATTACTAATGCATAATCTATATCATTATTAACAGAAATGACATCCTTATAAACTTTTCATTAGGAGAACTATTTTATTTGCAAAAGAAATTTACACTTGCAGATACATTTTTATCTCCATTGCTGACCTAGTTTCTTCTGAAATGGACATTTCAACGATGGAGAAACAACAATACATTCATCTCACAGGTTATAGATAAATGCAAAAAAATCAACCCACTCTCTTTTGTGTTCAGAACTACTGACCAACCCGGTTCTTCGATTCTTAAATATAAGATCTCCTCAGTCTTGCTTCAACCTTCCAAATTTGAATGCCAACGATGCCACAAAACTCATCGTTGCAATCACCCTTCAACCAAACTAAAAAGAGTTAATCTAACAGATTCAATTTAGGAAACTACATCACACTAATTAATTACATAATTTACCTGTTTAGCTGCACACAAACTTGATGTCAAACCCACATTTATAGCAAATCCTTGGAGAACCTTGCGGTGCTACTTTCACCAATTAAGTTCTCATAGTTATAAATCAAATCAATATGCTCACACTGGGACATCTAAATGCAAATTTTACTAACTGCATTCTAAATAAATAGTTCCCACCAATACCTAAATAAAATTTAACAAAACCACACATAACTAATACTTTTTCATATTGTATAGCCATACTTAGAAATTTGGATTATTGACAGTCAAATATTCAATTCAATAAAAACACACAATGTTCTAATCATTTGAAGAATATTTGGTCCATATTCTTAGACAATAAAACAGTAGATAAACACCTATCACCATAAACTTAAAAGATATGAGATAGTGCCAACTAAAAATTTAATAAGTATGAATTGAACCTAAATTGACAAACAAAAACAAATTATGTTTGGTTGTAACTAATAAAACAATCAGAACATCATATAGGAAAAATGTCCATCACAACTTGGAAAATGCAAATTTGTCTCAAATGAAAAAGAAAAAGAAAAACTCACATTGTGTTTTCAAAAAGGCATAACAAAATTGTATAAAAGGCAAAGGACATCATCAAGAAAAGTCGTGATAACTCTTACCACTTCTTTTGTAGCTAAATAACAATCGAAATAAATTAATATACAACTTCAAGAGTAAGAAGAAAATCAGCTGCATTCCCATACAAATATTGGTTAGAATTAGAGAAAAAATACACTAAGAGAGATGGGAAACGAAAAAGGTGGATTTGCAATAAAAGTAGAAGAGGTAAAAAAGTCTATATAGGTATAATTAGAACCGGAACCGTGGAATAGAAGTGGAAGAGATGAAATTATATTTTTATTCCCTATGCCCTTTCAATTCAATAAGTTTACATGTTTTTATATTTTCTTTATGAAACAATACACAATGTACCTTGGAAGCAGATGTGAATTTCAAAGTCCATTGACTACGTGCTTGTTATGCTTGGTAATTCTATTTTACCAAAATGCAAAGATAATGGAAAGCCAAATATAATGGAAAGCCTAACCAGTTCTGATTACAAAATCCCTCAATAAATGCACATAAAGTGTAGGGGCAATAACAAAATGCAAGGCAAAATTTGAAGTTCAAATTCAACATACAGTAGGAGGAAAATATTTTATAGGGTTTCATGAATTAGCATTAATGACATAGAATTAGAGGGAAATAATTAGGTTTAGATGTAGCCAAACCTAATAAGTTTTAAGAATAAGAGATAAATTATAGATTTATGAAGACACAGGAACAAAAGTAAATTGTGGATCTATTTAACTCATATAGATTGCCATTACAATCTGGATGGTGTCTGGTGGTGTGTAATGGTGTCTAGTATAAAGAAAGACAACTTTTAATTATTAAGAAATTGCAATGTTAAAATAAGCATCGATTGTTTTCTTTTAAATAGGTACATGTTGCTAAAAAAAAGTTAAATAGGTATATGAGCATCACCCATTCCCATTCATATTTTTTATGGAAAACTCAAACTCAGCATTTGTACTCATTAGTGGTATAATATAGTGTTATATAAGTATAAATATGGCTATTGTGTTAGTGGTATAAGAGTTGGTTAACTAAATTATTTAATTATCACCATACCATAATATAAGTATAAATATAGCTATTGTGTTAGTGGTATAAGAGTTGGTTAACTAAATTAATTATCATCGCACCAAAACTTGGCTCTAATATGGCAACTTACACTCCATTATTTGATGTTTTTGGTGGCTAGAGGAATTTGAAAGTTAGGGTTGCGTCGTTCATGTTTAGTGTATACTAGACAAGGATCATCCTCAGAAGACACTTTTTATGAATCTTCTCTTAGTTGACGAAAAGGTATGTATAACATTTGTTCATCAATTAACAGGTCGTGCTCTGGTTTGATTCACCTTTTCTGTCGGACCGTCTAATCTAATAAATTGCTGACACGTGGTTTTGTCTTTAGTGGGCAGAGAAATGTGTTTCGACCCTTTTACAAAAACACTCTTAATAAACTGTATTTCGTTTTACAAAAACGCCACTACCGTCTTCTCTTATACTCTTCTTCCTTTCTCTCTCTCAGCTCATAAGATCCGTGCGGCGCACGAGTCATAATCTAGTTAATCTATAGCTTAAAAAGTTATCAAAATTATAAGATGTTGAAATATTTTAATAATATTGGCGTTGAATTGTCATAATATGTCAATGGTTGGTATAGACCTAATTTAAATAGTTAAAACATGTGAGTAGGTTACAATATTTTAACAATTGAATATTAATTGTTGCATCACAATAAATTTAATTAAGATTAAATAATTAAATCCAAACACATCAAGTTATTAAAGTAAATTAATCTCACCTAATTGGATTAACTATCACTTACTAGTATAGTAATAGTAACTATTATTAAAAAAAAAACTAATTTCATTGTAGTTAACAAATTTAGTAAACTTTTACTATTCTCAACTGAAGTCTTTTCCTTGTTTTTTTAAAGGTCAAGAGCAAAATGACATAAAAGAGAATAGTGTCCAATTAATTTGGTACTCTACTCCAATATGTTGTTAATTGCTCATATATATCATTAAAAACAAGGAAAAATTACAGGAAAAAACTGGAGGACATAAAACCTGACACAGTCAACAACCCTAACAGGCAAAACTAAATTTTTTTTCTCCACAAAGTGGATCCAACTCTAAACATTTATAACAATTAAGCTCGAGTCTAAAGTTTGGCGAATGAACCGATCCTCAACACGAAATCGGATCACGTACCATCAACTTCCTGCAACAAAGACAACAAGCTTTGGCGACTCTTTTGAGTCCATACAGTACCACAGACAAATGCTTGAAATTGGTGGTGGATTCAACCGCCAACACAGTAATTAATGAATTCATGCGCACCAACTAATCAACTGATTAATTAGCCACTTCTGGCCCACATCAAGCGAACATACGATCACAACCGAGGCATATTGAGGATGGCATATGAACTCGACCGCCAACACGGTGACAAATATCGCACACCCACAATTTACTGTGACAAGCCACGCAAATTCACGACCATTTCTAACCACACAATCCAAAATCGATCCCGAGATCGAATCAGATTTAAAAAAAGAAGAAGAAGGAAACAACCCAAAGCAGTCTAATCCTTTGACACGATATGTGCAAAATTGAATCGTGAAAACATGCATAAAACAGAGCAAACGAACGTGCAGAGGGACAAACCCAGATCTGCAGCAACCGTCCAAACTGAAAGCACCATCGTCACCCACCATGACCCTTGCGGACGGCGAAGAATCAAAGAGAATAAAGTTGGACGAGGGTTGATCGTGTTGGAGAAGAGGCGGCCGCCAGAAAGAATGGTAGATCCCACCTTGTAACAGAACCGACGTGTTAAGCGGTGGATTAGACACAACAACACGTTTTAGACCTAACATTCGAGCCCTCCGACGCTGTAACGACCACCAGAATGGTGGAGAACCACCACAATGAACGCCACAACCACTGGAAAACTGATGCTTAGGAACCCCCAACAGGGTAAGAGGTGATGCAGAGGAGAAAACCACTCGTCGCACCACCATCTACAATTGTTACATCTTGGAGGTTTGGATCTTAAAGGGAAGGAACGTCGGCTTGTTTTCTAGAGAGAGTTCAGAGAAATTGAGTTTTAGAGAAAAGATTATTCAGTAAGTTTTTTTCCTTGTTTGCCTTTGTGTTTCATCCTGATAAGAAATTTGGATGTTTATTTCTTACGTTCAATGTTGGTTTTATATTACAAGGTAATACATTATAAATTTTTAATTAAGTTTGATATGGTTCAACTCTTGATTAAATATTCTATTCAAAGTGCATACCATATATGTGTGTCTGAAATTGCATATAATTCTCATTTGCATGTCCCTAGCTATTGGAATTTAATATGGAAGTTAAAGGTGCCTCCCAAAGTCAAGAATTTTATTTGGCGTGTGTGTCATGGTTGCTTCCCAACACGTGCTTAGTAGTAGAGGTGTACCTCACCCACTCGATTGTGTTCATTGTAATAACAATTATGAAGGTAACGTCCATATTCTCATTGAGTGTCCTAAAGATGTTCAAGTGTGGCGTGATGTGAATTTATGGAACACAATCGGTAGGGTGTTTCGTCAAGATTATAATATACATGCACTTATTTTCACTCTTTTGCAGTAATTTTCTTTATATCAGCGTGAACTTATGGTTATGATAATGTGAAGTTTTTGGAAGAGTCACAATATGAACTTTGGCAACAACAGAATAAATCCAACTCGCATGTAGTTCATCGTGCCACATATTTACTAGATAAGTGGAGAGCAACCCAAATAATCAGTTCCCGTAGTCATGCTCAGGCCAACACAGTCCAGGCGCTTCTCAGAAGGCAAGACGACGAAAGATGGAAGAAACCAGCATCTGGCAGATATAAATGTAATATTGACGCATCCTTTTCTACTCTTTTAATATGGTAGGTTTAGGAATGTATCTTAGAGATGATGCAAGTGATTTTGTTCTTGCCAA
Source organism: Medicago arabica (assembly GCA_946800305.1). Taxonomy (NCBI): domain Eukaryota; kingdom Viridiplantae; phylum Streptophyta; class Magnoliopsida; order Fabales; family Fabaceae; genus Medicago; species Medicago arabica. The sequence goes on along the minus strand of OX326965.1, from coordinate 7,528,285 downwards.
AACGGATTGGTTTGCTCCCTTGTGTGACACAGATGTGGGGGAGGCTGTCGGGTTACATACAGCTTTAAAACAGGTATCAGATCTACAATTTGATAATGTGAACATTGCTCTTGATTTTAAAAGAGTTGTTGATTTTGTGGATTCACATGTAGATGATAATAACGAGCTTGGGTGTATCATATCTGCTTGTAAACAGTTATTAGTTAATAGATTTCAGAACTCTCATGTCGAATTCAACACAAGGCAAGCGAATGTGGTCGTTCACGAGTTAACTTGCAGTCCTATCCAATCCTAACCCATGTTATAGATGACGTATCTTCGTGCATTTGGCACATTTTAGCTAATGAAATGCAATGAATTTCTTCCTAAAAAAACTTGTGTGAAGTAAAATTTGTTTAAGAATGATGATCATGTAGTCACACAGAATATTTGTCAAACTCTTTGTCTAGGAAGTATCGTCACAACAGAGGTACTATAAATCTACTTAGATCTTAAAATTAGATTTTTCTTTATGATGACTTTAAAATCAATTGATATTTTTTACTCATTATACCAAAATTTTCACATAATAACCTTAAAATCAACTTGAATTAAGAGACAATTACCAACACAAAATATGTGGACACTCCCTCACTCACTCACAGTAATTTAATTCTTCTCGATTGTGTTATATGTTTGCTTTGTTAAGATTTAACATCCATCTAATCAATATGGTAACTTCAATTATTTGCTAGATGGGTGTAATGTATAACAACAATATACAATGAAGAAATCATATATGTTATGTTAACTACTGGATACCCCCATACGATAACCTCAAATATGTTAGTCATTCTATTCAATTATATAAGACCTATTTCCAACTAATCTTACACTTACATAGATAACTAAATGATTTTTTTAATACTTGTAGGTCGGTCTATGTTCCCAATTGAAGATGTTTGTGGCAAATGGTTTTTGATTGTTGGTTCAATTGAAGAACACTACCCTCTATTTCAATACACACTGCACTGGGATATTATCTGAACACTACCCTCTATTTATTATTATTATTATTTTTTTTTTTTTTGCATCAAACACTAATTATTGATGAATGGGATATATGTGATCTCATTGGAGAAGTAACCGATGATAGTGGATATCATCTGACCACTACCCTCTAAATTATAATATTTTTTAGTTGCATTAAACTTGAAGTTTATGGTATGAAAAATTAAAAGGTTTGGGAATGAGGGATAGTGGTACAATACCATTTGTAGGGGTATATTTATCAATTCACTTATTGAAATGTGCATTTACGTGGGTCGTTTAATCATAGCTGAGAGACACTCCACTAGTAAATGGCCCATAGGCTTAATATTACAATCATACAACAAAGTTTAGAGAAATTGCTTTTGTGGCCCCCCAAGGTCTCCGAAAGGGTTCAGTGGATAATTTCCAAAGTTTTTTTTTTTTTTTTAGTTTTAACACATTTGATATATTTTTTTAGTTTTAGAGGAATGTTAGCAACACACGTTTTAACACGCATTTCTCAATACACTCTTTTTGATTGGTTAAAATTCACATAGGTCCCACCAAATCATGCGGGTCCCATATAAATTCGGTGGGTCCTATGTGAATTTTAACCAATTAAAAAGAGTGCGTTGAAAAGTGTGTTAAAAATGTGTGTTGCCAGCATTTCTCTTAGTTTTAACACATTTGATAGATAACTTGTAAATGATACTTATTTTAGCATAAAGATATGACGAGGGTGGTTGAGGGGGGTGAGAAAAGAACAACTTAAAGGTTAGTTTATTGGGCTTATTCACACTCTTCCGGCCCAGGAAGCATCCCCTCTCCTTGCTATTTTACATTTTCCCTAAGTCACAATCCATTCTATGATAAAAAAAGGGGGTACAATTCTTATAATTGTTCCTTTAATATTTTTTCTTAAAATTGATTGATATGTAGTGGAATATTATTTTTTTTAAGAAGGAATCTATTTTTTTTACTGGTTTTGACACATTTGTATTTAAAAGCCAAACCATCCCTAGGTAATGCCCAATCACCTTATATATTTGCTGAAAAATATTTACAATGTAACGTGTCAGGAATAAAAAAATTATTAGAAAACTTAAAACAAAACTATCCCTAGGTAATGTCCAATCACCTTATATATTATCTAAACACGTCATCGTGAACATAGCTTAATTTATAGGGATATTACATTTATATATAGATGGATTGAAATTTGAATTATGATTCACCACTTATTTATCATAAGTTCGAATTTCTAACCACTAAACTAATTTACGAAAAAAATAGAAAATACCTAAATACACGAGTGGTAATTTTTGTTTTACGCGTTATATTAACATTATTATCATCAATATTTTTACATCTTAGTGTCGAGTAAAATTTATGAGACACGCATGATGATTTGAATCCTTATTAAGAAATGCTCATATATTTAGTGTGTGACAATATTTTGAATAGAAATACTTGGATTGTCTCTGATGAAAAAATCTAGTCATGTAAAATCATGCGTAACATTTCTTATTTAGCAGAATTTAAATGCTTATTTTGGTGACCGCATATATAAAGTAAAGTTTGTATGGGTGAATATATTATAAGAGAGTGGAAGATAACAGAGAATTCTCTCTCAGCTTAGCAGTGTATGGAAGTACTTAATTGGCATTTGGGTGGCTACAGAAAGGAGGTCACGAAAGGTAGCATTGAAAAGTCTCTCTCTTTTCTGCTGTAACAATATATTTCTCCTCCATGTCTTGTTTGTGTCAGCTTAACACAAGCTGCTGTAAAAGCAACATACCACTGAGATCAAGTGGGGCCCAAAAACCTAAATTGTAGTGAATTCTCTTCTGCTACTATGATCATAGATATATGTGTATGTAGCAATGTCTTTATTTGTATATTGAGAGGGACCCTTCATTTATTCTTATGTCATCCTCACCTCATCACTGCCCTAAACTTAATAAACGATATAAGATAATTCCATTTTGCTCAGTTAGTTTATTGGACAAATATAGATAGAGAATAAAACAAAATACACATGAAACAAATTAATCAGGATTATAAAATTGTTTTATATGAGATATATAAAAAATTAAATGGGAGAAATATGAAGACCAGATAGTGTTGAAATCTTTGTATCCATGTGAGGAGTTTGAATTCTGTTTGTTAGTGATCAAGTATATGGGATTTAATTTATCTAAAAAGTTCTGACCAATTAGATTCAACTCTTTAATTCTTATATACACTTTTAGTACTTATTTTAGTTTGTTCAATGTTGAACATTGGATTTTCTGCTATCACTAATTAAGACCGTCAACATGCATGTTGGTAATCATTAAATTGAAATTCAATGGTGCAAAAACAAATTGAATTGATTTTAATTTATTTAAAATACTTGAGTTTAAAATGTAGACTGTTCGATAATATCAATTCAACGGTCACATATATACGGATTGCATGAATGTGTGAGACTAATAACCGCAAATATTTCTTTTTTGAGAGTGGGACATTATAGTTTTCCAGCGCTCCTTCTCAAAGCAAATATGATAGGTTGGTCTTCTTGTTAGTTAGCACCGTTTATAATCCAATAAAACCTCAAATCCAATATGTTTCTTGTACTCCCTCCGTCTCTAAATAATAGTAGTCGTTCAAGGTTGATGCACGATTATTAAGAAAATGATTAATTGTGTTGATTTTGATGGTAAAATTAATATCATTTCCTAAAACACCCTTGTTAATTGCAGTTAGTGGAATAGTTAAGTTGGATAAATTTCAATAAATAAGGGTATTATAAAGGAAAAAAACAATAAATGCTGCATTGATATTCTAAAGTGACAATTATTTTGAAAAAAAAAAGTGTAAAGAAACAATTATTGTGAGACGGAGGGAGTAGTTCACCTAAAATTCAAATCGGTTAGTCGGACTAGTTGTGTTTAAAGTTTTTGTACATTGTATTGGATAATATGTTTAATATTGCAGGAACATCTAATACAAACACCAGATACATTTATCTATATTTCAAAATTTTATACAAAAATTAAATGACATTGTATTTGAAATCAAAATTTTGATGCTAAAAAATTATGTCTCTCCAAACATAAGAGATTTACATTTTATATTCAAAAAGTTTAACCTATTAGACTCAAACCGCTTCTATGCTTATAAACACTTTTACATGTCATAGTTTTTCTGATGTGAGAATTTAAAGTTCTTCATCAACTAGATCCTAAAAAACAACCATATTTTTAAATAAAGAAAAGAAAATGCTAACATGTGTTCTAAAGGCACAAGTTAAAGTTTTAAAAAATAGAAATTATGCATCGTAAATTGTGTCAATTTATTTCTTACAAGATTGAAATTTAATGTTTCTTAATAAATATTTGCTCTATATTGAAACCTTAACATATGCCCTAATTAAGAACACAAGTTAGCATGACCCATAAAAAAAAATATCAAGTGGTTGAAATCAAATGATTAACAAGCTTTAGAATGGGTGAATTAATATAATATACTAAGTTTGAAACTCTAACTTGATAATCCATGATCATACTTTATTTACTTCTCATTCAAACTCCGAATTGATTGGACATCTTTCTTCTAAGAACTAGATAGTTTTTTTAAAATCTTTTTTGACAAAAAGAACCAACTAATTAAGTTAAACGAATATACACTTAATCATAAGAAACATTAAATCTCTCTAAATTTTCTCATTTATTTCTCTTAATTATTGTGTTACAATTTCTTTTTCTTTATTGGAGATACTCACTTGATATATTTTTTATGGTATAGGATCAAATGACACTAAGGTGTCAAATTAAATTTGACACCAAATCCTAACCATTATTCTACTTTGATCCGACGTCTCTTATCAATTCAATAAATGGTTACATGCTTGATCAAATGATCCAAATTTTAATTTTAGAGATAATTTATTCTTTCTTCTCTTGGTAAACAACTTACCATTTTCGTTATATTTTGCACTAGGAAGATGATTGCAATTTGATTTTTCCCTACATTTTTTTTAGATTTACTAGTTTTTGTTGGATCATCTTTGTATCCTGTTTGTATTGGCCACTCTTTCATTTGTTGGATAAAATTATTCTTGAGTTTTCATTTGTTGGATGGTATTATTCTTGAGTTCATGCTTTCGTTAATTAGTAGCATATACTCTTTTTAATTTTGGGTCCAATAGTTCATTCATTATCCTAGATGTTCTTTATAAATCAATTTTCTTTGAGTTCTTAAAAAAAAAGGGGGTTAATAGGAATAAAGAAGTAAGGATGACAAGACCTTATAAAAAACAAAGGATGACAGTGAATAGTGTAAAGAAATCAGAGAATTAAAATTATTATTTTTTAAATAATTAACCAAGAGTAGAAAGAATAAATTATTTCTAAAATTAAAATTTAGATCATTTGATCAAGTATATGAACATTTAATGAATTGATGAGAGACGTTAGATTAAAGTTGAATTAATGGTTATGATTTGGTGTCAAGTTTAATTCGACACCATGGTATCATTTGATCATATCCCATTTTTTATTCACTTAACCCAATCCTTTAGTTCATAGGGATGACAATGGGTATCCAATGGGTAGAGTACCACAGTGCCCATCTCCATACCCGCGTTTGTAAAAAAAAAAACCGTACTCGTGCCCATACCCTCGTGGGCAACAACTTTAGTGTCCTTCCACATACCCTATGGGTACCTAAGTGTTCATACCCGCACCCATTACCCACACTTTAACTATGAAAAGACAGTAAAAACATCATAATTGAAATAAAATAATGATCCAATTTTTTTTAAAATTAACTCATAAAATAGTATGAATCATAGTATTTAGTCAAATAAGAAATATCCAAAATATCCCTAAAAAATTGTACACCAGTAAGATGTAGTTGTTATTGTATTAAGTAGTTTCTTGATTTAGGCTTAAATAGCTAAATAAATTAATTAATTATACACAAAAATAAATTATTATTTCTAATATTATATAAATATGTATATGCGGGGTTGCGGGGCTGGGTAGTATAGTACCCTTACCCGTGCCCATACCCATTAAAATTTGTGGGTATTACCCGGATCCGTGTCCATACCCATGAAAACGGAGTTTTACCCTACCCATTGTGGGTATTTTTTGCGGGTACCCAATTGGATTTGGGTCCAATTGCCATCCCTAAGTTCATGGAATATATAGATTTTCTTTTGTATATTTTGATCATGATAAAAATGGAATTAGCGAGTGAAATTTTAGACTTTTTTGTCATCAAAGTGTTATGCTCCCTCCGTTCTTATATGTAAGCTCTCTTTACATTTTTCACATTTCTTAAGAAAAATTGTCAGTATAATTAATGTGTCTGTTTTGTGTGTTAGTATTACCAAATTGTCCTTTGTTTGTATGTGTATTAAATTTGATTTTTCATATTTCAAGATAAGTTAGTACTATTAATTAGGGGTATATTTAGAAAAATAATAATAAATGCATCTAGTAATTTGAAAAGGGATTTACATTTAGAGACAAAAATAAAGTTAAATAATTGCTTAGATATAAGGACGGAGGGAGCATATAACTAGGAATAAATTGAAGTATTATTCAGTTGAATAATCACATACAATTATTATTAACTAAATGAATAAATCAGGTCTACTAATAGATAAGTCTCAAATATATACTCGTGTGAAAATATGATTGAAGTAAAAATCTTTGAAACATTTATTAAGTAAAATAATATTTGAAACCCACTTGGGTTGGTCTGGTGGTATTGGCTAGGGACCTGGGAGTGAGCTCCTCCTTGAGGTCTAAGGTTCGATTCCCTCCAATACCAATTTAGGTGGGATAGTTTAACTTCTTAAAAAAAAACAATATTTGGACATTCATATATGACATAACAAATTTGAACAAAGAAGTTACATTTATTATGTGATCACTTAGTGATGGTGCTTTGGCAAAGTGTGTTCTGGTGTCAAGTCCATCAAGTAAATCATTTAACTTGTCTTTTTCAAGTAAATGGTGTAGGAGCAAATAATGGATATTCACCGAGGAGAGGGGTTGGTTGTGGATAGTTGATTTGGCGACAATTTAGTGCGTTGATTTGGTGACAATTTAGTGCGAGTTGTTGGTGATGGGTCTAAAATGTTCTTTTGGTTGGATATGTGGATGGAGGGGGAGCGACCGTGTGATAGATTTAGACATCTGTTTGATATAGTATAAACTCAACTGTTTTCGGTTGCTGACATGTGTTCGTTAGACTAAGGGATTGGGGGAGTGGCTTGGAAATGGAGACGTCGTTGAATAGTTTGGGAGGGAGTGTAATTAGCTTTTAAATAAAATGTATTTGCAGGTTGATGTGTAAGATAAATGAAGTTGAGCGACCGTGTGATAGATTTAGACATCTGTTTGATATAGTATAAACTCAACTGTTTTCGGTTGCTGACATGTGTTCGTTAGACTAAGGGATTGGGGGAGTGGCTTGGAAATGGAGACGTCGTTGAATAGTTTGGGAGGAGCAGTTGAGGGAGTGTAATTAGCTTTTAAATAAAATGTATTTGCAGGTTGATGTGTAAGATAAATGAAGTTGTCAACTAGCGCCAGACAAAGATTAAACTCTCAATGGCGTCTATCATATGTTGACAACAATTGAGACGATTGTCCAGATTGTTACTAATGATACTATTTGGAATAAATCAGTTCCACTAAAAGTGTCTCCTTTTGCTTGGTGTTTAATACAAAGTCAGATTCCTGCAAAAGATAATTGAGTTTGGCATGGAGTAATTCACTAAAATTCTAATACTTGCGTAAGTGGATGCATAAGACGGAAAGTATTGATCATTTGTTCGTGGGCTACGACTTTGGGTACATTTTTGTGTTGGCTAGACAATGTGCGTGTGCGCGTGTGTGTGTATATATATATATATATATATATATATATATAGTTAGGATCCATTGACATCAGGTGTTAACGAATTCGTTGACACCAAATCTCAACCGTCAATCTATTGTAATCAAAGGCTAATAATATTCTCTAAATTGACTCACGCTAATGTATCCTTACTTAATTACTTTTGATGGCAATTTAAAATCACAATGATGCTTAATTTCTCTTTCTGGACAATGCGCTACTCTCCACCACATCCACTCCTTGATTTATTTCTCATGTATATTGCAACCTATACACATAATTTATCAATTATTCATTTTTTTAAAGTAATTTATCTATTATTTATGAAAACGATTGGAATTAGAGGAAGCTAATGAATTCATTGTATTTTGGATGACTTCACTTTGATCGGTGGAATTTTAGGTGTGAAGATTGACTTTTGAAATTCAGATATGTGAGAAGCAAAGATTGCTTTTAATTGTGTTCTTGAGTTTCACCACTTTTAATTGAGTTCTTGAAATTTAGCCGGAAGAGTTTATTTTTGAAATTGAGTTATTCAGTTTCTAAATTGCTTTGATTGGTGAAATTAACATGGAAATCGAGTTTCTAAATTTTGGATGGGTTTGCATTGATCGTGGGATATTGTATGGGTTGTTTATTTGATGGGTTGGAGATGATGGAGTACAACAACGGGTATGGGATCAGGTGAGAAAAGAAAAAAAAGATACACAAGTTAATCGAACCAATAATTATGGACCATTGGATCAGACAAAATTGATGGTTGAAATTTGGTGTCAACGAATTCGTTGACACCTAGTGTCAACGAATCCTGTCTTTTATATATATATATATATATATATATATATATATATTTCATAAACCCTTCACATTCGACTAATCATCTTTTTCCACCTTATTAAAAGTGATTTGATCATCTTTTCATCCTTAGTGACTTAATCCTTTTATAAGTTTGGATATTGTTTCTTAGTTGTAACATTCAAGTTGTATTTAGACTTGTGCTATGTATAACATTTGTTTGGTTATTGTATTCCATTTTGACTGGTTAAAGAAAACTTTCTTATATGATAAAGATACAGAAGTACATCGTACTATTAATCTGTGGTGTACTAATATTTATACCAATCTAAATAAACACACCCTTTGTTTTATTTTTCCTCAATTTAATTTTATCTACTCCTACGTACGTATATATACGAACAATGGTACGTACATGTCTAATGAAGACGAAGCAAATGCATATGTATATAGTGTATGAATATGAAATGATGATGATGACATGCATTCCATTTCTGTCCTCACCATCAGTCTTCCATCTGATATGATCAGTCCCTATGCATGCCATACCATGACAATATATACTTTGCATAGATACGCTCTCTGTTTATACCACACTATCACACTCTTAACCTAGCGCGTGGTATCCACTGCCTTGAAATTATTACGTTGATGTATGGCCACGCGACCCAAATCACGTGGAGAGTTTGGAAGAGTGTGACGTCATCTAAGCATGCAAAGGGTTAAGAAATGAGTCTGTACAGTACAGAGTGAAGAAGAAGAATAGGATAACGCGTAGCGGCGTAAGCGTTGGCAGCAAGAGAGAGAGAACAAGGTTTACGAATTTGATGCTTAATTTATTTCTAGATATTGAAATTAAAATAGTTATATTTTTATAGAAGAAAAATTTATTTAACTAAGTTTAATTTATATACACATAAACAAAAGAAGTCGTATATAGATGGAACAACCGAAAACATACGATCAACAGCCAAAAGGACAACGTCCATCAAAATAATCAACCCCACCTAAAAATGACTCATATACTAATTGACCATTGAAAAACGATATTCATAACACTCATCACCACTACTCACTCCAAAAGAACACCCTTCTAACTAAAAATCCAGTCCTCATCACCAAAACTGAGTCACATCAACCTTTTTTTTAAAGATCATTAAGCTTTCACCACCCCATAACCTCCAGTTCACCGAAAGAACACCATAAAAAGCCTAAAACCAAACTTGAATCAAAGAACTGACTCCCGATCTTGAATCAAAAGTGACCGGCCCACCAGACTTCAGGACAAAATTCACAAATAAATATTTAATGTTGATATTTAATGTTAAAACTGATATGTCAAAATTCACTGCCCTCAAATTTAGGGTTCATATGTGTATTATTTGACATTGATTTGAATCAAAATTGTTTGATTACTTGATTTAAAACAACGTTGATAAAATATTTATATGTAATATTATGTTTGAATTCAGAAAAAAACAAAAGGAAGAAAATGTGTAACTGATTATGTTAAAGATGTCATAAGTACTTTTAGACTTTTTTTTTTTTAAGGAAACACTTTTAGACTTGTCACTTCAATGTTAACTGATTTATAAACATTTTTTAACGAAATCTTAACTGATTTATAAACATTTTTTAACGAAATCTGTTGAAGGAATGGTTAACATTGTAAATATTCTTTGATTTAAATGATCAATCTATAAAAAAACTTAAAATCATCAATTTATATAAAAAAAAAACTTACAAACTAACTTGTTATTATAAATATTTAATCTAAAAGATCGCATGAGATATTTAACCTATTTACCATCTCTTGCTCAGCAAATAAATAATATGATAATTGGTTATAATTTTTTTTGGCATCTCTTTACTCTATCACGTATACATATTCCATCATAACCATCAAATATATCCTTTATATACAAGAACCATTTTTTTTTGGACAAAATATACTAGAACCATTTGAAAGGGAGATTAATCGAATTTGTACAGTTAAACTAATGGGCTAGTATATAGATATTTTACACCAATAATATTGTAAAAAGAAATCAAACAATTCTTAAAACAAATACATTAATATTTTAAAATGAATACTCTTAATTTTTTTTGGTGTGAAAGGAATACTATATAGTCCTCTTAATTAATAATAGTAGCAATTATTATTTTAAATGTTTTGAACTGTATTATATATGGAGATCCATATAATGGTGCAAAAAATGCTACTTGCAATCTTCCCCCCAAGGACTTCTCTCTATCTTTTCACCGTGAAATGCAAAGAATTGGTTAGTAGAGAGTCAGTAGTGAATATGTGTGTGCATGACGTAACAAGTATATTACTGGAAACCGTGCTTCCTTGGAAGCGTGTAATGAGGTTCTGAGAAATTAAATTGGCTAATTATACAATATACAATATTTATGATTTAACTCTATCTTTGGATTTTTCTCCACCTTCTTGCATACAAAAACTTCACGGTCAGAGTCCACGAAGGGGACCCCTAGGCTTGTAGTAATAGTAGAATCTTTTATATCCAATATATGGCGGCAGATGATACAAAAAAAGATTTTATAATTCATCAATACAAATAACAAGATTTTGTAAATAAAGCAAAATAAGATTTCATATTCATGAATGGGGTACGAAGAGGGAGGAACGAAAGTTGTTCAATGGGGTTTTGGATTGTAAGACAGATTCGCCAATCTTCATTTAACAATTGAGGTTTATGATTGCGCGATTGCATATAATCTACAAATCTACAATTGATTAGAGAAAAGAAGATTTGGGACACACCAAGATTTAGTCTAGTGAAAGATTGTTTTATTAAGAAAATAAATTAGCACGAATTTATGTTCAAATAGTTATAAAAGGTATCCGTATATGGTGTCCAATGCATTGTATAGAATTAATTATTTAAGTGGATGGAATCTATAGGGGAAAAAAAGTATAACACACAAATTATAAAGAAAAAGATTATATACACATAATCGTGACACACAATTTATATAAATGGAATTATAAGTCTCATTCTCTCTCTCTCTTCTATTCTCAAAACCCTAGCTGTCGGTCCTTTCTTTTGTCATTTCTTTGTCGTTTTAGATATTTTGAATTTGTATTGTATCGATGTACTCTATCAATTTGAATGAATGAATATCGTTTATTTGTGTCAAAAAAATAAAATAAATGGAATTATAAAATTAAGAACTATTAATGTTTGGAGAATGCTAACCAAGACCCTTAATATTTTTATACAAAGTTGTAATACAATGAAATAACGTACCCTCTCATTCACAAAATAAGCGACTTTGTTGATTATTGCACACATATCAATGCATATCTTTTATTTTTAATATATTTAATTATATATTAGAAAAAATGTCTTTTAAGGATTCTAAAAGAAGAAATTATTTTATAAAAAAGTCAAATATTTCGATTTCCAATATATTAATTACATATATTTTCATAAAAAGTTATCATTTAAAGGTTTTAAAAGAATGACCCAGAGGTTAACATTTCCCTTGAAAAAATTATAAAAATTTGATATTTTAAAATTGTCCATCGAGACAAATCCAACAAATTTTATATACTACTATTTGTCTTTATATAATATGAGAAAATATAATCAAAATATAATGTCTCTTATTTTGGAACAAAGTATATATGTACGCTTAAAACTAATGTCTCCCATTAAGGAATTACATATGTTAATTTTGTCTAAAATGTCTTATATTTAAATTTAGTATAAAAATTATTATTTTCAATGTAAAATTTTTACTTTAAAGTTTTGAACATTCTTTAAAAAGAAAAAAGTTTCTTAACATGGGTCTTTACGACACAAAAGTCCAATTGCTTTAACTTTGCAGAAAATAATGGATAAAATTTCATCATTAAGAAATCATCTTCGTTTATGCATGATGTAGGTGAGGAAACCTAGGTATTAGTCATAGGAATTTTATTGCCATAAAAATAACGTATAGAAAGGAAATGAGAGAGGTGATGGATTGAATTGAAGGAGAAGCAGATACGTCAATCGGGACCCTGAGATGTTCGTACAAACGTTGATGTATATAAGAGTGGTCAGAGGGTCATCATTGTCTCAATTATCAGCGTGGGTGAGAGAGAAGAAGCAGAAAGAGTACATGCCTCGTACATCATAAACATACATATAAAATGTACCTTGTTGGCTTGGAACTCCCTAACACACAAATCATGTTTCAATTTGTACCACATGGAATGCAATGACATGTATATAAATTTAATACATTTTGGTTAGAATTATACTAATGCATGGACTAATTACGTATAGTCAATGAGCCTAGCGAGTTCCTCATGCTTATCAAGCGATAGAGCCAGAGGCTTTACTTCTTTAGCCTACGCTAGGACGGAGCTGCCGTCGAGTGACGATTGGTCGAGAGGAGTTCAATCATGAAGCTGGGTATAAATAAGTCTCTAATCGGTGAAAAGTGGTAGGTGTCCACTAACGGCCATTCCTGGCTCGGCTCCGATAACGCAATTCCTAACTTGTGTGGTTTAAATGTGATTGTTCCTTTCATTGACTATAAATAAGTTATAGTATAAGAGACTTGATCTATATTCTAAAAGTTTTAGATGGAAATACGGTATTTCGTTTTCTTATGGTCATGAAACATTGACGTATTGTTGTTTGTGACGTTTTACTGGTCAAGTGGTGTTAGAGCCATATGTGAGAAACCCACACACTTGAAAGAGAGATTGTTGAGTTTAGTGTGCATGGTGTTAGAGCCATACTTTTTTTATAGAGAAAATAGAGAACACTATACTTATTCCTGTTACAAAACCTATTGTTAATAGCGAATGATAACATAAAACCAATTCATAGTTGACCAGACAATGAAAACATAAGCACAAGGTATATTGAATAATCCCCTAAAAAAAAGGTATAATGAATAAACATAGTTCAAATTGCAATAATAGAGGACTCATAGATTACATGGTTAAAACAATACCATATAGATTCATCATTCAATCATAATTTAATCAGTTTAGCAACTCACAACGATAAACAACATAATCAAAGGATTAAAAATTTATATATGCAAATATAGCGACAAAGGTCTTCAATCTTGTAAGGGTTGAAAACTGTCACTTTAAAGGTCGTTGAGATCACACTATATGCCTTTGAATCGCCAAATTTTGGAACACTTGCTTTTGGCAGAGTTTTAACACACACACACACACACCTACATGTGTCACTTGATATGACCTGCCTATGTTGAACGATCATTACGCGCACCACATGTAAGGCCAAAAGGAACTTCTACGTTATTTTAGTGTCCACATCACAAACTATACTCGCAGTGTATCTTAGGCCTCTTTCACTTGACATGTTCACTCTTCATGTAGACTTCACTTTTGACTTGCAATTGGGACTTGAGACAAGATTCTCCTAAATTTTATGGATGCCGTGTCTTCGTTGTGATTGTTTTCATATCTTCATAACATTCACAAGACATCTTCTGATCCGATCAATCCATTGGTCTATACTAAAAAGACTAAGACACCCATAGAGGTTGCGCCATTCAAAAAATTCATGTAGAAATGTCTGGTTATGGAAATACAAGACTCACAATGACTCGATTCAAAAATATTATATATTCTTTTTCCAAACTATCAACAATTCACTAGATTCCTCTAAACATCCTAAACTAAAATAACAAAAAAACTCTTTTAAACACTAAAATACATGATATGATAAGGATTCACCATAACCCCAAACTTAAAGTATTTCTTATCCTTAAGTAACTAAATAGCCTACACAATCAGTAAAGTAACATAAATTTCTAACTAAAATCAACTTTGGTGCTTAAATCATCACTCAATCCCACTTTCACCATCCAACATTCTTACCACTTCCATTCTCCTTGAATTCAATAAAAAAAACATACAAAAAAAATACCTTAAAGCATTCAACCACACCCAATTCTTTATTTGCTTTCTCACAAATTCTCTATAGAAGGTGTAACATCTCAAATTTTAGTTTATTATTATTTTAATTATTTAAAGTTTACGTGTTTATTTGATGTGTTTGAATTGATGGGCTAGTTAATTTTTATTAAGGATTGAGGAGTAAAGGGTATTTTAGTAATTTAGGAGTGGAAGATATTTTTGTAAAGTTTGGAGAAACTTTGAGGAATTAAGAGAACAGAAGTGGTAGTCTTTCAGTGAATGAATAGAGATTGAGCCCATTAAGAGTTAGGTGAACCAAATCCAAAATAAGTGGTAGTCTTTGTGATTTAGGGTTAGAAAATCATTTGCAAACTTTTGAGAGAGATGTAAGAAATAGACAAGAGAGAGAGAGAGAGAGAGAGAGAGAGAGAGAGAGAGAGAGAGAGAGAGAGGGAAAGCTTAAGAATAAAAGGGAAGATGGAGATTCAAGTTTGTAGGAGGCTAGCCTTGGAAGTAAGCGGTACGAGGGTTAGATTATTTGTATCATATGAGATTTATGAGCAATTAGGTAGTTATGGGTCGTATGATTTGTCTTTCATTTCATGAATGTTGTGATGAATTAGTGTTAATTTCGTGCTCTAGTTGTTGTGGTGATTATGGGTATATGATTATTAGAGAATCCATGTTGTTGCTATGTTAAAAGCCATGTTTGATTATGTTGAATTGTTGCTTTTGAGTTTTATGATGAAAAGAGTGGAAACTATGAAGATTGTTGTATAAGTTGATGCTTTAAAAGTGTTGAAAGAGCTTAACTGAAGTGTTTGGGCCTTGGAAAATGTTTTTAATCACTTTGGGTATATTTGGGATTAAAATAAGTGATTTTGGGGTGATTTTGACGGTAATATGAGGGCCAAACATGAGTTTAACGGCCTTTCGTAATGTTGGCGTTGCAACTAGGGAGCTAGGCGCCCAGTTAAAGAGAGTGAGCGCAATCATGAGATTACATTAACGAAAGGAACACTATTCTTAAATGTATCTGTAGTCAAAACATTAATTTGAATTAGGATAATAATAAAGCATCAAGACTATTATGTAAGTAGACTGATGACCACATCTCATGGGTCATAGAAATGAGATATTAAGTCTATACGTAGGTATAAATATTATGAGTAATATTTATACTGGATTGACCCACCGTGTGAATACTACATAGTATGTTATAAAAATGTCATAAGATATTCTCATATTGATAATAATGTATGTCACTCTTAGACCTGAAACCACTATGATCCCTAGATGTGGACTCAAGTGCTTTATTGTCATTCTAACATTGTCTGTAAAAGGATAGCCATAACGTTGGCTAATGGGTACTTGATGAATCATGTTGAGGGACATGAGTGTCCTAGATAGAATTTGTCTCTCCTCATAACAGGAGATATATCTTAAGCCTTTTGATGAAATATGACTGTAAAGTTGCATGGCCATGCCGAACTAAGTCAATATGAGATATTAGACTTATTCGTTATTCAGTATATTTCGGAATCAAGAAACATAGATATTGATCTATACAAAAGTGACAAAAACTATGCATTGTGATCAATATAGATATTAGGACAAATGAGTCATTGTACAAATGAGTATTATCATGGAAAAAGTTTCGTCATATCACTTGACACTCTTGTCACTTGGGTAGCAATGATGTGTTGCTAGATACCGCTCATTGTTTATAATATTAAATATTAGATTTAATATTATTGCCAACGTGACTAGAACCTATGGGGTCACACACAAAGAACGGTCAAAAGAGAAATATAAGTATGACTTATATGATGGGTGCGTTTAGTAAATAACGCTAATTAATTAGCAAAAGACTAAACTCGTTATTGGGCTTACGAAATCCCGATAGTGACTTCTGACTTGCATAGCACACTAGGAGGTCTATAAATAGAACCCTTGTGCTGAAGTTTTAGTGGCACGTTTTTGAGAAACCCTAATTTTCTGAAACTTCTGATTCGTTAGCTAGCACCAAGTTTTGGACGAGAACCGTTCTTGTGGTCTTGCTAGAGTCGTGGTCTTGCTAGAGGCTCTGCTGCTTGCTTAGCTGTGATCGAGATTCCAGACTGCAAACTTTTGAGGTAACAATCGAATCACTGATTCATGTCAAATTCGTGATGATCCCAAAGAAAGAAAATCGATAATTTTATCTGCTGCTTTATTCTGTTCTAATTCAATTTTCCTTCGGTTATAATGAGGATGAAAATGATGATGAAGTTATAATGATGTTGATATGATGATGAAAAAGATTATGATGCTATAGCAACGGTAAATATATGACGATGCTGTTGATGTTAATTGTCGATTCGTATGAATTTGTCAGTGAATTAGTGCCAACTTAACAATGTCACAATTAAAGTAAAAAAATAAAAATAAAGTCACAATTAAGAACAAATTTCCCTTTCTTAGGATAAATTACTCGATGGATTGGTTGAGAGGCGAATGTGTGTTAAGTAAGATAGATTTAAGATCAAGCTATCATCATATTTGTGTGAAGCCTGATGGTCCGACGAAACCTTCTTTTAAAATCTGTTATGGTCATTATGAGTATGATTGTGTCTTTTGGTGTGACAAATGTACCATCAAAATTTATGGATTACGTGAGAAGTATTTTTCATCCTTACTTAGATTCTTTTGTTATAGTTTTCATACACAAGATTCTAATATATTCCCAAACAAAGGAAGAACATGTTGAACATTTGAAAGTAGTTTTGTGAAACTTGAAAGAGAAATAGTTATTTGCTAAGTTGTTAAAGTGTGAGTTATGGTTAGAAAAATCTGAGTTTCCTAAGACATGTATTTCAAAAGAGAAATAGTTGTTGGAAAACACCTAATCAGAAGTTTTTTTTTTTTTTTTTATGGTTTAACGATGTAAAACAGGAATTTAGTAGTCTATCAGTAGTTTTATTTTATGTTAGTGTACTATTTTACCCCTAATAGTTGTATTTAAGCTTGCTTTTGTGGCTTATATAAAAGCAATAAAACATTTCAACAATTATATTCTTCTCTCTAAAACCCGACAACTCTCATTCAATACTATTCTCAAATGATTTCTCTTTTGAATCCGATTTTGTTCTAAATCATTAGAATTCTTATACTTTAAGACTTGAATTTTATCCGTTTGTTTATATAATCCATTTTTACCGTCTCAAACAGTTATTATAGTAAATTGATTGAAGGTTTTTGCAAGTGTTGCCTTTGATCAATTTGAGCCATAAGGAAGAATTGTTTGTGTGGGATGCCTAGAGTAAGGAGAACTTCCAAAAACTTAAGAGACGATTAATTTGTGCACCGATCATAGTTTTACCCAATCCGAGTAAGCCTTTTGTGGTATATACATCTTGATTTGTTATGGTGGAGGAGAAATAACACTGTTTTCTTGTGGTATACTCTTAGTTTTAAAAGAAAAGTTAAAACATAAAGAAAATTGTCATAAAAAACTTGAGATAAATTCTTTTCCTTTTCGGTTAAGATAATTAATAAATGGCCATGACTTCAATTTCCTTAAGAGGTTACTTTTACTCTTTCACACGTTTTCCCAAAGTAATGGATTTGTTTTAAATTTTGAGTAATAAACCTGTCATTGAATTTTTTTATGCTATGTTGAAGGAAAGCTGCAATCACATCACAGTGAGTGGAACATGAAAATGGCTGCATACAGAAGCTCCTGGTCTCTGTCCATGCATCGTCATGCTTATGTGAAAATCAGGTGTTATGCACGTGCATTGATCTCAAAATTCCACAAATAAGATATCGTTTCTTTGGAAATGTTTGACAAAAAGATATCTTCTTTTTTCCATAAAGGAAAAAAAAAATGTAAATCAAGACATTTTTTTTCTTTCTTTCTTGGAGCAATTATAAAGACATGTTTGGTTTTGGAAATATTGTGTTTTATTTTTATTATTATGAAAATGAAAATACTTATAATAAACTTTTAGGTACTTTCGAGTTTGGTTGAATACTGGTATTCTTTTTTTTGGTCAATGAATACTTGTATTCTATAAGTAAAATTTGTTTAACATTTAAATTTAGTTCAATTATAAAGACATGACATTTGATGATTGGATAAGGTACACAACCAAATATTATTTCATTTTAATTTTTTTAGTTATGATTATGTTCTATATATAAAATTTAAAAATAAAAATGTAAGATGAAAATAAAAATTACATGGCCAGACTTTCGATTTTTGATTGTTGTTGCTTCATGAAAAAACATAAATGGCAAGAAACAAGAAGTCAAACCCTTAAATGGAAGTTCAATTAGTCTAACTCATGCAAAAAAATTGTTGAAAGCATATATTGGATCAACATATAAACACTTCAGCAATTTTATATTTAGCAAAAAATTATATTTATATTGATATTTTAAAAATATTGTTTGTTTGTTTTATATTTTTAGAGTAGATTTTGATAGGATAACCTAATATTAAAATCCTTTCACAAAAAAAAAAAAACTATTAGGTAAATGAAAGCCAACGGATATATGTTCCTTTTTATATAAAAAAAAAAACTTATCAATTTTAGGCTTTTTGCTAAGCCAGCCATAAATCCTTATTCATAAACTTTTTTACTATTTTTATGATGATGCAATAAAATAACCGATTATATAACTTCATGAACTTATAATTTATAAACCTTGATGGGAACCATGACCATTGCGAGTTACCACTCTCCATCATCTCTTTGTATATTCCCTCAAAAAAAAAAAAAACCATCTCTTTGTATATGCAATGTAAAAACGTTTATAGTGGATTGAAAGAGATGAAACACTTTTTTTTTTAACCGGCAAATATTATTAAAAGTCATCCGTGCAAGACGCAAGTTATGAACGAAACAAGATACAAATGAAGCCGCATATAGTCGATACACCATAACCACAAATCAAAACCAAATAAAAAAAATCCTCCGAACGTCGAAAATCTGAGGTAGTAGCTAATAAACATCACCACCTAAAATAGACTCTTTCAAGAAACAACCACTGAAAAACGGTATCCATAACCAACATCGTCACTACTCCTCCCGAAAAAACACCCCTCTAAATGAAACACCTTGTCCTCCTTACAAAAACTGAGCCACTATTCTAAAGATCAATCAGCCTCCACCGCCTCTAAATCTCCGGTCCACCGAAAGAACACCAAAAAAGCCCAAATCCAAAACTTGAACAAAAGTACTGAATCCCGATCTTGAATCAAAAGCGATCGACCCACTAGACTACATGACTAAATCAGAAGGGCACCCCATACCCTCGGTCCACCAGAGAAACACTGTAGCCAGCCAAACAAGATTGTAGCTAGACGCCAACTCCCGATCTCGAATCAAAAGTAACCGGCCCATCAGAATCTAGCACATAAAATTGAGATAGACGATATGTTTTGTGGTGGTGCAAAAATCAATAAAAAAGGAACAGATGCTCAGCTCGAAGGACACGCACCCTCAACACACCCTAAACACCTTAGCAAACCAAACTCAAACGATAGCTGGCAACAACAAAATGGACCCGAATAATAGAAGCGGCCTCCAAGAGAAATCACCCACAACAACCACAAGAATCGAAACATTGCCACGACCACACAACAACACCACCGCCATCACCACACATCACCACTACGCATCACCACCACCATAAATGAAACACGACCACCACCACTTACATCACCACCGTGCATCACCGCCACCTCTGCATCACCATCACCACCACTACCACTACCAATGCATCACGACCAGCTAGAACAAGAGCAAGGCAACAAAGTTGGAAGTCTCCAAGGAAAGCGGCAACATCGCAATGGCATTCTGTAGAAGCAGCCACATTGAATACACCCATAAACCAGCGATAGAGACAGAACAACACCGCCATACCGCCTCACCGTGAAAACATACAGCAACACAAACACAGATCTAGAGGAAGACGAAATCCAACAACAAACACTCGCAGCGACGCCGGTCTGAAGTAGAAACACAACCAAAATTGTGAATGGCGGCTGTGACAAGGAGAAGGCGTTCGTCGTCGGAGTAAACAACCACAAATCACAAATCAAAAAAATTTGGACACACACATAAATGATAAAATTTAAAAAAGAAATAATTTAATCATATCATTTAATATCATTTTTCTTTTAAATTTTATTATTCTTATATTTATGTCCGAATAAATTTTATTTAGGCTCGAGCCTTTCTAGCAATTGCTCCTTACTATATGATAACTATTTGGCAAGTGTACCAAAAGCTATCGAAGTAGTAAAAAATATCGTTCCACAAGGACTGTGTTAACTCCAATTATAGCAAGTACGTTATTAATTAGGATGTGTAAAAGTTATTTTAGTTGCCCTAGGCAGTAATTTGAGATTGACAGAAGTGAAAACAAGTTTGTTTTAAAAGATGATTGGAGATGAATGATCAAGCCGATGAATCCGCTATTATCCTATATGAGTAGTTTACCTATCTTTATTCTTAATTACTATTCAATCTTTACGAAAAATTAACTAAATGGTTTTGATCAATCTCTTGACTCAAAACCCTTTCCTAAGTTATAACCTTTTAATCTCTTAAATCAATTGAATAACCGCGGAAGCAATGTCAGAATGTTAATTCATATGTCATAATTCTCAATTTCATATCTCTAGGTTCCTATGTTGAATTAAACAGAATTACTATTTCAGGATTATAAGCTAGGGTTAATAGTCATTCAATTCCTATGATCAATTTATTGATTTACCAAAAGTTAGGGTTAATAGTCATAAAAACAAATCATATAAAAAGCAATAAACAAAAGTGATTATGAATAAAGACTGAATAAATTAATAATAAGAGAGAGTATCAACTACTGATTCATATATTACAATAGGTTCATCATGGCTCAATCGAACTAAGAGTTTAGATACTCATAACTAACAATTATAAGCATAAACAATAATGAACATACATAAATCCAGACCAACTATGAGTTGGTGTGAGATTCAGGGCTTGTTCGTCGGTCTCCAGGTGTCTTCTATGCTCAAAATCGTAATCAAAAATCTGTCACCAAGCTTCTGATCGCATCTGGCTTTTATAGACAAATAATTAGGGTTTCAGAAAAGCCCACCATCGTGCCACGTTTCGAAACCATCGTGGCACGATTTGCTCATTAATCCTACGTGGCAGCAAATTTACTCAACCATCGTGGCACGTTACAAATCCATCGTGCCATGATTTTTCCAGCATCTTCAGGTAAATTCCACGCTTCAAACGTGCCACGATTCAGGTTCATCGTGGCACGATCCAGTAGCTAATTTATTGCATTCTTCTTCAATTTGTGCAAAACTTCTCTTTTATGAATCTTGAGCTATTTAACCATGTATACAAGCATTTGACTTTCAAAACATTACAAAAAGGACAAAAATATGACTAAAAAATTAGTGTTGACGTCCTGTCATCACTATATATGGTCCTTGTACCCTTACGGTACATATGTAATTTTTTCTTTTTATGAGGTTAATTAAATATTTTTAATAAATAATAATATTTATAGTTTATAGTTATACAATACAAATATACAATGCAATAATTAAGCACTCCTTAACCAATTATTAATAATATTCCTTGACATGACTCTTACAATTACTTTACTCCAATATCTATTCTAACAGTCTTGTAGTATGAGTACGGATAGTAACGTGAAAAGTTTTCAATTCCAGATTTCCAGGTGAATTGCTGTTAGTTAAATGCTTGATGTGAGTACTATAGACTCTATACTCCTACTTCACAGTTGATTATAGAAAGAAAGAAAGAAAAAAAACATATTAATGTACTAGTAACTATGTAAACTCCCAAATCTTGCTTTTCAGTTTTCACTTTATTTATTTGTTTATTATAATTTTACTTTTTGAGTACTAGTATACCATACTTTTTGTTTAAGAACTGAAGTGCCATTCCATTTATGAAACTGTTTTGTACAAAAAGCTAACACTTGAGTAGTTAAAAAAGCGTATGCTCCTAAATACAAAATTGTACATACACAGAAAACCAAGAAAATAAAGTGAACAAAATAAAAAACAATAAAAAAAAACTAGCTAATACAATTCCCAAATGACCCCAACTCTATATTCTTCTCTCATTTCTTGACAAATTAAAAAACTTGGTACACCTTATTACTAAGACTAAGAAGTGGTAAGATAGGTTTATGAATTGTTGAGTAGTATGATATGTGAATCACAGCAACTCTTGTTCTTTAATGCTTTCCATTGATTAGTAATATCTTCAGCTATTTTGATAGCATCAAAGTATGTTCCATGTAGACCTCTTCTTGTGAAACCCACTGTATACAATCCTTGTTCACCTTTCCAACCATGAGGAAAGGGTGTTTTTGGCATTCCATCTTTAGTGAAAAAATTATTACCCTGAATCAAGAAAAAATATATTTAAAATAAGCCAATTAATAATAATATAATAAATAGAATTTCTACAACCATGTAAAAGAAGAGAAAAACAAAAGTTGAATTAAATAATTAGTTTGATGCAAAAAGAATTGACCAAAAGTTTAGTACTGTTTTATGACAAAAAGAATAGTACTTTTTAAAAGGGTCTTTCACAAGTTGCTTGCAAGATAGATATTTCATCAGATTATCACACATCATAAAACGTCACAATGAATGCAGAGTTTATATATTAGAAAAAAAAAGTTAATATTTTAATGAGTGAAAAAAATTAATTAAATATTAAAAAAAAGTGGTAGAGAAGAGAACCAAGCAAAGCACAGAACCCAAAGAAAAGAACTGATTTTATTCTTTGATCGTATTGCATGAAGAAAAGAAGACATTTGTATGTTTCTGCTCTCTGCATGTGTCCCAAGCCTAGATAGTGATAGGTCATAAGTGTTTCAATAATAAGATAAAGCTAAAAACGTAACATAACAGATCAATTTTTAACCTTGAGCCAAGTAGGCACATTGCTCTTGTACCCTGTTGCTAAGATTATTGCATCAAATTCCTTTTCTTGTCCATCCAAAAATTTTGCACCATTTCTTGTTATCTCTTTCACACCTTCCATCACCTACAATATTAATCAATCCCAATTAATCCTAGCCTAAAATAATATACATATCATATTTAAATTCAAAACTAATAAATTAATATAAAAAATAGTAACATACCTTAATGTTACCGGATTTAATTTGTGCAATTTGACCAACATCAAGTACAGGAGTTTTCCCTGTTGCAAGTTTGAGCTCTATTGGACCAGTTTTAGGCCTCTTGATACCATAGTGATTGGTGTTTCCCAAGAAGAAGCTTGAAACTAACAAGAGAAACTTGTCTACTAATTTTAATGGAAGCCATTTATATAATCCCATAGCTATTCCATATGTTGAGAAACCAAACATATCTCTTGGAAGAATATGTACCTTAAATCATATAAAATATTGCACCAAAGTTAGCCAAAAAGAACAAACTCCCAAGTTTGATTATTAATTACCCAAATAGGAAAAAGAACATATACATGACATCATTTTAAGTACTAAACAATTATATATCCATCATGATCTTTATTCAAAAATATATATCTATCTTGATCTATGATTACATATTAAACAATAATAAAAATACTACCTTTATGAGTGACCTTATTAAAAGTATTAATATAATATAGAAAGTTTCACAACATAAAATTGTACAAACATAGCCAGAACTTTAGAATGACGGTGAATTTAGCAAAATCACGACGTCTAAAGATAGTTTTTGACAAAATTACCGTCATAGGTCTAATCTTATCAAACTTACCATAAATCGAAACATGTATTAAATTTTTTGATATTTTAACTCAAAAGATTTGTGCATGTCACATCGATTGAAGATGCATCGGCCACATTAAACCGCATTTTATTATAATATCAAAGATTGTGACGCAATTGAAATTCGAAAGAAAAAAAAAGGGAACTTACTGAGTTTCTTGCAACCAAATGAGGCATAGCATTGTGTCTACAAAGATCCAAACTAACTTCCATTCCAGAATTACCACAACCAATGACCAAAACCTTCTTATTTTTGTACTCAGAACCAGATTTATAATCACTTGTATGAACAATAGGACCATGAAAATGTTCCATACCATGAATTGTAGGAAAAACAGGTTCAGCATTTTCACCAGTAGCAACAATAAGCCAAGGTGAAAAATACTGAAAATCACCTTCTTTTGTTCTAACCATCCAAATTTGAGAAGTTGAATCAAACTCAGCACTAAGAACAGTTTGATTAAACCTAGGATGAATATGAAAGTGATCAGCATAGGATTCCATGTAGGAAATGAACTGATGTTTTGTAGGATACTTAGGAAAAGTTTGAGGAAAAGTCATCATAGGTAGTTCACAAAAATGTTTAGGTAAGTGAAGTTTTAAACGGTCATAGGTTCTATTTTGCCATAGTGAAGCTATGCAATCACTTCTCTCAAGAATGAGACTTGGTACTCCTTGTTCTGATAAACAAGCAGCTACTGCTATACCTGAAGGACCAGCACCTACTATGATAGGTCCATGAATCCATACACACTTTGCTTTTTCTTTGAAAGGATCCATGTAAGAGAACTTGAGTTTAGTGTAGTGTAGTGTAGTGTTATGTTATGTGTGTGAATGATGATAAAGTGGGAATTTAAAGAGTTAGGAAGGAGTTTAAAGGTGAAGTGGAAAAAGGGTCAAAGAAAGAGTTCAGAGATTGGTTAAAAGGTTGAACCTATTTAAATGAAGGCGTGAAGGTTAAGGAAAGGATTTGATTCTGTTTCTCTCAAGGCTCTAGTTTCTTAAACAGAAGGGGGGGTGAGAAGAAATGGTGAACATTTATAGAGATGTGTTATTGTGTATTTATGATGATGTGTATATGTGTACTATTGTGTGTACTCTCTCATTTTCAAAACTTATGCTAACAACTGCCCTAAAAATAATAAGTTTGACATTGAAATCAACAAATATTTAATTCTTTTAACCAATATCTTAATAACACTCTTTAGTATTTACCTTTTCAAAATAATAGCGACTTCAAATTTTGGATTAAATATGTTTTTGACTCCTATAAATTTAGGGTTAAAATAACGACTTAACAAATATGTTTTTTTTATAGATTCGATTGTTTTGAGGAGAGACTCTTCTATAGACACAATCACAAATGATAAATATTTACAAACACTTACATCAAATATTAAAATTAAAAATGATCAAACTAAAATGTTGATTGACGTGATCTAATTATTTTTGTTTTAAATTTTTCCATTTGATATGTGTGTCAAAATATTTATCATTTTTTTTATGTTAAAGACAATTTCATTAACGAAAATCTGACAATAAATCAAAATTCAAGACTGGATAAATATCAGGCGGGGTTTCTTTGATCCATGTGCAATCTAAATTCTTAAGAGTATATTCAACTTATTTAATACTCCCTCCGTCCCTTAATGTAAACTCTCTTTACATTTTTCACATTTCTTAAGAAAAGTTGCCAGTGTAATTAATGTGTCTGTTTTGTGTGTTAATATTACCAAATTATCCTTTGTTTGTATGTGTATTAAATTTGACTTTTCAAATTTCAAGATAAGTTAGTAGTATTAATTAATGGTATGTTTAGAAAAAAAAAATACATCTAGTAATTTGAAAAGGAGTTTACATTTAGGGACAAAAATAAAATCAAATAGGTGGTTACATATAGGGACGGAGGGAGTAATAAGCAGCATGTTTTTGCTTCAGGCCTAACATGCAAAAAAACTAAACTATCATAACTACCCTTAAAACTATTACCATCTTGAATAATAGAGCTAACATAGTTGAGAGATTGTTGGTGAGCATTCAACGTTAAAACTAGGGGTGTACGTAGGCGGGTTTGGGTTGAGTTTGACCAAACTCAAAATCAAACCAAATAGGGTACTCTAGTTTGGGTGAGGTAAAATAACCACATGTTATATCATTAGGTAGGTTTGGGCAAACCCACTAATTTTTGGGTTAAGTTGGATTGGGTAATGGATTACCCAACTTATTTTTCTATTTTTTTAATATTAAATGACTAAATGATAAGTCCTCATAATTTTTTCAAATAATACTCTACTTTTTAATTTTCTTTTAAATGTTTAACTTATTTTTACTAATTTTATGCATCATAAAATATGAAATAATAAGGTACTCCAATTTAGGTGAGGTAAAATAACACACCAATAACTCACTTATCACCCTCTATTGAACCTGCTGCATCAACATTAAGCTTATAGAAACCACTAAAAGGAGGTGTTTAATGAACATCAAATATTGATAAAATTGGACTTCCATCAACGTCGTACCAGCACTCTTAAAATTCACAATAGATCTTTGTATCTTTTGAACAATGACAACCACATCAACGTCAATCCCCTCAAAATATTTCTTATTTCTAGCACACCATATCTCATAACACAAGGCCAAAACATGGACTATAATATTCTCATCGATAATATTTTCCTCCGACCACTTATGAAAAAGTACCTACCTAAATTCGTGCAAATTAAATACCACATCTAACGTGGAAGCAAACTATATCTGCTTTGACCAATGACACTTTATAAAGAGGTGTGAAATTATCTCATTATATTGTCCACAAAGAACACACAATGAATCATTATTTATTACTTATTTTTAAAAGTTCATTTTTACTGATAGTTTTTCAAGTAGAATCCTCGGAAAAAAGTTTTTTTCCACACCTTACCCTTAAAAATGATATGATCTCTGCATTGAAGAGTTTCTCTCCTTTGAGATGGAGTGATTATTATGTATACGAATAAATTAGAATTCATTTATGCATGGTGGTGGTGTTTTTTAAATTTTATTTTTGTTGGAATGAGTAATGAGTTGCAGTGCTGCCCACTGCCCAGCAGCAGAGGATCCGTATCCAGTTGGAGTCACTCATACATAGAAAATAAATTGTCTTTTTTAACTATGTCACGCTTTGTCAGTGTTCTGACTATTCTCTGTCCTCTGTGGCCCATTTTTCCAATTTACAAGTATCAACCTACTGTAATTTTAAAGCAAAATTATTTTCAGGGTCTTAAAAATAAAAAAGTATTATTTTCAGGATATACTAACTAAGGTAATGGTTAAAAAAGTCAGAAATAATAGTTTAATATTGAAGAAAATGATTTTGATACTTCTATAAACTTTATTAAAAAATAGTTTTTTTTTGGTTGAAGGATACTTTTATAAATCATAATTTTTCAACACATTATTTTTATATAGAACCATTTTTAACACGTTATTTTTATATGGAAAATGTTAATCTTTAGAGACGTTGATTAAAGTATTAAAGAGTTTGACTATTATCTAATCAAGAATCTTCTTTCCTTAAAAAAATAAAAAAGAAATCCAATCATAAATAGTTGTAGGATAAACTATTTAACCACATTAATTAATAATAATTAGTAGTTGAACTCAAGTGATTCAAGCACGATGAATTATTCGTGAAACATTGAAAATCTCACATAAAACAATATTTAGTCAAGTTTTATTTACCTCATCTGGAAACCCAGTTTATCAAACCCCTTTAGGAATATGAGTTATGATAAATTAAAATTATTAATAATAGAGAAATGTTAAAGAGTACCCTTGTGACATTGGATAAGAGGATAAAAATAGAGATATTGTATTGGAAAATGATGAAAAGTGATGAATTTAAATTTTTAAAAAGTCAAAATATTATTATATTCAATGCAAACATATTACTTTTGGATCCTTTATCTATTACTCTGAGGACACACTGGTTAACAAGACTCTTAATACTACTTTTTCTCGTCCCAATATTTTATATTTATTTTAAATTGTATATGACAAAGTGTGTGGAAAATGGATTAAAATATGTAATTTGGATTTGTGATGTTTATGGATTTGTAAGACTGTTTATAAAAGTTGGAAGTGTGGGAAGGGAGATTTTGGAAGCATTGGAGGTTCCAAATTGGCACAATATGTGAGTGTAGTAGTAGAGTAAGTGAGTGGATGGTGTGGTGTGTCAGGAAATGGTGCGTGGGGTCTAAGTGGAAGCTGTTTTATGTTGCTGTGCAAAATGCAGATGATGATGATGACGATGACGATATTGGAGATTTGGAGATACCTTAAGTACTTTAGTACTCATAATAAAGAAAGTAATTGCTGCATGTTGGTAAACAGCTTGAAGAATAGGGACTTTATTTGTGTGACATTAATAGTCCTGTTTTGGTACAATTATTTTTCAATTAGCATGAATCATTGTGTTCATCATTAAAAGGTATAAGTAGTACTAGTTGCTTGATGTGAAATATCAAGAACAATACTTCCTCCGTTTTTAAATAAAAACAAAATTTATTTTGTAGGTTCATTCATTTAATGATGTATGTGGTTCATATTATGGACCACATACATCATTAAATGAATGAACCTAAAAAGTCATTTTTGCTTATATTTTGATACGGAGGGAGTATATAGTAGGATACCATTGACTAATAATCGAGTGTTTTAGATCTTTGACAAATGTATATAAAAAAAAATCTTATCGACCGGTGTCCTCGGGCAATGGTTAAAGAATCTAAAAATAAATTTTTTTCTTAAATATAAATTTGACTTTTGATTAAGTAATAATTACACTACTTTTGATAAAAAAAAGTTATTTGTTTTGATTCCTTAACCATTATTTTGAGGACAATGTTCAGTATTTTTCTAAAAAAAATATGTTGGATGAAATCAATTGTTTAACTTTCTTAATCAATAACCTTTAGATACCGGTTAATATTCTCCATCGTTACCTTTTGTTGATTATGAATGTTTGACCTCTAAAGCACATTCCATAAACATTTTGCCATTGAACTTTCTACAGTTGATTGTGATTCTAATATATCAATTATTGTGAAAGGTGTTAAAGTAAACAAATAAAGTGTGATATATATATATATATATATATATATATATATATATATATATATATATATGCACACACATATTATATCGTACGTGTCCTTTTAACTCATTTGTTAATTATATACACAACAAGAATCTATCATCCCTTATTTGTCTACCAGACTAAAAAGATTCTTACATTATTTGTATTAT
This sequence comes from Medicago arabica, assembly GCA_946800305.1. NCBI lineage: Eukaryota > Viridiplantae > Streptophyta > Magnoliopsida > Fabales > Fabaceae > Medicago > Medicago arabica. The sequence goes on along the minus strand of OX326965.1, from coordinate 7,498,554 downwards.
AAAAAAAATCCTTCTCCCAACTATTTGGCAACACGTGTTTCTTTTCTGAGAAGTAAAATAAAAGAGGTTAGTTAAAAATTTGTTGTATCATCTACATCTAGCTTCCAAAGAGAATAGAAGGCAATCAATTAACAATATGCAAGTTAGTAAAATTAAGGCTAATTATGTTGGAGATACGGCTCCTTTACACCCCACCTCTACAAGATTGAGGAGTTTTCAACAACACCAATCTTAGAGGTAACTTCGTAAACAAGTCAGCAAGTTAATGATCGTCGGAAGAAATGTGAGAGATTTGAAGTTCATTCTTAGTAACACGGTCTTTTACAAAATGATACTTCCTCCGGTCCTATTTATAAGGTGGAGGTTTCTACGGTGAAGTTAAAAAAATGAATTTTTTGACAAAAGTTATTTTGTTTAACCAATAGTATATCTGTCGAAGTCATGTCGTGCTGATGGACCACTCTAAAACTAAACTTTACGTTATTATAAATCAGTCCTTATACAAAATATTAAGGGGAATTTAAATCTTAGTGCACAAATGAGAATCTATATTCTAGACAAGATACATTAATTACTCGATGAATCTGTAAAATCATTTTTTTCTTATAAATAGGACCAAAGAGGGTAATTAATTACTAGGTGGTTTATTCTAGTGTGAAATACGAGATTGACATATATGTAATTAGCTCCAATGTTATATGTGAAAATGGTTGGCAGTTTAGAGAGTTGAATGCCAAGCTTAGACAGAAGTTGTTGTAAGCATAATAATTATGTGGTGGTTGAACCAATGGTTCAATATTCATCCTTTGTAATCGAGGGAGCAACCGTAGCTATTCTTCTTTTGTTGTAATCTTGTCTTATAGTGTTTTGAGATATAGTTATGTATTTGCTTTAGAAAGTGAGTGTATTGGGGTCATGGAGGGATTAGGGTAGTCTATGTGTTGTAACAATTTTTACAGTGTTTTTCTTCGGTTGTAACTAGACAACATTCATGATATTTTTTTCTTTCGATTTTGAAGTTTACATGTTAGTTTTTTGTGTGTTGTGATTGTTTTCCTATATTTTCTCTATGTCATATTATGCCAACAACTTTTACTAGAGGTTTTGATAGAACTCTTAGTATGCTCGGTGATTGCAACATTCTCTAATCTTTCACATAAGAAAAAAAAAACGTATTGTGAAAGTGCTGCAATCACAATTTCTACTATGAAGTTTGAGATAGAGAAAATATACGAAATAATAAATTTTGACTTGTAGAATTTTTAAGTCAAGAATGTATTAATACAATAAGGATTTCACAAGGTGTTGATTGTAATACACAAGCATAGTGATTACCATTGATACAATGTGTGCTATGAAAATGTGTCGGTATTTGAAGAGCTTCTTGTCAAACATGGAAGTTGCACCATAAGATTTTCAACATGAACTTTGACATTTTGGAAATTCTTAGAGTAGTTTAGATTCATGTGAAGTATACGTATGATAGTTCTTTTGAACTATGATTGTTGATGTTGACAAAGTGAAAATTCTTGGAGTGGATGGTTAGCTTCAAATACCCTTTATGATGGAGTATGATCGTTCTTTTGAACTATGAATGTTGGTGGCAACAACATAAGCATATGCATTTTTTCTTTTTCTTGTACTCTTGTTTTAGAGTGTTGCAAGATGTAATTAGATATTTGTTTTGGAATGAAGAGTGTGGTGTAATGGGTGTCATGGTGTAATGGGTGTCATGAGAGGGTGAAACCGGAGATCTTGAGAAGATAACACTATAAAGTCACAAACCAACACTAAACTAACCAAAAAATGAGTTCTCTTATATCTAAAAATTAAAACTAGGAGTATATAGTATTAGTATATAATTCACTCAAAAAACAAAAAGTATTAGTATATAATAACAAATGTCCTAAAATATATATAAGAACAAAACAAGCCCATAAACCTTAAATTTGGTTTATATGCTCTCAATCAAATAACGAAAAAGACGGAAGAAAAAAGATAACAGACTAAGGCCTAAAGTATGCACATATAGTCAATGCCAGCAAAATGGGATAAGATATTGATCAGAAGGATATATAAATGTAGAGTTGACGATTTCACAATAATAAACCTATTTTTCAGCTATGCTTGTAGTTGTAGATTTCCAGAGAAGAAGAGACACCCAAAGAACATTCATAACCAAGCTACATTCAATGTGGTCAAAAAAATAATAAAACTAAGCTACGATCAATGACGAAATAAAATCCGTGTATGTGACTAGCTTTCAATGCAAATATGATATTGCTGGATACGGGGATCCACAGAGAAACAGGTATTTAGATTCACTTGGTGTAGAAAATCTATCATAGAGAATTACATGTAGGGGATCCCCACAAGATCTTCTATGCAATATATGTTTTAGAGAGGTACTTTTACATATCATGTGTAACATCCCGTTTTCCTGTTTTTCGGTATGATTATTTTATTTATTATTTATATGTGTTTAATTGTTTGTTTGTGTTTTTGTTGTGGGATTAATGGATTTTTAGGTGAGAAGAGTATTTTGATCATTATTAGAATAGATGGTATTTTAGTAATTTAATGAGCGAGGGTGATTTAGTAAATTTAGAATGTAGATTATTTTAGTGTGCACTTTTTTTTTTACTAAGTTAGTAGTAGTTTGCGGTAACTATTTTGAAGTGGTAAATAAACGATGTTTTAATTATGCGTGTAGTACTTTTTAGAATTTAGTGGTGAGAGTTATAGACCCGTTATGAGTTGTAGTAGCTTAGCCCATTACTGGAGTATAAATAGATAACTCATGAGAGGGAATTAGGGTTAGAACATTTTACACATTTACAACACAAAGAGCTAGAGAATTGAGAGAGAAGGAGAATAGGAGAGTAGAGAAGAGGAAGCAATAGCTAGGATTCATTAGAGAGGGCGGAGATTCTTAGAGAATTGCTTTAGCTTAAGGAACCCAAGGTAAGGGGGATATATTCACTATACTTAATAAGCTATAATCTAATTTTCACTTATGTGTTATAATTGTCTTGAATGAATTATGATTTTGATAATTTTAGATGTTGATTTTCGTGCTCATGATTATATGGTAAGTTTGGGTATATGAAAATTGTTGAAAACATGTTGTTGGTGCTTAATTTCCATCGTTGATATGTGTTGAAGTGACTACTTTGAGAATTTGATTAACTTAGTGAAAATGACGATGATGTTGATGATTAATGATAAATTCATGATTTATATGATATGAATGTTGTTGGGTAAATGTTTGTGTTCATGAATTTGGTTGTGAGAAATATGATTTTGGTTAAATTGTTGCGAAAATGGGTAAAAAGGGGAGAAGTTTGATTGTGATGAATTTGAATGTATTAAAAAAGTTGTTTAGTTGTGTTAGAGTGATTAGGATTTCTGTTTTGGATGTGGAATCGTTTGGGAGAAAATCGGGTTTTTTATTTAGTAAAAGGCCGTTTTAAGCACATGTGAAATAAATCATTTTGGGGTGTTTTGAATTAGGTGATTTTGAGTTTGAAAACTATGTTTTTGAGTGTGTATCAATGGTTTAAGGGTTTGTGAAACGTTTGGTGAAAATGGGATCTAAAACTGATTTCAAAAAGGTATTTTACGCGCGAAAACGTGTTTCTGTCACCTGCACAACAGTCACGACCGTGCGCTCTCTTGGCACGGGTCGTGCGTGGCTATCTGGTAAGGGAGGCACGATCGTGCCACCTGTTGGCATGACCGTGCCAATCTCCATGTGCGCAAAAACGCCAATTTTTCACTTTTTTTTTTGGGTTTTTAAGTATACTAATGGATCCCAAACACCTAAACTTCATTACATATAATGTAATTGATCTTCTAATAGTGTTTCAACATAACTTGGTTTGAAATTAAATTGGTTTTGAATAATGAGTAAAAATGGGACGAACTTTGATAATTTTGTGAAATAAAGGAACTTTGTGAAACGAATAGGCCATTATTGGTTTACTAAGATGTTAGATGATTTGTAAAGATGTTTTTATGACATGTAAGAACTTGGTAACCTATTTTGATGATGGAAATTGGAAATAGACGATTTTGGAAAAATAGACGAACTTTGCCTAAATGGGGGTTTATGCTTTCATAACTTGTAAATGATTTTACAATCATGATAATATGATGAAATGAGAATGAATCAATGTTTGTTGAGTGTAAGATATGTTGTTTATCTTGGTGTAGTTGTTTGTCTGTCTATTATGCGATTTATGCCTTTATGAAACGATGTTTTGTCTTGGTGGTGATATTTGTTGATGATGTTTAAGATGATGACTCTTTTGAGGATCATGACTTGTTGTTTGTGTGGATGTGAATACTTGATAATGCAATGGTTAAATTTTGGTGAAGATATTATATGACGGATGGATTATATAATATAGTGTTATGAATTTCGCATTGTCGAGTCTTTACTTGTATGTCCATGCATTCATAGTCATGTCGAGTCTTTGGTGAACATAACCTGAGGGAGTTATGTTAGTACATAATGGAGGGAATTACGTTGTGGAATCTCGGTAAAATTATCTTCGAATGCAAAACTTGGTACCACATGCATGTAGAAATGTATAGAACATTGCATGCATTTGAAATTAGTGAAACATGTCATACTTGATTATTTGCATTGGAGATTATGTGCATTGGTGAGATTTGATGAAAGATTGTGATTAAGTGTAATTGTGAACTTGTATACGTTGTTTAATTATGCTACTATACTCGATGAATAATGCTGACATGATGAATATGCTTGTTATGTTATGCTTGAAGTATGATAATGTTCAGATGAATTTAGTATTCTAGGAATGATGAGTATGTATGCATGTTATACTCTATATCATTTAATGCTTATTATTTGATTATGTTATTATGTAGAATGTTATCTAACCCCCAATGGTCGTTTGGTTGACCGCATGCCTATTTGTATGAATGAGTAGACGACATGCAAGATTGAATTCTTTTGATTGTGAGTTGCTTGAAGACTTGGAGCTACCTCTTTTTCTTGCTTGAAGTCTTAGATATGACTCTTATTAGGCGTGTCAGGACATTTACATATATGTTATGTACTTATGTTGTTGCTGATACTTATTGTTTATTTATATCCGAGATTTTGAGATATTATTGGGGCTGTATTATGAGACATGGCTATTTTGAGATTTTATTATTTGTTGATGAGATGTTATGATATTATTTTCCGCTGCGAGTTTTGAAAAATTATTTATGCATGTTTTGGAATAATTGAAGATGTAGCATCTAAACTCTTTAAATATTTGATTTATTCGCATGTTTTATTGCAATTGGGGTTTAGGAAGTTACATCAACCATGAAAGATGTCTTCACATCGAGAACGACAATTGAATCCGCAAGCTTACACGTGAATCGTTTACTTGTCAACTAAGTCAACTATCATTGACAATTGTCTATTAAATTTAATAAAAGCTAAGTTGAGTTTAATATAATTTAAACTAAATTTTAATGAATGATACAATTGAAAAATAAATAAATAATTAGTATTAAAATGTAAAATTATATTTAAAAAGGTCAAAATTCGTATGTAACAATAATGTCCTTATCCATACTATATATATAGAGAAAACTACCCCTTTCAGCAAGCTTTTGGTTGGACTTTTCTTTCCAAAAATACCCTTAATTTTTAATATTTTTAATTTTATTTTTAATTTCAAATACAAATAATACATGTAACAAAGAGATAATAATAAATAATAAATTTAATTTAAGGAGAAAATTTAAACACAATTCCTTATGAATTGTTATTATTGTTAGCCAATTATAAAATAACATGTGGATTACTAATCCATGTCACTAATCGTCATCGTTAACCCTCTTTTACCTCTGTTAACCACATATCGAACTCACAAAAAACTAGCACAAAACAAAAACTCATGTTACTTTTTTATCAGCCGATTTTATGTTGTACTTCTGTGTTGTTCTCCTCAATACAACCGACATAGATTGCCAAGTATTTTCATATCCTTCCACAAAAAACAGTATTTTCATATTATTTTATTACTTCCATAAAAACCAGTATTTCCATATTATTTTATTAATATAAGTTACTCTTCCTAAGTTTTAAATCAAGTGTAACAAACATGAGAAAAAATAATGAAAATGATTGCACTTTAAATCATCTAAAAAAGAATAATAACAAACATGGGCAAAAAATAATGTTAAAAATTGGAATGTAAAATCCTCTAAAAAATATATTAGTAACAAACGTGAACAAAAAATATTGCTAAAGATTGAATTTTAAATTCTCTAAAAAAAAGATTAGTAACAAACGTGAGCAAAAAATAATGTCAAAGATTGAACTTTAAATCCTAAAAAAAAAAGTAACAAACATGAGCCAAAAATAATAATGTTAAAGATTGGACTTTAAATACTCTAAAAAAAAAGATTAGTAACAAACGTGAGCAAAAATAATGTTAAAGATTGAACTTTAAATCTTCTGGAAAAAAAGATTAGAAACAAACGTGAGCAAAATATAATATTAAAGATTGAACTTTAAATCCTCTAAAATAAGATTAGCAACAAACGTGAGAAAAATAATGTTAAAGATTGAACTTTAAATCCTCTAAAAAAAGATTATGACTCAAAATATTTTAGAAAAAGACTCTTTAGCACTATATATTAATTATCAATCAGTTTTCAGGAGAACAACATAATTTGTTGTAGTTGACAAGGTTGAAGGGAATACTTATAACTTATTTCAACAGGATATCCTAAACTCAATTGCTCAAGGAAGTATCCCACCAGATATTTTAAAGGTAATAAAAGGTGAACCTTTGATATTGTTGCGAAACATAGACCCTACATATTGCCTTTGTAATGGGTCATGATTGTTATGTCGTGGTTTATTTAAGAATATGTTGGATGTGAAAATCCTAACATGAAGCAATGCTGGAAAAAGAGCATTCTTGCCCATAATTAAATTAAAAACAAATGCGAGTTCAGGACTTCCCTTTGTGTGTTTAGCAGAAAATAGTTTCCTGTTATACTAAGTTTTGCTATGATCATAAATAAGTCACAAGGGCAAATCATTCCCAATATCGGAATCTATCTTCCACGGCATGTTTTCAACCATGGTCAATTATATGTAGCTTTATCAAGAGAAGTTTCTCAAAATTCAACAAAAATTCTCATTAAAGAAGGAAAAATAAAAGGAGAAGATTGAGATTTTACAAAAAAAATGTAGTTTTTAAAGATATTCTTTTATCGTAATCATAACAATGTTTCTTTTACATAACATGTCATTTATACATTTATGTTATGATGTTGCTAATTACTATTATAATAAACAATAAATGATCATTATTTTATCTTAATTTTATATGCGGACAAAATAAAATATGTTGAGTTCAAAAATAATTTTGCTATATGCACTGGCAATATTTTGTTTATAAATCAATATATCAATAATTTCCATTAATATTCATTAATATTTTAAAATTTTAGTCAAAATTATACAAGCAAACATAATAAAATAATCACATGCGTTAACACAGTAGAAAAAGCGGACAGACGGACACGATGATGACTCTCTCCGCTAGTAGTAATAATAATAATAATAACTTGTATTTATATTTATACTATTTTATCTATGAAAACTACCCTTTTCAGCACACTTTTGGGTTGGACTTTTCTTTTCAAAAATACCCTTAATTTTAAATACAAATTAAATAACACATGTAACAAATAGATAGGAATAAATTTAATTTAAATATTAAAACAAATGTAACAAACGTGAGCAAAAAATAATGTTAAAGATTGGACTTTAAATCCTCTAAAAAAAGATTAGTAACAAACATGAGCCAAAAATAATGTTAAAGATTGAAATTGAAATCCTCTAAAAAAATGATTAGTAACAAACGTGAACAAAATTTTTGTTAAAGCTTGAACTTTGAATCCTCTAAAGAAGAGATTAGTAATAAACGTGCGCAAAAAATAATGTTAAAGATTGGACTTGAAATCCTCTAAAAAAAAGATTAGTAACAAGCATGAGCAAAAAATATTGTTAAAGTTTGGACTTTAAATCCTCTACAAAAAAGATTAATAACAATCGTGAACAAAAAAAATGTTAAAGATTTAACTTTAAATCCTCTAAAAATAAGTGCAGGACTCAAAATATTTTAGAAAAATATTTGTTAGCACTATATTAATAAATAAGTAAGGTTCTCACAGTTCATAGTCCATTTCGCATTGTTCAGTTTTTCTCAACCTATCTCAATATATTTGCAACATTATTAACGGGTGGTAGAACTGCACACTCCCGACTTAATTTACCTTTTGATGTACAACCAAATTCTATTTGCAATATAAAAAAGGAAAAAGATCATGCAAAGCTTATTAGAGTAACAACTGCCATAAATTTGGGATGAATCCCCAATGACAATCATATATTGTTTAGAAGCATTAGATGGAACACTAAAAGATATTTTAATATTTTAAAATTTAAATTTTTTAATCAAAATTATACAAACAAACATAATAAAATAATCGCATACGTTAGCACAATAGAAAGAGCGTCTTTCCACTAGAAGTAGTAGTAATAATAATAATAATAATAATAATAATAAGAACAACAACCACTAGCGAAAGACAAACACTCACAAGTCCGTCATTTTGTTTTTTTATTTCACTAATGTTTAAAAATTACGAACGGTGTTTTTTTTAATGAAATTTTGATTTTGATTAAAAATAAAAATATAAATGTTTGTTGCTTTCAAATTATAACAAAACAAACTAATCATGATTATCCATTTTAATGACACCAACAATGTAACAAAAAAATATAATCTAAATTCTTATTTTTCGAATGACACTAACAACAATCTTTCTTGTAGAAAAAATTGTTTAAAGGTATAATTCTGATAATTAAAAACTAAGTATAGACATACTCATCTAGTTTGTTACACATTTTAATGGATAAATGAAAAAATTGGACATATATTTTCATATCGTGTTTTGTTACACTTTTATTTTAATATTTGAATTTACTGTTATCTATTTCATTTGTTATTTGTGTTATTTGTATTGAAAGTTGGGAGTAATTTTGAAAAGAGAAAATATCAGCCCAAAAGGGGAAAAACATGTTATTTTCTTTATGTATAGTATATATAATAGACTTGTCGTCCAAAAGGATTTGAAGGAAATTGCAAGTGATCTCTTCAAGCTTAACCAAATGTTAAAGGTTATTGAGTTTGATTTCATCACTATGAATGCAACATATTAAATCTATTGAGGAGACATTTGTCCATCATTGTATCCATTCGAGAGATTAATCTCTCAAGTTATTATGAATGACAAAAAAAATATAAGCATGATATGGACGAGTAAAACCCACCATGAGAATAAAATGGATAACTTAATTGCTGCATGCAGATAAAATCAGAAATAAAATCAAGAAACAAAACTCTTCTAAAAGAATTTTTTTACAGGGCTCTAACCCTCAAAATCTAAATTTCTATTGTTTAGATCCATTTTTCATTTTTCATATTCTCAAAAAAAAAAAATTGAAATAACTTGCATTAACTTTATTTGATATTTAGAAATTTTTTGTCGAAAGAAAAATTTGTAACTGTTGAAACATATATAAGTTTTATAGAGATTAGTTGTGTTTCAATTTGATTTCAAATCAAGTTCATTAATTATGTCTAACTATTCATCTCTAACAATATCTTTAAAAGATTAAGTTTCTATTCCTCTGTGCATGGAATATGTCTTGTTAGAGTGAACGTATCTGATTTCAAACTAAGTTCATTAGTTGTGTTTAGGGATGGAAATAGATCAGGTCAGACAAGACTTTGAAAGACCTGGCTTACACAAGTTTTTGCAAACCTGAGTTTGGTCTATGGCCTTTCATAGGTCTATTTTTTTGGCTTGGCCTAACCTATTTAAAAGTTTGGCCTTGCCTGAAAGCCTATTTATAGGCCTACTATATTATAGTCGTTAAATATTCAATTTTGTATACTTTTAAATAGGCTAAATTGATCTTAAAGCCTATTTCATCGTAAGGTCTGTCTCTTGTTATAAGGCTTTAAAAGCCTATTTCACTATAAAGCCTCAAAGCCTATTTAAAAAGTTCATTATTTTAATTTTTTTCTTGATCAAAGAAGTCATGATCAGACAACAAAAATTAAACCCACAATTTTTCAGACGAGTCAACTACTTATTAATTGAGTCAACTTTCACTTACGATGTGTCGTTAATTATTAGCTACATGCACATTTAAATTTATACATTCTGGCACGCTGATGCTAACAAGTCCTCATTATATATAAGGTCCCCCACTCTCTTCTCATCCCAACAATAATATTAACCCTGCTGCTCATATAAGAGAGAACATAAATAGTAGCAGTAACAAGTTGTGTATAGAAATATTCTTGTTTTGTTTCGACCAAAGAGGCTGATGCTGCATGCGCAAGAGTGTGATCACTTATATAGGAGAATAAAACATATGCATGCATGCATGAATTGAACTAACATAATTTCGGGACACGAGCTTAATTTATATATCTCTTGTGTGTTAATTCTTCGGTTTTTACCGGAAAAAACAACTAGTGGTAATCTGAAGTTCAACATACAACGTAAATAAAGTCTGACAAAAAATTATTTCATCCCAAATTCAAACTTAAATTTTCTCGAAAGATCCGTTCTTTGATGGAGTTCATTAACCATTTAAACTTAATAAACTTAATTTCTAATTAACAATCATTCATCGGTCATTACCCGTCCAATTAAATTACAACCCCTTAGCAATTAATTTGGAAAAATATTTATGCGTGCAGTTCTTTTAAGTTTGACCAATTTTTTGGATTGGACCTTTAAAACCTTTCTTTCTAATAGTATTTAACAAAAATGTTAGAAGATAAAAATAAAATTATTTTTTTGAAAATTATGCATTTAATGTTTTAAAAATTTAGATAATTATCTTTTTATACAAATTTTATTTCTTAATTCATTTTTTTAACTCTTTAATTTGTGTTTTTAGAGCACGAGTTAATAAACCTTTCCTTTCATAGTTTCTTTTTTCCATTTAACTCGGTTAATTTTTTTTAGAGAGTGACAACTCCATAATCCAAAAAATGCTGAGGTGACAACTCCAAATCAAAAAAGTTGCTTAAGATTCAACTAATTATTATTTTTAGAGAGTAATAAATGACCGTATATATGAGGCAGAGGCATGCACCCATGAATTATAGAAATTTTAATGCAATATGTTGCCATGTTACAAAAAGGATCAATGGAGAAGGGAATATACCAAGAATTCTGATTTTGTTTCAAAAGTTCTCCACGTTGGTCATTCATTAATATTGCTGAATTTCCCTTCTTCTTCCATAATTGACTTATCTTTCTTTTCCTTGTACGTGCTATTTGAAGCATGACATGGCAGCTTTCACTTTGGTAGGGCATAGCTCAAATATATATTTTTCAAAAAATTGAGAAATCGTTATTTATTGAAATAACACTAACTATGATGAATTTTATAACTTTTTTCAAAGAGATTTGAACTCGTTAAGATTATAAGATCAAACTCTTATCACTAAACTAACACATCGTAGTTTACTTGCTTAACTATAATCTTCAATATTGGAGTACTTGCTTATTTCATTCTCAAGAATATAACATGTCCCCCCACTTAGGAGATTTGAACTAGGCCCTAGCAATATTTCACAAAGATTCTTGTCACCCTTATGCATATATGTTTTATTTTGTAAAGTCATTACCTGGTATCATTATGCATGTGTTTCTATCAATCATTGATATTGCTCCCTTTTCTGACTCTACCTGTTCCTTCATTTTATTGGGGACCAATGGTGGGTCATCATTGATGGGGCTTTAGTAATGGCTATTTATTAGTGTCACTAACAATATGTTCAAACATGCTTCATATAGAAGGTATATTATTGAAAATTTATTGAAGTCTCACATTGTCATGGTTTTTCAATTATGCCATGTATATGTGGCCAAATTCATTTTCTGAGCTAGTTTTAACGAGTGGGATCTGAATCCATTTCATGGTATCAGAGCTGGATTTTGTAGGGCATGTGAGAATTGGACCTAGTCTCACCGCGTGAAAGTGGATACTGAAGTTGTATCTGAGTCTCACATTGTCAAAGTTTACGAGCTAGTTTTTAAGAGTAAGATTCAAATTCATTTAACACAGGTATACCACGACAACAAAACTCAAAACTACTTTTCATATTAGACGTTTATCTTGTCAAACAAATTAATTATATTATCTAGGAGTCAAAACAAATTACGAACCATATTTCCTAAAGATATCAAAGCATTAAAGAGAAGCATTGGAGTGATTTCATCTTTTTTGGAAGTTGAATGCTTTGATACCAAAGGTGAAGATAAGTGCAAACAACACTGAGAAACTAGCCACAACAATTGCAACCACTCCTAAGTCATGTTTAAAACCAAAGTAGCTCTTCACAAAATCTTCAACCCTTTGACCATTGTCAAGTGTGTCCATGTTGTGTCCATATTGGGAAGTCACCAATCCATTCAAGGTCCATGCAACAGGACAAATGAAATAATACCACTTCCACCACATTGGTATTCTCTGCCATTGTTATCAATTTTTAAAGTTAGACCATGTTTAGATAAACAGTTTAATTAAGCGCTTATAAAAAAACACTTATCGTATAATAGATTATAGAAAAGGTTGTTAGCTGTAACTCACAGATAAGGGAATAATGAAGCCTGAGAATAGGCACCATATTGCATAGAATGAGGTGGATAATATGCCAGCAACATGTGGATTTGGAGTTATGGCCATTGTCATCATACCATAGTATGTATAGTATAGGAAACTAAAATAAGTGAAAAAGAGATTCCACAAAACTTTTGATGATGTCCACTCAAATCCCATCATGGCATATACTATGATACCATATACAACAGCTTGAACCAAGATGTGTGGAAGTTCTATGATAACCTGCAATTCATAATAAGCAATTGTTGAGTTCTGCATTTCAATTTCATTAGTCCTTGACAACTCTTTCCATTGAATGATTGGTTGATCAAACTAGTCTCATATCTCTTATTTTTGTGTATATTATTTATCGACAGTCCATGTTGTGTATGACTCATATTTGTTGATAAGTGATTAGACTCTCAAACGTAGCGGAGCTGATTATTTAAATACAATATTCATTATATTTGTCTCTATAACCCTAAGCATTGCATAGTAGAAAAATTACAACATTCACTTTGATGTCTGAGACGCAGGCACAATTGGCCGAGTTTTGTGACCAATCGTTGTTTTCTTGAGTGCGTTTGTTTTGTTATCAATCGTTGTGTTCTTGTGCGCTTTTATTAAATGAAATTAATAGTCAATAACTACTTGCCAATTCATCTCCATGAAAATGAATAATGGAGTAATTAATACCTGTGCAAGAGCATATGGCATAGCTGAATACATTCCTGCAGCTCTTTCTCTGTAGAAAACTGTTCTCTCAATTGCTACTATTGGTTGTACTGAGGCACCATTTACAACCCCTATGAAGGTAACAGCAGCATACATTGACCCCATTGCATTGAATAAATCTTGCTCCTTTTTACTGTGATTATTAATGATATAGCATGGTAAGGATTTGTTTTTAATTTTACTTTTTATGTTTTAGTTATTGTAAGAACAATGTAATGTTTCCATATCAATATACCTTTTCGCGCCAACGCCCCAAAATATAAGGCCAAACAATAAACCTGTCATTATAGTAAATAGAAGTCTAACAGCTGTATATGATGTATTCCTCCAATATGATAAATGTTGTTTACATAAACAAGCTATGCATTGTGCTACAAATGTCTGTGAATACTGAGCATCAAAGTATAGATCTTTTGAACTTTGAGAAGGAACACTAAGCTCTTGGATCAATTGTTTATTTCTCCTGAAAAAGGGAAAGTATTAGTATTAAGATCTTTCGGCAGTACTCCATCAAAATAATAAATTTCAGTAAGGAATTATTAGAACATAAACTGCGGTTCAAAAGAATAAAGATGTGCAAAACGTTTTTTTTACAAGGAGTCTAACCGGTGTAGTTCTGAGTTTTTGTACACATCAGTAAAATTGACCTTAAGATTTGCCTCTTTTCCGGCTGATGTAATTTCCAACATCCATGTTGCAGGATTATACCCATCTTTGATCTTAGGAACTCCTTGAATAGCCTATAGTATTAATTCAGTAGGTGAATATTATATGCTAATGCTTCAGAAGCTACTAATTAATATGCACAATCTCATTTCCATTTACTCACCTCGAAGTACTGGATCAGATCGGAACATTGGTTGCCTATTGGACCAGCATATATCTGCTCACCTCCCAATTTCAGAAGTAGCAGCTGAAAAATTTGATATTGAAGCACTTAGCTTAATTCTTCAATATTAAGTACTTAGAATATAATGGTGATTGAGAATTCTTACCTCATCAAATGAATCAAATATGTCAATGCTCGGCTGATGGATCGTGCACACCACGGTACGTCCTGTGTCCACTGTGTTCCTTACTGTTCGCATTACAATCGCAGCTGCTCTAGCATCCAGGCCAGAGGTTGGTTCATCCATGAATATTATCGATGGATTCGCTACAAGTTCAACTGCAATTGTAAGTCTCTTGCGCTGTTCGGTTGAAAGTCCATTTTCGCCTGGCAATCCAACAAGTGCTTCTCTTAATGAGTTAAGCTCTACAAGCTCCATAACTTCCTCAATAAACATCTGCGTCTCATAAAATTGAGTTCAAGTTAATGATTATTGATTACTGATACTAACTAGTTTCTATGTATTCTGAGCAATCTTGTGATGTTCAAAAGAAAACAATTCTACCTTTCTAGTTGCATGATCAACTTCAGGCGATAAACGAAGCCATGCAGAATATAGCAAAGATTCGTAGACCGTAACATTGGGTGAGTGAATATCGAATTGTTCACAATATCCCGATATGCGAGCGAATGATTTTTGATTCTTTAGATAGCCGGATACTTTGATGCTTCCTTCAATATATCCACTAGTTTTTCTTCCAGCTAAAACATCCATTAAAGTAGTCTTTCCAGCACCACTTACACCCATCAAAGCTGTTAGTACTCCAGGTCTAAAAGCACCACTAACACTCTTCAAAAGTTCGAGACGATCCTCGGAAACTCCTTGATTTTTCATTCCCTATGTAACCAACATAACAAACTTAAAATGTTAGGCTGATTTAATTCTGATGCTCCATTCCTTTTTTCCCCCACTATGATCTTAAAAATAAAAGTAAGTTACCTGTGGCATGTCAACAGAATATCTGATATCATCAAAAGTTAGGGATAGAGGCTGAAAAGGAAGAACCATGCCTTTTCTTCCACTACTGCTTGCTTTGTTTTCGCTAACTGCTTCGTCCATCTCTGTATCTGATTTTTCATCAAAATCATTAAATATGTTATGGCTTGAATACAAATATTTAAGCTACAAGTACATTAACTATATCTTGGAGATAAAACACTCACTAGAAGAGTTCTCTTGTTGTTGCGATTGAATAACCTCTTCATCTGTTGAAGCGTTTCTTTCTTGCAATTTCTCTTGGGATAAGCCTGCTTGATCTTTTCTGAATGCTGCAAAGACAACATAAATGATACACAATTATGTGTTAGGGAAAGAAGTTCAAATAAATTTCATTGCTCGAAATGAGAGACGGAGAAGTACTTACGACTGAGAAAGTGCAAAGCCAAAGCAAAGAGAAAATTAAATAGAAAAACATAACCAATCAAAGCTCCAATTCCAATCCAATACCAATAAGCTTGAGGGAAAAATCCGCGAGATTTCAGTATCGATACTCCCAATGTGTCATTGGAATTAGGAGCAACCTGCAACATTCAAGGAAATTTTTCTTATACAAAAACCTCATGCCAAAGATCATTGAATTGCCTATCATAAGATTTCTTAACAATAAAAATATTAAAAACAAAAGGGCTTGGTTACCTTTCTCCAACCATGTCCAAGAAATTCATTCACAGCTATAGCATTTTGTCCATACATCAACGGCGACGACCAATAACCCCAAAGAAACCATTTATGCACATCCTCTAATGCAAAATAACGATGTTAGCATAAGAAAGATTCAATACATTAGGAAATTTTGAAGTTACATTACCATTTTTACCTATCTAGTACACATCCTCAAATACAAAAAAAACAACTATATAATAAGTTTATTACATTAGCCAACTTTAGAGTTACACTATAATTTCTTACCTCTTGAAATAACAAATCCTCCCAAAACAGTAACAGCAAGTAGTGAAAATGTTCCAAATGTGTTTGCCACTACAATATCCCTTCCTAATGCTGCCATAAACCGAAATAGCGCAGACGCCATCTGATTAATGCACAGGACTACCAAGGACTGTTTAAAAAACCTGCCAATCAGATTTATCATTAGGCTCACAAAATGATTTATTAATAGCTTAGCTAAGAAAATTTCATATGATTTATTTCATTGTACCTTCCAATATTTGGATCAAAGCCAATGGTGTAATAAGAGATGCATTCCCAAATGGCAACTTCTATGATAGTTATTGGTATTTTGAGGATCCATGGTGGAAGAGAATAAGCCCATGAAGGATAGAAAAGAAGATCTCTTTGCTTGTAAAAGATAGGAAGTTTCATGATAGTCATATTTAGCTCTGATATTCCATTGAACATTGCCACAGTGACCGTGAAGAATAGTGCTCCCATGTATGTTTGTGCATCCTCAATGGTTGAGTGGTACATCTTGGTTCGTAGAAATAATGTTGTCGTCAAGGTAGCTAAATAAGTAAGCTGAGAAGGATGAAAGACAACTTGCTTAATGTCACGAAAAGTAAAGATAAAAATAAGAAGAAAATGACACATGAAACACTTTATTTAACATTTTTTCGGCATAACTGCACCAGGAGTCCTTTACTCGATCAGATTTTTGGACATAGAATACTGTTTTAAAATCAGAAAATATAAATGGTAGTAGAGCTTGAATGTTTCTCACTTGTGTGGCTTTGAATATGTAGACAAACGAATTTCGTCTCATAAGCAATAATTCTCTGCTAGCACAAGCCCTTAGCAGCTCCTTCTTGTTAATACCATATTTCTTTGTGATCAAGACATTTGAATGAAATTTAGACTTGTCAAATGGATCGGCCAGCTCTTCACCAAGTTGTTTGCCTACATGAAATAATTCGAAGGCTCGAGCAAAATCCTTGACGGTGACAAAGTTATAAGGTTCATCTTCACGTGCCCAATATTGCCATTGATCTTTTCTTGATGTCACCTATTGCATTACAATAGGAAAAAAAAAAAACTATAAATTTATTGAAAAAAACAAGAAACCATATTTTTCAAAGGAAGACTTATAGTGAATGACATTCATACTTCTTGTAAGAAATCAGCAACGCCTTTTCTTTCGGGACACTTGAAACCGGTTGATTCAAAAAACTCTAGTACACTTTCTCTTGGTCCTTGATACACAATTTGTCCATCAGTGAGAAGTATTATATCATCAAATAGTTCATAAGTTTCTGGTGCTGGTTGTAGAAGAGAAACAAGTGCAGTTCCATTTAGAATATGAATAGAATGCTTGATTGAGTTGATTATCTGAAAAGTTGTTGAACTGTCCAAACCATTTGATATCTCATCCATGAACAACACCTTTATAGGTCCAACCAGCATCTCACCTTCATAAAAAATTATTAAGCATAAACCTCATTATGTAAGTTTCAAATTAAGGTTTTCAGTTTCTTTGTCATGTTTTTCCTTGTCAAATAGATTTTACCTGTAGTGAGTCGCTTTTTCTCGCCTCCTGAGATACCTCTTATCATTTGGTCTCCTACCATTGTGTCAGCACAAATATCAAGCCCCAAAATCTGCAACATTTCACAAAAGAGTAAACTAAAACCTTTTCTTGTTTCACAAGTCAACTATATTTGGTGAATTTGGACTATTACCTTAAGAATGTAGTCAATGACCACACTGTTCTGTTGGCCTTCTTTTGCTGCTTCCTGCGGGTTTATTTTTAGCAAATTACCAGTTAATAAATAATGAATTTTTATTACAGTTCAACATTTTCACCATTTCAAACATAAGGATTCAAAACATAGTTTAGGCCCTGTTTGGATATAATGTTTAACTAAGCTCTTATAGCAAAGCGATTACCATATAAGTGCTTATGTCTAAGCTATTTCTATGACAAAAGATAACGTAAAGTCAAACTATTTTAATATAAGTTATAAGCTGTTTTCATAAACTATCGTGGAGAGCTTATGGAATTAAATTGAAATAAGCTTATGGACATGTCATAGGTTGTTTCCATAAGTTATCCCAAACAGGTTCACAAATACTATGCCAATAGATAAGTTCAGAAAAGTCAATCCAAAAAGATTATGTAATTCTTACCTTCATATAGGCATTAATATCAGGATCTGGTTCAATCTTTGATTCCTTCTCTTTTCTCAGTAGTTCAGTCAACATTTCTGCATAGTGATGAAATTGAAAACTCTGATTAAGACCTGATTAAAATATTTGGATTTATTTAAAAGATTTTTTCTTTTCTCATTCGTTACCATAATTTTGTCCAACCCCTTGACATCTTGCTGAGAATGCTAGTGTTTCTCTCACAGTCATTTCTCCAATGTGATTATCATATTGACTTACATAAGCTGATGTTCTTTGTGGAACAAACTCTTCTAGTCCTTTCCCATTGTATGTTACTCTTCCAGATTGCTGAAATTTTACCACCAATCAAATTAGTTATTATCATGTAAATTCAAATTCCATGCAGTAAATTTCTATGGAAATGGACATTATGGCATAGTATTGTCAAGTGTCTGAAATGGATTCACTGCAATAAATGCATCACACAGTTTTCAATTTCTACCATCTCAATCAAAGGTAGAGATTATTTAAAACTGATTTTGTTAATTTTGAATTCAAGTTTCCGATTTCAAATCAATGGCTGAAATTGTTTACGTTGTCTGGTGTCCGTGTTAGTTTTTTTGAAGAAATCTGGTGTCCGTGTTAGTGTCAGGCACCGACAATGTGATTATATTCGATTACGTCAATTTTTTAAATTATTACTGATTTCGACGTGTCAGTGTCAATATCGTGTCTGTGTCGGTGATCCATTGATTCTTAGAATTACTAAACTGCATACTATGTGAACCCCCCTTTCTACCCTAAAATGGTTGAAACTTTAGTTAGTTTCTTTACCTTCAAATCTTTGCCAAGTCTTCCAGCCAATGCCAACAACAAAGTGGTCTTTCCAGAACCAGGTGGCCCTAAAAGCAATGTCATCCTACAAAAACCTCAAAATCTTAATAAGTAAATATGTAACTGTTTCTTTGGACTTGGAATTATTTGTAGATGTAAATATGTAACCTCAAAACCTCAAAATCTTTGTAATATCTAAAACACAGAAATTGTCTTAAATTCACCTTCTAGGCTTTATGATTCCACTAACATTCTGAAGTATATGTAACTGTTTCTTTGGACTTGGAATTATTTGTAGATGATTTAAACACCCCTTAAAAAACAAAAAAAATAGCATAGAATAAATAATCAAATGCAAAAATCCAATGAATAAGTAGGAAACATTCTTTGAAATATTGAATTACCTCTATCACATTCACAAAGAAGTTAAGTAATGTAGGCAATGCTCTGCTTCCAACATAAACTTGTGCGTCGACATTTATATCCTCAAATCTAACTTCGATTGTTGGAAGTTCAAGTCCAACTCTGTGCAAGGTTTAGTTTAACAAAACAATATAAGAACAAATATTTCAATCAAATCTTCAAAGTTAATGCTTCATCAATAGGATATTTACAAAAAGACATAAAACAATTTTGGCCCGTAAAGTTATAAGGTCAAACTTTTACTACTGAACCGACACCTCACAGGTAAAAAACCATAATCTTATTTGAACAAGAACTAATCATTAAAAAGGAACCAAATTAAGAAATTTTATACCTATCCATTCTTTCCCTGAGTTTCAACAAGAACTTTTCATTATCTTCTTCAGCAATCTTCACAAGTCTTTCTAACAATGCTCTTTTCTCTACCAATTTAAGCTGAATGGTGTCAACATCTTTTCCTTTTCCTTCTCCTTTGCTCTCTACATTTCTCTTAAGGCATGAACTTGTAAGAATTCTCTTTATTGCAACACACTTTAGAGCTTCCTCATCATCTTCACGTTCAGATTTTGAGAAAACATCCATGCAATGGTTCTTCCATGTTTTAGTGTCACTTCTCTCCATTTATCTGATCATATACAAAGTATATATTATTCTTCCATGTTTGTGGTATATTTATAGAGGGGGGGATATAACTAGAGTTGAAATTTTTTTAGATTAGTTAAATGGATAACGGAACAATAAGATATAGACAAAAACTCGAATTTATGTTTGTATTTGTATTATAAGGTGCACTAATAGCTATGTTAGTGTAAAAGACATGTGAATTGATAAAGCTAACTAAGAGAATCTTCCAATGGTATATATCTCTTATTATTCTGCCTCATCATATTTAATCCAATATTGCTACTTTTCTTTTTCTTTTTTGAAAAAATATTGCTACTTTTTTATGAGTTTCTACGTGCTACATCATATTATCATCACTTTTTTCTTAAACTCGATATTCAACCTACGGACCAACTAATTTGAGGGATTCAATTGTGAAATATTAAATCATAATATGAATAGTCTGATCTTTATTCAACGATCACGTTCAATGAACATATGATTATGTAAAAGCATGAAATCTATATTCCAAATCTAATTACACATCACAAATAATGATATGCAAAATTAAAAGGCTGCCCAAAGATTAAAAAAAAAACCATAGTGAAAATTTGATGTCACAACTAGAAATGGGTAAATAAGGAAAAGAAAGGGAGGCAAAAAAATATATAATATAACTGGCCTGACTGCACCATATTATTTAAGAATTCATTCAAATCAATCTATAAGCTTGGAACATAAAAAATTAAAAACTCAAATTGACTTTATTGATCAGAAACAAACAAAGGCTAACAATGTTTTGATAACACTAACATTGATTTATTGTCCAAATTTTTGTTTGAGGGTGAAAACATGCACTTGATTGGATAAGTTCATTTATAGAAATGAATTTTTTATTGTTTAATAAAGCTTGGGTAAAAACGATTATTGTCAATTTACATTTGTATATAAGTAACCTTACAATCAGAAAGGCCAAATTTTACAGTGATTAATTTGCTAACTCATCACAATTAAAATGAAAATGATAACTTTTTATTTTTTATATGGGTTTGTCTAAATAATGTGTATCACTCATCTTGATTTTGTAAATCAAGAAAGTCTTGTGCTCTTATTTATATTATTAAAAGTTTTATATATAATATAATATCTTCCATTTGAACATTGACATTTGGCATATGGTATACATCATTGGATGTGGAAACCTCTAGGATCGAACAAAGACACTTTATCATATACTGTTGGATATATACACTCAGTTCCGATCAAACCTATGATAATAAATTTAAAATTGGATTTTATTTTTTTGTGTCGAAATTTAAAATTGGATTTTAAATGCCATTTCTTGTTACATTAGACATATGGAGTAACTGAAAAAAAGACATTAGACTTATGGAGTTTTCTCGCTTACGTAGGATCGATGTATAATTGCATCAGCATATTATATTCATTTACTTTCTTTAAAGAATATTATATTTATGTATACTTCTCTTATTTTAATGTTGATAGATAGAAGAAAAAACAATAGTCATTAAAAAACCACACATATAAATGGATGAGTAGCGGTTTGAGTCCCGATCAAAACATTCGACTTAGTCGTTTTGTCATTTTTGTCGGTTGATTAGTATTTATGCAACTTCAATTGATATGAAATAATTTTAAATAGTTTCATTCAATTAGATTTTATCATTTAGTTTTTTGTGTTATTTTTGAAATAAGTTTTATAGGAAGATGTAAAAATAATTTTCATTGGTTGTTGGTTATTGAGAAAATGAAAGAGAAAACAAATTAAATGCACTTTACATTTAATTTTCCTTTGGAAAAGATAAAAGTAAGTCTTTTTTGCTTATAATTTGGGACAAAAAAAATAAGTTTTTTTTGCTTATAATTTGAGACAGATGGAGTATGGTAATACATCTAAATGGTAAAATAAAAATGATTAATTGTCCATTGTGAGTTGTTTTTATCTAATTCATCTTCTTTAGCTAGAGAAAACCCGTAGGAGTAGAAGAAGAAAAAAAATAGAAAATGAAAGTTTGACGTCATGGGTGACATATTCAACTTTCACCATAAGTCGTTGGCTTAACCGTAAAAGAAATTGACGAATAAATGTAATATTTTTAGAACCAATTATCAAGTTGTAAAGTTTGATTTCCTCTAAAAAAAAGTTTTAAAGTTCTAAAAAAGTTTTTGGAACCATTGCATGTAGGTTCAAGGTTGAGAAGATTAACAAACAAGTCGTCAAACTCAATTGTTTGATGAGCAATGAATGAATCGGCAAAACTCTAAATTGTTAGACTCCACCGGTTAAAGAACAAACTTATTTCATTTCTATAAGAGTGATGTTTGTAATACATTTTGAAAAAAATAATATGAGGACTAGAGTAAGACCTCAGCGCCCTTGCAAGCCTGTGGCTAACAAGATTTGTTTGGCCTTTATCGTGTTTTTCCCACTAATGCAATCTCATATGCTTCAATTTTAGGTTTATAATATTAAGCGAAAGGTTAATACTTATACCTATGGGATACATTAATCTTACTACAGTAGCACCAATAAGCGACATGGGATAAGAAGCACTACATTTAGGAATCAACAACACTAGAAAACTTTGAAGAAAAAAAAATCTTTATTTTCTATTGCGATCGGGACTAACTAGAAGAATTGTTGGCACAATAAACATCCATCTCATTCGTATTTTTGATACCCATATAACTATTGAAGACTGTTGAAGTGACTGATTTTGAAAAATTTAGCAACGTTGAGGACAAAGTAATTGTTGAACAAGCTAGAAGGTTTGCTAGATATTTCGTGTAAAAATACTAGTTCCACTAAGTTGATGATAATGAGAATATTGCAACCTTTTTGATTTGATTTAATGGATGTTTATCATTACACACATGAAGGAGGAGCCCTATGAGATGAAAAGGCTTCTTACAATTTTTTGTGGCGTCTTCTTCATAATCAGCTTCCTACAAAGATTAACTCACGTATCTTTTTATTTTGCGTGGCATTCTTCAACATCATGCTCAACTTTGTGACGTTAGATGTGATTTGGAGGAATTAGTGGAGTATTTTTTTTTATCTTCTCCTCATTTTGGTTCTATTTGGCAATTTCTTCATCGATGGATTGGTATATCGGCGGTTGATCCTCTCTGCTTATCTGATCATTTCATGCAATATGATAAAGTGGATGGAAACTCAAAAAGTCTTCGGTCGGTTCTAAATTTAATCTAGTTTGCGTGTGTTTGAGTGATATGGAAAGAACTTAATAATATAATTTTTAATACCAAGGAATCATCAGTACAATAAATGTTGGATGAAATTAAGCTTCTCTCCTTTTGGTGACCGAATGCAAAACATGTTAATTTTGTTTTTTTTTTATCATAATTGGTGGCTTAATTCATTAGTTTGTTTGGGTATTAACTTGTAATTTCTTTGTTTATCTGGTTATGATGCTAGTGTAACTATTTAGGAACTTTCTCTGCTTTTTTTCTTTTCTTTTTTTGATACACCTTGTGCTAGGCAGAAAGTAATTTTAATGATATCATATTTTATTTTGGTTTGTTCAGAAAAAGATATTGACGCTCTTGCGACGGTGCGAATAATAAGATTAGTTTGCCTTTTAATATAACTAATACTTTGATTAATATTAAAAAAATCCTACAATAATAAAGTTATTTCTAGTAGCTTTTCCAAAAAAAAAAAAAATCTTCTAAAAATAAAGAATTCAAATGTAAGAGTTTCAAATCTTAAAAAATGACTTTTATGAATAGTAAGCAAAAGGAAATTAGTTTTTCACAAAAATTTCTATAATAATTTTTTTTATGTCAAAACAAACGTACCCAATAAAAAATGATCCAAAATCAGTATCA
This sequence comes from Medicago arabica, assembly GCA_946800305.1. Taxonomy (NCBI): domain Eukaryota; kingdom Viridiplantae; phylum Streptophyta; class Magnoliopsida; order Fabales; family Fabaceae; genus Medicago; species Medicago arabica. The sequence goes on along the minus strand of OX326965.1, from coordinate 7,474,398 downwards.
TCTTGAAAGTGTCCCTCTCTTTTATTTTGACATACTCCATATTTATTATGTCCTTTAATTTATAACAAACAATGGTAAAATGTATAAACTAGTATTTTTGTTCTTTTTGTTTCTTCTACACAAGAGTAACTCTTTTGTTTTACATGCCAGGTGGTAGCATGAATAAATAAAAACAATATTTTCCCATTTGTAGGAATGCACTTTGCACTTCCTCATATGCTAGGAATAGGAAGGACTTGCTAACTATGATACTAAGGACATTACAACCTAGAATTTGCATTAGGAACGATCTTTTTTTCTTTCAAAGAATCATATTTGTAGTGATCAGGCACGGATCTAGTGCGGGGAAATGGGGTCAAGCGACCCCACTTGTCTCCACATGTGTATTGTATTTTTAACTCAAAATTAAATATATATCTAGTTTGATCCCTCTTTATATAATATTATTGTCTTCACATAGTTTATTTATTACACTATAAAAAATTACAAAACTAAAAAGGATCCGTGTTTTAAGAACACTAGTTAATAAATCAAAAGTAATAGTTTTTTTTTTTTATAAAAAGTTGTTATAATTATTATATCGATAAAAATAATGCTTATTTTTAAGATAAAATTTTCTTTTATGAAATCTTTAACCAATTATCTCAAAGCATATCGTTGGCAAGACCATAATTAATTATGGTTATATTTTTTATATTCTGCTAGAAATGGACAAATATTCTAAAAAAAATCAACATTTTAGGACAATTATAAATATAACTTGTATAATTTTTGCACGCTTACGTGTTTATAAAGTTTTATATAAAATTTTATAATATAACTTGACCCCACTTATTAAGATTTCTGAATCCGTCACGGGTAGTGATTTCATCTTTGTTGGAAGTTGAATGCTTTGATACCAAAGGCGAAGATAAGTGCAAAGAACACTGAAAAACTAGCCACAACAATTGCAACCACTCCTAGGAAGTCATGTTCAAAACCAAAGTAATTCCTCACAAATTCTTCAACCCTTTGACCATTCTCAAGTTTGTGCATGTTGTCTCCATATTGAGAAGTAACCAATCCATACAATGTCCATGCAACAGGACAAACCCAATAGTACCACTTCCACCATATTGGTATTTTCTGTCATTGTTAATCAATTATCAAAGTTAGTTTATGTCATGCATTAAACAAAAGATGTCAAGCAATCCTTCCACTCCTCCTGAAAAATCTTCGTCGTTGGATTAATCTAATAAATAGCGACCAAAAGTCTCAGAAGTTAAATTAGTCCAACAACTAAGATTTGACTTGAAAGGATGGAGAGATGGATTTGGATTGTCTATGATCGGCATTCCACGCGGTTATCACATCGGTGGTCATTTGATCGAGATTGGACGGTCCATATTTCAAACTCAGTATTTAGATTTTTAAAAATATATGCATTGAAATTTGGACTGTCAGATCTTGATCTAATGGTCATGATGTGTTGATTGTGACTGCAGCCTGCAGGCAGTCCAAATCAATGGAGGGATACATAGGACCCAAGTTTTGGAAAGTTTAATAAGTAGGCACAACTAACCAATAGTTTAATAATAATAGTGACACTCATGCTAAAGTTATTATAATGTTTTCCTAAACTTTTGATTAATTGTGTCTAATAAACTATAATGATGCCAGAATGGATCAAATATGTGAAGATTGTGACTTACAGATAAGGGAATGATGAAGCCTGAGAAAAGGTTCCATATTGCATAGAATGAGGAGGACAGTATGGCAGCAACATGTGGGTTGGGAGTGATGGCCATGGTCATCATACCATAGAAGGTGTAGTACAAGAAGGTGAAGTAATTGAAGAAAATATACCAAAAGAATTTTGATGCTGTCCACTCAAATCCCATCATGGCATATACAATGATCCCATATACCAGGGTCTGAACCAAGATGTGGGGAAGCTCTATAATAACCTACACATATAATACAATAGTTCAACTGTTAAATCATACTACCTTCCTATATAAATACAAGACTTATTGACTAAAACACAAAAATTAATAAAGTTTGATAGTAGTATTAAAGAGGGAGAATTAGTTTATGCTTTCGCCGTAGTATTTGTTACTTTACCTGTGCTATTGCATAAGGCAGAGCAGAATACATTCCAGCAGCTCTTTCTCTATAAAAGACTGTTCTCTCAACTGCTATTACAGGCTGCACTGATGCACCATTTTGTACTCCAATAAAGATAACAGAAGCATACATTGATCCCATTGCGTTGAAAAGATCCTGCTCCTTTCTCCTGCAATACAATTCCTTGAATTTCATTTTTTACATTGCTTTAGTAATCATGTAAAGGTATTGTTTACTTTTCGCACGTACCTTTTCAAGCCAATGTTCCAAAATATGATTCCAAACAAGAAAGCTATTAATGTTGTAAATAACAGTCTAACTGCTGTATATGACGTGTTTCGCCAATACGATAAATGTTGTTTCCATAAGCAAGCTTTACATTGTGACAGCATAGTTTGTGTATATTGAGAATCAAAGTATAACTCCTTTGAATCTTGAGGAGGTATACTTAATTCCTGGATCAATTGTTTGTTTCTCCTAAACAATTAAAAAGTATCAGTAACCAATAGATTATAATCTTAAACACTACCTCATGGACAAAATTTAAAACATTAGTGCATACCACAATAAGATATAAGAAAGAATTCTAACCGGTATAGTTTCGAGTTTCTGTAAACATTAGTGAAGTTGACCTTAAGATTTGCTTCTGATCCTGCTGATGTAACTTCCAACATCCATGTTGCAGGATTATAACCATCTTTGATCTTAGGAACTCCTTCAATAGCCTATACTATCCATGCGCCATGTGGATATAAATAATATACATTCCAATGTAATAATAGTAGCAAATATGCTTAATTTCATTTACATTAGACTCACCTCAAAGTAATGAATCAAATGGGCGCAATGGCGGCCTAGTGGACCAGAATATATTTGCTCACCTCCCAATTTCATAAGTAGAAGCTGAAAAGATTGAGTTTGAAGTATTTAATTAACTATGAAATTTATCACCTAAAAGGCCAAAACAAAATTCTACCTTAATGGCGGTAAGATTTGTTACCTCATCAAAGGCGTCAAATATGTCAATACTTGGCTGATGGATCGTGCAAACCACAGTACGTCCTGTGTCAACGGTGTTCCTCACTGTTCTCATTACAATTGCAGCTGCTCTAGCATCAAGGCCAGAGGTTGGCTCATCCATGAATATTATCGATGGATTCGCTACAAGTTCAACTGCAATCGTTAGTCTCTTGCGTTGTTCGGTTGAAAGTCCAGTCTCACCTGGCAATCCAACAAGTGCTTCTCTTAATGAATTAAGCTCTACAAGCTCCATAACTTCCTCAATAAACATCTGCATCATCACATAAAATTGAGTTCAACTTTTTAATCTATGGATTTAATTCATACACACACACACACACACACCGCCAGTGTAAAGATATTTTACATTGTCAATCAGTCATTAATGTCAAATCAATAAAAACGCTTGACTTTAATCATAGATTTGATTGGCTATGATTTCATTACAGTGTAAAAAAAAATTACACCAACAGTTAATACAAATTAAACTCATACTATATTACATCTCAATGCAATCTGAGCAATCTTGTGGTGTTCAAATCTTAGTTTAAGGCTTTTGAAAATTATTGTACCTTTCTAGTAGCTTGATCAACTTCAGGTGGTAAACGAAGCCATGCTGAATATAGCAAAGATTCATAAACTGTAACATTAGGTGAATGGATATCAAATTGCTCGCAATATCCCGATATGCGAGCAAATGTTTTTTGATTCTTTGGATAGCCGGATATTGTGATGTTTCCATCAATGTATCCACCAGTTTTCCTTCCAGCTAAAACATCCATCAGAGTAGTCTTTCCGGCACCACTTACACCCATCAAAGCAGTTAGTACTCCAGGCCTAAAGGCGCCATTGATACCCTTCAAAAGTTCGAGACGATCCTCGGAAACTCCTTGATTTTTCATTTCCTACAATCAATATAGCAGTCAAACATAAATGAGAGTTATTGAGATACATAAAAGCATGGAAATACTTTGGAGAAATATCATGTTGATTGATAAACATAAATTTATAAATAAAAAGTACTAGGTGCAATGCTTTTCATTCAGAAAAAGTACAGTGTTTTTTTCAAAACAAAAATACAATGCTAAATATATAATTCGCTTGTCCATTTGGAACAATGTTGTTAAATTGCAGTACGCTATTTAGTACAGAATGTTGTCAAATATGGACGCTACAGCACGTTGCATAGCCGAATTTGAACAAACTGCTATTTTCTGTGATCCACGATTGACAATACTGATTTGGAATTTTGGCAATGGAAAAACTACTAATTGAAGAAAACACTATATATTTTAAAGACAACGAAATGACCAATCACATGAAAATAGAAAGGCTAGTTAAAATTATGAAATAGAACATCTTAGAAGTATGTAGAGTACCGGTGGCATGTCTACAGCGTATCTGATTTCATCAAAAGTGAGGGATAGAGGTTGAAAAGGAAGAACCATTCCCCTCCTTCCACTTATACTAGCTTTATCCTTACTAACTCTTGCAGAAAACGATCTCGATGGCATAAGTCCTTCTTCTGCTATCTTTGTTTCTGTTTTGTCATCACAGTCAAAAATATGTTATGGCTTGAATACCAAACTTCAAACAAGAAAAACAAAGAATCTAATAACATTATTTCAAGGACACACCAGAAATTCTCTTTCGTGTCGGTAACTGAGTAAATTCTACAGCTGTTGAAGCATCTCTCTCGAGCAATTCCTCTTCAGATAGGCCTGCTTGATCCTTTCTGAATGCTGCAGATGCAACATATTCAATGATCAGAAAAAGTTCCAAGTAAAGTTCAAAATCTCAAAAAGAGATATGAAAGACGGTACTCACGGTTGAGATATTGTAAGGCCAATGCGAACAGAAAGTTGAATAGAAAAACATAACCAATCAATGCTCCTAAACCAATCCAATACCAATAAGCTTGTGGGAAAAAACCGCGATTTTTCATTACCAGAACTCCCAATGTTTCATTGGAATTATGAGTAACCTGCATCGTTCAATTATTTTTGTCATAAATATATCTTTCTAAAGCTCATTGTTACTCTTAGAATTTATTCATTATTAGAAACAAAAGGGATTGATTCATTACCTTTCTCCAACTATGTCCAAGAAATTCATTCACAGCTATAGCATTCTGTCCATACATCAACGGTGACGACCAATAACCCCACAGAAACCATTTGTGCACGTCCTCTGATGCAAAAAAAAAACAGATTTAACATAGAGATTAATTCATCTCTTCTGTAAACCACCAATTTCCTCCCTGCACTTACACCCTCTCTCATACTTCGTCTTTTCAAGTAAATACAAATAATAAATAGAGCCTGAAATTGTTTTTTGTATCCCATTCGTCTTTAATAACTTTTCAAGCTCGTTTCGTTAGTCCATGACGTTTTGTCAATATGTAACAACAAGAAATAATGGGATAGATGTGACAAAACATTAGCGACTAATCATCATACTAGTTTACTTGAGGGACAAGTAAGAGAAATTGTGTAAATTTTAGAGACAAAATTGGCTATTTACTCGATAAATTAAGTTACATTGCAATTTTATACCTCTTGAAATCACAAATCCTCCCAAAACCAGAACTACTAGTAATGCAAATGACCCAACAGTGCTTGCAACTATAACATCCCTTCCTAATGCTGCCATCAACCGAAATAGTGAAGAAGCCATCTGGTTAATTAACAGGATTATCAAGTACTGTCTTAAAAGCCTGCCAATAAAATTTTAAAATGAGTAATGATCACTAGAAAAAGAATTGAATTGGCAACAAAAATTAGAAACAGAAAAATATGAAATTTGTGTATCAATTTTGTAACTATATTTAGCGACTACAAAACCAGATATTTTATTTTTGACAAAAGAACCAGAGATGTATTTGATTTTTTGGTCTCTAACTTTCGTCGCTAATGAGTTTTTCATAATAGTAAGTCTGTAGCTTAAGTGATGTTTTGTGATGTGGTCACTTCTTACCTTACAAAACTTGGATCATAGCCAATAGCATAGTAAGTGATGGCTTCCCATATGACAGCTTCAATGAGAGCTATTGGTATTTTTAGAATCCATGGTGGAAGAGAATAAGCCCATGAAGGATAGAAAAGAAGATCTCTTTGCTTGTAAAAGACAGGAAGTTTCATAAGTGTCATATTTAGTTCTGATATTCCATTGAACATTGCTACTGTGACTGTGAAAAATAGTGCTCCCATGTAAGCTCCTCCATCATCCACAGTATCTTTATGCATCTTAGTTCTCAGGAACAATGTTGTTGTCATGATAGCTAAATAAATAAGCTGAAAAGGATGAACATGGCATTCATAAGAACCAAGCAAAATATATGAGCAATATTAGTGTTTGATTGTTACTCACTTGAGTGACTTTGAAAATGTGGACAAACGAATTTCGCTTCATAAGCAAAAATTCTCTGCTAGCACAAGCCTTCAGAAGCTCCTTCTTGTTAACACCGTATTTCTTTGTGGTCAAGACACTTGCATGGCATTTCGACTTGTCAAAAGGATTGGCAAGCTCATCTCCAAGTTTTTGACCTATGTGAAATATCTGAAATGCTTCAGCAAAATCGTTGACAGTAACAAAACTATAAGGTTCGTCTTTATTTGCCCAATATTGCCATTGATCTTTTCTTGATGTCACCTATTGCATAACATTAGAACCGAGTCAACTTCACATTAATATAAGAAAGAAAATTTTCTTCAAAAATATAAGAAAGAAAATAATTTCTAAAAGGGAGACTTAAAGGTGAATTTATCAAACTCATACTTCTTGTAAGAAATCAGCAACACCTTTTCTTTCAGGACACTTGAATCCCATCGACTCGAAAAACTCAAGTACATTTTCTCTTGGACCTTGATACACAATTTGTCCATCTGTGAGAAGTATGATATCATCAAATAATTCATAAGTTTCTGGTGCTGGTTGTAGCAGAGACACAAGTGCAGTTCCATTTAGAATATGGATTGATTGTCTGATTGAGCTGATTATCTGAAAAGTTGTTGAACTGTCCAAACCAGTCGATATCTCATCCATGAACAACACCCTTATAGGTCCAACCAGCATCTCCCCTTTACATTTTTCACCAAAAAATAAAACATCATTATCAGTCAACCTCCTTATAAGTTTCAATTGTAAGTTGTGACTTTAATTTATATACACCATCAATGTAAACATTTTTTACAGTGTCAAATGTCAATCAATCTCAATTGTCAGATATTAAAGACATGTAAATTTAGTCATAACAAATTCTGAAATCACACGTATGACATATGATTTATTGTTGGTCTAAAACTTTTTCCAACGACAGATTACCAAAATTAAACTCAGGCGATGTTTACTCATGCTGGTCCCACAAATAAAATACCTGTTGTTACTCTCTTTTTCTGCCCTCCTGAAATACCTCTTATCATTCCATCTCCTACCATAATGTCGGCACATATTTCCAGTCCCAAAATCTGTAACATTTTTAAAAAGGAAAAAAAATTAAAAAAATAGTACATTTCCTAACTAGTTACTTATAGTCCTTTCATAATGTTTGATGAATCTAGACTCTTCTTACCTTGAGAATATAGTCAGTTACCACACTTGCCTCCTGTCCTTCTAGTGCTGCTGCCTGCATAGTTTTGAATGAATCACATGATCCGGAATAAAAAAATGCAGTTTCCTTATAATGTAAATTATTCGGAATTTCAAATACTTATTTCTCGCCTTCATATAGGCATCAATATCAGGATCTGGTTTAATCTTTGCTTCCTTCTCTCTTCTTAGTAGTTCAGACAACATGTCTGAAAAGTAGTGAAATTCAAAATTCTGATTAAGATAACTTAAGAAGATGAAAATTTAATCAAATTTTTTTCTCTCTCTTTGTTCTTCTTGTAATATTGAAAATAAAGAAACTAACCATAATTGTGTCCAACTCCTTGACATCTTGCTGAAAAAGCTAGTGTTTCTCTCACAGTCATTTCTCCAATGTGATTATCATATTGACTTATATAAGCTGATGTTCTTTGTGGAACAAACTCTTCTAGTCCTTTCCCATTGTATGTTACTCTTCCAGATTGCTGAAGTTTCAACACCAACCAAATTAGTTACTATAATTAAAATGAGTGAATAGGCAAATTGGTCATCGAAATTGCAAGCATCAGTCAAACAGTCCCTCATTTTTCTAAATTAGCAAATGCATCCCGAAATTGTAAACATCATTCAAAATGATCCTTCCTTAACTTCTACTTTGTGTCACATTGCATGTTAATCTCACATCAACGGCAGCATACTGGGACTAATTTCCCTGTAAAATTTAGGTCATCTTAAGGAAAAATTTGTCATTAATTGCAATTGTACAGGACAAACTAGTGGCAAATTAGTCTTTGAGAAACCTAAGTTTCAGAGAAAAACTTAGTACTGGTTGGTGGTATTAGTGTGAGATTAACGTGGAGGGGCGGCATATGCAGTGAACGTGTCACGTCATAGTCCCTAATAGTAAACGTTTACAAGGGGACTATTTTGACCGACACTTTACGATTTTAGGGATGTATGAGCCAGTTTGCAAGAATTTAAGACAATTTAGGCTGATGTTTAAAATTTTGAGGACCAATTTACCTATTCACTCTAATTAAAAAAGAAATTAAAAACATTATTCAACTAATTTTATCCCATCAAAAACAGATGAAAAACTCCTCCCCAACATTTATGACACCAAAATTTGGATTCCTTACTTTTAAATCTTTAGCAAGTTTTCCAGCCAAGGCCAAAAGCAAAGTGGTCTTTCCAGAGCCTGGTGGCCCCAAAAGTAATGTCATCCTACAATAATTTTATCATCAGAACAAGAAAAATCTAGCTGGAGAATCGAAAACAACAAAAAAGGCAAAAAAGAAAAACAAACATAAATAGTTTTTGAATTTACCTTTGAGGCTTTATGATTCCACTAACATTTTGAAGGATATGTAATGGTTTCTTTGGACTTGGAATGATATGAAGATAATTTAAGAATCCCTTAGCAAATAGAAAAAGATTATTTTATAAATAATTAAAGATAAGTGTAGAAAGCAAAAAGTGGCATGTTGAATAATTACCTCTAACACATTAACAAAGAAGTTGAGCAATGAAGGCAAAGCTCTGCCTCCAACATAAACTTGTGCTTCAACATTTATATGCTCATATCTCACTTCAACTGTTGGAATATCAAGTCCAACTCTGTACATTTAGTTTAACAAAAATCAATCATAATTCTAAGCATAAAAAATCACCAAAACAGTTTCAAATTTTGAAGTCATGATTGGCGGCTTAGGACATCAATGTTTACAAATGAAACCATGCTTCAAAATTTAAACTCTCAAATCACTTATTAAAACCAATTCATTCATCTCTTTTTCAAACTGAACTTCAGGTATGTTGCATCATATAACTTGAGCATCAAGCCGGTGCGTTAATTCACGAGCTCTTGTTTGTACAGTGATAAACGAGATTTTAAATGTAGCATAATTTGAAGAAATTGCTATTGTTTCTGCAATACGCGTTGCAGAGATTGAACAAACTACTATTTGGACTGCAACGTCAAGGTTTGTTATGTTTCTGCAATCGCGATTAAGGAAAGATCACTTGAATTCATTCACGATATCAGAAATCGCAACACAACTGCAATTGCAGTTTAAAATCTTGATCACAGTCTCTCTTTTCTCTTTTTGCTTTCAAATAAAGAAACTCCAACTACGACTGCAACCATAACTTAAAACTTTGGCGAACAGTTATAAACAATCAAAGACATTAATTCATACCTTTCGATTCTTTCCTTGAGTTTCAACAAGAACTTTTCGTTATCTTCTTCAGCAATCTTCACAAGTCTCTCTAGTAAAACCTTTCTCTCAGTTAATCCAAGCTTTTTGATATCAATCTCTCTCCCTTCACCTTCTTCGTTATTGATTATACTTCTTCTAATCCTTAGATATGTAGGAAGTCTCTCAATAGCAGCCCATTTAAGAGCTTCTTCATCGTCTTCACGTTCCGATGTTGAGAAAACATTCATGCTATTGTTCCTCCATATGTTAGAACTACTTGCTCTTCTTAAGCTATCAACTCTTGATACTTCATTGCTCTCCATTGTTTTGGTCTCTATACAACTGCAACCTCAAACTGAGATGTTAGTGAAACCAAACATTGATATGCATTTTTTTGTTCTTATAGTTCAAATGATTTGTTGTATTCTCTTTCATGACAAAAGAGTTACTATATATTTACATGGATTCCTTTTAAATCTCACTGCTTTTGCACGTTATCTATCTTTTTTTATTTCAAATATATTAGTACACACATTCTTGTCAATTTCTCAACCTTTCTTTCTTTCATTTAGTCTATGTTTTTTATCTTTTTCTTTACTACATGATTCTTACATCTTTTTTATCTTTTTATATACAATTATGATTCTCCTTCCAAACTACAATTAATGTCTTAAAATGAACAATTCTTTTGATTTTCAATACAATATTAATTATAATTATAATTAAAGATCATGCTAGTTTGTGTCATAATGACACATATTAAGGAATATAAAAGTAAAAATATTCTCTTAAATTTTATGTATTCAATTTTTATTAAAAATTTAAATTCAATTCATAGGTTTTTAAAAAATATATTTAATTTATTAACTTGTGTCTTAAAAACACATATTTTCTTTACGAGTTTTAAAAAAAACATGTCAGCATTCTCATTTTACACTTGTAATAGTGATAAATAGATGAGATAGTAGAGATTTTTTGAGCTTAACAAGTTACGGGTACACCCTAGAAAAGCATATGTACTCTCCCTTAGCGTGATATTAAATAAAGTTTAAAAGAATTAGAGAAAATGATTGCATACCCCTCCCTAGTATGACTAGATACAATTAACATAATTAAATATCAATTGATGGGTCAATTAAACGACTATAAGTTGATGGAATCATTGACTATTGATATCACTATGTTGAAACATGTTAGGAGATGTTCTCTCTTGTCCACTACGAAAAATACATTGCTGGAAAAGAGCTCCTCCTTCTTCTCAAGGGTATTGAACAATACTATCAAAATTATGAATTCATTTACTATGTCTCTAAAACTAAACATACACACACACATATATATATATATACACATACATGGATGGACAATGCGTAAGATATTCGAACTTCAAAAAACCTGTTTATTCCCTTTAAAAGGTAAGTAAGAATCTTTCATTAGACAAAAAAAACTCCAAATTTTTTTTCCGTCCCTTAATATATATGTTCATATATTTTTACTTTTTTGACGGAATATATATATGTTCATACATGTAAGTAAGAATATTTCACATTACGATATTTATAATTTACTATCAACCAATAAGACACAAATTTTATTGTAAATCTTTCATCAAATTGGTGATTTCTCAACTTGCATGGATGCGTCTCCTTTAATATATATTTTTGTGTTAATGTAAATCTTCAATAATAAGATAGTTCGTTTCATTACAACTAAATTCATTTGTTATTTTCGACTTGAGAGACGACAAGAGTGAATCCAAATATTAAAAAAAAGTATGGGAGAATATTACGAGAATGGAACCAACGAGACTATTTTTTTTAAGGAGGAACCAACGAGGCTGTGTTAAACGCATTAAAAAAATACATTTCAACTTTTAAATAAATTGTACCTATTAGGTGCCAATATCTAGCAAAACTTTCGTCCTCTAAAAAAAAATATTTGAGTTAAGTTATTTCTATTTAACCGTGATTTTCAAAGTTCAATACATATTAATTATTTTTGTCAATAATACCCTTAATTATATATTACAAAAAGATAAATGGATGGAATGAGAAAATAAATAACAGGTAAGATATACGTAAATATATCAAAAAGTGACAATATTAATCGGTTGTGTTTGGTACGAGTGAAAAGCTACAAAACGACCCATAATCAAGTGATTAAAGTTAAACTAGAGCACAACAAAATGATGAGGGAGACATATAAGACAGGCATTGTCAAATTGACACTTTCAAATTTTCAAAGACGTAAGAAAGCATGATATGGAAAACATGAAGAGTTGTTACACGATGGAGATGGCCAACCAGTAGAAGAAAGCAAGAGTTTCATAATAGTATATCCCTCCAAAAGGAAAGGAAGAAAGAAAGAAACTAACGTGGAAAAAGAGTCCATAAAGTAAGCAAAGGTGGAAAATGACTAGCATACCTCAAAATTGTTCTTTATTAATTGTTCCTTATATGATATGATGAGCACGTTGAAGTTGTTTTCATGGAAAATGTAATCTTATCTTTTGATGGGAATATCATTACTTTCTTATGATCACACATTGATTCTTGTACTACAATGCAACAGAAGGGTAGGGTGAAATCCTATAGTAAGAACAAAAAAAATGTGGGGTAGGTAGGAGATAAATTATTGAAACAAAAATCCGTGATATACGTGGGAATTATGCAATGCTTAATGTGTGTGTGTGTGTTTGTCTATGCTCAATGTGAGGCTAGAAATGAGCTTGAAGTTGAAGTCATTTGGTACGTACTCAATGCTTTACAAATTGCAAATTATATGAGGACTCTTCACATTGTCGGTTGTCAAGTTTTTATAGAGTTCTTTTTTTGTCGACGTCAAAACAAAAATAGAGGCTTAAAGTATTTAAAGAGTTCTTTATAGGTTTTTTTCTTTAAACATTTTTACTTTTTTTATAAATAAAAACCCTTTTTACTTTAGTTTCAAATTGACTCTACGTATTAGGGAGAACTTGCCGTCCATTTGAGTCATACAATACTTGAAGGATTGGTCTTTGTAGTTGCCCGCGAAGATACCCGATTTACAAAAAAAAAAATGACTCTACGTTAAAAAAAAAAGTATTTTAAATTGCCTTTTTCTAGAATGATATTTTTTTAAAAAATAATAATAAGTATGTAACTTTTTGGAGTTTTAAGCTTCTTCCTCACTACTTAGGTGTTTCTGTAGTGGCAACTATTTTGAATTAAGGGTCGAAGAAATTAGAGGTGTTAAAGTATCCATACTCAAATCTTAGTAAATGAAAAGTAATTGTAATGATTTTTTTAGGGTTTTAAGCTTCCTCCTAGCTATTTTATAGGTGTCACTTTATGGTTAAACTATTTTGAATCAAGAGTTGAATGAATCGAAGGAGTTAAGGTATCCGAACTCTAATCTTAGTAAAATGGCTATTTTATAGGTGCCACTTTACGGTTAAACTGTTTTGAATCAAGAGTTGAATAAATCAAAGGAGTTAAAGTATCTGAACTCTAATCTTAGTAAAATAAAATAAAAACTAAAATAATAAATAATCACTGGCATTTTCTTATGAAAAAATAAAATAAAATAAAAACTAAAATAATAAATAATTACTGGCATTTTCTTATGAAAAAATCATTTGTGTACTACTTTTCCTTTTCTCAATTCTAAGAAAAGTGTTTTAAATTGAATTTTTCTTTAATAATAGTTTTAAAAAAAATAATAACAAGTATGTAACTTTCCCTTCTCTCAATTCTAAGAAAAGTGTCTTAAATTTTATTTTATTTTTGACAGAAGAAAAGTGTTTTAAATTTACTTCTTCCTCGCTTTGGCAATTTACCCACGCTTTGGCAATTTACCTAAACCAATAAAAAACATCCATGTGTCCTCCATAATAAAAATATAACATTTATTATTTTATTTTGCATTAGATTTTACCTTCTACCCAATCCCTCCAACGTTTTTTTTACTCTTCATCCTTTCAAATCTGGGTTTCATCATTCATAATTCAATCATTCTCATTCTTCAAATTAAGAATAGCTTTGCAATAATTATTAAAAATAAAAAATACCACCATTGAAAATCGAACCAGGGTACAATCACTCATCTTCATATAACTTAATCACTTGACCAATACATCTTTTGTGAAATGAATTGGAATGCAAAATATATGTTATAAGTGAGCAATTTTTTTAGGGAATATATATATATATATGAGATACTAAATATTTTTAAAATAAACAATATACATTCATTCAGTTATTTATTTTTTATATTTTAAATATTATTCTTTTATATAAATTCATAATATTTATCTAGATTCGATGAACTACAACAATGTTTCAATTGTGATTTATTTTAGGTTCGACATTTCTTTTGTATCAGATGAACTGTTTAAAGGTATTAAACATTACATTTATTTTAACAATCTTTAATACAGGTCAATCTCACAATTTGTCTCATTACAAACCTAATCAACATGGAAGGACATTACTCTGACGATCAAAATGGACTCAACCGACTAATAGTATCAAATATAATCAATCCGACCATTGAATATTACCTTATTGAAATAAGAACGAAGCAGAAACTGGAATTTCGAAAAATTGGAATTTACGGTGTAAGTGGATCTAACAAACTATCTCATTGGAAACCTAGTCAACATAGAATGACATTACTTCGACGATCAAAACGGACCCAGCTAACTAGCGGTATCAAATATAATCAATCAGACCATGGAATTTGACCTTATTGGAATAAGAAAAAAGCAGGAACGGGAATTTAGAAAATCGGAATCTTCAGTGTAAGTCGATATGACAAACTATCTCATTAGAAACCTAGTCAACATGGAAGGACATTACTTCGACGATCAAAATGGACTTAGCCAACTAACGGTATCAAATATAATCAATCGCATCGTTGAATATGACCTTATTTGAATTCGAATGAAGCATGAACAAGAATTTCAAAAATCGGAATCTTTAGTGAAGTCGATCTGACAAACTATCCCATTAAAAACCTAGTCAACATGGAAGAACATTACACTGACGATAAAAATGGACCCAACCGACTAACACTATCAAATATAATAAATCAGACCGTTGAATATGACCTTATTGGAATAAGAACAAAGCAAAACTAGAACTTCAAATATCAGAATCTTCGGTGTAAGTCGATCTGAAAAACTATCTCATTAGAAACCTAGTCAACATAGAAAGACATTACTCTGATAATTAAAACGGACCCAACTGATTAACAGTATCAAATATAATCAATCAGCCTGTTGAATATGACCTTATCGGAATAAGAACGAAGCAAGAAAAATAATTTCGGAAATTGGAATCTTCATTGTAAGTTGATCTGACAAACTATCCAAGTAGAAACCTAATTATCGTGAGATTGGTGTTATTCTTTTAGATTATTTCTTTGTACTAAGTGCACTAAATTTTATCCGCATGTGCACCTATTAATTTGCAGGTGCTTAATAAGTGGTTTATTTTAATTTATTCATGTGTACCCATTAAGATATTCATTTCGTACCAGTCCATTGTGAACTTTATTTCCATATACTACGCATACTTAATTTTTGTCATCCTTAATTATATTGTTTAACCCTGGCAACGTCGAGTGTATACACTAGTAATCAATAATAAAAGATAAATTTTTTGGGAAATGCTAACATGTGCCCCGTACAAAGGTTAAAAATATTTAAAAAATGAAATTATACAATAGTTATTGTATTGAAAATTATGTAATTAATCCTTAAAAAGTAAAAAGATTCATTTTTCAGTAATAACATCATTTTTTGGCATCCTTAACCGATGTTCGGGGGCACCGGTTAGCATGACTCATTTTTTTTGTAGAATCTAAACTATATGCCACCCGAATTGGTATCAAGAAGAATCGAACATGAGACCGTAAGGAATAATAAAAGAAAAATTATCATTGATACACTGAGATAAAATATTTTCAAATGTGCAATTAGAAAGTAAATTTGTGACTCTTATCATATGTGAGATAAAATATTTATTCTTGGATCATTGATTATGGAATCAAATGTGCAATTAGAAAGTAAATTTGTTTATCTTTTCACTGAATCATGTTCTCTCGATCACAGTAATCATAAAATCTCAAAAAACAAAATTTATTTTATATTGGAATTATTATGGAATCATTCATATTTGTTTCAATAAGTTTATTTCACAATATATATATATATATATATATATATGATCGTACCTGATCAGAAGGTGGTTGTCGATGCTTGGTTGAATGTGGTGGTTCGCGGTGGTAGAGTGTACTTCCGGTGAACGTTGGACCGAATGAGGGGTGTGTACCTGCAGACACTTTGACGCTCAAGTCAGTAGAGTTCAGAATATGGGTTTGAGAGTAAGAGAGATTCTACCTTGGAGACTGCGATGAGCCTCCTATTTATATAGATGGGTGAATGCAGAGCCGTTGTAAGGCACACGTGTGATCGGCAGTTACGAAATCAGTAGAAGTGTAACCGCTGGT
Organism: Medicago arabica; assembly: GCA_946800305.1. Lineage (NCBI taxonomy): Eukaryota > Viridiplantae > Streptophyta > Magnoliopsida > Fabales > Fabaceae > Medicago > Medicago arabica. The sequence goes on along the minus strand of OX326965.1, from coordinate 7,457,995 downwards.
GAGATATTCGCAGGAATGTGGGAAAAAAAAACGTTACTGTTCGTTTGAACAAGTCTCAGTCGCTCTTAGCACCCCCTTGTGGAGAAGGGGTGTGTTGTGAATAAATTTCCAAATGCAGCATTTAGGCTTCGTGTGTTAATGAGCCTAAGCAGTTAAGCTCTAGTCTTTGACCGGTCCAGAACAATATATATAATCTCCGGTCAATACTATTTGGGTCATTGAGATTTGTCCATTTTTCCTGGTCCAAATAGTATGGACCAAAATATTGCCTCTTTTTGGCTCCTTTGATCTAACTTTTTCTTCTTTCAAAATTACTTTTAATATTCAATGACCCAAAAAGAGCGAACAGACGGGCTCGGTAGTTCCCGTCTTTCTGCTTGTGAAAATAATAAAGATATAAACTATTAATCAATTTTTTGCTACTAGTTCCGGAAGTAAAAAAAGTTTCATCTGCTCCTGAATAACTTTCTTCAAAAGGGCTCCTACTTCCCCAATGAATATCTTGGCAGAAGATATGATTTCGTTGAATTCAAGTTTATTTGTTTTTAAATACGCCCGTATCTCAACGAGAAAATAATCACGAGTTTTGAAAATTTTATGAAATTGACTTTCTCATACTGGTACATAAAAATTTGCTTCCGCAGTATAAGCACATAAATTTTGCGACGAGTGTAGTCCAATTATTTAACAATGTTTTGCAAATAAAATAAACAAATATTTAATAAAAACACTACATTAACATTGATATTTTAAAAATAGTCATTAGTTTTCAAAATTTTGTCATATTAACTTTCTCATATGAATACATAAATATTTACATCGACAGATACGAGGAAATAAAATCCTCATCGAGCACAATGCAAATATTTAACCGATTTTTTACGTATAAAAACAAAAATATTTAATAGAAACATACATTTATCTTGACAATTTTTATTTAATACCTTTAAATAGTTCATCTAATTCAAAAAAAATATCAGACCTAAAATAAATCACAATTCGGTTGATCTTAAATGAATTTTTTTTTTAGGGAACACAAATGAAATATTGTTGTAGCTCATTGAATCTAGATAAATAATATGCATTTATATAAGAGAATAATATTTAAAATATAAAAAAAAAAATCAAATGAATGAGATCATGATTTATTTTAGAATTATTTATTATCTATTATATATATACACACACACATATAATCCTTAAAAAAATAGCTCACTAATAACATATATTTTGCTCTTCAATTCTTATCATAAATGATGTATTGGTCAAGTGGTTAAGTTGGATGAACAATTGTGGGTGTGCCTTGGTTCGATTCCTAGTAAAAAATTATTACTAACAAAAATCATTTGAATATTACTTTCCTTTCTCCTATTTCTAACAAAAATCGCTTAGGTTAATAAAATAGTCTTGGTAATAAAATAGCCTTGATCTGAACCCCCTCTCTTGCTCATTATTTTAAAGCATACTTCTTTTTAAACAAAAAAGCTTAAGTGGCTCTCATCCTAAAGTAAACCAAAGTTAGAGAATCCATGCCATCTTATTGGATTTGAATTTAAAATGTCGTAACTTTCAAATTAAAATTATTGACCATCAATGAAATTTCTGATGATTTTAAATAATGAACTACGATAGACAACTCATGAAGATGATTCATCAAATAACTCACTTTTTTACCAAATATACCAAGTTATGTTGGTTTTTTTAAAAACATGCTTTGTATAGACATGCAAAATACTTTTTTAGTTTTAAAAAAAAATGCAGCAAGACAACTTTCAAATTGTTTGACTAGTGTTTCTTTCCCTTCTTTTTCTAGTAATATTAGGATGGTAAGAAGTTGACCTAACATGAGCAAATGAGTTTTTGGATGACTGGATTTAATTCATTTTTCTTTTTCACATTTAAAACATTAAATAAATCAAGTTGTAATAGACTTAATAATTCGATGGTCAGAAGTATATGTCCAGCACATTGATTAGTGTCCTCCAAACACATATTCCCCAACTAAATTTATTTATAGTATCCATCATCATGGAATAAAAACTATATATTATAATTGTTTTGGTGAGATGATGACACAAAATACCACCAACCTAGCTGATTAGCTGGGATATCTTAGTAAATTAGTAAAAGATTATATACCAGTGATTAGCATCATTTTAAAGTGATGATAACAATACATGCATGTTCTTAGTTAGATAGGAATACAATTTTATTTCAAGATAATCTCACCATTATTGACATTGACACACACATACACATGTACATAAAGCACTATTAATATTTATTGACTCATTTCATCAAGATAGTGGGAGAAAATTGTAAAATAAATTCATCTTCACAAAGCTTAATTGCCTCATCTTCTTGAAGTGTCACCATTACTACCCTTCCTAATGGACCCTCATCATTTGATGTTGGAAGAATCATAACATGTCCTTCTCCAAAAACTGGCTCAATATAATAAGACACATGAATTGGTTTAAACTTGTCTTGAAACATAGCTAAATATGGGTCAACATTCTCTAAGCTAGTAAAAACCAAATCATGACCGTTCATCATTGATGATGAATTTATATCATTCTTTTCAAACCACTCAATTAGACCCATTATTTCTTCATTGCCAATTTTAGTTACAGCATTCCTTATTGCCTTGGTAGCTTGTGGAAATTTGTCATAATCTAAATTGAAATTTTCATCTAAATGCACCTTATTATATACCATGGAGTTCCCAAAGAATCCTTCATCTAAACCCAAGATTTTTCTTACATCCAAATATAGGGATGTGTCAACAAGTCCATTTTTTATTCCTTTGATTTTGCTTAAAGTGACCCAAAACAACCCTGCTAGGGCTTCAAAGGGTGTTGGTGTTGGGCTTAATGAATCATTGGGCTGGGCCATGGATATGCAAGCCTGAACCATTTGGTCTGAAAAGCCCATAGAAATGGTAGTGTACTTTGCTTCCTTAATAGAAATGGGATTCCCAATTAAGGATTTATAGTGAGATATTAAGCTCATACATGAGTTGTTATTAGGCTTCTTGTTTTGTGGTCTTTGATGAGGTAAAGAGTGGAATATTGGAGAAGTCATTTTGTTGCCTAATGAAATGTCAGCCCAAGCCTTCAAGAAATTTGTTGCACAAATGGAATCTGCCAAGAGATGAGTACAGCTTAGGCCAATTGCTAATCCACCTTCTTCAAATTCAGTCACCTGAAATTAAGATCAGAAGTAGATTATCATTTTAATGCATGAATATGAATTTAGCAAATATTCAAAAGAGTGTATTAATTATTTGCTAATAAGATCTTTAAATCTCTTCTTAATATATCATATGAAAAGCATTTTTCAGTACAGAACATTCAAACCTGGACATAAAAAGTGGACCAATAATAAGGCTTCTGAAGCATATCTTCCCAATAAACAAGTTTAAGTTCTTTTTCCCTATCCACGCTACGTAGCCACTCTTCGACGCTTCCTTTGGCCTTTGCCTCAACCATTCTGACACCAGCATCATTGCATTTGATCTTCCAATGCCCTATATCATCTCTTAACAACCTTCCAGTCACTACAGGGAAATAACTAAGCATTTCTGACAAAGTCTCTCTCAACTTCTTGGTCAATTGTCCAAGCTCTAAGTCTTCTGAAGTTTGGTAATAGTACACCATCCTAATATGGTTTTTCTCCATGAAACGATCCAAAACTGATAAGGGTAAGTACTTTCCTGGTTCAATTGCTTTTGTGCTCACCACAGTTCTTTTGCAGATAATAATTGCTGCGGTTGCCATTTTTATGTAGAAAGAGTTGGAGGATATAATATAACAATACTATGTACTTATTCTATCAGTAGTACCAGAATGACTAATTTGGCTATATGAATATGTGATATAATACATGGGATTTTACATACATATATAAGCAATATTAAGGTACAAATAACCATATAATGCTATATATGTGAGAAATAAAAATGTGCATATAATTCGTTGATTTCAACGGGGACAAATTGTGTGCAAGAAAGAAAGAAAGAAAAATGCAATACATGAGGCAATGATATTTTCATGCTCCTAGAATGTTGGCTTATTTGGGGATGTTGGTGAAGGAAGTTCCAGGTTAGGTAATATAGAAAGGATTAAAGTATTTAATCACAAGGGTAAAAGAGAGAATATCACTTGTCACACTATATGCATTTTGTTTATTTAGCAAGGATCTTCACACATGCCAAACTGAATATGTGCATTTTGAAATGTAGCACATGCTGCTACTACAGAAAATTGAACAGATGAACATGTGGAGGTAACATAACCATAAGTCCACAACTATCAAAGTCTCATGGATTTCAATCATTATATGGTGACTTTCACAATGCATTTTTATAGATTCTTAGGTTGATATAAGAAAACTTGAGATCTTTACTGCTTTCACAGCAGAGAGATTAAAAGCATGGAGTGTAAATAATAACTTGGGAGCTAGATTACTTGTATGCATGCAACTGAATTTCGTAAATTTATTTGGGCAGGCCATTAGGCAAAAGAAAGTGAAAGGTTAACAAAAATTACATCAATCTTTATTTGAGGATGACTCTGTTATACAATAGAGGTATTTTAAGAATTACAATATCTATTCCGAAGAGTATATAATATATACATTGAAAACCAAACTTGTTTCAGTTATTCCCAAGAATTTTAAAACAAGATGCCTAAAAATTTAAAATTTAAGACAACTACTTTTCTTAAAAAAACCAGGAATAAGAATTCATCGTCATATTTCATCGAAAGTTGTTCCAAGAAATGAATTTAGGAGAGTTCACAAACATTCCCAAATAGTATTACATGCTAACAATCGGTCTAAGCAAGAAAACAAACAGAGGCAGAACAATAAAAAGATTGGAATTATTCAACCTGTAATATCAAATGTGATAATTGTATCAAAAAACAGTACAGGCTTGTTACATTACATCAGAAGGAAGCGATGAAAGATGCGCTATATCACTTCATTTTAGCTTCTGTGAACAGAACATGACGATTAACTCTAGGATCATACTTACGAAACTCGAGTTTCTCTGTAAACTGTCTTGGTTTCCTCTTAACATAGAAGAATCCCGTTCCAGCAGCAGAGACAAGTTTTACAAACATCTGAGCCTTCTTCTTCGCGTTACCCATTTCTTGCTCTACAAAAAAAAAAAAAAAAAAATCAGAGAGAGATGTATTATATAAAATCAATGTGCATTTTGAGGTCAATAATATATTATGAATTCAGGTTCTACCAGAACCTATGAAGCACGGACATTCCTCGGATTAGACGTCGTGTCTGACACCAACGCGACACCGACACATATGATTACACTGAATTGTGTTTTTCTTACATTATTAACGGTGTCGGTATTTGTATCTAGTGTCTGTACCCGTGCTTCATGGATCAGAACCGAGTAATTAAGTTTTGAAATCATACATGACAGCTTTCATGTAGTTATTAAAATACAAACTTAGCCTTCTAAAACCATCAATCCAAACACACCCTAAAAGTTATACAACAAAGTTAAGTATTTTTCAACAAATTCAAAATTGTAAAAGAATTTGAAATAAAAGAATACAACAAATTCTGGATTACATAAAGGATGCATATCAACGGTTAAGAAATCAATTTTAAGCATTATGAACATGTTCATTTGCAATATACCATTCAAGTGAATAGAAATATGAACATAATCAGTAACATTAATTTCAAAAGAAAAATTGAAAGAAAACAAAAATGCTTTCTCACTTTTGTGGCGGAAGACGAGAATCTCCAACTGCTTTTTCCGGGTAGCTTTTGATTCAACTGCTGAGATTTGGTTCTGTGTTGTAGGGTTTATTTCTTATTTGAATTTTATTCTTTACCAAACAGTTTTTGCTCATTTCCAACAGAAAAGACCAAAATACCCCTGCATGAGTTAACTCTTTCGACTGTTCGTTTTGCGTGAGTTACGTTATGCTGAAAATTTACACTAAAAAATTAGCATGAGTTAGCTCACGCTGGTTCATACTCACTTTCTATCACCGGCTAACATTATTTCAAGGACCCGTATTAATTATTTATGACAAAAGTGGGATCTAATGATCCACATGACTACCAAAGTGGGACTCATATTTAAAGGTTATGTTAACTTGTGCTTTTTTATGACACAAGATAAGGAACCCAAAAGTAGAAATATTTTCTCAAATTTTGTGCATTCTATTTATTATAAAGGGTTAAATATGTTTTTGGTCCCTACATTTTGCTCTCCTTTGATAAATAGTCCTTATGTTTTTAAAATCCCTACATTTTTCTTCCGTTGGCACAAATAGTCTTTGCAATCAAATAATTAACGAAAAGCTGACGTGGCAGCTAGTGGACCCCATTTTTTAAGGGTTAAATATGTTTTTGGTCCTTATATTTTATGTGACTTTGAACAATAGTCCTTACATTTCAATAAATGTTTTTAAAATTCCTACATTTTTCCATCATTAACAAAATTGGTCTTTATCGTCCATTTTCGCTGATCTGACAAATTGAACATGCCATATAGATGCCACCAAGGACATTTTGTCCGGTCAGCGAAAATAGACAACATGACCAATTTTGTTATCGGTGAGAAAATATAAGGATTTTAAAAACATTTATTGAAATGCAAGGACTATTCTTCAAAGTCACGCAAAATATACGGATCAAAAACATATTTAACCCTTAAAAAATGGGGTTCACTAGTTGCCACGTCAGCTTCTCGTTAATTATTTGACAGCAGAGACTATTTGTGCTAACGGAGGAAAAATGTAGGGATTTTAAAAACATTTATTGAAATGTAAGGACTAATTGTCAAAGGAGGGCAAAATGTAGGGACCAAAAACATATTTATAGACCGAAAGACAAAACATGTGTCATTGATTAAAAAATAAAAAAAAAAACACAAAATAAAAAACATTAATCACGGCTTAATCCCTAACCTATAAAAAATTTGGGTTAGGGATTAAGGATGAAGATGAGATAAAGTGGTCGAATATATGCTCCACCCAAATGAAGGACATTAGGATAACACATTTACATATACATAGCAAAATCAAGATAAAAATATAAAGAGGCAAATTTTGAGGCATAAACTACATTTTAAAATTTCAATACCTAGTCAACGGGTCTTCTTTGGACAAAATATGTTACAGTCATTTCTAGGCGCTCGTTTCATTGTTTTGATGGATTCAAAATGTTGGCAAATGAAGTATCTGAGTCTTGAATCTCATTTTTTGTTCGACAAGATTGCATATTGTTGGAAGAGACTAATATGACACCAGCTGATGTTGCAGAAAACTTGATGCCTAAGGTAGCTAATGAAGATGTTGTGACTCCATTGGTGAGGTTGATTCAAGCACTTTGAAGCTCCGAGTAAGAGGCTGAGAAAGAAGAAGGGACTAGTGCAAGGCAAGAGTCGGATGGAGAGGATTCATCAGAGGAGAAGAAAGAAGATGCTGAGATGGTCACTTTATCGATGCTTAGATTAGAGTCTTATTAAAACATTAGTATGAATATCTATTTCTATGCTTACATTACATTCTTATTTTAGATATTATAGTTAGATTAATATTCTTAATTTGAAACATTGTTCTGCTGAATTACAATCTCAATAGTCAATATTTGTACATCAGGCATTATAGTAGAGTAGATTGAATATTTAGTATTAAGACATGGACAAGAATGTTAGAATTATGAAGAATTTTAGTTTGCAATGCAAGTTTTATGTGTGAGCTTTTGTATATTTGTTACCAAGTACTAAAAAAATTATGTTCTTGTTGGCTTTATTGATGTGAAGTGGTGGATGTATAATGTTTCGTTTTCTGTAGAATTTTGACTTCATTTTGGCCTAGTTGTTGTCTATTTGCTTGGGTTGCTGGCCTTTAATTTTGATCATGTGTGTTGGATGATGCTGAGAATAAGAAGGACCAGTACTTAAGAAGGATCATTTAATTTTTATTGATGACACTTTTAGGAGGTAGAAGCTCACAGTCATTCTTATCTATACAACTGAGGAAAAAACCCTGATCGATGTCAATTCTGCAGAACAAGGAAAATGAACAAGTTGAGTTTTGAGGTGCACATATTCATCTTCTCTTGTTTGTGCCGAATCAACACCAATAAAATCACTGTCTAATTTGTGACGACGAAAGGTCTGTGCGGACACGAAGAACCGTGAGCTCTACTTTCAAAAGGCAGTGTCTATCGTCATTGGAGTTTCAAAATTCTCAAATATCCTCTAAAACTAATGAAAGACCTGCATATTTAGTTGAATAGCCTCTCACTGCATGAAAACAAGTATTGAACCGTTAAAATTGTGATGCTAATTTTGGAAAAAAGAAAAGTGAACGTATAAATGTTGTTCGTTTTAAGGAACTAAATTGACCGATTTTTACAATTTCAAGTAATAAAATGTTGATTCACTCATAGGGAATCACCTTATTAGTGTAACAGTTGCGGTGATCGTGAAGAAATTGTTCATAACAAAAACTATACCAACACATGCATTCAAATGGAAGAGGTAACAGAAGCAAATGACAAAGGAGCATCATTGAAAAAAGGTGTGTTCGTTAGTATAATCTCCTGACAGTCCTCTTGACTTGCTGACTTGGGATCAAAAGGATCTCTATCAGGGAGCACCAGACCTTGTTTTATGCGACCGAGACGCCTTGCATGAAGAACTTGCTTGGAAGTAACTGGTAGTCTAGTGAACTGATACTCTTCCAAAGCCGATTCAAGCTTCTCTGCTCCCCATTTCTCTATGCATTTGCCTAACACCGTTGCATCTAATATTGTCATGTTTGTGCTTCTAAGGTAGTGAGGTGTTGTAGGGTGAGCTGCTTCCCCTATCAATACCACATTGTCCCAGAATATCTTCTCAAAGGGATCACTATCATATATGAAATTTAAGAAAGGTTCCTTGGTTTCTTTCATGACCTTTGCTAACTCAGGAATCCATACTTTTTCTGCTTCTTGGTGCATCTTCTGGAGCATGTCACTAGTTACTTTTGTCGTCACCGAGGTTCCCTGAAGAATTTTGAAACCACAGATTAAAATACAATCAAAACTAGCTTATCTGACAACAATATAAGGAAGCATGAATATCAATGTTATCGATCACAGAAAATAGTAGTTTATTAAAACTCAGCCACACTTCGCAGAACAAACAATAGTGCAGTTTGTTATAGCTCCACTACACTATAGTGCTGCTATAGCCTCTTATTAGGAGATTTGGATTAGAGGACCAATCTTACCTTTACTTCAGGCTCTGGCTGATTCACATACCAAATCCAATTGAGTTTTTTATTCGGAAGCTCATATAACACACTGTGTGTACCTGAGGCCAAGTCAAAGTACAAGCATTTTCCTAAATCAGGGTATGCTTTCTTGATACCTGTGATGGTTTCTGAGTTCTCAATTTTTGAAAAATCAAGAACCCCTCTCCAAGCACAATAGCCTGAATACCTGCAAAACATACTTGACCTTAGAGAGCATTCTCCATATAAAAATAGAGATTAATTTTGATGCAATATCAGTTAGAATAGAGATTAATTTTGATGCAATGTCAGTTAGTGTTGTCAATTGGTGGATACAGCGGCCCTATATCATTATAGCGTAACATAAGTTTAACAAACTTCTATTGTTCCGCTATACACAATTTAGTACAAAGTGTTGTCAAATATCGGCTATTGCAGCCCTATAGCACTATAACCTAGCATAATTTGAACAAACTCCTATGTTCGGCTCTCCGCGATTAACAACACTGCTACTAGGGTAAAACTTTTTACACTATCAACCAATCACAATGCGTATATGATTGACTGATAGTGTAAAACAATGCGTATCAATTAAATCCATAAAAGAAAAGGGAAAGTTAAATTCAGTTCAGATACAGACCTTAGTTTAAAATCAGGGAGATAATTCCGGCGAATTGAAGAGAGACAACCATCTGCAGCAACAAGCAAATCTCCTACAATCTCAATAACCTCTCCAGTTTTCACAACTTTAGCCTTTACCACGACAAGACCTTTTTCATTTGCAACATGGAAAGAAAGAAAAATATGACCCCATAAAAATAGTTCCGGTGGAAGTGATTCATAGAGAACACCATGAAGATCACCCCAATGCGCTGCTCTGAAGTTTAAACTTTCATCTCTTGTCAATGTCCAATTAACCTTCTTCTCACTATCAGTTGCCAGGTTCTATTCAAGATTAAAAAAGATACAAAAACAAACAACATTTAACTCTTTCTTCTTCAAGTTTAATTTTCATGCATTGTCACTCTAAAATGTTTTACACCGTCAACCCAACGCAACCAGTTATGTATGTTACTTTAGTTGTGATTGTGATAAAAGTCAAATTATTCTAATGATTTGACGGTTATGATTGATTGAAAATGTAAAAGTTCTTTACACTGATGAAGTATATGAATTAAATCATTTTACAATTGTCCTACATGAGATTTGACATAATTCAACAAATAAAATAAAAGACAGAGATTGTGGAAATTGACCTGATCAATAGTTAGTGGATGAGTGGTGTTGTATAGGAACTGTGGTGGTTTTGAAATCCAAGATTGAATGATATGTTGAGAGAGGGAGTTGAGTCCAAGACCTGCACCAGTAGGACTACCAGTTGGAGGTGAGGTGGTTTTTTCAAGGACAAGGACATCCCAACCAGCTAAGATAAGGGCATGTGCACTTGATATCCCTCCTATGCTACCTCCAACAATCACTGCCTTTGGTTTTCTTCCTTCTCCAACCATCTTCTCTTCAATTCAATCACCTACTCATCACATTAATATTTTTGGTCATATTATACACACACATTTATGGTTAGGATTTGGTCAATAATAATAAATTTGACACCTGGTGTAATTTGATTTTCTCCCATATATAAATCAAATATATTAAAATATTAATTTTTTTAGGTAGTTCACAATATTTTACTTTATTTTTTAAGAGAGTTTATTTTTCTATAAACTTAAAAAAAAATTATTGAATATTATTTACAAACAGAATTTATGTAAACTTAACCAATTGGGAATTCCTAATACCAAAGTCAGAGGAATTTGTTTTGAAAATTTTATAGGAAATAAATCAAATGCATATGGTCCATGTATCTCAAACACATAACATGATTGAAGAATTATATTAGCAATGAGAATTGATGTATCAACGCCTCAAGTTGTTCAAAAAATCCTCTTATTTATCAGATCGTAACTCCCAATCGCATAAATCTATTGGGAGTTACGACCCGATCATTGTTTTTTATATGGGGACGTAACTTTTGTAAAATGTGGTGCTCTTATAAAAAAAATTGTGCTAATCATCTGGTTTTCAGAGGAAGGAGGTCCAGGTAATTCAGGGTTCGCCTAGAGGTAAATAAAGCCTGGTCTTGTTTCATCCATGATTTGAATTGCTTTTATCATTATTTTGGTGATGCGGTTACATGACTTTACTTCAAGGCTCAAGCACAAATATTATATTAATTTGCTAATTTTGACTATTAATTTTTGTCTTAACCATCCTTTTTTTCAATGAGAAGGAGACTAGTAATCCGAAGTTTGATCGGGAGCTATGTAAAGTTTAATGAAAAATGCTAACAACACATATTTTTCAACACTCTTTTTGATTGATTAAAATTAACATAAGATCCACCAAATTTATATTAGACCCACGTGATTTGGTGGGACTCATGTGAATTTCAACCAATCAAATAGAGTGTGTTGGAAAGTGTGTGTTATAATGCGTGTTGCTAGCATTCCTCAAGTTTAATCAAAGATTGTCTTAGTAATGATCGAATTCTAACTTACATAAGTATCCGTCCTTAATTTGAGCTCATTAATCATTTAAGATCGTTCCCTAATTTTGGTTATGGTATTTATAAAAGTCTTTTTCGTTGATTTTAATACTTCAAAATTTCATAAGTATTGTTTATGATCACTGTTGTATGAGTAATTTTAGTTTTGGTAAATGTGATTTTTTTCTTCCTCACACTTTACAGCACTATTTTTTGTCTTTAAACATTCATTTCAGAATAGAATTCAGCTGAGGACAAGAGAATGCTAACTTGTTAACATGACATCATACATATAATAATGTGTCACCAAAGTTGAAAAAAAACAAAACAATACTTTGATAAAAACCAAGAAAAATATTTCTTAAAAGAACAAAACCAAAGTTTGTTCATTTTAAAACACGTATTTAACCATGTACTTATAATATCATTTTTCAAAAAATAATTGAGTCTAAAGCAACATTGACCCTATGTATAATATATGGTATGACCCTATGTCTGCAATAACCAGGTGATTGAAGAGCAAATGGTTAGAGAAGGAAGAAAACCAAAGGCAGTGATTGTTGGGGGTAGCATAGCTGGTATATCAAGTGCACATGCTCTTACCTTAGCAGGTTGGGATGTCATTGTTCTTGAGAAAACCATTTCACCTCCAACTGGAAATCCCACTGGTGCAGGTCTTGCTCTCAACCCTCTCTCTCAACAAATCATTCACTCTTGGATCTCACATCCTCAACTCATACACAACATCACTGTGCCATTAACTGTTGAGCAGGTCAATATCTACTACCTTTCTTTATCGTTTCTTTTCAGTTATTAAGCTATATGTAGTGAGGGAGAACTCTCTTATTCAAATGATCATAAGAGACAAAGGGACAAAAGATTGATCATAAATCTTGCAACTTATATTATGTATATATTTCTAAGAATTACTTTGTTAAACAAATAAAAATAACCCTTTTGGTCTTGATGAATAGTTGAACTAGTTTGAACCCTTTGAGAAATTGTAGTCTTTCTTAGGTAAAGAAGAAATAATTAAGTGTTGTTTGCTTTTGAAATTTTCTTTTTATATTGAACAGAACCAGGTAACTGATAGTGAGAAGAAGGTGAATTTGACATTGACAATAGATGAGAGTTTCAACTCAAAAGCAACACATTGGGCTGATCTTTATTGTCTTCTTTATGATGCACTGCCACCACAAATATTTTTATGGGGTCATCTTTTTATCTCTTTCCAAGTTGCAAATGAAAAGGGAACTTCTGTCATAGTAAAGGCTAAAGTTCTTCAAACTGGAGAAATCATTGAGATTGTAGGGGATTTACTTGTTGCAGCCGATGGTTGTCGCTCTTTGATCCGCCAAAAGTATCTTCCTGATTTAAAACTGAGGTTTGTATCTTAGAATGAAACTAACTTTTAATATTTTATTTTCTTTTATCTTGAAAAGAGGTCTAGAAGAATCAAGTACCTTTTGCAGATATTCAGGCTATTGTGCTTGGAGAGGGGTTGTTGATTACTCAAAAATTGAGAATTCAGAAACCATCACAGGTATCAAGAAGGCATATCCGGATTTAGGAAAACGCTTGTACTTTAACTTGGCCTTAGGTACTCACAGCGTGATATATGAGATTCAAAACAAAAGGCTCAATTGGATTTGGTATGTGAATCAGCTCAAGCCTTTACTAAAGGTAACTTAATTTCATGAGTCCTTTTGTTTGGACATCAGCTTCTGTTGATTGTATCTCTACATTTTGTATGTTCATGCTTCCTTTCGTTGTTAACAGATTTGCTAGTGTTGATTTCACTTGATATTTAAGGGCATAATTTTTCAGGGAACTTCAGTGACAATGAAAGTAACTAATGACATGATCCGCAAGATGCACCAAGAAGCAGAAAAAGTTTGGATTCCTGAGATGGTAAAGGTTATAAAAGAAACAAAAGAGCCATTCTTAAATTTAATATATGATAGTGATCCCTTGGAGAAGATTTTTTGGGACAACACAGTATTGGTAGGGGAAGCAGCTCACCCTATTACTCCTCACTGCATTGGAAGCACAAACTTGTCAATATTAGATGCAGCAGTGCTTGGCAAATGCGTAGAGAAGTGGGGACCAGAAAATGTTGAATCAGCTTTGGAAGAGTATCAATTCATTAGGCTACCAGTTACTTCCAACCAAATTCTTCATGCAAGGCGTGTCGGTCGCTTAAAACAAGGCCTGGTGCTCCCTGATAGAGATCCCTTTGACCCCAAGTTAGCAAGGCCAGAGAATTGCCAGGATCTTCTACTAAGGAACACTCCTTTTTTCTATGATGTTCCGTTGTTATTAGCTTCAGTTCCATCCTCCGTTTGATTTCTTGTGATGGTGAAGTTTTTTATTAATGAAATGAAAATGGATTTCTTACTTAGCACAACTATTTGTACATTATCTTGTTCAATTAACTATTAGTTGTTCAATTAAGGTAAATTTGTTCAAATAACCCTATCTCCTAACCAGATATCTGTATCTTTATTGATCATAATTCTCACTGTTTCTTCAATTAAGTGTTACTGTCATAATGATCCTCAAATCAGAACTGTTGCGCGAGGATCAAACAGCTTATATTATGAGTTCGTAATTTGAAGCTATTATGTTGTGGTAGGAACTATGAAGTACTGACACAAACACAAACATGACACCTACCGTTACACTTTAACACTGATAATCATTTGATAAGTTAAAAGTGATTGAATGTAACCGCGTGTGTCAGTGTCATAGGAGGGTAAGACATAGACGCGTGACGAACACTAGAATCATGTCTTCAATCTAAGTGTTGCTGCTATGGTGCTATAAAGGATAGGAATCTGATTTATATATAACAGCAGTGCTCTTTTATTTTTTTCTGGTCAGCAACAAATTTGAGTCCGTTTCAAATAGTCTGTAGATTACATTCCTAGTCAGTTTATCGGAGAAGCTGTCTCGCATAATCATCATTTTTTTTTAATAGGAAAAATTGTATTAATAAGAACTAATCAAAGCATAAGTTATGCTAGGATTAAGAAAAAAAACTTACAGCAGAAACAATGTTTAGTTTAATTTCACTGCAGCAGTCTTACACAGAATGAGTATCTGAATTTTCAACATAATGCTGCAGCACACTATACAAACAAAAGCAATCCAAAACCAGTTTCTGTTTACAGCCATATACAATCCATTTTGACCCTAAATCTGCATATTTCATGCTTCCTTCTTTTGTTACATCAGCTTCTACTGATTGTATTTTGATATTTTGCGTAATCATTTTTCCTTTTGTTGATTGTACTTGATATTCAAGGGAAAAACTTTTCAGGGAACCTCGGTGACAATGAAAGTAACTAGTGACATGATCCACACCAAGAAGCAGAAAAAGTATGGACTCCTGAGTTGGTAAAGGTTATAAAAGAAACAAACCAGCCCTTCTTAAATTTGATATATGATAGTGATCCCTTGGAGAAGATTTTTTGGGACAACGTGGTATTGGTCGGGGATGCAGCTCACCCTATTACTACCCACTGCATTGGAAGCACAAACATGTCAATATTAGATGCAGCAGTGTTAGGCAAATGCTTAGAGAAGTGGGAACCAGAAAAGGTTGAATCAGCTTTGGAAGAGTATCAGTTCATTAGACTGCCAGTTACTTCCAACCAAGTTCTTTATGCAAGGCGTCTTGGTCGCTTAAAACAAGGATTGGCGCTCCCTGATAGACTTCCTTTTTACCCCAAGTTAGCAAATCCAGAGGATTGCCAGGATCTTCTACTAAGGAACACTCCTTTTTTCTATGATGTTCCTTCGTTATTTGCTTCAATTCTATCCTATATTTGATTTCATGTGATAGTGAATTTTTATCAGTGTGAAGAAAATGAATTTCTTATTTAGCAGAACTATTTGTACACTAACATGGCAATTAGCATAGCTAGCTATTTGATCAATGGAAATTCTATCCTCTAGGCAATACAATGTACTTCAAATATAAATAAATTGCATTCAAATATATGCTCAATTTCAAGCTAAATAAGGACCAGCCTGTTCTTTGTATTCCCTGTAGAATATGTGGAGGCAAGAATTTGGTTCCCTACTTGCAAGAAGTGAACTGTACCTTGATCGTCGATGCACTCGTTTCAATTGACGGGTTCTCAGAGGGGCCGAGGCAAAGGCTGTAAAATGAAAGGTCTTCCATTGAGATTGCTTGTGGTTGACAGATAGAAGAAAGGAAGAAAGGAAGGTGTATCCACCAGCAAGCAATAGAAGCAGTAGATACGCCATTTAACCAATTAAATATTTAAGTAAAAAAATGTGTTGTCTCCATTTTTAAAAGATTAAAGAGGAGTTTTATGTTCTACATAGCTTTAAAATATTAAAGAGGAGGTTTATGTGCTACATAGCAATGAGAAAAACAAAATTAATAAAACCAAAGAAGCTTACTTGCAAATATTGAGATTTGATCTGATCTGCTATTATACAGTGATAGATAAAGATGGAAATTGGTGCCACTTGTGAAAACATCGTAGATATTAATAATACATACTACTTCAGTGGTTTGTAACAAATACCTTCTGCCAGAGAATATAGTGGTTGTATACAGCCTTAGAAAACACATTCCAGAAAAGAAGAATCCATACATTTCAAATCACACATTCAATGAGAGCATAAACGTTAAATTAGTAATTTGACAACCAAATTGTCAATCTAAAAACTTCTAAAATTATCAGAATTGGTTATTTAAAATATTAGAGAAATATTATAAGGTAAATTTATGCCTCGACTCACAATGAGTTTACAAGCCTGCGCCTACCGTGCATGCTCATGTTGTTGAAGCTTAACTGGACTAATAATTTCAGAGCATTTTTACTGCAAAGAATAAAAAAGCGAACTGAACAATGATTTGCTAAGATCAGGTTTAGATTAACTTCTACGTTATAGAAGCTTCGTAGGTAAAATGAGTTTGTAGTTCTTTGCTAATGGAAAAGTTGAAAACCTCCAACCCCATTTTATAACTTAGCCTTCAAAAACATAAGCAGCGATGAATTTCAAAGTCAGAAATCACAAAATTTTATAAAATAGAAAGAAGACAGACAGAAGACAAATGTTGCATTATAGTAAATAATATTCAAGACAGATAGTGAATTATCTTCATAAAATTATACCGGAAAAACTAACTGAATTAACTATCTGAATAAAGCCACTTAGTTATGAAACAGTAGTTTGACCATAAAACATAGTTACTATCATTTACTGCATACTAAAAGCAAAAATGGCATTTGTTAGGAATGAATATAATCAAGTGATATCGTTAACTGGTTTTTGGATTGGCCTTACAAAGTTATGATCACTCCATCCAAAATTATAAGCACCAACTCAAATGCTGTTGATCGAATACATCCTTCAGTTGTACATTAATAGTGTTGATGGTCTGATGCCATCTTTCTTCTTATACAACATGAATTCTGCAAAAACTTATATAGTGATCACTGCAATATTATCCATCTTATAGAAACCAATGCTGAAGATATGGAAATTAAAAATAAGATAAATGATGCAATTAAAAATGTCACTTATAATACGTCGAGCTGACATAGCCATTAAAATAACCGAAGACATTCATTGAGAAGAGACGGCCTCTACGTCTCACCTTAGGATAACTATGAAAGCTGGTTATAAAATCTGCAAAGTGGAAGGAAGAAAATCATTAATTACAGGAGGAAGCTACAAAACTAATATTTAAAAATAGCACAAGATGGATTCTCAGCTGCATTCTCATCCTTCTGAAGTGTACTTCACAACTTTCTTCAAGATGGATTCTGTTGGATGGTGAGTGTTCTCCAATGCCTTCGAGACTGCTTGCCATTTCTCCCCGTGTTTTGGTTGAGCAGCGACACATCTCTTCAATACATCCTTCTGGTTCTCCTCGGTCCCATGCTGAAGTTCAAATTTGTAGCACAAAGCCCAAAAATCACCGATGTCAGGAGCAAGCGTCACAGCCGTATTCAGCAAAGTCCTGGCTTTCTCCACCTTTCTGTTGTGCCATAATAATTTGGCCGCAGCAGCTATAACATGGGGATCACTGTTACATTTCTTTAGTGCATCCTTGCTTTTGGTTTTACGCTGGGGATAAGGAGCCATCTCGATTGAAGCTGCCCATAGAATTCCACTGTTGGGACACTCCTGCAATGCTTTTGCCATCAACGTATCAGCTTCTTTCTTATATCCATGCTTTAATTCCGCTCTAATAGCTGCTAGCCAGAGTTCGGGGTTTTGAGGATTCTTCTTGCGAGCCATTGTGAAAACTACACGAACTTTACTCAGCCCATTCATCTCCTCTTCAAGATCAGCAAGAGAGAGCCAAAGCGGCACAGAATTAGGACAGTTTTTCTGTCCAGATTCATAGACCTTCTTGGCTGTCATCATGTGAGAATGCCGCTTCTCAGGCTGATCCTGCTGCTTTGCAGTCTTAGCAAGCCGTTCCTCAAGCTGGCCAAGCATCAACCAGAATTTATAGAACAAAGGGAATTGCTTCAATCCTTCATTTAACATTCTCCTTTCCTCTACAACGTTTCCAAGCTCTCTCTCAACTATTGCTGACTTCATCCAGACTCTCTTTGCACCTCCTATCTGATCTCTTGCTTTAGCCAACAACATTCTAGCTCTTTCAGGTTCATTATTTTCAAATTCGAGCTTAAAAGCCGCAAGCCATAATTCCTCTGAATTTGGTATGGCAGCATAAGCTTCTTGGAGAAGTGCACGAGCTGCAGGCACGTCTCCAGCAAGCCACTTTTCCTTGGCAAGCATAAGCCAAAGAACTTCAACCTGTGGTATGTAGGTGACCACTCTACGAAGTAAATCATCAAATGATTCCCTTGTACTGTGACTTCTTTCAAGTTGTGCCGCTTTGATCCAAATACTCTTCTTAGTTAAGAAGACATTCAAGGCATGATCATATATAGCTCTGGCAGTCTCAATAGAATCTCTTTTCTCGCATTCATCAGCATCGGCTACCCATGTTCTCTTCCTATCTTCTTCTTCAACTCCAATTCCAATTGTATTTTTTATTATTGCTCGGCAAGTTTCAACAGAACCACCTCGTTCTGCCGCCTCTGCTTCCTTCATCCAAGTTTCTCTATCGATCACCACACCTCCTTCCTGCAAAGCCTTCTGAATTCTCTTGCCAACCTTGTCTGTATTCCCATTAGCTTCTTCCAACTTGGCCATCGTTATCCATATAGTCGCCTCCTTTGGCAACCTAGCAAGTGCCTTATTGAGAACAATCTTAGCATTGTCATAAGTTTCCAACCTAGCAAGTGCAAGCCACAATTCCACATGTAAAGGACAACACTCCACAGCTCTATGAAGTAAAAGCCTAGCATCTTCCTCATTCGCAAGCTCCACAACTGCCTTCCAAAGCCTAACCGAATTCGGAACACACTCCAACCCTTTCCTCAAACCCTACTCTTGTTCACATCATCCTCTTCCAAATCCGAAGCCCGCATCCACAACTTAACAGAATTTGGAATAAACTTAACACTTTTCGCTATCACACCCTTCGCTTCACCCGGATTCGCCAACCTACAAGCCTCCAACCAAACATCCTCGTTCTTCGGACATTCTTCACATCCTTTCTTCATCAATAACCTCGCTTCCTTAACCTTCCCCGCCAACTCCTCCAACCTTGCAGCCGCAATCCATCCACAAGCATACTTCGGATTCGTTCGAGTAACACTCTTCAACAACAATCTCGCCTTACTAAAATCTGAAACCTCAGCATCACTAGCAATAACATTGTTACAAAGAACACTAAGATACCCCTTTGGATCAACATTAGTCATCCCGATAACCTATCCAATTTCAATGATAAAACATTCCCTCTACCCTCACCAACAGCATTCAAATCATTTCCATCAATTACTGACACATGATGCTTCTCTTTCATTGCTTTCTCAAGGAGAGTATCAGGAACAGAACAAAACTCTCAAACCTAGTTTTCTTCTTATTCCTTAATGAATGAATACCACTCTGAAACTCATCAAGACTCTCCCAATCCTTCGTAGATAGCGTATACAAATTCCGTTTCAAACCAGAAAATTGTTTAATAAATTTAGGTTTTGAACTTTCCTCTTTTAGAATGCGATCGTTTTTCTTAGACTTACTCATTCTCTTATCAATAGAATCCCAAATTTGATCGGCTTCTTTATCATCAACATCGTAATCATCCGAATTGAATAAGCCAGCGTTATTGTAACCTTCAAATTCGTCGAATTGTGTATGATCTTCATCGTCTTCATTGTTTTCGGGTTCTTTTCCTCTACAGTATTCGGGATAGCCGATTGTGGTGTCGCGTGCAGGACCGATATCGGAGCGGGTGGTGAAGCCGGTGGCGCCACGGCCAAGTCCGGCGACGTAATTGGGAGGCGGTTTCGACTTTAGAAAATTCATCGCTACTCTCAAACAGTTACAAAATAGGTTTCTATAACGAGTAAACCCCCAAATTTATAGGTTTGTTCTTAGGTGAGAATAGGCCAGAAGCATACGTCAGCCCAAACCCAAAGTCAGTTTTTTTTAATAGAAAATGTTAAAGTCTTTTTAAAATATTTCCTTAAAAAAAAAAAAGGAAAAAAAGAGTCGAGTGAATTTGAGAGTTTTTTTAACAAAATAAAATGGAATATATTAACACCAAACAATTATTCTTCCTAACATAAAGTGTGTCATAGAAACTCATTAAAATTTACAACAATAACAATTCGAAAACAAAAACTAAAATATATGCACAGGCAAACAAAAGGACATAGCCACCAACTACGATAACCTAAAGCAAAATTAGTGTGTTTTGCCATCAACCACCAAAATGAAAGCAGATGTACGTTAACTAGAAGCGGAGTGATTGATTTTTCATATGTTGTTTCTTTCAATCCATAAAATCCAAGTGCAAAACAGCCAAATTAAATGAAAAAGGTACGTCGTGCTTTAGAAACACCTGCTGAGTAATCGAACGGAACAAAATGATTTGTAATACAGGGAGGATCCACCGAAAAGAAACCTATCCAAGTACACCCACATAAGGACAAGGTACCAAAGAGTTCTTAAAAAAATTACAAGATAGAAACAAATGATAAGTTGTCTCTACATTACCACATTCAATCACACAAAACTGTGATTAATGAGAAATTATGTCATGTTAATTTTAGCATTTTTTATTAATTGAGCTATGATTTATGAACGAATAATTTTTTTTTGCCTACACAGTTGACTTGTTTAAGTGAATATACTAAAATTTGGATTAAATACCAGATTTGTCAACTTTTTCAAATGAAACCTCATTAGTAGACTATATTAGTTATTTTTGGATATTTAAATTTATTATTATATACTATAATTGAAATATTATATTGTGTATAATATTTTTTATTTAAATGTCATGTTAAAGGTTAAAATAAAAATTAATTTCATTGGTCTATTAGCGCTTCAGTATTTATTTTTTTTGTTTAGATTAGATCCATGTATATAACTCGATAAACTAAGGCTCTGTTTGGTAAAAAGAAGCTATAAGTTAGCTGATAGCTGAAAAACTAGCTTATAGCTGATGACTGATAGCTAATAGCTTATAACTGAAAAACTCGCTTATTAAAAATAATGTGTTTGGTAAAATTAGTTGTTGAAGCGGCTGATAAGTATAAAATGACATAAAAGGATATGTTTTTTTTTAAGTATACACATTTTTTTCTAATGTATTCAATTTTAATATTTTAATTTATAGTTAAATATGTTTTTATGATATCTGCTTTTGGTTTCATAAATGAATCCCAAAAATAAAAATAAGAGTAAGGTGGAAAGAAAAAAATGCGAGCAAGAATGTATACAATTTTAAAACGTACAGTTGGCTAATTATAACAAAATAAAGCATTTCTTTAAAAAAATATATAAAGTCGTTCATTAAAAAAACAAAGCTTATTTTTTAAAAGGAAAAACGTAGCAGTTATGAAATATGTCAGGGGTGGTTAGTTTTATTAAAAAATAATTAAATTAAATTAATAAGGTTAAAATTGGAATAAAATATAAATAGTTACAAGTTAAAAGCTCAAAAGCTACTTGAAATAGCTTTTCAAAAAACACTATAAGCTAGTGGAAAAAGCTTTTTACCAAACACATATTATTCTATCAAAACAAGCTTATAAGCTAGTCCAACAAGCTATAAACTAGCTTATTTGTGTTACCAAACATAGCCTAACACTAAAGTCTAAAAACAACAACTTTTTAAAATTGCGGAAATTTTCCTTAAAAAGATACAAAAATTGTACTCAAGTAAAATAAACTTATATGGAATCTAATTAAAAAAAATTAAAATTATATTTTTTTTTACAAAAAAAAAAGCATTAAAAAGTGATTAAAATTTATGTTTATTTAAATTTTTAAATCAAGTATTTTTCTTTGTCAAAATATAAAATGACAAACATCACTTAAAATTTACACAACTATAATTTTGTAAAATCTCAAGTTCAAATACTAATCAAAGTGTCCAACTTAACATATTGTAGATTAGTGTTAGCATTTTTTCAACATATAGTTTAACATACACTTTTTTACATGAAACTTATGTGAATTTCAACCCGATGCAAAAAGTATAAACTCCATATCAATTCCATCCAATACAAAGAGAGTTAGAGAGAATATTATTTCATTCTTAAATCAATTTTAAAAATATAAAGTTTTTTGAGTTTTTCTAATTACACCTTGTTTAATCATGGTTACATCCCAAAATGACAAAATTATTCTTTCGTAAAATTTAATTTTCAAAAAGCCTCTTCCTTCATTCTTGGTGGCACCCTAAAACCACCTCTTCAGTTTAAGTAGGTCATGTAAACCGAGTTCAAGTAGGTCATGTAAACTTAGTTTAAGTAGGTCATGTAAACTGAGTTTAAGTGTACATACTTAAACTCAGTTTAAGTAAGTCATGTAAACTCAGTTTAAACTCAATTTAAGTAAGTCATGTAATCTCAGTTTAAGTAGGTCATGTAAACTGAGTTTAAGTGTACATACTTAAACTCAGTTTAAGTAAGTAAGTCATGTAAACTCAGTTTAAACTCAATTTAAGTAAGTCATGTAATCTCAGTTTAAGTAGGTCATGTAAATTGAGTTTAAGTAGGTCATGTAAACTAAGTTTAAGTGTACATCTAAAAGTTCAAGACTGTTCAATGCTTCTACGTAATCTTAGTTTAAGTATGTACATGTAAATTTAATTTAAGCAAGTCATGTAAACTGAGTTTAAGTGTACATACTTAAACTCAGTTTAAGTAGGTTTGTAAACTGAGTTTAAGTAGGTCATGTAAACTGAGTTTAAGTGTACATCTAAAAGTTCAACATTGTTCAATGATTCTACGTAATCTCAGTTTAAGTATGTACATGTAAGTTTAAGTAGGTCATGTAAATTGAGTTTAAGCGTACATACTTAAACTTAGTTTAAGTAGGTCATGTAAACTGAGTTTAAGTAGGTTATGTAAACTAAGTTTACATGAACCTACTTAAACTGAATTTAAGTTAACATCAACAATGTAAAATTGAAACTGTCGTACAATGCAGTTGAACAAAAGAAGAAAATTGAAACTAGCATTATTGAAAAAGAAGAAGAAATTCACTTATTTATATGCAATCGAATATAGATGAAAGATGTTTTGATTAACTCTTTAATCTTCTATAGAGATTGATTGAACATCATGATTGTTTGATCGTTTGTGGGTGAAAAGAGTGAAGTTTTAGAGTGACAATGGTTGAAATCAAGATTTTAAGAAAAATTATATAAAAAGGCAATTTTGGTATTATTGAAAACTTTTAAAAAAAATTGGGTGTAACCAAAAATATATAGGGTGTCAATAGAAAAACTCAAGTTTTTTTTTTTGTCAAAAAATATAAAGTTTTTCCTCTCATAATATAAAGTTTTTCATCTAGATTCGTGCGTCACCTCACGCGTCAAAACGAGCGTGAATAAACGCGCCAGTTCACTTTCTGACGCGCTTTTTCCACTCTCAGTTTCACTTCCAAACAATGCGACGCAATCCTCCGTCTCTCCATTTCCTCGCCGCCACCGACGCCGCCTTCTCCACCGCTACAATGTCTTCACGCCCCTACGTACTGTCTCTTTCTCTTCATCTCTCTCTCCCCTTCTTCATACTAACAACGCATTCATTTTTTCCTTCAAATTTTGCAGCACCGAGGTCACCGGAGAGGATCCTCCGGCCGTTCATACTCCGGCGGAAGAGACCAGTTAGCTACCGGAAACGATCACTTACAGTCAGTCCGCGACGCCAATTCAGCAATCCGGAGAGGTGAGAGTCAAAATGCTGCGAATCAAACACAGTACCATCAGAATCCATCTTACGATCTTCATCGTCATCCTCCTCCGCCGTTTTATCATCAAAATCCACCTTACAATCCTCGTCCCCATCCACAACCTCAATATCAAAATCCACCTTACAATCCTCGTCCTCATCCACCGCCTCAATATCAGAATCCTTCTTACAATCCTCGGCCTCATCCTCCGCCGCTGCGTTTTCGGCCGCCGTATGATAACCGACGTGAATTTCGTCCGCAGCAGAATTTTTATGCAAAGCCTGCGGATTATCGAGAGTGGGAGAATGCATTGACGCCGCCACCTCCTCGTTGTGGTAACTTCACTCTTTACTATGTGATTTTAATATGATTTTGGTTTAAAACTTACGGATTGGGTTGATTTTGATTTTTAGCAGTCTGAATTCATGATGTTGCTATTTTGCATTGTTCATGTTTAATGTGTCATGTAAGGGCGTGTTTGAATTGATTTATTTGAGTACACTGTTTGGGAGAAGTTATGGAAACAACTTATGACATGTTCATAAACTGTGTTTAGCTTATTTTCATAAGTTTTTAGAGATAGCTTATAAAAACAACTTATAGCCAATACAAACACACTTTAACTTTATTTTATCTTTTGTTATAGAAATAGTTTATGCATAAGCTGCAAATTAAGCTGTTTATCCAAAGGGCCTAAATCTGTCAGATTACGAAAAATTAATGTGAGTTGTAAACTTGTTAATATCAATGAAAAACCACATGCATTTAGGCATTAATTCAAGAAATCAAATGACAATTCGAGATACATGGTTTGGTAAATGCCATTTCTAAATTTGTAATGCTATTGCTTAATGGAAAACACAAGTTTAATTGAAAAATGAGGGTGGTAAGATGAACCATCGGGTTCAGAAGTGCAATATCTTTCTATAAATATGTCCTAAGTAGGAGCTTAATCCACTACTTAAGTGAAAAATATTGAAAAGATGAGGGTGGTAAGAAGAAAACTTGGTTCAACATTTCAATCTTTTACTAGAAGTATGTCCAAAGTAGGAGGCTCCGAGCTAAATCTACTACATAAATGAAATATTGTAAATCTCTGATGATTTAGTGAGTGAGAGGACAATAGGTTTGAGGTTGATTGTTTATCACTCTTCCCCTTTCCCGCTCTTTGTTGCTCATGATTTGTTGTTTTGGAGTTTTACATCAATACATCATCATACTAATTTAGCCTCTGTATTTTTTCTTTCTTTGTACCGCAGAAAGGTTTAAAGTCCTTTCCTATAATATATTGGCGGACTACCTTGCTATGGACCACTGGAGAAAACTTTATTATCATATACCTTCTTACATATTGAACTGGCAATGGAGAAAGAGTAAAATTATTTTGGAGCTTGGCTTGTGGTCTGCCGATATCATGTGTTTACAGGTTATCAATCTATTACATATTATGCCACAATGCTAACTTCTTGCTCAAATATGCTATTTGACATGTTTGTGACCATACACTGTAACATTGTTGTAAAATTTGGTTGAGCTTGTTAGCAATACATTAGACAATGACATATTGCAAGAGAGATTCTTCACTTATAATTTTTGTCGTCAGACTTGAAATTTTACATCTCATCACATATTCTACCTCATTTTCCAAAAAATGCTTTACATTAATTTGTCAAACATGTTTTTTGAGTTACATTAACATCTCAGCAAAATTTGGAATTTTTTTCATGCCTTCTTTGCTGATCATATCATCATTATTTCTCAATTGTGTTGCATGCATGGATACTGCACATGGAAAATCTGATTAACTGTAGAATTTAAAGACAATTCCCTTTTGATCTTATTTTCCAGGAGGTTGATAGGTTTCATGAGTTGGAGGAGGATTTGAAGTTTAAGGGATACAGAGGCATCTGGAAGGTTGGTTAGATGAGCTATATGTTTGAAGGCTACATGACATAAGCATTCCTACTGTAATTTTTTTTTGTTCTGTGCTGCTGGTGCCACTTTTTATTAGTATTATTCTTTCTCTCTCAGGCTTTGGTTCTACTTTGAACTTTGTTAAGATGACATCATTTTTATGCTTGTGTGATAATCAAACTATCAATGTTATATTTTTGGAACTAATACTTGTCTGAACCTTACAATGTTGATTATTCCATCTAGCCATCACACTTCGTGGAAAACTTTTGGCTGCTTTTGTTTTTATGATGATTAAAATTTCTTTTGATACGATTATTCTCATTTTGGTTTGCTGTATCAATTATTTCGCAAAGAAAAATGAATTGTTATGCTTCATTATGAATTTTAACGGCATTTCTGTACTTATAGATGCGTACGGGCAATCCAGTTGATGGTTGTGCAATCTTTTGGCGAACATCAAGGTTATCTGGATGCTACTTACCAAACTGTGATTTATTTTCTTTGATAGTGACTAAACATTCACTGTATTCATGCACATGGTGTTTAAAAAAATCATATGCTCTCTTAACCCCTCATATTTGTGGCTTATGCCTTGCACATTATTTTTATCACTGACACTTACAATGTTATTATCATAGGGCACTAATCTACAATCATATAATAATTAAGCCAGAGACTTGTCAAGTTGTTATATTGAAGCTTTAATTTCATTTAGTAATTTTTCTTTTTATAAACAAATGTTAGCCGTTAGTACGTTATGTTTGTATTTGGACCCTGTACCTCCTTCTCGAACTCCTTCAGGTGTCCCAGCTCAACCAAATGAGCTATACCTTGAGGCTCATTCAGTAATACACTCTTAACATATTCTAATTAGTACTCTATAGTAAACTGATAGCACAAAATTTGTTAGTTAGTTTTAGGTTAATTGGGGATTAGATAGGGAAATAAGGCATGTTACTGATAAATAGCAATATAGGAGTTGAGGATAGTTAGTCATTTTATGGGAATTAGAATTGGGAGAGTTCTGGATCTCTCAAATATTCACGGTTGTGTGTTCTTTCTTTCTATTAATAATCTGAATATGAACCAGTTCCTGTCATAACCTGGACTAACTTTGGTATTATTTGCGGCTATTTTCTTTTATACTTTTTACTCTTGATCTTGTTGATATTCAACATCTATCTCATTCCGTGCTTCTAACAAATAGTAATATTTCTTATCCTGCTTTATAATAGGTTCAATTTGGTATATGAAGAATGCATTGAGTTCAATAAGTTGGGACTCAGAGACAATGTTGCTCAAATATGTGTATTAGAGGTACATAAAAACTCCCATACTGGCCTTTTTTTTACTTGTTCAATTTCTATAGAGACAAACTGTAAATCTTCAATTATCCTACTTTCCCCCGTTTATTGATGTGCTTGTATTTCTTTCTTATATGTGACTCCATTGAACAGTGCATTAATCAAAATGGATCTCTCCCACCCAGGTAATTATTCCATGTTCTTGGCTAATCAATTTTTTATATTTCTATTAGTATCAGATGGAGTTTGATATTTTTTTACCCAACAGTTTAGTATTAATCAAAACCTAACAGTTTTGAACATGGGTAAAAAATATCAAACTTCATTTGATACTATGCCATTAACCAACTATTTGAAATATCAAATTTTTATATTTCTATTAGTATCAGTTAGTTAACCCTAATCTATTAGCCACAACCACACCACCATTATCTCTTTCTTTTCTTCTTCTAGTGCACCTTTTTGTAACTATAAGAAAAAGGGGGAAAATCGTGCATTTCCCTGCACCGGGCGGTTTCCACAAACCGGACCCAGTTCGACAGCTCAATCTGGGTTTTCCGGGTTTTTTCTGGTTTTTACCACCAGCGGTTATTTGAGGCAGACCAAGACGGTACCAGTTCCGGTTCCTAGTCCAACCGGTTGAACCAGCCAGTCCGGTTTTTAAAACATTGATATTTATCACTAGAATGTGGTTTTAACTAAGGTCAACATAACTGTGATCTTGTTTCAAAAGCCTGGATGGAATTTCCTTAAATCTAAGAGACCGTGTTTAGGTTCACAAGAGTATTTTAAGCCTGGATGGAATTTCCTTAAATCTAGAAGAAAAAGCCCTAGCTTGCAACTTTTCTTCTAATGACTTGGGTGTTGATAGCTAGGGCTGGCAACGAACCGAACCAACTCGAAAATAGTTCGAAACTCGATTCAGTAATTGATTCGTTGAACTTGGTTCATGAACCAGCTGAGTCG
The DNA here is from genome assembly GCA_946800305.1 of Medicago arabica. Taxonomy (NCBI): domain Eukaryota; kingdom Viridiplantae; phylum Streptophyta; class Magnoliopsida; order Fabales; family Fabaceae; genus Medicago; species Medicago arabica. The sequence continues at coordinate 7,429,670 of OX326965.1, read as the reverse complement.
AACTTGAGTTGAAAATTAAGCTCGTCAAATAAATGAGTTGAACTTGAGCTATGTATAGTTCGACTCGTTTGGTTCATAAACCAACTTGATATATATATATATATATATATATATATATATATATATAGGGGGCATATCAAGTGAGAGTGGATAAGTTATGTGAGAATAATAGGAATAATTATCAACCTTTGGATTAAAATGAATGGTTAGGATTAAAAGGCTCCAATTCAATGTGAAAACACCCAAAAACCCACGCGTTCTGACCTTTCTTCTTTTCTCACCCGTAATCTCTTCTTGGTTCTTCTCCCTTTCTTCTTCTTCGTTTCTAATTTGACTTCTTTTTATTTCTTTCCCTTCTCGCCTTGTTATTAGCCACTTCAATTGATTGAGAAATTGTTCCTTTTCCTTCTTTATCATGAAGTGAAAACAAAGCAATAAAAAATATAAAGACTGTGTTTAATTTAAATAGTAAAACAGAAGAAAAAATTGTGTCAATTAATTATGTTAACAAAATGTGCAGCCATTGATTCAAGTTCTAGCCTTCGAAATAGAAAACACAGATCTGGTATTTGGGTTGAGTGAAACCGGGAAAGAGAGAGGGCATTCGATGATAGAGAGATTGAAGAGGGAGAGGCACGGTAGTATTAAATTGGAGCCTTTCAATCCTAACCATTCATTTTAATCCAAAGGTTGATAATTATTCCTATCATTCTCACATAACTTATTCATTCTCACTTGATATGCCCCCTGTGTGTGTGTACACACACACACACACACACACACATATATATATATATATATATATATATATAGAGAGAGAGAGAGAGAGAGAGAGAGAGAGAGAGAATGTATCAAGTGAGAGGATATTTTATAATGAGAGATGAGAGCATTAAATTAGGACCCTAGGATCAAACTGAACAGTTGAGATGATATTTCACTTAATGTGGTGCGTGGCTACCTGATTATCTTTCCTTTTCCAGGTTTATGATTCGCGTTTATTCGTATGTGATTTTCCAACTTCCCTTCTTTCTCCGCTGTTTCCTATTCCACTGATCTTCTTCATGTTCCATTGGAAATCTTTTTCTTTTTCTTTTTTAAATTCAACTTTTATTTCAAACCATTTTCTCTATTGTTCTCATGTCTCTTCCTAGTTTTGCAATTTTACTCTTGATCTTGATTTTTAATATGAAATTTGGATTTTTTATTGATAAATAAAATTCTAATTCTTTTAATTTGTAACAGAAACATTAAACAAATCCAGCAGAAACGAATCCATGAAGATTTAGAAAAGATTGTTTTTTTCTTCTTTAAACTGAAAGTAGATTACAGATAAAAGATGAACAGAATGAAACAAAATCATATTACTCGGACTTCTTTTTGGCGTGATTCCAAAAGTGGGATTCTCTTATTCATTAAAAATTAGATTTGATGCAAGGAAATTGCCTCCTTGCCGAAGATCTGGAAAAGAAACGCTAATAGCAACAGGGAGAGAAAACGGCAGAGAGAAGAAGCACACAAAGGGGAATGAAAAAGATTATACGCTGCAGTTTTTAAAATTAAGTAGCACAATAAAGATTAATCTAAGGGTTGTGATTTATTCCTCTCATCTCTCATTTGATACATCCTCTCTCTCTCTCTCTCTCTCTCTCTCTCTCTCTCTCTCTCTCTATATATATATATATATATATATATTATTTCTACATTTTTCTGTCAGTTTTTTATTACCACTTTATGAACAACATAAAATAAAAACGTTCACTTGAGTAAAAATAATGGTAATACTCACCTACAAGTTTTTTTCATTTTGATAGCAAGTGGATTACATAATCCATACACTTAAAACATTTAAGCTTGCTTGTTCCAAAAAAAATTAAGCTTGCAATTTTATGTCTCACATCGAAAGTTTTGTGAAAAACCGAAAGCAAGTTGTCTATAAAAAGAGGTGTGTACAGTACAGTCACCTACAAAGGGAATAGAATTACAATGATATTAATTAATTAATTTAATTAATAGTATTGTTACCCATTTATTTAAGTGATTGTTAGACCAATTAAGAGGTTTGTGAGCTGCTTTTGTGCCCATACAAACCATAGTTGTCTGTCTTTTCCATGGTTCATTTAATTCGAGCTGAACTGAGTTTGTTCTCGAGCTTGATTCGAGTCGAGTTCGAACTGAAAAAAAGTTTGTGACGATCTTAAATCGAGCTTCGAACCGAGTTAATTTTTATCGAGCCGAGCTGAGTTAAGTTCGACTCAGCTCGACTCATTTCCAGCCCTATTGATATCCTTATGGGGTTTCTTTTTTGTTTTTAATTATCATTCATATTTTTTGAAGTGATGAATATCTTTGTATGCTCAAAATAACATAAATACAGCATTCTTCAGCTTGACAGGTTCTCGTAAAGTTGTGGTTTGCAACATTCATGTGCTTTACAATCCGAATAGAGGAGAAATTAAGCTTGGTCAGGTATGCACTGTTTGTTTGTTATAATATTTTCCTGTTGAGGAATGCTAGCAACACTCACTTTTCAACACTCTCTCTAGCACTCACTCTTTTATTGGATGATATCAATGTATGTCCCACCACTTTAGGTGGGTTCACTTTTCAAAGTGTAGACCCACCATAGTTTAAACCAATAAGAGAGTGAGTATTAGAATGTTCAAAAGAGAGTGTTGCTAGCATTACTCTTTTCCTGTTTTGGTTAACCCTCTATGCCACTGATACTGTTTGTTTTGGATGCATCACTATTTAATGCTATGAAAACACTCTTTTACTTTGATGGCTATTGACACTGTGTACTTCATTCTAAATTTAGCGTTATTTATTTTTTCTTTATTTTTGGTTTTCTTTTCATCCACTACTTTTATTCTCAATGCAGACTGCATACGACAATGGTCCTAATTTTCTCTATTTATTATGGTTTAAAGGCCTAATATATTTGTAATTGTTCAATATTGACTCTGAAAAATATAACATAATTTGTCAATAATTTTTCTTACAATCCTCGACAATTTTTAATTCCATCTCATACTTCAGTACTTCATGGGAAAATGGAAACATTTGTTTCTAGTGTGTTGTAATCAGTAAGAGGGTTTGTTGTGAATAGTGGCACTATAGTGGAGTGGGAATAGCCCATGGGGCAGCACTTAACACTGGGTATCCACGTTTTGCAGTAGTGGCTGCAAATTGCGGCAAAATAACCCTTTGGTGGCCGCAAAATGGTTAGGGTTTTTAATGCTTTTTTACCCCCTGATATATCCAAGTTCAAACTTTTTCAGGTCTGTTTTGTCATTTCCAAATTTAAGTTTAAGTTTCCCTATCTCCCTAGTTAATTAAGAAAAAAAATTTAGAGATGCTCTGTTCTGCTCTGCGTTTCTACGACTTCAAAGACCAGAAATAGCACATCGACCATTTGTTTCCTTTGAAGGAACCAACTGTGTTTGCCACCGTCACCTTCACTTGTTAATTTGAATACATTTTGAACTTGAATTAGTAGTTAAGTTATATTGTGTTTTGATTTTGAATGTTAGTGACAAATTATAAAGGTTAATTATAAGTTTCAATTACAACTACCCCTTTAATTTTGTACACTGTTGGAATTTATGCTTAGTCAGTGTTAGGCTGTGTTTGGTAACGACGAGAAGCTAGCTTATAGCTTGTTGAATTAGCTTATAAGCTTGTTGGATCAAAACATGACGTGTTTGGTAACAAACTTTTCTCACAAGCATATCTTTTTTTGAAATGCCATTTCAAGTAGCTTTTGAGCTTATAACTTATAGCTTTTTATTTTCTCTTCCAATTTTAACCTTATTAATTTAATTTTATTATTTTAAAAAAAAAAACTACCCATATTCATATGTAACTACCCACTCTTTATATTCTTTTCCACTTTTTATATTTTTTACTAATAAATAAAAACTATCCTGCCTGAGCATGTTAGTGTACTGCTCATGTAGTTTTTTTTCTTATATTTTCTTTATTCACTTTGTTTTTTACCTAGTTCTTAATTCATATATAATTTTAAATAAAATATACACTAAATAGTGAACACAAGTTTAGTTAAATAGAAAATATTAATTGAATTCATAAAACACATTTCTCATTTTGGAGAAGAAAGTATATTGAAATAAATTTAAATATTTAAAAAGAAATAAATTAAGTGAAAATAGTTTATGCATATAATTTATAAAATAAAAATGAAAACATGTCCTTTTATACGTATCAGCCACGTCAACAGCTAATTTTACCAAACACATTATTTTTAGAGCAAATTGCACTCACCTCCCCTGAAGTTTTATTAAAAGATGCTCACATCCCCTCTAGTTTGGAAAAAACATTAACCTCCCTTAATTATTTCATGATTGAGGCACTTTCCCCCTTAGACACCAACCTCTGTTACTTTTGAAGGCACAAGCTGCAATTCAGGATTTATGAATCCCAAGCCAATGTCAATAATTTTTTCATCTGAAACCCCAAGCCAATTTTAATATGAGCGTCGTTGTTTTCAATGATTTGTGAAACCCAAACCAATTTCAATAAAAAATTTATCTGAACTGATTTTGATGAGGATTTCTCAAAATTGTGAATATATATATATATATATATATATATATATATATATATATATAAACTATGTGTACCTATCCCCAATGGAATTGTGAATCTGTACTGATTCTAAAAAATTCTAAATAATGGATTTTGTTATAATAATGTCGCTAACGATGTTCCAATTGTGTGTCAATCGCTGCAATTCACCATCACTTTTTTCACATTCTCAATTCCTTCCACTGCTTCTTTTGTTACAACAATATATTGGCCACATCTTTCAATGAATCAAGTAACAATGATTACTGACGGTGAATGAAGATGAAGGAAAAGGTTGTTGGTTTGCACTATCAAAAGTAACAGACGTTAGTGTTCAGGGGAAAGTGTTTCAATCATAAATAATTAAGGGTGGTTAATGTTTTTTCCAAACTAGAATGGGTGTGAGTGTCTTTTAATAAAACCTTAGGGGAGGTGAGTGCAATTTACTCTTATTTTTAATAAACAAACTTTTCAGCTATAAGCCATCAACTATCAGTCATCAGCTATAAGCTAGCTTTTCAGCTATTAGCTAGCTTATAGCTTATTTTTACCAAATAGAGCCTTGGTGAATGGCGGTTATGGCAGGTTTTGACCTCACCAATATGGCGGATTTTCCCGCCATAACTGCGCCATAAGGCGGCTGAAATTGTAGGATTTCGGGCCTTCGCCCCAAACTGCCATCTGCCATACACAACACAGTTTTGTTTGTATAATGTTTTTTAGTTTTCACAATAGCTGCCATCCCGTTATCCACTATACCAGTTTAGCGGTTTTGGGTTCAGGCACTCCACGGTCCGTGCTGCCATCCGAGATTAAAAAAATATTGGTTGTATGATATGGTTGTATATTTAGGTGTACCACTTACTGCCTACACCTATTTTAACCCGTTGATTTTAATGTTTATATCAACCCATTCCTCTATAAGTGCCAATTCAGTATTGCATGCAGCTAAGAACCCTTAAATGTGTGCAATTTAACTGAATCATGAAAATCCATGTGTTATATATGTTGGTCTTCTGTGAAAATTGAGTAAAAAAATGCCGTCTGTGAACATTGACATCTCATCTGACTCTGATTATATCCCATATTTGAACTGATAATATCATATTCTCAAGCTGACTCCACCATCATGTGATTTCTATTCTTGTAATTGCTTTTCGCTTCATATTTTTTTCAAGCAGGTCAGAGTCCTGCTGGATAAGGCTCAAGCTGTTTCTCAACTTTGGAATAATGCCCCTGTTATTGTGTGCGGGGATTTTAATTGTACCCCTAAGGTATTTTTTTTATTATTATGCCTTTTCAGTATCTTTTTGTCAAGTTTGGTCATAGCCTGTATGGCATTAACATTCATTATCTCGTTGCAGAGTCCATTGTACAACTTTATCTCAGAACAAAAGGTATACCCTTTAGTTTTTTACGTTGTCAACTTCGATGATTGACAGACATAAAGATGTAGATATAATATTTTTGTATTATCACAGCTAGATTTGTCTGGAATAGATAGGAACAAAGTATCAGGGCAAGCTTCTGCTGTAATTCGAGCACCATGGACCTATGGTCCTACATCTAGGTAGACTTATGCATTTCCTTTGTTTGTGATGTGTTAAATTTCTTGCGTTTACAATCAATATATGCTAAAATATTCGAAATTAATGCAGTGAAAGAAGATCAGCTAATGTTTCAGTTCAGGCCATAGCTGCTGAAGGTGACAAGGAAGTTACTATTGAACAAAATAGTTCTTCGTCAGACATGCAGAATCCGGTCACTAAGAATAGCAGTTTAGATAAACAAAATACTCGCTCTGTTATGGTTATGTCTGATAAGACAGATGTGCAGTGTGGCAGGGAGACTGATACATGTGCAGGAGAAGATACTCGGGAGGCGGTTGACCATAATAAGATTTTTGGTGAAGTTGATGGCACGAAAGAGGGACCAAATCCTTCTTATAATAAAGGTATAAATGATGATGAAATTCCTGACGTCACACCTATAACATCTTCAACTCTTGAGACAGTTCACACTGACCCAGCTGGGATGGGAAGCACAAAACGTATATCAGATGCTATCTCAGCTACAGATCAAGAACCATTAAGTGAAAGGTCCAACTTGCATGACCATAAAGGGACTACGCATATGGAGTCTGACTGTTCCCCAACCTCTCTTCAAGAAGGTGATCAAGCCTCAAAGGTGAAGATAGATATTGAGTCAACAGATCTTATTAACCTAGAAGTATCGTCAAATAAACCATCCAGCAAGACTTCAGTTTCTGATGATTTTGAATCCCCACATCCAGGGTATAGAGAAAGCTCATCTTATGAGGTCATTGCTAATGACCAAATGAATTTCTCTTCAACTGAATATCTAGTTGACGAATCACATAAAATTACCAACATTGAATTTCCACTAAATGAAAAACTAGAGAAATTTTCCTTTGATGAGATAGATCAAGCCGATGTAAGCAGTGGGAATATTGGTGAAGATGCCGACGATTTCATAAATGCCCTACATACTGCCAGAGAAGGTATTGATCTTGAACTTGGCCTATCTGTGAAATCATATCTTGAAAGTCATATCAGTTTTGGGTATTGGATTCCTTCTAACGACTTGATGCCGCCTGCAGAAAGCAATGATGTAGAGGATGACTTATCTCCAAGTCCGATGTCCAAGTCTATTGATGCAGAGAGAACTACTTATAATCCATCATTGTGGACCCCTGCTGAGATAGAAACTGCAACAGGAAATGCAGAGTGCACGTTTTTGGAGCACCCTTTATCGCTTAGGAGCACATACACAGAAGCTATGGTAGATGTAAAAGCTGCTGTTTACTGGAATTTTCATATTTATTTTGAAATTGTGGCTCTCTCATGCTCTTGTCATTGTCCTCGGCATTCTTTTGTATGTGCAGGTCTCTTCAGGGACTAGAGACCCGAATGGTGAGCCCTTGGTAACTAGTTACCACAAGTGCTTCTTGGGCACTGTTGACTATATTTGGTAAGTATGAAGCTTCCGTGCTTATTTTATTTTTAATTTTGAATTGTAACATTGCAATAAGCATGCCATCAGAAAGCGTCGTTGCTTAAGTAATTGAGTTGCATAATGTTTTTTCAATTATCATTATTGATAGATATATTTAAGTATTAGCATTCAAAAGAAACTATTGTGCACAACACAATGTATGCTTAAATCTGAACAGAAGTAGTTGACAGAAATACACATTTTTTCCTTGTTCTGGGTCACACAGGCGATCTGAAGGTCTGCAAACAACCAGAGTTCTTGCTCCAATACCTAAACGAGTCATGGAAAGCACTCAAGGATACCCAACAAAGGTAAGAATCGATTTGTAGTTTTGTGTGAAAGTTAGCAGATGGATAGGTTTATACGGATGCTTTCTAGGGAGTAGTTTTTCACTGATTACCATAATGATGATGTTATTCACATTCCGGTGAGAGGCTCTTGTTGTCAGGATAGTATTAATGTTACGACTTCAATGGTGTACTTTTTTTAGTATGTATGTTTAAATCCCCAGGGGAGGGCGGGTGCTCAGTGCTCTCATGTGTTTGGTTACAAAATTGATTTGGTTAAACCAATTTTAAGGTGGGTATAATTGATTTTGATGAAAGCAACTGTTTCCCTCAAAAAAAAAAAAAACTATTCTTCTTGAGTAAAATTGATTACGAGACCATGAGACTCACCGTTTTGTTTACATTTTCTTATCAAAAGTGGTTTTTACTTTATTATCAAAATAAAACATATTCTTAACTAAATTTTAAAATATTATTACAAAGGACAAATACTTTTTTTACCTAAATTTTTCAAAATCATATTCTATTAAAGTTTAAAATATACTGGCTGAGATCCTGCCTGACTGGGCCTATTTTTCAGTACAATTTATATTTTCATTATATGACCACATGTCTTCGTGATTGAAATGCACTTCTCTTTCCTTGTACTCCTTACTGCTGCTTGAGACGTGCATTTATTTATTTTTTCCGTTCCATAACTGTGTGTACAGAAATGGGGTAGCGATCATATTGCATTGGTCTCAGAGCTGGCCTTCTTGGAAGATGGTACTGCCATCAGCAAGGATGTTGTATAGCTTTTTACTTTGATGAATAAATTGTTGCCATTTTCCATTGCAAGATTAAAATGTGGTGCCAGGTCTCGGTCTAACAGTCCCCTTCAAGGTTTTATGTTGTCGGGGAAACGAAAGGTTCTCCAGAGGCTAGTCGTATTTATTTGTTGTATATATGTAATAATATTGATTATCAAATTAAATCTGTACATTATGTTATGATCTTGAAATGAGAGTCTATATGATTATGTTGAGCTGTTAGTCAGCGGGTTAAGATGAAATAGTGTGATCCTTACTCATTTTGACTCTGTTATTTAAGATGCATAGCATAAATATTCAGCTGAGTTTTTGTTTGATTGTTAACTACTTTATTCAACACTTGGGGTGAAAATAGACTAGGCTTTGCCACGCCTGATCTGTCAAATATTTTGAAGATCTAAGCCTAGCCTGCGGCCTGTCATAGGTTTACTTTTTAGGCTTGAGTTTGACCTTCTGAAAGTCTGATATAACCTGCTAGCCTGTTTAAAAGTCTATTTTACATGAACATCTTTAAATGAACAATGTCAATGTGATCTAAGTTTAAATAGACTAGCGAACTAATATATCAATTAGATTAAACTCTCTTTTGATAATCAAGATGAGTTTTTAGGGAATTTGACTATATATTGTATCATATTTCAATTCTAGTTTATAATAATACATTTAAATATGCAAAAAGTTAATGTATACTAATAACATTAAATTACTGAAAAAGTTTTTTATTTTAATTCAAAGTACAAAATATAATATAATAATAAATAATATTATTCATATTTACTTAAATAGACTGACCTAATAAGCCTAAGAGGCTTTTTGAATGGCTTGTGATATGACCTTTTAAGCTAAATAGGTTTCTAAAAAAGCCTAGACTTTCTCTGTTTAAGAAAAAGGTCTGGTCTGACCTATCGTAGGCTAGGTTGTAGGCCCCTGTAGGCCGGTCTAACCTATTCTCATCTCTATTCAACACGATCTTCTCCTTTCGGAGAGAGTTGCCAATTTCATCTTCTCTGGTGTCAATCAGAGCTGCCCTTCCTCGCTGTCAAGTTAACAATATTACATATGTTGTCACTTGTCCGTGAGGATGAGAGGGCCGACCTAGAGACGTGAGGATGAGAGGGCCGACCTAGAGATGGATAACCAAGAATTGTTATTGATGGTGAAACTTATAGGGTGACCGTGATGAATCTGATAAATATAAGGAATGCAAAGTATAATCTGCTTTGCACAAGTATTAGCTTCAAATTTTATTTTTCTCGTTCAATATTGACCACTATTTTTCACAAACATTGCCATAGTTTTCTCATTCATGTGACTAAACAACACAGGTCCTACAAAAATTAAAGAAAACTGTTGTTTACACATATCAAAGGGCTGGAAAACACCAGTAAAAGACCAAAATACCCCTTCGACAGTTAACTGTCTGTAGTTAACTGCCGAAATTCAATTTTATCCATCGACAGTTAACTACCACAGAACTTAGGCAGTTAACTGCCGCGGAAATCTAAATTACAAATGACAAAGACGTTTCAGTTTTTTTAATTAATGGTATTTATTGAAAATGAATTAAGAGATTGAATTGAAGATAGAATTGGTTTACGGTATAGTGGACTTGGGAGCATTTGTCTGTTTTTGAAATTACTAATTTATTACTACTAAATCTTAGTTTTCTTTTTAAGGATTCTATTAATTCTTAGTTATTACTTGTTTTTTAACGATTAGTTACTGTAATTGTAATTAGAAACTTGAGCACTATTGACATAAATCATATCTTTTTCTTTTAATAATAATTATTTAAATAGTATTTGCCAAATTTATAACCCCTTAAATTTTGATATATAATTATAATTATAACTCCTTTAATAACAATTTCATTTAATATAATATACCAAAATACTATTGCTATTTTTTATAATGTGCAAAATAATATTCAAATGCTTAATTTTTAGACTCATTGAAATGTTTTTTTTAGAGGATTTAAACGTTCTTTATTTTTTTTGTCAAGATTTAAATGCTATTCTCATTAAGATATATATGCATTTCCTCAAAAAAATTAAGATATATATGCAGCCGATTAACTTTTACGGCAGTTAACTGTCGAAGGGGCATTTTGGTATTTTACCGATGATTTTCAGCCCTTTTAATACGTGTGAACAGCAGTTTTAAAAATTAAAAGGCTCATCAAACAAGCATATGCGCATCAAATTTCACATAAAGTGTTCAAAAGTACTATATGGTTTCAAAACATAGTAATAATCTATTAAAAAACCCAATATCTCTCTGCTTAAACTTAAACTACATTGGCATCAATGATGCTTTTATTTTAATTCGACCAAAAATATATATAATCTCAATTACAATTACAACTCTGCACCATAAACATCCTTCATTATATCTTTAAATATTTGATCACCGACAATTGCCTGCAGCTGGTTCTCGTACACATTTCCGGCCACTCTTCCATTCTAAAACACACCACAAATAATTATAAGAAAGCATGTTTATCATAATATTGTACCCAAAAAAATAAATTATCAAATGGGAAAAAACGAGAATTCTTTGCTACCCATGAAAAATGTTGGATTATTTAATTAAAAACTCCAATTAACTATAAGGTATGGTTAAATTGAATTATTTGAGTTTATCTATTCATATAAACACTTGTCATATATTTTGAGAGAACTTCACAACTTATAAAAACAACCTATAGTTTATGTGAAAATAGTTTAACTTTATTTTATCTTTTGATTTATAAATAGCTCGTACATAAACACTTAATAATCATAATAAGAGATTATGCTATAAGCTTCAAATTAAGTTGTTTATCTAAACTGGGTGACGTCAATTGATTTAGTATTAGGTATTATTATATCCAACAAAACATTGAGGTATGGAAGTTATCTCTAAATCAAACAAGTCAAAAAAAACAACCTAAAACTTACCTTGTAGTTATCATTTATATCTTGAAGTGCAGGGAGTTTGACAATAGGTATCCGTTTCTTAATCTCTAACATCACCCTGGGGCTTAAGTAAGTATCATATGTAAACATGCTCCAGTCCACTACAAAAAATAAAACAGAAGAATTTATACACCAAACTGGCAAACTTAAAACTTCAGGAGGGGGAGGGTAAAAGTTCCATATTTACCAGGTATAATAGCAGATGTTTTGCAGGTGACAACACAGATAGGAAGTATGCGACTGTTGATATCTTTGGCCCACACAACATACCATTTAGGATTTTTAGGAACATCAGAGCCGGTATCAAATTCATTTCGGGAAGCACATGATTGATGAAACTCAAGCTCCACTTTTTCAACACTTCCCAATACAACTTGACAAAGTATAACATGCTTCAGAGAGTCTTTATCCACCTTATATTGCATGCCACTACAACAAAAGCGCACATATCATTAATTCACATCAAACAAGGGATTTGGATTTGATGTGGTCAATGATTCATGCAATTAACCATGTTGCTAGTCGTTAGATCAAAATCATATGTTTCCAATTTCAATCTAACAACTAGTGACGTAATGATTGCGTGGATTGTTGATAACATCAAATGCAATCCACTATTGATTTAAAACAAAAAAAAAATCTTATGGTGCGTATGAATGAGGTAATGGAAATTTTAGAGAAATAAGAAAAATTTTAAGCGGTTTAAATGCTTCAGCTGAATTTCCTTCATTTATAATTGTATGTTTTGATATACGAATTAAATTTCTTAATTTTTATAAATTTTGAAAGTTTTGAGGTAAAGTATAAATGCCTAATAAAAGAAGGTTTAAAGTGAGAATTTTAAAGGTTCTGAATTGAAGTTAAAATTTTGGAAAAGATGAGGGACCAATTTTCAACATTAGGAGGTACAATTTGCAAATTTTGACAATTTTAGGGTCCAATGTGCATTTTGTTTTTAAATTTTAATGTCTAATCTACAAATTCTAATAAACAAATAGAGACCAATATGTAAACTTTTAGAAAGTATACGGATTAACTGTAAAAGTTGAAAATAAATAAGAATTGAAGTGTAAATTTTGAAACATAAAGCCCCAATTTGGATGATTTGAAAAAAAGAAGTAAAAGGACAATTTGAGGTTCATATTGTATAAAGTAAGAAGAAAATTTTAGATTCTTAGTTTTTACGATATATTTGAAATTCTATATATTTAACTCTAACAAAATACTTCATAAAATATTTTATTTTAATAACTCTCCAAATTTATCATCCAAACTATGCAATTTACACCGAAGAGTTTAAATTACTCTCTAAAGATACATTACCTCGTAATATGTCTTCATCCAAAAATACTCTTAAAGAGAATTATGTAAGTACCTGTGTTGGGGTGACTCTAAGTCAGCTAAAAAAATACCAGCTCCAAGTGATGGTCGCATGGCAGGAGGGTCCGAAATTAACTCAAACCCATGAGATAAGATTGACGCCACTTTCTCTGCTGGTGCTGCATACCAAGCATAAACAACATTAGCCTTACCTCGAACAGCTTCTGTCATCTCAATATGCTTCTCAAAAGCATCCCAACAAGCCCTGTCACGGGACCCTGATATCTTAAGTTCATGGATGTTTGTGACTACAACTTGCATATCAATTTTGGAAATGTTGGAGAAGAAAAGATCAATTGTGTACATAAAGGTAGGGTCATTCTTCATCAATTTCTTTGCGCTGGGAAATTCCGAGGTTAGAGCCAAACTATTTTGTTTGGTACCACCACAACCATTAGCGGAGATCTCCTCGAGAAAAATCTCTTCCTTCCCCTTATTATTCGCCACATCTTGAATTATTATATTATCTATTGAGAGACTCGAGGATGAATCATGGTCGATAAATCTTTTGGGAAAGAAATAGTTACCTTTTACATCAATCCAAGCAATGGATCTTCAATTCTCAAAGTAAAGATTGATTTGTTGCATGCGTAGAAAGTCAAAGTTGTATAAGCCACCTTGAATTTCTAGGGGCAACAATGTCTTGCCACATGTGAAACCCGAACATAACGACTTTAGGGTTCCGCCCTTAAAATCATGCCATTTATTGTTCATGTAAAATAAGATTCTCGCTGGCATGTCACTGCGTGCGAAGTTGTGATCATTATGGAAGAGGGACTCATCGCTGGCGGTGATGTTGGTGGAGGTGATGGTAAAGACATCGATGACGATGAATTAGATTGGGATATAATTTCTTGCCAATGGAACAAGAACTTTAACTCAGTTGAACTGAATTTAGTGTTTAGTTTTTAGGCACTGCGAAATAGGAGTGATCAAGTTATATTATATATAGGATGGGTTTTTAATGAGGATTATTAACCTCACAAAGTTTAACCGGGGATTTTTGACTTGTATTTGAGATATCTTATTTTATTTTTTTTGTTATTAAAGTTGCATTTAGCATACTTATAATTTCTTTATAAATGCTAAAAGTTAATAATTTAATAATTGAAATAAAAGGATAAACATCATATAAATGTTTTGCATACCTTACCAATAGCGAAATCATGATCACATAAATAAGAATGAAATCCTATTATTTTATTTTACTTTTATAAAATCGCTATCTACCCATATAGTATCCCTACACCGACAATGTAAGACTAATCTTTGCTCACTTGGGGCACCAGGTCGACCCACAGGTCTAAGGAAAAAATTGTTGAAGGAAAGATTAAAATTAAATTTGATTTGCCTCTAAAAAAAATTGATTTATATAGATAATGAGAAAAGCATTGATTTTTCTTTTTCACAAGTATTAAATTTTAATGCTCAATTTATATATTTTTTGTCTTAATCCTGAATTTCAAGAGAAGGAGACTCCGATGATCTAAATATGTAAATAAAGTATAACCAATCATTATTTAAGTTGAATATTTAAACTCAAGTTCTTTAAAAAAATCATCCTTAAATGAAATTATTTAACCACTAAAGTTCACTCTCCTACTTTTTCAAAATTTTAATTTATTTATATTAAATATTAGTATAAGTTTGTTATTTGAACAACCATTTGTGTAACAACTTTTGAGACACGGAAACTAAAACAATAAAGAGAAAACGTAAAAAAATAATGTGAGTAGGAAAAAGAAAGTTGTCACAAAATGGTGATACAAATATAAAGCCCGTTTGTTATAGCTTTTTAAAAAAAAAATCACTTTTTAAAAATAAAATCATTTTTAAGAGTTTTGCATCCGTTTGTTACAGCTTTTTAAAAAAATCAGAATCTAAAAATTATCTAAAAACAATTTCAAATAAGAAGTTATTGAGGGCCCGTTTGTTACGAATTAAGATAAAAGTGATTTTCACATAAAATAATTTAGAGATTATATTTTAGAGATTTTATGAAAAATCAAAATCTATTTTTCGTTTGTTTACCACGATAAAAATCACTTTTTTTAAACAAATAACTTAGTTTGTTTGGATACAACTATATAAAAGGGATTTTTTGTTACAAAATTAGTTTAATTTTTTAAATCATATTTTCTCTCTCCTCTAAAAAAATCTATTTTTTGAGAAGATGCTCTTAACAGCTTCTCATTTGAAGCTCATTTGAAGCTGTTTTTAGATTATTTGTAGATTCTAATTTTTTTTAAAATCTGTAACAAACGGATGCAAAACTCTTAAAAGTGATTATTTTCTTAAAAAAGCTATAACAAACGGGCCCTGAGAACAGCTTCTAAAAAAATAGTTTTTTTTTTAGAGGAGAGGGAAAATATGATTTAAAAGATTGAACTAATTTTGTAACAAAAAAATACCTTTTTTTTTAAATACCTTTTATATATTTGTATCCAAACAAACTAGATTATTTGTTTAAAAAAAATGATTTTTATTACGGTAAACAAACGCAAAATAAATTCTGATATTTCATAAAAATCTCTAAAATATAATCTCTAAATTATTTATATCAAAATCACTTTTATTTTAATCAGTAACAAACGGGCTCATAATTTCTCTAAATATTATTTCATCACAAATTTGAGGATGACATGGAAGTTAAAGTTGTTTTTCCATATTTATTTTTATTTTACTACAATAATTATTTTAAATCAAAAGTTTATTTGGTAATTAGTTAATTAATTTATTTTCACTATTTTTCCATATTTATTTTTCTTTGGCTACATTATTTATTTTAAATCAAAAGTTGATTTGATAATTAATTTATTTTCACAACAAGTCTTTTTGACTATAATATATTTTTCTCTATTATGAAAAATTAGTAACTACATTTGCTTAATTATAAAGGATGAAAAAGGGTAACTAAAATAATTAAATAAAAGATGAACATTGAATCTAAAAGATATAAAATATATTAAAAAAAATTATTAAAAAAAAAAGATGGACGCTCTGCAGACACCTTAAGAGAAAGAGAGAGAAAAATCAGGGTTATTTAATAGATGTAATATGTGAACAATTTGATATGAAAAGAGAGGTAGAGATAAACTGAAGCGTCTAATTGATGTTAGAAAATACGCGGTGTTCGCATATTATTGTTGTTGTTGTTTTAATTAAGAGTAAAGTTATTTTGACTATCCAAAATTTCTTTGATACCATATTTTTATACGGTTGTCAATTTAACAATAATTTTATCTTTCTCTTTTGATCAAACTAACACTTATTTTATGTGTATTTTTGTACGGTTGTTGCAAAAGTTGACCAAGAGTATAGTTGTTGTTTTAATTAAGAGTAAAGTTATTCTGACAACCCAACATTTTCTTGACTTCGTAATTTTATACATTGTTAATTTAATAATAATTTTTTCTTTCTCTTATGATCATACTAACACTTATTTTATATGTATTTTTTTTATGGTTGTTCCAAAAGTTGACATATTTTGTTTGTTCGAATCACAATCAACTTTAATTAATGGTAAAACTTATAGAGTGAAAACAATCAAAGTTGAGTTGGTGATCCTATGTTCAAAACCGATCGAAAGTGAAAAAATTAATCTAACAACAAATGATTAATATCTATCGTTTAAGGTTGACTATTTTGTTTTGCATATCTACAATATTGACCCTTTAAATTTTAGGCTAAATTGATCTTCAATCCTTCAATCAATGTAATAGGGTCTCCACAGCCTTTAATACACCTTTGATGACAAAGGCAAAACATCATGAAACTCCCACACGATAAAATCTTCTATCTATTTAGGGTCATGAAATTAAGGATTTAATATGTTCAATTGAATAGTAGTGAATGACCATGATGAATTTTATAAAGAGGAGGGACTTAATTTAGTCTGACCTGTTTAGCATATGGTTCGGTTGGACAAGAATAGATTCAACAAACGGGTTTTTGAATTTAAATCACTGGTTGACTTCAAGGATACTATGACATGGTAGTAGTCAGTATTTAATGAGATATTTTAATTAAATTTTTGTAAAAAATAAAGGCTCTTTTGTTGAATAATGAGAAATAAAGGCTTGAGTGGTATTCAATACTTGTATACATGTGCTAGGTATACTTGGTCTAAAAATAGAATGTGTTAGGCATACTTTTTTTTATGAATTCCTTAACTTATTTAAACTAAAAGAAGTAATCAAGAGGAAAGTAGTTTCAAGCAACAAAAACAATAAATCTATCTAGATCTAACTGTGAAGCAACACAATAAATATAACTAAAGCAACCAAGATAAGAAAAGAAGAGAAAAACAACACACCAATATTTGTTTATTTAGTTAGGAAAAATTTATCTTACACCTAAGGGAGAGAACAACTTTTCAATCCCATGCTCACAAAGCCTTAATTTCTACCCATGCTCACAAAGCCTTAATTCCTACCCATTTTTTCAAGCCGCTCAAACCAACAATGAATTCTAAGAGAAAACAATCAAGAAGGCATTTTTTATCATTTCTCTAATGAGATCTCACTAAGATGGTTGTGAAATGTTTACAAGCCCAATAATCTCCATAAAAAACAATCAACCTTAAAGTTTCCTCCTTTGGTTTTTCCAAAATCCTCTCTCTTCAGGCTACCCAAAAAATAAAGAATGAAGACTTATATAGTACTCAAACCCAGGCAAAATCGCATCACAATTATCCTGGATCGCACCATGATTTGGAGCCCGTACACAATAAAACACAATACTAAACCTGATCCACAAATTGCACCACAATTTGGCCATTTCACGCCGCGAAAAAATGTGAACCAAAACCTCCAAATTGCTAAACCAAGTCGCACTACGATTAATACCAATCACGATACAATTTTGTCAAACCTTCGGCATCGAATTTTTAGGCATTTACAACACTTTTAAATAGATGAGTGTTATTTGAACAATCATTTGGTTGACAACTTATGAGACAACCATAATTTACAAAGAAAAAGTAGATATTTGTACAAAAACCAAAGCAATGGAGAGATAAAATAAAAAATAATGTGAGTATGAGACATAAACTTATCACAAAATAAATGTTCAAATATCATTTCTCTTTAAAGATGCACATCATGTGTGGAGAAAAAAAATTACTATCAATATTTGTGAATCGTGCTCATACTTATTTTTAATTCATTAAGTAAATAATATTGTTTGAATATAAAAAGAGGAAGTGTGAGTGTGAAGAAGAAAGAATGTTTGAATGGAGGTGGAAGGAGGAAGAAGAGAAAGGATTGGATGAAGTGATTTTCTCTTCTTTTCTTTTTATAAAAATATTAATTTTTATATTGGCAAACATAAGATGATACATCATTAAAAAAATAGTTATGTCAGCGTTTTCAAAGCTAAATGTTTACCGAAGGATAACCAAATGAGAGTTTCGGTCAATTTCATACAACCTCAACAACAGGCTGCATCTTCTTCAGAATTTGCAGCAGGTTGTGCCACTGATAGCTTTTCTGCAGTATTAGCAACAGGCAACACATCAGACAGATCTTCTGCACTAGTAGCAGCAGGTTGCGTAACAGACATTGTTGGCGGGAATGTTATCATGCAATTTAGACACCGATTTGTTTCCTCACCAAAATATTGTAGACATTATATGCACATACGTAATGTCAAAATTAATTCGTTTGATCTAAAACAATGCACAATCAGCCAATCTTTACTAATTTTGTTACATGAAAGAAAGTTTCCAGTGATTCACTATCGCGTAAGATTGCAGAGTGGTTGTGGATGGTACCAACAAACGTCTTTTCCGTGTCACTAAATTCGCGTCAATTGTTCAATTTTGTAAGGCTTTTAAGAATACAAATCAAAGCTATAAAGTTTATTTTATTAAAAGACAGGCAAACAATGTTACTCACACCCTAGCTAGGGCTTCAATATCTTATGCTAACCCTCAAACATTTAATTATGTTCTAACCTGTATTGCATACATTATTCCGATTGAAATGCAATAAATTTGTTTCGTTCAAAAGAAAAACACTAAAACACAATATGTGCAAGGATGAAAAGAAAACATTACAAAAGTATCCAAAAAAAAGCCGTACATCCAAGAGCCTTTGAATTCATTACCAATAATTTGATTTTAAATGTTCCATAATTGATAATAATGATATTGCGGTTACTTGACAGTACTTGTTTTTGTACCTTTCCAATTATGCAAGCAAAGCATAAAATTAAAAGTTTATCATCCATTACATGTGGGTGCAGGATTTTTTTGTCATGCATACACACATCAAAATTTCATATTATGTATTCAACATCATATGGTTTCAAAACATTAGGTATATTAATACCGTTTTCACCACAAAACAAAAAAAAAAGAATATTCATGAAAAATAAAGTAAGTGTAATAGTAGTCTATTAAGACCCAATACGTCTCTTTGCCAAAAACTTGAACCACACTAACATCATGTATTATGGCTGCTTATATTAAGTCTCAAATCCGAAGTTATCTGCGCACATACTTGTTCACTAAGAAGTGCTTTGACATGATTGATGAATACAGCGTTGGTCACTCTTTGCTTCTAAAACACACCACAAAGAATTATAAGGAATCAAGTTAGTTTATATCAAGAAATATATAATAATAAGTTATAAAGCACTAAAATCTATGCAGTTAAACATTTCGTCGTGTTCGACAAACGTAGATGTCCAAGACTCGTGCAATACATGTCTAACAGCTCAGATAAGTGTTTAGATAAAAACTATTTACTTGGACACGTCTTAGACAATTTCCTGAAATCATCTCGAACACGTTTACGTGGATTGTTGTTAAGGATATGTCAAAGCAATAAAGATCAACGAGTGGTTTTGTTTACTCAATGAGTGATAAAAAATATTAAATTTGATTGCATCTTTTTTATTTTTTTTAGTAGTATATGTTGTTTATATATATATATATATATATATATATATATATATATATATATATATATATCTGTGTATGTTTCTGTGTGTCAATGTCATATGTCGAATGGAAAGAAGAAGAAAGAAAATAAAAAATGTCAACAAAAACTTACTTTGTAGGCATCATATATATATTGGACTTCAGGGAGATGGACAATAGGTACCCATTTCATAAACGATAATATCACCTTTGGAAATATAGTAGTTTGATATGGAAATGGTGCCCCAGTCCACTATAAAGACAAGGAAATTGAAAAATGTTAACATATGCTTTAAAGAATTAAAAATAAAAATATTGTCTTTAAAAGCTGTTATATTGATGTTAACTTCTTAAAAATTTAAAAATTATATGCTTATGATAAAATGTATATTTTTTAGATTCTTTAACATTGTTATTAGAACACAAATTAGCAAAACATTGAGAGTTTATACACGAAAGTTAAAAGTAAAACTTTTACCGTGCATAATAGCAGAGGTTTTTAGGATCATCAGAGCCGGTATCAAACAGAGACTACATTGATTCAACTCAAGCTCCACTTTTTCCACACTTCCCAACACAACTTGACAAAGTATAACATGCTTCAGAGGGTCATTATCCACCTTATATTGCATACCACAACAACAACAACAAAATAAAAACACAAATCATTAATTCACATCAAGCATGAGATTTGGATTTGCTCAAGTGAGGAATTCACATAATCACTTTGTTTGTAGTTGTTGGATCAGGATCAGGATCAAGACCAGATTGTTTAGATTTCAAATAAGGTATTTTGTTTTTTCAAAAAAAAAAAATGAAAATTAAAATTAAAATATGGACAATACCGAGAGCACTTATGGATTTGTTGCATGCGTAGAAAGTCAAAGGTGTACATGACACCTTCAATTTTCAAGGGCAACGTTGTCTTGCCACCTATGAAACCATGGCGTAGGGAGTCTAGGGTTTCACCTTTAAAATCATGTCAAGAATTGTTCATGTAGTTTTGACCATGTTTGAGGAGTAACTTATCACAAGAGCATATATATATCTTCAAAATAATGGAACTGATTTTAAGTCCACGGTGGGGATACTGGCGGAGGAGACGGTGAAGAAATCGATGGAGGTGAACTAGGTTCCTGCATGATGTTTTGGCAATGGACAAGAATCCTAACTCAATCGAATTCAACTTAGTTTTGAGTATGTAAAATAGCTGTGTTTTAGGCGATTTCATACATGTATTGTGATATTTCAATATATATTTTTTCTTATTAAAGTTGAAATTTACCATACTTAATAATTTTTTTAACAATGGTAAATTTTAATAATTTAATTAACATTAGAATTAAAATGATAAATATCATATAATTTTTTTGGATCCCTTACCAATAGTGAAATTATAATCACATAAAGAAGCCTTAAATCCCAATTAATTATTATGTTTCATATATAAAATAAAGAAAAAGTAAAATTAAAATTGATTTAAGAGGAATGCTAACAACACTCACTTTTGAACACTCTCTCTAGCACTCACTCTTTTATTGAATGGAATTCATGCATGTCCCATCACTTTATGTGGGTTTTATTTCCAAAGTGTACACTCTCAATGATTCAAACCAATAAGAGAGTGAGTATTAGAGAGTGTTGCTAGCATTACTCTTGATTTAAATAGATAAATGAGTCGAACTATTATTGACATGGTAAATGTTTTACGTGGATCAAAGCTAAAGTGCGTTGTTTTTCTTTTTGTTAACGAGTGTCTCCATGACACTCTTTAAGATTCTAAAAGAAGAATTTATTTTATTAAAAAGTCAAATATTTCAATTTTAATGCATTGATTACACGTATTTTTATAAAATTATCACTTAAAGGCCTTAACAGGTGTCATGTGGGCACTCATTAACACTTCCCTTTTAAGGGTAATGTTAACTAGTGCCCCGGGGCACTGGTTAAGGAGACTGATATAGAAAGTTTCCATTGAAAATTGTTAAAAAGTGTTATGTTCAACTTTTTAAAAGTCAAAATTTTCTTGTTATAAAGTAAAAGTTTCTATTTTGTGTTTTCTTAACTAGTGCCCAGACGGCACCGGTTAACATGACCATTATTTAAATCTTCATCAATGTAACATGCACCCTCTATTATGAATGAGTGCACTTAAGCACAGCTTAGTTAATAGCTATAAGGACAATTTTATGTAGGGGTTGGGTTTCGAACTCATGACCCACCACTTCTCTACATTTAAAATATTTGAGCGTCGACCATTAGACTAATTAACCCAAAAAAAAAAGTTTGTTGTTGTTAATATTTATATTTAGATTGATGGGTGAATTTTTTTTGTACAAGAATAGGGAGAGCCCAAGATGGGTGCATGCATGTGTGTCTATATATATATATTGGTTTGCTAACTTAGACCAACAAAAAATATGAAGGTTCAAATTTGCAAAAGTGCACCTTTTTATTTAGACAAAATGAGAAGTTAAACAAAATAACTTACACAAAAAAAATTAGAAAAAGGAAACAGTTTATAAAAAATTTGAAAAAGGAAACTAATTAGTAATTAGAGAAAATGAAAAAAGAAACAAATTAAAAGTAAATGTGAGAAAGAAAACAAACTAAATCACAAAAATTGAAGGAAAATAGAAAATAGAAAAAGGAAATAAATTAAAAAAATTGAAAAAAGAAAAGAATTTAAAATGGAAGTAGTAAAAGACACATGCATTTTGACGGATCTCGTAACATTGCGATATTACTACCCTTTCAGCACTTTTGTGTTGGATTTTTTTTCTTCTAAAAATACCCTTAAATTTTCAATACAAATAACACAGATAAGAAATAGATAAGAATAAATTTAAATATTAAAACAAATGCAACAAACACAATATAAATATACAAGGGAGGATCTGGCCAAGGCCTAGTGTGGCAAGTGCCACACCAACCAGCCCAAGCCCAACTCTTAAAAATATATATTATATAGAAACAGAACACATGCGCTTTGCTCTCAAATAACTACCCTTATTTTATTGTCACCTCGTCCTTTCTTCTCATGCTGCATGTTGTTGGTGTAACAGCTTGAATTATTGACCACACATCTTCCATGGCTGTAATGTAAATAACCATATAAACGTGCAAGGATAGATTTGGAATAAATTTCTCAAGTTTTGTAACTCCTATTTTCTTTACAATTTCACATGGGATTTTATTATAAAGGAAGTGACAAAATCATATGAAACTAATTTTGATTTTTATAAAGGAAGTGAAAACAAACAAGAGCACTACCTTTCATTTTGATAAAAAAAAAATAAAAAATTGTGTCTCAGTAATATTGAGAGTCCAAGTCGGCCCCTGTGAATATATGCATATATGTTTTTTTTCCTTTATCATTTAAAAAGTTTAACAAACTAGATGAATATATTTATACTTACTTTTCATTATTCTAATTATACTCTTAAACAACTTTTTCTATAATAAAGATTGTTTTTCGTGTCATTAAAAAAACCAACAAACATTTATATTTTTACTTTTAATCAAAACCAAAATTTCATTAAAAAAATACCGTTTATAATTTTCAAACGTTGGCATAATAAAAAGAGCGGAAAGACGGGCACGTGCCCGTCTTTCCGCTAGTTAGTAATAAAGATATTAGATGAAAATTATTAGTATTGATGTAATTTTATATTAAATATTTTTTTCTTGTGTATACAAAAATCCGTTAATATCATAAAATTTGATTTTATTAGCTTATATCTACCGAAGCAAATATATACGTACAAATATGAAAAAGTTGATATGATAAAAAAAAATGAAAGTGATATGATAAAATTTTAAAAACTCAACTATTTTTAAAACATCAACATTAATGTAGTTTTTCTATTAACTTTTTATTTATTTTATATGTCTTAAATATTTGAACTGTGTCTGTTTCGACTATATATGCGGAATAATTTTTTATATACCAATATGAGAAAGTTGATATGATAAAAAAAAAATTATGTACCATATTTATTTTATATGTCTGCGCCGCTTTGGTGACATCTCCAATCTTTTTAGTTATGGAGTTTGCTTCTCTTTAGGCTTATGTTTCTTGTAGAGATCACCATGTCGAGAACGGCCATTGTGTTAGCTATGTTCTGACCTTGCATCATCACCAACAAATTTATTATCTCTTACAAAACTATGTGTTCTTGGACTGTGTTGTGATTACAATCAAGGTGTGATGAGAATGTGAATCTAAACTTGTTTTTTCTCCATTTTAGTCGATCGTTAGTTCTAATCTCTGATGATATTCGATTGATGTTAGAACACTCGATACAAATCTTCTACAAAAGGAGATTCCTCGCTAACGCAGTGATGGCCTCTCGATATTTTCATCGCGGAGGTAAAAGCTCTTTCACCGATAGTGATGGAGGTAGAAGAGTTGGAATAGGAATGATCACTGATGATGGTTGAGAAAGTGGTACTAATGTCTCCACGAGAGGTGAAGTTTATCGAACCACGATGATTTCTAGTGTCCTAGATTTAGTTGCTATAAAAGTCTTTGCACCTTTTCAAGCCATTAATTATTGGTAAAAATAATGACAAGAATAAGGAGTTTTGTGAAAAATGTCATTCCCATAGACAACACCACTGATGCAAGCTATTATAACTACAGGTTATGAACGAAATATTGTTGATTACTTGATTTTAATACTGTTGAACAAAAAAGTTAGGTTAGTGTCTTGGTTACTAACTCTCTTCAACAGTTACTACTCGTTGATGCCCTTGGCAAGCCCATAACCCTTGAATGTTTAAGAACACCAAAGTAATTATCATTAGTTTTTGTCTGAATCTAATCAATAATTGAATGGTTAAAATAAATTAGGCCAACAAAGTTTGGGTTAATAATCATTGTGACCCAAATCAATTTATGAACATTCGTAAACGCATAAAAAACATGAACAATATTAACCGAATAAAATAGCATAGTAGTCGACTGAAATTCATAGAATCATTTGAAGTTACATAATCAAACAATTACAAGGAAGTTTTTCTTCCATGACCTAACCTAGAGAGGACTATCTATTTGTATTTTCTAAAGATATACAATTAGATATGAATAAGAAAGCATGAGAAAACAATCACTGATTGATGATTCCTGGGCTCCATAATTGCTTCGGTTGCACCAATCCTTTTGAAATTGAGTTTCTGCATTTGTTTGCTCATCAAAAGATGTTTTCTACTGACCCAGGGGTTCAATATTTATAAGCGCACATTTCCTAAGTTGTAGGAAACATTGGCTCGCAATGCGAGCCTATTCCTCGCGATGTGAGGCTAACAGAACCGATTCTTTTGGCATGTCATTCTATTCTTGCAATGCAGGACTCAACACACGATGCAAGAGAGACAGTAACTGATCCCTTGCTCAATTTTTTAACCAAAATATTCATAAAGACTATGCCCCAAGAATCATGTGATTAACTTGAAAAAGCATAGCACATTCACAAAATTGTGTGATTCAAATGGACTTTCATAACTTCACGACTTTTTCTCATTTTTTTGTCCATTTCTCACGTTTTGAACAATTTCTTTACAAAATTCACTAAAACATACACAAACTACCTACTTTTACTCTAAAATGACACTAAAAGATAACTAAAAAGCTTAATTGTACTATTAAGTAATATTTGTAAAAGATAAATAAGATAGACTTAATGTAACTTTAGTTCTCAAGTAACTGAACTGTGTAATTTTAGTCCCTGCATTGTTTTTGCTGAGCAAATAAATCCCTTATTCCCCCCTCTTTAGCAAATTCAAAGTCTCCTCTATTTAATGCAAGTATGGCATAGTTTTTACATCATGACCTATGTAGCAGAAGCAGCAACATAGATCACATAAAAACGCATGTCCAAAGTCCAACACTTGTCAATGTCCAACCTCGACATGATACCTACCTGCACACGTGATTTCATTCGACTATTTCCTTTCCTCAAATCAATTATTTTATTCTTCCTTTACTCTTTTCCTTGTAGTCAAACATCACACAGTAAGAAACCGGCAGCAAAAGACTTTCCATTACTCTCCATTGCCAAGCAGTTCAAAACAGACAAACAGTTTAACAAGATACCAACACAAATCCTAGACATGCAGTACCATACCACAAAAGTGAAGATGTTAGTTAATACAATCCATATCAAAAGAGAAGATAAATTCAGATAATCTAAAGAAGGATGGCTCGATCAATCAAACCAACGCAAGGAGCAAATTATCCACAAATAAAGTTATCAACGAAATTACATTAAAATCCATATTTTTTTCCTGCGTTAATTAGAACGAATTATGAACATTCATTCCTTTGAGGACTTGTTGATAAGAGACTTGTGGATATGAGGAATAACACCACCACCAGCTATTGTTCCTTTGATGAGAGTGTCAAGTTCTTCGTCTCCACGGATAGCAAGCTGTAGATGTCTCGGTGTAATACGCTTCACCTTCAGATCCTTGCTTGCATTGCCAGCCAACTCCAACACCTCTGCAGTTAAATACTCTAGGATAGCGGCAGAATAAACTGCAGCTGTAGCCCCAACTCTTCCATGTGCCATCGTCCTTGACTTCAGAAGACGATGGATACGTCCGACAGGGAACTGTATGTAGAAAGATATTTATGATGGAAAACCATATATGTGAGATAAATTTAAACAATACTAACAAATTCAACATGATTTACAGCCAGACAACAAATTTTAGCATGCTTAAAATCTGGAAAACTAATTCCAAGAATCAAAGAAATACAATAATTAACCGTTTGCAAAAAGACAAAATCATCACATGGCATCCAAAGATACTAGTCACTCACATGGCTGTAGCTATGACACATGTGGATGAAGCAAAAACAGAAAACCTATGACTTACTGGAAGCTGCAGCCTTTCATGTCAGGCTGCACTTTTTGGAATTCATCACATTAGTAATCCAAAAACGAGAAGGAATATTATTACATAAAACACAGATGTATGCATAGCAGCACAGCATAAGTAATGCAGAATAAAAATGCTGTGTTCAATTAGACATGGTTGACTACATTCTTTAAAATCAGATTTTCACATATACATAGGTTAGCACATGTAAAAGTAAGACTCGAGCTTCTATCCTCATAGGAGTCAAAAAAGCAAATTACCACTGCGCCACCAAAGATTATGTGATAACTACAGAACGTATAATATGTAAACAAACATATTCAATACTCGTTTAACATTGAATTGCCAATATAGCCTCCTATAACTAATTTAACATTGAACGACCTCTCTTAGAACCTCACCCGTATCCTGTTTTAAAATGGAGTTTTTCAGCAAGATGTGGAACACTCTCTCACAAGACATGCAAGTATTCTATTACTAACTGAAACATAAAAAAAGTAGAAAACAAAGCTAGAGAACAAGACCCACACTCAAGGTAGTCAAGAACGAGTCCCAGCACGTAGGATCACACGATCTTACGTGCCACAGCACCTTGACCGTGCTTCGACTTCACTCTGGTTCGGTTTTGCTCTGTTTTCTTTGTTTTTTGCCGTTTTTCCTCTGTTTTTCTCTATTTTGTTGCTTGGTTCCTCTGTTTTTCCTCTATTATCTCAGTTTTTATGCTTGGTTCCTCCGTTTTCCCTCTATTTTCCCTATATATTTCTCTCAATTCTATCAACAACCTACCGATCCTACTTACGAACCGGGTTACGTTACTCGTGTTAACGTTCATTCACCGGCCGACTGATCCAACGTAGGATCTCGATCCTGACTACATTGCCCACACTAATCCACCCCATTCACATATGATTCTATAACACCTACTTAAAACAATCAATCCATTGGTTTGAGAGTGAAGCATCCAATTACTAATCTTGAATGCAACGTAAAAGATGGATTCAATTTCTTCCACCACCCAACCACTTCGATATTGATTAATTAATGGACAACATGAAATCCAATGATCATTGGTTATGACAGTGCGTGCTATCAAGGGAGGGTAGTTAAAGCTTGTATAGTGTAAGCAGTGAGTTGTTGATAATGGTGGCAGCTATAGCTACATTTTTTTTAGCTGCCTATTAGCTAGATCATGCGGTGTGGAAAATGAAAAGATAATTTGGTGCAAGGGGTATTCACAAACTAGAAAATTATTCATCAAATATTATTATAAATAATAGTCCATTCAGTTTAGCGCATTCGTGGGGGTAATTTGTCGCGCTATTTAGCATTACTGAATTTACATATACACATGTATTAAGAAGGGAAATCCTAATTTTGGGAGGGCTATGGCAACCCTCTATCCGCCAAGGCCACTTGTACATTTTTTTTTTTCAGAAAAAAGGAAAACAATAAACATGAAGGAGAGAACAGGATTAAGAATATGAAAATTAAGATCTTTGTTTGAAAAACTTAGACAAGGCCCATGACCACAGAGAACGTATGGAGAATAAGAGTTTTGTCTCCTCAAAAGTGAGCAATTCATTTTACAACTTAAGGATGAACAAATCAACCATTGATCATATAAATCATAAACTAGTTGATAACTTTTAAAGTGAGAATTCAATGTAAAAGAAGAAATCAAATCATGGCCTAGTCTCTGTTAAAAGTCCAAAGAAATAAAATAAACAGCCATAAACAATGTAGCACCAACACTTTAGATTAAAGGCGTCTTCAGTGTAAAACATATGATGGTAAGTCAGTATACACAACACCAACCCTGACACAACACCGACACATGTGAGCATATTCAACTGTTCAATTTTCTCAAACTATTAATCATCAGTAACGATATGTCAGTGTCCATGTGTGTGCATATGCCATAAAACAAAACAAGGTAATTATATTATAAACAAAAAGAACAGTAAAAAAAGTGGACTAAACCCTTCCAAACAAACCATATACAATATCAACGTGACACAATAAATCAGTTCAGAGAATTGAAAATGGGTCAGTGAAAAATTAATAACATGAGAATGATAATCACTATATAGACAACGGTAGGACAACAATAACAATGCAATATCAAAATAAAATACACCCAAATTTCAATATTGGTAAAAAAAAAAAATCAATCTTTTTACTCCACTCTTCATCTTAGATAAAAACCCAAATCTAAAAATACAATTTTTCTCTACAAAAAGTAAAACCCATTTAACAGTTACAAATTTTTTAACAAAAAAATTCATAAAAGAGGTAAAAGGAAAATAAAAAGCAATACTTTAGCTATGTAACATATGGTAAATGACATGAATTATGCAGATCCAAAACAAAAGAGTGAAAAAGGTGAAATCATTAGACATTTCGATAACTAAGAAACAAGAAAACGATGAAAGAAAAGGTTAGAGAAGAAGAAGAAGAACCTGAAGACCAGCTCTTGAGGAACGAGAAGTGGGTTTCTTCTTGTCTTTGTCTTTGAGGTTTGCTGGTGTTTTACCGGTCGTCAAACCCTTCGCTCCTTTCCCCGACATGTTTTCGCACTTCAAACACTTCTTCTTAGAGAGAGAGAGATTTGGCTTTTGAGGTTGTTTGGTTTCTTCTTCTATGTCCCCCTCACGACTCTTTATACCTTGGTTCCTTAACTATTTAGATAGTATCGTTTTGATCCCTTAACTAAAATTTGATTTATTTTGATCTCTTAACTTCTCTCCGTTGTATATTTACTTTGTTTCCGTTAGTTTTAATTTAAAAAATGTTAGGTTTTTTTTTTCATCTTCTTCTCCTTTTTTTCATCTCCATATCATCTCCATCAACCTTCAACAACAAGAATCCCAGAAAATTTCCGAAGAAAATCTAATGTTTTTGAATTAAAACTAACGGAAAGGACCAAAATATATAACGAAAAGAAGTTAAGGGATCAAAATAAATCGAATTTTAATTAAAGGACCAAAGCGATACTACCTAAATAGTTAAGGGACCAAAAATGTAATTTAACTTTTATATTATATTCTCAAAAATCTAATTACACTTTGGTTTTGAGTAGTTATATCAACGCTCTCTTTTTAACATCTCGATCTCCAACACATATTTTTATAATTTAAATATGGGTTATCCATTCTCTTAAAAAAAAATATGGGTTATCCCTAGAGCACTAGTTAAGGAAATTAAAAATACTCTTTTCGTCCCATATTAAGTAACATATTTGACTATGTTGCATATGTTTTAACTTTAATATCTTCAATTCTCTATTAGAAAAAACTATGAAAATTTATTATTTTAAAAATATTCATCGAGACGAATCCAACATTTTATATGATATTATTTATTTTTGTATATTGGTAGAAAAATATGGTCAAAATATGTTAGGTCAATAATGCACATTGTCAAATAAGTAATCTATTGCGAAATGCAGGGAGTAGTAAGTTTATATTGAATTTAACAATTTTTTAACTTTTAAAAAGTCAAATTTATCACTTTTCACCATCTTCAAATACAACATTTCTTAATGTGTTCTCTTAATCAATGCCCTAAAGGCACTTTTTAGCATTTTCCTTTAAATATCGATGACTCTCACACTTTGGAAATGAGTTTCATTCAAAGTGGTTTACCTTGTTCTAGTGTGGCGGAGGTTGAGTGTTCACAGTGGAGGAGAAATGTGTCTGCAGGCATGCTAACACTTCAACGCTCAAATCAATATTTGAGAGAGGTGGGTTATATGTAAAAATGGTGAAAAGTGAAGTGTACCTTGAGGATGACGACGAGTCACCCTTATAATTGGATAGGCGGGTGTTGGTTTTTTAGACATGTTGAAGGTGACTCGCGACATGAGTTACAGGGACGTTGAGGTTTCCTTTTATGATACGAGTGAGAATTCATGCCCTCAATTGGAGGTGAAAGCAGGTGTTGGTTTTTCTTTCAGCATGATTCTGATGGAGAATCTTATCAAAGTTACTGACTTTGAGAGAGACAAAATCTATCAATTCATGAAGAGAGTCTTGGAGATGCAATTTAGGAATCATACCTCCCACATAAAGATCGTATGGTGGTTGGAGGAGAGTTTCAGATGTCGTACCCATGGTTCTCATCTTCTTTTTATGGACTTAGACAAAAATATGTCGAAGGAGGCGGATCTAGAACCCCCTCCCAACGCCGTGAAGTACGCTTGGGTGAGCAACGATGGTTTAAGCGTCCCTTCTTATTTTGAGGATTTTGAACGGTTAAATGGGATCTTATGGATCAATAATTTTAGAGGTCGCTGGCTAGTTGAGACGTCAGGAGAACGAAAGAGGGTATGCAACAATTTCAAAGGTTGTTGTTTCATCAATTGTGACATTCTGTTTCGAGAGCTTTATATCACGTTCTCGTTCGACGCCTTTGTATTAGGTGTTCTAAACCATTTGCAGCTTGCCCTTCACAGCTACATTTTTTGGTTTAGGCATTGGTCAAGGTTTTTCGATATTGGTGTGAGTATCAAGTAAGTTTTCCCACCCTCCATCTTTTCTTCGTTGTGAACCAGGTACAACACAAGAAGTCTACATGAAATCCACAGGGCTGAGTGTTTTTCAAACAAAAGACTGAACTTTTTGTAAATTATTCCGATTCCTTAAAATCCTAGAAACACGGGTATATGGCGATCCTCTCTCTTAGCCAGAATGCCCTCAAGTGTATATGCATCGTTCCCATGTATAATGAGAATAGTGTTCTGATTCAAAAGGTGTGGAGGTGAGGGAGTCTACTGACTCTCATGAGTGCATAGCCAAGTTTTGGAGGGTAAAATCTCTCGGGGCTGCTTCCCAATGTGTTGGCACCCCCGCAAACCATGAGGGTGTCACCGAAGAAATTAAACACAAACCATTGTTGTATCACTTATGGACGGAGGAGCACTTCGCTTCTCCTACCAGCTCGTATATTTTCATGGAAGGCGTTCCTGACATGGAGGAGCGCGAGGTCAAGTTCTCTCTTGACTAATTCATCAAGATTTTTGAGTTGGAGCTTGTTCCCGACCCCAAGTTCCCTAATGACCCAACAAAAATGAAGGAGAAGGCGAAGTTTGTTGACACGAAACTGGTCTCCACGGCTCCAGATGCCACTTGTCATAAAAGAATCTTTAGTGATGAGTGTTTTTAGATTTGTACCCTTCTATGTGGTTTACTTGATTTGTGGTTGTAAACTTTATCTTCTTTTTGAAGATTCCATGATGATCATCGATGCCATCCTTAAGAAAAAATATGAGTTTGAATCTCCCTCTTATGATGAGGAGATGCCACCGTCTTCGGGGGCAGTTGTTGGAATTGTCCAAGCTGAAGACGTGGTTACTTATGACGTCGTTCAAATATTAGAGGTGGCGGCTTATATTTGTAGTGTAAAACTCTCTACGACAACCAGGTAGGTCATTTAAATCATAATTTGTAGCGACAAAAAAAAATCATAAATGCTTATATTGTATTTATTAACTTTCCTTCCAGTTTCGAGAGTTTCTTCAAATTCATTCATATTTATAAATTTGAATAACGTATTTCCTTAAAGACCTTCTTCAAATATCCTTAAATTTTTTATTATTTTGTTGCAACATTGTTTATGACTATAAGTTTTTCTATCATGTGAAAATTTGCATATGTTAAGAAGTTTAATAATAACTTTATCTTGAGTATTTCAATATTAAATAGTTAGCTTTTTAATAAATAATTGTTGTTTTTCAATAAAACGTTACTACTTTTAGTTATTCTTTTAATCAACTTTTAGTTATTTTAACATGTGCATTATTGCACGTTAGCGAAACCCTATGGCAATAGGAATAATTTTTTTTGGCAGATTTACATCTATGCAACGTTTGTAAATAAGATATATATTTTTTAAGATATATATATATATATATATATATATATGTTTTGTACTAAAATATGTGTATTTGTGTACTCAATAGTCTCAAACTCCACGTGATAAAAAAATTAAACCACATACATTAATTGTACTATCTAATCTAGTACTTTTAAAAGATAAATAAGATCAGCTTAATATAACTTTTTAGTTCTTAAGTATCTCAATCAACTGTGTAATTTTAGTCCTGCCTTGTTTTCCTTTAAGGTTGGAAATGAGTCGAGTCGAGTCGAGTCGAATTTGTCCGAGTTCGACTTGACTCGATAAGAATTGTTTCGGCTCGAAACTCGACTCGAGTTCGATACGAACCATTTTTTTAACTCGAGTTCGGCTCGTTTAAAGCTTACGAACAATTCGGTTCGGCTCGATAGGTTCAACTTGTTTGCTCGAGGAACACAATTCAAAAGTTTTTTTTTTGTTTTTGTAAAAAAGGTATAACTCGACCTTTTAATTCATTTAAAACAAACAAAAATTAAACTAATATAAAACTGTGAGAATGTTGGTCTTAAGACCACTAAAGAAAAAAGTAGTAGCAACCTTATAAGGTGGCATTTCACATGGAAAAGCCTAAAACTTTCCCACCATAGGAAAGTTTATTTTTGTGGTTAGATTAAAGAGGAGCATAAATTTTTTTATGATGGACTGCTCACACTATATCATCCGCCGCCATTCTCTCTTCTACACTCACCACCACCACCGTACTCCTTCATCTCTCCATCTGGTCTTCATTTTCAACTCATAGAAGAACAAAAAACTTTTCAACTATTACTCAGAAAAAACTTCCTTCTTAAATAGAAATCAAATAAAAAATCTTAGTGTTCATATTCCTTTAGCATCTCAAAGAATAACTCACGGGTTTACCTAAATTTAATATTTTGGCTTCCTCCATAAATCATAATAAAAATCAAAGGAAAAATCAACATTTAATTCCTACGACCCATGAATCAAAGCAAAATCAGTGCAAAAACTTGCTTGTTGAAACATCTTTGTTTCTTGTAGTTTCACTTTCAAAGATACACATAACCTTTTGTTTGAAATTTATTAAAAAGGAATGATTAAACTGAACATATGAACTCTTTCCATCAAAATTCTGGGTTTTCCATTCATCTCTTTTGGATAGACATTGATTGCTGGGTTATTTCTATTATGTGTTTTCTCAATTCACAAGTTATTTTGCAGAATTGAAAAGTATCATGGTGGTGGTGGTGGTAGGTGAGTTGCAGATTGGGGAAAAAATATAGGAAAGAATAAAATCAAGGAGGGAAGAGAGAACTATGGTGTGGAAGTGTGTAAAAAAATTTAGTATGGAGAGAGTATTATAAGAATGTGTTCTTGATCTGATTTAAAGGTCAAAATAAACTTTTCCATGGTGCGAAAGTTTAATGGAAAAGTTTTAGGCTTTCCTATGTGAAATGTCACCACCTTATAATTACCACGGTAATGCTATGCCATCCGTACACAAGCTTCTATTTTATAAGACTCCTCCACTCTAATGTTTTTAAATTCACCGATGGGGGACTAAGTTCATACATGTGTTTGGTTAAAAGCTTGCACAAGTATACTATTGGTTTTTTTTCCCTCTCTTATTATAATTATTGTTGATTCTTAATTAAATTAATAATAATCCCTCTAAAAACAAAAGTACTTAAATAAAGAGGAGAGGAGGAAGCCGTGTAATAAATTATATATAGTCTTTTGATATTTAAGTTTGTCCTTTATTAATTTATACAAAACTAGTATATATACTATCAAGTCAGTTCATGAACCAACCAAGTCGAACAATATACATATCAAGTTCAACTTATTTATTTACCGAACTTAATTTTCAGCTCATGTTAAGATTATTTGGTTCATGAACCAAGTTAATTCCCCCCTCTTTGTGGTATAATTTTTACATCATTCACCTGTGTAGCACTGCCATAGGTCACATAAAAGTGCATGTCCAGAGTCCAACACTTGCCAATGTCGAACTTCGATATGATACCTACCTACATACACATGCAATTGCATTCACATATTTCCTCTCCTCAAATCAATTATTTCTCTTAACCAATATGCCATGAGGGAGGGCACTCTTACATTCTTCCTTTACTCTTCACGTGTAGTCAAATATCACAGTAAGAAACCGGCAGCAAAAGAATTTTACTTACTCCATTGCCAAGCAGTTCAAAACAAACAGACAGTTTAACAAGATTAATCCTAGACATGCAGTACCATACCTCAAATGTGAGCATGTTAGTTAATACAATCCATATCAAAAGAGAAGAAATTTAAGATAATCTAAAGAAGGATGGCTCAATAAAATCAAACCAACGCAAGGAGCAAATAATCCACAAATAAAGTAACTCCGAAATTACATTAAAATCCATATTTTTTTCATGCGTTAATAAGAAC
Source organism: Medicago arabica (assembly GCA_946800305.1). Taxonomy (NCBI): domain Eukaryota; kingdom Viridiplantae; phylum Streptophyta; class Magnoliopsida; order Fabales; family Fabaceae; genus Medicago; species Medicago arabica. The sequence continues at coordinate 7,394,521 of OX326965.1, read as the reverse complement.
GAATGATGAACATTCATTCCTTTGAGGACTTGTTGATAAGAGACTTGTGGATATGAGGAATAACACCACCACCAGCTATTGTTCCTTTGATAAGGGTGTCAAGTTCTTCGTCTCCACGAATAGCAAGCTGTAGATGTCTCGGTGTAATACGCTTCACCTTCAGATCCTTGCTTGCATTGCCAGCCAACTCCAACACCTCAGCAGTTAAATACTCTAGGATAGCAGCAGAATAAACTGCAGCTGTAGCCCCAACTCTTCCATGTGCCATTGTCCTTGACTTCAGAAGACGATGGATACGTCCAACGGGGAACTGTATGTAGAAATATATTCATGATGACAAATCAGATGTTGTAAGATAAATTTAAACAATACTAACAAATTAAACATAATTTGCAGCCAAACAACAAATTTTAGCACGCTTAAAATCTGGAAGAAAATACCGCTTGCAAAGAGAAATGATCAACAAACAGTATCCAAAGATACTAGTCACTCACAACAATATCATTGTTATAGATGAACCTGCTGTAGCCATGACACATGTGGCAGAAGCAAAAACAAAAAAACATTGACTCACCAGGCAGCCTTTTATGTCAGGCTGCCACTTTGCGGAATTCATCACATTAGTAATCCAACAGCGAGAAGGAAAATGTATATTACATAAAAAAAAAAAAAGATATATGCATAGCAGCACAGAATACGCAATGAGAACAAAAATGCTATCTTCAATTAGACATGGTTGACTACATTGTTTGAAAATAGATTTTCACATATGCATAAGTTAACACGTCGCTCACTTTATCAGTGGCAGAGCTTGAATGGTTTTTTGGAGGGAGCAAAACAGTTGTAATATAATACTATAATTTTTCTTTTTTGGATAAAAATAAGGTTATGCTAACAAGTGCATTAGGGAACAAGGGCACTTGTTAAGAAAACAAAAATAGAAATAATTGATGAGTTTCATGAAGCGAGGTCAATTTTTAAAGTTTCAATGTAATGAATGCACAATTTCCAAAATAAAATTTCCTCACAATTCTTATCATAATACTACAAATTAAAAACATAGAATTTCTTACTGATTCATTGGTAAGAGTCGCATGTTATATTTGTCAAGACCAAGGTTCAAATCACATCTCAAACATATTTTTTATGTTTATGCGAGAAAATACAAACAAAAGGTTAAAAGTAAGACTCGAGCTTCTATCCTCATAGGAGCCAGAAAAGCAGATTACCACTGCACCACCAAAGAATAAGTGATAACTACAGAACATATGATATATACACAAGAGGAATGCTAGTATCACTCACTTTTCAAACTCTCTAGCACTCGCTCTTTTATTGGATGAAACCAATGTATGTCCCACCACTTTGTGTAGGTTCAATTTTCAAAGTGTAAACCCACAAAGATTTAAACCAATATGAGAGTGAGTATTAGAGAGTGTGTTCAAGAGTGTTACTATGCCTTACTCATATATACAAACATATTCATGCTGATGCATATACACCTATTAAGAAAGGAAATAATAATTTTAGAAGGGCCATGGCCACCCTCTATCCCTTCAACTATCCGCCACGGCCACTCATACAGTATTTCTTTTCCAAAAAAAGGAAGACAATAAACTAGAGGAGACTTCGAATCAAGGCCCATGACCGAATCAAGGCTTAGTCTCTATTAAAAGTCCAAAGAAATAAAATAAACAGCCAAAAACAATGTAGCACCAACACTTATTAAAGGCATCTCCGGTGTGAAACATGTGTTGGTAAGTCAGTATACACAACACCAACCTCAACACCACACCGACACATGTGATGCGACCATATTCAATTTTCTCAAACTATTAATTATCTGTATGCAGGGGTGGATCTATTCAGTAGTGAGGGTGTGCAGTTTTTTAAATATGCACCTATTATTCTGTTCAATTTCTACATTGCACACCCTGGTATTTTCAGTTTGCACCAGCAACCCAAAGTTCATCTCTCACCTCATATGTGTTATGCGCCTCAGGTTTTTTCAATATCTTTTGCTCAAGGCAAAAGTGTGGACCCAATGTTTTTGTGTGTATATATACTAGTTTTAGCAAATGCATAAAAAGTTAAGAGGTCTTGGGTTTAAACCCGGACAAAAGAGAAAAAACTAACCTGACAACTAATTATTAACATTTGCAATAAAAAAATAAGTGATTTTAAATGATGCCGAACAACTTGGTCTTTTTGTTAATTCGTAAGGACTAATTTGACAATAAGTGATATAGCTCAATGACTAATTTATCTGTAAGTGCGATAATTCTGAAACTAATTTGACTGTAGATTAGATACAAGTTAGGAGAAGAACCAAGTTGTTCAATACAATTCAAAATCAAGGTTTTTATTTTCCATTTGCAAATTTCATGAGGCGAATTTACTCAAAAGTTTGCACCCAGACTCAAGGTCCTAGATATGCCACCGTCTGTGTGTGTTTGTGCGCGCATCATAAGCCATAAAACAAAACAAGGTACTTATACCATAAACAAAAAGATACAACATTTACACCACCAACATGACACGATAAACCAATTAAGCAATTGTAATTGGGTCAGTGAAAAACTAATAACAATGAATGAAAATCACTATATAGACACCGGTAAAACAACAGTAACAAAGCAATATCAATATAAAATATACCCAGATTTGAAATTGAAAAAAAATCAATCTTTTTACTCCATTCTTCATCTTAGATAAAACCCAAATCTAAAAATTCAATTTTTCTCAACAAAAAGTAAAACCCATTATCCTGTCACAATATTTTAACAAAAAAAATACATAAAATGATAAAAATTAAACAAAAATCAATACTTTAGCAATGTAACATATGGTAAATGACATGAATTATGCAGATCCAAAACAAAAGAGTGAAAAAGGTGAAATCATTAGACATTTCGATAACTAAGAAACAAGAAAACGATGAAAGAAAAGGTTAGAGAAGAAGAAGAAGAACCTGAAGACCAGCTCTTGAGGAACGAGAAGTGGGTTTCTTCTTGTCTTTGTCTTTGAGGTTTGCTGGTGTTTTACCGGTCGTCAAACCCTTCGCTCCTTTCCCCGACATGTTTTCGCACTTCAAACACTTCTTCTTAGATAGAGAGAGAGAGATTTGGCTTTTGAGGTTGTTTTGTTTCTTCTTCTATGTTTCCCCCAACGACCCTTTATATTCTCAAAAATCTAAAATATTTAAATTACACTTTATGTCCACTAAATATCTAAAATATTAAATTTGGTTTTATCTCTTAATTTTCCAAGGGACTTGGAAAATGGGTTGGATTGGAAAAATAAAAAGTTTGATTAATGATCGTATGTTTGTTCTAGAATTGTAATTTGAAATTTAGTTTTTCAAAGATACCCATGTGTCCTACTAAAATTCTAAAACTATTATTTGGATTATAAAATCCGAAATATGAACCACATACATCATTAATTGAATGAACCTAAAAAATAAATTTTACTTATATTTTGATACGGAGGGAGTATTTGGATTATAAAATCCGAAATAATACAAAAACTAGTTTGAATTATATAATTCGAACTGTTTCGATATATAAACCCAACTTCACCCCCTCCCCTCGTTTTACAATTTTACTTTTCACTTTTCATTTTCTATCGCTCCATTATTCCAAAATCTGAACCACACAAATTTGCTCAAATTTAGAGTTTTTTCGCTCGCAATCATTGCATTTGAAAGTTAGTTATGATTCCCCCTCCATGCAAGCCTATTAGTTCGTAGTTTTTTTTTTTAGACATTGAACACGTTCAGATTTCAAAATACGAACTAGATTGTTGCGGTTTGGATTTTAACATCTGAATTGTTTTAGTAGCAATTATTTGACTCTGTTTTGTGTACTTTTTGTTGATTGTGTGTTACCCTATTATGCATGTTACATGTATAGATCATGTTGACCGCAGAATGGGTGATGGAGAAGCAATGCATGCTTCTGTTAGGAGAGAGTGTTTGATGACTATCATGGTGACCCACACGACACTAATGTGCTGACGATATATCATGTTCACGTGGCCAGGATGACGGCTAATGGTGAGTTAAGACTATTATTTTGGTTAATATTGTGTAATATGCATTTGATTAATTTTGGTTAATTGTGCACTTATTATGTTGGTTAATTTTTGTAATATACATTTGATTAATTTTGGTTAATGTGCAATTATTATGTTGGTTAATTTTTTTAATATATATATATTTGTTAATTTAATGTATTATTTTGATTAATATTTTATTTTTAATTTTTGTAGTGGCGGGGGAATTTAAAATGTGTAAACAACGAAAATAAAGATAGACACGATACATGATAAGCAAAACAACATGACAACACGATGGTGGCGTGATGGACTGAGAGCCATCAATCTTCACAGGTTGCAGGATACCGACTACATCCAGATTGACCACGAGCTGAGTTTTGCATTTATGGAGAGGTGGCACGAGGAAACATCGAGCTTCCGTCTTATGTTTGGGGAGATGTC